>BNCR01000012.1:40402442-41748118 GCA_014656515.1 Oryzias celebensis
CCTTCATTACAACAGTAGATTGTGTTCTGTCTACTATCTAATACCTTTTCTGATATGTTTACCAAGGAATTAAGAAGAGTTTTTTATTCTTCTAGGACTGGAAAGGTGACACATCAACATCTTTCAGTTCTAAAAAAGAAAGATCAGATGACCAATATTCTGTGTAATTGTATACTTTGGTGGCAGGTATTAAATGGAACAAACCTCCTTGTTATTATCTGCTTTACTGTTGAAAAAAGTACTTACCTTAAAAGCAACATAAGCTGGAGTCTGGCCACATGTTTAGTTGAAGAAAAATGGGAAGGAGTTACCTTTCCTCTGCCACAGGAAAGGTAAAGGACGCTGAGTTGTTGACTGCTGGGCTGCTGTATCTCATATTAGAGCCAGAAAAGTTGAGAAAGGATGGACCCTGAAGAGATTCAGATGTACAGAAGCAGGTGAAGGTAAAGCTGTCACCCCTGGTATCATCTGCCTCTCCAGGACCCTGGACCACCTCCGCACCAGAAGATCATGGGCATTGTTACTACAACAATAAACAATAAACCTGCAATTTATTCACGTGTTTAATCTTTGAGTTTAAAGTTTGAGTTTAAACAAGAAAAAAAAGTGTGAAAATGTTCATGTGTGTCTGACTTTTAGTGAAGGGTTTCACAGCCTAACATCTGTAATTGTGCTTTACAGATTCCACTAAATTGCAGGTTATTTTTGGATTGTAATCCCTGTGATAAATAAGAAAACATTCTATCGCGATTTTGACAGACAACTATAGTCTTATTTACATTTCTTGAGCAGGGAAACTTAAATTTAATTTTCTCTTATTTTTCAACAAAGTGACTTTCATTTTCTCTAACTTTATGCCTTTATGCCTCTTAGAAACTGGTACTATGAGACTAGTGCTAGAAAGTATTAAAGAAGTATCACTAAGCCATCCAGCCATCAATCTTCAGAACCTGTTTTTTGACCCTTTCAGGTTCACAGGCCTGCTGGAGCCATCCCAATTAGTGTTGGGCAACCGGTTGCCAGTAAGTTGCAGGGCCACAATCAAACATATATTCACACCAACGGAAAAGTTCAAGATACCAATGAACGAATAAGGTATGTTTTTCAACTTTGGGGCCACTGTGGGAGAACAAGCAAACTCCACACAGAAAGGTCCCAGCGGGTGTTCAAAGCAGGGACACTCACTGTGAGGCGAGAAAACTACACCACCATGCAGCCCTGACACTGAGCCTGTAATGTTTTACTTGTTTCCTAACGAACTGTACAGCCACAATTTTCACACTTCAAAAAGACCACAGTTCTCGAGCTCAAAAGCAGAACTAAGCTTTTGACATTTAACCAACCACAAAGGAGGAACTTCAATTTGCTTAAGTATGACACCACATTTAACAAAAGATGCCCATGAGATAATCTGCAAAAAATAGCTACTTTACAATTCAAAAGTAAAGTTTTATTTAAATGTATTTATACATATTTCTGCTAATGGGTCTGTTGGATGCACTTATCAAGACTAATCTTTATCCTTTACAATCCTTTATAATTTTTCAAAATAATGTAATATTTTTCTTCTCACCTGTAATCATCATAATCAGGGGGGACTGAGAAGTGAAGTGAATGTTTGACCAGAGACTCTTTTCTTGCACTGAAACTGGTTCAATCCATTATGGTCAAAGTTCACTTTAGAGATGTTGACGGTCATGGTGTGGCCAGCAGAAAGTTGCGACTTCTCAAAGGAACCTGAGCTCCTCTGGAGAATGAATGTTTTATTTCTAAAAGTCTGGCTGCAGTTGAACAGGTGATTCTGACTTCCTGACCCCATGAGACCTCTCCAGCAGGAACTATGGAGATGCTGGGATTCACAAGAATTCCTGTGGAAAGTTTAAGTTAATGAAAATATTTATAAAGGTAGTGTTTTCTGACAAGAAAAGGGAACTATTAACTGTTTTCACAAGTTTTTTTCAGTCTGCCTTCTTGACACGTAGCATTAAGGGGTTCATTTGTGGGGTTCAACCAGCAAATGGTTCTCATCTGTATCTACAGCTCACTGCTTCTCCAGGGCATGAGTCAAATGTGGAGAACACATTTCACACACAACACCCATGTGTTTGACAGCTAATAGGACTTTTTGCACTGTCTAAAAGTTAATAGAAACTCAACTTTATTTAGATCAATTGATTTTGCAAATACCAAATAAGTTGATTCAGGAGCTTTGAAGAGCTGTCCTTCAGTTCAACTGTCTACATATCACATTTGCATCATTTAGATCTGTTAGTTTCTAAGTTTTTAAGAGTAATAGCAAAAAAAAACCCCAAAACTTACATAAAGTCAGACGGCTGATGAGGGTGGCTGCGTGGAGAGGTGGTTAGCGCTCTTGCCTCTCTAACCTGGTTCAAGTCCCGACTGGGGGATTTGAAACAGCATCACCAATAGGGGACCTTTCTTTGAGGAGTTTGCATGGTCTCCCTGTGCATATGTGGGTTTTCTCTGGGTACTCTGGCTTCCTCCCATTGTCCAAAAACATCCTTCATAGGTTAATGGTCACTCAAAAATTGTGGATGTGAGTGTGCATGGGTGTGTGATCGTGGCCCCTGCTACCTGTCCAGGGGTGTCCCCTGCCTTCGCCCATGAGTAGTCGGGTTAGGCTCCAGCAGCCCCGTGACCCCAAAAGGGACAAAACAGTAAAGAAGATGAATGAAATGAAAAAAGTCAGAAGGTGAATCCTTGCTGTTTGATGCCTGATGTAACCAACATGAAAAACTGACACACAAAAGTAAGAGCAGAACTATTCTTCACTGCTTTTACAGAAAACATCTTCTTTGTAAGCAAGCATCTCATAGTTTATATTTTCTAAACAAAAAAATAGGGTTTATTTTTCTTTGCAACTCAAAACATGTTGGCTATTTAATCTGCACTCCAAAATGTTTACATAACTTTCATCAGTATTCTGAATGTTAAATGTAGTTGTTAGTACGTTGGAATAGTTTTCCTCACGTGTGACTGAACATACGAACAAAAGAAAAAACAGCTTTTGTATCTGCAACTGTACAAGTACATATAGATAATTTTTTTTTTTCCCAGATGGAGAGAAGAGTGGGAATTATATGAGAGAATCAGAGTTTGCAATAAAAGAAAGAACATACACTCACTGGTCATGCACTTTATTAGGCACATCTAACTCATTTAGATCTACAGTGCGCTCCAACAAATTCCCGTTGTCCAACACTGCAAACTGAGATGCTCCTCCAGATAATGGCTCTCTACAACCTACCTTATGAGGCCTACCTTTTCAACTGCCTATTAACTCAAATTTCTAATCAACCAATCACATGGCAGCAACTTAGTCCATTTAGGCACATAGACATGGTCAAGACAATCTGCTGCAGTTCAAACGAGCATCAGAATGGGGAAGAAAGTTACTTTTAATGTGGCATGGTTTTTGGTGCCAGACAGGCTGGTCTGAGTAATTCAGAAACTGCTGATCTGCTGGGATTTTCTCGCACATCTATCCCTAGGGTTTACAGAGAATGGTCCAAAAGAAAAAACATCCAGTGAGCAGCAGCTCTGTGGGTGGAAATCCCTTGTTGATGTCAGAGCTCAAAGGAAAATGGTCAGAATGGTTCCAGCTGATAGAAAGGCCGTGACTTAAATAACCACTGGTTACAACCGAGGTCTGCAGAAGCGCATCTCTGAACACACAACAAGTTCAACTTTGAGGGTGATGGACTACAGCAGGAGAAGAACACACTGTCCTGTCAATTAAGAACAGGAAACAGAGGCTAAAATTCACACAGGCTCACCAAAATTGGACAATAGAAGATTCAAAAAACACTGTGTGGTCTGATGAGTTTCAATTTCTGCTGCAACATTCAGACGGTAGGGTCACAATTTGGTGTCAACATGGAAGCCTGGATCCATCATGCCTTGTATCAACGGTCCAGACTAGTGGTGGAGGCGTAATGGTGTGCTGTATATTTTCCTGGCACACTTTGGATCCCTTAGTACCTATTGAGCATGGTTACAACACCACGGCCTACCTGACTATTGTTGATGACCATACCCATCATTTTATGACGACGGTGCACTACAACCAGCAGGATAGCCTACCGTGTCATGAAGCTGGAATCATCTCAGACTGGTTTCTTGAACATGATAATGAGTTCACTTGACTCAAATGGGGACAAGATTTCAACCCAATAGAGGATCTTTAGGATGTAGTGGGACGGAAAACTGGTATCATGGATGTGCAGCTGGCAAATCTGCAGCAACTTAATGCAATCATGTCAACAAGGATAAAACTCTCTGAGGAATGTCTCCAGCAACTTGTTGAATCTCTGCCACCAAGGATTAAGGCAGTTCTGGAGGCAAAAGAAGGTAAACCCTGTACTAGTAAAGTGTACCTAATAAAGTGGCCAGTGTGTTTATGTTGTCCTTTAATGCAAAATGCTTCTCAACAGGCAGTTGCAAATGCATTTACATTCACATAGTCATTATCATCATCACCGGTGTCTTCATCCATTTGCACCTCTGGACTTTTGCTCTTTGCACTCATAGGCCCTTTTTGGGATTTTAGACCAAGTTCTGGGTAATCATTTCTCCAATCTAATATTGGATCTATATAATCATCCTCAAAAGGTTGATTGAAATGTACAGTTACATTCTCATAGTCATTATCATCATCACTATTTTCTTCGTCCTCTTCATCCGTTTCCTGTTCTTGACTTTCAATCTGAGCACTCGCACACTTTCTAAGGGATTGTAAATCAGTTTCCTGATAACCAATATTCTCATCAAATATTGCGTTCTCATAATCATTGCTGTCTTCGTCTTCTGATTCCTTTGTGAGATTTGCTGAAAGGTATTCTCCTTGAAGATTTTCATAATCTTCCACATAGTCATCACTCTCTCCAGGAGCCCCTGAAACACATGACAACCAGATAAGGGACTCTTTGAAGAAACTGCTGTACTTTAAATATGTTGTTTCTTGAAGGAGACAGACTTTGAGTGTTGTAAAGGACCGCTGAATTCCTGAGTTTTTTTCTCCTTTCCACCAGAAAGACCAGTAACAAAATGAAGAGCAGCAGAATAGAGACTCCACCCAATATCATTAAGATCAGCAGCAGTAGGGGCACTGGAAGACACAATTGTTGCACAAACAAGTCTAGTTTTATTTCAAGCACAGTTGTTTTTAAATATAATTTTCTTTCATTTGAAAAACCTAAAAATGTTGCTTGAACATAGCACACATTCAGATTTAGAAAAACTGCACAGCACATGATTTCACACATTATTGTTTAAATACTAAACTGCAGTAAGCACATGCTCAGTACATATGTGTTGTTCTCCTATTGTTCACCCACGAATGACCATAGAAGTCCGATGTTAGACGGTCCACCATTTTTAGCAGCTATTTGGGACCTTGCAACATTGTCAAAACATGTTTAATCAATACAGTTTTCTCCTCATTTGCCGACGCAGGTGATTCCACATCCTGATTGACTGAACACACCTGATTTAGATAGTCAAGCACTCATGGTGACATTTTGTTGTTAAATATTTTTGTTCTTCCACGTTTTGGATCTCAGTCCTTCCTGCTCCTGGGTTCTGTCTTGCCTACCAGCCGTGACATTAGAAGTGGTGGGACGCCCAAAGATGAGCCTTAATGTCTCTTCTTCAGTCAGACAAGAGAGAGATGAAAAAGTTGCAATATCTGACAGTCCGACAAGGTTGTTTGTTGGTGGTCAGAAACTGAGTGCTAATGACTGCCATTTTAGATGTGAAAAAGCTGGTAAAGTCATTCACAGAGATGAAGATGCAGGAGGTGGAACAGAATGGAGTAGGGATTCGTTCTTACTTCATCGTCTTCATCCCTGTATGAGACAATTTGTTAGCATCTTTGCTGTTCCTAATTTTGTCATATAAACATTTTTATGGTAATAGTCAGTTTTAGCCTTGTATCAATGTCTTAATAAGCTATGGGGCTCTGAAATGTAACTAAAGCAGAGAGTTTTCTGTTTTTCCGGTCTGCTTTTCTTAGAATAGTTCATCGATTCAGGATCAGTAAGCCAGTGGTTGGGAGGTATTGGTCAAGCAGGGCAAGAAGTTAGCCTAAATGCTGTCTAGACAGAATGAAATAGTAAAGAGATAATATCAATAAAAAATATTGTTTTTGGATAAGTGACTCTGGTAGTTTAAAGCTGTTAGATTACTGAGGAGCTTAATAGATGTAAATATCCAGAAAAGTTTGATGAGAAATCCAACCCCATCTCCATGACCACTTGTGTGGTTGCTATGAGAAAAAAAAAAATCCAGACAAATGCAGATTGATAAATCCATAGTCTGCAGGTAAAGGAAGAAACTGTGAGTGTAGGTTCTCAAATTAGAAAGTTGTTGTCCAGAGGAGTGTCTCACTCTACACACTCACACAACCACAGGAATATGTTGGAAAGGCACAGAATTCAAGGAAGTAAAAACTAAATCATAGCGAAAAGATTGGCATTTCCTTGCTTGTAGCTGGCATTTTGTTTTGTTTGTAACTTGTACTAAAGGTGTTTTTTTTTTTTACAAGTCAACATGGCAGCCTCTTTCCAAGGTCTAAAGTCAATGAAACTTCTGTGGTGGGTGTAGACTCCAGCAGGCGGCGTGTTTGTGAAGTTTTGTGAAAATCGGAAGAACCAAAGAGTTGTTTTCTCATATTGTGGAAAAGCATGAAAGTCTGCAAATCACACACTTTGCTACAAAATGACCAAAACAAACAAAAAAGGAAGGAAATTAAAATGAACCCTTTTGTAATAAACTCATTACAACTGTAAAAAAATAAATGTATTTAAACATGACTTACGCTTAACAGAAACAGTGATGGGTGATGACTCAGAAGAATTGAACATGCCTGAAGACGAGGTGACCTGGTACACACAGCTGTAGTTACCCTGGTGTTCAAACTCTGCTACAGGAAATGTAAAGGATGCTGCGTTGTTGACTGCTGAGCGGTTTTCTCTCGTGGTGTTGCCAGAGAAAATGAGGAAGAATTGACCCTGAGGAACTTTACCAGGAATCAAACAGGTCAGGGTAAAGTTGTGACCTCTGATAACCTCTGCTTCTCCTGGACCCCACACAAACCCCGCACCAGGAGATGTGAGAGAGATGTTGGGCCTCTGTGGTTTCACTATAATAACACAGAGCACAAGATTAGAAAATAAGCCTGCAACAATTGAGTCCACTTGTTTTTTGTTTTTTTTTGTTTGGTTTTTTTTGATTGCGTACTGTGTTCAATTTATTGAACGATATAAAAAGGGTAAACAACATTTTTTGACAATAAATAGCTTCACCCGACTACTAGCTGTGAGTGGGAAGAAAACGTTTTTTGTCTAATCATTCATATTCTTTTAAAAATGACCAAGAAATCAAAACTTCTTCCAGGGTATAAAAATGTATGAGCACAACTGGAAATTCCACTTTCCTTCACTGCTGCAGCGCAGGTTGGTCCAGGCCATATATTGCAGGCTCTGTATCCATTACCATAACAATGTGTCACACGACGTATCAAATGGTTCACTTTTTGGGAAAAACTATTTCAAAATAGCAAGATTAATATATTAATATTTCATTCAATCATTATTTCTTAAGTGACTGTCAGGATTCAGTCGTCCAGCTCCACCTCTGACCACCAGAGGGAGCCCTCTCCTGAGTACTGACTGCTTGACCTGACGTCATCAGCTGGTTTTCATTCTGGTTCATCAGTGTTATGTTTATTAGCCTGCTCAACCTGGTCCTCCTCCCAAAGTCTAGTTTGTACTTTTCGTCTAACAATCTGAGTATTTTTTTCCTTTTGGCTCTCCGTGTTTGACCTGTGACTGTCTGTTGCCATCCTGCCTCATTCCTTGCCTTTGACTGCCTGTTTCCTGACTATGTCCTGCCTAGCCCTTGTCTGATTGCTAATGCTAATAAATCGGTTTGGTGAGATCCAAACGCCTCAGCCTCTTCGTCACTGGACCATGGTAAAAGTGGGACATCGGCCTTTGAGGTGTTCATGATCAGAAATGAACTGACTTCATGGAAGTAACAGCCTGACCCAATCAGGCCTCTGTGTTGTTCTTTAATTTACAATAACGTACACTTCATCAAGAATTGTCCTTTACATTCTTCTTTTCCTTTCTGCGCTTCCCTTCAGGGGTCGCCACAGCAAATCAGCTTCCTCCATCTAACCCTGTCTTGTGTATCCTCTACTCTAACACCAGCTACCTTCATGTTTTCATTCACATCCACAAACCCCCTCTTTGGTCTTACTTTAGACCTTCTACCTCCACTCGTACAGGTCACCCTATGTTCTTGCCTCTTCTCATAGAACAAATACACAAAAGCCATTTCCATTTTTTTTTTTAAACTTTCAGTAATAAAAATGTGAAAAAAATACAAAGATATATTGTATCATTTAAATATATTAATTTATAAATGAATTATAAAAGAAATAGAAGAAAATGATGCTATCTTCTTGACATTAAAACTACTCTTAATGATAAATAAACATATTTGCATACATATTGTATACATTTGCATACATACAGCGCACAACTGTTCCATTAAATGATAGTTTGATAATTATTTGATATTTGTAATCTGTGTGAACACTTCAGTCTGTTTTCAACTTTATATTGTGAAACAGTACGTTTATACGGTTTTTCATGAGTTTTTGCTTCCTTGTGCATTGTCTAAGGCAAGCTCATTTCTTAGATTATTCCTATGGTTCAATGCCACAAACGGACACAGAAAGAGGTGTCTTTGTGGTGCTCGTCAATTTGATTTTGATTTTGTGGCCTCCAACATTTTCTAAGAACTGTTTTCGGATGCTGCCTGGTAATTCTTCTAGTATTCTATTCTAAGTATTCAAAAGTTGACTTTAGAATACTTTGGAAAATATATTTTTATTAATTTTTTACACTTTTCTCCTAAAAATCAGTTAGATGATTTTTTTTTTCATCAAGACCTATCTTTGCGCAATGCAGTACTTAAATTTCTCAAAAATGGTAAATGATGTTTTTCTTACCTGTAACCCTCACATTCAAAGTGTCACTGGTGGGTGAAGTGAACGTTTGACCAGAAACAGTTCCCTCATTCAAACACTGGTACGATCCGTCATGACCAAAGTTCACCTGAGGAATGCTGAAGGTTGCAGCATTACCAGCAGGACTTTGTGTCTGTGTGAAGGAGTCAGAGATTTTTTGGAGAATAAATGTTTCTCCTAAAAGTTCAGCTGCAGTAGAACAGGTGATTCTGACTTCCTGGCCCCATGAGACTTCTCCAGCAGGTTCCATGGAGATGCTGGGCTTCACAAGGCTTCCTGTGGAAAGTTTGGTTACAACAACTTAAAACACATCTCACTGTGGTTTTCAGTGATTGGCAGACTTCTATGCTGGAAATAGTACGCAGACTAAGCTAAAGAGGAGAAGGGGACTGCATCTTCCTGACATGCACTGCAGCACGTCAGGAAGAGCAAAGGATTTTCATAAAACTCACAATAACATAGGAGGTCTCCTCACCTGAACAGATGACTCCAGCATCTTTACCGTGATCACAGGCATGTGTCCTAAAACCTCCGTGACCACACAATGTTAATGAGCTTTCACTGCCTGAACACGCCACATTATTCAGCCAGATTGTGTCTGATCCTTGACCAAAGTGTGCCGATCCTGGCGCTTGAAGAGCTGGTCCACAGGACAACTGTCTGCAGACCACTTTTGCATCATTTAGATCCCAGTCATCATCACAGACTGTTCCCCAGACTCCATTATGTTTGACTTCAATTCTTCCATAGCACTGAGTCGAGCTAGATTTGCTCTTCAGCCTGATCTGACCTTAAAACAGATCACAAAAGGTATGTTTTACAGAGATTGACAGAAAGTTATGAAGAGGAGGAGATAAGAGAAATGACTGACCTGATGCAAATGAGCTCCAAATACAAGACACTGAAACATTGTGAACAAAGATGTGTGTGTGTTACAAATGCAAAGAATTATTTGGGTATCTAAAAAATAGTTTTAAGTTATTTAAAGAACAATAAGTAGTCAAATAAGGACTTACATAAAGTCAGAAGGTACACTGTTCCTTGCTGTTTGCTGAACATGGTTGACACAAATCTGCTGTGAAACCAAATTGAAAAGACATGAAAAACTAAAGCACATAAAAGAGAGCAGAAAACGGTTGTATTGCTTCTCTAAGAATGCTTCCTCTTCCTCTTCCTGAGAATGGATCTCACCATCTCTCTTGTCTGCACAGAGGTAGTAAACAGTGACGTGCGATGAAGTTCTTAGCTGGTGAGGCACTGAGGTCATCAGTCAGATTTATAAATGTATGAACTCTACAGATGGGGCGGCCATGATGCAGCTGATCGGCAGTTTTGCTGATTTGGTTCCTGTCACATTCTCTGGTCTCAGCAGCGCCCTCTGGTGAGACCAGAGAATGGTCACTAGGTTGATATCTAGTGTAATTCTTAAGTGGATTTTTAGCAGATAAAAAAAACTAAATGAGTCACAAACTGGCACCAATGTAATTAGACATATGGAAAAAAAAAAAAAACAAATTATATTAATTTAAAATAAAGCGTTTTTTATATAATAATAAAAAGACCAAATTGGTAAAGTGCTTGAGTCAGCTGTAGCTTCAGTCAATGTGTGTGGCGCTGGGAAAGGGAGGAAAAGGGAAATGTCTTGTGTATTTGAACAGGAAACTGGGAAATTCACTGAATAAACATTGAAAACCCACATAGAATAAAGGTAATCATAGAAAAGACATATCTAAAAATAATATTTGATTTTTATCTTTAATTTAGAAAATATATTAATTTCATTTTATTTGAGCATTTTTATCTTTTGCTTTTATTTCCAGCAGATTAGATTACTGTAATGCCCTGCTCTCTGGTCTTCCCAGGAAAAGAATATTAAACATTCAACTTTTACAAAACTCAGCCACATGCGTGCTAATGAGGACCAATGAGGAACCCATTACACCAATTAAAAGTTTTTTTAAAAATTGTAAAATTACAATTCAGAATTGATTTACAAATTCTTTTTTTGGTTTATGAATGTTTTTATGGTCTTGGGCCTTCATATCTACCTGATATGATATGATATGATTTATTTGGTTATTTCAGAAGTTAGAATTAAAACATACGGCGAGGCCTCTTTCAGTTACTATGAACTTCGCCTGTGGAACAGCCTCCCAGAGAGCCTCAGGCCCTGCAGAGACTGTTTATGTTTTTAGAAGGAAGGCTCAAGACCTACCTTTTTATTTTGGAGTTTAGTTGAAATAGGAATTTTTTTATTTTAAAACAATTTTATATTCGTATCTTTTTACATCTTTGAGGGTTTTTTCCACTCATAGTGAGTCAAATCTCTTTGTTATTATATATCAATTCATTTATTTATTTATATACCTATCTAATAATTCACTCGCCTATTTATCTTTTTAATAATCTCTTTTTTAACGGTACTTTTTACTCCTATGTAATTTTACATATCTTATTCCTTTTACATTTTGTTTTAACTCCAGTGTTTTCCTCACGGGGACCTTCAAATCAGTGACAGTCTTCTTAGTGAACAGGGTCGCTACACTGGGATCTACCGGGTCTGGCTCCTTGCTTTGATCAGGGGGGGATCCTATGTTGGCTTCCTCTGTGAACGTGAGTGAGGGGTCACTGATGTGGACAGTCCCTAATACATTGTTTCCCCACTTAGTATCAAGCCAGATTTTGATTCATCTTCATATTTATTTTTCATTTTTTTCATTTGATTTGATCTCATTGCTTCTGATATAGTGTAACACCTACGCATTAAAATGTCCACCTGGACTGGTTGTTTCTGGTTGTCAATTTTAGCTTATCAGCTTTTCTTTAAATTCATACTATATATAGACTGGAAACATTCAGCCAGTCTGAGATGATTCCAGCTTTATGACATGGCGCCTTCTCCTGCTGGAAGTAGCCAGTGTACCAAGAAAAGATCCCTCACACCACTACACTATCAGCACCAACAACCTGAACCGTTGATACAAGGTAGGATGGATTCATGCTTTCATGATGATGATGCCAAATTCTGACCCTACCATCTGAACATCACAACAGAAAAGGAAACTCATCAGACCAGGCAACATTTTTCCAATCTTCTGTTGCCCAGTTTCAGGGGTGGCCGGGGAGAGTGATGTTTGGGCATCTTAGACTTTCCTTTCCTTAGACTGTTGCCCCCGTGATCCGGAGGAGCGGAAAGTGGATGGATGAGCATTTGGTATTTATTTTTATATTGAAAGCCATTAATTTAAAGCAATCTTTTTTTTATATTTATTAAATGTAACATGTGAAATAAAGAAAAAAAGGGAATTGCATTGTAGTCTGGTAGGCGGAACCTTCGGCACTCCAACAGCGCTAGGCGGCTGAAGACGAAGCAACTTCCTGTTTCCGTTTACAAGTATTTTGGAGAACGAAGTGAGACTGAGGATCTGGATGGAGATGCAGATTTCATCTTTTAGCAGGACCTTGCCCTGCTCATAATATTGAAGTATTAAAAATGAACATACTTTGAAAAGTACTTTATTGTGATCATGATCTCTGTCTTTAATGCTTTGCAAAACTGAGAAAGAAGTAAATGGTGATTTCTTCACTGTATTACATTTTCTGAAATCATATTTTAATTAGTTTTGTGCTGGAACCCAGTTTATGTAACAACAAACCGATAAATATTTGAAATCAATTAACAAGTAGATTCTGAGTCTATTTTTTATGAAAGTTTAATGTTCTGAATGGAATTATGGAGATGAATACAGTTTTCTATGGAAAGGGTCTATTAATCCTGCGAGTCGCTCAGCTTTACATACAAAAAAGATCAGTAATGTTCTTTAAATCAACGCTTTACCTGTAAGAGAATGTTAGGGAAGAAAAAAAAACAGAAAATCACATTGTCTAATTAAAAACAAAAGTACTTTATACAATGATGGAGAAAACAACAATTTAGGACTAATATAGAAATAAATGTAGGAAAGGTCATCCTGCTTAAGTAGGCAAATGTTCAGACTTGTCTAAAGTTTGCCAGAAACTATAGCTGGGAAACTCATACTGGGAGAATGCCCTACAGTCAGATGAGATCAAAATGGAGCGCTTTGGGATAAACGCCACTCATTAATGATAGCATCACGTCTGGATCCTCCTGTATGACGAAGATCCTAAACACATCACCCAGTAAGGAAAGTAGTTCCACTTAAAATTACTTTGAGATTACTGACTGACCAAGCAAGTCTCAGAACCAAAATCTACAGGGGTTGGACAATATAATTGGAACACGTGTTAAATTTGGATTGACTTTATTTAATATGGAGTTGGACCCCCTTTAGCCTTCAATACAGCTTCAATATGTCTCTGAATGGAATCATAAAGCTTCTTGACTTGTTCTATCTGAATTTTCAGCCACTCTTCCATCAAACCATGAGATTGAGGGGGCCATTCGATGTGTTCTAGCTCAGTTTCATGCTCATCATACCATATTCAACAATATGGGCAATGTGGATCATGGCATTAAAAAGTGAAGTGTTCCAATTATTTTGTCCAATTCCGTATTTGAGAAACTGTGGAGGGGGTTGAAAGTTCATGTTGACCAGTAACAGCCCAAAAATATCACAGCTCTTGACAAAGATCTAAATAGAAGAATGGATCTTAAAATTGATTAATTTGATCTTGACCAGTGAAAATGTAATAAATAAAAAATCACTGCATATCTCAACAGTTTATTGAATTGAGGACCAATTTCTTCATGCACATTTCTCATCCAAAACTAAATCTTTATAATCATTCTTTTTTCTTTTTATGCTTTGTACAGAAACTTTAATGGAAGGAGTTCTTTAGGAAGAGGGTTTGGTTTTTATCCCACAACCCTCACTGTTTACTCTGGTGAACACTGAAACACAATAAAGCATATTTAATTTTTTTTTCTTTATAATACAATCCCAAAATATTTTTGTAACCTGACGAACACAAACTTGATTCTGGAAAAGGCTGGCTGGGTGTTTGAATTTTCACCTACAGATGCAGAAGATCAGGCACAAGATGAACACCAGGATTGCACCAAATACTGCATAGGTCACCAGCGGCCAATATTCTGGAAGACACACAATTTTACAATTCCCTGTAGTTTCAGGAAAAGTAAATTACTTTGTTGTAAAACATTTGAGCATTTTAGGGTGTTTCAGATCCTTGGTCTGGTTCATTTTTCATGTATAAATTGTGCATCTTTTACAGGGCAGAAGAAATTTACTGAGAATTTGTCATGAATGATCTGTGTTCCAATAAGTGGTACAGAAGTGAAAGTACATGAATGTTTTTCAGTTATATTATTTATGATGTATATGTTAGCATTCTTTTGACAGTCTTTGAATTAGCACATTCAATTTAAATACAGCTTCACTTTATTTTTTCATTTCAAGAAAATGTTACATTTTTTGTTACACTGTTGTTGTTGCCTGTTTGCTTATTATTAAATCAAATGAAAATCAATGTTGTATTGGAAACCCACTTAAAACAAATCATGTACACAGTTAATGTATGACTACATTTATTCATAGACTTGACCTGTGCTCCCTCTTTTTTATTTCATATTACGCCGCATAGAAAAAATTTTACTTTCAAGATTCTCTGCATTTTCTGTTTCGACTTCCATGAAAGACAGTACAACCACTTCTTGTTGTCCACTTAAAACACTGCATAGAAGACATAAAAAAGTGCTCAAAGACTTGACTTGAGAGTATTACAGTCATACAAAATTAGCTAAAACTACTACTGGAGCTAATGGAAGAGTTCAGAAGACTCTGTGCTCTGAGTGAACGAGACAACAGGATTGAGAAACGAGAGGATGACTTGGAACAACACTCCAGGATACAGAACTTAATTATCACTGGATTACAGATAAAACCCTGGTCAAAGGCGCCAGATGGAAAGCTAAATGAACTCTGTTTCAAATCAGAGGAAAGGCTGTCAATCTATTCATATATCATCAGTCAGATTTACAAATGTGATGATATGTGTATCATATTTTGTATTGTATTGTATTTTTTAATATTTTATTCTGCTGTCTTCGGTCACGCATGGGGGAGCTCGGAGTAGAGCCACTTCTCCTCCACATCGGGAGGAGCCAGTTGAGGTGGCTCGGGCATCTGGTTCGGATGTCCCCTGGACGCCTCCCTAGGGAGGTGTTCCGGGCATGTCCCACTGGGAGGAGGCCCCGGAGAAGACCCAGGCGAGAGAGACTATGTCTCTCGGCTGGCCTGGGAACGACTCAGGGTCCCCCCAGAGGTGCTGGAGGAAGTGGCTGGAGAGAGGGAAGTCTGGGCGTCTTTGCTTAGACTGCTGCCCCCGCAACCCGGTCCCGGGTAAGCGGAAGAAAATGGATAGATGGATGCTGTCTTCTTTTTTGTTTATATTTGTTTTAATTGCTTAAAATAAACCATGTCTTCATCGTATCTATCCTCGTCTCTTCCAATGAGAAGTTTTACATTTACAACCCTGCTACCTCAATCTTTGCTGCCTGTCTCTTTTCAGAGGAACACGAATTTTTCTAAACATCACTCCCACAATCAAAACCATACCTATAAAGAAAGGAGACAGCAGATCATCTCTGACAACACCAATTAAACACTGAACAGTGACAGCATGCTGTCATGATTATTTCATGTGCACCATTGAACTTTTTAAAAAGAAAAATCTGTTACTCACTAAAACCATCCCTCATGGTTATTTAATAACTACAAAGGGGTTAAATCTTTGAACAGAATATTGGACCTTGGTTATATAATAGATGTGTTCATTTTTACTTATGTGCAACAATATCAACAGTGATGGTTGCTGACTCAGCAGAGGTGAACGTGAGTCCATCTAGGTTAACCTGGTACACACATCTGTAGTTACCCTGGTGTTTACACACTGCATCGGGAAAGGTAAAGGTTGGCTGCTAGGCTGCTGTTCCTCATATTGTAGCCAGAAAAGACAAGAAAGAAACGACCCTGAGGATATTTAGAGATAACACTGCAGATGACGGTAGAGGTGTAATCCCTGGTGATGTCCACTTTTCCAGGACCTTTGACCAACTT
Organism: Oryzias celebensis; assembly: GCA_014656515.1. NCBI lineage: Eukaryota > Metazoa > Chordata > Actinopteri > Beloniformes > Adrianichthyidae > Oryzias > Oryzias celebensis. The sequence goes on from BNCR01000012.1 coordinate 40,418,559, forward strand.
TGCACCAGGAGATGAAAGAAAGATATTTGGCACCTGTAAGCTCACTGTGAAAACACAAAACACTAAGTTGATTTACAGCATCAAGATCATTATAAGCAGTTGTGGGTAAGTTAATTAAAAAAAGTAAGTGGTTACTTTACTTAGTTACTGTATCAAAATTGTAATGAAATTACTTTACTCATTACCTATTTGAAAAAGTAATTCACTACTCATTACTTTACATTTTTTCCACTCATATACAAATTCTCAAGGGAAAAACAGCTAAACACAAACAAAATCCTATCATCTTTTATTTAACAGGGCTCCTTTGAAAAACAGACTCATCTTTGAGCCAGTTTGGAAAGCACCTTGACCTCAACAATGTCTGTACTTTGACCGATCCCGAACTCTGCACGCACACCGATTGCTCTATTTTGTTTTAAACTAATCTGCGTTTTCGTTTCATCTAACTGGGAGAAAATGTCAGAGCCTACAAAACCAAAGTGATGAAGTAACGAGGGTTTCTATAGTCCAGAAACTGCAAATAATGACCGAAATTTGAACTGTAATTCATTACGTTACTCCATTACTGACAAAAGTAATTAAATTACAGTAAATCTTTACTTTGTAATCTGTCACCAACAAAACTGATTATAAGGCAAGGCACAAAGTTAAAAATTCAGAATTTGTGGGACTTTGCAGGAGAATCTTTGCAGAGTTAAATTTTTTTTAGCTACATTAACTTTGATAAAAGAAAAGTTCTAATATATTGCAGACAACTAACCTTATTAACTAAGTAACCTAATTACCCAAATCAACAGCTTTATAGAGTTTCCATGATGTTATATTTAAACTAAGAAACACTGATCTACAGTCAGTACTCCCTTTAAAGTTTTGTTTTGTTGGGATGCAACGGTTCACTTTACCCACAAGTTGATTCAGACCTCAATTTTGGGCCACAGTTTTGTTTTGGTTTGTTTTGGCATCTCTGAATGCACAACACATCCAACATTGAGGTAGATGGGCTAGACAGCAGAAGACCATACTGGGTGCCACTCCTGTCAGCTAAGAACAGGAAACTGAGGCTGCGATTCACCAAAACTGGACAATAGAAGATTGGAAAAAACGTTGCCTGGTCTGATGAGTCTTGATTTGTGCTGCCACATTTGGATGGTAGGGTCAAAACTTGTCATCATCAACATGAAAGCATGGATCCATCCTGCCTGGTATGAATGGTTTAGGGTGATGGTATAATGGTGTTTTCTTGCCACTCTATGTGCCCCTTAGTATCAATTAAGAATGGTTACAATGCCACAGCGTACCAGAGTATTGTTGCCGACCATGTCCATCCCTTTATGGCCACAGTGTACCATCTTCTGATGACTACTACAGCAGGATAAAGCGCCATGTCATAAAGCTGGAATCATCTCAGACTGGTTTCTTAAACATGATAGTGACTTCACTGGACTGAAATGGCCTCCACAGTCACCAAATCTCAACCCAATAGATCCCCTTTGGGATGTGGTGGAACAGGAGATTGGCATTGTGGATGTGCAGCCGAAAAACCCTTTTAAATTTATTCCACGAAAGATTTGGGCAGATCTAAAATCAAAAGGGAGGGCAACCTAACTAATAAAGTGGCCTGTGAGTATAGATCACTGTTATTTTCTCAATACAGCCAACATTCTTGAAATGGTTCAGAGACTCCGCTGAAGTGGCCTACAGAAGATGAATGTATCTCAAACTCTGAGTATTTTGCACAGCAGCACGTGAGAAACAACAAAGGATTTTCTTAAAACTCACAATAATGTAGCTCTCCTCACCTGAGCAAATGACTCCAGCATCTTCACCGTGATTACAGTTGTGTGTCCCATAACCTCTGTGATGGCACTGTGTTAATGAGCTTTCATTGCCTGAACACGCCACATTATCCAGCCAGATTGGGCCTGTTCCTTGACCAAAATAAGCTAATTCAGGAATTTGAAGAGCTGGTCCACAGTTCAACTGTCTGCAGACCACATTTCCATCTTTTAGATCCCAGTCATCATCACAAACTGTTCCCCAGGACCCATTGTGTTTGACTTCAACTCTTCCAGAGCATCGAGTCGCTCCAGATCCAACCAGTCTGATCTGACCTTAAAACACATTAAAAAAAAGATCCTCTAAATAGTTTTTGACAGCAAGTTACAAAAAATGTAAAAGGAGAACAAACTTACCTGAGACAAATGAATTCAAAAGACATGCGACTGAATTATTATGGGGAAAAAAAAAAACGTTTTTCATTAGATCCTAAACAGAAATAGAAATCTTCTGGAAGGTCAGATTTGATGAGCTGAGTCTTACCTAAAGTCAAAAAGTAAGAGTTTATTTGCCATTTGCTAAACATTGCTAAGAAAATATTGCGGTGTGTTACCAGTCTAAATACAGAAAGAAAATTGCAGGATGGCAAATATTTCCCACCGCCTCCATAGGAAACTTCCTCTTTTTCTGTCTTCAGGTTTTTGTTTGTTTCACTTTTTGCAAAAAACTGCTGATTGTGTGTCTTATTTAAAAAATAAAGACTGCTGTTACGAAAGTGCCACACTGTTTTCCACGAGCAAAGAGAACTACCAGTGATTTAAAGGCGAGGAGATTTTATGGAAAACTGAGAAAAAAAAGAGACTTTGAAAATGCAACACAAAAAAAGGTTGCAGCAAGATGGTGTATCATTAACTTACAAAATTCTGCACATTTGAAAGAACACAGTAAACACTTCTGACCTTGCTCTAAAGCAGAGGTGTCCAACATATTGCTATGAGTGTCAGATTTGGTGAAATGAACAATCTGTGAGGGCCAACTAATCGGCCTGCTTCTTTAATCCTTTAAAATAACACCACATGCAAACAATCTATTTAAAGAACATTTTATTTCAATGGGATACTTTTCACTTTTTCATCTTAAACAGAGGTTTCTATATGTACACTTTTTTAAAATCAAATTACAGTCAAATTACAGTATAAAAAAATAAGTCGATGTTTCAGAAAGGATCCAGAATGTATCACAGAATGGTTGGGTGACAGTGTTGCCACAGGTGTACAACGGCTTATAACGTAATTTAGCAAATCACAATCAAGAAATTGTACACACAGTATGACGAAAGTGCTGTGGGCTGCACATTATTGATTTTCTGACAGGAACCGGCGGGCCAAGTATAAAAATGAATGTGGGCTACATTTGCCGGATTTTGGACATGCCTGGTCTAAAGAAACTCACTATTGATTTCTTTACTTATGGCAAATTTTTGGACATTCTTGCCTGTTCCAGTATTTACTAATTTATGGAATAAATTCTTCCTAAACATGTATCTCATCAAGACGTGCATCTTCGTGACCTTTTCTTTTTCTGCTTCATCCATGTGTTTTTATAGAAAGCGTTCCACTGGAAGACTTTCATATTCCACCTCACAATCCCCACCGTTTTCCCTGGTGCACACTGAAACACAAGGAAAGCACAGTTAAGTGGCCGTTTATTAACATATTAATCAAAATATTTTGTAATCTGACTAAAACACACTTTGATTCTGGAAAAGGTTGGCTGTGAGTTTTCTTCTCCGGACAAGACAGATCAGGAACAAGAGGAACAGCAACAGGAGCAGGATTCCACCAAACACTGCAGAGATCAGCATCAGCAAAGACACTGGAAGAGACAATGTTTTACAGTTATCTGTGAGTCCAGGAGAAATAAACGCTTTTGCTGAGGGGGAGGTAAAAACATGATATAAGCTTGGCCAAGTAAAAAAAAAACTTGTTGATGAGAATATAGAATGAGAAATGGGATACACAGAATAAATTTGAGGATTGTCCATTTGCATGTTTATGACGTTTCTGAATTTTTGTCATTTTGCGTTTTCCTTGTGTCTGTTACACCAGGCTTAGGTTGCAAATCATTAAGACCAATTCTGGTATCCTGGCCAATTTGCCCGCCCCTTTCTTGCCGCGTGGCGAATTCACTGCTCGGCATGTGGCCGACAATATGTTCCCTATGCCTGCTACTTCTTTCGTGTTTGGGAGGAGCTACCAGCTAATGCTTGTAGCCTCATTGGTACATAAAGCTAGCAGCCAATGTTTGTATCCGATTGCTAAATGGAACTAGCAGCTAATGTTTGTAGCCTGATTGCTACATGAAGCTAGCAGCCAATGTTTGTAGCCCAATTGCTACATGAAGCTAGCAGCCAATGTTTGTAGCCCGATTGCTAAATGGAACTAGCAGCTAATGTTTGTTGCCCAATTGCTAAATGGAACTAGCAGCTAATGTTTGTAGCCTGATTGCTACATGAAGCTAGCAGCCAATGTTTGTAGCCCGATTGCTACATGAAGCTAGCAGCTAATGTTTGTAGCCCGATTGCTACATGAAGTTAGTAGCCAATGTTTGTAGCCTGATTGCTACATAAAGCTAGCAGCTAATGTTTGTTGTCTGATTGCTGCATGGAGCTAGCAGCTAATGTTTGTTGTCTGATTGCTGCATGGAGCTCGCAGCTAATGTTTGTTGTCTGATTGCTGTATTGAGCTAGCAGCTAATGTTTGTTGTTTGATTGCTCAATGAAACTAGCAGCTAATGTTTGTACGTCTGATTGCTCAATGAAACTAGCAGCTATTGTTCGTAGCATGATTGGCAGATAGAATTGGCAGCTAATATTTGTTGCCTGATTGCTGCATGGAGCTAGCAGCTAATGTTTGTAGTCTGATTGCTCAATGGAACTAGCAACCAATGTTTGTAGCTTGATTGCTACACAAATCTGTGCCTCTTTATCTCATTTACAATGCATGGGAGACACAGATGATGTTTAGCGATTAGGTTTATTTATTTCGAAGAGCTCATAAGAGCTCACAATAAACATCAGTGATTATGTCTCCATGTTTGGTTTCATAGGAACATTTAGTCTCCCTTTAGCTCCAGTGAGCTTCTCTCCTGCTGCTGTGTCTGATTGACTGTCGTGTCGCTCAATTCGCGCCATTTCCAGACTTTCGCGCCGCGTCGGCAGCTCAAGTCATGCCGCATATCTCAATTTGCATCTAAACCATTGTCTTTACATTGAAACTGACCGCCTCTGCTGCGCAAATCGCGTTCAGTGAGAGCACCTCAATAACAGACTATAGGAAGTTGATTGTATCAAAAGTGTGTTTAACTTTACTTACGTTTCACAAAAACAGTGATAGGTGCTGACTCAGTAGAGGTGACCGTGCGTGCAGACAGGGTGACTTGGTACACACAGCTGTAAGTACCCTGGTGTTTAAACTCTGCCGCAGGAAATGTAAAGGAGGCTGAGTTGTTGACTGCTGGGCTGCTGTTTGTCATGTTGTAGCCAGAAAAGATGAGAAAGAAACGACCTTGAGGACATTTAGAGCTGATGGAGCAGGTGAAGGTAAAGTTGTGACCCCAAGTGATCTCCCCTTTTCCAGGATCCTGGACCATCGCTGCAGCAGGATAATATAGTGAGATGTTGGGCACCTGAAGGATAACTGTAAAAACATAAACAATGAGTTAATTTACAGGGATTTAGATAAGCAAATATGAGATGGAGCCAAAAAACCCAGTTTTTAGTGCTTTAAAGGTGTTTGTAGCAAATGCACAAACTTTTGGGTGCCGATGATACTTTGAAGATTTCCGTTTGTATTGGTAGGAGTTTTTTGTGACTACCTTTGATCAAGGAAATTTCCAAAGTTTTTCTAGATGAATAACTTGTATACTAAAACATCCAAAACTAGTTTCACTTTTTTTTCCATTAAGCAAAGTTCTTTACATATATAGATGTGAATGCAGGCAATGTTGTTTGTAGTTCATATGTCTAAGGAAATCCTTATCTGCAGTAAACACTCACTTTCATGGTTTCTTTTGTATTACTAATGTCTTTTATGGCTTCGTGGTCTAACTGAGTTTATGTATGTGTTTTTTGCACACAAAACTGGACTGGAATAGTTTCAGATGAAGATCTCAATTATTATGGTCTGTTTTCAAATCTCCACCATAAGTCTGTTTCTGTGCATTATTGACTAGAAGGGTTCTATCTTTGGACATTGAGCCAATCACATTGCAGCCAGCATGTAAGAGTCAGCTCAGGGTTAAATCAATTGTTTTGTTTCAGAAGATGAGGTCTGAAATCAGAAAAACACCTTCTAGACACTTATGTCACGATGATGTCTGTTGATTTCAGCTCTGCTCTTAACACCATCAGCCCTGGCATCCTGGCTGCAGACAAGAGGACTCTGCAGAGGGTAACCAGCATTGCTGAAAGGCTCATTGGTCCAGGCTCACCTGGACAGTGCAGCAAGGATCTACTGTCCTGTTCACTGGTGAGTGTCGGGTCACCTTGCACAGGAGCAATGGTCGTCAGCATCGCTGGAGTAGCAAATTGAGCAATACGCTGAGGAGAATATGCTCCACAGGATTTTCTTTGGTTTAGGAGGTGCAACAGTCTGGAGAGGCATCACAAGTCAGCGCCAAAACAAATTTGGTTCTTCTAGATGGCCCAGTCACTGCACAATCTTACCGTAGAGATATCCTAGAACCATCATCATCCCCCAATTCCACCAACACACCCCTAACTTTCTGTTCGTGGATGATAATGCTCCACCACGTTGTGCCAAAATTGTCACAACTCAACTTCGGGAGGTGAGAGTGCCTCATGTGGAATGGCCAGCAATGACCCCTGACCTAAACCCTATAGAGCACATCTGGGACCAACTCAAGCAGAGGCTGGATGATCGCACCCCACCCCCAAGATACCTAGCAGAGCTGCATGCAGCACTTGCGGAATAGTAGAACACATCTCAGAACAACATCATGACACTAGTGAGGAGCATAAGACATTGTTGTCAATCCATCATTACAGCAAATGGAGGAAATATTACAATTATAGATTCTTACCGTTTACAGACAGTCTGACAGAGTTGCTTAATGGAGAACTAAAATCTCGATGTGGTCCTCTCTTCTGATACAGACACTGGTACGACCCTTCATGGTCAATGTCAGCTTTAGGGATCAAGAAGTTGGTTGAGTTTGTACTTGAAGTTTGAGTCTTCTTAAATAACGTCTGGGTATTCATTAGGATGAAGGTCCCACCAAAGACTTGAGTTGGGATTGAACAAGTGAACCTGACTTCTTGACCCCAGGAAACATCAGCAGGACTCACAGAGAGTTCGGGCTTTGAGAAGTACGCTAAAAAAATGTAAAAGATGAAAAAAAATAACCTGAGCTTCACTCCTTCTTCAGGGTTTTCTGTTCGTTCAAAACTGAAATGATGTTTTTCTTACCTGTAACATTGATGCTAAGTGGTTCACTTAGGGGTGAAGTAAACGTTTGCCCAGAAACTGTTTTCTCGTACTGACACTGATACGATCCATCATGATAGAAATTTACTTTTGAGATGGTGAAGGTTGCAGCACGGCTGGAAGAAACTTGTGTCCGTCTGAAAGAGTCTGAGCTCCTCTGGAGAAAAAAGGTTTCTCCTAAAAGTTCAGCTGCAGTAGAACAGGTGATGTTGACTTCTTGACCAAAGGAGACCTCTCCAGCAGGATCAATGGAGATGCTGGGCTTCACCAGACTTTCTGTAGAGCAACATATTTGCTGATGCAGCATCTTTTCTGACTTGTAGACATAGATTACTGTAATTTTTTGTCAAGATGGCTGACATTCTAGACAAGAAATGTAAAGACGTCTACAGAAGATGACAGCATCTCAAACTCTTTTTCACAGCAGTATGAAAAAAGGAAAGGATTTTCCTAAAAAAAAATGTTTCCTCACCTGAACAGATGACACCAGCTTCAACACCATGATTACACCTTATTGTCCCAAAATGACTGTGAAAACACTCCGTTATTGAGCTTTCACTGCCTGAACAGACCACATTATCCAACCAGATTCGGCCTGATCCTTCCCCAAAAAGAGCTGCTCCAGTAGAATGAAGAGCTGTCCCACAGTTCAACTGTTTGCAGACCACATTTGCATCATTTAGATCCCACCTAAAATCACACACTGTTCCCCAGACTCCATTGTGTTGGACTTCAACTCTTCCAGAGCACCGAGTCGATCCAGACCCAGCCAGCCTGATCTGACCTTAAAGCACATAATAAATAATATTATTGATAATAATAATTTCTCCAAATTATTTTGACAACAAGGGATGAAACAGGTGAGACAGGGGTAATGACTGACCTGAGGCAAATGTGCTTAAAAGACACAAGACTGTTTTGTTGGAAAAATAAGAAAACATTTAATTAAGTTTTTCATTTGAGCACAAACACAAGGTTATATCTTCCAGAATGTCAGATTTAGTCAATTGAGTCTTACCTAAAGCCCGAAAGTGAGAGTTTCTTTGCCGTCCGCTGCACATTGCTGAGAAAATCCTGCTCTGTGTCACAGGTCTGGGCACAAAAACAAAGTACATTTTTCACTGGGGGGGCAAATTGGGCCAACTTCCTCTTTTTGAGAACACATCTTTTGTTTCGCTTTAAAACGGAGGTTATTTTTTGTCCTTAAGTCATTCTGTGTATAAAAAGAAAAATTAATTTAGACTAAATTAGACTAACACAAATGCATAACAACTGAACAGAGCATAAACATTTTAATGACTGTTGTTTCTCCACCAGGAAACTTGGTTAGACGGCATCAGAACAATTGCCTGGCTGGTGTATTTTTTCAGTTGTGCTTCCTGTGTTGCTGAATTTTGGTTTCACAATTGCAAGAGCAGAACCTTAGCCACTCCCACAGCAACAACCCCCTTCAACGCTGACGCCTCAAACACTAGCAATATTGATTAAACAGATATACCAAGTTGAGTAGCATGCTACAAGTAAGCATGAATGTATTATGAAACCACAAAATGAATCTCACATAACTTCTCAAATAGAAAAAGTTCACGTATTTTACTTTTTACTTTTCTTAAATTATATTCCCCTTCATGAACTGGACCGGACTGGACTGTACTGGACCTCTCAGTGGAAACAAGGCTTTCGGGTCTTGTTCATGAGTGAGAGAAGTTCGGAGCATGAGATCGACAGGCTGATTGGAGTGGCATCCACCGTTAGGCGGTTGCTGTACCGGTCAGTTGTGGTGAAGAGATAGTTGCGAAGCTGTCCTGTTGCGTCAGCATGCTTTGGAATGGTTTGCAGACAAGTGTGAAGCAGCTGGGCTTAGGGCCAGCACCGGGGTATTCTTGGGAGGGGGCTCTACATATTCATGGATGTCTCCGGTCCCTAACCCCCGCAAATAAGAGGAGAATACGATATATGCAAAGAATTTAATATTATTTGGGGCGGCCGTGGTGCAGTGGAAAGGGCAGTTGGCCTGTGATTGAAGGATTGCAGGTTCAATTCCCGCCTTGCCCGCCCATGTGTTGAAGTGCCCTTGGGCAAGACACTGAACCCCACATTGCCTCTGATGGAAGGTTGCTGCCAGTTTTCGGGCAGCAGAGCCACCATGGGTGTATGAATGTGTGTGTGTGAAAGTCTGTGACTTTAAAGCACTTTGGGCCTTCAATATGTAGAAAAGCACTATATAAGTAAACACCATTTGCAAGAAGATTGCAGGAGGCAAATAAAAAGAGGAGAAAACTTGTGGCTTGGATCTCAAGTCAAAAAGAGGTATGTGAGAAGTTTGTGCGGCAGAGACAAAGACGTCAGCGCTGGATAGTGAAGTATTTTAACAACTGAATGTTTGGAAAAGTTGGGACTGGTCGGACAATTTCTGTTGTCGTAGGACCTTCCTCCCAATCAATAGATTTCATTGTGTTGCAACAGTAGCTCTGCCCTGATTGGTACATTCCATTTTTCTATGGACCTTCAACCAACGGGTGACAAAAATGGTACCAGTTGGTCCTGCTTATTGGGTCCATTTTATAATGGAAACGTTTAGAATACCGGTATGGACTGCTCAGTGGAAATGAGGCATTACAGATAGGGTGAGAAGCTCTTGTTATCCTGGAGGAGCTCGGAGTAGAGCCGCTACTCCACCACATCAAGAGAAGCCAGTTGAGGTAGCTTGAGTATTTGGTTAGAATGCTTCCTGAAGGCCTCCCTAGGGAGATGTTCTGGCATGTCCCACTGGGAAGAGGACCCAGAGAAGACCCAGGACACCCCGGAGAGACTGTCTCTCGGCTGGCCTGGGAACACCTCAGGGTCCCCCCAGAGGAGCTGGAGGAAGTGGCCGGGGAGAGGGAAGTCTGGGCGTCTTTGCTTAGACCGCTGCACCCTGTGACCCGGTTCCGGATGAGCGGAAGAAGATGGATGGATGACATTTTTTACAATGTCACCAAAGTTGAAATGTGTTATTTTTGCTGATATTATTTTTTGTAAAGGAAGAAATATGTAGGAATTGACGAATATAGTTCAACAAGAATTGAATGTCATTTAAAATGGTTTGACTATAACAAGTTATCTCTAAATGAAAGCAAAACTCTTTATATTTTATTTTTTTCTGGCAATTGAGAGGTTGTGAATATTAAATTATATCTAAATGGCACAGAAATTCAATTTGTCAAAGAAGAAGTTTTTAAGTGTAATAATTGATAGTAAATTGTATTGAAAATCTCATATAATTCACATAAAACACATTTCCAAAACTATTGATATGCTGTTTAAAATCAGTGATGCATTACACAAATAGAGTTTGCATCTTATTTAATGTTCATTAGTTGTTCCAGTTTGTTCATACTGTGGAGAGATTTGGGGAAATGCAGTAAAAACTATCATTGAATCCTTGGGAAAATTACCCCCCCCCCCCCCCCCCCCCCCCCCCCCCAAAAAAAAAAAAAAAAAAATTACAATAGTTTAGAATAGAGTATTGTGACCCAAGAAGTTCTTTATTTATCTGAACTAAAATGTTAAAATTAAAGGACATTGTTAATGTTGACGTATTAGAAAATAAAGTTTAACTTAATTTAGTTCAAAACATGTACAGAGACTGTTAACTATGAGTCAGTCAGTATATTTTAAGAGGTCTTTATGACTTTGAGCAGGTTAAAGCTCGAACCAATGTTAAGGCAAGACGTGTTTCAGTTCTTGGTGTGAAATTATGTGATTATTTCAAGTGAAGAACTTCGTTTTTGTCGTCCCTCACCTCGGTTTTCCTAACTTCCGGTCGTAATGATCCCGCTCTGTGACATTCACCTGGTCCTGCCCCATTTTAAGCTCGCTCCAGTGCGCCCCTCTACGCCGTCAGTTACACTGTTTACTTCCAGCCATGTCTGCCCAAGTCTGCATCGAACCTCACGCTCTCGACCTGCCATCGCCTCGCCTCTACTTCCCCGAACATTCCGGATTCTGTATCGCAGTTCTGCAACTTCCTTTAGATTTTGAGGGAAGGAGAGCCCCACCTGGGACTTCCGGTGTTTCTGCCCAGCCCCATAGACTTATGTTTGTAGACAACTCATAAAAAAAAAAACTTTATTGAAAACACACACATTTACAAAACAGTATTACATAACAGTGCATCCAAAACAAAACAATGACTTTAATAATAACATTTTAATACAAAGTAATTACAGCAGGGGACATGTAAGTAAAATAAATTAGTTAAAAGAAAGATAGGTAATATTTTAACTAGACAAATAAAGAAGAAAAAATAACATCAGTAATCAAGTAGGAAAGTTCAACTGTATGGTACTCTTTGGGGGTATGAATCCCTCTGACGGTGTTATAAATTTGATGCAGGTCAGTCATAAACCAAAAAACTTTGGAGAATTTTTTTTCTAATTCTGCTTTTATTTGAATAAATTTGATTTTAAAAAAGCAGCAAATTGAATTATCTGCTTCTCACAGGAAAAGTTTTGGGATACAAAAACCTTTCATAATTTAGAGGGTTCCCATTCAAAAACATCATAAACATAAATAGTTCCTTTTTCTATGCAATTTGTTTGCAAATTGAAATTGAGTATTTATTTTTATTTTTTAAAAGAGCTTTGCTGCGTACAATTCCTATAATTCTGACTCTGAATTTGAAATATTCCCATCTTTGGTTAGCACTCAATTTTTTTCACCAAATATTTGTTTTGCATTTTGTTTAACTACATTTTGAAAAGACTCATCCCCCAGTAATTTATTATTCAATTTCCAGTGTCCTTTTAATTTTTATTGTTTTGCATTTTTGAACTATTTAGTTGCATGGATGTCATTTTATGAGCTCTAAAAAGGGCATAGCAGTGGGAGGCTCCAGTTATAAATAGCATATAATTACCAGAAGTTAACCATACATTTAGTCTAGATTGAAAAGTTTTACTTGAATTGTTCCACGTAAATTCTTTACTATTAGGATTAAAAAGTGCCAAACATCCAAAAGCGAAAGTTTATCTACGAAGAAAGCTCTAGATTTCAATTGTGAATTTTGAATTCTTTCTGTGAACCTATCTAGACTTCTGTTTGGAGCATCAATAAAGTTTCCAACAATAATTAAGAATGCGTCATCATATTTCTTTAGAAAGGTCTGTATACTATTGTAAATGTTAGCAGAGCTGTTGTATTATGACCATATATTTACAAACAAAACAAATAGAATGATCCAATGGAATCCATCTTCCGTCTGAAGAGTATTTTTTTTCTAAGATATCACCTGTAAATGTATTAAAGAGCACAGCAACACCCGCTGAATGATGTGATGCAAGTGAGAAAAAGAACAAATGACACCACTGAGATTTCTAAAATTTTGTATCCGGGTCACCTGAGTGAGTTTCTTGCAAAAAAGTTCTTCTGATAAAATCAGAAGTTATCCTGATAAAAAGTAATAAAGCTTTTCTCTTTGAGTCCCTCAAAATTGAGCAAAATTATTTTCAAGCAATTAAACTTAAAATCTGTCATTGAGTAAAAGGAGCACGAGGCTTGAAAAACAAAACAAATTAGAAAAAGAACTAAAACTTAAATCAACTCACCAAGCTCTGGGATTAAAGTAAAAACAAAAATTGTTAATGGTTTACTCTGAACCAACAAATGTCCTTTAACGAGGGAATGATCTATCCACTCAGCCATAGTCCCAACCTTGATTAGTCCTTGAGAGTTTCCGCTGTAACTCTTCCCACCGATGATGACCTCCTGACCTCATCATGTGGCTTTCTTCCCTTGTTTTCAAGTCTTTACAACAAGCGGCTAAATCTTCCTCCGATTTTGTCTTTTGTGAAAAGTCAGATCTTCAAAGAGACAAAACTTCTTGTTCTATCATGATTGCAACATGCATAGAAGCCCTCACTGTCCTCTGCCTGAAAACCTGCATGATGAGCGGCCAAGGTGAGATTGCTTCTTTCCGCTATCCTGTACGGTGCACCATGTTGATAAGAAAGCCAACTCTTCGTGTTTCATCAGGAGCAATCCGAGAAAAGATCTGAACGACTTTCCTTCTTGTTTCATCTGCCGTTTCGTTTGTTGACTCTGGGAGGTTGAGCACTTTTAGATTCCATCTGCGGTTGAAGCGATCCCTTTCGTTTCGATCCAAGCCTTCCGTAGTTTCCTTTGTGGTTTCAATTTCAGCAGTTTTTGCAGATTTTCTGTTCGAGGTATTACAAACCAGCTGGTTAGCTCGTGGATCGCCTTCAGTATATCCGCGTTTTAACCTTCTCCTCTTGTTTCCCCGTACAGTTTTTTTGAAAGAGGGCTCGAAACAGGAGAGTCTTGTAAAGATGTGCATGCTGTGACTGCATCCTCCTCCTCCAAATCCATTAAGACGTGCCCATCAAACGTGACAATTTAGACGATTAGCACTAGCTGTTAGCAGGCTAAATCAATAACTGAATTGAAATTCAATACCAAAACTTCAGAGGGATTTATGGTAGCACTTTTTCTTCAAATCTTCACAAACTGTTTCTGAAATGTTTGCATTAAATTTGAGGGTGGAGTCATTGATTAGCCAGACAGATAAACAAAAAGCATTATATCTACCTCTCAGGCATTCAAATTTGACCTCTAAATCAAAAACAAGATCAGATCCTGCCTTTCCGTTCACAGAATGCACTCTTGGGTCTAACACCTTCCTTGCAGAACAGTCAAATTAACTCCTACTTGTACTTTATCACCCAGTTGGAAATCTGCTAAAAACAACTTCATAGATATCTGCCAATGCACAGCAACTTGTACTTATATCACACAGGACAAAGGCAAAAAAAACAAAACATTTTATTCTATGACATTTTTTGCAATACATTTATTTTCAACTGACTTAACTAGAAATCGAACTTGTTTTCCGTTATTCCTTTTTGTGTAACGTATGTAATTATAGGTCACCGAGTATTGATATCTAGTATAAAATGCTCAATCCGTCTTTGTTAAATCAAATAAAAAAGCCAAACAATTGAGTGAATCGTTGAGATGCAAAGCTTTGAGGAGAATGTACTTCTGTAATAATGATTTTATTTGGGTTCTGGTTTTCTGTGTCATAAAAAGCTGCTGAAAAAATTCTTGCCGAATTTAAAAAAATATGTATTGATCATGACCAGATTTAGCAATTATAGTAGAGGATAAATTGAATGTTTAGGGTAATGGATTTAAAGCAGACTCTTGCACTTTTCATTAGATACAGTCTTCCTCAGAAGGCCTCGCTGTGGTTCTTTATTGTTGGCTTAGTTTGAGCAAGAACAGATCCGCCTCTATGTGACCTCAGTTTTGACGTTCAGCTTCTGTTTACCTTGTGTCACCTGATTTTTGGATGCTTTTTAAACCTGTGAATGAATCTGTCAGATCATGTTCCAGATGATCTGTTTGTTTATTTTCTTTTGTTTCCTTCTTTTTACATATGTTTCTTTTCCTGTTTCGACATGTCTTTTGAAGTATAGCCTACTTTTTAGCATGAGGTAATTTAGGAAAACTTAAGATTTGTACATGTGATAATTGCTGTGCGTGTTACTTTATAATGTAATCAGATTAAAAACCAAGCTATTGGCCATGTAGTACTTTTCTATCTTGATTTAGACCCAAAGCACTTTACAGTCACAATCACAGACCTATGCACACACAATCACACAATGATGATGTCTGCCTCTCATACAAGGCACCTCAAAGTAATGCTGTCACATAATCATTTTTTGTGCGATTAATTACTCATGATTTGCCATTAATTCATCTAGTTAGTCTGCTTTCATTCAAATCTAATATTTGCTGTAAAAAGCCTCATTTTTAGGTATTTTCATTTAAATTTGTGACATTGTGGAAAAGTAAAAGATCAAAATACAACAAAAATAAGTGGCAATGAGAAGTTTTCCTATTAGAACAGACTTCCTTTTTTCCAAACCCACTTTTACATCACCTCCAAATCTCAACAGTTTGCTGGACACACAAAGTTACATCATCATAGTAGATTTGTCAAAGCTGTTTCCTTTGTCGTTCTCTTTCCATTCTTTTTATCTTTCACTGCTAGCACTCACACACTCCATGACAGGTGCTGGACCAAACTCTTCATAAAGATTTTCCTCATCTCCGTTATAATTTCCTTTGTCTTCAGCTGTTTTGTTCGTAAGTTTGGACTGAAAGAGTTCTGCAGGAAAATTTTCATATTCTGCCACACAGTTTCCACAGTTCTCTCTGGTGAACCCTGAAACACAAAAAAGTTCAGTTAAGTGACCTTTTAATAGATTACTAAATCTAAACTTAATGAACACACTTTGAGTGTGGAAAAGAACCGGTGGGTGTTTGAGTTTTCTTCTCCTGTGGACGAGACAGACCAGTAACAAGATGAACAGCAACAGGAGCAGGATTCCAAACACAGCAGAGATCAGCAGCAGCAAAGACTCTGGAAGAGACCATAATTTACAGTTTTTGGTGATTCCAGGGCAACTAAAAGCTTTCTCGTTGAAAAACATAAAACATTGTTAACATTTCAAGTTGGCAAAAACAGTTAGATGTTACAAGTCAGAATCAGTACTAAATAAATTGAACTGAAAAACAGGTTTTACAGAATCTCTGAAAATGACCCAAAATTCAGTCAAACTAGAGTGTTTGGTCGACTTTGATAAGTTACAGAAGAATGCATTGCTTGCAGAATCCATCCTTCTTTTTTCTTAACTAGCTATAGCCCTTTTGGGGTTAAATGGTTGCTGGAGCCTGTCCCAACCACTGTTCGGTGAAGTCGGGGTACACCCCACAATCACTCACATTCACACCAGTTTTAACCAATGTGAGAGGAACTGGAGTGCCTAGAGAGAACCCACACATGCAATGGGGAGAACAGACAGACTCCACACAGAAAAGTCTCAACTGGGATTAGAGCCAGGGCCCTCTCGCTGTGAGCCGAGACTGCTAACTACTGTGCCACCGTGTGGCGCCGTTTGTTGAACCTCATCTACTGAAGTGTCTGAGTTTAGCTGATCTGAAAAAGTTATTCATTTTGTTGAAAACCAAATTGAAATAAAGTCATATGCATTTAATCCTAGCGTGTCTCTTTCAGAAGATGATAAGAATAGGATAATTTCAAACTTTCTTGTGCACATACAACTCTTAGACAGACATACCAGTTTATGAAGCTAAATAGTGGAACTCCTTTGATATAACATTTAAACAAAACTCAAACAGTTCAATTCGGTTCATGGAAGTGCCAACACTTTAAAAATTGATCATGAAGGAGAAATTATGAATTGTGGTTTGTGTCCAGCCGGATTTATATGACACAGAGTCTTTCATGTACTTAAAAGAGCTTTGAAAGAAAAAAGCCTGGAGCAAGGTTGACAAGTTTTACATTGATTTGACATGCGCGAGCATCGACCAGCGAAAGTCCAGTGTGAACACCGTGTGCTTAAAGCGCGTTCAAAAACCTGCATTCAGTGTGTTGTTGAACACACATGGCTGGTGTGTGCACAGCATAAGAGTAAAGTATGTAAGACCCAGGCATTTCTTACTGACTTTTTAAAAAAAAAATTCAAACCCCCCCAATCCTGCCACTGCGCAAGGGGCCTGTTAGTGCTGTTCATTGTGTTAGTGACCCTGTGGGTTCCTCACATGCAGCCTGATAGAAATAAAGAAATGTAACAATCAGAGCGCAGTTTGTGTTGCCATCCTGTGGGCGTCCTATAGTCACTTATGTATGATGCACCCACCTCATTTAATTGCACTCACACCTCACTAAGAACTGTAAGAAGACCATATGACATCATCACTCTTACATCATAAGTGTGTCCAACTTACAGATCCTGTACTTATGATACATGCAGCCACAACAACTGTGTCTTTCACTTTCACGACGCCCTTTCAGGTGGTTGTCCGAGCTACAGGGACCTGCAAGACTCACCTGTGCTCTCTATTATATGAAGCCGCTACTCTTTGTGACCCAAAAACAAGTAGCAACCATACAGGTCAATGTGATTAACGCTTATGAATGAAACATTACGCTACAATGGTGGAAATCAAATTGGTTAACTCAAACTGGCAACTTGGATCAGTTTTGTAAGGGATGTGAGTTTAGAAAGATTCACTGCTTATTTATTACTGTAATCATTCTTTGTTGTTACATCTTGTGTTGTGCTTATGTATGAGAAGTTATGAAGAGATACTTTTCTTCTGACTCCAACTGTTCATAGCTAGTTTCACTTTGACACATCTTGTATGCAGCGTTACATTTACATTGTTTCATTTTACTTACGTGTAACGACAACAGTGATAGGTGCTGACTCAGCAGAGATGACGGTGCGTCCAGACTGGGTGACCTGGTACACACAGCTGTAGTTACCCTGGTGTTCAAACTCTGCCGCAAGAAATGTAAAGGAGGCTGAGTTGTTGACTGCTGGGTTTCTGTTGATGGTCATGATGAATCCAGAAAAGGCAAGACGGAAATGGCCCTGAGGAGATTTAGGGTTAATGGAGCAGGTGATGGTAAAGCTGTGACCCTTGGTGACCTCCAATTCTCCAGGACCTTGAACCAACTCTGCACCAGAAATGAGTGAAATGTTGGGCGTCTGTAGGATCACTGTGAAAACACAAAAAAATGAAGTAATGTCAGCGTTTCAAATCATCCAATTGGAGATGAAGTCGACTAAAAAGGATGCTACTGTGTTTTGAGGTGTACATATCATGAGGTTGAATTTGGCTTAAAGGTTAAAACCCAGAAACTCAGAGTTCATGGTTTGTATTGACAGGATTTTGTGTGCTTAGATGATAAAAAAAAAACCCTAATTTACTGTAGATGACTAATTGATGAACATGTCTGTAATTCCTGAATTGTCTGAAATAGTTTCACTTGAAGACCACTTGACAGTCGATAACTTCACCGTCGGTTTCTATTCAGGAGAGGGAGGGTTCCACATTTGAAAAGTGAGCCAATCACATGACAGCCAGCATGTAGGAGATAGCTTTTGCTTCTATGTTTTATTTTTACTCGGAAGACGAGGTCTGCATCAGCAAAAACAGAACATCATAAAGGAGTGTGTTCAATTGAAACAAAGCAAAAGATTAACTTATGCAGCCGTAAAACAGAAAAGATGGCTTGAGTTGGTTCTAAATTCATAAAATTTCTCATGTCAAGAACATTTTAATGATGTCTTTTGACAAACCCAAAGAGTAATAAAAAAATCCTGATTTTAAGCCTAGTTATTCATCCTCTGACTCCAGCATAGAAGGAGTATTTTCAAGGAATTTATAATTGCCTTTCAATCTTTGGTTAGGAAATGTTTACACTGAAGAATAACTGAAAAAAATGGAAAAATATGAACAAAAAGAAATGTTTTATAATTCAGCTGAAACATTTTTAACATAGTCCTTCAGTACTTCTCTTGTGTGGATTTCTTACCCTTTACAGACACTGTGACAGAGTTGCTTAATGGAGAAGTGAAATTTTGACGTGGTCCTCTCTTCTGAAACTGACACTGGTATGACCCTTCATGATCAGTGTCTGCTTTAGAGATTGAAAAGTAGGCAGAATTATCACTTGAGGTTTGACTCTTTCTAAACAAGCTGCCAGTCTTCATTAGGATGAAGGTTCCTCCAGAGATTTGAGTTGAGATTGAACAAGTGAACCAGACTTGTTGACCCCAGGAAACATCAGCCGGACCCACAGAGAGTCTGGGCTTTAAGAAGTTTACTGAAAAAAATGCAGAAGATTAAAATAAAATAACCTGAACTTAACTCCTTCTTCTGCATAAACTGCAATTCTTTGAGTTGTTAAAAATGAAATGATGTTTTCTCACCCGTAACATTGATATTAAGTAGGTCACTGAGAGGTGAAGTAAATGTTTGACCAGAAACAGTTTTCTCGTACTGACACTGGTACGGTCCGTCGTGATCAAAGTTCACTCTGGAGATGGTGAAGGTTGCAGCACGACTGGCAGAAACTTGCGTCCGTCTGGAGGAGTCTGAGACTTTCTGGAGAATAAATGTTTCTCCTAAAAGCTCAGCTGCAGTAGAACAGGTGATTCTAACTCCTCGACCCCATGAGACCTCTCCAGCAGGATCCATGGAGATGCTGGGCTTCACCAGACTTTCTGTCAAAAGTTTGGTTACAGCCATTTTAAACTTTGATCATTGTGATTTTTAGTCTAATTCTAGATTAGAAATAGCCGACTAAAAGCCACCTCACCTGAACAGATGACCCCAGCATCTTCACCGTGATTACAGTTATGGTTTCCATAACCTCCGTGATCACACTCTGTTAAAGAGCTTTCACTGCCTGAACACACTACTTCATCCAGCCAGATTTTGCCTGATCCTTGATCAAAAAGAGCAGATGTTGTAGCATGGAGAGCTGTCCCACAGGACAACTGTCTGCAGACAACATTTGCATCATTTAGATCCCATTCGTCATCACAGACTGTTCCCCAGACTCCATCGTGTTGGACTTCAACTCTTCCAGAGCACAGAGTCGATCCAGACCCAGCCAGCCTGATCTGACCTTAAAGCACATGACAAAACAAACTAATTCTCTAAGTTGTTTATGGCAGCAAGTTACAAGAAGTGTAATAAAAGAACATACTTACCTAAGGCAAGTGAGCTCAAAAGGCATGCGACTGAATTATTGGAAAAAATAAAACATTTTCATTAGATCAAAAACCCATTTAAATCTCCCAGAATGCCAGATTTAGCGAACTGAGTCTTACCTAAAGTCAAAAAGTTCAGGTTTCTTTGTTTTGCGCAGATCATGGCAGAGAAATCCTGCTGTGTGTCACTAATCTGGATACAAAATAAGATAAGAACTGAGTCAATTTTCTGCAGGAGGGCAAACATTTCCTATTTCCTCTTTTTTAGAATCTTCTGTTTCTGTATAAAACAGAGTGGTTTTTTTTTGTTTTGTTTTTGCTGTATTCATGATTCTCTGTGAAAAACTGCTGATTGTGTTTTCTAGAAAAAAAAAGAACGTGGGTTGACGGAAGTGCATGACTTCTTGTTTCCTGTGATTTAGAGGAGGAATATTGTGAGTTCTTTAAAAATGAAGCCCCAAAAAATTGCTACAAGAAACCATATCACTTAACTCACAAAGTCACCATTTATCTCTCGCTTATGGAACATTTCTGGACAGTCTTTTGTCAAGTTCTTGCCAAACTCAAAGAACATGCAGCATTTGACTAAATTTCACATTTCCTAAAAATGAAATAATCTCCTTGATGTCAACCATAATTTTAATGTCAACCAGTCATCAATGACGAGCAACATACATTTACAGAAAACTGTGCACATTTGTCCTCAAAATCAAACTCCCTGTTAAGGCACTTGTCCTTTCATGCTCTGACATTCAGTGTCATCTGTCTAATAAAATGTAACTTAAATACGTTGTCCACACAGGAAAATATTATAAACTATTCTTTTCATGACATTTTATGTAATCCGCCTAAATAAATACATTTTAAATCAGACTTTCCTCTCCAGTACCCTGGCATAGACTTTCCCAGGGAAAATGAGGAGTGTGCATTTTAAACAAATTAAACTTTTGTGCCAAACATACTTGATTACCGTTTTTCTAGAGTTAGCAGACCCAATTTGACACTAGATTGACCACCATGCCACTATGAAGAAAACTGTGAGGCTTAAAATCAAAAGAATTGATTCAATGATTCAATGATTTAATGTTGATCAGTTGATGTTATGCTACATAAATACAGAGACTTTTAAATGTACCAGGAGTGTGGTAAATAAGGGCAGAATTTTCTGTGTTAATGGCCAAACTGACTCCATGGAAAAGACCTAACAGGGAGTTTGGCCAGTGATGGATGTTTAGGATTCTGGCCCAAACATCAGTTCTCAATGGGTGGTTGAGAGTATCATCTACAAAAGTAAGATTTCTTAATAATATCAAACTAGACTAAAAATGGGCACTGATGTCTTCTTTCATCCCAGCTGTTTTTTTTAGGATTATGCCCTTTGGTTCTGGTTTGTAAGACATAGGTCTTAGTTTTGATCATGTACTGATTGGAGTTGTACGAGTGTTCAATGTCAGTCACAACAGATTCAGGTATATTTTTAACAGCTGTTTTGATTTTTGATTTTCTGGAAATCTGTCAAGTCACTCTTTTTTTTTTTTTTGGTTTGGACAATTTTTTAGAAAAAAATAAACAACTGTCAATGACGCCATGGGGAAATACAACAAAACAAACAAAAACTGTAAACTTTATCTTAGTTGCTCTTGTCTCTTTCACCCATTATAATTGACCCAGAATAAAAAGTGACCACAACTTTGAGGTACTTGCCAATGGGGAAGTGCAACACTCAACCTGACCAACAAATACAAAAAAACAGATGCTTCAGCAGACATGTACTTCTCGTTTTCAGTGCTGACCGGCAGATTTATAAAAATGCTCAAAACTCAGTCATATGAGGATAACTTACTGTATTAGAATGGCCTATGGAGCTTTTTTAAGAAAGAACTGTTGGTGTGTGTTTAGGGTGTTACTGCACTACTGCTGTAGTGCAGTTTGACTACAATCAAAATGTGATAGATTTTTTTAGTACTATAGACAGGCAGAGTAAATGTCCAAATTTAAAAAAGCTACACTTACATTTTAATTAGACACAAACTCTATAAAAAAACAAGTAGTTGAGGTCCCAGTGATGTTCGACTGTTTGTGTATGTATGTGGATTGTATCATTTCCTTCTGAGAAAAAAACTCCATGGTTTGTTTTAAACCTCTGATGCATGAATTATGAAAGCCTTGGTCAAGATTTATTTCACAAGTTTTTTTATCCTTCTCAGGACATGAAAAAACTTGTGTTCAACTTGTGATTTTTGTTGTTTTTTTCTTGAAGTTAAAGACATGCCCACTGCAGTAGACTACATGTGCCTGAGCACCAAACAGTAAACATTAGGAACTCAATGTAAAAAGGATTTGACCCGTATATTTTTGTAAAGATTTCCAGTTCTGGGTCAACGAGTGGACGCATGTCGCAAGCTCTGCTAACAATCTTCGTCTTCACACAACTAGAAACCTGATTTATTGGCGTATTGCTGCAAAAGAAAAGGAAAAATCTGAAATGATCTGCTGTTTATTTAAATGACAATTTGACAAAATGGAATTCTGCAAGGAGATACTACACACATGGGTGATGAACTGCAGGATCTTCGTTAAACCTTTCAGTCCGCTGGAACGGTCCAAGGTACTGGTTGTCAACAATATGAGAGACTTTGAGGAGTGCTTGATCATGGACGTCTGAACAAACAAATAATAGAGGAAACACATAAACAAACACATAATGGAGTAATAGAATAGCCAAACAATTTCAAGAAAATCATTGCGGCTGAGATCTTCCACTATCTCTAGAATTCAGCTGTGACCCTGATTTCCAGCAGAGATCTGACCTGCAGGAAACCTTTTTGCTGCAATATGAGTGCAGAGGAACAAGGACCCTGACAAACAATGTCTGCAGACATTACACAGAAGAAAAACTTTAAAACTCTCTAAAACCAAGAAGGATAGCTGTTATTCTTATCCAGGCAGCAGAAGAAGGAATACAATTCTCAAACAGTAAACAGAATATGGATCTCTTTATTACAAAGCATCGCCATATAATCATAACAATAAACTTACTAAATCAGTTATTAATGATTGTTACAATGATTAATCTCGAATCATACCACTTCACATTTGCAAAATGTGACTTACAATTTTTTAAACGAAAAATAATCTGCACATATTTTTAATATTTTATTCTTGATTTATATATATATATATTAATAATTTTCCTATAGGTAATAATCTGCACATATTTTTTACATTTTTAAATGTTGATACTTGATTTATATTATTGCTTTTTCTCATGAAAAATCTGAATATTTTTAAATTTATTTTGATACTTGATGAATGAATTCTGTTTAGATCCATGATCATCATGTCTTATAAACCTTATACCTTATACAGGAAATGCAAGAAGTGGTCATTCAGGATGGCTCTTCATTAGCCAGCTTGGATTCAAAGAAAATGTACTTGCAGTGACACCAACTGACCACTAAATTCAACTCAATGGACCGTGGCAGCAAGGTGGACCCTCTTGACTGGTATGCAGTTCCACCACAGAAACTAATGCAATAAAGAAAGTGTCACTTTCAGTAGCTGTCCACTGTAGTGACCGTCGAGCACCAGAGGGCCACCAAAACCAAAGATTAAGGCATAATTTTGGTCTGCGCATGTGCAGTTGGTGGAGGTAGGAAAAAGGAATGGGTAGGAAGGATTTATAGAACACCGGCATAGTGAGCGTGTCCACTACAGCTCCATAAGTTCTGCGACAGACTCTCTAGAGTGTATTTGCCTTCACCTTACAGAAACCAGGACAGAAACCCCGCTGCTCAGAAAGGGATCCAGCGGGTTTAGAAAATGAATGGAAGTTCAGAAGAACTATGAATCGATCCACCATATTGGATATTTTCTCCCCGCTGTCACTGAAAAGATCACATGCCCGAAGTTGAGTCCCTAATTGGGACTCCCAGAGTTCAATTCGCTCAATTCGTGCCATTTCCAGACTTTCGTGCCGCATTGGCCGCTCAATTCGTGCCCAGAACCTCAATTCTCGTCTAAACCATTGGCTTCACATTGAAAATGGCCGCCTCCGTCGCGCGAATCGCGTTCGGTGTGTGTGCACCTTAACACTGGAAACCAACCTTTAACCACCAGGAGCAAATTGTTTTGCTCAACGACCTTTTGATCCGTGAGCGGACAAGGCAAGAATCAAACCTGTCATCAGAGGTCGACTGGCCACTGCATCATGGCCACCTCACACAGGAGAGGTTAAGAAAAGACTGGGCAAAGCCTTGACCAGGTATGTATCATTTAATAAGAAAAAGTGCAACTTAAAGTGAGGAAACAACCCCCCAAACAAGCTTGGAAGAAGAACTCAATTTGAATTTTTTTCCCCCCAGTGCAGTGTAAAAGACAGCCTGACATTCATAGTACAACAGAATGCACTAAAACTCGAGACTCACACTGTGAAGCTGAAATACTACTCTAATAATAATCTGATGTAAATAATAATAAGTGCAGTAAAAAAACATCGAAATGTGTAGAAAGGCTTTTGCAAGAAATTAATTGATAATTGAGTGTTAATTGCGTAAATAATTGAAGAGTTTACAGTAATCCATAGAACGTCAACACTGCAGAGAAAACTCTGGTCCTATGATGTTAACAAGCAAGAACCACAGATTTGTGAAAGAAACAAATATAGTTGAAATTCCCTAAACAGAGCCAGATCACATCTGTACAAGTACATTGTCATAGTAATTGTTATCATTGCTGGTTTCTTTATTGTCCTTCTCTTTTCCCTCTTCTTGTCTTTCACTTCTAGCACTCACACACTCCGGGACAGATTGTGGACCAAATTCTTCATAGAAATTTGTCTCATCAAAAGGTGCATCTTTATAATCATGTCCTGTGTCTTTTTCTGCTTTATCTCTAAGTTTTGATGTTAAGAGTTCTCCAGGAGGGTTTTCATCATCTACCTCACAATTCCCACCTTTCTCTTTCGCAGACCCTGAAACACAAAAAAGCAGAGTTAAGTGGCCATTTAAGAAAACTAAAAAACCCAAATATTACGTAACCTGATAGAAAACACACTTTGAGTTTGGAAAACAACCACTGGGAATTGAAGTTTTCTTCCCTTGCGGAGGAGACAGACCAAGAACGAGACAAAGAGCAACAGGAGCAGGATTCCACCAAATACTGCAGAAATCAGCAGCAGCAAAGACTCTGGAAGAGACATTAAACAGCTTTCAGTGGCTTAGAAAGAAACACATTTGTTTTTGTGGGAATATATGAAAAATATTTTTTTTACAATTTTAGAGTGGTCAAAAACATACAACAGAGTATCAGGGCCACCAAAAATGTGTCTTATCATAAGACTTAATTCATAAAAAACGAAAAAAAAAAAAAAAAACAAACTTAGAACTAAAAAACAAAAGTAATTTTAAGAGATTAAAGTAAAGTAAACCTATAGTCCAGCACGTAAACGCCATGAGCAGCAGCAGACTGATTTGTTGTGCAACTCAATTTATTTTGGATTTAATTTACAGTGTATTAAGGCTTTATTCATTAAAGGGTGGCTTGCAGGATCTTTCAGTGCCTGTTGACGAAGCTCGCAGCCGTCCACTAACAATTATTTCTTCCTCTATAAAAGAGAAGCTCTCCTCCAAGTCTGTGTGAAGCTTTTGTCTTAAGAGGCCCAGTTTTTGGCATATTCTTTTCAATGTTCTTATCTTAAAGTGGGATTGATTTTGAGTCGCCAAAAGGTTCTAAATGTCTTTTATTTTTAAAACCTATCCAGAAATAAAGTTTTGCAAATTTCTCTTACTCTTTTATTTTTAAGCAGGGCTCCAATAAAGAAACAGTTTCTGTGTTTTTTCTTGTTAATTTTCTTTTTCTTGTAATTTTTTGCTTGTAAATCTACGATAGTAAATTTACAACTTTCAAACACATACATTTACGAAGAAAAGTAACAAATTTAGCTTATGACTTTAAATATATATATTTATATGTATGTGTGTTATATATATTTATACAACTTTTTCTCGTAAATGTACTCCTAAAAAAAATTAGGAGACTGGCTCTAATACTTAGTTATAAAAACATTGTTATATTCACATGCAGTTCGGTAAAGTTAGAAGCAGTTGGGAAGAATTTAGGATTGAAAATGTGATTTACAGAAAATCACAGAAACATTTTTCAACTGCTTAAAGTCTCAGAACAGAATATAGAAGCTTGGTCAATGCGTAAACAAATGTAACTTTACTTACGTTTCACAACAACAGTGATAGGTGCTGACTCAGCAGAGATGGCCGTGCGTGCAGACAGGGTGACCTGGTACACACAGCTGTAGTTACCCTGGTGTTCAAAGTCTGCTACAGGAAAGGTAAAGGAGGCTGAGTTGTTGACTGCTGGGCTGCTGTTTGTGATGATGTAACCAGAAAAGATGAGAAAGAAATGACCCTGAAGAGATTTAGGGTTAATGGAGCAGGTGACAGTAAAGCTGTGACCCTTGGTGATCTCCACTTCCCCAGGACCGTGTATCACTCCAGCACCAGAAGTTAGTGAGATGTTGGGCATCTGTAGGCTCACTGTGAAAACATAAAACAATTTGGTAAGTGAGGTTTTTTCTTAAAGTGTAAAGTCCTATAACCAAACCAGTTTGATCTGTCTAAACAAGTTGTTAAATAAACTTTATAAACCATTATAAAATCATTTCAAAATGATTTATATTGAAACCATTTGGATTTATTTTACTTGAACGTAATTTGACTAAGTACCATCATATGGGACAACACACATTTGATGGCAGCATAAAATGATGAACCATCATTACTGTCCAGTGTGGAAAAACTTAATTTTGCAAAGACTTGACCATATCAGTGTGGTAGAATGTTCTAATAATGTTCTCTTTTTATTATTTTGATGTGGATAAACAGCTGATTAAGTGGGCTGAACCTTATCAAACTAAAATGTGAATGAAATTCCCATTCATTCTAGCTTACTTGTTTGTACAGATATTTAATTTACACTTGATTATCTTAGAAATACAAGGAATCTGGAAAACCTCACCTGCTCTGTTTAGTACCAGGTTTTTATCTCTGATTCACACTGGTTGAATTGTTGGCTAGAGAGATCCTGGATCACTTGATCCAGTGACTCAGATCGTTTAAAATGAACCAAGATCAACAACCACAGATCGCAAGAGCAACCACGAATGAATGATTGTTGAAATGAATTGTTACACCCCACTGAACTTTTTTAAATGAAAATGTGTTTCTTTCTGAAACCAGCTTCCAGCTTCGTCCTTTTTTATGAACAGCAACTGTTTTAAATCTCAGAACAGAATGTGTGATCTTGGTCAAATCATAAGTGTGTTTAACTTAACTTACATTTAACAACAACAGCGATGGGTGCTGACTCAGCAGAGATGACGGTGCGTGCAGACAGGGTGACCTGGTACACACAGCTGTAGTTACCCTGGTGTTCAAAGTCTGCTACAGGAAAGGTAAAGGAGGCTGAGTTGTTGACTGCTGGGCTGCTGTTTGTCATGTTGTAGCCAGAAAAGATGAGAAAGAAACGACCCTGAAGAAATGCGGAGTTTATAGAGCAGGTGAAGGTAAATCCGTAACCCCTCGAGATTTCCACTATTCCAGAATCCCGGACAAACTCAGCACCAGGAGAAGTTAGTGAGATGTTGGGCATCTGTAGGCTCACTGTGAAAACACAAAACAGTTAGTGAAAGTGTTTCACAGCCTCCTAAATTTCTGGCAAGGCCAACCAATCAGGGTGTTAGTGCTTTTTGAGGTGTATCTTTGTAAGATCAAACTAAAATAAAAATCAAGGATTTCAGGGTTGAGTTTGTTTTGATAGGATTTTTGTGGCTTCATGTGATAAAGAGAAAAACCTTCTGTAGATGATTCTGCCCAGATGACTAACTCATGAAGAGTTTAAAATAGTTGAAGATGCAGACATTCTAAATCCCTCAAATATGCTTCCAAATCTGCGTCATCTATATGCGTTTCTGTATATGAAGGAGAATGAGGGTTCTACCATTGAACAGTTATACAACCACATGACAACCAACACATTTGAGTTGGGTGGTGGTTCTATAATTTATTTTGACTCAAAATATGAGCAAAAGCAGGACACCTTCTAGAGTAGAATAAAATGTAGGACTGATCTTAGTTAACACAGAAGCAAATGCTGGTGTAAAAGTTTGCAAAGATAAATTTATACAGCCTTAAAATTCAACAGATGGGTTCATTTCTTTCTAATATTAGGCCTGAATTCTACTGATGTTTCATATCAAGATATCAATAATTGAAGTGATTTGACAGATTCACAACATGATCAAAAGCAGCTGCCTTAAAGCCATCATGATTAAAAACAAACAAACAAAAAAAAACGGAAGTCATTTAGGAAAATGTTACAAAGCAAAATATATTTTTATGGTAGGCTTCTTGAGTTTTTGTCAAAAAAATGAACTAAGTTTGATGCCCCTGATAGTAGGAGTTGACGTGTCCATTCAGCGAAGAATGTGTGACAGGTGTGTCTGCCAGGTGGTATGACCCACTATACTTGACTGAAAAATGAGACATGAATATACATAACGTGTAGATTAACCAATCTAAAACCTGTATTTATGTTAAAATTTGCAAAACTGCTTTTTAGTTCTAATGCAAAGAAAAGTTTTTTTAAAAGCATAAAAAATGTGTACATTTTTTAAGAATAATTAACTTAAGATCTTAATTATAAAAGGGAGCAGAATTAAGACCATTTAGTAGAGGAGAAAAACCTTTACCTTACTGGAAATATAAAAGTATGGTACGTTTAATACAAGAATTCCTGAATATTAACACATTAATCCTCATGACTTGGGTTAATTTAAGATAGCATATTCATTTTTGCACTATGAAAAGTTTACTATGAGAAAAATCAGCAGAAAAAAAATGAATGAACAAAAAGACAGATTTTTTTATATTTCAGCCAAATAGATAACTTTTCCTGATTGTGTGGATTCTTACCATTTACAGACAGTCTGACAGAGTTGCTGATTGGAGAAGTAAAATTTCGATGTGGTCCTTTCATCTGATACAGACACTGGTATGACCCTTCATGATCAATTTCAGCTTTAGAGATCAAGAAGTTGGTAGAGTTTGTACTTGAAGTTTGAGTCTTCCTAAATGAACTCTCATTCTTCATCAGGATGAAGGTTCCACCTATGACTTGAGTTGGGATTGAACAAGTGAAGCAGACATCCTGACCCCAGGAAACCTCAACAGAACTTACAGAGAGTCTGGGCTTTGAGAAGTTCACTGAAACATGTAAGAGATGAAAAAAATAACATGAGCTTGACACCCTCTTCATAGCTGCAACACTTTAATTTAATAAAAAAAAAAAAAAAAAAAGATAATTGCAAGCAGCACTGGATGGCCTACAGGCGCTATCCGCTCTTATTGCCCACCTCTACATGCCACCCTTGCCCTCAACTCCCTGCTTGATCAGACCTCACTTGCTAATTGCCCCCCCGACTACCCCGTTTGATTTTCTGAAAAGCTAATCTGAGCTGTATGTGACACATATTGATGGAAAAACACTTTTTTTTGTTCAGAATGGCGGCTTTTCTTTTAGTTTTATCTCCATAGCAACCATTTTATGTTTTGGTCGCTTGGGGTTACCAAACAGATTGACATGAGTTTCAAAAGAATCAGCGTAAGTGAACTTTTGAAATTCCTTAGCAACAAATGTTATTTGCAAACCACACCCACATTCCTAATATCTTCATATCCTGTCTTTTATCATTTAGTTCAGCTCTAGCCAGGGATCAACATCTCAAATTTTCATACTATTCCGTTAAAAAAATGTGCAAGGAATAGAAGTACGCCACTTTTGTGAACTCGGCAAGCCATTTTGTAGCATAATCAGTTCAAAAGTCTCCTTGGATATCCCGATACGTGTGATTTGGTTTCGCTTATGTATTCATTCATTTCATTTTTTTATTCATTTTTTTATGGTTTTGCTTGCAGTGATGTCATCGTCTTGGCGCGTGGGGGGTGGGGGGCATTTATTATGCCCAACATTTATTTTCGCTGATTCCTCAGTGTGTGCACTTTGGTTACTTTTCACACATGAGGCGGGGATCAAATCTTTACTCAAAGGCGCAAAAATGTTTCCTTTTGCAAAAACAAAATGCTCCTTGCAGTCAGTGACTACTGCCGGCCATAATAAATGAATAAAAAAAAATGATGTTTTTCTTACCTGCACTGATGCTAAGTGGGTCACTAAAGGGTGAAATAAAAGTTTGACCAGAAATTGTTTTCTTGTACTGACACTGGTACGATTCGTCATGATCAAAGTTGACTTTAGAGATGCTGTAGGTTGCATTGCGACTTGAAGAAACTTTCGTCTGTCTGAAAGAGTCTGACCTCTTCTGGAGAATAAATGTTTTCTCCAAAAGTTCTGCTGCAGTAGAACAGGTGATTCTAACTTCCTGACCCCAGGGGACTTCTCCAGCAGGGTCCATGGAGATGCTGGGCTTCAGCAGACTTTCTGTGGAAGTTTGGTTACAGCAAATTTAAAAGTAGATCACCAGGGTTTTTTTTTTTTAAGTCGAAATGGCAAACTGGAAATGGTTTGGAGACTCAACTAAAGATGTTTCAGAAGATGATTGGATCTCAAACTCTGAGTCACTTGTACTCACAGTAACAAAGGAGGTCACCTCACCTGAACAGATGACACCAGCATCTTCATGGTGATGGCAGTTATGTGTCCCATAACCTCTGTGACCACACTGTGTTAATGAGCTTTCACTGCCAGAACACGCCACATCATCCAGCCAGATTGGATCTGAACCCTGACCAAACACAGATGATCCAGTAGAATGAAGAGCTGTTCCACAGTTCAACTGTCTGCAGACCACATTTGCATCTTTTAGATCCCAGTCATCATCACAGACTGTTCCCCAGACTCCATTATGTTTGACTTCAACTCTTCCAGAGCATCCAGTCGATCCAGACCCAACCAGCCTGATCGGATCTGAAATCAAAT
The DNA here is from genome assembly GCA_014656515.1 of Oryzias celebensis. Classification (NCBI taxonomy): domain Eukaryota; kingdom Metazoa; phylum Chordata; class Actinopteri; order Beloniformes; family Adrianichthyidae; genus Oryzias; species Oryzias celebensis. The sequence continues at coordinate 40,449,454 of BNCR01000012.1, forward strand.
AAAAAAAATGTGTGTTCAGAAACAGGGAATTTCTTTAACTCTGATTTGATCTTTGTTAGGATCCTTTCAACCAAATACATAAATCACTGAGGTTTTCTGTCAGTATGGATGGCTTTCTAGGCTGGAGATAGTTCAGACTCTACTAAAGAGGTCTGCTGAAGATGACTGGATCTTAGATTGAGTATTTTGTACAGCGGCATATGAGGAACAGCGAGGGAGTTTCAAAAAACACAATAATGTAGGTCTCCTTACCTGAGCAAATGACTCCAGCATCTTCACCATGATTACAGTTATGGTTTCCATAACCTCCGTGACCACACTGTGTTAATGAGCTTTCACTACCTGAACACGCCACATTATCCAGCCAGATTGTGCCTGTTCCTTGGCCAAAGTGTGCTGATCCTGGCGCTTGAAGAGCTGGTCCACAGTTCAACTGTCTGCAGACCACATTTCCATCTTTTAGATCCCAGTCATCATCACAGACCGTTCCCCAGACTCCATTATGTTTGACTTCAACTCTTCCAGAGCATTGAGTCGATCCAGACCCAACCAGCCTGATTTGACCTTAAAACACATTAAAAAATATATTATTTTGCACTTTATTTCTTGATAGCAAGTTATGGAGTAGGTGAGACAAGAAAAATGACTAACCTGAGCCAAATGAGCTCAAAAGACACGAGACTAAATAAAAAAAAAAAAAAAAAAAAAACATTTAGATGAAAAACACAATTTGAAATCTTCCAAAATGCCAGATTTAGTGAACAGAGTCTTACCTAAAGTCAGAAAATGAACGTTTCTTTGCTGTTTACTGATCATTGCAGAGAAAATCTGGCTGTGTGTCACCAATCTGGATACAAAAAGACAAACTGAGCCAATTTCTCAGTGAGCGAGCAAATATTTCTCACTACCTTCTAAGAAAACTTCTTCTTTTTCTTTTTTTTTTGTCATTCTGTATAAAACCCCTGATTGTGTTTTCTCTTAAGCAAAAAAAAAAAATATGGACTTGGACTGCTGTCATGAACTACCTGTGACTTAGAGTTGATTTTGTGAGACTCAACAGCAAAATAAAAGCTGTATCACTAACTTACAAACTCATTCACAGCTAACACTTTGGAAGAAAACACTCAGAAGAAACTCACCATTAATCTCTCACTTATGGAAAATTCATGGACAATAGTACTTTTTCCTGTTCCTGGAGTTTGCCTGCGTCTTGCCCGTACTTATGTTGGACTTCTAGGTGAGAAAGTTTCCTGTCTTCAGCGGATCCTAAACAGATCACTGACTGGAAGCCTCCATATTTTGTAGTTTAATGATTCCTCTCTACCTGTATGGATTCTCCCGTTGAGGTTCTCTCCTGTTTATCCTTCCAATTCAGGAGTGTCTACCTGTTCTCCCTTCCCAGTGTACCAGACACTCCCTTTGGGATTAAGGACTCATCACATCAAGTATTATTCGATTAATTCTTTTCTTGACAGCTCTTGGATGTGTGCATTTTTTGGATCTGTTTCACACACCCCTGTTTTGTAAGTCATTCGGTTACTGTCTTTTCATATTTATTGCTTCTCTGTTCCCATTTTTTCTTTTAATTAACTTTTTACCATTATTTGATGGGTTTTTTTTTATCTTTTAGAGCTACTTTCATCTTACTGTGCTGTCAATGTTGTCACGCAACCAACAGTACCGTCCCTCAACAAACACATTCTGGCAGCAGCTTTAGATTTGCCCAAGGGCATTCCTCTCCTGGTACAGCTTTTACCTGAGCGTGTTGACTGACTGTTGGGAGTGTTGACTCCATTGTATTGGTAGGGTTTGGGAGGTTGCCATAGACCAGGGCTGCCCCACCATGGTCCTCAAAAGCCCTGCCTGTTTTCCAGCTCGCCCTGGCCTTTTAGCTGCTGATTGACTGACTCAGATGAATCTACATGGCGAATAACAGAATACACTTGAATCTGGTGAATTAGCTGCCGAATGGAAAGAGCTAAAAAAACAAACACGGTTGCGGCTTTTTTAAGGACCAGTGTTGGGCTTGTCTTTTATCGTATGTTGGACAATAACTTTGAATTGTGGTTCCGCTCTCTAAAACCCACCCACAGAATCTTGTGGGACCCTTCATGTTCCCTTAGCATCCATGCCCTTAGTTTCAATTTGCAACCCACTATTGAAACACCAGTTCTCCTCCATCCTCTGTGTAGTTTTATTTCCAACCAAGTAGCACCTCTACTTTCTATCAAATCTGGTTGTATCAGAGCTGAGGAAAGATTATAGGATCTACTTGCCCTGTTGCCACAGAGACACAACCTTTTAACTTTTTAGTTGTTTCTCAAACTGCTCTCATGCTAGCAACTTTTTCGGACACTTCACGAGAATTCATACTGTTGCTAAAATGGCATCTGTCAAGTCCCTGCACACCATCATCTGCATGGTGACTTATGTGATTAACCAATAAAGGGAGCTCAGAGTTGGAGGAACAGTCAAATAAGGTTACCATTATGCTGGTTATGGTGTGAGGAAACTCGAGCCCTCAAAAATAATTTAGTATCTATACACTGTCACACACAACATGCACTGACACTATGAAGAAAACTTTTAAGGTTATAATCCAAAAATGGATTCAAGAATTTACTGTTGATCAATTGATGTTATTTTATGTGATGCCACAAGCAGAGACTTTTTAATTATAGCAGGAGTCTGGCCAATGACAGCTGTTTTTTGGTGTCCATGGCCATGGCGACTCCATGGAAAAGAACCAACAGAGAGTTGGATCAGCGATGATTGTTTAGGAATCTGACCCAAACATTAATAAACTCAAAGGGTGGTTGAGAGTGTTAGATTCCTCTATCATGTCATGCCTAAAGGTGCATTCACACAGAGGACATGTTCCGCCCCTCTCTCACTGTGCCGCAAATTTGCTGCTCGCCGCATGGCCAAAAAATTGTTCTCTAAGCTCGCCGCCTCGTCCGCATGTGGGAGGAGCTACCAGCTAATGTTTTTGATCACTACACGAATCTGTGTCTGTCTTTCATTTACAATGCATGGAAGACACGGACGCTGTTTAGAGATCTGTTTTTTTCTTTTATAAAGAACTCTACAAGAACATCTGTGATCACATCTCCATGTGGTTTGCGGGCCATCAAAAAAAATTAACTATATAAATCTGTGTCTGGATGACGGCTGCTTCTGCTGTATTTCCGTCTCTCTCTGACCGCTGTTTCCAGACTTTCATGCTATGCTGGCTGCTCAATCCACACTGCAGAACCTCAATTCGCGTCTGTACCATTCACTTTCCATGGAAACCTCCAAAGTGCCAATCACATTTGCTGTGTGGGCACCTTAAGGCTAAAAATGGGCTCGCTTTTGCTGCTCAAAGGTGGATCTACAATGGCTTCTTGATGCCGAGAGGAAGTCCCAAGTAGCTAATATTTTTTGAAATACTGTATATATTTTATTTTTATTCTGCGTCTTGTGTTGTCTAGCAGATACAAGGAGAGACAAGAGGCTATAAACTTGTACACTGTTACCCTCAATGGCCCAGCGCCAAGGGGCTTCAGGCCACAGGGAGGCAAGGACTTCAGCATGCCCCTCACTGTTTCAAGGCTGACTCCAGGTGGAAAGGTGGCTCAGGCTGGAGTTGGGGTGGGAGACTGGGTGGCTTCAATCTGTGATGCCAATGAAGACATGACTCATGTGGAGGCGCAGAACAAGATTAGAGCAGCAACAGACTCCCTCACCCTCAACAGAGGTTCTAAAGTGGGTGAAGAGCGAAAGGATTCACATAAAGTACTCATTTGCCCCAAGTACAACCATTAACAAGATGGCAAGGCCATTTTCAGCAGGTGGTGGCAGTGCTAGCTCAGGACCTGTTATGAAACCTGTGGCCTATTCACCCAAACTTAATACCTCACTATCACAGAGCAATTCCAGAACACAACAGCCACAAAATGCTGAACTGTCAACAAACTCCTCTGCTCCCCTCATGGCTCGCGTCGATGCTACCCTCCGAAGTGAAAGCTAGACAAGTGCAAGAATATAAAGCAACTTTAACGTTTCACGTTAAAGGAAAATAACTAAATTAAATAAATAAATAAATAATGGGCTCTGATATTTTTCCATCCCTTTCCATTCCATTTTTATTATTATTGTTTATTTGGCTCTTGTGAGGATTGTGCCATTTGGTTTGGTTTTGTAAATTATAATTCTCTGATTCTGTTATGAGTTGTCCGCCTTTCAATCACACAAGATGCAGGTTTATCATCATCCACAGCTGTCTTGGTTTCTGCTAAGTGGTTGGTGTTCTGGGAATCTGTTTAGGCTGGCAGGCGGGCCAACACAGTAAGGGCACCCATGCTGTACGAGACGGAGGAACATTTGGGTTTTTCTATTTAAACTGCCGCTGCATTTTGACCACAGGTTCCTAAAAATGACAATATTAATAATATTTACCGTCAAAACTCTAGTCTGATTTTTATATAGAGGTGCATTGAAGTGTACAAGAGGTTCATTCCACAAATTTTTCAAACTGAGTGTGACAATAGCAATGATCTGTTAGCGTCAGGTCTGGGATGTACGTTTCAAAATAAGAGTTTCTGCAGAGTAGAAGAGAGCCATGACTGCTCTTTAAAGAACAAGGAGGACTTCAAATAGGTTTCTAAAAGGAGATTTGAATTTACTGTCAAACTGGGGTGTGAGAGGTGTGTGTGGGGGGGTGTAGAAGGTCAGAAAGCACTGGTGTGGTAAATGAACAGTCTTGTTTAAGCAACTGCTGAGACAGACAAACAGACCTGTTAAAAATGTCTAAACAGGAGATGCATGTGTGCAAAACTTATTTGTTCTGTCAGTTTTTTTAAAGTGTTTTGTTCAACTGGTATTGCAAAGAACAATAATTATAAGTAACAAAATTCTAGCCAACTGTGCTGACAAGACACCTGACAAGTTGTGCTAAAGAAAGGTTCAAAATAAAAGAAGACCACACACAATGTTGGTGATCAAGAAGGTACAGTTTTTGTCTTTGTCAGCAGTTTTTCTTGCTCAGACACTGTTCCAGTCTCCGCACAAAGACTATCTTTATCTTGGAAGTGTCTTTTGGTGCTGTAACCTGCTCTTCTCTGTCATCTGTAGTATTTTTCGATGCATAAAACCATACAAACCACACTTTTGCTCACAACTGCCAAACTATGACCTCCTTTTCATCATTCTGCACGCCATCATCCCAAGTCTGGTTGCAGTTCCCCTTCCATACAGCTCTTTTAGATTGGAACATCTAAAAATCAGCTTTCATTCTTTTCACCCGCCCTCTACATGGACCCCCTCCAGTTTGTATATCAGCCCAACCACTCAGTCAATGGACTTTTGTGCGGTTAAAGCCATTCCAGCAGATCTGAAGCCGAGAAAGGCAGCTTTGCACTGCTGTGCATATTGGTGCAAAGCCGATTTATAAAGTTGCTTTTCAGAATCGGCTGATTCACCTAAACAATCAAGTTACGGTAAGTCAAGGAGCGTGGTGTCACTGGCAACATCTCCAGTCTTGTTAATAAGCTTTAGTTCAAGTTTAACACTATAATTCTACGTCAACTCATCGACAAACTGGTCATTCTGGGAATCAACACTCCACTGTGAACAAATCCATTCTTCCCATAAAATTTCTTGTAACAAGCACAAGAACATGGAGTCCGTTATTTGAAAGACTTCTCTTGGAAGATTTCCACACATGCACACATGAGATGAACTACTGTAATTGAGCTAATAGCAGAGCAGACTTCGCTTTAGTAATGTTTAAAATAGGAAGCAAAGCTTGAGGACAAACAGGTTTAGTATCTTCCATAATGATGGAAGAGGCTGGGCAAGTAAACAATTGAGCTCTAATGAAGGACACAGATGACCAATAAGACATGGCATCAGAGAGCCTATAGACGAACTCAATCTAGATTAACAAAGTGCCTCTTTTTAATGCATATACATGCATTATTTAAAGTGTTCCTTGTGGTCTTTTAGTTATGATTACGTCGTTTTTATTAAAACTTAAACATGTGTTCATGTCATAGCAAAGTTCCATTATTAAATCAAAACAAAACAAAAACAATGTCCAGATGCAAATCTTCTGATAAAAATTGAATAAATCAACTGAATAACCTTTACTGTGCTGAGTTTGAGCAAGGTTTAAAGCTGCCTACTGCACAAAAATTGACTGCTTTTGCTTTTGTTGACTATATCCTGACTGCAGAGTGACAAAGTGCCCCAAATGTGCAGGATATATATATATATATATATATATATATATATATATATATATATATATATATATATATATATATATATATATATATATTCCCTTGACTTTTCTATGACACCTTGATAAGGCAATTACAGAGTAATTACCTTAACTGGTGGCATTAGAGGAAATTATCCTATGTTTTCTGCAAAAAAAAAATAGCACCGAATCACCAGTGGATGAATTTTCAAATCTCTAATCAGCAACTCATTATGCGCTGCAACTGCCTGATTCATGCAGCTGTCAATGACAAATGCAATTAGGGCTAGAAAATTTCAAAAGGGCAACATTGTGCCAAACAAGCCAGATTGAATCTGTCACATCCTTTAGAATTTTTTTCTGTTTATTCAATTCATAACGGCTAATTGCATTCAGAGAGTCGGTGTGCACGGTTTGAGCAACCTGGGAGATGTTATCTGCGGCCCGAGTAAAACAAAAAGCTCAAAGACAAACGGAGCCACGATGAGAGGAAGCGAGGGAGAGCTGCTTTTCCCTCAGCAAATGGAACAGATAAGTGGAAACGTTGTCTTCCTCTCCCCGCCTAAGTTAGCTGGTGCAGCAAGGTCAGGCGAACGTGCTCAGCCAGTGTGTCTACGCACATTATCAGGTAAAAATTTGCAGAGCGATCTGAGCGAACCAAGCCAGTCAGCTGTCTGAAAAAAATCATTATAGACATTTAGGATAACTTAGGTGGCAATCGGCCATGTGGGATGAAGAATGGATCGCTCTGTGACCAGAACGCCCTTGAATGAACCACTTCCTCAATGCTCCTCTCGGCAGCCTAATCGAGAGATGACTGCTTTTAGTAAAACAATCCCAGATGAGTCTGTGACCCTCAAAAAAACACACTGTGGACTATTAAACACAATGCTGGGGTACCTAGAGAAATGAATGGCACATAAATGTCATTTTTTGGCATTTAAAGATTCTTGTTTACTGTAAACAGGATTTTAAAGTTCTTGCTTTCAGTTTGAAGAGCTATGAATTTGTTGCAGGGTCACAATCAGGAAAACTGATTAAAACAGTGCAGAAAAATGAACAAATGATACTCACCATCACTACCTTTTATGGTGTGCCGTTTGGTACTGCACGGTATGGTGTACTTAAAAGCCTTAATTTTTTTCAAAGAAATATAGTGTGCCGTATAATCCGGAGCACCTTATATAAAGATTATCTTTGCTTGTGTTTATGGATGAAAAGGGATTTAGAAAAGTACAGGGCGCTATTTTTATCAGTAGCAAAGAAGTAAAGATGTTGTTGTGAACACGCTAACGCGGCTAACATGTAGCAATGTCAGATTGTGTTTTCTTATGTGTTACTAACAAGGTTGGGGGTTAGCGTGATCACTCTTCATGTATTACGTACAAAACACGTGAACATTGAAGACGTTTTAAAAATTAAACCAGTTGAACTTTGACCAATCAAGGACTAAGATTTGGTAGTGATATATGGGTAGTATCCTTTTCAAAACACAGAAGTGCCAACCGTTTGAAAATTGATCATGAAGAAAAAATCATAACTGCAGTATGTGCCTGGCTGGAATTATATCACACAATGTCTGATATATCGGGATAGAGCTGTGGAAGAAAAAAGCCTGGAGAAAGATTCTCGAGATTTGCACTACATCTCACACCAAGCCTCTTCCAACTTTAGGTACATGCACTAGTATCCGGTAGCAGCAGTCCAGTGTGAGCAGGTACACTAAAAGCGTGTGCAAGAACACCCTAAACGAAGATTCTTGCAGACGCATCAACGCCCGGTCTATGTTGCACAAGTCTAGATGCCATGACTCATCGTCACCTGGATGAGTGAAAACCTTCATCAACACAATGGAAGATATTTCCAAAATAAAGCTTTAGTTTTATCACTCCCATGTTCATAAGTCCAACTCATACGTGGTAAGAAAATGTTAAAAAAAATCTTTTTTCCAAGCATATGATACATTATTTATAAGAGATCTGCAAATCTGAATTAAAACTCTCTTTTAATTATACTCAAATTAAAAACTCAAGCCTGTGCCTAATTAAGAGCATGCTTTTTTAATTAGCAGATGGGTGACGCCATTGGAGCACACATCCCTTTCCCTTAGTATGTCCTGCTCAATTACCAGCTTTAGGAATGTTGTTCATTTAGTAAACCAACTCCTGCCAACACGGCTGCACCATTTTCCTTCTTCAGACTCTTCTGGGTGACGCCATTTTGTGACTGCACCTGGCTTTTAACTCTCCTATAAGCTAAAAACTCACACATGCACCCAAACATTTCATGTAAGTCCAACTTTTTCCTGAACACATTCGACACAAATGTTCTGAATTATCAATAAACTTAAGAAATATGTTTGCGGTTTTCAGGTGTCATTAAAAAATGGCAAACCAAGCTTCTTTAACACATGCAAAGTACAACTTGGAATTCATGAGTAGTCTCGTAATCACAGCTCATTAATTATAAGCTATAATTAGTTGGAGATCAGCTTAATGATAAGACACAATTAAGTCTCCAGATGCATTGTTCCTAATAAAGCGCTAATATTCCAGCACAGCTCAGTGAGTTTAAGATGTAAACTGTCTGTCATTATGAACCCTTGCTTTTGTGATGCCCGTCCTCACTCCTTGGAATGCGTTCTCTCCATCCGCCGGGGTGCATTAGGCATGTCTGACAGTGTGAACTCAAATGCATGTTGCATCTGATGAGGTAAAGTTATTACACTGCATAAACTTCCCTTTTGAAGTAAAATACCGTTTAATGACTCATTTGAAGTGTCTGGACTGCAAGAGGGAATGAAACTTCCCTTTGAAGCAGGAAATGCTATATTCCAATCAAACGTTTGGTTGCTGCAAAGGTTAATGACTACCATTAGCCCAGCACCAAAAAATTCAGACTTTCTCAAGATGCATAAATAAGATAAACACCCAAAATTCAAAGCTTCATGGAGGGGAGAGGGAATGTTTGAGAAACAAATTTAAATGCCTGTAAAAGGAATGAGAATGAAGTGAAGTCAATTTGACAAGCTTCAATGACTGGAAGTTGGTGCTTCAGACAAGTTCTACTCGTTCATTGTCTCTACTTCAATATTTATCTACTTCAAAATCAGTTTCATTTCCATATGCTTACAAAAGCCTCCTCTAATTGCAGCTTATTTGCTCTCACATTATTAATATTAAAACTGAATAATGCATCACAAAATCATTTGCTGCATCACTGAAAGGATGAAAATGTTTATTTTTGGTGACAATTATTCACTGATTTACACTTTAGGCTTCCTTTGGGAAGGTAATTCATTGATCATACAGCTGTGACTTTCTGACCAACAGCTCATCCCTTCTTTAAGTGCAGCACTTGGCTCTAATAATGCCTAACGCAGGCATTTTCTATACTTCATTACATCTTTCAAACAATCACTGGCCTCATTAATTAGACAATAGTTGAGTTATAGCTCTTCTGTCGGCTTTGACCTTGAAGGGAAGTATATCAAAGAAATGGCACTACAGCACAGAAATGTGCTTAGTCATATGGGCTTCTACAGTGGTTCTACATCTGTTTTATGGTATTTGGGTTGTCCAGGCCCATGGAGGGTCATAGACACATCATAGACAGGTCCGGTTAAGTCTTAAAGGGAGAGCAGATGTGTCTTGCGCGTCCCTTACAGCTACCGTAAGTGATGTAATGAAAATGAAATATGCGATTGTCGTGCATGTGGTTAATGCATCGTGAAGTATTTGTTTGGATAATGCGTTGCATGCACTTATGATGTACAGGTGATGTAACGGTGTCCTTGTGCCGCACTAGACATTATTGAGGTGCACTGGTTCCTTACTGACCACCCCTTAGTACTATTTAAGAATGGTTACAATCTACTGGCCACAGCCTACCTGAGTGTTGTTGTTGACCATTTCCATCCTTTCATGACCATAGCGTACCCATCTTCTGATGTCTACTTCCAGCAAAAAAGGCCCCATTTCATAAAGATGGAATCATCTGGACAATTTCTTAACAATGAGTTCACTGGACTCAAATGGCCTCCACAGTCACCAGATCTTCACTCAATAGATTACCTTTGGGATGTAGTGGAACGGGAGATTGGCATCAAGGATGAACAGCCAACAAATCTGCAGCAACTGTGTGATGCTGTCACGTCAATATGGACCAAACTCTCTGAGGAATGTTTTCAGTACCTTGTTGAATCTATTTCACCAAGGATTAAGGCAGTTCTGACAGCAAAAGGGGGTCCAACCCGGTACTGGTAAAGTGTAGTCAATATAGTAGCCGCTTAGTGTGTCATTTACTATAGTATTAACTCAAATCAAAATATTAATAAATTAAGGTATTAGTATTAACATAATCTACATTATTAAATTATCATTACAAATTTATGTTTTAATTGTTTTAATGCTTTTTTTTTTTTTTTTTACTAAATGGTAAATGGCAAATACTTGGTGCTTTCCTACCTTCAGTGAAGACCTAAAGCACTTTACAGTCACTGTTCCACCGATTCACACACATGTTCACACACTGATGGAACTACAGTAGTAATACTACAGTGCTTATATATGGGCATACATTATTCTGGGGCCCTGCGCTGCCGTGTTGGGTGGGCGCTGCGGCAATGACTTCCATAGTCACGCTGGGCCTTGAAATAAATGGATCACCATAATACCATTTTCACTCAGCAGTACCAACCCAGACTGTTTCTTTAGAGCTGCAGTTCTTCGTTGTAAACCCTTGATGTAAGATTCCAGTGAAACATCAATAATATTAAACAGCATTCAGTTGTTTTCCTTTTGCAATTTATCATACTGTAAACCGCAATGCAAACTGGGAAAATATCTACTGTATCTGTATCTATCTAATATATGCTGTTTTCCTGTTGTACAGTAGTATACTGCAAACTGACAGAAAATCTGACAGTATTCTACTGTTTTTATGTTGTATGGCACCATACCTTAAATTGCAACGTAATGTTGGAAAAGCAAAAAGGACAAATCATGTGATTTACAGGAACTAACTGTAAACAACTGAGCATTATCGGACAATAAAGAAGTGCACAACTGTCAAGAACATTCTGGAAAAGTTTCATTTGTCTTCCAGCCAGTTTGCATTAGTTTGGCAGCTGCAAACTCGATTTTGTTCATTTGTTGTTTGTTTTTTTCCTGGAAATGCATTATGAGAATTAAAGTTTGAATGTGTTAGTGTTTATTGTACCATAAGTTAGTGGTTTATATCCAGGCATGACACTGCAATGCATTTTCAGTGAAAATGATTTTGCTCAGGGTCCAAAATCCCAGTACATGGCTTTAATAAGGTCATGACCGTTAATTCTGTATTCTGACCCCTGAAATCAAGACTGCTTGAAGTCATGCAGTGTGTGGTTCAAAGATACATTTTTAAAACCTGTGAGTTCTGGTTTGATTAAGTTCACAGATATTCACACTGTCCATCCGTCAATCTTCTTCCAATCATCCAGGACTGGGTCGTGGGGGGAGCAGTCTAAGCAAAGATGACCAGACAGAGGTTCCTGTGTGAGTACATTTCCCGGAAGCTGAACGTCACAGAAAGGAACGACAACATGGGTGACCATGAGCTGCTGGCTATTAAGAAGGCATTTACAGAGTGAAGGCACTGGCTGGAGGGGGTGGCCCAGCCATTCCTGGTTCTGATGGACCACATGAACTTTGCGTACATCAGGTCCACCAAATGGCAAAACCCCCGTCAGGCACTATGGTCTCTATTGGTCTATGGTCAGGCACTATGGTCTCTATTGGTCTATGGTCAGGCACTATGGTCTCTATTGGTCTATGGTCAGGCACTATGGTCTCTATTGGTCTATGGTCAGGCACTATGGTCTCTATTGGTCTATGGTCAGGCACTATGGTCTCTATTGGTCTAATGTCAGGCACTATGGTCTCTATTGGTCTATGGTCAGGCACTATGGTCTCTACGCACTTTCCCGTCTCCACAACATCCCTGCTGAGGAACTGGGATTGTATTTGCTCTGATGTCCAAAAGATCTGTTTTTTTCTGCATTTACAGTATATCAAGGAGAAAGAATCAACATATCATTGTTTCGTTTTGCATAGTAACTGCTTCATTGCTCAGATCAACAGAAAACACATCTCCTTTAAATAATAACAGTAATGGATGGGAAAACGCCATCATAAAGACACTTTTGTGAAGAAATGTAGAAGAAAGGTTCAGAGTCAATCAAAGCATTCCAGGATTTTGAAAGCACTCGTATTTCATTCAAAGTGCTACTTACAAAATAAAAGCAGATCTTTAAAAGCTTGACATTAATCAGCCACCAAGCAAAAAAATTGACAGTTTATAGACCCACTCTGAATAAAGCCTATGTTTTTTAATATGTCCTTCTGGCATTTTTTTTTTTGTTTTGTTTTAATGGACGTCATATCAAAAATAAGAAATCAAAATTGCATTTCTGATTAGTTCTTTATTCAAATCCTTGTAAATTAGGAGCAGACAAAAAAATGCTGTTTAAAAAAGGTGTGACGTCAAAACTACAGTTGGTAGGCCACAAGCTCTATGCTCCGCTCCATTCTGATCTATTTGTGGACAAAAAGATCCATGTACATCTTTGTTTCCCTTGGTCCGAGCTGGAATCTTGCTTAAAATTATACGGCTGGATATCTCTTATATTACTCGCTATTTTTGTTGCACAGGTAATGTTAGCTTGGAATTGTAAGGGACTTTGTGCTAACGGGAGAGAGTATAACAAAGGGATCATGGGAAATGAGGACAGGCTTACTGTCCTAGAAAACGATGCAAGCTTGATTTTTGGCAAAAAAATGGCATGATCATAATTTATAAAAATAAAGTTGGGAACGGTTTTGAAATAGATCAAAAGATGGTTGGAGAGGGACTTTAAATGTATAAGTAACCTTTTCTTGTACAAAAATGTGACAAGTCCTTCTGTTGTCCAAAAAAAAAAAAAAAAAGAAAGACAGAAAAAAACGACCAGAGTAAATATTTCACTCTGAGATATGAAGCGTTTGTTCCGGGATGTTCCACGTCAAGTCCGGAGAAGCCTCTAACCATTTACAATGGATTCAATCAGAAGTGTTGTTGCTTCATGGTAAAAATAAAATTGCAAAGGAATGTAAAAGCCTTCAGACAAATGTACTGATTATCACCAAAATCAAGGAGTAGGAGTTATCCAAGATTACTGATGACTTGTACCGAATGCTGCGGCTGCTGCTTCATCACTAATGCGGCACGTCCATTCATCGCGACTGCATCACTTGGGTGAGCCAAACCCTCCCATGAGACCAGTTTTTTTTCCTGTGCTAACATGTGAAATATTGCTTTCCGAGATGTTCACTCAGGCAAGCAAAAATCATTGGCTTTCTGGGGGTAACGCTGACAGATGGCCATCTCCACCATGAGAAAAACAAAGGCTTGGATGGGAGAATGAACAACCAGGTCAGCCCATGTTTTATCCCCCTGCTCTCTGTAAAACGGCCTCCAAGGTTAACCCCCTGCTGCTTTTATTTAAGAGAAGATATATAAAAGCAGCAGCTTGGCTGAAGCTATATTTTATCCTTTTGATTTGTTGGAAGTTCTTTTGATTCACTGATGAAAAAAAGAAAAAAAAAACTTTTTCAACTTTTCTAACTCGATTTTGATTTGAAATCCACTTGAATACCTGGCAGGATGTGACATATTTTGTCAGCTCCCTCAAAAATTAACCACTTCAAACTGAAATGGCAATTTGCATGTGTCCGCCTGTGCAGAATAATCAAATCATGCAGTGTTAGGCGGCGCATCAAGCGCTGCAGACAGTGGTTTTATTCAGTCTGAAGTAATTGAGCCCCTCTGCCATCTTTTCAGAACAGTGCCTGACATAACCACTGGTTGTCAAGAGTCTGAGAAGTATCAGATGAATCGTTTTAATGTTAATTATACAGCAGCAGAAATACATTAGAGAATCCTTTCATGATGGGCACTGGAGGAAGCTAAAGATGTCATTAAGAGCAGTCCCGTAGGCTATTTTTAAAACCGGGACAAACAAATGTTAAAGTTACAGGCTGCGGTCAAATGAAACTTTCGGTTTTTTTTCCACTTTGTACGCTCCAGTAGGTGTTCAGCTCCATCATGCAAACTGATCAATAAGAAATGATATACAAAAGTATTCAAAAGTATTTAAATGAAATATAAAGCTTTTTGAAGGTCAAGTACTGATGAAGAGGCTGTTGGTTGAATTTCCTTCATTTCCTACAGTGCAGTAATGTAATCTTGGCAGCAACGACTCTGTTATTGTTTTTCATGGATATAATTTAATTCTAATTTCCAGTATATATGTTATCGATTTGCCTCTGGACCTGCTGTGATCTCGTCTACATAACTGCTGATGATCTCATTCTCTGACACTGCGACACGCTCGAGTGTTACCGTGAAATAGAGGATTGATTTGGAGAATAATATCAAAAAAATCTGGGGCTGAAGGCAGGAACAGCCCTGTACATTTTGTGTCCTGATGTTGGTATTAGTAACATATTGTACGAAGCAAAAAGCAATTCCAAGAACACGTTCAGTTCAAATCTTTTGTTATCCATGTGAATTTCTCAAACACCTGGGGTGGTTGTTGTTTACAATCTGCAAAGAGAGGTGAGCTGAAACAGAGAAAGCTGCACCAAAGTCAGAAAATAACACCAATAAAGCAAACAAAATTCTCATGATAAATGATCAAAAGTGTTATTAAGTTAGTAGATTTCAACGTTTATACAACATTTTTATTTTAAAATATGCTAATTAAACTTTATTAGAGAGAGAGAGATGAACGGACAAATTGTAATTCAATCAATTTTAAGGTGAAATAAAGTTGTGCTTTGTTACACTGAATGCAATTCGCATGATGAATTAGCATCTTCAGCCTCTGTTTACACAATTTCTCCTTCATGTTGGTTTTGGACTCCAAAGGGCCAAAGCTGACTACCTGATTTCCTGAACGCAGCTTTAGGATTTCTTTAAATTAAAAGACAGTTATTTAATCTATGCACAGATATTAATAAATTACCAATACATTTTCTGTTTTTCACAGAGACAAAACGTCGATGTCTATCTGTAGCTTAGCTTAGCGTTTATCCAAATTAATTGCTGCAGCAATCACCACTGCCCAATTTGATCTATGTCCAACCAGAAAAATTATTAAAGGTTCAAATTCATTTTCAAAGACACTTCTACTTAAAATGTTAAAATGGCAAATGTTACAAAACATTTCTAAGAGCAAAATGTTTATTTTAGTTAGGTAGAGGAATTTGGCAGAAGGATTGGTGTCGAATTGAAAAAATACTTCCCAACCAGAAAGTATGTATTTTTTTTAACCTTTTAATGTTTAATTTAAAAGATTGTACTGATCTTTTTTTTTTTTCCTTTTCTTTTTACAGATGTGATTTATTGTACAGAAACCATCTGGTTGTTGCAGGTGTCCTTGAGCAAGACACTAAACCCCAAATTGGCTCTGAAGGAAGGTTGGCCCAAGTGTTCAGCAGCGGAGATCAGCGCCATCAGTGTGTGAATGTGTGTGAGAATGGGATTGTGACTGTAAAGCACTTTGGGCCTTCAAGGAAGGTAGAAAAGCTATACAAGTATACGCCATTTACCAGTTTTGCTTGTTTTCGTTCAATGTAACTCCTAATAAATGTAAGTTATTCTACCCACCTCAGCAGATCCTGTTTCATTTTCCAGATGTTTTGGTTTGTTCTTTATTTGGTGTCCTGGCACATTTTATTTTATTATTTTTCATTTTATTTTCCTGTGAAATTGGTTAAATTTGTGCTACAGAATAGTAGAAATAGTAAAATAAGAGTAAAAGTATCAAATCTGCGCCATGTCATTCCAGGCTCTTTATCTTCATATCCCAATATGCTCAATTTCTGATCAGTTTCAGGAGCTTAGAACATTCCAGACTCAACTCTCTATCAGCAGTTGTATAAAATAATGAAGAGAAAACAGTTTAGATTCTACAGACATTAGTTTCCAGCTTCTATATATACTGGATTATATTTCCACTAAAAACCCCTAAAGGGTTTTTAAAAAATTCATAAGTAAGAAAGATATTATAAGTAATCAGTCATAACCAATAAAGTTAATGACACATAAAACACAACCATTTTTCAGCATGAGTAACATTTATTATAAAATTTTTTTAAAAAAAGCACCATCCAGCAGCAAGGAGGCGCAGTTCCAAAAATGAGAGTCATGAGACTGTTGTCCTGAGAGTGCAGTTGGTCCTCCAAGCCTGCAGAGGCGCTGTCTCAAAAATTCAACTCCTGGATAATTTTCTTTCCACATCACAAGTGTGTTCCACTTTGTGTTGGTCTTTCACATATAATTTTAATAAACTATATTTATGTTTGTGATCATAATGTGAGAAAATGTGGAGAAGTTCAAGGGGTACAAATACTTTTGGAAGCCACTGAATGTGTCTGCTTATAATTTGATTGAAGCAGAATGAACTTGTTCCCTGCAAACAACGGGTTCAAGCCGCAGATCTGCTTGCATGCGTCACCTGGTTCCTGAGAGCTCAGTGCTGCTTGGTCAACCTTGAAAGTAAGTGTGCAGGATGATTCGATCTGCTGAGGCTGCATCGAAGACGAAAATCCATCTCAGGTACATGGAATTCATTGAAGAAGTGGGACATTTTGAAATACTGGGTGCTTGAAACTGATTTGGGATTAAAAATGATACACTGCAGGAGCGAAAAGGTATCATGTCATGCTGGGAGCTCCCAGCGTGGGCAGCTATCTCAAATACATCTTTTACTTTCAGAGCTGAACCACGGTATCCGCCACCCTCAGTGGTTCTTCTGGGTGTTTTTTTTTCTTACGCCGAGGTTTGTCACGGTGGAAACTTCCTGTCCTATGGGCTTAACCTGTAATCCCCTTCAATGTTGATTAGTGGTGTATTCCACTGACATGGACAGAGACAAATAGATTCTTCTGTATCTGTCGGCCCAATAACACCCACTGTCAGACACGGAGGACGACTTTAAGCCAATATGCTCTGACATTATTGCTGCTAATGTCAAGAGGAGGCATTTCAACAGTGAGGAAATGAGGAGCTGACGCCGCAGGGCCACCGTGAATATTGCTTTGAACCTCCCACTTGGCCCTGCTATTGTTTTTCAATTAACCACAGCCACTTTGCGGGGAGCGACACTGACAGATGGCAAGGTCTTTGTCGGAGTTCACAGCAGTGTGAGGCAGATAGTGCTTACTGGCGGGGAAAAGTGAATTTTGGGACCGAATGATACACACCTCCGAGCAGAGCCGGTGAGGCAGACTTTGTAAGTGCTGATCTGTTCAAAGTGCAAGCAACCAGGAAATAAGGTGGAGGTTGTCTCTGCAGGACTGGAGGAAATAATCCCATCAAGTCATAGGAGGTTTGGGAATGATTAAAATCCCTAATTCAAGATCCGTCAAAAAATGAACAAAGATGTGCAAATAGTTTAAAGCATTTTCTGCTGAACGAAGTGTAATCAAAAGACTTGGTGGGAAACTTAAAGAATACAGAAGGTAGTTTTGTTAGTTTTCTTGAATAAAGTAGCCAGAGATTGGAGACAAAGGGGGCCAAAAGAAAAACAAACTTAAACTGAAATTATTTTTTGGACCAAAGAAAACCTGAGCTAAATGCAAAGTTGACACAAACAACAACAATATATCATCATGAAGGATTATGACAAGGATTCAGCTTAAAACAACTGAAATGATGTAATAGGAGAGAAATGACAAGTGCAATAAAAAGTTCAAAAATTCAGCGAAACCCTTCATTAATGAACGTTTTTTATTTAACGGTTAAATTTAATTAGTGCCATAAGTGTTGCCTATGAAAGCTTTTTACAGGCACAAAGCAAGAACATAAAGGGCTATGTTTCATCATCATCATCTCCACATGTAGAGCAAATAAGATGGACCAACTTTTTCCATTGCTGTTGGCAGAGGAGGCTCCAAGATTTTTTTTTCTGTTGTGAGGAGTTGCTAATTTGTTTTTATGTAAATTACATTTCCAAAGAAAATAACAGGAACGCTAATTAATACCATGTAATAAATGTATTGTCTTGTCAACAGATTGCACTTTTTATAATAATAAAAAAATAATAATTCATTCATTCATTTTCTGAACCGCTTTTTCCCTTTCGGGGCCACGGGGCTGCCGGAGCCTAACCCAGCTACTCATGGGCGAAGGCAGGGGACACCCCTGGACTGGTCGCCAGTCTGTCGCAGGGGCCACAGTCACACACTCATTCACACTCACATCCACACCTAGGGACAATTTAGAGTAACCAATTAACTTATGAAGCATGTTTTTGGACGATGGGAGGAAGCCGGAGTCGCTGGAGAAAACCCACGCATGCACGGGGAGAACATGCAAACTCCACACAGAAAGGTCCCCCATTGGTGACACTGTTTCAAGTCCCCCAGCCGGGACTCAAACCGGGAACCTTCTTGTTGTGAGGCAAGAGCGCTAACCACTGCACCACCGTGCAGCCAAAAAAAAAAAAAAGTATAAATAATATAATAAATAATTAACAGCTGAGCAATCAGATATGAGCTGAGAGCCTTTTGTGTTGGACAGATTTTATTGTTATAATCAGGGGTTATAAATCTTCAGACACAGAAGGTGTATATTTGTATGAACCCCTTTTGTAATTTAAGCTAAACTTTATCTATATTGATTATGTTTGTATCCTTTTTTTGTTGGAACATCAGAAGAAGGAGGAAGAAGAGAGAGGGATATTAAGGGGGGTGGGGTGGGGGGTAAAGGGAAGGGGGGGTAGTATCATAAAATAACAGGCAACAAGATGCTGGAAGTTTACAATCATTACAGTCAGGTGTGAATGTTAGTCTAAAATGGGCTGGGCCTGTACACACACTCAGGTGTTACAAACATACCTGTTGGCTCCAAGAGTCTTCACATACAAACTTGTCAACATGTACACCATATAACTAAGGTTCAGACACTCGGGCATACAAACCAACACATGTAAAGCATTTCTGTTACGTATACAATTTGTGCAAAGATGAGCTGACATCTGTGTTCAAGTGAGTGTTTATATTTTGCTGAGGCTGATGAAATAATGTAAAACAAGAAAAAAGGAGGGAGCATTCCCGGGCATCCCCACGCCAAGCTTTATAAGTATACAACATTTACCATTTTGCCTTGTGGTAATCTCCTGCCTGCGGTCCTTGGGTCAAACTGGAGGATGGATCTTGTAGGGTGGTCAAGTTGTAGACAAAGGACATGGCTAAGCTAGCAGATGTGGCACTGCCCAGCAAGGCAGGACGCTCAGGTCTGGTCTTATGGTGACAGGGGGGCTTGTGTCTTCCCACAAACCAGAGAGCAACACTGTCTGGAGCTTGCTCTTGGAAGGGTCACCTTTGACTAGCCGGTCTCTTGGGGAGGTTCCAGACAAACAGACCCGTTTGTCGGAACGCTGTAAGGTGGCAACCCCACCATCCGACTATCCTGCAGATGCCAAACAACCCAACCAGGAAAAAAGGTTTTGTTACGAAACCAACTTAGAGAAAGAAGCCAAACTGACCCACACAAATGTGTTTCACTCAAATAAATATTCAATTGTCACCATCTCACCCATAACTCGTTTCTTCCCCACAGGTAGAATGCGCAAACATTTGTAGAAACCCTGACATGTCACCAGTTTTTTTCATCCAGTGTATTTTCTTTTGGTAAAAGTTTTGTTTTGCTTTTTACTTTTATTTGTTTAATTACATTTTTATAAATGTTTCAAATTTGGGTTATTTTAGTATGAAAAGTGCTTTTATGAATTAAGTTTGATTTGGTTTGAATGGTGATGACTGAGTAACTGCATGTTTAAAGCTCCAGGCCTCGAGTGCCAGTCTCCTGCTGGTTTTGCAGAAATTCTGCATTATCTGCTGCTGATTACCTGGATCAGGTGTGTATGGTCAATAAAGAGCGTCAATGGGAGGTTGGTTGGAAAACTTGTCACACGCCCGCTCTTAGTGACTTGATTCTGATACTCCTAGAGGGTTTATATGTGGTGGAAAAGTCACAATGTTTCTCGACGACTTGGCTTTGTGCTTTTTTTCTACATTTCCCGCTCAATCCAAAGCCCTACAGAATCAAAGAGTGAAAGTGCCCTTAAAGGTGCAGCAAACAGACTCTAAAAGGCAGGACTGCTTTGCTGAATGAAATATAAATCAGGCTCTTTCAGCAGTCAGACCCTATAAAATGTCAATATTCTGTACATATTGCTGGTAAAACGGTCGAGCTCTGATTTCATCTAATAACTTTTATCTACTGTAAGGACATAAAATAATAGCTTGCTGCTGTGGCTCCTCCAGCACAGATTTCCATCAGGTCTTTAATGATAGCGATAACGTGCTGATCACTGGCAGGGCCGGAGCTCCCATTAAACAAGTCTGAGGCTTGATTCATTGGTCGGAGCCACTTTTTTTCTCTTGTTGGGAAATTACGGGCAAGTATCTAACAAGACTGATTTATGTTTATGGGTTTGCAAACAGACAGGTAGTCAGTGGAGCCCGGGGAGCGCTAAACAGAAGTACATAAAAACAACGGAGAAGGGATTGAATCAGCTCAGCTGAAACACATTTGTCCTGGGGTGGGGTGGGGGGGTAGACACCAAAGAGCAGCAGCAAGCAGACTGGGGTCAATATATCTGGGAAATGAAATCCTTTGACCATTTATTAATCAATAAACACATTAGCTTGCATCAAAGCATGAAACGATTGGCTGTGTTTTTTAATGTCCCTGATTCATTTTAGTGGGGGTGCTGCAGCCGTTCAGACCTGATATATTGTTTTTGAAAATATGCCGTGATAAATACTTCACTCGAGCACCAGTGAGCTTGCGTTATCAGCTTTTCCATCACCTTCCTCATTACAAATGCGTGTTCGTGGAGTTCAATCCGAGTAGTAACAGGCGTCGCAGTCCCTCCTGCGAGCTCCGGTTTTTCTGGACCCGCCGTCTCCCTGGTGTCCCTGCGCAAACATGAAAGTTGAAGTCTGGATGGGATTGAAAGTGAAAGCTTTCCAGTTGTATTTTAGACGCTCGCTCTGATTCAATATGAAGCCTGTCTGTTTGCAGATGATAACCGAGAGCAAAAGGTTGACATCAATAGGTCTGACTGAATGCCTCTGCTCTTGTCTGTTTGAGTCTGTCCACATGCATGCCTGTTTGTGCTGTGCATGACTGTGATTACATGTGAGTTTGGCCTTACACTGTTCATGCCATCATATGTGTGTGTGTGTGTGAGATGGCGACAGACTGCCAGAGAGCCTGTCTGTCAGTGAGTGATTAGTGGAACCTGCAACACTAATAATCCTCCTGTAATAGTTTTCTCAGAAGATGGCCTATTTGATTATTGGAATTCATTGGGACCTTTAATTACATGCGCCAGGCATTTCCCGGCTAATTTGTATCACCATCCCGTTTAGCATTTCAAAGTGTCAAACTGTTCCTTCCACCTTATTAGACATCTCCAATTCCTGAGGCAATATTCTACATTATTCGCTGCAGCCTCTGTGCCGTCAATAAAGACAGAAGAAATTTAATAACCAGCATAGAATAAAAAAAAAGATGATTCATAAATCGTGTTATTTAACTCTCAGAGACATAGACTGCAATGCTTCTGTCAGTTATTGAAAATTGTGCATGCCTCAGAGCAAGAGATTCAAGAGATTTATTGTCATTCAACATGATAAAGTTTTTCTGAAGATCTTCGGTTTACATGCATTGAAAATAAATAAATTAATAAACAATTAAATACAGAGGTTAGAGGGACAAAGCAGCTGGAAGGGATAAACGTATTTAGAGGAACTAGACATGACTGTGGGTTCTGGACTTTGTCCTGCAGGGGGCGCTATAGCTCAAACATCTCTGGTTTTGATTGCACTTGAGTCCTCATTGTTTGAAGAAGTAGTTAAGAAGGAACGAGTAAATGAGTGGTGTCATTGTTAGAGAGCTAAAGTCTTAGTCACAACTACTCTTATGGATGGATACGGGCCGTCTGCAGACCGAAACCTGTACGGGGCATGAAGGTGGGCGAAATATCAAAGTCATCGACCGCTCTGTGAGGCCGTAGAGTGAAAATGTTCTGACATGCTGCGAGCGACAGGTTGTAACTAACACTTATAGAACATGCAGTGGGAAAGTGAGGGTGAAGTAGGTAAGATGCAATTTTTTCAGGTTTGACCTCTCCAAATCCTGCACAAGGAGCCCGTTGAGGCTGTTCACATGATAAGTGAGCACCCCTTGGGTTCTCCTTGCGGTGAAGCTTGACGTTTAAAAAATAGGAAATTAGACAATCAGTGTGGGTGACCTACGGGCTCTTCCGCATCACCTGCATACCCCGTGCATGCAGCATTTGCATGCTGTTAGTGAGGGATTAGTGTTCACACCTTACTAATCACTACAGTGTAAGGACTATGTCTAACAGCATCACCCGTATGTCATAAGCACGTGCAACTTTCATTATCCCTACAAATACTTCACAATACACTTAGCACACACACGACAATTGTACAATTCATTTTCATGACATCCCTTGAGGTGGCCAAACGAGCCTAATGGAAACTGCAAGATACACCAGTGCTCTCCTTAAGATGCGGTCGCCTCTCTCTAAGACCATCCACAGGCCCGGACTACCCAAAAACCCGCCAACACCCTATCCAGGTGCATGCCACTAAAGCTTTAAAAAGAGCCTAAAGCTGGAAGAGACAGTAATGGTATGTTGGCAACCACTGTTTTCTCTTCACGGTGAACAAACGGTGGATTTTTCTAAACATGTCAACAGACTTAGTGTTTGGCGGGCACTGCACCCCAAACATTTCACCAAAACCAACACGGACTGACTGGAAAAACTGATACGTTTTCTGTTCTGTCTGACAGGTTCATTGGCCTCCTTATGGTCTCTCATTTGAGCCAAGTCAGTAAGCATCTTTAAAGCAGACTGTTGTTTTTGTCTTCAGTTGTTCAATGAGTGTTCTGTGACATTTTACACATTCTTCAAAGCAGATTGCACTTCTTGAAAACACGCTTGTCCTGCCGTTCGTGCAGCTCGTGGGCCATATGTTTTCCAAATCTGTTGTGAAGGGGAAGAGTTTAGTCAAAATTTCTTTGGGAGTTTAATCAGCATCTGCCAAGAGAAACTCCATTTATTTTTTGTCTTTACACTTAAGTTTCGTTCACATTGCCCTCAATTTTGATCGTTTAATGTAAACATGCATAAATGCACGTTTCGAGTTTCACATTTATAACTCTTTCATTCACATGTTACTGCACAATTTAAGTCTGTTGTTGGGCTCTATGTACAATATGTGCAGCCATTGAACCTGCATTGCAAGTTAAAGTCTGCTGTGGGCTGCATCTGCAGTCAGCCTTGTGCTTCTCTGTCTGTCTTGTTCTGGGTTCTACCGAAAAACAACAATTAAATTCACTCAGGATTAGTAAAGTATGGTGATTTGATTTGATAAAGCTGTTGAACTTTGACCAATTAGATTACACTATGGTTATTATGAATAGATAAAGTACCCCTGAAATTATGGAAGTACCAATTGTTTGAAAATTGATCATGGAGGAGGAATCAATAATAACTGTTTGTGCCCAACTGGAACTACAGGACACCAAGTCTTTCATATATTGAGAGCAGTGAAAGAAAAACGACTCACAAGATTTGCTCTGCTTCAACATTTGGCACCAAGCCTCTTCTAAGTGTAGGTACATGCGCTTGCACTGAGTAGCGACAGACCAATGCTAACACCATTTACTAAAAGCGCGTTCGAGAACTGCTCATTTAGTGTGTTCTTGAACATGTGTAAAATGATCTGTGTGTATGTAGCATAAATGGCATCTGTTGTCAACCTAAGACATTCCAGAGGTTTCAGAAATATGGACTTCAACAACCATATATTACTGCAGCTGTCTCTGTTTGGCATGAAATCTGCTGTGTAGCTTTACATTCTCTCTCTAAAAATGCTGTTTTTCAGTTTTTAAGTCACAGGGTTTTTTTTTTTCCCTCCCAGCATATTTCTAAAAGCGTCCTGAGGAAAATGTCATATGAAAAGATATATAGTCCACTTTTAAAGAGTTTGCACACAGGAAAATGAGACATACCAATCTTAAAGAGAGTTAGATCATTTCTGATGTTCTCCCCATCAACTCTACATACCTTACAACAAAGCGGAAAATCAAAAGAACTCAAAAACAGTGCTAAACCGGCTTATCTCCCTTTTCTGCTCCTCTCGTCGCTTTATTTCCTCCGCCATCTTTTTTCCTATCTCCAAATCCTCTAATGCATTTTTTTTTTCTTCTTAAGACTTTTTGCAACTGGTGAACCTCTGCGTCTGCAGCCACGAATAACCCCTTTTCTTCTCTCCAGGCTGCAGATGTTTGCAATGATTCCTCCGCCTGCCTGCGCTGATAAGGTGTAGGAGCCTATCTGATGTTGCTTGCTGAGAAAGCGCGATTAGATCTAAGCCATAAAGTCGCTTTAGTCTTTTCTAAAATAGCCACAAGGCAAAAAGTTCTATCGCTGGGAAAACATAATCTGCAGGACAAAACGTTCAAACAATCTTTTGCACATGTTTGAGCTTCTAATGATCGCTAAGAGATTGGGATATCTTCGTTTTATCTCCCAGGTGATCAGAACAAATTGTTTACATGAGAAAATAACCAAAAACACTGACTTATAAGGTGCTGGTGGGTATATAAAATACACTTAAACAGAAAGTGATTAGCATATCTTGTTAACGTTTTTTTGCTCCTGCTAATTTAACCCTCAGTAGTGCTTGTATAGCCACTGGTGTTTGAGCCAATCACATTGGTTGTTTTCAGTGACGTAAGAGTGACACTGACCTGCCATCAGTGTAGTCAAAATACGATGTGAAAGTTTTATTAGATTATTAGCTTTGCAAATTTGGTATTAAATCGCAATATTTGTGACATGTGATTCTTATAACCCATTGGAAAAGCAAGGCCTGTGAGGTGGCTTTGTGAGTTGTAGATAGAAACTGCTTTTCACAGTGGCACTAATAAACTCTTCAAACATTTTAAAAACTGTTTTTCAAATACATGTCATATATTTTGACCTTGTCTGCACACTTGTGACAGTTCTAATAAAACACAAAAGACAATATGTTCTTTATTTTTGGGACATTTTTTTTTCACAGTAAAGCAATGGCATTTTCTACTTTTAAGTTTTCTACTCTAGTTTTATTTTGGAATTATTTTGTGATGTAATGCAAAAATATTTTCATAATCAAGAAGCTGTGGTTGGTCATAAAGCATTCCCACAAAAAAAAAAAAAAAAAAATCTATTTTTAAGGTTGCTTTTAGGAAATGGGAAAATAGAAACAAACAAAAAACACTCAAAGAACCTTGAACTTTAAGAGTAAATTATATTTTTCAGTTCCTTTTGTGATGTCTGTTATACAGCAGTAAAATACCCAAACCAAAGGACTGCTATTAGGTATGGGCAACATTTCATTCCCACCGCATGTTTAAGAGTGACCACTATCCAATCTGACTCTAAATTAGGTCAGAGGCTGTTTGTTTCCTCGCTGCTTCGCTCTTCCCTTTTTGCAGCCTTGCTGTTTCATTAATTTTTTTTTCCAGCAACTTTGTATTGTCTCTCTCTCTCTCTTTTTTAAACAGTGCACTGGGTTAACAAAGTCTCAATTGTGTCTTAAGTGACACAAACATACCAAAAAATGCACCTAATTGTATGAAAACCCTCATTGTAAACACAACTGCTGATGTGACAATTTAGTATATTTTGGGTTATTTTTTTAACATAATTCTGCGATAAAGAAGGGACTACCATATAGAAAATGGATGGATTTTATAAAAAATGTCAACCTAAAAGACATTTCTTTGCAATTGCAGTTTCCTTTGAATTTCATGTTTTAAGTTGGTGTATATTTGTTTGTATTTATTTATGTACAACCCAGATATTTGTTGGTAAAGTTAGCGGAAACTTTGGCATTAAAGAAGTTTTATTCTTGTTTTTTTTCCCAGTTAAAGTGTAAATTTAGATTTAGAGGTCAAAATTGCTCCCAGAGCTGAAAAGCTTTTGTCATGTCAATTTTTATAAGCCAGTAAATAAAAAAACGTTGCCAACAATCTTATAATGTGGGATTAACTAATTACAGAAAAGTGTCAAGTAAAAGCAAATGACACTCACTGTTGCTTCTGCTATAATCGTTTGAAAAGGAATCAAAGTCATGGTTGCAATATTAGAAGTTATCTTGTGAAATCTGATGAGGAAACATAGAAAAACTGAATGATTTTTGATGTTTTTTCAGTGGATAAAGCCTAAACTAGACCTACAAACACACCATGTTTGATGCATCTTGTGGCTCTTGAGGGGGGAGGGCAGCAACCCTCCCCAGTTCAAGGTTAATGCCTGTGTGCTCACCTCTGGATACACACGGATGTGATTGATGCATGCTCAGTAGCTGCACCCAGGGGATTAACACTACCTGAATAACGCCGGCGTTTACTTTCAGTAGACTCTTGCGTCACCCTCCCCTTCACTTCAGCATGGATTACTGACACCCCGCTCGTGCACATTGTTTGTTTGTTTGTTTTCGATGCGGAATACAAGTATTGTAGAAAAAGTGGTGGATTTATGAATAGATTTGCAAAGAATCCCTACGGGGATGTTTGTTTGTTTTTTGCTCTCAACCGTTTTGTGAGAAAAAAAGGAATCTTTTACATTTCAGGTGGAATATGGTTAAAAAAGAAACAAATGTAGGAGATCTATTATTGGTGAACATGGTCACCAATTAGATCCCAGAATCCTTATGGTCAAGAACCACATTTAATGTCTCATAATGATGATGATTATCATGATTACACAGAGATTGAGCTGGTGTGGGTGGGAAAGTTTACCTTTCCTGATTTCCTCATCCTGAAAATAGTCGAGCAAACAGGGGAGCCGCTTTAGCTCTTGGGGCGAGGCCATCCTTGATGTTAAACCCTTCTTGGTCTTTGGTTTCACAGTAGCAAAAGAAACACAGAGTGCCAGATGCATAACTAAGTACTAAAGAGACTTCCAAGGCCAAAGGTTGTTGTTACAGACAAAGGTCAAATGACAAAAATAACCATATTTTTTTAATTATAAGTCATTCCAGAATACAAGTTGCAGCAGCAAAAAAAAATGCATAATAAAGAAAAAAAATCAAATAAAAGTCTCATTGGAGTACAGGGCGCAGATTTGAGAGAAATTTATTTAACAAAATACAAGAACAAAAACGGACATTTTATCATGAAAGGTGAATCATAAAAACGACAATAGACAGAATGTATACTTTACTTTACTACCGTAACCATATTTAGCTTCATCAGACATAGTCGGAATCTAGCATAATGAGTTCTATAGAACGCAACATATGAACAGTTATTCAGATAACTGTAGTGTAAAAAGATCATGACGTGCTAACACATCAACTAAACTCTTCCCGTCACTTTAAATCCCCTAAAACCGTTGAATTCTTTATTCTCTTTCTCACTTTGAAACTATTTCCACCAAGTCCAGCATAAGACTGTGTGGTTCTTTTTCTTCTACGTTGTTGTCAGTAAGAAATGACACAGCGCCCTCTAGTGGTTATTGCTATTTAAAAAAAAATAAAATCACATTAAAGTCACTCCTGAGTATAAGTTGGATCCCAGGCAGCTTAATCTCCAAAAAATATGGTAGCTGAATTGTAATTTACTTCGCCTCAGTTGAGGTTAATTGGTCATTTTAAATTGTTGTGTGGTTGTCTCAGTTGCCTCAGGTTTGACTGGTGAACCACACACTTTCATCACACCTTTACCTGAGAGTTAAAGGCTCCACCAACGTTTAGTGAGCTTAGAAAAGGAATGGTTAGGAGGACCATCAGAAAAAAAAAAGTGCCATCTTGCACCAAAGTTGCAACATACTGTAGCAGCAGACTAACAGTCAGATAAGATACACATGTACTTCCATTAAATCAATGGAGGACTTGTGTCACTTTAAATCAGGGATGGGCAACTCCAGATATCCAAGTCCACCTCATGACTAATCCAGACAATTAGAACATGCCAGAGCACGTATGTTGGAAAACATGCAGGAACGGGGCCCTCGAGTTGCCTATCCCTGCTTTAAATAATGGAATCTAAGGAATAAAGGTACATTTTGTTTGGTTTAAAAGCACACAAATCTTTACAAAAAAGATCACTGTCATTTTGAATTCAGAGATCTTTTATCCACTATTTGATTTTGGCAGTTGCTGTGGTGGTGTAGATGCCGTAGATTGTGGGCTCTATAGGGGCCAATGGACTCAGGGGGAAGGTAAATAGTTAGGGCAGCTCAACCCAGCTAGCAGCTCTAATTTTACTTGTAATGTATGCGTACAGTAAACTGCACCCTCAAGCAACGACCACGTGCATGTGAGAATTGATCACAGGCCATCTGGTCTGGAGCAGCCTCGCTTCAGGCAAACTATAAAAGCAAGTCATTTGTAAGTGTCACAGGTGGTCCCCCGTGTCCTCAGACTCTGTAATGAGTAGTGAAGGTTAGTCTGTGCAGGACTGCGAGGACAAGGACTCCAAAAGCACTCTTCATTTAACACATGCTAGAGCATGGCTGAATCTGAAGGCGGCTTCTCCCTATCTCTTCTATTGTTGGAGTATTTGAAGCTGTAACGGAGTCTGAAGTTTTCCTTTTAGGGGAAGACGTTGT
The DNA here is from genome assembly GCA_014656515.1 of Oryzias celebensis. Lineage (NCBI taxonomy): Eukaryota > Metazoa > Chordata > Actinopteri > Beloniformes > Adrianichthyidae > Oryzias > Oryzias celebensis. Next base: position 40,478,433 of record BNCR01000012.1, read on the forward strand.
GACTTAAGGCTGTGTGTCCCTCCAACGGGAGGATGATCCACGCCACAGAGGAGAATTGGATGTCTTCAAAGATCAGAAGGGCCAAATTTAATTTCTTACATTTAAAATTATTTTTTTTTTGTTTTGGCATGCCATTTGCCATGTCTTAAAACCAAAGTTATAAAACTGATATTATGTATTTTCTCAGCGCTGGCAGCTACAGGGTAAGTAACGTCTGAATGTCACGACACTATTTTTCCCTCACTATCCATATGGAGGGTTAAATGTAGGGGTAGGGAGAAACCATAGGGGTAGGGGAGGAATTCAGACTCAGTCTGTGTGTTTGTTTGAGTGTGCGTGCTAACAAGCAAAGACATAAAACAAAGTGTATTTAATCAAACCAATGCAGCAAAAAGTCAATATCATGAGGTTGAAGACAAATTTGCACACAGAATGCAGACTGGTGGAATCAAAAGTTTATGTCTAAGACAAAACATTGTGCATTTTTGAAGCATTTTCAGATTTCTGCAGCCTTAAAATGACAAATCCCTTCTGAAAGATCACAGAATGTCCCACAGAAAATTTGCCCCTCTTGGGAAGAAGAGAAATTTTACAACAGTTTGAAAGCAATGATGCTGTTGGGTGGTATTTCAGTGAATTGTACCACTTATACACAGTATAATTAAATATTTAAATATATTTTCACATACAAAGATAAGAAGTTTTTTTTTTTACATTTACAGCTTTCTCGTGTGTAAAAATCAACCGGAAAACGAGTAACTCAGACTACAAAGACTGAATAATCGAGAAAATAGAAAGGCCAACACGAAAGACTTTTACAGAACTTTCATATTTAAGACGTTTTGGATAAACTCACCAGATACAGAAACATTTTTTGTGCAAAGAAAGCATGAAAGCTGAGGAATCGTGTAGTTTCAAGTGTTTGGTTTGGATGAAAAACTTTTTTACTTTTTTTTACATAAAGCTGAGATGTTTCTCCATGTCATGCTGCAGGTTCATATTTCCATCATCAAATATTCTTTTCAGTTGAGTTTAGCTTAAAGCAGGTCTTGTCATACGTAGATAAAATAAAGCAAGTTCCCCTGTACCGTGAAATTCTTACTCTGCTGTCCACAGTGAACGCAAAATAAAAAAAAACATTAAAAAAAAAGCAACAATAAACAGTGGTAAAGTCAGCATCGTTCTGTAAAACTGTACATTTTTACAGAGGGATCAGTTGTAGTGAATCCACTGGTGGAAGTTCCATCCTGATCATCTTTTAATCGACGTTCAGAGTGTTCCCAGTGCTCTTTAAAATTATGATCCTGGCAGTTTACAGCCCGTTACAACCGCAACCTAATATTACCGGAGCAACAAAAAAGTTGACTAAACCGGAGCTGTCAGCCGTACAGTTTTGAGCCAGATGCCAACTCGGACGAGGAAAATGAAGACGTACATGGATCTGTTTGTCTGCAAGTGGATGCTTCAGAAGGGAGCAGAACTACCGACTGAAGTTTCTACAAAACGATTTCATGCTTTTTTTAACTGCACTTCATTGCCTGCTCCTGATTCACAGCATTTTGAATAAAATACTCAGAAATGCAATTTTTAAGATTCATTTTCTTCATATGTGATCCATGGTGAGAAAAATGCCATAAGAACATGTTAAAAATGCCAGTTTCATGGGAGTGGTTCTTTAACTCTTAAGACTGACGTCTTTTGGCTGAAGAAGAGAATGAGTTTGAATCTGGATTCACTCTGATTCTCTTAGCTATCTTCACCGTTCTGCAGACATTTAGTTCTCTTCTCTAAATCAGTTCTGGAAAAATGGTACAGTCTAAAGACTGAAGTACACAAGCTGGGAGTCTCAGTTTAATTTGGATTACCAGTTCAAAGTTTAAACCCTTTAATACCAGGGCATTGGCTTCAGTCTTTACATTCTTTGGACTACTGTAACTCTTCAACCATTGACACAAGTAACAGAATTCCAGAAGATTTTAAAGCGGAGAAAAGCAGCTGATTTGCAACACTTTGCAGTAGTGAAGTGTTTCTGTGAGCAACATAAATCATCTGATACTGTCACAAAGAAAAGTGTGCATAAACAGTTGAGGATGTACAGTATGTCACAGAGCATGTTTTTTAGATGTTAAAAACCCACTCCAATCAAAACTGTTTATTTGTGTGTTTTTAACATGTTTTAGTGGCATTTTTCTCATGATGGAGGATATATATGCATGTGAAAAAAATGATGCTTTTTGCCTTTGAGTATTTATTTATTCAAAATTATTGAGAATTAGGAGCACACAAAAAAGTCGTTTGAAAAAGCCTGTAGGTGTAACGTGGAAAACACAACAACAAGCCACAAGCTTTTAGACGACCAGATCCGTGTGCGTCTCTGTTTTCCTCGTCTGAACTAGCATCTGCCTCAACACTGCACCGGCTAGAAAGCTCTAATCGCTCAACATTTTTGTGATACTAGCAATGTTAGGCTGTCGTTGTGAGCTAGCAGTAGAGAATATAAACAAAGAGACGATGGGAAGTGGGGGAAGGCTTACTCTGCGCAAACTGTACCCCCCACAGCTAAGAACTGAATTTCTAATGAACTGCCGCTCTGCAGAAATTACGTTCTTGAAAATGACGCAGGCTTTTTTTTTTTTTGGCTAAAACCGGCATAATCATAGCTTAAAGATCACGGGTAACAGTTTGAAAAAATAGATCAAAAGATGATCAGAGTGAACTTAACGAGTTCTTCTGAATCAAAATTTTTAGGTCTGTTTTATTTCCTTCTAACTGTGGTTTAAACTAAATAAAAGTGGAATTTTTGTTTTGAAATATAAATTCTCCAAAGAAAACAAAGAAAAAAGCTTGCTTGCCTTAAGAAAAATCAGAAATTGCTTTAAGAGTTGATCAAGTGATGGATTGATCTGATTCGATCCCTCCATGTTTCCAGCGCCAGTCCTGGTAGTTTATTTGCAATATCCATCTGTGTTGTCTAAGTTCAGACACTAAGACGGGAAAAACTGATCACAGCAGCTTCAGTGGAACCCAAAAACTCTACTTCTGCTTCTCTGTGAGGAGACTAGATCAGAGTATATAACTGTGCTGAGAAGGACCACAGCATCCCCACTCCTCTGTATCCCAGGACCTGAAGACTGCTGTCCCTGGCCAATAACTGCTGACACACCAAAGCCAAAATAGCTCAGTGAGCCTTTAATAGTTTTCATTTTTCTTCCTTACAGGACGGCCTCTGAGGTGCCATCATGACTGATCAGCACTGAGGCAGCTCCCTGTGCAGGAGGCTGCACACACACACACACACACACACACACACTTCTTCCACACTGATCCTATAGCTATCACAGACATCTCTCAGCTCTCTGGTCATTACTCCCTCTGTCTCCCTCACCTCTCATCTTCACCCCATACAGACGATTTAGAAGCAAAAAGATTTTCCAGCCTCACCTTTCATCATAGGACCTAGTTTCATCATGGGGTCTTTTTCACCCGCCTCGTTTAACCAAAACCCTCCAAACACTCGTTCATTAAATCGTTTCTGGGTTGATTTATCAGGTCGTGACAGAGGATTTACCGCCAACGTAAAGGCAGGAGAGTTCCCGCAGTTTTACACTGACCTAAGCTGCCTGAGCCTCGAAGAGATGACCATTATTTAGGCAGAATCCTGAAAACGGTGACAAGCAATGAAAGGAATAAGTCATCGGGAAAGTGAAGGAGCCAACAACCCTGAAATAATCCATAAGTGGAAATGTCTGCGAGAAATTGTGAGCTCTTACGCTCAGCTTTGCAAGTCATTAGAAAGGCGGCACACTCAAGCAAGGAAAGAGGCCAGTCTTAATGGGGGAATTTAGGGTTGTCAAAAAAGTATTTGCGCTCTAACTGTTCTTACACATCTGCTTCAATAAAAAAAAAAAGTTTCATATCAAATTCTAAACTACATCTACACCAGTAATAATTATTGTGCTGATTCCAAAGGTTCATGCAAATTGTAAAGCGATGCATTTTGCTGGTCCTGCTTCATCCTTCCTGAGAGATAATTTCATTTTCAAAAAACCACAGAGCGCCTCATGTATGGATTCAATATGGTTGTTCTTACTGAAGACGATTTTAAGAGGTACTGTCAAAATTTTGGTCAGGTTTTATTGTGATCGCGCTAACGGGAGTTGCGTGTGTCGGACTGTGGCTATGTCCGAATTCACTCCTTCCCTCCTAACCAATAAAAAGCCATTATAATGCGGGACAATCTAGCACCCTGTATTTTAAAAGCAATTTGTACACTATGCTCATTACTTTTTTTTGGTGACTAGTTTTTTATGACTAAGACTATTTATGAATCTACTGTGCTCTGATGATGAAGTCTTGAATGGTTTTTAACGTCAAATAAAATACATTTTCTCTTCAAATGAAAAATTGTCCAAACACAATGCATTGTGGTCTATATTCGCCAATCTAGTGAGCATTGGTGCACACTGGTTTTTCACAAAGACTTCTGGGAAATTTGTCGGGCACTTGATTTTGGAATCGTATGTTCGGGCAGCTCTACAAAAAGCCAGCTTCACTATAAAGAGAACTAAGTAGTCAGTAGTGAAGGGATTTGGACACAACCTGTGTTTTTTTTTTAATTAACATTGTTGGGAATTATAATAGTCACAACAACGTTTGTTTTAGCGGCATCTGTCTGTTTTTTCACGTGTTGTAAACAAGGCTGGGAGTTATAGGTGTTGTGAATACGCTAAAATATTTAACGTAGCAAACGTCTAGCTCCTTACAAAGAGTTTTAGAATTACTGCAAAGGCAGTTTATAGAGTCTGACTGGTGGATTTATCTTTTATAGTTGGTGCCCCATAGTGCAGAAAATAAGGTGACTTTAAGTTAAGCAATGGCTGCATGTCATGAAGGTCTTAGAGTGTTTAATTCTAGTTGAAAAGAAAATGTGATCAAACCAAACGTAATGAGTGACTTACTCTTCAGATGTGGAAACTATTGTCTTCGTAATGTACAGAAAGACGTGTAACCTACGTTTCAAGAGATTTGCAAACGCACAGAAACACCGACACTAGAATTCTTCTTTTTCATGGTAAACTATCCCCCTACATGAACCCTGCAAGGATATAAACATAGATACACATTAACCTTACTGAAGAAACCCTCCATTCATTTTCCAGGCCAGCTGACTCCCTTTCGGTTTCTGGATGGTTGGCTAGTCCATCACACGGGCCTAGACTGCAGAATCAAAGTTTAAAGAAAGCAAAAAAGTTTGTTATTTTAAGAAAAACAGTCTTTTTTTCTGCCTTCCAGAAAAATAATCTAAATAAACTGTTTTTCATTCGCAAAATAATCTCAGTTCTAGTGACTAGAATTTTTTATTAAATAAAAAATAAAAATTCAGATTTTTTTTTCTGAAGAAAATCTGCCAATGGGGTATAAACTTGAGACTCATTTCTAATGGGCTCGTTTTTGCAGCATTCTGCAAAATATTCGAGAAACAAAAACGCAACAAATTGCCTAAAATCAGTTTCTTTAGTCTTGGTTGTCCAGTAAGATTAGTTTAGCTTTGTGCAAAGTAAATGTAGACCCTGATATGCAAAATGAGGAATTTCTTTGCATTTCTCTTCAAATTAGGATGTAACAACCTGGCAAAAAAAACCTAACCCTTACACTTATAATTTTACTGTACATGAATATAAATGTCCAACAATAGAATTACTCCCATAACGTTCAAATTAAAGCTCAGTGCTAAAAGTCAGGTTGGTAATGCACTAGTAAATACTACACATGGTTCTGTGCACACAGGTTTTATTACAGTCACAACAAGCAGAATTATATATATATATTTTTTTTTTTGTTTTGCAGATCTCTGTCTCACTGAAGCAGTTTGTATGAGACTTTCACTTCTGTCAAAAACTGTGACCACACCACTATGGTAACCACCTCAAAAGAGAGCAATCCTAAAAGTTTAGCAGACAAATACAAACCATTTTAGCTTCTATAGGTAAGATGTTTGAATAAAACTCCAGCTGACAGTTGTCTCTGAATATTTACGTTATCTGTCAGATTTTCTCAGACTGTTTGCTCAGCGTGAGAGTTCCTTTTTCTCACCATTGTGTTTGCAATGTGTGAGTATGATTTTGGGTTATCGAGGTTGATTCAAAGTGGAGTTTTTGTCTTCTCATCTGGTCCCTCTGCATGGCAGGTGTGAGAGCTCACCTGAAGTTTGGTGCAACCAAACAAGCAAACCCTTGAGAAGCAGAACTTCGGTTTCCTTGATGGTTTATTTCAGTGTGAAGGAGCACCTGCCTTCCCAAGTACTAAAGCAGGCAAGCAAAACCAAAGCGAGTAAATGGCCTAAGCAGCAAGAATTACACGGGTTGAAATAAATCAGCCCTCAGCACTGTTCTGAAGAACCACCAAAACGACTGATCATTTATTGTGCATGTGGCAACAAGGTGAAAGGTGGATCATTTAGTTGTTATAATCTTTTTGTGCTGCCTTATTGTCCTGGTCAGAGCTTGTTTCTGGCAGTATTGCCTCCAAATGATGAGTTGTTAAAACGGACTTTCTTACAGGTTGTCTCATTCTTTCTTTTGGGGGGATCATGAATCAAGCAGAACAAAAGTAAGTCATTTTTTCTCCATTTCTTGCTGTTTAGAGTCTCCTAAATGATGCTGCCACGACAGCAGCTTTTATCTTGATAAGTGCACTTACAGGTCCTCAAGAACATTGTTCTTGAACATTGTTTCTTACTCTTTCAACTTTCAAATAAGTCTGAGTGCCTGTCTTTACCTTTCTATAAATAATATCAACCTTGAAAGACACATTTAATATTATAAATTTTATTTTATGTTTTAATATTTAAGATTAATTTATTTTGGTTCAGCGTGTAGTAAAATTAAAATAATTTATAAAATAGGTAATTGGCTTGTTGTACTTCTTGTTCTTATGTGACTTTGGTTATCCAGGTAAGAATCTGCTAAATGACCACATTGTGTTCCCTCGTTTATCGTGGGGTTTATGTTCTAAAAACAACCTGTGAAAGGTGAAATCCGGCAAGTAGCAATGAAGATGTTTAAAGGTTGTAAAACCTCCTCACTAGACACTTTATACATATTTCTCAAACAGACATAAAAATATTTAGACTTGTTTTGTTTAGGATCTAAAAGTCCAAAGTTTCATAGAAAACTGAGTCCAGTGTTATAAAACGGAAAGATTTATGTGTATTTAGCAAACTGAACAAATTCTGTACAGCAGACACCACAATAAGAAGATTGATTGACAAGGTCAACAGCCAATTAAAACGCAGAACACTATGCACCGTTCATAAACAACAACAAAAGCATGCAAAGTGCACTGACAAAATCCACGAAACAGCGAGACCACGAAAGATGAAGTACATATAGTAATTCCACTGTATATATATATATATAAGCATATATAAAAAACCATATTAAAACTTTGAATCTCATGTTCTAACTTGGCTCAGACTAGACAGATCTGTGGTCAAAACACCAATCTTCTATCACACCGTGTTGATTAGCAATAAACCTAATAGTTGTGACATTCAATGTTTAGCTGGAAACGGCCACAAATATGTGAAATACATGAAAACGTATGTAAACGTTCTGTCCTGTCGGGTTTCTCAGCTAAACAGACCCAGACTTGATGGGTCACACGCCCCTGTATGTTCTCACTTCCTGGAAAGCATTTCACAGCAGAGCTCGGTGATTGATCACTCGGCTTGTAATTTCCTAATTCCCCATCCACTTGGAAACTTAAATAGTGACAGGATTTTTTTTTCTTCCCTGAACACCCACCACTTTTTTTTTCTTTCCACACAGGACTAAATGGGAAGAATCTTCCAGCCCATTAGGCAGACGCTCTGTGTCGTAAAAGTTTGGTGGCACGGCCTTCCCTCTCTGCCTCCTGGCAGCAGCAGCACGGAACAGTGTGTTTGATCTGCAGGCTGCAGGTTAATAGAAATCAGCCCGCTCATCAGCAATAGTGGATTGAACCTAACCACCCACCTCCGCCCTGTCAATTCAGATTTGGAAAAAACCCACCAGCACCGGCCGTGCTCTCATTTCCCTCTGTCAGGTAATCAGTATTGCACTATAATCCCCTACAGGAACCAAATCACTGTGACTTGTGCTTGGTTGTTAGGAACCAGAATGGAAAGTGAACTTTGGGAAAAGCAAATCACAAAGGAAGGAAAACCTAAAAACCCTGATTTAAATGTTAAACGGTGCAGGAGAAGCAGGATGTTCAATGTTCTCCTTCAATTTACCAAAAACATCCTCTTTTCCATCATGTATTTCTCCAATTTCACTCCAAATATTTTTAAAGTTTGTTTGTATTAATCCCTTCTTCATAAAACAATCTGAGTTAGTTAAACAGCAAGGCTAAGCTTTTCGTTTATGATCCAGTTTCTTTATTAAAATGATCATGCTTTGCTGATATTCATCACAAAATCATTAAACATGGGGCGTTTTCTTTTGACCAAATTGATTGTTAATGTGTCTACAAAAAGACACACATAACCACAAACCATAAAAAACTCTTTTCACATTAATAACTAGCAGCCCATAATATGAAAACTGGCTTGAGATTCCCTACCTCCTCCATTCCAAACAGGAAGTGCCAGGAAGCCAAAATCCTATAGACTTCTATTGAGAAATATACAACTATTACTCAGTCATTATATTTATCACAACAACCATTCTTGCTCTCTGTCATTTTTAACACCTTCTTGCAAATGCTAATTTCTTCACAATATTTTTCTTTATTCCAAGCTATTCAAGGTACAAACAGACCAATCAGATGCCTCAGAAAGTATGTGGTCTCACAACGAACTTTTGAAACATTTGATGGGCAGATTTTCCCAAGCCTGGTTTCAAATGGTAGGAGTGTGGACTTCCAACAAGCTCACTCCTGATTGGTAAGAGTGGTTGCCATAGAAACGATGCCTTAAAAGCCTTAAAAGACTTAGACCAACTTTGTACAATTACTGCTTGCTGAAGTTGTCTAGCTCCAATATGGGGATGTCACAACAAAAAGATGGCGACTGAATTGACTTAATTTGATTGGAGCTGGAAATAAGTAATTTCTATGGATAACGCATCCCTTACTCAGTCCAGTTCTTGTATACAGTCAGTAGTAGCAACTAAAGCAGAAGAGTCTTAAATGTTTCAAAAACACGCCTGCACAATAATGATGCCTCCTTTTTATTGATGCAATTCCATTAATGAGACAATTAAAGGGAAAACATAGCCTTAGTCACATGCAGCAAAAGAGTGCTGCAGGTTTTTGGGTGGTCTGGGCTCATGGAGCAGCTGCATCTTAAGAGGAGCGCAGATATGTCCTGCAGTGAGACTCATGCCTTAACGGACATCATGAAAATGGAGTGTGTAATGTTGTTCATAAGTGTATCATAAAGCATTCATAAAGTTAATGTAATGTGATGCTGTGTATGGTGCCCTTACGCCACACTTTAACCCTCAGTAAGGTGCACAAGGTGGCCCCCTCACTGACAAATGCTGCACACACGAGGTGTGCAGGTGATATGTAAGTGTCTGTACATACAAACTACTATCTTTTCAAATGTCCATGAATATTTTCACTCTAAATCTTGATATTTTGTGTGTTTGCCACCACCTGACAGCCCATATCCACCCGTGTCTTCCTTTTTGAAAGGGTTATATCGTTATTAATGGTGGAATTCAACGTAAAACAAACTCATCCTGCTACGAATTTGCTCTTTAACCCATGAACCCGTGAAAAGACTTAAAGGATATACCGTTCCTGTCATGAGTTTTAAGTGGTTTTCCTTACTGCAATTATCAAAAAATATTCATTTACTCTTTAAGGTTTGGCCTTTTGTGCAATGTCTTATAGGTGTGTTTTACTTTACTACAATGTACTGTAAATTATAACAGGATACCAAAGTGATAAAATATGCTAAACTATATATTTACATTGAATAAATGCTAAAATATTTGGTTTGACAGATTACTTCACCTGGAAACACAGGTGCGAGGTAAAAGGTGCCATCTGTGTGCAAAGTCTGCTCTACAGATCATCATAAAATAGATTTTTTTTTTAGAAAATAGATGATAAGGCCATGATTAAGAAACCCGGCTACAGACTAGAAGCTTGTGTTTAAGCTGTTTCTGGTACCGACCCCAACGCCGTAAACTGAATGAATGGAAATGGGAACACTGAGTGTTTGCGTGCCACAATCAGGGTGCTGATTGAGAAGTTTCAATCAGCACTAAATACACCCCCACAAACAGCCAGATGAGGGAGCTTTCAGGCGCTTAGGCATTAATTAATGACAAGACTCTGCAAACGGCTAACATGAAGTACAAAAGCAAAACCAAAGTGTTTTTACAAGCTAAAAATACCATCATGGTGGGGTTTTTCAGTTACCTTTCTTTTCTTCTTGTAGGAGTGTGGACCTGTGAGCACGTCTGAGTCAAACCTTCCAAAAAGGAAGAGGTGAGCGTGTTTAGTTAGCAGTGGAAAATCACTTTGAATGGAAGCAGCCACCGAATGGGTGGTGAGTTGTCGCCTCCTGCTCTTCATTCATCTGGTTACTCCTCTTTTCTTTTCTGTTTCTTCTGCTCTGCAGGATGGAAAAGAGGATGGTGTTCATGGAGCACACAAAGCATTTCTCTTTCATTTATTTCAAAATGTTTTAACCACAGGAACTAGATTTGACTCACGTGCAGCTTTTTTTCCCCCGTAGGCAGCTCAGGTGGGAACTAAGAACTTTAAAGAACACGTTTGGAATATTGCAGTTGATGTAGTCCTGCAGCACCAACGTAACATTTACTGCTTTGATTAAGTTCAAGACATTTAAGCAGTAAAATAAAGGAAAAGGACAAAAAAAAACATAGATCCTTCAAACTGTTTTATAAATTAACTCCTAAACTGATTATTAAATAAAGATAATGCATGAGAATGATACTAACTTTATCACATTCATTGAAAATAATGCAACACACTGGTGCAACCTTGAGCATTGTGTGAAAATCTTCAGGTTTTGCCTTTTTTTTTCATCTTGAATGACTCCGAATATTAAACAAATGAAAAGTATTGCAAGTGAACAAAATGTTAGTAAAAGGAGATTTTTCTTTTATTTACTACAAAAAGAAAGCTGTCAAAACCAGCCTGGTGTGCCCATGAAATAAATGTTCAGAAATGATATTGTGAAAACTTTTGAAAACAATTGTCCTTCCTTTTCTAACAAGTGGTTCAGATCTTAACACCTCAAACCAGTGAGTCTACTGATCTCATCAGCTGTTTACAATGACACAGGAACCCCAGTAGTAAAGTATTCATTCAACATTTAAAACAAAGGTTTCAAATAGTTTATAGTTTATAATATAGTTTTAATACTTTAAGATTTTTGGTTTCAAACAATCATAAGATTTATAACATATAACTGTGAGTCCCCTTGGAATAAATTATTGGAATTTTTATAAAGTCTAGTTTGGCTTTTGTTATGAAATATAAAAGCAGTTTAATTTCAATTGTTTTCAGGTTTTGTAACAAAATAATGACAGAATCTATGACCGTAAGGACAAGGCTGAGGCATGTAGCATAATGTATCTTTTGGATGACAAGGATAGAATAAATATTTATAGAGTTTAAAACTTTGAAAGCATGTGTTGTGCAACATGTGCATGTTCAATATCTGATTCCAATTTGCGAAAATGTGCCTACAGATTATTTTTAGACCCTTGATCGTTCCTGGGAGGCACACACAGTCTCCGCAGACAATCACAAATTTGTGTTACACAACTGCAAACTGTACTATATTTGCAATCCTCTGAGCACACATTACACAAATCTCCACAAACACAAAACATATGAACGGATTTCATCTCCATAAGACCTGTTGAGTTATTACACCGACCTCTTTTTAACATTACAAGCACAAATATAATAGCATTACTAGGCAGACATCACATTTTTTTCATCGTTTAAGCCAAAAGTCTACATTTTTTGGCAGGAATTTGCCAGATTTTCATCCATTTTTTTGCTTCAACATTTAAGTATGAGTGACAAAGCCATTGAACCTCATCAGATATCATCATAACCTTTTCATTTTAGGGAGTTTTCATGTCATTTCCCTCATAGACGGGTTTTGTTTCAAGTTTAAAACCACTTTCATCACCCTACTGAGTTTACTGTTAAAATGCTTTCTAAAGTAGAGCATTTCCGTAAACCTAATGTGCCAAACGAACTTTAAAAAAAAACCTTTAAAATGGCAAAAATGTTTTCATTTTGACTGTCATTGCATTATTTGTGGGATTTTCAAAGAATAGAGTGGTTACAAAACTTCTTTTATTACCTTTTTAAAATGATTTTTGTGTGTTTCTGGAGTTTGAAAAATATTCACAACAGTTAATATAATAAAGGCACTGTTTCAACACATCACTGTTCCGTCTTTTTATGCACTGGGCTTCTCATATCTTTGTGAAATAGGGAATTGTTGTTAAAGCTGCTAAAAAACAGACGTTGTATGGCTTAAACAAGGCTTTTAATCTGAAGGAGCCAGCTTTTGTTTCTGAAGCAGAGCCGGACTGAGCAAAAAGGTCTTCCGCTGAGAAACAGAGTACAGTCAGAGACACTTAAAGGCTGTGTGTTGGTTGCAGAGGTCGAGGCTGTCGCCTTGCAGAAAAGCAGACAGCAACACCAGGTGCTGACAAGCAGAGAACCGTGATTGTTCCAGAAGCTTCTCCGGGGAAGAAGTCACGGCAGATGCGGGAGATGACAGGGTTGTCCTGGAGCGCAGTGACAGGCTTCGGCTCACGTCAGGACCCAGCTGCAGCACAGCGCAGCTGACGCGGGCTCTGAGAGGAGCTGCGAGGCGCTGCACCAGCTCAAATCCCAACGATAACATCGCAAAGAATCCCTCCCTGATTTTTTCAACAGGCCTCAATTTGCTTACTCTGCTGTAAGGATCATTCCCAAACAAGTAAAATTTGATTAAAAGCAAAAGGTCCATTCATAGTAAAGGGATAAAGATCAGGCCCAGATTTATCCAGCTCCACTACAGTGCAGGTAACAAAAACATTGGATTGTACTTTCCTGATTGTCATTATTCATTCACGCGCATTCACACACCAGTGGAGGCCAAGTGTCTTTCCCAAGGACATACTAACAGTTGACTGGGGGGAGCAGGGATCAAACCGCTGTCCCTTCGATCATTGGCTGACTTACTCGACCAACTGAGCCAGTGCTGGTAGAATTTCACGGGCGGCAAGTCTGGGTGCAGTGAGAGTTTAGGGTGTCAAAGCCTTCCTAGTCCCTGAAATGCATAGAAAACCATATATCCAAAGAATCCATCTTCCCATTTAAACTAGTTGACATGTCATACATCTTATGCTGACTGATGTTCTAACACTACTATCTGCAATTACCAGGCAAGGGACAGGCACAAGCAGAACCTGTGGAGGCTGCAGTTATTTATTTTATTTTATTTCATGTTTTTTTTTATTATTTTTGCACTGATTTCTTAATTTGCTTCTTTTGTGTTTGGTTGGTTGTTTTTTGTGGGGAGAGGTGACTTTATTTCTTTAGTCAAGTTTGAATTGTTGAGTTGCTGCCTATTGCATTGCTCGTACCTATAGCCGGCTTTGGTAAAGACCATACATAAGAAAGAAACAAAATCCAGATTTTGGGTTGTATATTCACTGATATTAGTTTAAATTTGGGATTTATTTACTTTTTTATTTTTTACAATTATATATATTCGATGAAAAAACTAAACATTAATGCCCAGTTGAGGTGGCATTTTAAACCAGATGTTGGGCCCCGTTTTACATTTCAAATGAGGTTGTGCTTCCCTCTAGTGGATATCTAACATAACTGCAATAAAAAAGAAGTATCACAAATCAGCCTCAATTTACTTTTTTTTCATTCACTTTCTTAAACTTCAGTTTCCTCTGTGGAAAAGGTAGTTACAACTAAAATAAACTTTTTTGAAACTCTGATTTATTTTTCTTTTTAGACCAAATTGAAACATAATGACCAAATAGCTCAACTTTTTCTCAGTTTTCTTCCAGCAGGTCACGAAAGGAAAGCAGCTGCATTCAGCAACATTTCTTCCCTCTGCCCATTATCATGTCCTAATAGCTTGCTCAATGGCGCGGCTTCCTATGTGGGTTCACCGGTCATCTGGGACACGCGCCATTAGCTCAAGCGAGCGCCGCGTGGCAGGGCCACACAAAGCATACCTTATTTGTATTGCATTAGCTCTCCGATGTGGCATAGCATATTATATCAACAGCTGCAATTTATCAAACCATTTTGGGTCAGAATTGCTTCGGTGGTGGCGTCGGCGGCACCGGTGTCGTCCCTGAGTTTCCTGCGAGGAGCTGCAAATAAATTACACATGTGTCATTGAGCATGCTAAATGACTTGCAACACATAATCATCTAAATAATTATGAGGCTGTCATTAAAGTGAGCTAGATGGATGACACATCAGGCCTTGTGGAAAAAAAGAGAAAAATACTGGAGGTAATGGTGCAGGGTTTGGAAGGAGAGATGGTGGGAGGATAAAAGAAGAAAGGAAATGCATTTTCTTTTCTGTGCACTTCCTGGCGTTGCTGCTTTTCTTCTTTGCGGCAAAGAAAAAAAACTCCCAAACTCAAAGTGCAAGCAGGTGGAGGTGTGGGATTGGGTGGGGGACAATGGGGTGATTAGCCCAATCAGAAAAGCAGAGAATGGATTGTTGCGCCGCTCACCGCCGTCTTTTTTGTCCTCCCACATTTCATTAATCAGCAACCTGAGGCCGGCTCAAATCAGTTGAGCAGATTGGCAGCTCACTCATTTGTTCCCACGTGGCAATCAGAGAAGAAGAAAAAAAGGAATCAGTTCACAACCTTTATGCCATTACCTGACATTATAAACCGTGCCTTTGTGTTCCTTTGTTACTCTCCTGTGCATTTTCTCCCAGCCTTGATTTGGTCTCGCAAGTACACGTCCAGATGACCTCCATTAACCTCAGTTTGTGCTAACAATACCCTCAATTAAATTCTTTAAAAAAAAAAAGAGTAACTCCTAATGACTAACGTATTGTATGTGGCAGATTCACATTCCACATCTCGCCGTTTTGTTTTAATCAGTCTCTTGTATCGGCCTAAATGATGCGTCACGTTGGAAAGACACGGACGGCGGGAGCAATAATATTCCCTTCACAGAGGGGATTGTTCATGGCTCTGCACCTTTTCCACACCATTTGCTCCAAACGTCTGTCTGGCGTGTGCTTCGCCAGGTCCCGTTTTGAAGCAGGCAGACAGGAGATGAGCTCGTGAAACGAGGACAACGAAAAACACAACACTCCTTTTTTATTTTTTTGCACAGAAGCTGCACTGACTGTCGTCCTCGCTGCTGCACTGAAAACAGCATGAATGAGGGCTACAGTAACTCAGTTGTTAGCAGTGGGATTGTTTTGTGCTTTAGATTATGACCAAGAGGCTGCAGTTTAGTCCTTTATTGAAAACATGAATCAGGCGGAATAAATCTTTATTGAAAATGATCATCTGGTGTTTGGTTTGTCTTTCTACCATTTTGTCGGGTTGTACGAATCTACTATTTCAAAATTCCGTGACCTGGGAATTTCTGGGAAGCCTCTGCTAAAAACGAGTGTTTATCAATGCTCACTAGATTGGCGAACATAGACCACAATGCATTGCATTTGAACAATTTGTAACATGAAAATAAGTAAAAAAAAAAAACAATATAGTGGGGTGCAGGGTGGCTCAGTAGTTAGCGCTCTCTCCTCACAGCGAAAGGGCCTGCAGCTCAAGCCCTGGCTGGGGTACCGGAAAATACCTGACCAATGGGTGCATGAGTGGGTTTTCTCCAGGGACTCTGGCTTCCTCCTACCATCCATAAACATGCTTCATAGGTTCATTAGTTACTCTAAATTGTCCTTAGGTTTGCATAGGTGTGTGATTGTGGCCTTGCGACAAACTAGCGACCTTTCTAGGGTGTATCCTGCCTTTGCCCTTGAGTGGCCGGGATAGGCTCCAGCAGCCCCAAGATCCCAAAAGGATTAAAACGGGTTAAGAAAATAGATGAATGGATGAAAAAAATAGATATTTATTTTTTAAGATGGATTCATTAATAGTCTTCAAAAGATGTTCATACTTATAAGGTTTTTACTTTGACAAATAGGTGACGTCATATTTGCCAAAGTAAAAACAAAGGAAATTGAGCATGTGTCCAAATTATGTTAAAATCCAGGCCACTAAATACCATATTTTCTGCACTATAGGGGCGCCGGATTATAAGGTATAATTTACAGTCTTGTAAGGGTTTGGGAGTAGTAATGGAATTCAGTCATAGCCCAGGATAAATTCAAACATTTGTTAAATTCAAGTTTACAAAAGACATCTCAAAGGAAACAATGGCTTTTTCCATTACTTTAGATTAAGGCAAATATTTACTTATTGCACTTCCTGATGCATAAAAAAACTTTATTCTGCACACGCATGCAACTTTACAACACATCCATTCCTCGAGTCTGATGTCTTTTTTTTTTTATTTTGTTGCAAAAATCAATGTAACCTGAAAACAACTACATATTTTGTTACTTAAGAGTAAAACATGGAACATTTCAGGACTTTTTTCCAAGACTTCGATATGTTTCTTCTCATCAAAAACGCATGAGGAAGCTCCAGTGTTGCGTTTCACCCCTTTGGGTGAAACAACATCTGGTAAAACTTGACAAAAGGAGTCAATCTAAATGACAACCTGCAGCCAATAAACTAACAATCAATATGAGCCTCTATTCCAGAAACTTGCACAAATTGGCTCAAGATTTCCCCTGGGGGCGGATAACGAAATGCAATAAGTGACGGGGGTGGGGTCGGGGTGTTGTGAAGCAAAATGGCTGAGCAGGAAATGTGATTTTACAGACTGTGGTGCTTCTTAATGGACAGATGGGATGCTGGTATGCAAGCAGGAGTCAAGAGTGACCTCTGCTGGACAGAAGAGGTCATGGTCTTTCCCAAACGCTATCAATAATGGTTAAATAAATGAAAGTTTTATATATATATATATATATATAAAATTATTAGATATTAAATTGCTAACAGTTATTTAGTGAAATGTTCATTCAGGTGGAAGATCTATTAAAATCAAGGATTGCATCCGTCAGTGATGTTGCCCCAGCAACCGTCTTCATTTTAACATATGAACTGGAATAAAGTCACCCAAAAAAAAACCCTCACATCCAAACAGGAAAATAATACTCCATTCAGTGCATGATCTTTGACCTTCATAAGGAGTGCTATCTAGAGGTAAAGTGTGATATAACCTTTGCTAATTCCTCCAGAAAGTATGTTTACAGACTCTAGCTTCAGTCTGGTTAATCTGTAGAAACATGCCAAACAAAGGGCAATGAAAACTTTTAAGACTGTGCTTTTCAGCCAGTGTCCCGCGGTGCACTACTGGACTGTAGGAAATGATTCATTTCACTTAAAGGGTAAAAAACATTTACTGTGTCATTCCTAGGATATCTGTCTGTGTTCATTCAAACATGCAGAGGTTTTACACTGAGTAGTTAAGAATGTGAAAGATCATAGAATTCTTTTTACTTTGTGCTTAATTTCTATTCAAGACATGTTGATAAGAATTGCTGCATATTGTTGATACAGACTATGCAGTTTTATTTACTTGTTTTTTTTTTTTTTTTTTTGCATTTTTGGTTGGTGGTGTGCCTTGTGTATTTTTTGTAGCATGAGGGTGCCCAAGCCAGGTTTTCATTGTGGAAAAATACAGAGGGTTGTATAAGGAAGGGCATCCTGCATAAAATCTTTGCCAAATCAAATATGCGAATCAGACCTATGATATCCTACGGGAACGGCCGATGCCTGGGTTAACAATGCCTGCCATCTGTGTTGTTCACCAACAGGGTGCCAATTGAAATGTTGGCTGAAGAAGAAGAGGAGGAAGGTGTGTTCGTAGGACGAAAGAGAAGAGGAAAGTCATGAGAATAGGGACTTTGAATGTTGGAACTATGACAAGAAAAGTAGAAGTTAGTTGACATGATGCAAAGGAGGAAGGTACACATACTGTGTTTCCAGGAGACCATGTGAACAGATAGCAAGGCTAGAAGTTTAGGAGCAGGGATCAAGTTTTTCTATCTGTCTGGCCTCAGCCGTCCGGCTCCACATTCTACTAACTATTGCATTCTAGTATTTTGACCTTTGCCTGATTTCCACAATTGCCTGACTTGTTCCTCGTTTTTGACTCCTGCCTGGTTTTTGACTTCGTCCTGTCTATGTTGCCTGTTGTTATCCTTAATAAACCAACCTGCCTGTAAATGTATCCAAACACATATCATGGTAGAGATGGGAAGAGAAACTGAGTTATCTTAAAGGAGGAGTGTTGTGGAGGAAAAAAAGAGGGTAGATTGAGGGACGAGGCTGAAGATAGAAGTAGAAGGTGTGATTTTTAACGTTGTTAGTGGGTATGCCCCACAGGTAAGATGTGAGCTGGAGGGGAAGGAGAAATTCACACCAAGAAGTCGCTGCATGTGATGCCGGCAATTGAGCTATTTCATACAGTCCACATCCACAATCCACAGTCAGATTCCATGAGCTTTCATTTTCTTATTTCATGCCCACAGACCCCCCTGGCCCTTAGTGAAAAGTCTGTCAGGACTTGTGTTATTTGGAATGAAGGTGCAACATGAGTCTCCGAACATACTGCATACTCCAACGTTCTTGGCCAGTAACATGTCCAATGCAATTCTAATCTGGAAGGTCATGAGGGAGGTAGCTCTCACCTGCTCATGGATGGCTGTAAACATTTCCTCAGAATAGCTAGCCAGTCTTTGCACCTTGTAATGGATATATTTGATTCTATCAACATTCTTGATAAGTGTTACAGTAAATAGTGCACTTATGAGAGGGAGATTCTGGAAGCCAGCTGCAACTTGGTCCGCCACTTGTACTTATCAGGAACACCTCTGGGGACCCAACAGCGTTGATGTAGACGGGATCATTTTTCAAGCAATGTTGGGTCAGCCCACCTACAGGTCATAAACCACGGCCCAAATGTCCGCAAATTTTAGTTCTACAGAAATCAAAACAGCTGATTATAAAATGACCCCTTGCCAGAAAAGATGTAGGTGTTACTGTTGGGAACAACTGAATTTAAATCCTGTCTCCAGTGGTCTTCAGATGTACTGCAACATTTGGCACTTCCTGTTTTGAGTCAAGTTTCTGAGTGGAGCCGTCAATGGCAGCTTAGTCAGAACTGGACCTTTGAATCAAGTGAACTGGAAAACATTGCATGTGTAACAAGCAACCAGTGGTCACCGTGTAGCAGTAAAAACTTAAGAAAGCGCCACTTTAGCGCTCATTAGCTACTGGTCATAAGTTAAAGATTTTCCTCTTTACGATGGTATTCCTCTTGGCCGCTCGCAATCGTCTTTCAAACAACATTTTTTACTCCTGTTATACATGATGTACCAGAAGTAAAGCAATAAAAACACGAGCTGCTGGATGACCTCCATCGTTGTCACTTTTGTAGTCATCGCACTACAATGACGCAAATGCGGTAGCGGTCTACACACGCATGCTCCGTGAAAACAAAGAGCTCAGTGGAAGCGAGGCTTA
Source organism: Oryzias celebensis (assembly GCA_014656515.1). Lineage (NCBI taxonomy): Eukaryota > Metazoa > Chordata > Actinopteri > Beloniformes > Adrianichthyidae > Oryzias > Oryzias celebensis. The sequence continues at coordinate 40,498,066 of BNCR01000012.1, forward strand.
ACTGAGTGGAAACACTTGCTACAATTAATTGGATCGTACCGGACCACCGGCCTACTCAGTGGAATGAGACTTTTGTAATCGGAAGTAATGCATACAACTGGTTATTAACGTTTAATTAATTAGTCAAAAAAATCTTAATTATGCTTTAATTGGCTTCTTCACAGCAAGAAGGTTCCCGGTTCAAGTCCTGGCTGGGGGATTTTGAACAGAGTCACCTTACTGTGTGGAGTTTGGATGTTCTCCCGTGCATTGCTTGGGTTTTCACCAGGGACTCCTGCTTCCTCCACCATCCAAAAACATGTTCATTGGTTACTCTAAATTATCCCTAAGTGTGGATGTGAGTGTGTGTGGGTGTGTGGGTGTGTGACTGTGGCCCTGCGACAGACTGGCGACCTGTTCAGGGGTGTCCCCTGCCTTCGCCCATGAGTAGCCAGGTTAGGCTCCGGCAGTCCCAAGACCCCAAAAGGGATTAAGCGGTTCAAAAAATGAATGAATGAATGGCTTTATTAGTAGTGTCAATAACCAAAATATCTACCCATGAAAGGTTGTTACTCAAACCTTCTGTAATCTGCTTTGTATCAGCTTAACTGTATGTCTGTTTCTTTCCTGTTGATGTGTTCTACTGGTTTAGTCTGACACAACTAAACCAACTGGCCCTGTGCTCATCTCAAACTACATATTTTTCATCTTTTTTTTTAATCATTCACAACCATTTCCATCACATCCTCATTTGAGACCCCCGTTATTCCACAAGAAGTTTCTACAGAATGCTGAGTTTTTACATGCATTTTCATGCTTTCGTTTGATTAAAAGATTTTAAAATGTTCACTCAGAGCCTTAATGGATGCAGACAGAAGGCAATGAAAAAATCACAACCCTTTTAGTGTATTTAGCCTGCATACCGCCATCATTCACCATAAACTCCTTTTGGTGTCATCTGGTTATTTTCAAACTGGTTCTATGCTATACTCAACAGGAGATGGCTTCCCATGACAGCTTCCATGTTATTAGGCAAAAACACCTGGAGGCTAAATAAGCACAGACAGCTGGTTTCCCTGCAGATTCTGTAACAGAAATCTTCTCAGCATCTGTCTGAAATGAAAGCATCTGATTTCTACACATGCCTGAGGAGGCAAGCCTGCTAATCTGGAATACAAAAAGTGACCTCTCCTCAAGGAAGGTTCCTCAGAGATGATGCAGGAATGGGAATTTGAGTGAGGTGTGATACATTCTACAAGGGCAGACTGAATTTGTATGCCTTAAAATTCATGTCTGTTGTTGCTGACAGTGCTATTATCTTTCCAATGGTCTGAGGTGGTCTTTTCCACATTTCATAACCATGTTTGCCAGTTTTGGAAGTGGTGAAGTTTACCTAAAAGTAAAAAAAACAGGCTTCAAGTGTGCCCAATTCAAAGAATTAGGTCACGTGACCTCAGATTTTCTTTGCCTATATGTTGGTTTGAACCGGATCGCTATTGAAATTGTCACCTCCTGGTTTATTCGCTTATTGCCACATATTTGAGCCATTCATACATTTCACTGTGGCAGAAGCAGTAAAACATCCACAAATCATTATACTTCCACTGCCATGCTTCACTAAGGACTGTGTTGCCAAACATGTTACAGTATTAGCTTTCTCTGCCACAAACACCTCAACATTGTTTTCTGATACTTTAAATACTTGTTTTAAAAGTATGTTTTTTATTGACAGATGACCATGAATGTTTTTTTTTTCCAAAATCTCTCAAGTTTCTGAATGTTGATCTTTTGATCAATTTAGGGTAGTTTTACACTTTATTTTTGTAGTTCTTTAACTTTCATAGCAAAACGAGGGAACAGAGTAATCTGGCAGCAGTTATTACTAATACCAGACGATGTCTTACAAAAAAATTGTGGATATTTCATGTTTTTTTTATTTAGTCTATTGAAAAAACAGGCTCTGTTCAACTGAGTCATTTGTTATTTTTACTTATTGCTTGTTTTAAAAAGCAATAGATATTTTTTTTTATTCACAAGTGCATCAGAGGGGCTTTGACAGGGATATGATGTCATTTTCATTTGTACTTTTATTTTTTCATTTGTAAAACCACCATCTATTTCTGCACTTTAGGGCTAAACCACACGATGGTGGCAATGAGTCCAACTGTAAGTTCTCCTCTTTCATTGTACATCATCGTATTTCCGGCAAGTTTTATTTGTCGCAGATGCATACGTGCAAAGTGAAAACCATCAACTTAAAGGCCTTGTTGTCAGTGGAGGAGTTGGTTGCGTCACTGCATGATTCCATTTGCAGGAAAGACCCAGTCTGGAGTTAATGGGTTCTTGGACTCATTTCTCAAAGGACCGAAAGAAGTTTTATTAGAAGAAGCTGCACATGAAGGAAATAGATGAGATTTTTTTAGAGACAACCAAGTAGGAATCTATCCAAATGATAGTAGGAACAAAAAAGTAATTATCCTATCTATAATTCAAACTGACAACAGAAGAGTCAACAAGTAGAACATTAAAGTCCCACTCAGATCATCTTTAGATCAATTTGAAAGTGTTCCAATGGTCTTTTAACTTAATTAAACCGCTTTCAGACAAATGTAAGAACCTGTTGTTTTCTACAACACAGTTTCTGCAGAGCAGCAGCAGTTTGTTAGAACAAGGGTAACCTCGCCCCCTTCCATCATCATCTCCTCACATCCCCGACCTAACATTACAGGTGCACATAAATGGCGGATACTTATATAGCACTTTTCTACCTTAATTGAAGGCCCAAAGCGCTTTGCAGTTACAAACCATTCACCAATTCACACACTGATGGTGGCTCTGCTGCTGAACACTGGCGCCAACTTTCCATCAGAGGCAATGTGGGGTTCAGTGTTTTGCCAAGGACACTTTGACACATGGGCAGGCAAGGCAGGAATTGAACCTGCAATCCTTTGACCACAGGCCAACTGCCCTTTCCACGGCATCCGTAAATAGTGCGCAATTCTGAAGCTATCCAGCCATACATTTTGACCCAGATGCCAGCTCGGATAAGGACAACTGAGACGTATATTAATCTATTTGTCTGCAGTGGAGCAGTTAGAACGGAGGGGAGCAGTGAGCTTGTGGCAATAGCTTCTCTCTCACAGTTACAGCTTTTTCCAACTGCACTTTTTCTCCTGCTCTTGATTCACAGAATTTGAATAAAGAAAACTCAGAATGCTGTTTTAATCTTATTTTTCTATATATGTTCACTTTTATCAAACCTGCCACAGGGCATGTTAAAACACAAAACAGATTTTTTTTTTTTTTTTGGTGGGTATTTAAAAGCTGAAGTAAGTCACAGCACAGGCAGCAATGAAGACTTTTACACTTTTGTCTCGTATTACGTTCCTTTTGGTGAGTTGTGTTTAAGTGGTTTAGCCTATAAAGCCATTTTACCAGCCTGGCGGCTGGTTTTTATGCCTTTTCTGATCCTCTCGTTAAATGAGCCCGCTTTTCAGTTAATGTGTGCATTTTTTGGAGTTGAAATGACTCGTTTTTACTCATGATTGTGCAAATCATGGAAAAAAGCAAAAAAAAGAAACTTGAAACAATACTAACAAAACACAGTCACTAATAGAAAGTATGAAATATGTAATCGTTTTTTGTGTGTGTTTGTGTGATATTTTCCCTTCTTTTCGACTGCAATTTCCTTTTCTTTTCATGGTTGCAGCCACACATGCAACATTGCAGTTTAACCGCTCGTGGAGGGTATCTGTCTTCTCATTCGTTGAACTGCAGCTGGGGTGACTCATGCACGGATCTGATTGGTTCATCGCCTGTCAGTAACGCCTTCGAGCTCTGTCAGAAATACAGCCGTTAGATGCGGAACAGGGACAAATAGAACAGCAGTCACACAACAGGGAGGGCTGAGGACTCCTGCCCTTCATCACCGAGTACAACTGTTCCCGCCGGGAAGCCCATTCGGTCAGTTTTGTCGAACCGAACCGGGAAAGCCGTGAACAGCTGTGGAAATGGCTCAGCCTGACAGCAAGAAGATATTTTTTGAGAACCTGTCCGGAGCGGGAAAAGCCATTGCGGTCCTGACCAGCGGAGGGGATGCTCAAGGTAAAGTGTCACATTCCAAAACTACATTTTAGGGACCAGTTGGAGGACATTAGCACATTTCTCCTGTGGGATGCTGGAAATTGGCTAATACGGGGAGGGGGGCCTAAAGTCTAAAACTGTGTATATAAACTGTGACGCAGCGTGGAGCGGTTAATATTATTTTATTCAAAGTTACCCACAATGCTTTTCAATTAGCAAGCACGTCTCGCTAATTCACAGGTCACATTGACACGGATCTAATGACATTTTTCGTAACAGCATCTTTTTCAAGGTCGGGCCGCCTTTTCCTGAACACAGGAAACTGTTCACGTACGTTCACGTAGTCTCAAAGCGCGGTGAAAGGTGAGCCCGGTAGCTCTTGGGGTCCTTTTGGACCGCTGAGCTTCTGACAAATGCAGAACACCCCCCAGAACGAGGTGTTCGGAGGGGGGATGAGAGTAAGCGGGCCGGCGGTTGATGCATGCTGTCGGCGTACGTGATGAGCAGCACCCGGCCTCTACGTCACAGAGGAACCCTGGTCACGTGGTTAGCCGGTTAGGACTGAAGCTCGGTGGTACTTTACAACGAAGCTATCCTGTTTCCCCCATAATTCATAGCGGCACCGTTCTGCCCGCCCCCAGAAAAAGCCTGTTTAGTGTTTTTATTCAACATAATTGGCATTTTACCATCCCAATGATGAAAAACTGACTTATTTTGGAAATAGAGATTTAAAAACAAATCTTCCCGAGTTGCCTGTTTCCACAGGAAGAACCAGTTTTGTCCATAAATATGCCTGACTAATAATCACAAAAATGTAGTGCTTCTCATTATTTTGGATAGCGAAAGGCAGCAAGATATTTTATTGAAATTTAATTTTCTCATTTACTTTTCCCCTCAGTCTGAATAAAATAAGTAAAAACAAACAAAAAACTTGAATTTGTCCCATTTTCGTTTTACAGTCTGCTTCTACTGCATATTTAACGTAGGTTAAAAGGTGGCCCTTTTTTTTAACATAAAAAAAAAATCTGAATGTGCTTGGAAAGCTCAGTTGGCTGGGTGTAGGACTGGTGTATGGGAAACCAGGGTTAATTTTTAAGGAGGTGTGACAATCTTATTCCAGTGTGGGTCCTTAGGAAAGACTCTTCATGCTACTGCCTATCTGTGGAGCCACAAGGGTGGCCGAGTCTGTGCCAGTCCCCAGCTTGGATAAAATACAGTGTTGGTTCAGGAAGGGCATGCGGTGTACAAACTCTGCCAAACCAAGTGTATGAACGGTGAAAGCTCTTTTCCTGTGGCAGCCAAAACAATAAATGTCTAAAGGTGAACAACAACTCTCTTATCTATATAATGAAAGAAATAGGGTTTTATTTTGTTTGTTTGTTCTGGAAACAAAACATCAAATCGATCTGTCATCACTCTGCAGCTGTGCTAAACAAGAACAAAAGTTGACCACAAAAAACACACAACAAAGCTTTGAAACGCAAGTAAACTTATAATCAAATATGTGTCATTACTTCTGTTTTAGTTTTGTGTTTGTATAATCTGGAGTAGCTGTTGAGCAGGCTTGTACAGTAAATTAAAAAAAATATTATTGCAATATCAGCCTTTGCAATATGCCTATCGCCAAAGTTGATGAAAACTGCAATAAATGGTTATCTTAAATGTTTCCACACATCCTAAAGCAATCTTGAGGCAGCTGGAAGTATTAACCAAATCAAATACAGCTGTTTATGTGTTTGACCAATCAGATGGATTACTTTTATGCCTCTTATGAAGACGGGTAATTTGGGTTATAGTTTAAGTTATAAGTTTAAGTGATTTTAACAAAACTGTTGCAGTAAAATGCAAATAATGTATTCGTTGTTTTTTTATGCTATTTCTTCATGTATCATTATCATCCCAATGTATCAATAATATTGAATAACGTTTGTTTTCCTCATATCGAGCAGCCCTACTTTTAAGAATATCCATGGATTACAAAGTATTTATTGAATTTAGGCAACCCATCCATTCTAGGATATTTTGCTCTATAAAATGTAAAAAAATGGAAGATTGAACAACAAATTATTAATTCCACAACAATACTATGTGTGGGGCAAGAATTCTATATTGTGTATATTGTATTCTGTATAAGTGTCACTTTGTTTTAGTGGAGCCCTCAGTCCACACTTGTCAGAAGGCTTCTCATTCGGCTGCTCTTGTGGCTCGTTGTGTTCTGAGCGAGTTTCAGTCATGCAGAATGTGGGGCTGCCCGTTTTGGCGATGACTAGCAAACTCTTGAGAAGAAGAGAACGACAGCTTTTCCCCCTCATACTCTGACTCAGGGACACAAATGCGCATGTTAGCATAATTGCGTAACAGAACTGTTGGTAACAAGCTGGCGCGCTGGACCGCGCTGTTAGCGGCTCTTGTTGATAAAACAACAAAAGCAGATGCTTTCATACAAAGACTTTCTCTCTCGCTGGGCTCTCAGTCTAAACCTCCGAGTTGCTTAGTAACAGCTCTGCAGACGCCTACAGCTTTCTGAGAAAGCTGTCGGTTTGGGCTCCTCCAGCCAAGTTCCCGTTTGGCCATCAGCGGGTGAAGCATTAACTCTTACCTGCACCTCCACAAATGACATTCACACTTCATGGTAGTTTTAAGTAATGAACTCTGTTCAGGCTGCAGCTGCTGCTCAGTAAACTGGGGAACTTTTGACCAAACACGGCTTGGTTTCTGCCTGCTTCTGCTGACAAACTCAAAAGGTATTAGAAAAATGATGGTAATTGTGTGTTTTGCAGGAATGAATGCTGCTGTCCGTGCAGTGGTCCGCATGGGGCTCTACGTGGGTGCCAAAGTTTATTTTATTCGCGAGGTGAGCCTACACAATGAAAAATGTCTGTACAAATGCATCGATCAGTCAGGTGCAGCTTCCCTCTGCCTGCAAAGGGTTCAGCAAGTTCAATCCATTAAGTGTATATGAGAACTGGACTGAGTGACACACACACACACACACACACACACACACACACACACACACACACACACACACACACCACACACACACACACACCCCCCCCGTGTTCCAAACAGGAAATACCTGCTGGCTCCAAGAAGCCAAAATGGCATAGACTTTTATAGAGAACTAAATAGCTATTAAACAGTCATTATATTAGTCAGAATTGTTTTCATGATATTTTTTCTTTATTGCAAGATTTTCAAGTTATAGACTGACCACTCAGATGCCTCGAACATTCAAAATGTTTCACAGATTTTCCTGAATCTGCTTTCAATTCGAAGGGTGTGGACTTTGAACAAGCTCACTTCTGATTGGCAAAAGTGATTGTCATAGAATAACTCTGACCAATCACTGCTTACTGACGACAACTGGCTCCAGCACCTATTGCAAAACATAGCTGTTAAATTGACTTCTTTTGGTTGAAGCCTGAAGTTAGCCATAGGTCCACTTCTCTTATACACTCAATGGTTCAATCCCAGCTCAACCTAGAGGTTTCGGCAAGAAAGCGTAAAATCTCAGGTTATTTTCAATTGCACAACTGTGGAAAAATGTCGACTAAACCTACGGTTTCTGAAACTTATCTTAAATATGCCAACTGAATTGTATAGTCTTCTCAGTTGTAGTAGGTTTGTAGGAATGGCGGCATGCTCTTTTTCAAGCATGGGAAACCTCTACCGCTGCATTGTGTTGCAGTAGATGCTCAGTGTGCTTTAAGAAACAAGAGCCGTGCTCTTTGTCGTCTGTTTCACAGTCCGTCTTTCTCTGTCAGGCTGTTACGTAACTGACTGGAGGCCGAAGCGAAACTCTCTGCTGAACCTCCCTTTGTGCTCAGGCAGCACAGTAATGAAAAATCATGAAAGATTTATTTTTTAATTCCTTGCCCTGACCTATTGTGGTAAATATAATGACTTTTTCCCCTTTCTTTTTGGTTTAAAACAGGGCTATCAGGGTATGGTGGATGGAGGGGAAAACATAAAGGAAGCCACGTGGGAAGGTGTCTCGAGCATGCTGCAAGTGGTGAGTCATGATACAAGTCCTGCTGGTTTTTTACTGCTTTTCAGTTAAAATTGAATTTTTTGTTGTTGCCTTTTTTGTAGGAGAAGTTTGCTGACAGATTTCCTCAAATGTAAACAGTCTAGTGTTAAAACTGAAAACTGTTTGTGTCATCAGGGTGGGACCGTCATCGGAAGCGCTCGCTGTAAAGAGTTTCGCTCCCACGAGGGGCGCTTAAAGGCAGCTCACAACCTGGTGCAGCGGGGCATCACCAACCTGTGCGTGATCGGTGGAGACGGCAGCTTGACAGGAGCCAACCTCTTCAGGGAGGAGTGGAGCGGGCTGCTGAGGGAGCTGGTGGAGCAAGGTGGAGTAGAGACCTAACTGCTAAGGTAAAAAAAAAAAAGAAATCTGATCCATCGCTTCGTTTCAGGCTTGATCGAAGCCAATGCCGTAGAAAAGTACTCGGCCCTACACATCGTCGGGATGGTTGGCTCCATCGACAACGACTTCTGCGGGACAGACATGACCATCGGCACCGACTCAGCTCTGCACAGAATCATCGAGGTGGTGGACGCCATCATGACAACCGCACAAAGGTGAGGGGCCGCCCAGAAGGGGCAGCAAAAGCCATGCTAAGACTGATCACTACTTATTCTGTTTCAGCCACCAGAGGACATTCGTACTGGAAGTTATGGGCAGACACTGCGGGTAAGCGACCACTGACCGCAAGAGACTCTTTATCTCCTCTGTTTCCATCAGCATGTGCTGCTTTTCAGATACCTGGCGTTAGTGAGCGCTCTGGCCTGCGGGGCAGACTGGGTGCTGATTCCTGAAATGCCTCCGGAGGATGGCTGGGAGGAGAAAATGTGTCAGAAACTCTCAGCGGTAACTCCCTCTTCTTTGTTCCCACGCAACCGCAAAATCTCTCGTCTACAATGTATGGCGCTAGATTTCTACACATCATGTTTTTATCTCTCCACAGTCAGGAAAGTCCAGTCCAGTCGGGTGAATTTACTCGCCACGTGTCTTAACTTTACTGTTTTTTTTTCTGCTTTGGGAAATGATGTGATTCAGACCCGCTCCAGGGGCACAAGGCTGAACATTATCATAGTTGCAGAGGGATCTCTTGACAGGCACGGGAAACCTATAACTTCTAGTTTTGTCAAGGATGTGAGTACCTGAAGGCAAAAAGAGGTGAAGGGGAAGCCAGAAGCACGGAGAACCCGCCTGATGTTCCGCGTAATAAGAAAAATCCCAGCAGTTCTAGCCTTAAAAAATCAACTCCAATCATACTCTGAGCCATTTTGAAAGCAGTGGTCTTTTAATTATGATTATATTGGTTTTCCTCCAAATCCAGAACCTGTGTGGTTTTCTAGGACATAGTTTCTGCAGAGCAGCAGGAGTTCATTAGAAATTTGACTCTGAGTTGTTGGCAGGATCGTTGGGACGGAGCAACCCCACCCCCTTCCTCTCCCAGTTGCTGAGAGCTCACTGTTTACACACTCCCCTGCAAGCTTATCCCAACCTAACATTACTGGTTTAACAAAAATGGCGAGCATATTGGAGCCATAAAACCATACTGTTTTAAGCCAGATGTCAGCTCAGAGAAAAACAAAGATGTACTTGAATCTACAAGTGGATGAATCGGAATGGAGCAGAGCAAGGAGCTTATGGCGTCGCAACTTCAATCTTTTTTAAATGACTTTTTTTCATTTCTTCCTGATTCACAGCATAAATAGGAATAAAGAAGGACGCAGAAATGCAATTTCAATCCTCATTTTCTTTATATACGTCCTGCATCAGAGTGGGTCTTCAAAGAAGTATACTGACACTTTAATGGCGTTTGACCTCTGCCGAGACCGTCAGCGGGGATGCCGTGCTTCTGAAAGCCCAGGTTGTGAGCCACCCTCTCAGTTTTTCTGTCATGTCTCTCCACCACACCCTCCTTGTAGAACCGTGCAGGGATGAAACGGCTGAATATCATAATTGTAGCCGAAGGGGCGATTGATCGTAACAACAAAGCCATAACCACTGAATACATTAAAAATGTAAGTACAGAGCTTTGGTGGTCAGCCTCCCATACGACTCCTGTCCTCCTGCCCCGGTGTGGCTTTGACTCTGTTGCTGTGTTTCTGGAATGCTCTATCAAGCACACTGGCTAGTTTGGTAAGATGGCTTTCACGGTTTGGGACTCTGCTGCAACAACACGTAACATCCAAGTATTTCTCTATCTGAAGCTACGTACACACTGGGCATCTGACAGGTGCTAAATGCACATTTTTGAACTCTCATTTAATTTATGCTGTTCACACTGGACGAGCAGGGAGGGGCTTCCTTTTCCTTTTCTGCTGTTTACTAGCACTTGTCTGCCATCTATAGTTGGAAGAAACTTGGTGCGAAATGGTGAAAATCTTGTGATTTGGGCACGAAACGAAAACAGTTCGGTTCATTGCTCACGTCCTTGGTATGGCGGATATAAATTATCATCATGTCAAGAGAGTGGCTTTGATTTAAAAAACCAACAGACATCGTCAGGCTTGTCCCTGTGTCTGTGTTCACAAGATAAACCAGCAATGCTCTGAGTTTGGTGAGTTTTACCGCGTCACTACCAAATCCAAGTCCCTGATTGGTCAAAGTTTAACATTCAGTGTCGACACGTTTTGTATGTCATAAAAACTTGAGTTTTGAACATGGAAACCTAAAAATAGTCAGAAAAGTTGCTTAGCTGCATGTGAATGTGAGAGTTTTGATCACAGAAGCCCGAAAACGGTTGTAAAAACATGTGGAGCTACGCCACAATGCAAGGTTTGAACACAGATGCCCGAAACTATCGTAAAAACTTGCATAGCTATGCATAAATGCTTAAATACAGAAGTATTTAAATACAGAGTTTTAAATACAGAAGCCCGAAACAGGCAATTACATTAACTTTTCATTAGAAGTGGCCGCTTAAACATGAGTTCCTGAGGGAAGTGTGTACATAGCTTCACAGATATGTTTTGAACTGAAGGAATTTTAATTTTGCACTCCCCTCCCACTAACTAGTGCTTAATTTATCAAACAGTTCATTTTTTAAAATTGGTTTTAAGCTAACACTTCCTGCCTGGGATTGCTGTTTGAGCTCCCGGCTAACATGACTGAAAACTTAGAATGGCTTGCTTGTGCTTTGCTGTTTCCCCTTCTCCAGCTTATATATATATATATATATATTGTGTTTGTGTTTCTGTGTGTGTTTTCAAAACATTTGTCAACATTTTTTAGTAAAATCTAAAATGTTTTGGAGCTGTGACTGTCTTCTTATTTCACAGCTCGTGGTGAAACACTTGGGCTTTGACACGCGGGTGACCATCTTGGGGCACGTCCAAAGGGGTGGAACCCCGTCTGCCTTTGACCGCATCCTGGTGGGTTCATTTACCCATCAAAGTTGGTAGAAAAATTGTTCGAAATTCTAATTTTAGGCCTAAAAATTAGTTATTTAAACCCAAATCCCTGCTAAATACAGTTTAAATGTTGAATCTGATCTGTTTACCCTGCGTTGTATATGTATTATGCATTAAACAGGGGTAGATGTATTATTTACTGTTCCTTAGAGGCATAGAAGTGAGCCAGAACATCTTGTCTAAGCCCTCAGGCGAGAGTTTAAGCACATTAACAGATTTAAGGCAGACTACTAAAGACTCAGAGGAAGAGACGAAGGTGTAGAATCATGTTAACGGCTCGTGTTGGCTCCTGCAGGCCAGCCGCATGGGGGTGGAAGCTGTCCTGGCGCTGTTGGAGACCACGGCCGACACGCCGGCCTGCGTGGTCTCTCTGTGCGGGAACCAGTCCGTGCGTCTGCCCCTGATGGAGTGCGTACAAATGGTAAGAGCTGGCCGCCAACCAAGAGCGGTGAATGCACGTGCACAGAAGCCACGGCGAGGAAAAGCCTGTGGGGCCAAGCAGCTTAAGGAATGATCAGAGTGGCTCTGATGTTCATGAGAGGGCAGCATTGATGTGTTTGGAGTGGTGGGCGTCAACTTGATGATGGGGAGTCCGCCATGACTCTCAACAATTGTGTTAGGATAGCCATGTTGCCATGAAAGCATACACACATGCTTTATCCTTGAAATTGCTTTCCGTGACTGAAAATAATCCAGAAGGAGCTTTGATGGATGAAACTTCACTAATTAAAACACAAAAAAGCTCATTTTTGTATTTACAGATCACACAAAATGCAGGTCACCTCAAAGATAGCAGTGCTTACACACAACTATTTAATCGGTTATATACACAAAACATTTCTAAAAATAGAATAATAGAATTCTGGGATAAAGAATTTCCAAATTTGAGGTTCCACAGGGCTCAACTGATGGCACCTTTATTTTTTCTATGTATAAATACAACTTTTTCTCTATTCTAAATTCACCAAGAATACCTCTTGATCTCATTAGACAGAAACTGCGGAGTTAGCTCCCAAATGAAAAAAATGGCTCTTCAAAGATCACAGAGCTTACACACAGCTATTTCAGCAATTTGTTATGGAAATCAAAGTTTTGAGTAAATAGGCCATTTGGGTGAGATTAGAGTGACAGATTTATATTTGGGTTTCCACGTGGCACAATGTTGTGCACCTCTTTTTTTCCATTTATGAAGGTCCCATGTTTCTGTTTTAAATTAAACTATTCAGCAACAGCTCTTCTGCTGGTTGGTCAAAAACTTAGCACAGATGTCCCTGTCTATAACGTTTAAAAAGTTTGTCTTTATTTATTTATTTTTTTTCTTTCCCTTAAAGATAACACACCGGTTCTTTTGTAACTACAACCCTCATACAAAAGTCATCGTATCACACACAAAAACTATACAGGCAGCCTCAGTGGAAGATTAGGGCAAAGTAAACTGTTTTAGGATGAAGAATGCTGACTTGTATCCCAGGAACACCACACCCACTGTAAAGCACGGGGGTGGAAATATCATGGTTTGGGACTGCTTTTCTGCAAAGGGGGCAGGACAGCTAATCCGTATTAAGGAAACGATGCTTGGGGCCATGTATGAGAGATTTCTGGTATAAACCATAATCCATCAGTGAGAGCACTGAGGATGACTATGATCCCAAACTCATCACTCTGGCAACGATGGAGTGCCCATATAAAGCATTTGGAGTGGTCTAGCAAGTCTCTGGACCTCACTCCAATATGGAATCTGTGGGGGAGTTAAGTTTGTGTTGCCTAGCATTCATAGATTTCCTGGATTAAAAAAAAATATTCTGTTTTTGAGTTGAAGGGTATATATGATAATGAATATAACAGACCTCTACTATTTTTGTCAATGGGACAACTTCCAGAACCAAAAACTAACAAATACTTGTTTCTTCCACTTTGTCTGTTGGAAATGACACCAAAAACTGTAAAGTTTAGTCTGGAAACCTTAAAAGACCTACAGTATGTCATGCTATTCCTAAGTCTTTCAGAGTAAACTAAATCCATATATTTGATAATATATTCCCTTTGGTACACTATAAAACAGTTTTTTTTCATAAAATGAGTTAATATTGTGAGTTTCCTTATTTTTTAAGTAAGACGCCTTAATCTCTGAGGCACTGCCTTTTGCTCCTTGTCCATTTCATGACGCCGTACCAGAGCCGACCTCAGCAGTCACTCAGAGCACCAGAGCACTCTGGTGTTCAGAGCGCAGGTTTTTAAACAAATACCCAGAAATGTGCGAAATGATCAAAATACTGCTTTGGGCTGTTTATAGTGAGGAATGGTCATTATAATACACAAAAAAATCTCAAAAGTTGATTTTATATCACATAGCCCCTTTAAACATCTGTTATTTTCTCTTGTAAGACAACAGCCATCAAAAGATCCTGATTCTGTTCTTGAATCATTTCTATAAACATGAATCGATTTAAGAGAAAAATGTGAAAACAATAGGAAGCACTAAAGTCCTGTTTTGATAAATGATGCTAAAATCCTCTTTTTATCAGACCCAGGAGGTGCAGAAGGCCATGGATCAGAAACGATTCGAGGAGGCCGTCAAGCTGCGAGGCAGGTATGGCTGACAAACAGACATATCCGACACGACTCTTGAGTGCAGCATTCTGGTTTTAGCTCACGGTTCAAATCTAAACTGACAAAGATGTTTTTGCAGGAGCTTCGAAAACAACCTGAGGACATACAAACTGCTGGCTCATCGTAAGCCAGAGTCGGAGCTGCCAGTCGTAAGTCCTCCCACTGCTTAATATTTTAATGAAACCATCCTGAGATTCATCAACAAATAGTGACTCAGCTTCTGCAGTGGCGACTTGCTGCAACGCTGACTCACTCTTTCTCGTAAACGTGTGGATTGTCTCTCTGACGTGTGTGTGCATTAAAAAACGATGGACTTAAACAGCCTTTAGGTGTGTTTATGCTGCTCTCCTGCAGAGAAATGACTTCTTCATCTGTGCCTTAAGATGCAGGGGGGGCAGGGGGAGGTGTGGGGGCTCATTGAAGGACACTCTAACCCCCCACCCCGCCCCCATGTAATTTTTCATGATCATCTATGTGGAGCCAAACCGAAACCCTTCCTGGTGGAAAGCAGAAGATGCAACGTGGCTCGCAGTTTCCTCATGACCCTAACTTTGTGGTGCCTTTTGTTGTTGTTTTCAAATCCTCAGAGCAACTTCAACGTGGCGGTGCTGAATGTCGGCGCCCCCGCCGCCGGCATGAATGCAGCTGTGCGCTCTGCTGTCCGAGTGGGAATCTCAGAGGGACACAAAATGTTTGCTGTCAACGACGGATTTGAGGGCTTTTACAAAGGACAGGTGAGCAGAACACTGCCGCAGCGCTGTCTGATGATGATGTGGGGGGTGCAAAGAGATCCCATGTTGTGATTTAAATGCATAATTGACCCACGAAGCTTAATAAAACGACTTCCAATTTTTCTTATCGCTCTCTGGGAGAGAATAGGCTTAGCTCGATGAGAGTGAGAGCGGCGTGCAGCCGCTGTTGGCTACTTCACTGAAGAATTATCATGGGAACCCAGGGGATAATCTGTACAGATTAATGTAAACCAATTTCCCACTGGCTGTCCCTCTGCTCTTTTGAGCAGAAGCAGTTCCACAAGAAGCCACTTGGTGGTAGCAGAGAGCAGCTTGGCTTTGGTTTACAGCCAACCCTGAAGAACCCATGGGGTCAAATTTGGCTAAAAATTCCTTTTTAAAATTTTTTTTAATAATATGATTTTAATTTTATTTTTGTTGGCTGCTGCTAATTGCTGCTAGCCAAATGAAAAAAAATCTAATTAACTTAAAAAGCCCAGACGAAAATTTGTTCTAGGGTTCTCCAGGGTTAGAACAGAGGTAGAGTGCCTTTTATAGACGCTTAAGTTGAAACTTGATCCACTTTTGTTGCTTTTGGATACGCAGTCTCCTGAAATATTCAAATAACTCTCTTTTCTGAAATCCTCCCCTCAGATTAAGGAGGTGAAATGGAGTGATGTTGGAGGATGGACGGGACAGGGAGGCTCACTGTTGGGAACCAAAAGGTGACAATAATCTCATAATTATAATCTCATAATCTAAAGTTCTGCTGAAAGAATGCAGATATAAAATGACAAATGATTCTGATGTTTATTTGGGGAAAATCTCATTAGCAACATCACTATTGTATTTTTTAATAGATTAACAATGTTTGGCCTTAGAAGAAGACTTATTTGTTGAATTAATAAAAAAGACCAGGAAAGCAACAGCTAAAAAAACCCCAAAGTTTGGATGGGTAGATAAAGCCACATGATCAGCCTCCAGAGTCTCGTTAAGAAAGTTAAAAGAAGAAAACAATGACCTCTAGTGGCCGGTAAAACAATAATTTCTCAATTGAAATGTGTCTCTGCCCAGATTCACTCACTACTCCATAATCCATTAAAATCTACATAGTGCAGGACTACAGTGACCAGGATTTGAGTAGTGAGTGAATTTGAACACAAAAAAAGGAGGGCAAAAAAGAGTCTGAGGAAACAGAAGAGCCTTTTACTTTAAAAAAAAAGAAGGCTGCATTAACAGACAAACATTAGAAAATAACTGTCTTAGTGTTGGTTTTTGTATTTATTTGTCGCACTTTAAAAATCTGACGAGGCTGAAGTTGACGTCAGATTATTATTATTTTTTTAAGATACTACTTCACAATAAAAGGTTAAGTGAAAATCTATAAACAATTTTATTGATATCCACAGTACATGAAATCTGAGCTACAAATAAAATACAAACCAGCTGCAGATATTTTACAGAGGATGAAGATAAACTTTACTCTCCAAACTTAGGCGAAATTGTAAGCTAGGTCGCATTGTGACGAGCTCCAAGTTTTCCGTTGCTTGAAAAAGGTTGGGGACCACTGCAGAAGTCAACATCAGTCTTTGCTCTTGCTGTGTTTTACTTCTGCGTTTTCGGCCTATTTTCTAACCGCTCTCCCTCCCTCCTCAGAACACTTCCTGCGAAGCACGCAGACAAAATAGCCGAGCAGATGCGAAAGTACAATATAAACGCTCTGCTGGTCATTGGAGGGTTCGAGGTACGTACCAGCCGCCCATACATAGACTTCCTAGCTTTATTTTTATTCATGTCTGAATCTTCTCCTTTGTGAACATCCATGACATTATCAGGCAAACTGAGAACTGAGTTTAGTCTGCTCCTGACATTAGACTGTGATGTTCCCATCAGTCCTGCTTGGCTTGACGGCAGCAGATGGATCGTGTCTTCATAACTATGCTAGTTTAGATCTCGAACTGTTTGCTTCTCCGCAGCCATTTCACGCTCTCCCATTTAGATGCTCACCGGCTTTGATTTTCCTGTACGATGAATGTCTCCTTTGCAGACTGTGTATATATATTTTTGGAGGGGGTGAATGTGGAGTGGTACCTGTCTGTTTCGCTGCTGTCCGTTGTGATAGACCTGGCTCCTCCCCTTGGCATCCTTCCACCTTCTCTCGCTCACCCCTGTTCTGTGCGGCAAGTAGCGCCTCCTTTCCTCCCCCCAAACCTGCCGGCGTTGCAGCCCTCACTAAAGTTGTGGGTTCTGCCCTCCCCCCCTTCCTCGCAGGCCTTCCTGTCACTGCTGGAACTGTTAGCGGCTCGCGGGAAGTATGGCGAGTTCTGTGTGCCCATGGTCGTGGTTCCAGCCACTGTCTCCAACAATGTGCCTGGCTCAGACCTCAGCATCGGCGCTGACACGGCTCTGAACGCCATCACTGATGTAAGTGATGGGGCCATGAGATTAGACCATCACACACACACACACACGTCCACACGCATGCATGGCAGGAAGGGAGGGGTGGCTCAGTCTCTGAGCTCGGCACCGCAGCTGAAGCAGAGCTGAGGCAGCGTCCCTCTCTTCTGGACAGGTAAGTAGAAGAGTGACCACTCTGTCTGGAGGCATGTGTCAGGCCCAAGGGCAGCCGCCATGTTTGCTCTGCCTGCCAGTTTTTGAAAGCTCCGCCCCCTTCCTCTCCCCTCTGTGTGCCTGTTCAAAGCCCTACAGCTACATTGCTCGCTTTCTCGTCACGCCGCCTCTCCTCCCATTTTTTTTCACACTCCTGCTGTCCCACTTCATGTCTGCCAAAGGGAAGCCGCAGCTACTATCACACGGAAAGAGCCGGAAAGGCAGGATACGCTCCTGATTCCCCCTCTGTCTCTCTCTGAGTGACCGTCGCCTTTCCCAACGGCTCTAACCCCTTTTCTATTGACTGCCGCTTCAGGCGCTCGAAAGTCTCCTGCAGCTGTATGAGGTTCGCTCTACATATGAGGAGTTTTGCATCCCGATGTGTATGCTGCCCGCCACCATAAGTAACAATGTTCCGGGCACGGCTCTGAGCATCGGGGCAGACACAGCCCTGAATGCTATTGTGGAGGTAAGGCAGCCGGCTCAGCTCTGAGCGAGTCCAATCTGACTACAAACACACTTACTTGGGCACACATTTATCCTTCTGCATCCACTCAGATTTTACCTTTAAAGAACTCTAATGCTACGTTCACACCGGGCATGTTGCACGCATTCAAAAGCGCATTTAAAGCATCGTCAGTCACATTGGCATATTTTGGGAAGGACACTTTCCTTGACCATTTTTTTCTATGGTCACTGGTCTTTTTCCACACAACCCTAAAGCTACAAACGCTCTCATTGGCCCATAGCGTTCACTCTGGAAGAGCAGGGAGGAGCTTCTTCTTTGTGATCTTTTTCTGCTGTTTATTTTCACACGTCTGCCACCTACAGTTGGAAGAGGTTTGGTGCGAAATGTCAAAACGGTGCAAACTTTTGCTCCCGGCTTTTTCTTTCACAGCTCTAGTCTAGGTGTCATAGAATTCCAGGCGGACACAAACCACAATTATTAATTTCTCCATCCATTCATATGTCGCTAACAAATCCGGGAAACTTGCATAGCTATAAGTGAACGCAGGAGTTTTAAAGCCCAGAAGCCTGAAACACTCATTTATGAGTTTACTCAGACATTTTATTAGAATTAGTCACTTAAATGTGTGTCGCCGAGGCCGGTGTGAATGTAGCTTACGATTTGTACTCACAAAAGGACAAACTCTTCCAACAAATCACAATTCAGCACAAACACTTCAATTTTGGAGATGGAGAGTGCTCTGAAAGTTTACCGTCAGCCCTGAAGTGAATCTGCATCCTCATTTTATCCCCAGCTAAAGTTGAAAGGGAGTGGAGACCAACAGGTTAGAGTTTTACCCCACCCAATTTTTGAGCCTTACATTGGCTCATTACTTATAAAATCAATTTTAATAGAGAGTTAGCAAATAAAGGGTCATGTTTTTTTGTGTAATACATTACACAAACTAATATGTTGTCAAATCCATGGCAAGAACAAAGAGTACTCTTAAGCTAGTCAAAGTACTTTTAACACAAGTTTTAGCTTTAGCTCCAGTGTTTACATTCTTTCAACTACCTTAACCTTACTTTAACCGTTTACGCAATTAATGTAATTCCAATGGGATTTGAAGCAGAGAAAATCAACTGCCGCTGATATGCAACACTTAACAGTAGTGAAGTGTTTACGCAGTCGACGTAAACCAGTCGTCAGAATCTGTTGAAATTATGTTGATCATGTAAGTGTGTTGCAGTTGAAAGAGCATCTGTTATTTAGTTGTTAACACTCTTTAACAAAAGATCTTCAGCTCCAGTGTTGACGCTTTCTAAATTATTATAACTCGTCAGCAGTTTAAGCAAAAGCGTAAGCCAGCTGATTCTGATGTTGAGAAAAACTTTTCTTGGCTTTGTAATCCTGGTAACATGTTGATTGCGTAAACTGTCGAAGTGTTATGGTAGTTTGAGCTATTTCTTGTCGCCAGCGACAATGCCGGTATTAAAAATGTAAGTACATTATGTACTTTTTGAGGTTTGAAGTCTACAAAAACACTAGCACTAGCAAACATCATACAACAAAATCATTTATTAGCTCTTTGCAGCGAGAAAAATGCTAAAGTAAATTTTAGCTCTTCATGGCTCTCTGGTTGAAAGGTTTTGTAAGGCGTTAACCTTTGGTCATAAAGACAAAAGACCCATGAAGACGGAGAAGTATGGTTCACTCACAAAACCAAGTTTTTGGCACGGTGGTGGAGTGGTGATGGTTTGGACTTTCATCCAGCTACAGCATCTTGAAGTCAAAGATGAAAACGGAGATGACCTTAATTAATATAAGATGATGAAAGAAGGTAACCGCCTTAGTGCCGTCTTCAGCTGACCTCCAGTCTGATGAGAGCCGACGCAACCAATGATTTCATAGACCAGCATGCTTTGTGTGGAGTGTCCCAACCCCCCTCCCCTCCAGTCCAACCTGCTAATAGCCTCACTTGCTTTGATCTTAGCCGCATTTCTTATGCAGACACATAAACGTTTGTTCTTCTGACTCATTCTGACTGGTGCGTCAGACATGTGACCGCATCAAGCAGTCGGCCAGCGGCACCAAGAGGCGAGTCTTCATCATTGAAACCATGGGGGGCTACTGCGGATACCTGGCAACTGTGGGGGGCCTGGCAGCTGGGGCTGACGCAGCCTACATCTATGAGGAGCCGTTTGACATCAGAGACCTGCAGGTGACTTGCACTCGTCAGGATGGAAGCTGTAGAGCGCCCTCTGCTGGTTTGAGTGTCCTCTCATGCTGCTTCTTTTCCTCGGACAGGCAAACGTGGAGCATTTGACAGAGAAAATGAAGACGAGCATTCAAAGAGGGCTGGTCCTCAGGTGAGAAGATGCCTGCCAGCAGGTAACTTGGTTCGGCTCTCAGACTGACTTCGCTTTTTTTTTCCCGTTTCCAGGAACGAGAACTCCAACGAAAACTACACCACAGACTTCATCTACCAGCTGTATTCCGAGGAGGGAAAGGGGGTTTTTGACTGCCGGAAGAACGTTCTTGGACACATGCAGCAGGTTGCTCTCATGCCAACAGTCTGCAGCTTATGAGTGGAAACAAATCTCCAAGCTGTGGAATTCAGAAACATAAAAATAATCTGTCATTACTGTTGTGTAAACACAGAAAATCCTCAGTTTAGTGACTGGAGATTATTGTTGGAAGCACAAATGCTAAAAAAAAAATCTCTAAAAGTTAAAAATGTGTTCATTCCTTTGAAAGGGAGGAGCTCCGTCCCCGTTTGATCGCAACTTCGGGACCAAAATGTCAGCCAAAGCCATGCAATGGCTTTCCAAGAAGCTGCTGGAGACGTACCGACGAGGTGAGCTTTAGCTTAGCAGAGATGTGGTGCAGAAGTGCCCCCTCCCTCCCTCCCTGCAGAAGCCCGGCATGGAGTCACTCAGTCTGAAAAAAATGTATCTGAAATTGCTAACGTTAAGACTTCTTTATAATGTTCCAAATGTATTTTTTTGTTTTTTGTCTTCTTGTACTCACGGACGACATAAGATGAAGGTAAATCTTTTGTTTATCTTCTGGCTCCATGACCGAGTCAGTGTTAAAACTGTAGCTCCTGTGTGGCGCTAGAAACATGTTGTCGGCGGATACGTGTGTGCAGCTTCAAGCTCAACCCTTTGACACCAGGTGTTGAATTTCTGTGAATTATCGTAACTCTTCAACCGTTTATGCAATTAACGTAATTCCAAGGAATTCTGATGCAGAGACAATCACTAATTTTACGTTAGTCTTTTTTTATGTTTGTGAAGTGTTGCCTATTGGTGCAAAGCTGCCTTTCTCTGTCAGAATCCAATGAAATTACCTCATTTACGGAAGTGGTAAATGGTATGGTAGTTCAAATATATTATTTAGCTGTTGCTGGTAACATCTCTGATGTGAAAGGGTTATGGTTTGGGAGCAGCGCGCATGGACTAGCAAACATCTGCTGTCTGTCTGTGCTGCTTCAGGAAGCTTGTTAGTTGGAATCTTTACGTTAATAGTTTGTACATGAAATAAAGCCTGGAGTAAAGTCGTGTCACTTCCAAATGTTTTTATTCGTATTTTTATGCAGGTCGAGTGTTTGCTAACTCTGAGGACTCCTGCTGTCTTTTGGGAATGCTGGGCCGGACGCTGGTCTTCCAGCCCGTCGTCACTCTCAAGGACCACACTGACTTTGTGTGAGTGGCGCTCAAACCTGAAAGCTTTTTTTTTTTGGTTCCTTTTTTGCCGTCTCGTTGTGGATAATGACCATCCTCTTTGTCCGCAGTCACAGGATCCCTAAGGAGCAGTGGTGGCTGAAGCTGCGTCCTCTCATGAAGATCTTGGCCAAATACAAGACCAGCTACGACGTGTCTGACTCGGGACAGATTGAGCACGTCATCCACACCCGGCCCAAGGAGTCGGACGCCTCTGTGGCCATGTGAAGAGCGTTGGACCCCGCCAGGACCTGCCCAGCCTGCGTGTGACTAAAGTGTGTGAGGCCTCATTCTCGGTGATCTCCGTTCAGCCACAAATCATTTCTTCTCCTGTAACTCGTTTCTTCCAGTGTGTAATATCCACTTACCAGAGTGCTGCACGCACACGCGCACACAGCAGTCCCGCTATGCATCTGTGTGTCCCATGTTCCCTCGGGTCGTTTTAGTGTCGTCGTCGTTTCAGATAAAAATTTGCACTTTCTCTGTCTGAAGTGGCGTAGAGGAGCTCTGAAGACAGAGCTGCACAAGGACGAAGTAGAAACTGTCTCTGCAGTCAAAACTAGAGCGTGTGAGACAGACGAATTCTGCTTGCACACAAAAACAAATATTTATCTTTTTAGATTTGTTTATTTTGCTTACATACATGGTTATATTATAATTGTACATTGGCGTTGCTGCTACCGAGTAGCTGTCTGTCTTTGCACCAGATATGTGAAACTTTTCCCATTAAATAAAGTCCGACTTGAGAAGTGTATCCTTCTGAAATGTGTCTCTTTGTGGAGCCACGATCAGCTTTATGTCCTCTGGTTGAAAACAGGAAAATAGTTTCATAGATCTAAGCAAAAAATCGATTTAAAGAAACTGTTGTTGTTCTGTGGGCTCTGTGTTCCCTGGTTTGGTCAAAATTCTGCCAGAAATTCACTTTCAGTTCAAAAGGTACAAAATAGGGGACAGCGTCAATGACTGTAGATAAGACCTGGAGGGAGTGAATGTGATGTCACCCAAAAGAAATGGCCTACTTCTGGTTCCAACCAAATTTAGTCTGGACTTTTTTCATGATATGGACACTAACTACTAGGAGCCAGAAGACAGCAGTAACCAATGATTGGGCAGTTGGTCTGACTCACCGTTTCTATGGTAACCATTCTCACCAATCAGGAGTGAGATTGTTGGAAGGCCACATTCTTACCACTTGAAAGCGAACTCTGGTGAAACGTTTTCAACATTCAATGTGAGACCACCTACTTTAGTTGAAGCATCTGATTAGTCAGTTAAAAACAAGAATAACTTTTTTAGGATTAACAAGAACATGTTAAAAAAAAAAAAAAAAAAAAAAAAAAAAACAAGTAGAACAGTAGTGGCACATATTTGGACAAGCGTCTAATGCAAATTTGATGTGTCAATGCAGTCAATGGACAACGTGGTGAACATTTTTTGGGAAAAAAAAAGGTTTCTTAAGGAAGACAATAAATAAAACAAAAACAGGTTTTGAGGAACTTGCGTGGGCAATCATCCAATAAAAATTTAAACGAAAATTGTATCAAGAAAACATTTTAAATCACATTTTTATGCACGCTTTTCATTCTGTAAATCCTTGAGTTTCTTTTTAGGGTGTTCGACCCTGATAGCAGAGTCATAAACCACTCTTTAAAATCTTTGCCTCCCTAACATCCAATTTATTTGTAAAAAGTAGAAATTGAAAGATGAAAACTGTCTCTGCATAAATCCACCTGATACAGTTAGTGAAAAAGTCTCATCCAAATAGTGTCTTCTGAATCAGCCGGTCAACTTCAGGCCACCGTGTAATCTCCGCAGAGCGCTTTGGCATTTCCCCCTTGTGACCAGCAGGTGGCGGCAGAGTTCCATCGAGCTCTATCCCCTCCTCCCTGGTTCATCGGGTCCACAGTGACATGGATTCCCTTCGTCACACACGTGTCCACTCCATCTCTGCAGGACGTTGCTGTCTTATTACCGGAGTCGATTAGCTGTGAAGCTTGTGCCCATGTCTGTGTGTAGCCGTAATTAGGAATTAATCTTATCATTTGAAAGAAAATTTCAATTTCCCATGGGTGTATTAATTGTGTGTACATGTAATTGGGATTCCTGGCTAAATTGGATTTTTTTTTTTTTTTTTCTTCGTCTCCTGTGTAAGTATGAGTAATTACATGCATATATGGCCCGGCTGAGGCCATCGCTTAGCGACAGTGGAGTGACGTGAATTGTAATTTGAAGAAAAAGCTACCTGATTCACCTTTACTCCCTCTAGACTGTCCAGGAGTAATTATTATTCCTAACTTAAACAAGTGTGCTTAATTCGGGTTCACACCAACGGCTCTGCTGCAAATAAAAGCTCGCCTCGCTTGATGGTCGGCGCATTTTCACAGAGTTGGGTTCCTCCTCTTTGAGCATGAAATTAGAAAATCCAATAATTTAGGCTGATTTAAGAATGCAAAGGGGGGGCATGGGGTCATATGCACATAGGTAATCAATACTAATTACCATTTTATTTCTGCCCCTGTTTCCTTTTTTCCTTCACATGAATGCAAACACACTGGACTTATTAAAGGCTGCGAATGAAGGGCTCTCCCTTTACCTATTCTCATCAAAGGCCAACCCACCGCTCTGTGACTTTGTCTTCCTTTAATTCCTCGTTGTCTTTGGACGAGGCTCCAATTATAGGATTGCCGTGAATCTCTAAAACAGGCTTGTGCACATTGACCTTTTTTTTCCCAGATTAAAAGCACATTCTGTATCTCTCATGGATCCCCTGCACTCTAATTTTGCTCCTAATGAAGCGCATTTGTGGAGCTGTAATAACTAGTAAGAAGCAGCCCTGTTAAATTAGACCACTATTACAGCAGTCTGTTAACAATGGACATTAACGCTAATAAATCCAAGCTGGATGTGCCTGAAAACAAAAAAGCCATTTCTGAGTTTTAAAAAGTGTTCTGCATGTTTGCGCATTCAAAACTAACGCATAGCTAGTAAAGTTCCTACGACCGTTTTTAAGCTTTACGTACAAAAAGTGCGTCGCAAGTTAAACCAAGTCGAACTTTTACTAATCAGGGACTCGGATTTGTTAAGGACGTACAGATCTTTTCATTTACTGAAGTGTCAATCATTTGAAAATTGGTCATGAAGGGGAAATTCATCCTTAGAATGATATGATACCAAAGTTTTTCATCTACTGTGTTGGAATAGAGCTGTGTAAGAAAACACAAGATTTACATTGCTTCAACATTTCACACATTTTCCAACTCTAGGTGGCAGACAGTAGAGGAAGAAGAAGGCCCTCCCTGCTTGTTCAGTGTGAACACCATAGAGCAGGAGTGTCCAGTTCCAGGCACCCCTGCCATAGGCTATAAATGCGTTCAAGAACCCGCGTTTAGCTCGTTCTTCATGCATCACATGCTCGGTGTGTCCGTAGTTTGAAAAATGCTAATGATCAAAACAAAATATCTTATTTAGTTCAGCTGTTTTGGAGCAGAACACATTTGAAAATAAAGTTATGAGATTACTAAACGTGTATGGGATATCATTTTCATTAAATATGAGTTTTAAGAAGACCAGTTACAAATTAGTTTACCATTGAAAGCAATTATCAAGCAGCTAATAATGTTGACCTGTGGTTGATGACACAACAAGAAGAGGTGATTTTCCATTCATTTTTAAAAGAAACTTAAACGCATCAAATATTTATTTAATTTTTTTTTTTGAAGCTGTGTAAAAGACATATTAAACACGTGATCCCCTAAAAGATCACTTATTTTACCAAACAAAGATTGTTCTATTTTTTTTTTTTTGTTTTTTATGTTGTGGAGCCTTCATTTGAAAAAGATTTTTTGATGAAAAACAGTTACACATACAAGACTGTTGAATGAAGAGGTTAATCCTTCACAGCGGCAGGTGAGGTCAATCTCTATGCTATTGGCAAGCCAATATATGGCAAGCCTTTCTGTATCTACATTTGTAACAAACCAGGAAGTACCAAAATCTGTAGTTCCTCCAATCACCACTAGACGCTGGTACAAGAGAGAAAAGTGTCAAAATGTTCACGTCTGTCTGAGAAAAGTTTGTAAAAAGGAGGTTTTATAGCTTTAAAAAACCTGTAATACGTCGCAGATTTCACCAATCAAGTTATTTTTAGAACCTAACTCCCGCAATAAATGAGGGAACACTACTAAAGTCTTTCAAAGGCAAAGAAAACCTGGAAATGAAGTCATGTTTGATCCTTTAGAGAAGCAGGAGCAGCAATCAGACAGCCACGTGTGCACTGCAGGAACAGAAAGCAAAGAACAGCAGAAGTTGTAGATTTCTGATGCCCGCTGCACACATTCCTGCCAACTACACAAGCGACAGCCTAGGGATCTACTTCCAGACTCCAGATCAGGGATTTCATCCACCCAGAGACTTAAAATACAAGTCTGCTTTCCAATTCCGGCCTTCCGAAGACCCAGCAGCTCAGGAATGTTCATCTGAAAATCTCCTGACAATTAAAACACCCATGGAGGCACAAAAAGCTCTGGATTCCATTAGCCTGCAGGCTGTTTAGTTCTATCTGTCCACTGAGCCCGAACTTATTTATTAATACAAGGCTGTCGTATTTTGTTAGGGAGGTGATTAGTGAAATCTACATGAAAAGGCAATTTCCCCCTCTTCTTTTTGGTACTCCTCACTCTCCCGCACTTCATTGAGATCAGACAGATCTAAAGAATGGCATTTGCACGCTAATGAAATTCGCTCTGCACCATTTCGGATGTTAATCTTCAGATGGAAGTGACTCGTGTCTTTATTTACTCATTTCTTTGTAACAAATGGTCGGAGTTGGCAAAAATTACATTGCCCCCCACCCCCCCATTTAACCACAGGCCTGGAGCACGTGCTGGCAGTCAGCCCTGCTACCGCAGCTCCACTTTGATGTATTGGAGTTAATATCTTCCTGACATTTCTCAGGACAGATTTTCATCACTGGATTCATCTGTACTTTTGGGACTGTGTGATAAATGAGTGAGGACATTCATTTTCCTCCTGTAGAAGTGGCGGTGGGGTATTGGCGTGTGCGGGAGGGCTCGTTTGTGTCCTCTGTCAAGATTCAGTTGGGGTGGGGGTGTAAAAATCCTGGCGGGGCGCGCACGCGCTGACGCCACCGCACTCGCAAAAGCGACGGCGGCATTAATGGAAGTGACTTTAATTTGACAGAGCGCTCACTAACATGCAAAGTCACTCGCAGTTCATAAGAATAATATTAACTCTGCATTAACATGCGAGGCTGTCTGTTGCACCAGATGCCGAGCGTTTTGGGGGAGCGGGTGCCACAGCCTGCCTGTCTGTCTAGGCCGCCAAGATATTATCACGGTGGGACGATGCAATTTTTTTTTTTTTCAATCCTGGCAGGATTCTGGAACAGGTAAAGCTGTAGGAGATATAAAGCCTAGTCATCCCTGCAGAGCAGATAGAGCTTGTTCAACTTGATGAATCGCTAGCATGCCCTTGAGCAGCGCAGCAACACAAAATAACAAGTGTAGCCAGTGGAAAAGCTGAAGGCTATTTAGTTCCGGCCATTAACACTAATCAAAAACCACTTTACCTGATAAGAACTACAGGGGTCGCCTACTAGCCAGTGGCACCAACATCCCTCTTTGCTTATATTGACTGAGCTTAAACAAGGTGCCACTAGTAGAAACCATGAAGGTGATGAAAAGATACAACTGAGAGTGCTAATTCGTAGCCAATCGAAACACGGCCCATTCATTAGCTGACCCAAACAATTAGTCTATGACAGATTAAAGCCCTCCACCTGCCCAAAAAAAGACCCCCATCAGGACACGTGTGCGGATTGGACTGCCTGCAAGACATAGAGGGGGGAAAAAATGGCACCCAAGCGTGCGCACATTCCCCACACACAATCCTATACAGTATGGATTGGGCATTGACCACGGCTCATGAAAGATGCAGTTATGCAGATGGGCTCAGGGTGACTGAATGCAGGCCAAAGGGGGCTGGAGTGGGCCAGCCCAAATACCCCCTCCACACACACACACACACACACACATGCACACACTCCGCTAACTCTCTGCTGAACAGGCAGCTCTGCCAGGCGGCAGAAACCTTCTGGTGTCACAGCGAGTCACTGAAATACAATAATGCTCGCGCTGTTTGGAATGATTTGGAGAGACGGATCTGTGAGGCAAGAAGGTCACTTGGATAGGCCGTCCTCTGTTGAGCCTTATGTCTCGCCTTCAAAAGTTGGAGACAGCATCAAATGCGTCACCAGTTTTGAGAAAATTAAGGAAAAAAGTCATTGACTCTCTTTCTCAAATGGTAAAAAAAAAAATTCGTTGAGATAAGACGAAAAAAAAGGAAACAAGAAATTCTACAGCAAACATTAATGATCTCAAGTTTTAAACACATACAGATAATCATATACAAAATCGGTTTTTACGTTTAGGTTTTATTCAGTCTCATGCCAGAGGTTTTTCAACGTTTTTCAAAACAGTTTGGTAGCTCCTGCTAAAACAAGATATTTTTAATGTGTAGCAATTTTGCCACATCGTCTGGGTAAACAGCTGCTATTGTGCTAATTGAAAGGCTGCAGAAAAAGATCCTCCTGAGCAGGTTAATTCTTTAATCCAAAACATCAGAGCTTTAGATCAAGTGTTACCGTACTTTTGAGTTACTGTAACTCTTCAACCATTTACGCAAATAATTCCAATTCCAATAAATCCAACGGATTCTGAAGTGGAGAAAAGCTACTTTTCTCCACTTCAGAATTGTGTAAACAGTCAAAGAGTTACAGTAGTTTAAAGATTGTGTTTATATTGATGTTACTTTTTTATTAAAGGGTTCAATTTAGGTTGTAGAAGCTTGTTGGATCATCAAAAACATTAAGGTCAAATCGTCTGAGCTGCTTCAAAAATGACAGATAGCGGAAGATTTGTCAGGCACAATGGTTGAGCAATAACCCACCTTAAGAAATGAGTAAAACATTTTTGTCAGAACCTTCAGAGAGCAGAGGGTGGTTTCCAACCAGTAATGGTTACTTTAAATACAATCTGCTCCACAGCAGGTATGCAGACGTTAACTGATGAATATCACATCCACCCATCCATCTTCTAAACCAACTGAATCCCCATCAAAATCGTGGGGCTGCTGGAGCCTATCTTAGCTACTACTGTGTAAAGGCAGTGTACACACCCTGGCAAGTAGTTTTGAATCTCCTGAGTTGAACATCTGGTAGAAAATGCAACTCGTTCTAGTGGTATACTTGTTATGCGAGAGTTTTGGTTATCTGAATCCATCAGAACACCTAAGATATTTGTAAAAATGTAGGACAGTAGTGTCAAGGAAGAGAATAAAAATGCACCAAATTTTAATCCCAGTAAACTCACCCCCGAACCACACAACACGCCATTCCAGCCAGACACAAACCACAAAATTCATTTGTCTTTCAAGATCAATTTTTAAATGGTTGGTAGGTCCGTGAATTAAAGGGGACGTCGTTCAAACATCACTACCAAATCCAAGTCCCGATTTGGTCAAAGTTCGACCTGGGTTAACCTGCAACAACATGTTCATTGTTTTGTATGTAGAGCCTAAAAATAGTTGCAAAAAACTTGCTAAGCGGTGCATGAATGCAAGAGTTTTGATTGCAGAAAAACGTGCGTTCACATAGACTTTTTATTGAAAGTGGTCGCTTGAACGTACATTGCAGAAAGTCCTGTAATTGTAGCTTGAGATTGAAAGACAACTTTTGAACCTAAAAGTTTATTAAATGAAAAAAGTTTGAATGGAAAGGTGTTCAGGCATGCCTGGCTTTGCTAAAATGGATACAGTAGAGGTTACAAAGTGTACAAAAGGCAACAAAACAAAATTTAACAGAATGTTGAGACTATTTTAGGCGATCCAAGAGTCACTTCTGAGCAGACACGTCTCGGTGGAGGTCACTGCATTGATCTTCTCGACAATCATCCGATTTATTTCAGGGGAAGGACTCAGTGGGAGAGTCGACTCCGCCGACACCTCAATATAATTATCAATTATATCAATATATATATATATAATCAATTATATCTCATTCTGAGGTTATAGATCATTAAAAAAAAGTTTGTTCAAATAGCTTTTTGAATTCCTCCTTCATCTGGAGGATTTTCAGTGCTGCTGATGTCAGTCTCTCTGCAGATACAAGAACCTGATGAATTTTTGAGCATAGCATTTGAGGATAGCATCTCTGCAGCAGCACACCTTTATCTAACACAGCAGCGTTTTCCCTTTTCTTTGCTGTTTCTTAACACACTCCTCATCACATGTTGACTTCACCTCCTACACAGCCCTGCACAGCCCTGCTCTCCTTTTTTTTGATTATCTCACTCTTCTTTACAGAAGAAAAACTGTGATTTTTCTTTTAACCGAGTGGCACCCACGAACCTGCTGCGGTCCGGAGGTTCATCGGGGCACTAAACCGGTTTACCGCAGAGGCAGACAACAGCGTGCCGCTGCGTCCTCCTGCAGATCCCATCTTTTCTTACATGCATAATTCAATGTAATTTCTTCCCATTTTATGGGAAGCTAAATATTCATGAGTGATGAGAGCTTTGGGCAAACTTTCCCAAAAACTTGGCGATTCCCCTGAAAAACGCACTCCCCCACCGCTGCACGTGTTTGGGCTGTTTTTGTCGACGACCCCTCGCTTTAACAAGATCAATATCGCGGCATGGCCCCTCTCGCGTGCGGCGGGTTCCATTACAGCGTCCCCGGCAAATAAAGTAATGAATTCACGGTTTGACACAAAGGCAGATGAAGGCATATTTGAACACTCAAAAGAAGAGAGCAAGGGGAGAAGAACGGAGACAACATTCCCAAAATTAATTTTCATCTCCAGGGTTCATGCATATTTAATGGGGAGCGCTTGAATATCATAGGGTAATACTAGCCCGGCGTGCATGCGGAGGCCGGGTTGCAAGGAGGAAAATAAACGACCGTGATCGTTGTCACGAGCAATAACTCTGCAGAGCTGGGAAACAAAATAGCCAGAAATGCTTTGATGAGGCAAAGGAGGATGGGAAGGAGGGGGAGGCAAGGGAGGGGGGTTGCAGAGGTTAAAGACTGGTAGAGTGATGGTCCCTTTGGATACAGCTGCTGCAGCTCTTTGTTTTGCAGCGCAAAGAGGAGTTTTTTGGGGGGGGTTGTCAGAGCAGGGGAGTATGGGATATGGGCGGCTGATGACTGAGTGACAGTAGTTGACAAGCTCCGTGTCTCAGGAGGCCCCCTCCCCGTTTTTTTTTTCCTTTCAATGAGTAAACACATCACAGAATCAGCACATGCAAGCATGCATGCACACGTGTCACCCTGCACAAGCACAGATACACACGTTCTTAGTGGCGCAGCAAAACCCCGACACAAAGCCGCAGCTTTTAAAGCCGCCCAGCACCACCTGTGAGGGAGCTGCTGCTGCTGATAAGCTCGCAGCGTTTGCGTTGCTTCCCCACCTTGCGCGCCGGAGGTGGCGCAAACACCAGCGGCGCCTATTTACCTATTTAAAAAGTCTGCGCTCCCATCCCGCATTCATCCCACGTGCGTACGGGGAGGAAAAAAAATGAGGCATGAAACGGCGTCGTCACGCCGAACAGAATTTTAATTAACGACCTTCCACTCCCCTCGGTGGGAAAAAGAAGAGCGGGAGAGAAAATGAAAAGGAAGCGGCCTTTCTGAGGGGGCAGACGGGGCCATTAGCACACAACACTATCAGAGCGCGCCGCTAAGAGCCAAATAGCAGAGCAGTGAGCGCCTCGTTGCCTCTAGAAAGCGGGAAACAACCTCCAGACCCAGAATTGGGGAGCGAGGGGAGGCTAAATACTGATCTGAACAAACTTGATTAGGCCATCTCTACATTTCTCTGCGCCCCCTCTTATTCCTCCTTCTAATCCTCCAACCCCCACACCACTGCAGAGAGCTCCCTGACAGTTTGGGGAGAGCCCCACTAACTCATCCCCACATCTCGGACACCCCGCTTGGTTTATTCGCCGCTAAATTGAGTCGTAAAGACTTGTAAAAATAACGGCAGGAGCGGACGGTTGCGTTTGGGGTTCGCACGGGTCCCAGGTGGGCTGTTTGTCCACCCAATTAGAAGAAAAGGGACGAGATTGAAAACACGCTTGGTAACGTACAGCTGAAAGGTAAAGGTGGGTCCGAGAACTTGACCCTCCCCACCTGCAACTAAAAAAAGGTTAACTTTGAGGTGATAAATCCCAGTTAGAGCAAAAGCAAATCAATCCTTCATATTCTCTTGTTTCACAGGCTTCACTTATTAACCCCTTCAGGATCGATTTCTCCTCCCATGGCGGTTAACCCGTATTTAACAAAGGCGCCAAAGTAGAAGGAGTGTTAAATTCAGTCAGGAGCGATACAATTCATTAGTTGTAATTTGGCAACTGTGTACCTCATAAATCACGCTATGCTGGGTGGTAGCTCTGCACCACCGTACTGTAGCAGAATAATGCAGGCTTGATCTGCAAAATATCCTTTCTCCCTGAAGCACAATCGCAGACTCTGCAGCACAATAGAACCTCACACACACAAAAGGAACAATGTAAGTTATGCAGTACTGCTAATATGCATCAAAAGTGTAAGCACTGAAAAATGTATAAGTCCTGCAGCGCTTAACGCAGCCTTTTCCTAGAAATATTCCACCCAGCTCTAACTCATTTGCAGGCAGTTAGAGTTAAACATTTAATATACAGAAAAAGTTCTCCGCTCGAGCTGTCGGCGCGTTGCTGGACGGTCATTGCAGCAAAGACCTCAAGAATTGCAGTGTCTCATTTGTGCACATCTGAGTGCAGCTGCATGCTGTCAAGTAGCTCGCGCTTCCATCTTATTAAGGACCCAGTTGTGTGTGAAGAAGGGATCTGCTCAGTGAGCCGCTGTTAAAAGCTGTACCTGCTGCCTGTGTCACTACCGATGTCTTGTTCCTCGCCTGCACTCAGCTATTGGACAAGTGACAGTAGTTTCCACTCAGTGGCTGCGCTCTTCTGGCTTGAAAGTTGCTGTTTGCAGACCGGAAACTCCTGGTATTTTCAAGCAATTAGCATGCATGTAGATGGTACCTTGACGTACCACCCACCCAAAAACTCATTGAAGGCCAGACACTCACTAGGTTAACTGAAGTCCCAGCTCTTAGATTTGATGGGGTTTTAATATTATTATATTGTTTTATGATGGGTACAATTCAAATCTACATTATCTATGCTGGAAGCAGGTTCAACGTGAATCAATCTAATGATTTGGCGACGGGCAACTTTGGCAAAAACGATACTCCAAAGCAGCTTTTAGCCATCTTTGAGAATAGTTGAATCTTTCTCATTCTCTTTAAGTGTCAACATGATGGATTAAATGAATACTATAAACCACAGATGGGTACTGAGGGAGGCATTCCTGCATGTTTTCCAACATACCCTGCTTGGGCATGTTCTGATTGGCTGGACACACCTGAACCAGTCAACCAATCAACTATGAGTAGGGCAAGAATATCTAGAAATCATGCACACACTCACTGGCCCTCCAGGCCGGAAATTGCCCACCCCGTCATAAAAATTGCGGAGGGCTTCAAGAAAACACTGGCAGGAGATATAAAGGCTTTTCTCAGATCTGTTAGCTGTTGGAAAATCTGCATATCTCCCGTTAAACTCAAACCGGTTTCTCTGAAATTAGGAATAACTCTCACAGTTAGGACTCTTCTCACATGTGCCACAAACATCTGGATTATACAAAGCCTTTGGGCATAAATTCTGATGAGAGAAATGTCTAACTTTAGCACAAACGCCAGTTGTCAAACATGGTGGCGTGTGTGTAATTTGCAAGGCCTCATGATCTGGAGGATTAGTGATACTTGATGGAGCCACAAACCAAAGTACCAGGAAACCTTAAAGGATAATCAGTTCTTGATATCAAATGTCTGCAACAGGACAGCAAACAAAGCACACAAGCAAGACCGATTTAAATGGATGTCAGGATTGACCACATTCATAAGACAAACAAGACGATTAAAAAGGTTACAATGTTGTTATGTCATCAAGAGTGATACAATCAGTTAGTATATGTTCTATTGCTTTTTCTCGTCCAGTTGGGCAAACTTTAGTAACAGGTATGTCCTGCAGTTTTCTTGAAGCTTGTTGCAAACGGAACATACGATTGTCGTGTGTATGGTATGTGTATAGTGAAGTACCTGTAAGATGAATGCAAGTTGCACATTCCTATGCCATGTGAGTGACACTGTCCTATGATGTCATTACACCACGCTCAAGTCATTAGTCACAAATGGTTGTTTGTGGGCAAAAAATGGGATAACCTGTACAGGGCACAGAAGAATCACATTTTTTATGTGAAAAGCACTCACTTGTGTAGTTTCTTGTGAAGTTCACAAGGGGCCACATTTCACACGCCTGCGTCTCACCTACCTTATCTTTACTTATCTATAATGTGTTGCATGTGTTTGCTTTATATTCTGTGCTTCATACAAATTTGCACAATTTTCACCTGCACACAACTCGTATCCAGCCCTCAAAATAGTTGTGACAAAACCAAAAGAAGCGTTTCCAGTTGGGGCAGGATGGACTTGTAGAGCTTAAGTTGGTGTTACTGACCATTTGATGAGTATTTCAGGGGTTGCTGTGGAAAACCTTGAGAAAGGAGATGACTTGAGGAGAAAGGACTTCCACTTGTTATTCAGATGATAAAAACTAGAAAAATCCATGATCACAAGTTTGTTTATTCCAGCCTTTCCCATGCCAGCTGTGAAGACAGCAGCATGGCTTTACAGCCTGATTTTTTTTTCTTTAATCCCACTTGTTCACTGGAAAGAAAAAAAACCTGACAAATGGGACTGGTAGGTTCCTGCATTCTGCTTCACTGACTTGCAACAGAAAACAATCATCTTAGCCAGCGCTCAGTCTTCAAGCATGCTGACAAACCCTTAGATCATTCTCTTGTATGCTTCTGTGCCAGAAAAGCACCACAAAATGAAATCTCTCTCAGATATCTCAACAATCCAATCGCCTGCATGTCCACAGAAGATCAAGAGCCTCTGAAGACCTGCTGATAAACTGAGAATGGGAACCCATCTGTGATTTTGTATCCCTCACAGTCATGTAACATACTGGCACCTTTGCTAAGAATTTTGCTGCGGTTTTGGAGCAATTTTTATTGATCTGATAAGATTAAGTAAAGTTCAGCGGATCACTTCAAAGTGCCGTGCCAATGTTTGTTTTGGCAGAGTGAGCCTACTACTCTTTGAGGATCACAGCGATGGCAGCGGAAGACGACAACGTCCACAAACCTGCGATGTCTGCAGACAAAGCAGCCTCATTACATCTCAGGAATCATATTTATTTCTTACATTTCTTTTTCCTGGCTGAGATGCTGGGTATGCATGGCAAAACTCTGCTCTGGACATCTGTGATGGCAGCTGACAGACCAGTTAGGGAGATTTTCTGGACGCCCACAGAGCCTCGGAGCATGAAGAAACAAAAAGCATGAAAAAAGAAAAAGTCACACTCAGCTCAGCAGTCATATTGGCCTTTTGGTTTGTAGCAGCTCTGTCTATTTTCTGTCAGTTGGGGTGGGGGCACGCAGGTGCCATCTGCACCGCAGAGAAAAACAGGATCATCCTGAAGTTGAGGAACAAATCAAAAGAGCCTCTAATATTTTCAACACTTTAAAATCTTTGATTTAATCTTGAAGTAACTCTTTTTATCCTGTGTTTCCATGGAAACCAGTGAGGTTGGGATAGGGGAGACTAAGCAGGGGGGCCTGATAAGGGGAGGAAGGGAGAGTATGAACGGAGGAGTGATGAGGAAAAGGGGGAAGGTTGGTTCAGCAGTGGAGGGGTGCGGTAAAGGATTAGCGGTGTAGGAGAGTGTCTTGTCCCGGAGATTTCTCTCCCGCTCTGGTTCAAAAACTCTCCCATCACCTCCGCGTCCTTGGCCCGCCTGCTCACAAAGGTATTTATCAGCCTTCGTTCCATTAATTATCATCCAATTAGCTTCCCCCATGGTGGAACTGCTGCAATCCTGCAAAGTGTCAAGTACTGTTCACTTAGTGAGTCTTGACGGCAAACATCTTTTCTGTTTTGCTCCAAAAGTTTTCCTAAAGCATCCCTCTGCACACCGAAGCATCCATTAAGGCGCCATTCATCTTTCGGCTTGTACGTGAGCTGAGGCTTCATTTGCTGCTTGGACGATTTGTCACTAAACAGCTATTTTAGCTAATTAGGAAGGCAGCTTAGCTTTGTGTATTTGATGTCATTTGCGACTTTCATGTCAGCGACTCAGGCTTATTAACGCTCCTTACACTCCTCGCGGACCGGTCTCATTCAAAAACCCTCAGAGGGCAAAAGTTTTCAGCTACTTCTGCACGAGGGGGAGGCGTCTGACAGGCCCAGAGTACGGCTGGCTAATTGGTTTGCTTTGAGACCGGCCTGCTGAGCTGTGGGCAAGGACAGCCATGTGGCATGGCTGACTTGTTAGCACGGAATTAGCCTCTAAAAGTGAATTAGCCTCGCCGCCTCCGGCCACTAGCCATCATGCGTGGGGGGGTTCTGCACTTGAAGAAAGCTCTCACCCCTCTCCGCGAGTGCAAAAACAAACAGACATTTGCAACGTGCAAGCGCAAACATGGATGCATCCTCCACACAAGAAACTCATTAAGCCTATAGCTGGAGACTAAACACCCCCAGAGCTTTAGGCTTTGTGCTTTGCATTCATAACAAATCAAATTCGAGTTTCTCATAACAGGCTTCTCAACTCTGTAGTCAACCCCCACCCCACCCCGCCTCCATTAGAAGAAAGGGGGAAAAAACCCGCCTGTCCTCGTGGGTAACAAGCATATTTGCTGGATGAATGCAGACAGTAAGTATGTTAATGTGTGTACAGGCGGGTCTGTGGTGGATATATGTGTTGGGGAGGAGGGAGGTGTTCTGTGAGCTGAGAGGCTGAGTCTGCAGCACATCATCCCACACACCATGCACTGTGCCTGAGGTTGTTGATGAGTTCTTTAGCCATGCTGCGTGGACCCCCTCTCCACCCTCACAGTAGAGTATGCTGACAGAGCAGCTGCTGACATGGACTGAAACACACACATACACATTGAAGTCTGCTGTTCTTTGATCAGGGGCCGTACCGCAGTTCACGGTGGAGAGGATGCGGATGTTTTTAAGGTGACGGCGGGTCTGTGTTTGCTCGTGTAAGAGGAGTCTGTCAGCTGTCACTTAGATATGGGTCACGACTGGCGAGTGTGTCTGCCGTGTTACACTTCGAGGTGGCATTTTGACGGATTAGCTTTCGCCCTGTCACATAATTATGATAAAGAAAAAAAAAAGAAGTGTGTCTTCATTTCTTAGGGCGCTTTCGGATCAGACGAGTCTGGCTAACTCTATTCATTGTGTTGTGACTGACTAAAAAGTCCACTTTTTTTAGCTTGCTTTCACACTGCATTTTTGAGAGTGGACCAGAATTACAACTAGTGCTGGCATGTGATTATTTTTCTGAGCAATTAATTAACAATGACTTGTGATTAGTTATTCTATTTTTTTTTTTTTTAATTGTTGTGAAAAGCCTCATTTTGAGATATTTTCATTTAACCCTTATATTGTCTTCTGGTCAAAACCTAATTGACCAATTTTCACACCAAAAGACACCAAAGAAGGGTCACTACCGAGACTTGAATCAGGGTTTTCTTATTGTGAGACAAAGGCGCTTCCAACTGCAGCACCATGCAACCCTCTATTTAAAAGAAAACGTCTAATTTGGAGACTCCACCCGCTTACAGAAAATAAACTTAAAAAACAAAAAAAATGTTGTCCGACAGGTTTGTACACGCATTATTTTGGATGTAAAGTTTGATTTTTCAACACGCGACAGCGACTTTTGGAACCCTTAGGTTGGTTTTAAAATTATAAGCAGAAGATTGTGGCTCATTTATGGTGGTTGACTATAACTAATTTCTATCCATTTTCCTACTTAAGCAGTCAAGCATGGAAAAAGTAAAACATATAGTAACAAATGATCTGAAAAACATGAAAGAATAAACATACTTATTAAAACAACAATTTTAGTACTTCCAGCAAAGAGCCTTGGTCAACTACAGCTACTCCAAAGAAAAAGAATCAAAGTATTTTTGCTCAAAGGCATTTTTCTTCCAGTGGAAGTACATTTGTAATGAAAAGCTACTTTCAAATGTGAATACAAAGTGTGGACCCAAGATTGG
Organism: Oryzias celebensis; assembly: GCA_014656515.1. Classification (NCBI taxonomy): domain Eukaryota; kingdom Metazoa; phylum Chordata; class Actinopteri; order Beloniformes; family Adrianichthyidae; genus Oryzias; species Oryzias celebensis. Next base: position 40,535,940 of record BNCR01000012.1, read on the forward strand.
ATTTCTAATAGCTTAAAAATCAATCTGACTACACCTGACTCCGGCATCAGGCGTAACATCAGCCGCAGATGTTATTGATGATGCTTCCGGGTGTTTAAAGTGCAGACAAAAGATAAAAATATCAATCACGGTCCACAGAAACTGTCCAAATTCAGTTGAAGAGCTGACATGAGCAGGAAAATTGCACATTAAGCCCAAGTCAGTTCAATCCGTTTGGAAAAAAGTGAAAGTAGAAATGTAATCAGGAAGCGGGGGTCTTAAAAAATAAAGCATCATCTGGAAGAGGAGTTTATGAATAAATCCTTGGTAATCTCTGTTTCTGCTGATGCTGTACGAACTTTTTTTGACGCCTCGGAGGCTGCACAGACAAATGCATTTATTGTCCTGGATGTGGCATTAGTTTGGAAGAGCAGGTGCCCAAAACATGAAAAAGAGAGGTCATTAGACATCCTCAGATGCAAGCTCAATGGAGGGGGGGTAAACATGTCCTTAAAGGACTGATTACAGTTGTGACCTTTCATCTGATGGCTCACTAATTGAATCGTGCGGTAAACAGATGATGATGGTAGTAGCGACAATGACGATGATAATGAAGGAAGAGACGCTTTTTTCCCCCCTTTTTTCACTTGTGAAGAGGAGGTAATAGTGGTAATTGCAGCTTAAATGGAGGGCACTGAAGGAAAAGTCCAAAGATGACATGAATAATCCAGGAAACGGCAAGATAAAAGGCAGAAGCCACGAGCTTGCACTAAAATAGAACTTCCCTCACAATTATTACTGACACAGAGTAAAAATGATCATTATGGGGAACATATACAGACCATTAGTAATTTCGAATGAGCCGCCGAGCTCAAAGGTAATGGCGCTGGAGGCAGGCAGAGCATGAATTTTTAAAAAGTTTTTCTACTGTAAAAGGGAGAAATAAAATAGAAAAAACTCAAACAGAGTGCCGAGTTGCTCCAACCACTGCCTTTTTGATGCCACGTGGCGCAGAGGGGTGAAATGATTGACATAATCAGAATCATAATAATTGCCATGGAAATAACACTGCCAATCAGGCAATCATGTCGGTGTGCAGGCTATGGTAATTGGAAAACATGGTGACTGACAGTATCTGTGCGAGCTGTCCCCACAACACCTGCTGAATTTGAGCGAGGGATAACGCTGATGATGCCCCCCCTCACCCCAACCTCAGTGACCCCGAACAGGATGAGGCAGGAACAGAAAGCGGCCTGAATTGATGGAGGACAGTGAAGATGAAGTCGGTGGTTTAAGACTGAGCTTTGTGGTTTTATGCTCAGGTTTAGCTTCATCTGAAGAACAGAAAGTAAAGCAGATACGATTTTTGCACATTTGATGTGACTTAAGTCCTCCTTTCAAAATATTACCAAAAAATAAACATGGTTTCTTCAGGTTGTGAAGTTTCTCAAGGCTCTAATTGTTGTAAGAAGGTTTTTTTGGGGAGTGGGTGGAATCTCTACATCGCATTAGGGGAGGGACCTCCATCATTTTTTTCCAAACCGATTTAATCCTTCTTTGGTTCACATCCCAGCCACTGTTGGGCAAAGACAGAGGTAATTATTGGATGGGTCACCAGTCGCAAGGTGGAGGAGGTACATCTGGACTGGTAAACTGGTTTTATCTTGACAGTTTGCCCTTATGGGATGTCTGAAGACAAAATATTGTAAAAATGTGTATGGAGAACTCAGGTGGCTCACAGGAATTATCAAAGTCAGAGACAGCTCTGTGACCCCATAGAATGAAAATGCTCATGCACATATTTTTTTGATGAAAATAATTCTGGCAATAGGTCATAGCGAGCATTTAACAAGACACAAGGATACATTTAGGATGAAATAGGTTAGACGCAGCTGTGTCATAGAGATATTTCATTTTTTCACCCCTCTCGAACCCAGAGTGCTGTTCAAGTGATAAGTGCACACTCCTTGAGGTCGAGCCTGACTGCTAGAAATGAGACAATCAGAGTGCAGTTTGTGTGGGAAACCTATGAGTGTCCTACGGTCACTTATGTATCGTGCACATCCCGTGCATGCAGCATTTATGGTCTGTAAAGAGCCAGCGGTTACACTGCTGTAACGATTAGAGTGCAGCGTATGGACACTGACAACAACAGCATCACTCATAGTTGCACCCATAAGTGCGTGCAACTTACTGCACATTAGAAACTTATGATACACTTTCCACACAATGCTGCCTTCCTTTTTTACGACATCCCTTGAGGTACACCTGCGCTCCCCTTAAGATGCAGCCACTCCCCTCTAGGACCATCCATGGGCCTAGACAAGCTGAAAACATGCAGCTCTTTTACTGGTCAATTCCCTCCACAGGGGCATGTGAAAAAGGCTACACCAGGCTTTGCTTTCCCGTTGCCTGTTTGCTTCCTGTTGTTAGCGTATCCATGAAAACACGCAACCTTATTAACAACACACAAAAAAACCCACAGTCTGACAGAGCTATACATTAGCCACGTTAGCATTTATACAGTATCAGCCAGCCCTTTAGAAACACGTAAAAAAAAACACACACCCTAACTGCTACACGTTTGGTGTTTTAGTATTCAATTGGGGAATTCACAATAACACACAACCTGGTTCGGAATACATAGAAACAGTGTGACACAGCTTTATGTTAGCTGTTGTAGCATCTTCACATAACACCCAGCCTTGTTTGAAACTGGTTGAAAAACAGACATTTTGACAGAACATGGTGTGCCTTTCAAAACCGCTTTGTCATCAGAAGCCAAATGAACTCTGGAGTATATGGTGTCGTTTTTTTTAAATTAAGCCCCTCTTCCAGACTGTTTTCTGTAGATTCAAGTGAAACCAGATTTTTTTCCCTCAAGAATAACATTCTTCACAGGTTATTGACCTGCTTAATCCTACTATTGTGTATAGGCCACACGTGAATATTTTCATGGCACCAATATTGCGTGATTACTTTTAATAATGCATCTCTCTATTTTCTAAAATAAATTCCTCTCTTTGCCTCCCTCTTTGTCACCTGCCCTCCACACTGGAGGCTCTGCGGGAATCATCTGCACAGCAAACCCTCTGTGGCCTCAGGTTGACTCAACCTTAAGTTCACCCCTCTCTCACACCCCATTTTACTCGCCACACTAATCTCCCGGGTGCATTTTACTGCACACCGCTCGTTGTTTGTCTCAGGCTCGGGCTTCCAACCTAAGGGCAGGTAGCAGTAATGGGCTATACAGGAAACAACATGGAAAGGCAGGACCCTGTAGTGTAGATCATAATGAAAATAGGAATGAACAGACACTGGGGTACACACAGAGGCACACACAGGCAAACATACTTCTCTGGGAACCACGGGGGAATCAAATCTCCCTGTGGCTTAGAAATGCTTTCTTGTGCAGAAACATGCCAGTTACTTGATTTTCCAGGCTTTTATGTAAAGTGGTCGTCTCGGTCCTCCCATCACGGAGGCTCCACGACTCGGGGTGTCTAAATATAAACATTGTTTTTTTTTCTTTCTTGTCTAAACTGAGGTAACAGCAGGAAAAAGGTTCTTCTGAGTGATGCATTCTAAACTGGGGCTTGAATTGCACTTTGAAACACACTAAATTCCAACACTTTACATGTTCCAGGCAGGAATTTGTGACAGAATGAACTGGCTGTGACAGCCTTTAGAGAGTGTGAAAACACTGAGCGTGTGTGTGGGCATATGTGCCCACATGAGCGATGGAGCGCGCTCACAGACTCCCATGCTAGCATAGCTGTGTGAGTTTCTAAAAAAACAAAAACATTTCCAGCATAGCAAACACTTTTCCATTTTTTTCCCTTTTCTTTCTCTAACTCCTCATGCCCACCGAGCTGATTTGGCTCCGTTTTTTTCTGCATTAAAATGCTGCCATTTTTTTTCTTTTTTCTTCTCCCATGTTGCCATGACGATTGCACCACGCTGCATAAAAATCCCTTTTTTTCTGTTGTTGTTTTCCACACAAAAGTCACAAAACACTGTTCTTGCTTTCAGTCCTATTTTTTAAGTTGTGCATTCTACAAAGCCACTAAAACATCATTAGGCTTCCATTATTTAACAAAAATGTGCTCACACTTGATCATATGCATGTCCAGAGTGTTGTGGTGCGCGATATCAGACTACTAAACACTGTCAATCAATGAGAAAATAAAAATGAAGTGCTAGAGTATTGCAATTTATTCATCAGAACAGAAGTGTGGGAATAGAATTAGTTTTGGGGTGTTTTTATTTTTCAAAGAGCGACAGCCCAATGAGAGATGAGACTGGAAAAAAACACACCACAGATATTTGCTTCTCTATTTGTCTTCGGTGATCAGTGGCCCTAAATGTAATTTATGTGAATAATTACATATAATCACATTTATTTATGCATTTTTATGCAGATAAAACTAATAATGCAGTTTAATTAAGACAGCCTTGACAATTTTAAATTTACCAGAATGTTTTGTGTTTTATTTGAAAATCTGCGTCTGACAAAGCAGTTTCTTTCACACCAACCCTTCATATTTCTGTCGCTGTCAGCGGACACGGTGCCAAAACACAGGTGGTCTGCCCCTGATGCAGCGTAATAACACCTTTATATGTTATGATCATAAATATTGATGTTACAATATAACCCAGACCTTGCCCACATACATTCCCCAGCTCAGTAAAGGTCATGTGATGTTGCTATCAAATCCGCCATGAAACTGATTATCACAACCACCTCGTCACACCTTGAATGCTTCATTACATGCTGGGAAGGCCAGAATACGACATACTGTGTTTTGATCTTCCGTTTGTTTTAATTCCGTCAGCGGCGAGCAGACGCTTAATGCAATGATTGGTTGAAATGTAAAATGTGACCTTTCCAGAACAGTGCCAGCACCATTAACTAAAGGTCAAGGCAGACAACACATTTAATTTTGACCACGGCTCTGCTGACTCTGACCAGGCGGACACACAAACAAACCTACCACCAGATTCATCTCCTTCTCGTCGTTTGACAACACTGATTTCTGGGAGCCCAAATGTTCGCCTCATTTGCATTGAGTTGTTTAGACCATTTTAGAAGTTGTATGTGTTTCTAAGTTTCACAAAGAAAAGATTTATAATCTTCACAAATCTGTGCAGGAGTGGTTTTTGTGATTGAATAGTCAAGTTTTTCACGTTACCCAATTTTCCTTAACATCTTTTGTTACTGATGCGATCTATCTATACATTTTCTTCCACTCATCTGGTACTTGGTCACGGAGACAGAAGTGTAAGGAAAGTTGCCAAGACTTACTTTTCCATGGCCACTTCCTTCAGTTCCTCTGGGGGGGATCCCTAAGTCTTCCCAGGCCAGTCGAGGGAGATTTTCTCCAACATGTCCTGGGTCTTCCCTGGGATTTTCCACCACTAGAACATCCCCAGAACACCTTCCTAGGGAAGCATGCACAAGCATGAGCACCAGATGCCAAAGGTACCTCAACTGGCTCCTCTTGATGTTCAGAGGCTCTACTCTGAGGTGCGGCCCGTCTCTTTAGTAACGCCTGTTTCCAAACTCCACCAGGTCAAACAGGTGCTCCTTACTGTTAGACGCCGGTCTCTAATAGTGGCCGGGCTCTGTTAAGCCGACCCCCAGGATTTTGCGGAAATTATTCATGATTGTTGCAGCCTAAAATGCCAGATTTTTTTAAAAACACCTCAAAAATGAAAAATATTAAATAAGCTTCTCATATCCCATATTATTGTGATATGTGCATTGCTAAAATAGCGCACCATCACCATATGGCACAACATTGTTGTCCTTTAATTTAATATAAATGGAACTGTGAGCTAGAACTTTTTGCCCCCCCCACCCCTATATCCCACACACCCATTAGCTGAGTTCAACATACTGTCATTAATGTCTTTAGACCCTCTCTCTTTACACACACAGTCACAGGGTCCCAGTTAAGCAGAATTATTTATAATTAATTAATATTACAGCGGTAAAATAATCTAAAATGTTGTGTCCACATATGTGGATGCAGGTCTGAAGAGGTTAAACATGACTGATGCTGCTCTTCTGCTGACAATCCAAAGAAAAGTCTAATCATTCAGTGTGGAGGACGTAACATGGTCCACTTCTGGAGTCTGGAATTGGTCATCAGAATGATAGAAAACTTCCATTGGCTGCACAATGCTTACTCCAGCCCAGCACTAAATTTATCTTTTTTTTTGTCCTACGGAAAGTTTTTTCAGTGGGTAGAAATGTACTCTTTAGGATAATTTAGTAGGTTCTTAAAATGTCAAAAATAGACAGGATTGGAATTATTGGAAGTTATATGGGATGATTGTTTGGGGTTTCCGTGTTCCGTGTGGGCGGCAGGAATTTTATGAAACCAAGTCTTTCATATATCAGAATTAAGCTGTGAAATAAAAATCCTGGACCAAGATTTATGAGAGTTTCACTGCTTTGACATTTTGCACCAAGCTCTACCAACTGTAAGTGGCGGACATGCACTAGTATCAGATAGTAGCCCAGTCTAAACACCATATGCTAAAAGCGTGTTCACGAACATTTGTTCAGCACGTTCATCTGTCCATAAAGATCATGAACAGAACTGTTGATGGAAGGGAGCTCTGTCGGAGTACAGCGTGTACCAGGAATGGGTTTGACTTGCTGCCAGCTATGCGAACCAAACTCTTGCTCTGGTCACACACTTGACAGTCTTTAGTATTATTTGTAGGCCAGACCCCATTCTCTATATTTACGTGTTGCAAAATTACACTTGTTCATGTTACGTAATAGTAATTCTAAATGTACTTACAAATGTAACAAAATATTTCTCAGATCTTAGGTTTTATCTAGTTATGCTTAACTAAAGCATTAATAGTTCTAAAATAAAGACATCTTTTCTACATCAATCTTTTTAATGTAATGTGTTTGCTAATACATGTTAAGGTGATTCTGCCACTCAGCCAATCACAGCACGGCAAATCATCTGCCTTCTGTTTCCACTAAACTGCCTTCCGTTTCAACCATAATTTTCCTTTCACATTCATATATATACTTCTCTCTTACATACATAAATACTTCTTCGTTCCATACATATATACTTCTTTCTCATACTTATATACTTCTCTCTTACATACATACTTATCTTACACACACACACACACATATATATATGTAGAGAGAGAGAGAGAGAGAGAGAGAGAGAGAGAGAGAGAGGGAGAGAGAGTATGTATGTATATGAGAGTGAGTATATATGTTTGTGATAGTGAGAATATCGGTCTGTGAGCAGTTGATAAAATATGTCTTGAACGGCCCCTCATATAGATAACACTTAACTACCTTTTTAGAAGGCCTGAGCGCTTTTCAGTGACAGTCCAATTTACTCATGCTATATATACTCATATTCATCCTATAACCACCAGGAGCAATTTGGGGTTTAAAATAAATGGTCAAGCAGTGTGGGAACCAAACCTGGTCAGATCAGAGTTCGAACCTCTGCAATACGGCCGCCAATAAACTCACATTAACCCTTCAACTCCTAATGGAGAATGTTACTAATGCAAACTGTTATAGCCCACAGGGATATACATTAATTCTGTTCCTGTTCTGTCAAGTTTTGATTAGCATCAGTTTTGGCTAGCTAACATTACTTTAGCATTACTTCATTGCTCTTCATTGCTACACGTCACTGATTGCCAGCCAAGGCCTAATGACATTGCAAAATCAAGTGTCAATGATATGCTAATTGTCAGCACTTATCATACCACACCAAAGCACTTTTTTTAATCTAAGAACTTCACAATCTACATTAATTATACACATATGATTTTTAAGTACTTCTGACAGCACGAGGAGTCCTCTGAAGTTTCTGAGCGGCTCTCTGGCTGGACGTTTTTTGACCTGAAGGCCCTGTTAGCGCTCATGACATTGGCATGCTCCGACTGGTGGAGATAATGGAGCAAAGGACGACCTTTATGATGAATTAATAATTGATAGAGTAATTGGGTTGGCCTCTTCCTGGGTCCAAGCAGCTAAAGGTTTTGCCTTGTGCCGCTCATAGAGGGCTATTATTCTGCACTATGTGGCCAGCAAAGGGCAAACAGTGGATCAAATATTCACCATGGAGAACACACACACAATTATCTTCGGCTTAATGGGGCTGAATTCACAAAAACCCGTTGCTGAATGCAGCCATCTGGAGCTGACCGGTGTTACTAACAGTCACCTTGAAGGAGTTGAACAAAGCTGACGTGGAAACAACAGTGCTGGAAATTATTTTTCATCTTGCTCTGTCAATAAAGGCCAAGGATAGGATTAAATATAAGTCAGGGGGAAGGTTGGTCTTTTCGCAGCAACAAGCACAGATTGCACTTGGCTTGAATTGCTTGATGGGAGATCATCATATAGAGGACAGCTCTACTTACGTTTGAAAGTGTTACTCCTCCATCTGTCCTCCCTCTTTCAGTATGTGTGTGACATATAAATAAATGTGCCCTGCCATCTCCTCTTAACTGCTGTCAAAGCCTGCTTGTCCGTTTTTGACAACGTGGCTTTGCCATCCATTAAGGAGCCATTATGTTAAAGATCTGCTGTCTTTGATTTGATGTTTGCTGTGCAGCTAAAATCCCAGCAAGGTCAATCGAAGTCTGTTGTTTAGTGACTCTGAGTGCCTTGCAGGTTTTTATAACAGGCCTTAAGGACACTAATGGTATGTCATGGATGATGAGCTCTTCACTTTTGAGGCCCAACATATGTGGGGCTTTTTGTGCCTTTCCAAAGCAGATTGAGAGAAAAGGCATTTCACCTTGCTGTCGGCGAGCACATTCCCAACCATGACTGACCAGTTTGTATTCGCATGATAGACTGATGTTTGTGTTATTATGGTTTGATATTATTAAAAGGGTTGAAAGAAAGTCAGACTAGGAATTAGAGAAAAGAGAAGCAGGATCAGAAGGATCTCTTTAGCACCAAAGGTGAGTGGCCTTGTAACCTATAAACTGGGCACATGTTCCTCTTATCTTACATTGTATAGAGAATACTTTCGAGATGTTGAGATGTCCACTGTGGTGTAGTGGTTAGCACTCTCGCCTCACAGATAGAAGGCCTCAGTTTGAATCCCAACTGGAAAATTTTCTGTTGAACTTCCTTATTCTCCTTGTTCACGCGTGGGTGTTCTCCAGGCCCTGCAGCTTCTCCCACAGTCCAAAAACACACTTTGTAGTGTAGTGTAACCTTTTAGCTTCAGACTTCAAACCGTGGGGGGAACCACTTTTGTCACCGGTTCGGTTTTGTCTGGCTTGTTAGTGGAAACAGAATAAAATGGGGTCATTTTTGCATACAGGGCTGGCAGCTTTTATATTCAACTCAGCTCAACACACAAATGGTACAAAAGTGAACAAATGTTCTTCACCTTTCAGCACATCCCGTCACGAATTGGCACAGAGTAGCAGCTTTCAATGATTTACATTGATGATTTGGCAGAGATGTGTATACTGGATGCCCTTCATGACTCAACCCTGAGTTTTATCTGGGCTGGAGACTGGCAAGGGGAGACCCAAACAGCCCAATGTTTGCAAACACATTTAAGAACAAAACAGCACTTGTTCCCCAGATGCAAACTTCCTCTCTTCATATATAATTGACCGATGCACGCAACAACAATTGCTTCTGTCATTGCATTGTATCCATGACAACTGCAGTTCCACACAAAATAGATGAAATGTTATAGTAGTCACAGTAGTTTACTTGCTAACTTTAAAATGACTCTCAGTGTAAATATGACTGTGTTTAGAGTATATCCTGCTTTTTGCCCAACACTAGCTGAAATAGGCTCCAGCCACCATGTCACCCCAAAGGAAGTTTAGCTGTTTTATAAGATGATGGTGTAAATGTGTCGGAATAATAAAGTCTATGTGATCATAGTGATTGTTTTGGCGTACGCCAATCTCTTTAAAGCTCAGGTCAGTTCACGCTGGACTGTAAGAGGAAAAAATAATCATTGTTTAAGGAGTTTCATTTGACCAAACAGTCGATTTTATGCATTCAGCCCTTGAGGGTTGGTCCAGCCTTTAAAGTAAACATTTTGGGAGATGGTATCAAATGTTTCATTCATGTCTCCTTTATGTTTTTTCTTTGATCTGCAGCCAGCCGTAATCTGCTTTAATCTCACATTTCATTTCCTTTTATTTACTTTAACGGTGTGTTTTCTTAAATACACTTGTTCAAGTCGAGTGCGTCCATTTTACAATCTCAACATCGCAGATCTTTTGAACAGAATTAATGAGTTTTTACTCCGACTCATTCTCAGTTAAAACTTTTTTTTATAAAGATTTGTTGTGTGGTTTCCTTGCCTCCCCCCCTCCATTTGCTGGCTTTTAATACATTATTTGCTGAGGTGTTGTTTTCCAGCTGTGCAAGTGCTCAACTAATCGCCCGAGTACACATCAGGACAAAGAGGAGTTTTGGTCGGTCTGCAGCCCAGAGTGAAGCAGCTTAAGAGCCCCTTTTGTTTCCTTTTGCACATATTAATCAACTTAGTGGTAAAATAATGCACACACCCCCACACTTTGATTTTTTCTTTCACGAGAGTTGGAAAAGCAGCTAAAAATGGATTGCTTTTAACGAAAATGTAGCAAACAGCCCTTTGAAGTGTACTTCCTGAAGCTCAAAGCTGTGAGGCGGTGGCTCTGAATGTTCCCTCAACGTCGTGACAACCAGCTTAAACGCAAATGAGCAGAGACAAGTCCGCCATTTGTGTAAAAAAAAACAACCATTTTCTCTTGTCCCAGTCCGACCCTTCTCCTTCTCCGCCTCTTCGTCTTCCTTCGGTGGGGCTTTGGTTTAAAAGCGCACAGAGTGATTTGCACAGCAGGTGAAATGAAACGGCGGTAAACGCGCTGAAACCCCTCATCTCTCCAGGCTGTCAGGGCTGACGGTAGATCAAACACGGGGATGTTGACGCGCCAACGAGATCGAGTGGGATTGTTTTGAATCGAGTGTCCCGCGCTGGATGGTGGGAGGCGGTGCTGCCTAATTAGCTATTCCAGACTGTCCTTTTCGACAAAGCACAAGAGCAGGAGGGTCATGAGAATACCGCTGAGAAAAAAAGTGATTGCTTGTCACGCAAATGTGATCGAACTCTAGTTGGCTAGAGAACTAGTCGATTGTCATCAAAGCTTTATTTATGTGCCTAGCACCAGATTAAAAGCATCCAGGTGGCTAACATAAGGCAGGAAAGCCATAAACGTAATTGCAAGAGGGTGACGTTTGCATTCGAAAATAAGCATCCTCTGCCTGCTTTGTACAGCAGCTTCAAACCACAAAATTATAAAAAGGAGCCAAGAAACAACTGACTAATCCTGAGCAAACACAAGATCTGGGTCTTATTGACTTACTGTCAGTGTAATCCATATCATAACAATCTGCTCCAGTGCTGTGAAACACAGAAAGCGTATTAGCTGCTTGTCTCCTGTGGGGGTTTTAGCTGACAGAAGCTTGAAGGGCTCCACGGAGTCATTTGGAGGAGTACCTGTAAAGCCATGCTATGAGAATCCTAATGCTGTTGTTGTCCATTGGTATGGAAAGATCAGTGCTTTCCATTGAGTGTAAAATGCTAAGTAAACACCAGGTATGCGTGGCATACCTACAGTTGGAAGAGTTTTGGTGCGAAATGTCAAAGTGGTGCAAATCTCACAAATCATTTTCGTTCACAGCTCTATTCTGATAAATGAAAGATTCTGTGTCGTATCATTAGGGCACAAACTGCAAGTATTCATTTTTCATTCATGATCACTTTTCAAACGGTTGGCAAATCTGTGTTTTGAAAAGAATGCCATTCACAAGTCACTGCTAAATCTGAAACCCTAATTGGCTTGAATGCACATGTCCGAGCCTGCTGTGAACGCAGCATAAAAGAACTAAACGCGGGGGGGCATCACCCATAAAATGGCTTACTTCTGGCTCAAATGAAATGAAGTCAATTCAGTTGCTTTTTTTTGCAACACAGACATTGCCATGAACCAGAAACTGTGAATAAGCAGGCATTGGATAGAATTCATTGGAGTCAACATTTCAATGGCAACCACTCTCACCAATCAGGAGTGAGCTTGTTGGAAGGCCACACCCCTACTACTTGATAGCAGGCTACACAAAATCTGTCAAACGATTTTAACGTTCAACGTGAGACCACATCTTCTTATTGAGGCATCAGATTGGTCAGTTTATAACTTGCACTACAGAAAAATTATCATGCATAAAATAGGATTAGCAAGAACATGTAAAAAAAAAGAGAGCAAGAGCAGAGACTGATTATTCTGAAAGATTGAATGACTGAATAATAGCTGTTTATTCCTCAATAGAAGTCTATGACAGTTTGGATTTTTGGGACCAGCAGGTACTTCCTGTTTGGTACGCCAGGACGGAGGGGTCACTCAGTCCAGCTCTCAGGGGTCTGCAATCTCTAACACGAAAACGCCATTTGGTCCAGTTTTTTACTGGCCAAAACCCAGCAAGAGCAGCAAATTCCCACTTCACTTTTTAGAAGAATGAACCTAATATATGTTTTTTGTGAACATTTAGCCATTCATTTACAAAATGTAATAAAGGTACTAAAAAGATAAAAGGTAATCTATTCAAAGGTAATAAAATTGTAATAAAAAGTTGTCAAATATTTACATGAATTCAATTATATCAGTGTTAAATTATTCTCTATATAACATAAAATGACATACAACCTGTATCAAATAAGATTCTTCTGCTGCTGCAAATTTCTTTGAACTAAAAGTGCAAGAAAACCAATTAAATATGGAATTTTCTTTCATTATGACTTTGATCCACGTTCATACATTTTTTTATCCGCTTACTGTCTCAAACAAACATCACTAAATTGGTAGAATCCAATTTGTTTTAATCTACACAATGCAATTATAAATTTTTGGACCTGTTACCCTGACCTAGACAACTAAAACAGATGAACCAAAACTAAAAGCCACATATATTTGCATTTTTTTTTCAATTATTTATTCAATAATTTAATCAAATTATTTGCATTTTTGTTCACTTAAAGCCAGAGAGCCACAACGGAGGGATGATGGAGGCATGTGGCTCAGGAGGTTGCAGACCCGCGTCATATACAGTCAATGGTGGAAATGTCGTTCATTTGTACCGCCGTGATAGCCGTCATTTTGACTTGTCTCTGGATTGCTGTTCACATTGTCCCCCTTCATGATAGACTTATAGACTTGACTGCGGTGCGTGAAACAACATATAATAACCTGTGAGGGCTAAAGCACACAAAGGTCATTTCCCATCAGCCTCCTCCAATGACCCTCTCTGTATTCAGCGCCTCCCAGACTCTGAGAGCCAGTCGGCCGTCCGAGCAACCCACCCTCAGGGCTTTAATGAAACCCGCTGAGCTTTCCCACTCCCTCATGACCTGAGCAGGGATAAACGGCAAGTGTAACAAGTCTGCCTCCGCCCTTGATACAAGCCCGATCTCCACCTTGAAACCCTCAGATTTCACCTGCTTTCATCAGCAGGAGACCAGTTCTGAGAGGCTATCCGTGCTCTGTGGAGTTTAGCGGGGGGACAGCGGCAGTGGGAAGGCAGCCTTAATCTAGGCTTTGTCACTAAATATCAAGAAGACTACCAGGATAACAGAGTGTGACAATGCAGGAGAAAGCGCTTCCAGAGGGGTGTTCATTGCATGTCTACTCTTGTTCCCTCGTCTTACTCTGCCTCCCTCTCCATCCATCCTTTTCTTGTTACACTCCGTTATCCCTGGTCTCATCACATTCTTAGTTTTAATATCTTTCTCTCTGCCAGGTGAAGCACAGAAAATGAAATGCCGCTTGCAAGCCGTAGGACTCTGGGTGTGTTTGTGCTCCTCCTTGGGTTGTCGTCTGAACCTGAGAGTCGATGCAGGCAGCAGCTTTTAGCAGAAAACCAATATGCCGCCTTATCGACTTGTCTAAAGATAAAACGCTGCTGTATTTTTGGTGACTCGGGCGTCTCAAAATCTGTAAACAGGAGGGAGGCTGGAAACAGGGAAGCAAGACATTACAGAACTCTTGCTTGACACATGTAGGCCAAGGTTTTGTGATGATTTATGGACTTGTGCGAGGCCTGGTTTTATCGAGCGCAAAAGGAACAGAAGGTCCTTTAAATGAGCTCAAGCACTTTTTTTTTAATTGTTACTCCATGTGGCTAATTCTAAGATGTTCTCTCTGGGTAAATGAGCTGTCAATCAAAAGTTAAAAGCAAATATTTTCCCTTAAAGGTCACACATGGAAGAGCAGACTTTAGAATCTCAAGACAAAAGATGTTTGACACAACTTACAGTGTAACGATTAGCATCTGTTGGTATTTTTGGGAAAATTTTGTTAGAGTTAGCAAAAAAGAAGCCCTTGAAAAACTGTTTGGTACGAGCTTGTGTGGCACCCAGCAGGGTTGTGATGTATTGTATCAATATCTATCCCCGGACCCAAGCTATGGTCGGATTGGGACTTAAGCCTCGGCGGGAAATTAATTTGTTTCTGAGAGAAAAAGAGAAGCCAATGGAGTTAAAGAGAGATGATCATTGAACCGTCTGCAAACATATGGAGAAAGGACCCTGAGAGACCTGCAGAATGAAGACAAAGCTGTTTTCCAGCTGCTGGAAAGATCCATGTTATCAGGTTATCCAGACGAATGAACAACACCGCTGGCTAAGTGGCAAAGACGGCCCGACTTATGCAGTAAATAAAACTTAAGAGGAATGTCGCTTGTTTTGAGCCATTATAGATTGGCTCAGTCAACAACCCCCCACCCTGCTATCAATCTCCTAACCCTACATAAATGCCAAGAGCTGATAATTAATGAGAGATTGGTGGTTAATGAAGGATGCTTGGAAATCAGATGGCGTGTTGGAGCCTTTTGAGCTCTGACAGCCGAAGGCACATCAACGGCGCCCCGGAGACGAGCAGCAGCCCGACAGTCAAGGCGGTGACAGCTGTAGGTGAGGTTTGGGGAAAGAAAAAGGCAGGCGGGCTGCCTTCGGTCACCGGTTGTGACATGCGGCAGAAGGCGGTGCGCTCGGCTCCGAGCATCCTCTTGACAGCCGTTTAACCTCCAGCCTTCTCCACGCACATCAGAGAGAGGGGGTACGAGGAGGTGGGGAGGGCAGGTACCTCAGAGGCGCACAGTTCTGACAAAATATTTAATTCCGACGTAAAAGTTTTTTGTTTTTTTTCCCCTCACAATAACACGCAGTCCCCACTGCATTTTCTCAACTCTCTTCATAATGTTCAATTTATTTCCTTCAGACTTGCGCTTCACTGGGTACCGTCGTCGACTCCGTTTTTTCACAACAACTGCTGGCTTATTAAGTTTCCATGGCAACTTGCAGCATCCACTTGTGTTTTATTCCAGTCTGTTGGGACCCCACAGGGTAAAGCTTTAAGCCGGAACACCAGGAAGCGACGGGTTTAGAGGGAGGAAAGAGGAACCTGCGGCAGCACAGAGGAGGAGGATTGTTGCAGAATTGTTCATTGCCCCACGCTCCATTTAACCCACCATGATGCGGCGGAGCTGAAGCATTGCTTTTTTTATGCCACGGTGCTACAAATATGAAAATGTATTGACAAAACCACCCGAGCTGACACGACCTGGAGGGAACAAAGCCATCTCTGATTCAATGTGAAGGAATGCAAACAAAGACTCTTTGCATTTCAAGCCATTAATTTTTATGAACCACCTGCTTTGCTGTGCCGGGTTAAAGTTTTTTTTATCCACAAATCAAGGATTTATCGCACTAGTATAAAAAAACAAGCTGCAACCGTTGAATCTCGCTGAATCAGAATCTTTAAATGTTCCGTTTTAGTCAACAGTTTTTGCAGCTTCAACCCTAAAAAAGTTTAGATGCTGCATAAAATCCAGAGAGAACTTACCTTTACTATGAATTGCACCATTCCTAAACAACATATTTGCTCATTTTGAATTTATCATGTGTGACATGTCTCTGAAAGGGATACTTTGGGGTGATGTTATACCCCTGTAGCATCTATCCTTTCCACCGTAAACCTTTAGTAAGTAAAGAGACACTGTGCAAACAAAATCATTCCATATGGATGAAAGATGATGTTCCTCTAATATATTCTTAAGCTGTATTTTTTTCAAATGATTCACTTGCAAGTGAACTAATACTTGTTTAAGACCAACCTTTATATACATATTTTGAGGCTCTGCTACGCCCATCACCCACCCTCTATCCCCACAATCATTCCAGCAGCCGTAGACGGGAATCTCCAGGGCGAAGATGCAGTTCCACTGATTTGATCGTACATTTTTATTTCATTACTTAATCATCAGTTGAGCTCTGCAGGACCTTTTAAGAACAAATAGATGTAATCTAGCAACCTAATGATGTCAATTTGATTCCACAATCCCAAATTTTAAATGCATACTAAGCAGCCTTGTTAAGATTTCATCCCAAGAGATAATTAATTATTTCCAGTGCCAAATGAGAAATTGTCTTATCTTTAAATTGCTCTTCAAGGTATTACACCAGCTTGAGATTTTCAGCTGTAATTCCGCGCAGCTCTGTCAAGGTGTCCCTGCTCATATTTAGTCCTTGCTAAGTGCCAATTCCATCAAAGACTTCATTTTTCATTAACATCGCAATCAACGCCCCTTTGAAAACGATTCCCCTTGTAATGTATGCTAGGGGAGGACAGAAACGGATCCTTAGTCAAACTACACACGTTTGAAGTCATTTCAATGACAGATTACCGTTAAATTCACTCCGACCACACACACAGACGCCATCAGTGGCCTCAGAAAAGGTCAAGTTCACAGGAAACGACACTAAACGGCGACTAGACGAGACCTTTACGGCTCTGGTTAGATAATATTGATGGCAACAGCTCAGAGTGCAAAAATGATCGCAGCAGATAAGTGGTTTTGTTTTGGATTGTGGACAGATGTAACGCCTGTGTGCGCAGAGGATTTTGGCTTGTTAGTGGCCAGACTTATCCATACACTGAATATGCATGCAGGAAGGATCATTAGCTGCACTGAT
This sequence comes from Oryzias celebensis, assembly GCA_014656515.1. Taxonomy (NCBI): domain Eukaryota; kingdom Metazoa; phylum Chordata; class Actinopteri; order Beloniformes; family Adrianichthyidae; genus Oryzias; species Oryzias celebensis. The sequence goes on from BNCR01000012.1 coordinate 40,552,976, forward strand.
GCGTCTGAGTCTAATTGTTTGTGGCTCAGACAACACGAAAGCAGTAACAGCACATGACAGGGAAGTTTAATGTGACCCCATCACTTTGGCAAAGTTGTTTGGGTGAAAACAAGAGGGATTGTGGCAGTGGGGCGGGGGGGTGGGGGTGGGGGGGGGGTGACAAACATACCAACAATTGTCAAAAAAAACCCAGCAGAAACTAATTCTGAGTGGGTGCAAATGAACAGCATGGGATTTGAACCCTTTAGTGTGTGATTTAGGAGTGCGGGACACCAGGGAGCAGACAGTACATCATGAATGGTTCCACTGTGTCTGGCTCCGGAGCTGCACACACATATACACGCTGTCACCCACTGCACACCCCGATACTCCGGTCTTTTCATTGCCTTTGTGTCACTATGGAAACACCCCCACCCCCACCCGCCGGTCTGCATCCCCATTCCACAACACCCACAACTGTCCCGCATTTGGTAACCTACAGTCCTAAAACAGGCGGAGCTCCTCCGGCTCCGCTCAGCAAATGAATCAACAATTACTTAACAAGTAACAAGTAGAAACGACGTGCTTCAATACATGCCCATAAATGCATCACGGTGTATAGGATTTCCTTTTTAATTTGAGCCTCACTCAAGTCTTTTGTGCATAAGTGGTGTGGGAATGTTTGTTACTGCGACTTTATTGACCTTCTTTATGCTGTCGGCTCAACAAAACTCCACAAAGACATGCTGCATTCAAGTGATGGCAAAAAGCTGGGGGATTGGTGGAGTCGTGGCCAAACGTTTTCCTAAGTCTCCCTAAATATGACACTTTTGGATATGAAAACAAACCTGTAGAAATTGAAACCACAGGTAATGTTTCATATTTTTGTTAGGTTTTTTTTTTCCAGAAAAGGATGTTTTTTAAAAAACCCTTTTATGTTTGAAACATAGTCAAGTAGAACATATTGAATTTTATTTCAAACCAACATAAAAAAGTCATATAACCAAATATTCTAACTTTTTATCTGAGCTGGAATGCAACATGTGTTTGTGGATCTATGCAAATCAGAAACCATGAAAAAGTGCTACAGTCAGAAATACAGTTGCCACCACACGGTGGGAAGACATAGGCAAAATCTTCAAGACTTCATGCTGCCGTCAATTTTTTTTAAATTGTTGCTGTTATCATCAATGTAGACAGCCTCAGTCAAGCAGCCATCAGGCGTGCAGAATGGCCCGCTTTTTTATATAACCCCCGGGCTACCGGCAGCTGGCGGCTGGTGGCACCTGATATGGACGGCTGCTGTCCAGAGACGTCCAGTCAGAACTGCTGCCAGCAATCCCCCTTGTGGCGTCATCCCTGTCTGTCAATGGACTCCCACCACACCTCCTCGAAATGTGCGCAGACGGCCACTGACTGATGTCGACTGGCTAATTTCCTCAAAAACTTGCATTTGGGTCGCTGCGCGGTGGCATTTTGGGATTTATAATCGTAATCTGAGTAAATGTCTGCACTTGTCACGTGACCCATGCATACGTTTTTTTGCAGTCTATCAGAGGGATTGCAGTAAATACCACATGTATCACATCCTCTGTCTACCAGCTGCCTAAAAGACAAAGGGATCATTCTGCGCCGTGATCTCATTGCTCAGCAATCTCCGGCTCTGTTGGCGGCAGGTTTAAACGTTGGAAACAAATGCTCGAGTTGTGTTGCATCTTTTTCTTATTTCCCACCGAAGCAGGTGATCTCCTCAGCAGTCCCAAGCGTAACTTTATAACGAGTTTCCTCTGTTAGAGGGAGGGGTAGATGGCAAAAAGAAATGTGATAGACTGGCAGTTAGAGGGAACTGGAGTACAGAATGAGATATTTTTTTAAAAAAAAGAAGGCGGAGAGGAAGAGCAGGGCTAAAGATGGGTGTGATAAAGACAGATAGGGGAGTAGAGAGGTCCCTCCTCCATTCTGGTGTTTTGGAGCAGGGATAGTAGCAGAGCACGCATTCCATTAGGCTGTAAATATTGACTCAGCGGCGAACAACTGGTTTCTATTGCACGGCAAACAAAGATATTGTGTGCCTGGCAGCCTTGAAAGGCCTCTGTTTGCACATCGCCCTCACTTCTGATAAGTGGAGTCTCATTCACCTGCTCCCACTCCTCCCTCCCACTATCTGTCTCTTGGCCTCCAGGACAACAACCTCATCTCCATCGCCTCCCTCTGCATTTGAAAGCGGACGAATAAATCTTTGGGCGTTCCCCTTTCCCAAACAAAAATGGACCGCTGCGTTGCACGACGATAAGTACGGCTCCAAAGATAATCTGAAACGTTCTAGTTTAGAGACGCCCGGCGAGACGGAGTGCAGCAATGTTTACCTTGATGACTGTACTGAGGGCAGGGCTGTTTGTCTGCAGATCGTAGTGTGCATTCACATTTTGGCCTTTGAACCCACGCAGCTCTGAGAAGGATTTGTGGCCTATAGGAGTGGACTTATCTCCTACCTGGGATTATAAACACTGGTCCACACCCTGGTTTTGTTCTTGCAGTCATGCACGGCGTACTCACCGGTGTTTCGCCAGGCTGACTGACTCAGGCCGACGCTGAATTGAGCAACGTTGGGAACGTAGTAATCCTGTGTGGAAGGCGTGTGAGAGTTCCTACCCTCTTCCTTTGTTACAGCATCGTTGTGTCACAGATCATGACAAACATTTGGATTATTCCTTTAATAGATGTTTGAATTTGTCATCTCTACTCAGATTGAATGGCTTAAGTATTCAACCAAATCAAGCCACAACAGAAGAGTCTTTTTCATCACAAACACCACAGGAGACAGCAACATATACCCTTACTATTGTGATCCTAAAGGAGCTTTCTCCTTGGAACTGTTATGAAATGTTTAAAAACAAGATTTATTCTGTAGTTAACCATTTGTGCCAGCTTACATCTAGAACCTTTTTTTAACTTACTTTCCCATTTTCCGTGGCTTATTTGGGTGTGTGAAATGGGAGCAGTGGCATAAGGACGAGTACGCGGATGAGGAGCAGTGACGTTACACACAATTTCAAGTCTAAATTGTATTTTTTTTTTCTGTAAAATTGAATAAATCAGGACGGATTTAGTCATAAAAAATCCCAGCACGCAAACTTCAGATTAAAATTGAGCTCAAACTCTCTTAGAAGTGAATGCAAAAATAGTTTGTTGTGTATTCAAACAAAAACTTCACATTTTTTGTGCTGATTTCTATCTCCAACTGGTCACAACTTCACTAGAATCAACAATTTTGCAGATGACATTTTGCTTTTTTACTGTGATCATTTTAATCCAGTCATTGTACCCCTACATTTTTAGCAAGTTAATACACTTTCTTACATTTTTTTTTGAAAGTAGTAATACAGCAGCTGCTGTGGTTTGACTACTATACCTATAGCACTATAAGGCACACATAAAAGCCCTACATTTTCCAGGAGCAACAGCGCGCCTTTTAATCCAGAGCCTCTTATATATGGATTAACTCTGGTTGTGCTTTCTGATGTTGAAACCATTGTGAGATACATGAAAAAATGTTTGTTTTGGTGTTGTTTTTGTGAATATGCTGAGGTAGCTAAAGTGTAGCAGTATTGGATTTTGTTTTCACACACTACTAGAGGTTGGGAGTTAACATAGTCGCAGTAACGTTTGTTTTAGCTGTGACAGTGTATTGGAAACAATGTTGGAAGTTACAGGAATTGTGAATACGCTAAAGAGGAGCGGTTCTAATGTGGCTGGTGGGTAGCGTGTTACAAACAAGTTCCAGAGGGACACTTTTTTTTAGTTTGAACAAACTTGTGCTCATCTCTTATTGTGTTGAAATACATCAAAGTGTGTAAAACTACAGCTGCAACTAGGTGAGTGTAAACTGGCAGACAGCCTCTTTTGTGTGTCATGGCGAAAATGGGGAATTTCACCACTTGGGAAGATTTTTTTTTTGCAATAATGTGGTCTGCAATTAATCAAACCTGTGCAATGTCATATTTACTGGTGAGTGAGTAAACTTCCTACTGGCTGTCATCGCCATGCAGTACAGTATGTGCTGTACAGCAGGGCAGATGCATCGCGCTTGCCTCAACACGACTCACTCCGCTTGAATGCTAAACATGTCGTAATTCTCTGCCCAACAAGCCGACCTGTGATTTTGCATCTCCGGAAAACACAGATGCACACCGGCAATCGCAGCTACACACACACTCAACCCCCCTATTCTCCAAAACGACTGTTCGCTTGCCAAAGAGACTCTCAGAACCCCATGAGGTCCTGGGCAGGTTCGGGGTAGTGCATTGTAATTATGCTGCTTTTGTCACCGCGTGATGCTGCAGCAGATGTTCCACCAGGAAGTGCCCAGGAATGCGTAGTTCTCTTTACCACAATCTGCTGTGAGTCCTGTAATATCAGGCTAAAGATTGAAGACTTTATGCTGCTTATGCACAGCAAAGAAAGCAGGAGTAAAAGTGAAAGCCGGCCCATCAAAGGACAATATGTTGGGGGCGACAGCTCTGTGGAACATTCCCATAGATTCCCCCAACACCACCAATCCCCCCATGCCTTCCCTTTTCTCCTCATCTATTTTCCTTCTTCATCCCCTCTTCTTACAGTGCTCCCCCACTCCTCAAAGAACTGCCACTGGACAGTCTCCTTGATAAGCTGGATTCACCGTGACCTTTCCTTTGTTCAGGTGGCAGCAGGCCACAGCCATGAGGGGAGACCCTCAAAATCAAATATTTGATTCATAAATGTTGAGGGCTCTGGAGTCAAGGTGCGTGTAATTCTGCTGGAGGACTCTGGCACCTTTGATGCTCAAGAGCCAAAGAGAAGGAAGACGGAAACCCTTGTGAATTAACTCAGCTCCCACTGGTGTCACTGGATTTTAGGGTTTGGTACAAAAAAGGAAGAGAAAAAAAGCAAAAACAACAAGAGGAGCATCATTTGAATAATATTTCTGTTAGCCTCTCAGTTCCACCAATCCCTCCTATATTCTCTCATCGGCTCATCCTCGATTTCCCTCTGGGAGGAATCTGCTGCTGCGATTTCCTGCAACGCACAAACCCCACTTCCATCACACACATCCCAGATCACCATCAGATCAGCTGTACTGAGGCAAAGCGGAGTTTATAACTTGGGTGGATTTCAAAGTAAGCATTGATTGAATTCCCCCACTGTCTTCCTCTGTGATACAGTTTGTACTAACGTTGTGCATGTGAAACAAAGACGGACGGACTTACACGGAAAGGATTTTTTTTCAAAGGCAACCGCAGCTATTTTGTGTGAATATCAATGTTCCCTTTCAGATTTTGATCCCGAGCAGTGCAGCTGCATGGGTTTGATATCAGAGAACAAAGGTTATAGCCCAAGGCGTGGTTTGATACCCGCCTGTACTCTCCAGTGCACGCAGAGGGACATCTACGACTAGTGTTGTCGGTTTGCGCCGCTCTCTGCACAGCTGGAAGTTTTTCATTTTGTCTCAGTTGTTTGGTCTTTTCAAAAAAAGTAACACCAGGCAGCCTAACTCGAGTTTTCAGCCAGAAATGTTAATTGAAATGTATCACATGAATATGTAAAATCCAGAGTGATCTTGTACAACTTGGAGCTCATAAAGTCATATTTTGGCTTGACTTTCTGTATTTTTTGCACTACAGAGCACAACAGATCATATTACGCACCGCCAATGAATGGGCTAAATTCGAACTTTTGTCTTACAAATGCCACACCAAACTATAGGGAGACTAAAGTCAGAAATAGGTGCATCCCTCTCCTATGTCGGGGTGGGCGGTCCCTGCCATGCACTTTCCTGGATTTCCCCCAAGCTCCGGGCGGTTGCCTGTAGAAAGAAATAGTCCAAAGTCCAACACATCATCCTTGTTAGCATATTTACAACAACACTTAAGTTTGTTTGCAACTCTAAAAAAAAAGAATGACATTTGACAGGTGTAGTACCTCTCAAAAGTTTGTTTGACATCTCTAAGCACAGCCAAAATTAATCCATATACAAGGCGCTCTGGATTAAAAAGCACACTGTTGTTTTGAAGGCCTTTAAATGCGCCTTACAGGGTTGAAAAAACCGAACGCGTAGACCTAAGGAAATCTGATCGATACACTTTTAAAGAAGCATATCTGTTTTTTTCCCCAACACAATATTTGCATGTTAAACAGAATGGAGGTAATTAATTCTGGTTTTAAGAGCCACTTTAAAGTGGTGTGCAGACTTAAAGACATGCTGTGTGTGTTCTTATGATGAAAGCTCCTGGGGATAAAGAAGCGTCATGCTGCCTTTGATATACACAGCAGAACCCTCTTCTATAGAAAAGCTAAAAAGAAAATCAATTTTAATTTTAAACCAACACCTGATTTGTACATTTGTAAAGACTTCTGTTTATAAAAAACGAAATCTTTATCCTACAATGTATTAAGTCCTTTAGAAACAACCTAACTTGATGAACTTGCTAAAAATATAGGCAAATTGATAAACTTCAATAGAGGTGATTGAAGGCTTTTTAGCATCCAAAAACCCTTATGAACAGATATTCATACCCAAACTTCCTGTTTACTAATTCCTGTTTTTGCAAACCGTAAACATAAGCTAGCTAAGGAATGCGTATGCTAATAATTTTAGCTACGCGCTCAACCCTGCATCAAAACAGTAGACTTCCAACAAGTAACACTAAATCAACAATAGCTACTAATTAGCTTTGACATTCCCATTAGCTTGCTATTAACATCATGATGCACATGGAAAAACTCAAACCAAAATATTTATTTTGTGAGATTTTAAAATACATTAGTATTGCTTAAGCAAAGAAAAAATATTAAACATTTGTGAATTTGAACACAAATTAAAAGACAGGTATTGTAAAGTTTAATATTTGTAGGCATTTGCTAACTTGTCCAAGTTTAAGGGCCCCCAGACCAGGGCCTGCAGGACTGCCCCATGTGCCCCCAACACCTGAGTGCAGTGAGGCACAGGAGCACAGAGTGCAAGCCCTATTGGAGAATTTTGGAGAGGCCCAGCACCCAAGGGCAAGGACCAGAACCCGCTCCATGAAAACACCGACACCCCAAGACTAAGATAGCATGTTATCCCCTGCTCATGGTGTTGCCAGAAAACTGATTCCTCTACTTGCGTGGAGAGGGGGCCACCAGGCCCAGAAGGCCAGCACCCAACAGACATTTTTTTTTTAATGTAGTTAATTATTTTTAAACGCACCAAAAGTGCAGTGTACGGAATTTCGTTGTATTTATACAATGACAATAAAGTTATTCTCTCTTGCAAGGCTGCCTCAGCTGAAGGCCTTGTTCCCTCCGCCAGAGGTGGGGTAGGGGACAAAAGATCAGAGGTTCCACCTTCCTTCTCAGTTAGACTTAACACTTTGTCATTCTCAGTCTCTCTATTCAATGGCAATCAACGGTAAACAAAACAAAGTAGAAAAAAATAGACCACAAGTCTAAAATGAAAAAGTTTGAGTCTCACTGAAAAGTCTTGAGGTCTTTTTTTTAAAGCCAGAGAGCGAGTCAATAACTGAGTCCTCTTCCTTCAGATGGTTCTGTGAAACAGAGCATCATGTTACAAGACACTCAGTTTTCTTTTTAGAGCCACAGTCCATAAATAAATCTCCAATAACTTACCCTACTAGTCCTCTAATTACCATATTGTTTGGGCTATAGGTCGCGGTTTTTGCATAGTTTGGCCAGAGGTGCGACTCAGGAGCGACTTAAAGGTGATTTAAAAAAAAATAAACATTGACTCATGTATTTGTTATATTCCTACTGACAACCTTTTGCCCTTTCCCATTTATTTCCCACTAACAACCGCTAAAGGACACTGTAGGTGTGTATCAATGTTTTGCAGAAGAAGACACTCCATTCCAAACAAACATGGAGAAGAATCTGATCGTTCTCATCCTGAAATTTTATATATTTTTTCTTAGTTGTATCTTTTTTTTTCTATCTTGGGACTAAAGTGGGACAGCAAGTCAGCAAACGTGGCCACAGAGACATGGAAGTACCGCTGAAAGCGCTGTCATTCAGACGCAGTTACTGGAGAATTAAAAGGTTAAAATGGCCTAGAGAGTAATAAAATACACCTTTCGTCAAACTCATTTTGACAGGTGACCTTTGACCCCAAAGCCATAAATCATAATATTTGACTGACAGATTAAGCATAATAAATATAAATTTGATATGAAATATATTCATAAATGATATGTAAATATAACAATAAATCATAATTTTGATAGATGAATGAAGTATAATTTAATTCATGCAAATGTGATATTAAAATGATAAATGACGTTGTAGGTATAAAGTAAAATAAAAGAATGCAATGTTTATAAAAATGTTTATCCCCCCCCCCCCCCCCCCCTCCACACCCCCCCCCACTCACATCCCTCCACCCCCTCCCCCTCCAACACCCCCCTCCCTCCACCCCCCCCCCAACGCCCCCCCCCCCCCAACATCCCCCCTCACCCACCCCCCACCCCCCGCACCCCCTCCTGCTTTTCAAGTGGAGGAAAACTGTTTTGGAAGAAAGAAATAAAATAAATAATTTAAACCCCCAAAAAGATGTTTAGCTAGTCTTTCACAGACTTTCATAAGTGCCCTGATGAGAAAAGCGTTAGTTTAGGAAAACTGTTTTGGAAGAAAGAAATAAAATAAATAATTTAAACCCCCAAAAAGATGTTTAGCTAGTCTTTCACAGACTTTCATAAGTGCCCTGACAAGAAAAGCGTACGAGCGCGCGGCCCATTCACCTTACGGCGAGAAAAAATGTTAAAGTAGCGCAGAGGGATTTTGTATTTCAGCCCGTCATACCTCAAGCCTAGCGCGCTAGCCACCAACATCCCCCTCCTCATCAGCCCACCCCCGCGCATTCCGGATGACACACACACACACACACACACACACACACACACACACACGCTGCACAGACCCCGGGAAAGAAAAACAAAGTTCCACCTAAGTGCAGTCATAAAATCTGTTCCGACGTGCAGGAAAACATAAGAGGCCATCAAGACGCGCTAAAACCCATCGCTTTTGTAGTTTAAGACAGACAGAGTTTACCTTAGATGCAATAGCGTTGATAACCCCAATAAAGTGTCGGACGTTCAGGAAAAGACAAAACATAAAAGACAATCGTGATGCTTAATAACCCACGCTTCTGCGGAATAAGACGGACAGACACCCTCATCCTAGGTGCAATGAAAATGATAAAACCTGATAAAATCTTTCGAACGCCGGAAAAGACTAAACATGAGAGGCAATCGAGCTGCTTTAACAAACCCGCGGTCAAATCGATCAGCATTCGGACGCACGCGCTCAGACGTCGCCGATTTCCAAAGATGTCAGCGGGCCCCGGAACAAAGAAATTGGGTGAGAAACTAACTTTTAACTCTAACTCTTTTATTAATAAAAAGAATTAACAAAAGCTTCACATTCTCTGTTTTTTAATTTATTCTTGTAGAATCACAAACACGCGTTGATGTTCATACAAGATTTTCGCAGGAATTCATAAGCGGTAAGCCGAGACGTTCTTGTTATATTCTTGAAAACAACGTGATTTACGTTTTTAACGCTGTTTTTTTTCAAAATTACAGATTTTTTCGGTCCGATAACGGCGTGAGCAGCGGCCTTTACAGACGCCTTCCCCTGTGAATTTTGAAATTTGTCCCGAAATGTCTCCCCCTGCTCAGACGGTTCCGACAGAAAATGAGGAACCGGAATTTGCTCTGACGCCTATAGAAAATGCATTACGCCGGCTGCAGGAACCTGAATTTGCTCTGACGCCTATAGAAAATGCATTACGCCGGCTGCAGGAAGAGGATGCAAATTCTCCAGATTCCTCCGCGCATTCAATCCCGTCAGATCTTTTGGAAATGTTGCAAAATTGTTGTGAAGGTGAAGAACCCCCACACAACGGATCCTGGACGCCGCTGCGCTCACCGCAAACGTCAGCGGACCGTGGTGAAACCCAACCCGCTCGGACAGAAAGTGTTTTCAGCCCCTTAAGAAGGGCTCTGGACCGGCTGCAGCAGCCTGTTTCACAGGCCGCAGAACTACAAGACGGTCGAGGAATGCCGACAGAGCCTCCAGCTGACGCGGCTGGGGAGGGGGAGGAGGAGGAGAGCGACGACGTCACCACCCCGACGTCGGCTGCGTCAACGTCACACGCTCCAGAGGATCCAGCCACGTCCCCTGCGAGGTCTCACGCTGCGGAGAGCGCCTCATCAGCGCGGGACACACCCTCAGGTCAGGTGCGGCGCGTGCCACGCGGTCGCTTTAACAACGTTGAAATAAGAAGGGTTTTTAACGTGCCCTCTCTCGACGGCACGCCCGACTTAGCCCAGTTTTACACGGACGTGGTCGGCGTTCTAGCCGAGTTAGCAGAGACGGTCGGCGCTGACGCTGAACGGGGTGACGTAGTGCAGTTGGAACTCGTAGGCCGAGATGTTCGTTCTCACACCAGCGTAAGAATAGATGAAACTGTAGACACGCGAGCCATACAGCAGGCCTTTGAGGAGCTGCTGGAGAGAGCCATTCAGTCTAACGCCAGCATAGCCTCAGACGCAGAATTGGAATTGATTGTACAAATTGTTCACAATCCGAGAGGGGGGGCTAAACGTAAAATTGAAGAATCTTTGGACGTTGAGATATTGGCTAAGAAGAAAAGGCATCTTTATGACCCGGGCTTTAGAAACGATAAATTGTGTTTTGCCATCGGCCTGGCTCACCTGCTGCATCCTGAATGCACGGATGCGCAGGTCGAGGTCAAAGCTCGTGAGTTGCAACGTTTAGCCGGTTTGAATGAGCAGACGCCCGTCACTTTTAGCGACGTGCACAAATTTGAGAGCTTTTTAAAACGCAAAATCGTGATCTTCTACAAAAACCCAGGGCAGAAGCCAATTTCTCACTTTGAGACGGCGTTTCCGGACAGATCAGCTCCGTTGTTTTTATTTCTGATTAAAAATCATTACTACGGTGTAAAAAATCTGAAAGGTTTAATGGGTTGGTCCTACGTCTGCAACTTTTGCTATAAACCTTACACGAATCCGCACTTTCACCGCTGCGCGGGTCATTGCTCAACCTGTAATGACCCTCTGTGTTTGAACACGGATTTATTTCGGATAGAGTGTTCAGACTGTCATAAAACCTGTCGCTCGCAGAGCTGCTTTGAGAGGCATAAACAGCCCAGAGCAGGCCCAAATTCTCCCAGCATCTGCGACTCCTACAAGAGGTGCAAAAAGTGTAAAAAAACACATTACATCCCCTTGAGCGGGGCTGCCGGGAGTCACGAATGCGCCCCTTTAAAATGCAAAATATGCAAAGAGAAAATAGAGGGGAGTTTTAAAGAGCACTTGTGTTACATCCAGCCTTTGCCCCCTGCGCAGAAACATAACGAGAAGCTCATCTTTTACGATTTTGAGACGTTTCCTAACAAAAACAACGAGCACGTGCCCTTTCTCGTCTGCACCAAAGCTTTGCAAGGTGAGCCCTGGTGGTTTTACGGCGTTGACTGTGCCAAAGAATTTGTTCTCCATTTCAGAAAAGCCAAATTCCGGGGCTCTGTGTTGATAGCGCACAATTCGAAAGGATTCGACAGCTATCTGCTCCTCAAAGCTATGACGGAGCTGGGTTTAACACCCAAAATCCTCATGACCGGAGGTAAAATTTTATGTCTGAAAGATGAGGATTGTGATTTGACGTTCATCGATTCTCTGTCATTTCTGACCATGAAATTATCCGACATGCCAAACGCGCTGGGTTTTCAAAACAGATGCAAGGGTTATTTCCCTCACGGTTTTAGCTCGGAGGAGCGGTTAAACTATGTCGGACCCCACCCACCCGCATCAGACTACGGATATGACAACATGACAGACGGTCAGCGAGACGATTTTCTCAAATGGTACAACGAGGCGAGCAAAAAAGTCTTCCATTTTAAGAATGAGGCTTTGCTTTACTGCAGAAATGATGTGGAAATTCTGGCTGAGGCCTGCGTGAGGTTCAGAAGCCAATTCCTGAAAGATTGTAACGTTGACCCTTCAGTTGCGTCACCATAGCATCCGCTTGCATGAAAGTTTTCAGAACCAATTTTTTGAAACCTAAATCTCTGGCTATACCACCCGCAGACGACTACAGAGGCGTGAGCAAAAGCTTCTCACACGCTTCTATTCAGTGGCTAGAGTTCGAAGCGAGCAGACGGAAGGTCTTCATTCAGCACGCGCTAAACCGGGGGGAGCGTCAAATTGGGCCTTATTTTGCAGACGGCTATCTGGAGCGCGGTGGAGAAAAATTTGCCTTTGAATTTTTAGGTTGTTTTTTTCACGGTTGCCCCACATGTTTCAGGCCTCAAGATAAATGCCCGCTAAGAGACGTGACGTTTGAGCAGCTGCACGCCGACGCTCAGGAGAAACTCCAGAAGCTGCGCAGCGTTTATGGCGTTAGCACCGTGGTCATATGGGAGCACGAATGGGACGAAATGAAAAACAATAACGCGGAGGTGAAACATTTTCTGGAAGCGTTTGAAGTGCCAGACCCTCTGAAACCACGCGACTCTTTGTACGGTGGCAGAACGTGCCCCATCAAGCTGCGTTACACAGCCGCTGAAAACGAAGCCGTTCATTACGTGGACGTGACTTCTCTGTACCCTTACGTGAACGCCACCTCGGCTTACCCTCTGGGTCACCCCACCATCATTTACGAAAATTTTGACGCTCCTCAAAATTACTTTGGCTTAATTAAAGCCAAGGTCTTTCCCCCGAGAGGGCTCCTGCATCCTGTTCTGCCGTACAGAACTTTGGGGAAAAAGCTCATTTTCACCCTTTGCAGGACGTGCGCTGAAATGAACAATCAGGGGGGCGAGTGTTGTCACGACGACGAGGCCAGAGCATTGACGGGGGTGTGGGTAACCGTCGAGCTCAACAAAGCTCTGGAGAAGGGGTACGTGCTTTGTAGAATTTTTGAAGTGTGGCATTTTCAAAATAAAAGCGATTCAGTCTTTACAGCGTACATGAACACCTTTCTCAAAGGTAAGCAGGAAGCGTCAGGATATCCTCCGAACGCCGCAGACCGGGAGAGTCGTGAAAAATACATTCGCGACTACGAACTGAAGCAGGGTATTAAGCTGGATGCTGAAAATATCCGCTTTAACCCCGCTCGCCGACAGGTTTCAAAATTATGTCTGAACAGTTTGTGGGGCAAATTCGGACAAAGAATAAATCTTCTGCAGACCGCCTTGGTGAACGACCCCGAGGAATTTTTTCGTTTGATGTTTTCAGGGATGTGCGAGGTGGAATATTTTGCGTTTCTGAACGACGCCACAGCCCTCGTTCAGTGGAAATGCAACAAAAAATGCCTCACCCCGCCGGGAAATTCAAACAACGTGTACGTGGCTTCTTTCACAACGGCGTACGCCCGTCTAAAGCTGTACGGTTATCTCGAACGTCTGCAAGATAGGGTTTTGTACATGGATACGGACAGTCTGATTTATTCAGCGAGAGAGGGTCAGCCCCTCCTTGAACTCGGCCCCTACTTAGGTGATCTGACGGACGAGTTGAACGGTGACGTCATTCAGGAATTTGCGGCCGCCGGCCCAAAGAGTTACGCTTATCAGACGAGGTATCGTAAAAAAACGGTCCTCCGTGTCAAGGGCATCACTCAGACGCGAGAATGCAGCGAACACGTTCATTTTGACAGCGTCAAGGGGCTGGTGGAAGGTTTCTTGCAGGGTTCAAGAGGTCAGACGCTGCAGACGCCCCAGCGAATCATCAGAAGAGATAAAAAGGGGTTTCTTCTGAAAAACTCTGTATTTTCCAAGCGGTTTCAGGTGGTGTTTGATAAAAGACGTCTCTTTGAAGACGGGACCACTTTACCTTTTGGTTATTGACCGCAACTAGAAAAAAGTCACACCCTTGAAATGGAGGTCAATTATGATTGCAGAATTAAGGGTCCATTTTCATGTCTGATTGTAGGACCCAGCGGATGTGGAAAGACGTATTTTGTAAAGAGTGTTTTGGAAACGTGTGAATATGTTTTGGATTTTGTACCGGAGAATCTTGTGTGGATTTATAATCAACATCAACCTCTGTATTCTGATCTGATGAAAATGAATAAAAACATTAAATTTGTCGAAGGATTACCCGATTCTTTCGAAGACCCCGAGCTGTTCCCGCCTCATCAAAATCACCTGGTCGTTTTGGACGACGTGATGTTTCAAGCGGCCGATCACCAAGACGTAGTGAAAATATTTACGCAGTACAGACATCACAGAAACATGAGCGTTTTTATGCTGACTCAGAACATATTTCACAAGGGAAAATACAGCCGAACCATCGGGTTAAACAGTAATTATATGGTTTTGTTCAAAAACCCCAGAGATAAATTACAAATTAATATTTTGGCGCATCAGGCTTTTCCGACGCAGAAGGCCTTCTTTTTAGAAGCCTTTGAAAACGCTACTCTGGAGCCTCACGGTTATTTAATGGTCGATCTCACACCCACATGCCCAGAACATTTGAGACTGCGGACGGGGATCCTCCCTCATCAAAGACCCGCCGTTTATTTGCCCAAAAAGTCCTAAAAGACCGAGGCCTCTCATGTCAGCGCGGATAAAAAGAAACGTGCCTTTACTCCAGGCTCTGTATCATGCTGCGCCGAAGAAGCGTAAAGACATTCTCAAACACTGCTCTAAGGATTTCATCCAAGCTCTGTGCGAGATTGCTCTTAATCTGCTGAAGGGGAATATACCGTTATCTTCGGAACAATTTAAAAAGCTCAAAAAGAGGAGGAAATGTATCCGCTCGTTGGCCGATAAAAAGAAGAGTTTAAAAAACAAACACGACCTCTTAATAAAACAGAGCGGAGGGTCTTTCCTGCCCCTTCTGCTCGGAGTGATCCCTTCCGCCATTGAGTTACTTTTAGGGCTGGGAAAGTCCTTTCGAAAGTAATCTTTAGGTAAACGGTGGAAAAATGAGAAACGCGCAGAAAATGTACTTGGTTTCTCCTCAGCAGCTCCGCAGCGGTACTCATTTCGAACCCTCCATCAGATTAGAGGCCGCGGATGATTTAGACGGAAACATGAGAACCGTGCTAAACGATCGTAGCCTGACCTCTTATGAGAAAATTAAAAAGTACGCGGAATTACTGCGACGCTATCTGTCTCTGGTGAAACAAGAGGAAAAGGAGAGGCCCGTGCATGTAAGGTCACACGTGGGTCTGCAGCCGCAGGAGCAGCGTGAGCAGCTGCAGCCGCAGGAGCAGGATCTGCAGCAGGAGCGGGAAAGGAGGGGTGATGCGGGGCGTGACGCTCCCTCGGCTTCATCCTTTGATGATAAACGGCAAAAGGACGGTTCGGAGGTTGAACAAATTTTAATTAGTCTACCCCCGCGCGATCGGAAGAACGCAAAGTACATTTTGAGTAAAATATCACCGGACGGTGATGGTTGGAATTCAAAAGGCGAATTTGTTTACGGAGGTAAACCCGTGAACGGATCGCATATGATAGATTTATTGAAATACTTATCCCGACCTTACAAAAAATCGTCATCAACCCCGCCTACGGGTTGGCGTGAATTTTTAAGCACGCTCTCTGAACTGAACATCCCGGCTTCTATGGTGACCAACCCTCACGTTCGAGCTCATTACAACCGAGTGAAAACAGGGGGAGATGATTTCTTCCCGTCCCAAGCCGAGCTCTTCTCATCGGATCGGGGTACGGAACAACTGAGGCCAAAAGCCAAGCGTCTTAAAAAAAAAATCATTATGTCTCCACGCTGGCTCCATATGTGATTGAAAAAATGCTCAGAGTCTGTCTTTTTTGCGTCAATAAAATGTTTATTCAACCATTTTACGCGTACAGTCTCTTCTTTAACACACAGTCCGTCTTAATGACGGATAAAAACTTTTAATATTCCAGTCTACAACACCCCTGTTTAAGAGCGGCACAGATTCTATTTCTACGACAATGTTTATATTTTTTCACATAGTCAAACACCATAAAATCATGTTTTATCACATCATCGCCTACGTATTGATTTAAGACTTGATTAAAACTCAACCCGCACCCGCGCTGATGAAGATAAAAAACGCAGTGATGCCCGCAAACGGCCGATAGGACGTGTTGAAGCTGACGCCTATGGTACAAAATTTTGTTTGAGCGCTTCTCCAAAAACTCGAGAATGGGTTTAGGGTAAAACTCCGGCGAGCATCCGTAAGAATCAAAAAACGTGGCGACCCCTCCCTTCTCCAAGGTCAAACCCAACCAATGCTGACCGGGCCGATTAGCGGGGTCAGTATTGACGACAAAAAAAGCAGGGAGGTCAAAAGAGCGAGTCAAAAGCGCCAGCTGATCGCAGGCCCACACTCCGCAGAAAACGTCATCGCCCAGCAGATGGTGCAAAATGTTTTCCAGCTGATGAGAATCCATTTTTTGTTTTTAATAATAGTCCACGAGAACCTGTCTTTTGGAGTTGATTTCCAGCACAGAATCGAAACAGGCGTACACTATAAGGGTGGATGTGTGTGGGAGCGGTTCCCGGAAGCGCATTTCTAGCCTCAGAGAACCGGAGGAGACGGTCGACAGGGCGTCGCAGTCCTCCGCCGGGGTCAGATTAAACGCAAAAAGGGTATAACCGGCGGCAAAGGCTCGACGGTCAATACACAGCGGTAAATCCTTCAGGTGTCTTCCTGTGGCGCTAAAGAGGTTGTAAAACTCTCTGACGGACTGACCGGCGTTAAATTGAGGCTGGAAAGCTTTAGCGGGGATCTGACGACCGTCCTGAGAGAGCGCTAAATATTCCACATTGTTGTGTGTAAAGTTGAAGGGGTTTAAATCTCGCTCACCGGTGAAGGCAGAGTGGTGAACCATCCCTAACACGACGGTTTTAGGTAATGTACCCAGAAAGAGATTTTCTTGGTTGCAGATTCTTGAGTTTTCAGGAATGGAGTATGTTTTTACGCTGACGCGTGTGAGAGGGTAAAGAGCGTTGCCTTTTAATAACGCGGCCTCGTGTCCTAACCGTACCGCCGGGGATACGGCTACTTTCTTCACAAACAGAGAGGCTCCTAACACACGCAGTTTAAACGTGGAGTTTGCTGCCCCCATGAGGCAGAAAGCGTCTGAAGCCCTGGTCAGCTTTATTCTTAGATCTACAGAGTTTAACAAAAGTCTCTCGCAAAAAAACAGGTCAGCGTGTAAAGGGCCCATCAGTTGAACTTCTCTAGAATTATTGGTGAACTCTGCCCTGGTATTTAGCCCCTTGTTAGGCCCGTTAACCGTGACGATGGAGTTCATGCCCCCCGGGGTGTCTTTGTAAAACAGACCGGCGCTAAACTGACTCTTGAGGGTGTCTTCTGAATAGTTTAGCAGCGTTTCGATCATGGCTCTGTAGGGATGAGTAGCGCTGGATTGTGAAATCAAACGATCTCCTAAAATCACATCGCACTGACTGAAGATTGTGTTTAAAGGGTAATTAATGAGCGCGACCTGCGCGTCGTTCTGTAAATCTGAGCCGTCCGCATTACACACTTTTAACCTCAGATAAAGCAGCGTGTCGTTCAGATCCAGATAGCGGTCGCCGTCTCCAGGAATGAAAAATTCCAGGGGACCCGTTTCAGTGATGGCGGTCACCGGAGCTACTTCGGAGTAGGTTTTATCCTCCAGGGACAGCTGCGTCATGGGTGCTGAGAAAAGATCCAATTCACCCAGCGTACACTCGGTGGACTTTTGGTGCAACAGAGCCATCTCAATCGCTCTAAAAGATGTCGGCGGAGCGGCTGTGCTTCTTCCTCCTCTTAATATTGGCTACTGATTTCTTCTTTTTGCGACCCCCTCTTTTATGGCCTAGGGCTGAGACAGAGCGTTCCCCCGGCGGTCGGTTTTTGGGTCTACGTGACAGCACCATGAGCCCTCCTGACCCCTCCTGTCTATCCGAATTGATTTTTGACACGGTTTTCTTAAACAGGCCCGCGGCTAGATCCCCCGCCGCAGCTTTAAGGTGCGGTTTAAAGACTGAAACGCCGTAATTCAGAAGAGGTTTAGCAAAACGGAAAAGTCTGCTAAAAATCGATCCTAGCCCTCTACCGTACATCACCTGCGCCCCGTGAAAACCCGATATTCCCCCTCCTCCTCCGCCCACTTGACTGTCATAATAATGCACAAAGCGGCGGGGGTCTCCGATTAGAGTCATGATTGTTTTTTTTCCCTTAGCCTCTGTCACCCCCTGCAGACACGTCTGTAGGCTCGCCGCTACTGAGTGAGGTTATCCAAAACGTCTCGTTTTATGCTCTGGGTCTGAAGTGAAGCGTCAACACGCACTTTCCGTATGTAAAATCCACCGTTTGGTTCTGATCATTTTTTATTTCAACCTTAACGTTTTCAATGTGTCTTTTAGCCAGAGGTAAATAGTACGCGGGGTTAAAACGCTGCGTGATGATATCTCCGTATTCCCCCTGAACGTCAACGGTTCTTAACAGGGGTGCGTACACGTCTCCGACCATCTGGGGCGCTACAATATCGGTGTAGCAGAATAAATGATAAAATCCCCCTCTCACATCCGCCGGAAAAGGAGCTGTTTTTTGCTCAAATTGAAGCCACTCCCCCGGTTTCATCCCCATAATGCGCGCTAAAGACGAGTGAAAACGTAATTGAGTCTTTCCTGAGGTTTCAAAATCAAAACGCATCTGAATGTCGTTGTAACCCAAAAAGATATCGGATTTAATTTTTCTAAAAAACCCGTTCAGCTCCTTCCTGATCATACCGACGGTACGATAGCAACCCTCTCTGATCCGCTGCACGTGCACGGGTGATTCTGCGTCCTCAGACTTCATGCCGTAAACGGGGACGGCGTGTGACCCTTCATGCAGAAACTCTGTGATCTTCAGCGAAGGTTCAGGTTTCTGACGCCATTCGAAATAGGCGTCCTCGAGCGGTACGTTGTAAAAAGTGTGCGGATAAGTTATTTCCGTCAGAGCCACCTCCCATTCTTGATCAAAATCCAGGTGGCTGGGTAAGTCCACCCGGAAGCTCGAGCTCTTGTTTTCCTTAAAAACGTCTAAACTGGCGTTAGAAGGCAGTGTGATGTAAAAACCGTCTTTACCTAAAACCCTCATGGTGAGAAATAGAAACGGATGAGGGCGGCGCGGTTATTTAAAGTTTTTTTAATTCAGAGGCCTTGATCCAGCTGTTAAATTTCTCAGGCCAGTTTTTCCAACGAACCAGGATCATCTTTTCCCCATTTAAGGTGCGCCTGCCTATAATTTTTTCAACGTGATACGTCCGGTCTCTGCTCAGCTTGACCTTCTGCATCTCGGCCTCGTAAAATGAGCCTTCTATGGGCTCGCGGTCCAAATCTTGAAGTTTATAAACGGGCGGTGTACGGTGTAGAACCCCGGCCACGGTAAACACCTCGTCTGTAAAACTCTGCTCGTACTTTTTGTCAAATTTTCCTCTCAGTTTTGAGATTCTTACAAAGTCCCCTTTTTTGAACTTCATTTTCTGTTTTTTATGACGTTCCGGAAAAGAACCGTAGAGATTTCTAAACACCTGAGGCACATTTTCGGACGTCACATCGTCCGGGGCCATTTTTATGGTTTTGTGAAAACTTTTATTGTAACCCTTCAACAAATCCTGCAGGACGTCGACGTAACGCCTGGTGTTGTTGGCTGTAAAGAATCTCCACATTCTAGTCTTTAACGTTCGATTAAATCTCTCGATCACCGACGCTTTTAAATCGCTGGCTGTTGCAAAATGCACAATTCCGTGCTTTTTCATCAACGTTTTAAAACTCTTGTTAAAAAATTCCTTGCCCGAGTCCGTTTGAATTTTTTCAGGAATCCGACTTTCTTTGAAAATGGATTCAAAAGCTTTTGTTACCTCGTTGGCCGTTTTTTTCTTCAAAACACGCGCGTAGGCCTTTTTTGAAAAAACATCTATGACCGTCAGTAAATAATTATTTCCGTCGTTGTCGCCCGCTAAAGCTTGCATGTCGCACAGATCCGCTTGAAATTGGTTTAAGGGTCTCGCGACAAACACTCTGTTCCTGGGGAAACGTATTCTGACCGGTTTATGCAGAGTGTAAGTGTCCTGCTCCGACAAAAAGTCTTTCACGTCCGTCGATGAGACGTTTTTCCCCGTTTCTTCCTGCAAGGCTCTGCGTAATCTCTCTGGACCTCCGAGACCTCCGGGATGGGCGGGGTCGTAATAGGCTTTTTGCAGGACTTGTTTTTCCACCATGATGTTGCTACAACCTCTCAGAAAAAATAGAGACTGAGGCCTTCGACTCTGATGAGAAGCTATTTATTACATGCAGGCATCGCTAACATACAGAGGTGATTACTATACAACAAATGGTTACACTTTTTTTCCGATTAAAAATCAAAAAGCGGTAAACTTTATTCTAGTCAGGTCACACGCTTAAAAACAAAGAGGGTTACATTTTAAAAATCAAAAGCGGAGATAAAAGCAGAAAACTTCATTCTAGTCGGGTCACACAGTTTAAAAAACAAAACAGAACCGAACCTTGAGCTTGCTAGATAAAAGGTTCTACAATCGGGTATATAAAACCAGAGAGTCTCTCTGGGGAATTTCACCTTTCCATATTTTCACCGCATCCTCCATCTCTACACAATCAACATCGTTGTTGTCAATCATCCGATCGTACAAGGTCTCAAATATATTTCCTTCAGCAACCCGGGCTCCGTTTCTCAGTTCGAGGAGCAGGGCGTCAGTCGCTCCTTGGATTCTCATATCATCAGTCTTAAGATTTTGCCCAGACAGGAGGGTCTTGACGGCGGGCATATATCCGGGAGTTTGCAGCTTCTTCATCAGAGCTAAATAGTTGTTTGAAATAAAGCCGTCTTCCATCGGGAACAAGCAGGGATGATTTGTCTGGCTCGGATGGTCCACTTGGCAGCCGAAGCACTCTTCTTTACGTAGATCATTCAAGCAGCTCGTGAGGAAACGGAGTATGGCTGACTTCACGGTTTTGATGAAACGAGATACGATCATCCCGTCAATTTCATCCGCTTCAGGATCGGCCTTCTCTCCATCCGTTTGGGGGGACCCGGCTGCCTCTACAGATTCATCTTCCTTTACAACCCCGCTAGGATGCTCGGACGGGTGGTGGTCCGCTTCTATAACGTCGTCAAAAGGTTCTACCCGTCGGTTGTGTGGAATGTGGTCCTGCAGCAGCGAGGGTGAATTCTCAGCGTCCTGAGAAGTTTCAACTTCTTCTTCTTTGTAGAAGTTCTGGGTAGGTTCCCACTCATCCGTCGCCGCATCTTGGTCCCACCCCGGCACCACGGCAGAGAGGTCCTGAGACGGTTCAAACCCCTCGAGACCCGGAGGTGTTCCGGAAGAAGACAACATGTCGGGGTCGATCGGTGAGGGCGGAGGTGTTGGCGGTGTCCAGACGGTTGTAAGGCGTCTCTGACCCCGAGGCATGTCCGTCTTTGTAGAATTTGTTGGTCGGCGGTGTGCTGGCGTGCGTTTCAATCTCCCGCCGTGTCGCTCGCTTTTTAAACACAAAGTGGGTAGGGCTCACTCTAAGGGGTGTGTCTATTCTAAGAGGTGGGGATTGGGGTTGGTCGTTGGATGGGGATGGGTTGGGTTAAAATTTCAGAGACCTCTTCACAATCAACGTTTCAACCCAGTCACGACAACGATGGTAGAGCTCCGTGATTTCAGGCTCCGCCTCCCGCATCTTTTCCACCCAAAAGTTGAACGGGATCTCCATGATGGGTCGGTACACCCCGCAGCTGGAGTTGAAGCTTTCCAAAACGAAAAAGGCCTCACCCTCGTCGTCCTCCTCGGACCACTGCTTGCTGATTTTAAAAAACCAGCTGTCGCTCGTAGAAGACTTTGTTTGCCAGATTGCGCTAAAAGTTGTTCCGGACTCTGGAATTTCTTTAGGCTCGACGGGGGCTGTCTCGACCCCCTCCTCCAAAGTCGCCTCATTCACTTCCGCCCTCTCCTCCTCGTCGTCGTCATCCATTTTTGTCTGCTTCGAAGCCGGAGGGCTGAACGCCTCATCTTCGCTTTCATCGTCGGAATCGTCTTGTTTCAACATCACGTGTTTGACCACTGACCAGTCGTTGGCTGTTAACGCGGCGGCTAACAGCAGGCAACCGGAGGGATTCTCACCGTCTCTTTGATACATCCATAGCTCACCCGTCTCGTAAATGAAGACGTAGCCAAAAAATCCAGTTCGTCCGGACTCTTGGAAAAACCATTCTCTCTGAAGATCTCCTTTGGGCGGGGCCTGAAAGCGGCAGAGATACTTTATCTGCTTCTTGGGAGCCGACGGAGTCGTCGTTTCTTCATGGACAATCTTGACGACGGAGATTGGGGTTTTGCAAATGACCGGTGACCCCTCTCGCGGTTCAAAAGAAGATGGTTTCACCTGAAACTTATCCATGGTAAGTCTTTTTTTAAAAAAAAAGGAAAAATTTGTCGTTCTTTGACTACAGCCCGGTCCTACTACTATCATGTCCGATCGTGTTATCCTTTTAAACACAATCTTAACTTTACTCCGCCCATAGGGTGGGTCTGTGGTGGGTTTAGGGGGGTGTTTGGGGGGACCCGTCAGTTTGACGAAAAGTCTGTCCAATGGCTGATGAGAAGGAGGCGGGATGTTGGTGGCTAGCGCGCTAGGCTTGAGGTATGACGGGCTGAAATACAAAATCCCTCGGCGCTACTTTAACATTTTTTCTCGCCGTAAGGTGAATGGGCCGCGCGCTCGTACGCTTTTCTTGTCAGGGCACTTATGAAAGTCTGTGAAAGACTAGCTAAACATCTTTTTGGGGGTTTAAATTATTTATTTTATTTCTTTCTTCCAAAACAGTTTTCCTAAACTAACGCTTTTCTCATCAGGGCACTTATGAAAGTCTGTGAAAGACTAGCTAAACATCTTTTTGGGGGTTTAAATTATTTATTTTATTTCTTTCTTCCAAAACAGTTTTCCTCCACTTGAAAAGCAGGAGGGGGTGCGGGGGGTGGGGGTGGGTGAGGGGGGGTGTTGGGGGGGGGGGGGGGCGTTGGGGGGGGGGTGGAGGGAGGGGGGTGTTGGAGGGGGAGGGGGTGGAGGGATGTGAGTGGGGGGGGGGGGGGGTGTGGGATGTTTTATAAACATTGCATTCTTTTATTTTACTTTATACCTACAACGTCATTTATCATTTTAATATCACATTTGCATGAATTAAATTATACTTCATTCATCTATCAAAATTATGATTTATTGTTATATTTACATATCATTTATGAATATATTTCATATCAAATTTATATTTATTATGCTTAATCTGTCAGTCAAATATTATGATTTATGGCTTTGGGGTCAAAGGTCACCTGTCAAAATGAGTTTGACGAAAGGTGTATTTTATTACTCTCTTGGCCTTAATAAAAGGCTAAAAGATCTTGTGAATCCAGACATGGAGACATGTTTGCCAATGCTTTTGTAAGATTTGATTTGACAGAGCTCTTCAAAATAAACCTGATCTGAATATACCTGATCTTTCAATATCATTTGTGGCTTCCAGGCATTGTAATTGAGATTTACAGCCAATGCTTTGCGATGAGACTAAAAACTTGAGGGTAGCTTCTCCCACATGCGACGGGAGTTTATGAACATATTTTTGGTCAAGCATTGAGCACTGAATTTGAAACTCATCAAAAGAAAGGTGTGGAACAGGAATTTAATTGCATTTGGTGTGAACCCAGCATCATACCAGGCTTAGCAGATTTGTTCAGAAATGTTGCACTTTACTCCCTAGGTGCAACTTATACTCCAGGGAGACTTATACTCCAGAAGATACTGTGTCCAATTTCTGTGTTCAATCACAAATACTCACATTTAAAATCCCCTTCATTTTACAAGTTTAGATGGATCTTAGTTTAGACTTACAAGCTTGGATCAACTCTTTCCACCTTTTGCTCAAACTGTCCTCTCAGGAAATCCTGATGTGAGACGCATACTATACATGTGACTCTCCGCAGGAATCTATCTTCATTCAGCCAAAGCTAGCAATGGATTTATTGCTGTGCTGATATAAAATCAAATAAATGGGGGTGGGGTGGGGAAGATAAAGGAGGAGTGTACATTTATGTAGATGACAAGTTAAACCGTAAGGCCATTAGGGGGATATTGTCTAGTTATTGGTGATAAAAGCTGCCAAGTATGGAATCAAATCATCTGGGAAGACATGAGAGCTTTTTAAGTGTCTATTGAAAGAAAGTTCCAGCTCTGGCTACAACCATGCACTTCATTCACTTCATGGCTTCTTCTTGCTTTTTATACGCTATCGCACATATGAACTCCAGCTCTGGAGGCCATCTGCAGCTGTGTTGAAATATGGTTCCCAAGACAGAACGTTAGATCCTTCCATCTGCTTTACTGGGGTACGGGGAGCCATGGTGTGTTTAACTACCCTTAATTCTGAAATAGAAAAATTAATGGAAGGAAGTGGGCTGTAATTTTCAAAATGCTAAATCGATAACAAAATGTAAGTCTATCATGACTATACAAGATTAGTGAAATTAGTTTAAATAATATTTAAATAATGTAATAAATGAATGTTTTTTTATTTAATAAAAACAACACAAACACACTTATATATACATATATATATATATAAAAACATGTGATGTTATATAAAACCCCTGCAACAGACCCAGGGGCCTGGATGGGTCGCCATTCAGGGGTGTCCCCTGCCTTCGCCCATGAGTAGCCAGGTTAGGCTCTGGCAGCCCCGTCACCCCAAAAGGGAGTAAACGGTATAGAAAATTAATGAAGGAATGTTATATAAAATGGGATAGTTCTTAAGTTTCAAAATAAGAAGAAATACGTTTATTGTGAGAAAAGTGTTTAAAAATAAAAAGGCTTTTTTCCATGTTGATATAGAAAGATGTCTAAGAAACAGACATCTTTGCATTGAATGTGTTTTTGTTTCCTAAACAGTTTTTTGGAGAAAACAGATCATTTATCTTTGTTATCAGTGTATTTGTGTGTGAATTGTCACCTCTGGGCAACAGCTGGCAGGATAAACAGAACCAAACATCTGGACCTCATTGATTTAAAGCAGATATTGAAAAAAATGAGTAGAACTTTTACAGTAGCAACAATTAAAATAATAATTTGAATAGCTGTCGGAGGAGCTTCAAGCAACACTTTTGACAGCTGATGAAGCTTGTGTTTGAAAATCAACATTTTGTTGAGTCAAAGTCAAAGAAGGATCCTGGAAAGTGCCACAAGCAAGAGCACATTGGAGGCTAACCAGCAACTCTGATGTGGAATTTTCTGTTATGTGTTTACACATATGTGTTTGTTAGTTATATTCTGTGATTCTAGGCTGCATGGTGGTGGTGTATTGGTCAACACTCACCTGACAGCAAAAAGATCCTGGTTCAAAACCCAAATAGGACCTTTCTTTTTTGGATTGCATCTTCTGCTTGTAAATGTGTGAGTTTTCGCTGAAAACTCTGGTTTGCTCTCACTGTCCAAAAAAGCTACATAGTTTAATTGGTGATTCTAAATTGTCTCTAGTTCCAATTATGATTTCACAGCCTTTTCTGAAAGCACAGTTGGAGGTAGAGCCTTTGGCCACCAAGCCGCTGTCTTATGGAATAAGTTCCCCGCTCATGTAAGAGAGTCTGACACAGTTTCTACATTCAAAGTTAAGCTTAAAACATTCCTCTTTGGACAGACATATTGCCAGGCTACCCAGCAATCAGAGAATATTTCACTTACTGCTGCCCTACCTACTACCTACCTACTCTAATAAAGTTTTGGGGAATAATTATAGTTTTCAATACATACTTCTCTGCGGAGCTAAGCAAAGGGAAGATGGTTTGATAAACCAGACCATGGCGGTCTATTCCCCCAGTTTAGTGGGCTTGCATGATCTTAGATTAGATTGGTAATATATTTATATCGACAGGCTAAAACTGAAGATTCTCTATTATTACCACCTGCAATTTGTCCCAAATTACATGCAACATATCTTTGATATGTCTGAATAAAATTTCAATACCAATTAGTTGCTACTAGGCTACTAGAAGTTTGAACCTGAGGAAAGTATGGTGCACTGGGGTATTGCCCTCTATAACTCCTCCTCTCCTCCTCTATTCTTTATCCTTCATCAATTATCCAGTATTGTATTTTGTTTAATTTTTTATCCCTCTTCTTGGAGCAGTGTGATTCATATGTTGTCCCACTCCCCCCTAGGGGAACGGGAGAAATTACATGTGGATTGTCTGTGCTCATGTCTTTGGTCGTTGACCATCTTGCACGAACAGCTGTACCCCAGTTCCATCTGGTTGAAGCCCATCTGCTACACTATTCAAACATGTAGTTGTAGAGTTAGATGAGGTGATTTTTCTTTAACAGTTCTGGTATATGCCTTTTGTTTATATTTTATGACTGACTTTATGTTCTTCTGTACAAAAACTGGTGGGAAGCCCATTGAGACAACTGTGCTGTATTATTGGGCTATATAAATAAAATTGAATTGAATTAATGAGATAAAACAGGCTCAGCCATCAAATTGATGGATTCATGTGATATTATAATAACATGTTCAAAAACTGCTTAAAACTATGCATCAAAAGGAATACTCGAATGAATGAAACAATACAAAACTGTGTCAGAAGACTTTTAGTATTGGAATGTCTTTTAAATTCAAAAATAAAGTTGTTTTGGATACCTCTGCACTCTTTGTGCACTGTCTAGACATTCAAACATTTTTAATTAATGATGAATAAAGAAAATAACCATAGTCCTGATTATTCTTCTTGTTGCCATGTACTTAGCAGGGCTAGAAGATGGATGGATGGAGGACATGCTCATTGGCGTCTTTTTCCCTGAGCTGTTGCTGGCACGCAATCTTCGAATTACCGTAACTAATATTTACGCAATTAATGTAATTTCAATTGATTAAAGCCTGAGAAAAGCACTTAATCAAAACAGCTGTTTTTCCGCGTCTGAATTAATTGGAATACGTTAACTGCATAAACACTTTATGGCTGTAAAAAGTTGCTTATCAGCACAAAGCTGCTTTTCTCAGCATCAGAATCTGTTGAATTATGCTAACTGCGGAAAAACTTTACAACTGAAGTTTTCTTTATCAGCATAAGGCTACCTTTCTCTACTTCAGAATCTACTGGAATTGCATTTATTACGATAATTATACTAGAGCTAAAGCTCCAGGACTAAAGCTTCGGTGTATACGGATTAAAGACCAAGACGAAAAATTGTATTTGACTCCTCCCATTTGGGGAGGGAGGTAAGGAACAGAACGGCATTAACAGGTCAGTGCTGTCTGCAGCTCGTCTGATTTCTTGTTTGACTCAAAGCCAGGTCTACACAAGTACACCAGACAACCCTTCAGGGAGAAAGGATTCCGCTTTCCTTTAAGTTTTAGTTCCCAGACATCTCAGAAAAAGGGATTATTTCTCATAATATGTCACTTTTTAACTTTTTCCCCCCATAACGTTAACATGAAAAGATGAATCTCTTTGAAAAAAAAAGTCTAGTTTTGTTCATCTAGAAATAGCTGAAACGAGGGAACAGTGGCATATGTCAGTCACAGCAAAAAAGACAAATGACTCCGTGAGCTCCCTCTAATACAAGCAAAGATCTTCAAAGAGCCAGGTGAGACTTTCCAACATCAAAGATCTTCATTTGACATGCCAGACCCACAGTATTCCAGGCTGTCAGCTGCAACATATGTAGAAATCCTCATCTGCTTGTAATGAATCACACACGATCTGATATAGGTGATATAAGATCTAAGTGAAGCACTTACCTCCCTTCACGGCTGTTATGTAACGTGCAGACAGAAGGAGCCAGGTTGCTTAAAATAGCTGCAGCACTGCATATGGAAGCATGAGTAGACACCAAGCTGCTTGTAAAGTGTCCACAGTGGGGACCACCAGCAGGCAAACGCAGGTTCATGTAAGGATGGTTTATGTAGCCACCAAGTAATAGTTTAAACCAGTTTACATGGTTTACCATGGGTCTTACAGGTAAGACTGCAACATTTACGATGGTAGGAAAACCAACTGTAAACTGAAAAAAAAAATGTTGAAAATGTTTGACAAATAAAGTAAATAATGCTACTCACTAGTTAGAAGCATTAACTACATTAGCTGAGTTACATTATTAACAATAAGTGTAACTCCAAATCTTGTTAACAACACATAAAAATAAAAATAAAAATGCAGACGGACAGTGCTACACATTAGCTGCATTAGTGTATTCCCAGTAACACCTAATCTTGTTTGCAAGAGTAAAAACAACAAACTGATACCACTAAAACAAAGGTTACTTTCACTACGCTAACTCCCAAACACAATCCGACACAGCTACATGTCAGGTGTGTTAGCATGTTTACAATAACACTTAATCTTGTTTGCAACACAAAAAAACTAGGCTGTTACTGCTTAAACAAATATTACTGTGACTAAGATAACTTAAGCAACGTTTTTAGCCACACTTAAAAAAAAAAAACAGTCACAGATTCCAACACTGCTACACGTTTGCTGCGTTAATTCACATGAAGGGGATTCGGGTTATACGGCGCTCTCTCACTTTTTAAAATAAATGAAGGCTTTTCAGTGCGCCTCATAGTGCGGGAAAATATGGTACATGATTTAGGCTTCATGTCTCAATTTGTTCAAGTAAGTCAACACATTTTTTTTATATTGGGGCTACACTGTGGGGTAGGGGTTAGCACTCTCACTGCGAGAAGGGTTAAAATCCTGGCTGGGTCCGTTCTACGTGGAGTCTGCATGTTCTACCCTTGTATCCATGGGTTTTCTCAGGACACTTGGGCTCCTTGCAGTCCAAAAACGTGCTTCATAGGCTAAGTGATGACTTTAAATTGTCCCTAGGTGTGAATGTGTTTGTGGTTGTGTGGCCCTGCAACAGACTTGCAACCTATCCAGGGTGTACCCCGTCTCAACATAACAGTAGCTAGGATATGCTCCCGCTATCCCATGACCCCAAAAAGGATTCAGCAGGTTTAGAAAATGTACAGTTTGGTGTAGCCAGCCCCAAAGGACATTTTTCTGGCTGATTTCCCGTAGAAGTGTGTTAAAGCTCCACCTTTATCTCCTGCATATCAGTCCTTTAAGCATGACAAGACGAGTGTGGGTGGGGGGTACTCCAGTCGAACTTTAGGAGAGACGTCGAATTCAGATGAATAAAAAAAAAAAACACAGATACTTTAGTGCATTTGCAATTCAATCGCCACGTCTGGGATTAATGCAGAGAAATACTATTTGCATTCCTGCTTCGAGCCCAGCTCGCCGATGCGCACGAGGAATTGCGGCTAATTTATGGTCTGCAGCATTATCATTCATGATCGCATGCACAGAGGCCAGCCCGCACTTCTACATGCGTGCTTGCGTACAGTGGATTGCAGGGAAATATCAGCGGGTGGAATCAGCAGGGGCGCGTGGTTTACTGATGCTCCCTCCTGCTGAGCTACACCTTCCTCTGAGGCCTGTGATGTTTTCATGATGCAGCATTCGCTTGTCAGCTGGCAGAGTTGCAGAATGGTGTCTGCTCCATAAAAGCTCAGAGTGCTTCCTGACTGGAATTTTTTATTCCCAGTCTTGGAATAACGAGTTCCTCATCCTCCCACGGTGATCAGTGTTCACTGAAAACCTTCTTCTACTTATGCTTGTGATTGCAACCAGTTTCAGGACTTCCTCTGAACTTGCATGAAAGGAAAAGATTTTCCCCCTTTTTAAAATAAAGGTTTGCACAAAAAAACTGCAATTCTTCCAGATCAAAGACACAGAGGTGCATCTTGCACCCACTTTCATTCCTGGAATTCAATTAAGTGCCACCAGTGTCACACACAAATGCAATGTCACAGTGTGAAATGGATTTCATTAAATGGAAAACAAGGAAATCTGTGTTTGCAGAGCCAGTAATATTTGGGCCTCGGGTGATACCACACAAATGACGGAGCGCTGCAGAGCTTCAGCGCCATAGTAACAGAGATTAAATTAGCAATGCAGTCAAACGAAGGTATCGTGTCTGGTATGCAGGCCACAATATCCTGTTAACTCCCGCCTTTGACCTCATATGCATCCAAGTAAACAGAGAATAATCTCTGGACGCCTCCAGTCTCCAAACTCTGCAGATCCTTATCTTGTTCATAACCATCCAAAAGTTTCACTTTTCCACTAAATATTACGTTTTTTGTGAATGAAGTTTGTGGCACCTCCCCTCTTTTAGCTGCTGACAGATTTAGACACTTTTGCATGGAGGGAGCAGCTGTTTGAATGTCAACCAAGAAGATGCGATGGTGGCGAAACAGCGAGGAAGGCGGCGGTTTCCTGAAAATTAAGAGGCTCATCTGTGCAGCAGAGAACTGGAATCTGGTTTATCTGCTGATGTCAGATGGTTATTGAGCGACAGAACTGCTGGAATTGAAATTTGAAACAGAACTGAGAATAAGACGTGGGAGAAAAAAGCTCAGACTGGATAATAAAGATGAAGGTAGCCCTCTAACCTTTACCCCTTATAAAAAAAAACATAATGTAGTTTTTGGGTTAAAATGCTCAAAAAGTCAGAAACATCAAAACTATTTTTGAAAATGTTATTAGAAATAGTCAGTTTTTTTGTTTTTTTATGCTAGTTTCAGTCATATTTAGCAGCATTGCTTCATTCCTGTACTCCCCTGTTTAGTGTTCTCTCTGTTTCCTCATTTTCATTCCCTTGTTCAGAGAGCGAGTTTTAGTTTTCAGTTTTTGCGTTTAGTCTAAGCTCCTTCCTTTTAAATGTTGCAGTTTTACCAAAAAACCCTGGCTGATGGCAGAAGGGAGCAAATTTTCTTTAACTTTTTAGATTAAAAAGCTTATTTATTAAGGTAATCACAGTTTTTAAACTGTACTACTCTACCATATATGTGTGTATTTTCTTTCTTTTTATGAATACAACTGGTATAATAATGTTTTCTGTGTTTATTTTTGACATAAACTTTATGTTTACAAATCTTCCTTTCCCTCTTCGCACTATTTTTATGCACTTCTTCATGAAGAATGTAGTCTTCTGTTGGTCTTCAATGCCTGTGTGGTTCCAGCGAGGGATCAGTCAAAGTGAAAATGGTTGTGACAGCAAACTAAAGACGATCATTTCTGTCTCAGAGTACAAAAATGCTCAGAGATATCATTTTAAAGTTTATTCCTCCCATGTGCACAAACACCAGGTTATAGTCCCTAATCTGCGTGCAGAATTGCTGCAGACAAAAGCCTCTGAGTGAGCTGCAGAACAAAGTGTTGTCCAAACAAACCAGGACGCAAAGTCCGCTGCTCATTCTCCGTAATTAGATTCATGATCTGCATTTCACGACAGCTGCCGATGGGATTGTGCTCACAGCATTGTTTGCCAGCGCCCATGCAAATCAGGAAGAGGAAATGTCTCTTCCCTCTTTGATAGAACTGGATATCGCATCGTGATTTGCACTTCTCAGCGAAAAACAACACATCATCCTCTGGAGTTCCAGCAGAACCCTTCCAGGTACCAGTGAGTTACAGAAGCCTGTCCCACCAAGCAGCTGCTAATTAAGCTCTTTATTTCTGCTTTACAAGCAATGAACACCCGAAACGACATTTATAGTTTCTCTAATACCTGGTCTTCTCAGGATTTAAATCTCCTAACTTTATCTGCATGCATTTGTTGCTATTGTGTTTAAAGACCTAATCCGATGAAAACTGTGTTTTTAACATGTTCTTAGCATTTTTCTGATGATAGAGGACATAAATAAAGAAAATAAGCTCAAACTTTCCTTTCTTTGTTCAAATCGTTATGAATTAGGAGCAGATGAAGAATCACTATTTGAAAAAGATCTAGAAAACACTGATTGTTTATTATGTGCCCCTTACCAACCAATTAAAAACTACAAACTAGTGTAAAAAATACATACAAGTATTTAAAATCCAAAACTACACACCTAAAAGTGTAAAAAAATATATATACCAACAAGTATTTAAAAGATGAAAACCCAAACTTATCAAAACAAACAACAATTCTTAAAAATCTAACTTTGCACCCCACACTTACTAAAGGATTGGCCCCTTAATGATCATAGTGCCCATGATATGTATGTGTAGGATGCTTGTAGGACCGCCACTCAAACTACATTCTGATTCTGAGCCTACTTTCCAAATTCCTTACAATTGGGCTGAATGCAAGAATAGCGCCCTTATCACGTGAACAGCACAAAGGTCCTCTTGCGTAGTCTTATCTAATCAACTACTTACGCTTTTGTGTTGTATAAACTTTTGCTACAACCTGTCATTAACAGCGTACCCATAGAAAATGTGCATGAACAGTTCCTCTACAGGCTCACCGAGGGGCCTACGACCTTGCTATTTCAGGCCACCTGTGTGCTCCACAGGCCTGACCTGACCCTAACCCTAACCCGTGAGGGCGGTTAAAGCTTTAATCACCTCCCTGTTCCATTTCCTTTTAGAAATATTGACATCTTTTATCATAAAGCTGTTTTTACAGATGTTTTTCAGAGTCTACCAGGTTGCAGGCAGTTGTGGACATGTCTGCTGCTGTTGTTGAATTTGAAGCAGGCTGTGGGGGGGTAGCAGGTTCTGGAAGGGAGATTCAAACATTCTCCCGAGATAAATGCCAGAAACTCTGCTGCATCAGTGGCATCATGAATCATATGAACGCACACAGATATTCGCTGTGATACTGAGGCTGCATGATGCATCTTGAAGACAAGAAGGCAGGCAGAGACTGAGAACGAGGAAAGAAACTAATTAAGAACTCAAGATGAAGCTCTACGCCTTCATAAGCAGGAACAACGGAGGAAGCCAAGGGCTCAGAGCAAAGAGATTTAATTAAAAAAAAGATACTTGAGATAAATCGGTGTTTACCATCCTTTCTTGAACCTTAATTCTGTCACAGATAAAGATGAACCTGCAGCCGAACTGTAAGTGACTCCATAAATAAATAAGCATTGTTTTTGTTGAATGCTGTCATCATCCCCAAATACCCATGAAAATTGGAAAGGAAGTATTTGTCTTCAGCATATTCCGGTGATACGATAAATTATACAGCAGCTGGCTTTTTTACCTCTTTCCTAACCAGAATAAGCTGAATGATGACTGCTTTAAACTGGTTTAAAGAGAGTCTCAGCACCTGTAATGCTGCCTTCAGAACGGGCAAGAATGCGCTCTTGGATGCACTTTTAGCATATGGTGTTCACACTGTTCTGTCATTACTCCATACTAGCACATATACCTACAGCTGGAAGCGATTTGAAGCGAAACGTCAAAGAAGAGCAGATCATGCAGATCTTTTTTGATAAATGAAAGTCGTGGTGACAAATAATTTCAGCCGGACACGGACCACAATTATTAGTTTCTCATTCATGATCAAGTTTCATATGGTTAGCACTTCTGTGAATTAAAAAAGGACACATCTTTTCATCAAAACCTGAGCACCTGATTGGTCAAAGTTCAACCTGGTTTAACTATCAATGCGAGTTCAATAGATGCTTGTTTTGTTCGTTGAGTCCAAAAACGGTAGAATCTTGCATAGCTTTGCATGAAAGCGAAGTTTTGAATGCCAAAGCTCAATGAAGACGAAACTACCGGCAGATTTTCTCTGGGCTGTCACCAGACTTTGGCACAAACATTTCCTGTTTTTATTTTTGTTTTAATCAGTATTTGTTTTGTTGTTGTGTTCACTGTTATTCAATGATGACTCACCCGAATGAACTGTTGGTGCAAAAACCGAATGAGCGCGAGCGCCATGAAAAGAACTGCCTGGGCAGCATCACTCTTGTGGTTTCTTATGTTTTTGCATGTATGTAGCCACCCGTTGATTGCCAGAAAGTGATGACGACATTGGAAAGTGCCAATATAGTGCTCATTTAAGCTAACGTTTCTTAACGGGGGTATTCCTCAGCTGCCCGCAATCCTCTTTCAAACAACATTTTACTCCTGTAAACATGATGTACCAGAAGTGGAGCAATAAAAAGACAAGCTGCTGGATTACCTCCATTGTTGTTGCTTTTCTAGTCGTCGCACTACAATGACGCAAACAAGATAGCAGTCTACACCACGCATGCGCCGTGAAAACAAACTGCTCTGTGGAAGTGAGGCTTAACTGAGTGGAAAGGCTCACCAGAAATGACTGGACCATGCATGCCATATCACTCCTTACCATACTGTATTGGATCACTCAGTGGAAATGAGACTTTACAGTCCTCGTATGGATGTGGGAGAGGTGGTCGACAGCATCCATTACTGTAGAGAAGGGTACAAATAAAACATGGGAAGTGTCAGAGTCTATAAATGGCATGAAATGTTGTACCAACATGCTACTAATTACCTATTATTCTTTAATAGTTGTTTTATGAGCCTAAAATTGACAAAAAATAGTAAAAAATGTCACATATTGGTCAATGCAACTACACACATTTGACCAGAACATGCCAGCACAAACAAGCAATGCTAATTCCACTGCAAAGCTGGGAAATAGGGTTGTGGTCCATCTTGGTGAGTTGGTTGCTAGGTTGGGATGACACAAGCCAGGGTCCAGGTTGCTATGACAACAACACTGATTATGGGTGCTGGTGCAAGCAGGTCAAAAAATGTACCAAAGCCAGCAGAAATTTGTCTGTGGTCCACTTTGTTTGAAATGAAATAGATCTTGAGTCACATGTTTTTATTTGTGTATATGTACAGTAGTTGTTTGGGGGTTTTATGACACCATAAAAAACAGAACTTTTAAAATTACAGAGCAAGTCTAAGATTTCCAGAAATCCACACTACCAATCTCTGTTAATCCTTTAACAGCAGAGATGTTGTTGACAGCGTCTGAAAGAGACACATATTCTATGCTGAGGACTGTTCTGGTGCTGTAAGTATGTAAGTGGAGTTTTTCTAGTCATTCTTTGGTTCTTAACTTTATTTTTTGGGAGAGGGGCATATAGCAGTACGCTCTACCTGTTTTTTGGGGATATACATTAGGCATGTTCTTTTGATCATCTCCTTAACTTTCTGAAAAAATATTGGTGATAGAAACTACTTCCATCCTGGTTTTTACTGGCGCAAACATTACCCCACAATACCGACGCAAAGCCGGTTTTCTCTGCAGATGTGCTGATTCATGTTGAACGCGGCAGGAGGCATGAAAAGAGCATGGCGGGTTTTGACAGAGGCATCTCTGGTGTAAAAGGTTTGAAGCCTAAAAGAAAAAAAAAAACGTAGATCGCCAGTTAAATTAGTCTTTTTAAACCATGAGTATTTTACGACCAAAATGGGGATTTCCCAGAAAATTAATGTAAATAAAACAGACAAACCTCTGTGTGACGCAGCGGCTGAGGCATTTGGATCCTTATGCAAACCGTTTTGTTAGCATGAGCAAACAGATAAGGGCTAAGCAGAACATAGTTAGGAAATGAGCAAAAGTTTAAAGGCAAGGAGCGAGGCAGGATGGCAGTAGGCAAGCACAGGTCAAACATGTAGAGGCAACAATAAAAATAACGCTCAGACTGAATGACAAAATGTACAAACAAGACGTTGCGTGGAGTTAAGTCTGGAGCGGTTAAAAATACAGCAGTTACTAATGATGATTCGGACCAGCTGGTGACAACAGGAATTAACGGCAGAGCATGATGGGAGATAGAGTGAGGAAGAGCACCAGAGACCTCAGTACTCTGGAGAGGGGTCCCTCCGGTGGTCGAAGGAGGAGGATGAATTGGATAGTGGAACCCTGACGCTGCTTTGAGACAGTTTTTCCTCTTCTTCCTTTCTTTTTTCCCTTAAAGCTGTCCCTGAGGGCTTGTTTTTAAAGTTTTAAAGAAGCACTAACAGCTGCAACACCGCCCGACACCCCCCCACCCCACCCAGCTTAGACAGCAGCAGGTAAGGAGGGGCACCAGGCAAAATTATTGATGACATCCACATTTTGAGTTATTTTATTTATGTTTTGTACTTATGTTCAGTAATTATTTTTATTTTTACATGAAACGAGTGGTCTGTCAAACTGTTTAAAAAAAACAGTAATATATAATTATTGGGATTTGGTGCCCTCTTAAGTAGATGGTACCCTGGACATCTGCCTAGATCATCTATGTCCAGAGCCGGCCCTGCTTCAGTGTACTTCCAAAAGATTCTAACTCGAAAATAACTCTACCTTTAAAAAAGCAGTTTTTATTATTAGCCAATGTAAAGTGTTGCATAATTTTGTAAAGCTACTTTTCTCCTCTTCTGGATTCTGCTGGAATAATTGCGAAAATAGTTGAAGAGAATGGTAGTCAAAAGAATGTAAACACTGAAGCCCGGTGGTTAGTACATGGGCTACACTGTGGTGCAGTGGTTAGGGTTAACAGCAAGAAGGCCCTGGTTCAAATCCAAGAATGGACTTCTCTGTGTGGAGTTTGTATGTTCTTCTCGTGCATGAGTGGGTTTTCTCCATACACTCCGATTCCTCCCACAGCCAACAACGTGCTTTATTGGTTAATTAGTTACTCTAAAGTGTGCATGTGGAAGTGATTTTGTTCCCTGCGACATACTGGCGACCTGTCTATGGTGTACCCCACCTTTACCCAATGGTAGCCGGGACAGCAACCCCATGACCTTGAAAGGAATATGGCGGGTTAAGAAAATGGATGGATGGAAAATTTTCAATTTGTATAAACAGAGTTAATAGTTAAACATTATTTAAACATACCCAAATCAAGAGTATGTCTTAAATCAAAGATGGAAATCAAAAAAAAAGCCTTGAGTGTTCATCTGTGAGTTTATAGCTGAAACAGCAGCCACTAATTGTAGCTTGGCGAGGATTCAACATAGGATGGTCATTCTCTAACTTATTGAACAGTGTGGTTCTTAGTTTTTCTGCCACAAAAATGTTGTTTTTCATATGTGAACTTGTCATGTAATTTCTTGGTTGGTTTGTTGCCAAGTTGGAAATTGGATTAAAAAACTTGCTACTCCAAGTGTCTTCCATCTTTACACAATGAGTTGTATGTTTGTTATTTTCCTTTGACTCCTGTAGTTGAAGGAAGGTTGGACTGAGGAAGATCTGCAGCAGCCCCTGTCCAGAAGGTCTCCTTTCCAAAATAAAGGAGTGAAATAACAAGGGCGTGTGAGAACTTGGCGTGAATGAATTGTTTTGGCTGTGATCCACATAGTTTCTCCGGTCGAGCCAGTTAAGGCGCAGATAGCGGTGCAGCTTTCTGTTATTTTCGGATCTGAGCGGAGTATTTGTGCGACGAGGAGAACAGCAAGGAAAAGGAAATGGGAGCTGGAATGAAAATACATCACCCTCCCTGATGTGGAGGTGGGGTTGGATAAAAACGCAGAAATTTTAAATATTGTTTCAAAACAACAACTAAAGGCAATCGATTTGCAACAAAAATCCTCCTCTTGTTGGATTTTTGCAGAACAGGATATGTTAGCTTTATCAAGTATCAATATTATGTGAAATGCATTGTGGGGCCCATCCCGTTTTCCTCTCCTTCTCCTCTAAGTTGTTGCATTTTGGAGAGCCCTATAGAATACATCAAAACATGCAGAATCCCCTCAAGCTGCCTGCTTCTCCACTCGTCCTGGACACAGGCGAGGCGGATGCTGAAGAGAGCAAACAGGCCTCCTCTGATCAGCCTCTCTGTAATCCCGTAACGGCTGTGTATCTTTGTAATCCTGCAAATAGAGACGGAACAGACCCGATCCTGTGAAGGCTGCACTAACACAGGGGCTGGAGGGGGAGTTAACCGCAAAAAGCACAAACGCCGTCCATCTGACCGCTATTTCTGCTTCGTTTGGAGCAGAATATATGCAAATATTTGGTCATTGGTGGAATAAATCCAACAAAAATGCAACATTAATTTATTCAGGTCCAAGGTTTATGTCCTCATCTTCATTAACTACATTCCTATTAATTTGTAATATGCTACAAGTTAGCCACATTAGAAGCTTTAGCATATTCACAATAGGCTACCTGTAACTCCCGACCTTCTTAGTAACCCATAGAAAAAAAGAAAATCTGACACTGCTACACATTATTGTTTATTTACACATTATTGCTTTTATTTATTATTTACAATTACACCCAACATTGTTTGCAACACAAAAAACAGACTGATACGTTCAAACAAACAATACTGTGATCACACTAACTCACAAACGTGTTGGTAACATGTAAAATAGTGAGTCCAGCACCGCTACATGTTAGCCGTGTTAGCATAGTCATAATAACACTCAGTCAAACATTTTGACAGAGAGCCGTGTATCTCTAATAATCCCTCTGACATCAATGAGCACAACCAGACTGAATCCATATACAAGGAACTCTGTATTATAAGGCGACTGTTGTTTTTTGAAAAAATATATGATGTTTTCAGGTGAGCTTTAAAGATTCAAATACAGTACTTTTATTTTATTACTTGAAAACGTTTTTGCCCCATCTTAATTTTTTAATTTTTTTCTATCAATCTAAATGATCATGATCAAAGCATTTTTTATGAGAAAGAATTTACCTAAACAAAACGTACCATTTTTGTTTGACATTTTTTAAAAGAAATTAACTGGATAAAGCTAAAACCCTGTGGCCCCAGGGGAAGGAATTCATACCCCCTACACCTTTTATCTGTTGGTGCCACTCTAATGGCAACATTTTTAGGGATATTTTAGGGATATTTTATTTTATTTATTTTAAAGGTATTCAAACTTCAAACTTTATTTATTTGTACAGCGCCTTTCCTTCTTGTGAAAACCCAAGGCGCTTTACATAAAGATAAATAAATAAAAATAAAAATATAATAAGCTGAAAATAATATAAAAAATATAATAATAACAAAAAAAAAATTACAATTACAATCACCCTTCCCTCCCCAGCTCCTCCCTCATCCACCCAGCCCCCACAATACATGACACCCCCCACAGGAAAACTGAACAAAGATTAAAAACTGCAGCTCTAAGGAAAAAGTCTGGCTCAGTACTGCTGTCGAGAAACGATATTACGGGGATCCGTTTATTTCAAGGTCCAGCCCAACCACAGGGGTCATCACCGAAGTGCCCTACCCAACACAGGGCAGTCCAGAGCCCCCTCAACATGGAGGTACCCCAGCTGCCCCAATGAGAATGAGCACCGCAGCACCAGCTCACTCATAGGCAGGAGGACCCCGAAACAGCGGATTTCCGTGGGGAAACACTGGAGTTAACGAATAAATGAATAAAAAGCATTTTAAAAAATGATAATAATACAAAAAATAAATAAATAACAATAATAATAATAATAAAAATAAAGAAATAAATAAATATGGTTAGTATATTAAAACAATAATTGTGTACATAAATTAACTATAAAATTATTCAAATTAAAGTTAATAATTACTTTTTTTTTTAACTTGGAAAAGATCAAATTATGTAATTCTAAAAATTATAAAAAAGCTAAATTAAAAAGGTGGGTATTCCAGCATTTATAATTGTTTTAAAGACAATAAAGAGTTTGTTTTTCATATATTAGAGTTCTTTAAAACCTAAATGTAGTATTTTTATCATTCAGAGGTGATGCTGGAGTATTCTTTTTTCTTTTGACTCCCTTTCCAGACATATCAAAGACTATTTTCTAGTTCTTGAATTTGTAAAATAGCATGATTGTGGAAAAAAATATTTAAATTTTCTCATTTTTTGATTGAACATTTGCAAAAATATATATTTTTTAAAACTCATAGACTGTAGCAGCAAGTCAAATCTCTGTTTAAAAGCTTCATTTTGTGTTTAATTTGCTTTTGTTACTGATGTATTAACATTTTTCGAATTGTCTGAACCGTTTAGTGTGAAAAAGATGCAGAAGAACAAAAGTCAGGAAGTAGGAGGAGAGCAGGAGATCACATCATCTTTTTGTTTTTTCGGTTCCCACTGTGATGGGAATCAAAACAACTGTAAAGCAAATCCATTTCACAATTGATAAAAAAGAAATGACAGTTTATGATCCACTTGGGATGCTTCACACAGAGCTGCGTTGGTTTCCCGGGATACCCTGACTTTCCAGTGTGTCAAAGCAAACCTGAACACTGCTGCAGGCCAAACAAGTGAAATCTGCCAGCAGGTCCGCCTGAGAATGAGGGTTGCGGTTCATTTGGAGGTGAACAGAACTGAGGCTAGCCGCTGAGTGAATGCAAAAGAGAAATCAACAAAGCAAGTAGTAAGTCATAGAAAATGAGCATCATGTATCTCACAAAAAGGGAAAAAAACAGTTACTCTGGAAATCTAAAGTAGTTCAAACCACAAAAGTGTGTCTGGAAAATGTTTTTCTGTGTGGTGTAGTTGTGACGTGAGTGCACTTGTGAATAAATGACTTTCAGGAGAAAGTCCTCAGCTATCTTCTGCGCCCTTGTCAGCGCTTGTTTCAGAAGATATCTCCCAAAGACCAGCCGTTGAAATTGTGTGACGTTTAATTGGTTTTGGTCAAAATCAAGGTGTGAAATCTTCAGCGTACCCCAGAAGCGACGGACATACTGTGCATATCACGTGTTCAAGAACACATTAACTGCAGCTTCTGGAACTGTATGTATCTGTATGTAGCCCACGGTGTTCACACTGGATAAGCAGGGAGTGGCTTTTTCTTCCTTTTCTTCAGTTAGAAAAGTCTTGATGCGAAAGGTTGAATCTCGTGAATCTTGCTCCAGGTTTTTTCTTGCACAGCTCAATTCCGATATTTAACAAACTTGGTGTCCAGCCGTTCACACATCGCAAATATTAATTTTTCCTCCATGATCAATTTTCAAATGGTTGGCACTTCCCTAAATTAAAAAGAACGCCATTCAAATGTCACTACTGCTGTCAGGTCTCGAGCTTCGGTCTCCCCCTTAGACCACCAGAGGAGCCATCTCCCAAGTATTGACTTTTCCCTGAGCCTCTCCTGCACTCCAACTCCCATCAGCCTCTGCACTCTGTTCCCAGGTCTCACCAGCTGTTCGTCCTCATCGCAATCACC
Source organism: Oryzias celebensis (assembly GCA_014656515.1). Taxonomy (NCBI): domain Eukaryota; kingdom Metazoa; phylum Chordata; class Actinopteri; order Beloniformes; family Adrianichthyidae; genus Oryzias; species Oryzias celebensis. The sequence continues at coordinate 40,593,943 of BNCR01000012.1, forward strand.
ACAAACAGCATTCAGGTAGACACCAAGCTTCTACCCGGTGCGAAGTCTTGTTTTGTTGTAGCATTCATTCTGAGTGGGTCTACTGATATTTCTCCGTGTATCACGACCCTTGCCTGTTTTGACTCTGTCCTGCTTCTCTCCGTGCTTTGACTCCTGCCTGGGTTTTGACTTCGTCCTGCCTTGCCCATGTCTGTGTGTTCTCTCTATTAAACCAGTTGCACATGGATCCAAGTGCCTCTGCCTCTTGCTTCTTGTTGCCTCTTGTTGAAACTTGCATGAACGAGAGTCTTAAAAGCGGGAGCCCAAAACACTTTTACGAGCATTTATATAGACTTTTCATTAGAAGTGGCAGTTTGAATGCGTGTTGCTGAGGGCGGCGTGATCATAGCGTACGACTTGGGCTAGAGGGAGGTCCTGTGGTTATACTTTTGTCTTACAGCAAAAACACCTTAGTTAAAATTCTGGATGGGACCTTTTCGTGTAGAACTTGCATGTTCCTATGATACATTATTATTTTTTCCTGTTCCTTCTCATTGTCCAAAAAGCATGTTTCATAGGTCAAGCCTTAGTCACATGCACCCATTGATCCATATGGGTTCCGTGGGTTTTTGGGTTGTCCACTCCCATGTAGGGTTTTAGAGAGGAGCAGCAGCATCTTAAGGGGAGAGAAGGTTTGTCTTGCAGTTTCCTTGCAGCTAAATTGATCACCTCAAGAGACATCATGAACATGGAACGTACACTTGGAAGGTGTAGCGTAAGGATAATGTAAGTTGCATGCATTCATGGGGCACAGGTGACGTTGTTCAGTGTGACGTTGTTCACCACACGTGCTGGTAAATACCTGTAGGACAGCTGTAGAATACTCACACAAACTACATTTTGATTGTCTAATTTACTACTTAACTGGAGACTCTAATTTGTCCTTTAAATATAAACTAGTGCTGTCAATTGATTAAAAAAAATAATCTGATTAATCAGGATTGATCACAATGTTTTACTAGGTAAATTTTATAGAATAATATGCAGCTTTAGAACAAAAAAAGGTTAGAGAACAGTTTTACTTGCCAGAAATGTAATTTTTGTGAACAGAATACATCAACAGTAAGATAGGCAGAAATCTAAAGAATTGTATGTCTGCATTATTACTCCAAGAAAACAAAGATGCTGATATACAGCCATAAGAAACAAACATTGTGTTTCTGCACTTTAAATGGGCTGGGTGAATACTCTAATCTTATTGGCTGCTGGGTGTTGATGCACACCTAACAAAGTAGTTCCAGTCACGTAGCCGAAATGTTCTATGTCACTGCACAGGCTTCTTTAAAACAATTTATTTGCTTCGTCTTCTGGACAAAAACAAGGCGTAACTTTCTCTCTGAACTGATGCTTTACTGAACCTATCGTGACGATCAGCATATATAATCACTTTGCTTTACCGGTGCAGTCGAGGTCTGTCGGCCCAGCGGCGCATTTTTGTGTCACCATGAGAACAGGCGGCACTACCAATCAAATAGTTTGCTTTTTGTGAGAAAGCAATCTAAACCGAAAAAATAACAAGAAGACATTACTAAAAATTGAATGAATATTTATTTCTTTTGTAAGTGACCACGTTTTAAACGGGAAAGTTAATGATGAAGAGTGTATCAGTGCACACCGTGGAAGCCTGACGCAAAGCGGAAGACGGTTGCTTCTGACTTGTAATTAAGTTGTTTTAATCAATATTAATGCATACATTTTTTTAATTGATTGCGTGCATTAACGTTGACAGCGCTTCGGGTTGCGCAAGGTATGAGAAGCGCATTTTATAAATAAAGTTTGGTTTGATTTGATTTGACAGCCCTAATATAAATATGAGTGTATGTGGTTGTCTGTCTCTGTGTTCCCCTGTGACGGATTAGTGAGCTGTCTAGGTTGTACCCCACCTTTTGCCCTTTAGTAGCTGGGTATGCTCCAGTAACCCCGTGACCCTCAACGGTAAAACACCTGTTATAGAAAATAGATGAATGGATAGGAGGACCCCTAAGTAAACGGTGGGTTCCAATGTGATTGACCTGTAACTGTGATTAGTGTCATCAATGATAGACGCTTATTAAATGCGGTTCCTAGTCTGGAAACATCCTTTTTTTTGTCCAATTCCCAGGTTTATCCGTGGATCTTCTGCAACTTCAGCGGTCTTATCTCATGTTAGTGAACACCTTGGTGGTACACAGGTATCTTTGCATGTTGCAGCAGCATTCAGGCATTACTACAGTGGAACCCCCCGCCCCCCACATTCATACCTCCACCCACCCACCCTCTGCTTCTTCCTCTTGTACCGTTCGTCCACAGATAACTGCCTGCAGCAGACGATGTCCTGTCGGCACCTGGCACCCAGGGGAAGGAAGCCTCGCTATTTCCCACCTAACAAGCACACATGCACACCCGCCCACTGTGTTGTGCTGTGTGCACACGCACACGCACCACCCTGTGCTGTGTTGTGTCTTGACGAGCAGTTGGGCACACTGTGCCGGTGTGGAGTTATCATTGTGTGCTTTGTGAGCTGGTGTTGTCTGTCAATCTCCACACCCTCCTCACCCCCACAACACCACCCTTCCCCTCCTCCTCCACCCCCTTGGTCCCAGTCTGGTTTTATTGAAGCAACAGACAGCGTGGGCACGCACACAGACACACACAGACATACACAACAGCTAGCAGCAGCTCTGATCCCAAGCTGATAGGCACAGACAGAGACTCGGCGAAGTTGAGAGAACAGCCCGAGGTTGTCTGCAGACCACAGGGAATACGCCCCCGAGTCACCAAAAAGCCTGAGCCGCAGCCAAAAAACTCTGCTCAACCCTGCTGCCTCTGCGCTCCCTGTTCCTGCCTCGCTGACTCTTGTCTGTCTTTCACATCTTCAGTTTTGTTAAGCTTTCTCGCCGTTTCTCCGTTGCTCCTCGCCCCACAAACAGTTAGCATATTTTCCTGTCTGCTTGCTGGCTTTTATTCATCACTGCCACGAGTCCTACTCGCAGAAATCCCGTGCATCAGCAGTGTAATTTTGCAATCAGCACGGCGAGGAATACAAATCAGATCGGAAGCCAGGCTTTTAATGCACGCAATCCATCAGAACAGAGGGTTGCAGACAAATTATAAACATGCTTTATTTTGAAGTGATTAATAGTGAGATTATGGGATTGATGCCCCACCCCCCCGTTTATTCACAAAGTTTCTGCTGAAGGATGTCGATGGAGCTGTGATTACCGAGGACAAACGAGGCGACTTTAAAGCTGTATTTCGCCTTTACTGGATCGATTCAAATGAGCTGACAGTTTGGGAATATGCATATCAGGACTGATGACTGTTTTGTGTGACCACGCTGTAGGCATTAGAATATGTTTGGCTTTCCATTTCGGGTTTTCTTTCGTTTTATTGCTCCCCGTTGGATGGTATTAAGAATTTTTAAAGAGAGTCATAGAAGTTCATTCCGTATTTGACGCTGTCGTATGATGGATGCTCCTCCCCCAACCTCCTCCTCCGGCACATCACGAGTTTAGAGTCACACGTGGACCCACCTGGTACCGGAATCGTTCCATGGTGGGTATCGATTGCCAATCCCATCAACCCCTGCAGATGTATGATGGTCATTTTGTGCAGCCGGGCTGAGAGAATAATCATCTTGATTGCTCTTTCACTCCGTTTATTCCTTCTCCCGCATAAACCGGCGATTGACATCGTCTCAGTCAAAATATTGGACCCGCGTTGGCTGGCCCCGGCCCTGGCCATCGCAGTGAAAGATTAATGAGACTCTTTAGGTAGATACAAAGCTAAGTGTCTTGTTTATTAATGTGCTGTGATTGGATCCATTAGCTGCCTGTGTAAACTAATCGCCTCATAATGTGTGTTGTCATTTCAGCCTAACTGCTCATAATGTATTCCTCCCCCGTCTTTGCAAATGCAGTTATATTGTAATAGACTTGTAGAAATATTGTGGTGTCAGGAGTAAGGATTTTTCTCTTCTGGCTCGTTCCGCTGAACAGTAACCATGTTTCACTCATCGATTGCTGAATTTGCTATATGCGCCAGCTCGCTGTTAACTAATATGAGCAGCTTCTATAGATGTAGATTTTTTTTTTATTCATCTACTGGAAGACAAAATCTCAACCAGATGGGGTGGTTTGAGTAAAAAAAAATAAAACAACTAGGTCAAATCTCAAATACAATCAGCTGCAGACAACTTCTGCTAATCGGGAATGAGGATTATCGACTCATAATAGCAGATCTGATAGCATCTTTCAACAAAAGGATAGAAAAGAAGTTAGAAAGATCAAGGCAGGATGGTGAAACCACGGCGGCATCGTAGCCGCGCCGTCTGCCATCCTCGGGGATCGATTTCTTCAAAGCGTAATGTATGCCTTTTATTCTCCATCTGAGATGCAGAGTTGGTGATCTCAAGGTGTGCCACGAGACTTTGAAGTGCTAAAGAGCCGGAGTAAAAGATTGGAAGATTCGCAGCTCAGGTGTCTCCTGCTGAGAAGCTCTGACCTCCAGTGAACGTTGTAAAACTAAGCAAAATGGAAAAGAGAATGTACTCAATTCAATGCACACCCTGCGAAAGAAACTCGTGCCACAACCAGTCAGGAATTTTTAAGACACATGCTGGCTCTCTGTGACTTCCCACTTAGCTTTATGGCAGACTTTGTGAGAAAAATTAATCAGATTTCACCAACTCATCAAAAACTGCAGCCGGTTCTTCTCGCAGCGGGTTCACTCAAAGACAGCTGCCGGTCGCGCAGGGACTCTGCTTCAGCAGGAGCAGCTCCACAAATGCTGCATGCTGAGAGAATAAAGAGGGAAAATTGTGTCACTGTGTTTTTTTTTTCCTGAGAAGTAGGCTTGCCGCTGAGTGATAGGCATGCTGGGAGCTGGATACAAAAGACAGGTCTGCACATTCAGCAAGTACGCCTTGAAGACTGTGTGTGGTTTCCGCCTGCAGAGGTACAAGTGTAAATACTCTGTACGGGCGCAACAGTCACACATGAGACGCAACTGTCATCAAACATCCATGTTTCTGACTGCTTTACATTTCAGGGAAAGCCTTTACTGTGTGTGGGCACACGCATCAACATGAAGTAACTTTTTGTTGTATTTTTTTGGAGTCAAATTATCAACAGAAAATCCTGTTTTTAAATGCTGTAAAGCACATTTGAAATTATTAAAGACAAAACCCTTCCTACCTGCGTGGTCCTATTTTAAATTAATCTCCCTCCTCGCCAAAATCTGTTCTTTACTATATATTTTGCATAAGCTGATTCAAATTTCTTGAATCAAGGAATCATTTCAGCACATTTTGTGTGAAACGGAAATACGTTTAAGGCTTTGGAACTCATAAAAGAAGCGGAACTATGCAATAAGCTCATTGCAATAGTTTGGCATGGTGGTGGTAGAGAGATGGTTTGGGCCTTCTTTGTAACTGTCTTTCTTTCTTTCTTTTTTTGTTTTATCTTTCATTAAACATCAAAAACACAAAGACGCACTGAATACAACATATTTTTCCCAACTACATGAATGGACTTTTGGTCCTTATCAAATTGCTACAGATCACTGAAATCCAACAGAAAACTCTGAAGGAAAAACAAAGTCCCTCAGGACTCAACTTCAGATGTTTTTTTGGTTTTGTTTAAGTTTAAGTTTTGATTGAGTAAAGACACCTGATCCAGTTCAGATGGGGACAACAAAACAACAAGCTGTAAGGTTGATCCTAAAGTATGAAGATGTGAGCATCTTAATTAATAACAAAAAAATGTTCCTAAAGTTTTCAGAGTTAGAATACTTTTCTGATTTCCAGAGGAAAACAGTGTTATCTTGTAAGTACTTGAGTCCAATTTGGTTTTGGGGACTCTAACAGATAAACCTGCAGACTGTCGCCAATTCAAAGTCCTGTTGGATTAGGAAGTAGAGTTGGATGATGATGTCTGGGAATAGCTTATTTTATATTCGTACAACACTGTACATCACAATGTAGACAATTTGTTTGTAAACTCACTTAATAAAAAGTTTATTGTACAAGTTACAATGTGGGAAAGAAATCTGGAATGATTTCTTTTATTTAGAGGTTTTTTTTTTTTTTTAAACCCAACATGCGATAGGCATGTTTGTTTCTACCATTAAAATAATTAAACTCATAGCAGCAGTACACTTCCTGACACTATCTGGTCAACACACACTGCTTCTTCAGCTTTTGCTTGGTGACTGTATTCTTTTTGTGGTTTTTGTTTAGGTCATTAAACAAGTTTGTTGAGATGGAGTCACTTGTTGGGAGAATACAAAGCATTCCTCACAAATAAATACATTTGGGTCTACTTTGGCCCTCTCATTTCCAAAATGGCAAAAGTTGCCCCTTTTTTAGGTTCAAGACAGTGGTCTCTTATTTATTGCGGGGGTTATGTTAAAATATTAACTTGCGACTTCCCTCTCTTGTTTAAACTCAAAATTCAAACATTCATTAAAAAACATGTCAAGTAATGTAGAAAAAAAACAAAGATTTGCTACTGATCAAAGATTTGGCAAAATAAACACATTTTGTACAGGAGAGACAACACAGAGAAGGTTGATTGGCAAGATTAACAACCAATCAAGATGCAGAACATGGTGTTGAAAATATAAAAGGGAAAAGCGTGCAATATTGCACTGAAAAAAATCTACGATACAGCGAGGGATCATTGTACTTTGGGTTGACTGGTCATCTTGTTTACATTTTTCTGGTCTGGTTTTCCTCCATGATTGTATGTAAGGTGCATTTTGATAAAAATAGTTAAAATAGTCAAAAAGTGCCTAATGATAGTGCTTCATACAAAACAATAGATATTTTTTAATTGTCAAAACTAAATGTATCATCCTACCGCTTAGGCCTACTTAGAAAAGACATACAGCTTTTAACCTCTGTCCTCTCATCATGGTGAGAACAATATGACACCTGTTTGGTGGATCTCCATTAGATCTGAGCGGTGTTTGAATAAAAGGGAATTTATGTACCACTGTTTGGATTTTAATCATTATTTTTATAAGGACAACTCAGTCTTGGTCACCTCCTAATAACCAGATTCCTAATAACCTGCTCTTCATCCAGAATCAAGCCTTTATCCAATGACATCTCAATTTACCTTTGTTTCTATTCCAGTTTGAAACTTATTCAGTTATCATTCCAGGACTTTAAAGTCAACTTCTCCAACCTTACTCTACCCACTCAGGATACCTCATTCCTGATCCACTTCATCACTTCGAGTGTAGCTCTAAGGGAGCTCTCTGTTGGTTCTGTTCAGGCATCGTGTTTGTTCTCCACAGATCTAAGCACCAAAGGTGCATAATGTAATACATTTCCCTCACTTTTTATTCCTGTCTCGGACTTTCTGATCGAACTCAATGGACATGCTCTTTCATGTTGGCAGGCAGCTATTCATGCTGCAAAGACCCTGTAATGTGGCTGAATTCAACCAACTCCGCAAAGAGTCTAGAAACGAAGCAAGAAAAGGACAAATGTTTTTCGCTCCGTTTTGTAAACCTGGCTGAGAAAAGAGAGGAGTAGAAGTAAGCGCCAGAAAACACATCCAAGAAGCAGCAGTCTGCATCTGCTCCAGGATGGAGCAGACAGTTCCTGTTTCATGTTGTTGTCCAGATTAGAAACACACCTGGAGCTCCTTTGCAGAAACAAGATTCCCACAAAGCCTGATCTGAGTCATTGGAATGTCGATGAAATAATTACTTCTTCAGGTTTGCAGGATGCAACAAAACAGAAAAAATAGGAGTTTTAGCACACAATAATCATGCCGAAAAAAAGCACAAAAGGAAGGGGTAACAATAGGGGGACAGTCAGAGGGCAGATTGGCCCAGACCATAGATTTACTGTATGTCTATGGTTTTGGTACATATCCATTTTTTATATCCACTTATTGTTGCTCAAGGTCACCGGATGGCTGAAGCCTATGCCAACTACTTTTGGGCAACCCTGGATGGTTCATCAGTCAATCACAGAGCCACAGTTAGACCCGACGTGCAACTTAGAACCATCAAATACCCTATGAAGCATGTTTCTGCACTGTGGGAAAAAGTTCCACAGGAAAAACACACAAACTCCACACAGGAAGTACTCAGCCAGGATTTGAACCAGGGCCTTCTCACTTTGAAGTAGGGGTGCTAACCACCAGACCACAGCGCATCCTTGTTTTTAAAGATCCTTGTGGAAAAAGTAAGCTTGAATGTATTGTGTTTTTTTGCTTTTTCTGCCATTTATTTATTGGTATACATCCACACAAGATGGCATGAATCATGAATAGCATGATAATCACTAGTTATATTAATACTACCCAACGTGTTCACATAAAGTTGATATAAAAGAATAAAAGCAATAAACATTTTTTTTCAAAGTCTTGACACTGGGTTTTACCTTATTTTGTTTTTGTTTTTAAGTTGCCCTATTAACCCCTCACCACCAGCGGCATCTAAATAACACACTTCCATACCGTAATTCTTTGAACGTTTACGTGAAGTGTTAGGTATTAACGCAATGCTGCTTTTCTTCACTTCATAGTCCACTGAAATCACATTAATTGCATGAACAATTGAAGAGTTATAGTGAGTTGAAATACTATAAAAACAAATGGAGCTAAAGCTACGGTTTTAAAGGGTTAAATAGCTTCAAGTGGTTATTTGAGAAACAGAGACATTTGTGTTATATTTGGAAACAGATTGTGAGGGGGGCAACTACTGTGGACTTCGCGTATCATGGTCAGCTTTAAAACAAGCAACTTTTGGGGTGGCTGTGGTAGAGCAGCCGACCTCTGATTGACAGATCGCTGGTTTGGTTCCCGCACTGCCTGCCTATGTGTCGAAGTGGCAAGTCACAGAACCCTCACCTAGCTCCCGATAGTTAAAGTTGGCGCCAGTGTTCGCCAGCAAAGCTGACATCAGCATGTGAATGTGTGTGCATGAGTGAATGGGACTACTGTATGACAATTGTTGAATTTTCTTATTTAAACTGAAGCTAATAACCATTGAACTGATGGAACTGAAGGATGCATGCTCCTTCTGCTGGTGGTTTTTGGTGTTAATGAAAGGATTTCATTTGTCAGAAACCCTTATGACTTGGCTTCCCCCAATGCTTCTTCTTTTTGCTCAGTTTTTTTTCTTGCCATCGCAGAGGCGCAACCCTGACACCCCCTTCACTCATGCTCCTTCTTCGTGCCTCCTTTTCCTTTCAACGATATTTACCTCTCAGTTGAGCTTATTTCTACTCTGCTCCATGTCCAACTAATGCTTTGTACTCGTCCTTGTGGCCGCTTCAGCACTCACTTAGGAGAGAAAAGCTTTCTCGAGAGTATGCAGATGATGGAAAACTCTTTTTATTGCCGGTGAACCCAAATCGGTGGTTAGAGCATCTTTCAGAAATGACCTTCTCCGACTTTGTTTTCCTGCTTTTTCAAGTGTCTTGGGATTTAACGGGCAGGCAAAATACTTTGATTTTCGTGTAGCGGATATCGGTGTAGTCTGAGAAATAGAACTGGGAGCGTGTGGCTGTTTGGCAATATATTTTGTGACTGTCTGAGGTTTTTCAGGAGTATCAACTTGGCAAGGAGCTTAATGTTAGAGGGGATTGGAAAAGTACTTGAGGAGTAGAGGGAGGCTCCAACAAGGCAGCTGTTTGAGACCAGCTAGGTGCTTATTTTACTTGGATTATCACAAATTAACCACCAAAATTAATTATTTAAAGAGTGTGACTCAGGCACACATCGATCATTACAGTCAAGTATTGTTTTTACACGTCTCCTCCTTACTTCTTCACCCACAGGAGTCAATCTTATATTTCAGTGCAGAGAATCTAAAACTGAGCCTCTTCCTGGGTGGTGTTGGGGGGTTTGCAGGGGGGGAGCTTTTGTTAAAAAAATGTGGGATTTTTGACTCTTTGCCATATTCTCCAAAGCTGTAAAAAAAGCCTTGTTAGGACTTTATTTTTATTACTTCAGGGCGCATTTAAAAACCTTTTTTTTTAATCCAAAAAACAACAGCGTGCTTTATAATCCGGAGATCTTTATATACAGATAAATTCTAGTTATGTTTACGGATGTCGGAGCAATTTTGAGAGGTACACAGGACTGTCAAATTGTTTGGTAAGGTGCTATTGTGAAAACACTAATGCAACAAACGTGCAGCCAGGTCGAACTGTTTTTTTAATGAGTTAGTTTAAGTAACATTTGTTTTTGCTGTATCAATTTGTTCTTTTTAGTAAAAGAACAACATTGCAAACAATGTAGGGAGCTACAGGTTTTGTGAATATTCTAATGGGGCTAACATGTAGTGGTGTCGAACTGTTTTTTTTTTTTTTCCTGTGTATTAGTAATAGGATTGAGCGTTACAGGTATTCACAGTCACGTTTGTTTTTGTATGTGTACAATAAATACAGGTATTTAGTGGTATCAATCTATTTTTTAAGCGTAACTAACAAGGTTGGGAGCAACAAATTATACAGTATATAGGCTAGATGTGCTGTCCTCACGGTATGTAACTGCTAGATGCTGCTAGACAGCCAGCGAACAAAATACTTGCAAGTGACTTAAAGTTGGTCCTTTAATTTCTCTTCTTCCTCAAAAATAATTGTACTATTATTTTGTAACTGAAACAAAACCGAAAAAGGTGTTTACAGACATTAGCTTTCCATAACAACGGTATGAAAGGCCTATTGTTAATACATGGCTTGTAAGCAACATTTTAAGTTACATTTAAAACAGTTAAACTACATCCTAAGAACATTAAAATATATTTCACTTACAAAGACGGAAAATTCCGAACACTCGCGCACACAGAGCCAACTCAACATGAAGTTGGCCGTAACTCCAATGAAAATTTGGTCGATTAAACTTAAAAAGTCATGGTGAGAGCACTCACTCTAACACAAATTTAGATCAGAAACTTCTCTGAAATGACAGATGCCTCACTCTGAAAATCTTTCCAAAAACAAAAATGTTAGGCATAGTTTAAATAAAACAAATGCTTCTTTTTAACTGTGGTCAAATAAAATGTTTTGTTTTTATAACGTAACAAAAGCCATTAGACTAGAGATAGCACGCCAGCTTATTGCATAAACAAAGTTAGATGCCATATTGGAATGGGTTATATGCTGGTCACTGCTCTGTTACAATTGTACAAAAAGAGCTGAAAAAACACTGATGTGACTTTTCACAAGTAAATTATTATTGTCTGCTAATAAAGGAGAACTTCTAGAATGCATTTTTGGAAGATCTGAGCGAGTTCATCCAGAACAGTGAACGTTTAGGCTGATCTTGTAGTCTTTCAAAGTCAATGATAGCTTTAGGCTTTGCGTTTTCTTGCAGGACCACCTATGTGTTTTTGTTTTATGGAGGATGACCACAGTCATCATGGTCACCTCTCTCTTGCCAGCATAGAGGTGCTGAAGCATGCTTTTATTTTTAGTTGCTTAGATTAATGCAATGTCCTGCTCTCTGGTTTACCTAAAAAGTCTTTTGTAGGTCAACAATCATTACAGAACTCAGCGGCACAAGTTCTACCAAGGACCAGGGGGCGGGTACACATTCCACCCTAAAATCGCTGCATTGGCTCCCTGTGCAATTTAGTATTGATTTTAAGATTCTTTTAATGGTTTTTAAATGTTTTATTGGTTTTGGGCCTTTTTATTTAAATGATTTGCTTTTAAACTATGAACCCTAGCGGACCCTGATGTCCTCCGGTGCCGGCCTTTTGGTCGTCCCTAAGGTGAGGACCAAAACTTACAGTGACTCTTTGTTCTCTCAACACAATCCTCGCCGCTGGAACAGCCTGGAGGAGAGCCTCAGGGCTGCAGAGACCGTAGAGGTTTGTAAAAAGAGGCTCAAGACCCACCTTTATGACACGGCTTTTAGATCATCTTAAATGTGTGTATATTAATTATTTATTACATTTTAATATATATTGTTCTCTGTATTTAATTTTATTTTGTGCATTCAAGCATGTTTTAACATACATATTTGTTTTAAATCTTCCTTTTAAGGTTTTATGACACAGAGCTTCCCTTTGGGGAACGTTTGTGGATCAGGGGTTGCCGGTTCTGTCTGAGGTCGTTGCCGCTGCTGTCATCCTTTGTAGGGGCGATCGGGGCTGTTGAGTGGACCCCACTGCTGTCCCGATCTGGGTGGGCACTGTGGCGATGTTTCTGGGGCTGAGCTGGCTCCTAGTTTGAAGAGATTCCCAAAATACTGTTTCCTCACAGCAGAGCCAAGCCTCAAGTTTCTTTTAGAATATATTTATATAAATGTTCATTGTTTGTGGGGTCATTGCTTGTGTGTGTTGGGGTGGGGGGGGTGGGGGTGTAAAAGGGTAGACTGGGTTTCTATCTTTTCATGGATTTATTCTCTGTTTCTGTTTTTAACTAAAAAGCGCTTTAAAGTTAACGCTCGCCGTTTCGGGGCCGTGGATGAAGTACTCACTGTGCCCCCACTATCCCGTCTGCAGGCCCTCCTGATCAGAGCGACTGTCCACTGGGCTACACTGCTCTCAGTCGGTTCACGCCGGTATCACTCCCCTCCGTGCGGAGACTGGCCAATAGCCCATACAGCGGCTGCAATGGGTCTGCGGCGATGTCGGCTAACCACCAACCCGTTTATAAACACGGACAGAGGAATTTAACAGTTTGTGTAAATCTTAGTCTGTGTGGATTTAAATACAATCCCAACCATCAGGCATCAGGTATGCATTTCTTTTCTTCTATAATGACGTTTTTCTTTATAAAAACTTTTAAAATGTTGTTGATCTGTTGCACTTTGTATAAAAATATTAACACCACAGCCTGGATCTTGTTTTTCTGATGATCACAGTTTTTTCCTTTTAAAATGGGACCAAAATTAAGCATCTTTATGGTCATTTTACTGTATCTGCTATGCCGTGTCTCAATATTTTATACCATTTGAATATGGCGTCTGTCTTTTCGTATCTTGGACAATGGTAAAAAGCCTGCGTGGCATGTCCAGTAATGTATACCTCATTGGTTGGGAGTTACAGTTTTTGTTAGTATGCTAATTTGATTTAACGCTTCAAATGCAGCTGACGCATAGCGTGACACAAACAAGGTCTACAGTTACTGTGAATGCAGGTAATAAAATTTGACTGACAAACTTATCACCAACTTTTTTCTCACTTTTTCTCACGCTTTATAGTTTGATGCACCTTAAATATGACATATGTTCAAAAATAGACTCTTCATTTGACTGTGTGCCTTATACTGCAAAAAATACAGTGACTCCTTTCACATGGGCGTCTTCTGATGTGGTTTTTGTCTCAGTGTGCAGCTTTTTTTAGCCCTCCAAGTTCATGTTCTGCATGCCAGAGGAAGCTGTTCCCATAGGTAAAAAAAGAATCTAGAGCTAATTTGTATTTGTTAATGTTTTTGTTTGCCCTTCTTACTTAGAAACAACTGCTGCTTGTCAAATTAAAAGCATTTTGAGCTGAGCTTAGTGGCTGTTGGCTGGGAGGACTCCAGCGATGGAAGTCACTTCAGCGATGATTAACCGTGCAGCCTTGTATCCATTAATCTCTGATGTCTCAATATACAATTGTTGCATCAACCAGGTTGGAAATGAAGGTGATGTTCATTTAATAGACAAAAAAAGCATCCATACCACAGTAGATCTTATTTTGAAATTTTGATTGCCTCTCCTTTTTTTTTTTGTTTTCATGCTGAATTAGCTGCTTAAAGACTGTATTCCAGGAGTGACTGAACAACCAAATGAATCCAAAAACCTGATCTACTGTAAAGGACCTAGACTTCACGAAAAGTTATGTCTTGTTTACGTGGAACTCATCACCTTCAAGCAGCCATTCTCTTTGACAAAGATTTTCTTGAAACTTTTTTGAGCATGTCGATGGAGAGTAAAAGGTAAATGGCCTATATTTATATAACACTTTTTTTAACCTCAACAAAGGCCCAACATGACACACATTGCACTCTTGTTTATAGAAGGTTTTTCATTCTAAAAATAAGCCACAATTACCAAAATCCGGTACACATACAGTATCTAGTATTCATCTTTATTTTTTTACAATTATTCTAGATGTTTTAAGGTTTCAAAACTCCTAACTACACACCTTAAACACTTCTTTCAGAGAGACATTAACACTTTTATTTCTTGTTAAACTCTCAAAGTTCACTTTGTAGAATAATCAGTCCTGTATTTAAAAAATGAAGAAAAAAAAAGATTTAGGTAGATTTGGCAAACTGAACACATTCTGTACACGAGACATGGCATGCGGAAGTCTGATTGGCAATACCAACAGTCAATCAGAATGCAGAGCAATGAAAAAAGTGCACTATTACGTTGAAAAAATGTGCAAAACAGCAATACCACGAAAAGTGAACCACATTATGGCAAAAGACCACAAATCCCATTTGCACACATTAACACACTGATGGCAGCTCGGCTGTCATACAAGGCGCCAACCTGCAACCCTCGGGAGCATTGTGGAATCTATGTTTTGCCCAACAACACCTTAGCACATAAGCGATTAGGCAGAAACTGAACCTGCACCCTTCCTAACAGATGTTGATTGCTCCACATTTCAGTCTTACAGATGTTTGTACCAATGAGGGCTTTTTGAGACCAATAAAGACCTACGTGGTATCGATGTGAGATAAATGGCCAACATGGTGACAAAGAACAACAGAGGCCTCTCTTATGCTTTGTTCACACTGGGCTCGGAAACGCAGAGGCCATTTTCCATGAAAAGTTTACGATGTAAACCCCCATACATACACATTCCACGTTTGAAACTCTCAAATTCACGCATCAATACGCAAGTTTTTACGTTCGTTTTTGGGCTCTACGATCAAAACGTGCTGCACTTGAATGCGCGTTGAAAGTAAAACCGGTTGAACTTTGACCTGTCAGGGACTTGGGTTTGGTAGTGACGTATGGGTAGCGTCCTTTTCAAAACACAGAAGGACCAACCACTTGAAAAACTGATCATGAAGGAGAAATAAATAATTCTATGACACCAAGTCTTTCACATCTTTGGAAGAAAACGTCTGGAGCAAGACATTCCACTAAGCGCCACTTGCAACTCTTTAGTACATGTGCTAGCATCGGGCAGCGACAGTCCAGTGTAAACAACATATGCTAAACACGCATTCACATGCCCGGTGTTCACGTAGCATCAGAGTTTGCTTTGCTCCGGCTTGAAGTGAGCAGACGGATATCTTTGTGTGTTTGTGTTGATCTGAGGGGAAGGGCATCTTCCAGGAGTGATCAAACCTCTGTCATTCAGCACCAACAAAAAAAAAGGATTAAATAAAACAAAAAGGAAACAGTAGGGCAAATTAATTATGCAATAAGAGGTAAAAAAAAAAAGAGGAGGTCACAAAAAATTGTTTGTAAGCAAAAGTAAGCCCCCTCCCCTTCTGAGCTCTTTGTGTGGTTGCCCATTAGGGCCTAATTGAAAGATTCCAGGAATAAGCAGCGGAAGAATGTGGGTACTGTCCAAACCATGGCAGCGTCCCAACACAGAGGGGGTAGAGAGGGACACCACCCCTCCACCTCCACCGCCTAACACACACAGACATCCCAGCTCCTCATTTCCTTTTTTATTCTCTTCTCTGTGCTCACTGTACGAAACAGGAAGATGTTTGCTGCATGTTGTTTTTTTCCTTCCTCCCGTGCATCATTCCTCCACGTTGCTGCTGCGTCGTTTGTTCCGTTCCCTTGACGGCTTGTTCACTTACTTTCCGTTTTGACGTTGGTTTGTAAAAACTTCAAAAACACGATGGCACAGAATACACAGACAGATGTTGGTCATGAAATATTTATCTGGTAAATTGTAACCTGAATTCCTTTGCTCGTGAGCTTCGCCAACAAGTCTTTTATTTATTAATGATGATTCTTTTCTCCTTTGATTCATTTTTTCTGTTGTGTTGATTTGACTGTTACCCCTTTTATTTTGAAGGGGAGGGGGTCTATTTATTTCTGTGTAAGACAGTAGCAGATGATGAGCGATGAGGGCCAGAAACAGCAAGCTCAGGTCTGTTTTCATCTCATAAATCTTCATCCGAAATCCATCTTTATTTGCCCTTCGATGGTGATGACTGGCCGTTTAAAGATACTCGGGTGTCTGTTGAGATGGAGCCAGAAGCGTTTGAGCCGGAGCTGTGATCCAGGACCCTCCCACTGCTTTGACACATAAATAAAAGAGAATAATAATGCTCAGCGGCTGCCTGAGCAGCATGCTAATATGACTGAAAGCGCCCTTTAACCAATGCACCATATCAAAAGGTGGAAAATGTGGTCCAGAGAAGCTTCCAACTGTCTGCGCAAGGCTGCAAGCCTGCGCAACTGGGATCTGCAGTCGAATAAAAAACATTTCTGAGGCAAGCAAGGAGTTGGATTTCTGCTAAAATTATAGTTTTTCTATAAAATGGAGCGATAAATGAACGCTTGGCAGGCAGTGTCTTTAAGAGCAAGCGTACTGTCTGCGAAGCAAGGGACTGTGGGAAAAACTTGAAGGCAGAGATTAATTGGCATGCAAGCGGAGTAACTGTCCACAGTCTGCCGATCACAGGGCAAGCCAAGCATGACAAGCATAGCCTATCTTCTACTTTTTCATTAGGCCACGGACGGGGGGCCAGCCTCAAGCTTTATGCTAAACAGGGTTGATACGGCTGTCTCCCAAAGACCTTTAAACACACCACCCCCCCAAAAAAAAGAAAACAACAGGATGTAGTCAGACAAAAGCAAACAATGTCAAAGGAGGAAGAAGAACAATTTCTCTGTCATCCAAATGAAGCAAATGAATCAGTGGCAGCGGGTGAAAAGGAGGTGCAGTATCAGAAGCAGACTTGATCAATGAATATGTGTCGGGGAATGATTAACTAGGTCTTTACTCTGGAAGCGTGCCTGCTCAATTTTCAAAATGTACATTTCATTCATTGAGATCCATTAAGCTGGATGTGTTGGCAGAATTATGATTAGTGTACGCAACAGTGGCAAACTAATTAAAATATGAACTCAGCTGTTGTTTTCTTTTTATCCAAAATGTCAAATGCATGACTTGAAAACAGACAGCCAATAAAAAGTTTGAAGCACAAGGTACAGTAGTAGTTTTGTAGTTTTATCCCATGAAATGTTGGAGTTGTTGAATAATAACGTGAATTCCGTTTTTCTACGTATAGATAGCTTTAGTTACAAGTAGGAAATGCAGAATTAAAAAGTATAATTCAAATGAAAATCTGCCCTTTTGGATCTCAGCATAATATTTTGTTTGATAAATAATAAGCCTTTAGCCTAAAACCATTCACATTATGTGTGATACCCATTTATCTCGTGAACAATTTCCAAACTTTTCTCAAGAACTCATTGTTTATAACTTGATTCATATTTTCTGCCCTGTAGTTCATCATAATTCCACTAGGGGCAATAGGTGGGCTTTCCTCATCATTTCAAATTGGCTGCTCGCTGAAGTCTCAACAAAACTTTTGGCAGGAAGAGTTAAGCTAACTCTTACAACAACTACTTGCTGTAATGGAAAAAAAAAAAGCGACATTTGTTGATAATGAATTCTTTTACAATGCGGTTACATCGTGTTAAACTGTGCTGTCCAAATTTGAGACAGTGGGTAAATGTGTTGTTTTTTTTCCCCTGAACACTAACATTAATGTTTTAAGATAACATTGTTGTGACCAAAATGTACTAAATTACAAAATATATCAAAATTATTACAATCTACATGTCACAGCAAAAATGTTACAGCTATTTTTTTGTATATTTCCTCAAAGGGTTTAAAAAACATTGTATTCCTTTGTTTTACGGGGGTTCCAAGGGGTTTTTGGTGTCTATCCTTTAGCTGTGAACTAATTCAAGTTGTCACTGATCATGACACTCTTTTTTTTTTTCTTCCACAGTGTATACCAGCTTGCTTCTTATAAGGTGGTTCCAGATTTGTCAGAATTATAACCTTGTTATCCAACAAAAAGAGGATTCTGAATATATACTTGCATTTACTTTGTCTCTTGGAGTTCTGAAAGATGATTACCTTAATTTTTGGATCATAGAACACCACTGACCATTGAAAAAAGACCATAAAATCTTTTTTTAAGTTATTCAAAAATTGATAGTTGTCCTTATAACCTGGCATGGCTTATATTTTTTTGCATTTTGGTTGTGATACAAAATAGCCGACATGCATTGTCGCTTTTCCTCATCTCATGGAATTAGATGAATTGTGTAAAGGGTTTAAGGTAGTTCAAAGACTGTATCTCATTCTGGTGTTGCCAGAAACACCCTTAGTGTTGAAAGTAAGTGAAGAATTTTGTACTTTTAACTTTGTAGAACCAAGTTCCATTATGTCTTAAAGACGATTTTTTAGTGGTGGCAACCAGATTTCTCAAGTGGGATTTTTTTTAAAGCACGCCGTCCGACAAAAGTTCCCGAGATCTTCCACTCTACTTCCAGCTTTACCTGCCACTCTGGCCACTGATTATCAGCATCAGGTGATAACTGACTGACACCTGATCAGCCAGCCGATAAGACAAAGCAGGATGAGAAGAATTAGATTGGAACCAGCCATTGGGAACTACTAACTAGACGGTGGAAGTTATTACAGTGTTTCTTTTCCTAAGACTGCTCTTCTTGCGCCCTGTGGGACTAAACACTTCTTGTTTAGTCCCACTGAAAGCCTAATTCAGCACACTTTGACAAACTTTCTAAATATATACGAGAGCCACTAAAGTCATGGGACAATCTGGATGTAGAAGAAAAAACAAACAGAGCAACTTTTATTGCAGTGAATGAGCAATCAAAACCCATTTTTTCCACATTTAAATTGGTTCTATGTAAACACATTTGAATAAAATTCTTCAAACATGTTCAAGATGAAGTCGAGTTTTTACCCATGGCTGTGTTGCCACACTGTTTAGATTTGATACACGGGGAATACACTCACTGGGTACTTTATTCTACACAGCTGTCCAACTGCTTGTTAACATCGATTTCTAATCAGCCAATCACAAGGTGGCAATTCCTGGCTTTTAGGCATCTAAAAATGGTCGGGACAATCTGCTGCCAGTAAAACCGAGCATTAGAATGGGCAAGAAAGGTGATTGAAGTGACTTTGACATGGCGTGGTTGTTGGTGCCAGACGGGCTGGCTTGATCCTTGAGACAGATGGGCGACGGCAACAGCAGAAGTCCACAAAGGGTCCCACTCCTGTCAAACTAAAAACAGGAAACTGAGGCTACAAATCACAATGGAAGATTGGAAACATTTTATCTGGTCTGATGAGTCTCCATTTCTGCTGCCACAGTCAGATGGAGGGGTCAGAATTTGGTGACATCAACATGAAAGCACGCGTCCATCCTGCCTTGTATCAACGGTTCAGGGTGGTGGTGGTAGTGTAATGGTGTGGGGGATATTTTCTGGGCACACTCTGGTCCCTTTAGTACCAACTGAACATGGTTACTATTAGGAGTCGATCAATACCAATAATCAATATTGGCATCAGCGCCAATAATGGCTATTTTGACACCTCTCGAAATTGGCCTTTTTTGAATCCGACGGCCGATATTGAACTGGTTGTTTTTGGCTCTAAAGCAGACTGGCCTCTGTCTTCAGCATTGTCCCGCCCACTGCACTGTATGATTGGTTGCCTCGCACAGGCAGAGGCAATCCAAAATTGAAAGTGTTTGGGAAGGTAAACCACAGTGGAGTGAAACGTTTTCTCTGAGGTAAAGCTCTGAGGGTGAATGTGTGCATGGACATGTCAAAGGTAGTAAACACAGAAAACAACAACTTCAACGTTTTATATCTTTAGCTCTCTCTGCATTGATTGTTAGAATCCAGGTGCCAAAAACGACGTTGTTAGATGAAGTCTGTGTATGTAACTGCGGGGCAGCAGGCTGTTTTGCTAGCCCGATGACTGTGCACGTGCTCCGCAGCCACTTGTGCCCATTTGCATGTGCGTGCCCGATGCCCTTACTCTGAATGTTTGATAAAGAAAGAATTCTAGTTCCCAACTGGCCCTCACACCCCTTTGTGAAGTGTTAACATGAGTTAATAAAGTGTCCAGCGAGTGCATGTTGTTTATTTCTGTTGCTTACAACAACAAAATCTACATTTCTTTTCTTTTTTTTTTTTGACAGTTTTAAGCCAGAAACACATCTAAATCAGATTTTACTCTGTGTCTACCTTTAAAGCATCACATTCCAGACGTATCCAGTGATTCTGGTTGGCTGTTATGAAAGCAATCTACCAAACACTCAAGACATTTTCACCTCTACAATCAACAAGGGTCCTAATGGTCTATAACATTCAGTGTTTGTCAGCTTAAAAGCCTCTTCAGAAGTGTCTTCAAAGTCCAAAGATAGAAAAAAACAACAACGTCATTACCAGCATGATGATGATGGTTGTGGTGGACTGCCGTACGTGTGTAGGGGTATGAAAATACATGACCATGCGGTATGCCAAAACAGAAGGTTGTTACTCTCTGTTTTTTGTTCTGGATTGATGGTGGGTAGTTGAGAACCCTTATTCTAATGTCAGACACCCCTACACACACACGCGCGCGCACACACACACACACACACACACACCACCACTTCAACCCCCCGTTTCCCGTAGCTTCCGTGTTCTGCGGGAGAGTATTCTTCTGCGTGCCATGGGAGGCTGCATTCACAGCCACCGAGGGTTAATAATGTGCCAAACAATTATGTCACAGTGTTTGGCCTCCCGTGTGAGAAAGTTAACCCCCCCTCCCTCCCTCTGTTGTGTTACAGTATGCAAATAGGAAAAGACTGAAGTCTGAGAACTAGCTCTTATGGAGCGGGGCCAGACTATGATTTTGAAGCAAACTGAATGGCGTCTATAGGAGGGCAGATCTGAATTGGAGCAGAACTGCATAGGGAATCAAACCAGGAACAAAAGAGCAACATTTTTTTTTAAATGTCAAGTTTGGAACCCATTGTGAATTTCTAAGTTTGTGCCGATTTAGCTTTTTGTTGGCTTTTTTTCTCGTGTTTTTGTGTTTGTTGGCCCCTTAAAATAGCTCAGTGGGAATAAATAATGAGAACCAGAGTGAACTCTTCTAGGGTGACACAAAGGAGAAACATCACAAGAACGTACCACCACCGCAGGTTTACTGTGGGAAGTGTGTTCTTTGGCCACTGATGTTTCCTGTTTCTCTTGGCAGAAGCACTTGTTAAAAACATGAAACATAACGAGAAAAAAAAGAAGCTGGGAGCTTGTAGAGTTAAAAAAAAAAAAAAAGAAATAACGCTGCCTGAATATGTAGAACTTCTTCCTGTCCCCACACACAAAAAAGATCCCATCTTTCCACCATAAATTACAAACATTGTTTACATTGGTGGGAGACTGGAAAAAGGTAGGAAGGGGGGGGTCAAAGCATCCTCCATGCTCTATAAATTACGCGGCCTGCGCATGTTTAATCGCATGAAGCACACGACTGGCAAAGGAACCCTGGCCTGACCTTCTCATAATTAAAATGCAAAGTAACCTGTTGCCCGTCTACTGCATTTATTGGACGTGATGTGGTGCAGTCGCCCAGCTGTGTCTGTGGGGCTTTGAGCTGCTTTGTATGTAGCAGTTATAGTATGGAAACAGTCAAACGGAACCAAAGAAGCACATTTTTAAAATCACAATAAAGGCTGCTTCTGAATCTCAAATAGTTTTTAAAAAGGCTCTTATAGTGATTTGAGTGCAGATTTTTTTTTAAAACAGTGTCCATTGGAATAAAAACAGACAGACTTTTAAGTTAGTGCTTCTCAATTATTTTCTCTCACGCTACAGACCACCCCCCCTAACTTCCTGCTGCAACCATCATCAGTCAAGTTGCTCAAATTAAAATTATATCTGCAAAGCATTATATCTTTCTTATCATTAAAGAATACAAAAAGGAAAAAAAAACATGGATCAACATTAGTTATCAATAACTTTATTAACTTTTTTTTCTTTTTAGGATATAAAAGAAAAAATAGACACATTTGCCTTTAATTTCCCAAAATAAATTGTAATAGATATATAAACTCAGAGCATTTTTGGCTGACTAATTGAATCATTTAAAACTAACATGAAAAATGAAAGTAAATAAATTAAAATTGCGTAAAATGCTGCAAATTTGGCAACATTAATATTAAGTCATGAACAAAATATTTTCCCATTATGATTCTTGAGGTTCTTGCACTGAGATGCCAAGACTTGATCTGATTGAAGTTTCTTTATTTTAGGCCATAACCAACATTTTACAGCTAACACGACAACTCACAACAACAGCAAAAGAAATGCTCACCAAATGGTGTTTTTTCATTCTATTTTTTATTCCAGCTCATGCACCAGCCCCTCCCCTTATTTCCTTAAAATCTCTGAGAACTGGTTGAATGACAGAACCCCGTGCCCAAACCCTGGTGCGCTCACTGACCTTCAAACCTTGGCGTGCCCAAACAGACACAGTCCAATTCAGTATGCTACTTTTTTTTCTTTCATTTTTATACAACCCGCAGCAAAGCAAAGCATTTTATCAGAAAAAGTGTCGACACAATTAAAACAATCAAATAAAATTAATCAGTTCTTGTGGTGTTTACCATTTTCTCAGATTTTGCCGTGGATGTCGGAGCTCAGTGAACGCACCAGGCAGACGCTCGCCGACCCGGGGTTTGTCATTTTCAGTGACTGATTACTTAGGCTTAAATAGCTGACGGTGTCTTCCAGCCAACTATTTAACTGTCATGAGTGGGGTTTCTTCAGTGGGGCGGCCATGGTGCAGCGGTGCCTGTGATCCTCTGATCAGAAGATTGTGGGTTCAATTCCCGCCATGTGTCGAAGTGTCTTTGAGCAAGACACTGAACTCCATGTGCCTCTGATGGAAGGCTGGCGCCAGTATTCATTTGGAGAGCTGCCAACAATGTGTGAATGGGACTGTAAAGCACTTAGGGCCTTCAATGAAGGTAGAAAAGTGCTATACCAGTATACGTCATTTACCATCAACTCAGAACTGCATGATCCCTGGGTTGTCCTGCACCCCCCTTGACATCACACCCCATCATTTGGGAAACACTGCTTTTGGTGAACAGCCTGTCTGCGTTAAACGGTTTGCAGCTCACATTTTTAGGCAGTTTCCCCACCTTGAATTTGCTTGCTTTGGTCAGTGTCCCTTGGCTTGTCTTCGTGTCCTAAAATCCCTAAAAAAGGGACTGTTTTCATCATCCTGTCACTTTATGGTTTTTGTCAAGCATTGAATCTGTGTGGGCAGGATTATAAGAGAACTAATAAAGAACTAACTTGCTCCTGCAACAAAGTTTAAAGCAACTGTGTCATCTGATAGGACTGTGGTCATCTGTGTAAGCATAACTGTGGCTACATTGTTGTGACGCTCATCACTCCTCCACTCTGCTTGTGATAACCTAAAACACATTGATCTGAACACACAAACTTGAAAAATACTAACTTAAACTGCATATTTTATAATCTTATGCATTTGTTGGAGTTGGTTTTCTCATCTGCTGTAATTTGTAAGTGTGTCTGCTGTGCCGCTTCAACAACATTACTCTAAAACTGGTTGATTTTAGCAGGAAGTGTGTTTTTGTAGTATGGTAATGTTGTTATTTATTCACAAAGGGTGCTGTCACCAGGCAGCAGTGGATGCAGTTTATTTTGTTTTCAGACAAATCTGCTGTAGGTTTTTTTTTTCCACAGCTTGTTATAAAAAAAACTAAAAAGGAGGCGGGTTTTGCCACAATTCCTTTTTTTGTATTGTTACTTCTTCTCTCTAGCTTTTTTTTTTGTTCAGTGGTGTGTCAAAATTGAAAGTCTATGGAGCTGGACAGATCTTATCATTACTAACAGGATTATGCAATCTTTTTTACACAATATGTGTCCTCTTCTGTTTTGGGACTAACTTTGTTTTTTGTTATTATTTATTTTTTATTGTATAAATTTTGACTAAATGGAAAAAGAGAGGGAAAGTGAAGTGAATGGTAAAGGGAGGGAGGGGGAAAGCTTGGTTAATAAAGAGGGAATGGGGGTAAAATTGGGTAAAAATCAAATGGTGTTTCTAATGGTTTACACTTTTGTATCCATACGTCACTAATAAAAATGCAAGTCCCTGATTGGTCAAAGTTCAAATAGTTTAACTTTTGACAGGGACTCATTTGCTGTGCCTTTTGTATGTAGTGCCCAAAGATGGACTTAAAAACTTGTGTAGTGACGAGACTTTTGAATGTGGCAGCCCGAAACATGCATATACGTGCCCGGTGTGTGCCAATGTACAGCACAAGGTTTCACCCGCCTGAAAGCCCCATATAGGAACCTCCTACTGCTGGGGAGTCTTGAGGATTACTCCCCATCGATGAACTAGCACCAACTAGAAGAAACTTGAACAGTACTCTAGGCCCACTCCACCACAGCACATTGCAGAGATGGAGACAGCCTCTTCACCACCTAGTAGAAGCAACCCTAAGCCTTTTATCACATCTGCAAAAAAGGAAAGTGCTTTTTATACATCTTCAAATTCTCCATTTTTTTGTGAAAAAATAATACGTCCATCTACCACAATGGCTCATCTCTTGTCTTTTGATGTCTGTAAAATGCCAGGGCTGCATGAAAATGACCAAAATAGGAGATGAGAAGATTCCACATAACCGCTGCATCATATTTGCTCCTTTTTCCTTCGCAGTAACTGCTGCTCTAAAAGGCTTCTGAGAGAGCAGCTTAAACGGCGCTTCAGGGTGAAGGGACCTTTTAACATTCCTAAGTGTTGTCTCACAAGCATGATGCATTTGCATGCGTGAAAGGCTTTTCCCAGCCTGATTCTTCTTTATTAAACAACAGAACCTCTTGACCTGAAGAATAAAGAAAGGCGAAATTAATATTAAGTAAAAGAAACACTTCAAAAAGTGACAGACAGATGTCTTTTTTCTTTAGAGAGCCGCAATTAATCTTCAAAATATGCTACATAATGCAGGGTGTCAGCTGAAACTAGAAGGAGCGTGGCCTTTCTCCACGATCACTGATTGTATCATTTTCCTCCATCGTGGCTCAGATGACGACGTACGTGTAGAAGCCGTGATGAAAGATCATGAAGTGAGACGTCTAAAAGCACAACAAATATTTTCCCACGTTGGTAAACGTTTGGTTCCTTTTTTTCCTGAGCAAACGAGACTACCTTTTGCTCCTGTGCACTCCAAACATTTTGTTTCAGTTGATAATTAATTCGTGTGACCGAAAATTAATTAGGGTCTGGGGCAGAAAAACGTAGGCGAGTTAAATTAATTTCTGAGATGGAGGTGGAGAGACGGATTAATATTCTGCAGGAACACCGTTGTGAGTTTGAAGCTGAGGGTTTTAGTGGGAGATGAGGTGAAACGTAAAAAAACAACAAAAAAAATTAATGAGTGACACAACGACTGAAAAAAGTCCAAGACTGAAAGAAACAGTTTCACATTGAATGATGTTTGATGGTCAAAACCAATTAGAAAAATAAAATAAAATGTAGTTTTTTCAATTGTTTTTTACAGATGTATATAGTTTGTCACAAAACATTAATCAGAATTGTTTCCTACGGAACCAATAACCCTTTAAATACCCACAGATAAACATTGTGTTTTTAACGTTTTTGTGACATTTATCTGATGATGGACGACACATAAGGAAAATTAAGCTTCAAATTACATGTCAGAGTATTTCTTTATTTAAATTGTTGTTGAAAAAAAGTTGAAGAAAAGGATTGCATTTGTGACATAGAAAATACTCTGGATGTGTTCGATGTTCTGGAAAGTGTTGTACTTCAACCTCACAATGATACAGACGCTCAAACATTGGTCAGCGAAATATAACGTTTCAAAAAGGGAACTATCCCGACAAATTTTCCAAAGCAGTGGACTCGCTTAATTTCCATCTCTTGTGTCATAATTCCTGGCCAATGAGTAAAAGAGAGCTTTAGTATTGTGGTTTTGTTTACAATCTTTGTTGTGGAACAGGAAAGTCCACTTGTGACCACGTGTGAACTCAGGAGCCTGAAACGGATTTACATAGATTTTCATTGGACGTGTTCGCTTCACATCGCCCTCAGTATAGAACATTGCTTTATGTTGGGATTGTGAGAGGCCGTAAGGTAGTGGCGTAAACAAGGGATAATGGGAAGTGGGGGAAGGCTCACTCCATGCCTTTAGTCCTGCCCACAACTCAGAGGCAAATTTCTGATGAACTACTGCAGCTCTGCAGAAACTATGCCCTAATTTTGCCAAAAAAACAGAGGAACACTTTCACATTAAATCACACATTTACATCATCAGAAGATGATTGGAGTAGGACTTAAAGGACATTAGCGAGTCATTGCTAGAGTAAAAAGGTTTAATGTCACAATATTTCTTAACCTTACCTTTGAATACTGAATACTGTCTTACTCTGAACACTTAAAAAGAGCCACAAAATCCTGGCTGTTCTAAAAAAAGAAATGGAAAAAAAGAATACAATCCAAAGTCACTGATAGGTTCTGCAATTGGATGACAAAAGATTTTTAAAGACGTGCAGTTCACTCTAACAGTATTCCTTCAAATGAACTAGAGGCATTTTCTTTGGAACTCTAGATAACCACAGTGAGAGCCATCGTCCACAAATTGAGAAAACTTTGAACAGTGCCGAATCATTCCAAGGGAGACTGACCAAAATGATTCCAAGAACCTAACCAAAAGTCATAGACAGCCTGAACAAATGACAGAGGTCATGATTTCACAACCCAAGGAGACTGAACAACAATAGATCCATGGTGGAACACTGAGACTTCACATAAAAAACAACCCTCTGGATATCCTACAATCAAATATTTCAGAGGGATTAATAAGACAAAAGGTAAAGGTGTTTCCTGATTCACCTAAGTGAACGCACTGATATCAGTCAAAGAAATAAAAAAGAAAGACAGGAAAAGTTCAGGAGCTCAAGCTAGATAAAATCAAAACAACAAAAAGATTGTTTAGAAAGTAAAATATGGTACCAAAATCTTGCAATCCGTCTGGGTTGTACCCCACTTTCCCCCAACAGTGGGTGGGATAGGCTCCAGCAATCTTGTGACCCTGAAAGGGATTAAAGGTGTTTAGAAAATAGATGGATGGATGAACAGATAGATCGATGGATGGATGGATGAACCGTTGGATGGATGGATGAATGGATGGATGGATGAACAGATGGATGGATGGATGGATGAACAGATGGATGGATGACTAAAATACAAAAATACCAAGCAACAATGACAATCATCACATCAAATCCCATTGAGATGGTATTGCATAAATGGTGAATGGACTCCAAGGGAAATGTGAACTAAAATCCCTTTTGGATTCACACATTGCACCAGTATGAACCCCGAATCCCAGAGTCTCATTTTGGGTGTTTTCAGACTGGAAGAGTCCATTGGTTCTGACCGAGTCCTCCTCATTTGGTCTGGATCAAGTCCTGAAGATTGATTTTGGTCTGCGTTCAGACTGGTGTCTACCAGAGATTTCTGTTTTGGACCAAAGCTTATAAACCAAACCATGTGGCTAAAGATCTCTTCAGTCATTGGCCAGGAACTAAAAGGTGGGTCAAAACAACAAGAGAAAGTTGGAGGTGCAGCGCTTTAATGTCCTTGTCGAGATAGCTAACTAAAACTTTTATATTTCGATTACCAGTTTTGAACGTCAGGTTTATAATATATAGATTGCTGTGAAAACTGTGAGAAGCAATGTGTGTCACCTTCAAAGTTGTTTTAACCAGCCTCCATTCACCCGAAGACATTTCAACACATTGCTGTGTCTCATCAATGAATTACAAGTTATAAGCTAGCTTTTAGGATGATCGCTTAACAAGACATGAAAAAGCATGTAAGAAGTGTTTTCAGCTGTTTTAAAATAAACGTTCTGACAAGTAAACAGTTGGACCAGTTATTTCCTCTAATAACATGACAATCAATGCTTTACATTTTTTTGTGGCTCACCAGTCGTTTTATTCCCTATCTGGTTACATCACGTAACCACGAGCCACGGTGGCCTTTTTGGTCCAGTTATTCCACTCTGGGAGCAGATTGTATTCAGACTGAAGAATCTGACACCGAACCAAAGCTCAGTTTGATTGAAAACGAACCAAGACCATCTCTAAAGATGGATATGAGTGCGGTTCTTGGTCCCGGCCGAGAGTCTGCTTGGGTGTACTCAGACTGAAACTTTGTTCGGAATCATTGGGGGGAACAACCAGTTTGAATACACCCTTAGGTTTTAAACAGTTCTTGTTTCAAAAGCTGTCATGTTCATGACTTACAGTTCCAAGCAGCTCAAGACAATTTGTTTTTCAGAATGTGTTTGAAATCTTGGCAATAGCAGAGCAAGGAGCTGCAACTTTCCAGACTCAACCAGGCTGACGGTGCTGGAAAGCCCTCCAATATGTCTGCATTAAAAAACAAATCTGCAAAGAAAACTGGAACAGAATTTTTCCACAGCAAAATGAGAGACTAACTGCCGGTTGTCCAAAACACTTTGTCGCAGAGGCTGCCGCCAAGAGTGCCACAACAAGCTGTTGCGGCAAAGGAGGCAGCTCCTTTATGTAATTAGTCTGATGCAGCTTTTTTTTTTTTAAGAAAATAATTTTATCACTTTATTTGATTATCTAAATTCATAAAGTGCAAAAAGCAATGCAATTAAAGAATAAAATCATTATGATGAAGAAGAGTTAAGAATCTTTTCAGATAATAGCTTGAAATTTCCGTGTTATTCTGACGAAAAAACAAAGCAAAACATTGGATCATTTTTATTTGTGCTTCACCAACTACAAAACACATGTGTTTCTTTGGGCAAAAAATTGTAAGAGATACATTTTTATGGACTTCTAAGACAGATCGAGGATAATAAATGTAAAAAGCAATACCGCCAATGTGATTTGACCTCATCGTCTCACGCAATAATTGCAATTTGAGCAAAACCGAATCTATAACATGCATAAGTTGGAAGGTAGAAATACTCACAGAGTGTGAAATTAAAATACATCTTGTCACGAGGCTATCGCAATCTCTCCACCACGGTCTGTCTTTCTTCTTTTCTCTGCCAGGCATAACACACAGACAGGAGCCAGTTGTCATGGTGATTAATGCAAATGCACTTTGTTAACCTGTACAAGAGAGAAGACGACTTTTCAAAGCATCTCAGACCTTGACTCCAGCTATTACGTGTTTCTGCTCCCTACATACAGTACACAATGGCAGTGGAAATTGAAAATCATACCAGCTTTTATAAAGCTTGACATCTCGTTTAGCTGTTGTAAATGAAATTCCTGCACTTCAGATTCTGGATTGGCTGGGCTCGCTGTGGAAAACACTCTGTAAGCAGTACGGGGAGTGTGTGCTGAATGCAGAGCCATTCCCAGGGCGGGATGTGACAATGCGGTGGTGTTGGTGTAGGTGCTACGTGGTGAAGTATATAGCAACAGCATGTTTTTCAAAAGCAAAAATAGAAAAGTCATAATTGGTGTAAATAAACAAACCAATATTGCACCTATAGTTCTGAAACCAATGTGACCTACCAAGAATGTCTTAATGAGAGCGGGAAAGGACAGGGACAACAACACGGTTCCACCGGGGGACCATTATAAAGGAATGTGCCCGTCCTCCTCGACCGCTCGACCCCTGGCTCCAGTGGCTGGCTATGTATTTTGGTCCGTCCCCCTGAGTGCACTGCTGCTGTCTACTGGACTGACACAAGCCAGAGACTCGGAGGCTGAATCTAATTACAGAGACAATTATGACGATGACCCAGTTCGACCCGGATTTGTATTCAAATGGACTCATTTACCTCGTGTCCTCGAGATGTATCTTCTGAGAACTGAGTGTTGAACCCGGAGACACTTCTGCCACCCGGTCTTTGTGGTTCTTTATTATGGCAGTGTACTAAAACAACACACACACAGTGCACAGTTTCATTGAAGCTTATTTATCAGCTCAGTGCTCCATGCTTTGTCCTTTTCCGCTCAGTCCGAACTGATCTCTATAATCTACTTCTGATGTCTCCATTAGACCTGGATGATAATTTAATCTGATGGTGTATCAGCTGTCTGAAAAATTACATTGTGGTATCATGATCTTATTAAGAAAAATCTTATATCTGTTCCCTACAACACACATTTTGTGTCTTGGAACAGCAAAAGCAACAATGCGAATAGATGAAAATGCAGCAGAGGAGTTTTTGTGTCATCCAAACTGCAGCATGCTCTTGCCAAAGTAGCAGGAATATAAGAGCATGACAGATTTTGATTCATAAATGACTCTGGCAAACTCTGCAGCGTCCAAATGCTCAGCAGTTTGACTGTGGAGCGGCTTGTGCTGGAGGTGGTGAGGGCAACAAGTACGTACAATAACCGGAATCAACTCGAGTCAAGTCAGGTCAAGTCAATAATGCCGGTTTGTGCCGTGCAGCGCCGTTGCTCTGAAGAGGCTCCGAGAGAGTGCAGTGAGCCGCGGTAAGCCCCGAGGGGGGAATATGTGTCAGTCATTCACCACCTGCAACGCTGAGAGCAAGATATACTGTCACGCTGCTCTCCAGTGACTGTTTCCGTTTATGTATCTGGAAGCAGAGGTGGTAGCAAATAAAAGAAAGACAAAAGCTGCTGTCATGTCAGACGCGGAGTCTGAACATATGGCCGTTCCACAGGGAAACAAATGTACACATGCAACCTTGGTACACACTCAGCTCAGGAAAAACAACATCAGCAGATTGCTTCTTCTTTTACTTTTCATCACAGCTTCCTACATGCATTCAAACTGGGCTTTCAGCAGGTAAGTGCAATATTTTAAATACACCCTAAAGTGACTGTGTAACAAGACATCCATTTATCACACTTTTAAATTACAAGTGTGTTCCTGTTAAGATGACGTTGATGAAACTTGATTTATGCAAACCTGTGACCCTTCTGGACCTGTTTTTCCTTCAATGCCAAACAGCTGCTGCTGTTGTAAGAGTGAAAATTCTTCATGAAGACTAGTTATCACTGTGATTGGGGCACATTTGACTAATTCGTTCCAGTTCATTTGACTGGTCCATGCTCTATTGTCAACCAGCAATGGACTGGTGAACCATACAGGGTGAACCCCACTTTTTTCCCAACTGTGGTTGGGATAGGCTCCAGCAAACCAACGACCCTGAAAGGGATGTAGTGGGTTTAGAAAATAGATGAATGGATGGTCCAATGTATTGTGCTTCTGCCTAAATGGCATACATGATAAATGGAGTACATTTACAATGCATTTTACTAACTTCTTTGAAGACCCACAGCCATTGTCCCATTCACACACACATTCACACACTGACCACAGCTCTGCTACCAAACACTAAGCTATAGCCGCCAGGAGCAATGTGGGGTTCAGTGTCTTGTCCAAGTACACTTCAACACATGGTGAGCAAGGCAGGAACCAAAGCTGCGATCCTCTGCTCAGAGGTCAACCCTGTCTACATCTGGACCCTGGCTGCCTAAAAGAAGTGGGCTGCAATTTGGTGGGATTGATGTGCTGTGCTCAGCTGTTGAACACCAGCACCACCCTGGTTCAGTGGGGTTCAGTGTCTTCAACCAATGGGTGGAAAAAGCGGGAGCCAAACCCTGTGATCTTCCAATCAGAAGTCGACTGCTCTACCTCTGTGCCACAGTTGCCCCATGTGTTTGAGTGTCAGCTCAGTTCCTTCTGTGTGGAGTTTGCATGCTTTCCTTGTGAATGTATGGGTTTTCTCTGGGCATTCCTTTCACAGTCCAAAACATGCTTCTTGGGTTTAATGAAGATTCTAAATTGTTCCTAGATTTGAGTGTGTAAAGTTGTGTGATTGTGTTTCCCTGTGACAGACTGGGGTCATGCAACGGCAAATTTTAGATTAAAAACCACCCACTGTCAACCAGAACTCTAATGATGTGTGGTGAATGATATTCCAGAATCACAATGACTTGAAACAAGTGGCCAAAGAAACAAAAAACTACTCATTAATGTAGCCCATACATATCTAAAGACCTAAACCCATTAGAAATCTGTGGTGGGTGATCAAGGAGATGCTAAATGTCAACCATAAACCCCTTAAACAATTCTGTAACATCCTATGTCTAGCTGTCAGCTTGCCAAAAAATATCTGCATAAGCCAGAACAAAACCAAAAGGAAAATGGAAAGTCAACAAGACAGATCTATGAGAATGACTAGTGTAAGCAAGTACAAACTCCCTTGTTTTGTCTTTACAGCTGAGTTCTAAAATCAACAAAAAGTGTACATACCGCACAGAATTATAAGCACAATATATCAGGTGTTGGTTTATGAAAACCCTGCCCTGTGTCAATATTACCTCATAGCTAAAAATAGACCTAGTTGGCCATGTCAGTATGGAGTTATAGGACTACTGTGAGGCACAGTAAGGGCTTATTGTAGCTGAGAGGGTTGAGTTGCCATTTCCCAATTTGTATGTCAGTTTCAAATCCTAGGTTTCTAATTGTTCATGGGTAAGACACTGTACTCCAATTACTTTTACTTGTATGAAACCTGTCAACAAATTTGTTTGAATGCGACTCCTAAAAATATATATTTTCTGCACTATTAGGGGCACTTAAAAGCCTTCATTTTTTTCTACAAACACAACTGTGCCTTATAATCGGACATGGCTAAATTCTGGTTGTGATTGCTGATGTAGACGCAATTTTGAGATGAACAGTACACGACGCTCTGTCGAAATGACAATGTGTTTTTCTTTTACAAGTTCCAAACTAGGTTGGCTGTTATTTTGAATATGCTAACACGGACAAAGTGTAGCAGTGTTGAACTGTGTTTTGTTTTACGTTTACTAACAATTATGGCAGTTAGCGTGGTCATAGTAGTCGTTGCTTTAACGATGTTAGTCTGTTTTATTATGTGTTGCAAACAACGTTGATTGTTATTGTTAAAATGCTAACATGGCTGACATGTAGCGGAGTTGCATTGTGTTTTTTTTTTTATTATGTGTTGCTAACAAGGTTGGGAGTTAGTCACAGTAACAGTTGTTTCAGTGGTATACATGGTTTTTTACACGTTTTTTCAACCTATTTTTGTCACAAGGTTTTGGGAGTTACATGTTTTATGAATATTTTAATGCAGCTACCACTTCTAACATGGCTAATGTGTAGCGTGTCCCAAACAAAGTTCTAGAGTAACTGTGAGCACAGTTAATAAAGACTGACTGAAAGACTTATTTCTGACTCTTTTGACTTGGTTAATGAGCCTAAATATGACATGTCAAATAATAGACCACTCATTGATCAGCCTTAGTTCCTGGTGCATGCCATAGTGCGGAAAATACGGAGACCAAAATGTACATTGTAGGTATAGATATAGTGTTATGATATTAAAAAATTTCCTTAAAATCATTTTTCTCTTCTTAGAAAAATTCCCTCTTTAAACTCTAGTTGTTCTCATGAAGTCCCTCTCTGTTTCATACGCTGGTAAAGGCTTTACCATCTCTAGTGCTTTCTGGCTTCTGCCAACCTAAAAAATCAACAAGTAAATTCTCCTGCAGGATAATCTATCAGTTCTCAGGGATTAATGTAGTGCTGATAAGAAAACAGATTTGTAGTTTTTCAGTTCAGGTTTCTTGGACTTAAAACGCATAAAAAGATTGAAGAAAGAGAAAGACAAGAAAGAGAAGTTTGACTCCTTCTGTTGTCTGCATCCTCTCTCCTGTTCTCTAATTCCAGCATTGTAATTAAGTGCAGATTCTAATTTTCTTTAGGGGTTCATTTTGGAAGACATTCATTATTTAAAAAGGTTTCTAAGAATGGGGGATTAATATTAAGCTGGCAGGGCAACAAATGTACTGCATTTCACCAAGACATAGTAAGAAGATATCATCTTTGATTTTGATGAAGCAAGTGATAAAATGGGTGCTGCTGCTGGTGCAGCAGTGACTATCGCTGCGGTTCTACTGATCCAAAAACACAGAGGAAGGTCACTGACCTCCAATTTTAGTCTTATTTTCCTACAAGTCCAATCCTAATAGACTCCATTAGCAACAGGAGAGGGAGAGAAAGCCCTGACATCGGAGTTGAGCCTGCATATGTGATGACTTGCAGTCTGGCTGGCTGAATGAACCGGGCTCAGCGCCTGATAACCTCCTCTTTCCTTATTATTTCCCCTCATTTAACTCACTGCGTGCCTCCATCACAGTTCATTTTCTTGTGTGTGCGTGCAGGTGTGTGTGTGTGCCCAAGACTCGGGCTGGGAAATCTCTCTCCTGCCAGTGTGTCTGTTATTTCACAGCAATTTTGGATAATGATTTATTTCACAATCCACAACTGGAAGGCCTTCCGCTTGAAAGGGAATGATAAAATGGTAATCCCATAGCAATTATGTAGTAAGAGATAGTGACATTCATTGGAATTCACTGATACAACTGGCATGGGCCTGAAAACACTTCGACCCACTCTGACTAACATACTGAGCCTTTTTCAGGGTTACCAGCTAAGTAAAGCTCTCAAAACCAGACAAGCCTTTAGAAAACACTCTGTACTGTAAATGTGGCAATTATTTTTTTACCCAGTGCAGAGATTTGTTGTCACATTAAAAAGCGGGAGATTTTTTTCCCCCCAGCAATACAACTGAAGTACAAAAACCACCAGCATTTACAGCGAGATAGCAATAAGCATCGGATAAAGAACCAAGATTTTCTGGACTGGGTATTTTTTTTGCTTCTGATCTACTGGGCAAAACTTGCAAACGGTGTATTAGATTTACTGCAAATGCCCTGGGAAAAACATACAACCTTTGTTTTTCTTTTGAAAAAAATATTGAAAGTACTGTTGAGGTTAGTGAAGAAATATGGAAGCACACCAGCTGCGATTCACCCAGGCTCATTAGCATGATTCAAACTTCTCTTAAGAAGAATTGTATAGAACGTGGTCCATGTTTTCTGCCCTGTAGTTCATCATCATTCCACTCGGGGCAGTAGAAGGGCTTTTCCTTCTCATTTCAAAATGGCTGCTTCCATGAAATCTCAAAAAAAAAAAAAAAAAAAAACTTGTGGCGGGAAAGGTTTTGCTGTTTAAAACTTTATGGTGGAAATACCTCATATTCTTTTTTTTTTTATTAATACATGCTTTATTGAAAGAATGCTAAATTTGTTGCTATTTACGTCTTAAAAAATAGTTACACAACGTTAAAAATGTGTCGACCAAATAAAAGTACTTTTTTTCCTGAAAACTCCTGTCAATATGTTCGCACCTTAAACTTACATTGTTATTAGCCAAAACTTTAAAACAATCACCACAAAAAATCATAATTGACACATAACTAACACAATCTCACTATCTCATTTAAATAATTATATTATAATTCTGTTTTAGTAGATTTCTTCAGTGTTTAAAAGATTTTATTTTTAAGAAAATTAATTTTTCTGTCATTTCTTAAATGTGGTGGGCTTTACAGGGTTAAAACAAAACAATATGTTATTAAAAGCACTCCTTTTACTAGTCTTGATTCCTGATGCATGCACATCAGACTGGTTTAAATATAACAGAACAGTATATACGAGTCCGCTTCATACCAACAACTAGCATGTCCAAACTCACATATTGCTTCTTCTTCTTCTTTTCTTACCAGTTCTAGACGTCTTTAATTGAACAGATCTTCTTGAAGTGCATAAATGAATGTACTGCTATGCTATTGTCTGTACATTTATGCACTTTAAGCTCAAATCTCACTGGGCTGTGACAGCTTACACTAGTTGTGCGTGTAACTAAACGAACAAATAATATATGAGTTCCTGGTAAAATGTGGACAAAAATGAGCCTGAAGTTCTAATATTTTCACACAACATTCATGCTTTTCCTGATACATCAGAGTCTTGTTTCTGTACCAAATTAGTCACCATTTAGATATTTAGGGAATTTTTTATGGTAATTATATAGAACATGTTTAACATTCTTTAACTTGTTACTCCCCAACATCAGAAAAAAAATGGCAAAATATTTGTGGAAAAGACATAGTTCTACATTTGAAAAATAACAAAGAGTTCCTTCAGCAGAGGAGACTGACTTAGAACTAGACCTTTTGGCTTTTTTGGCTGTGTAAAACTTTGCCTTTGAAAATCCTGTCTGACCAGGCACCGTTAGCTCCCACCAAAGTACGATCGGCTAGCTTTAGTAAATTAGCTTTTTTTGTAGCTTCCTGAAATAAACATTAATCTCTATGTACCTACGTGCACTTCTGAACCATATTAAACAAAAATGCAATACAACTACAAAAAAGCAGTAAACAAAGGTCCAATCCGAATTCTTCCCTTCGCCCTACCACTTCTCCCTTCTCCTACATTTAGCCCTCCAAACGGAGAGTTTTGACAAAATAGTGTCTCAGATTTCAGATGTCACTAATAAGCGATGGTTAGCTAAGTTAGCATGGAGCTTCCAGCACTTGAATATGCATAACAACAGTTTTATAACTTTAAAAAGTCTTGCTAAAACAAAAAGTCATTACGTACTTCTAAAACTTCTAAAACATTACTAAACTTCTGTGCTTTAGAGCACACTTACATGAAGAAAAGTGCTTCTCCGCCGCGGCATAGTGCGCAGCGGAACTCCCTCGTTACGGAGGGCTCTGTATCACTCCGCCTTGAGGGTAACCCTTAAAAAACTTTCACTACAAATGCCCAAACAAATGGAGTGGTAGGGAGAAGTGGTAAGTCGAACGCAAAACTAATGCTATGCATAGGTGTGATTATACTCAAATCCGCACTCAGACTAACATTCACAAAAACTGCTGGAAATCAGGCAGGGTTGTTGCTATTGAGGACCAGGTTTGGCCAGCTCTGCACTACATCAGCCTGAACGTTCACTTTTCTGAGAGTAAACTCACTTAGATTTTCCTAAAATATTTTAAATACGTTTTCCTTTATTAGCTGACAGTAATAATTTATCACACCCTAGTTTTCCACCTCTGTTTGTACAATTGTAGCACAGGAGTGAGCAAGCCCTTTCCAATGTGGCATCCAACTTTGAGTATGCAACAGGCTAGCGTAGCATCTCTAGTCTATACAACTAATTGTTTTTTGTTTTTTTTTGTCTTTACAGTTAGGTGTGCTTTCCCTAAACGTGTTTCCTTAGAGGCTAGCGTGACTGAACAAAAGCTAAAACCACGAAGCATGTCTGAAAGATGGCTGCACAGCATTAGAGCGGAATTTAATGACTTTTTAACAGCACCAGGACTAAAACTGACAACCCAAACTTTTGAGTGACAAAGTTTAGAGAATCTCTTCCAAATATTACTAACTGGTATTTTTTTCATCCACATTTGGCATTGACTAACACCGTTGACTTCAAATGAAGACAGATTTCATTTTTAGCAACTTCAGCTACTCTGAGCAATCCTGACAATGCTAAATTATAACATTTCAGCCACATTTGCCCCATAAGATCCATGGAACTACTCATTTTTGGCCCAGTTATAGACCTTTAGGCCATTCAATAAAAAACTGTTTAGTATCTGAGCCAAAATGGTGCCTAATTTGGCTAAGAGGTAGCTTCGTCAATGGATTGAGCTTTCTATCCCTGCGCTTGACTGCAAGAAAATGTCAAATGCACTGGAAAAATAGTCAAATAACTCAACTTAGAAGCCAACTTCACTCAGAGGCATTTTAATTTGAGGGTTTAACTAGATTTTTGATTCATCTTGAAAATATCAATTATTTTCTTCACTGTCCACCTTTAGCTTCAGGGTGAATTTTTGTTTTAGTGATTGGTGAGGAGACGCATCTTATCCTTGTTGACAGTTTTTGTGGTTAATTCTGTCAAAATTATGTTGATTCCTTTCTAATTTATACAATTTTGCATGGTTTTCCTTCCTCCTAAAATTATGCATTTTATTTGTATACTTTTGCACTTGAATAAAATATAGTAGGATTGTTAAACCATTAGAGAACTTATGTTATACTACTTTGGCTTCTAATAAATAGAAGCATATTTTGTTTTGTCTAAGTACTTCACACAAAGATCACATAAGGTTTACACCAGCTGCATTTTTACCAAGTTATGAGTAGGGTTCAGAAGAATTTTTAATGACTCTGGGGAAGCTAGAACTTTAAAACATAGAATTTAGCCCACCCCCCCAAAAAATTCCACAGTTCTCTGAAGTATCAAGTTAAAGAGCTTCCTCTGCAGAAACGTCCCCTGTGATTAACACGAGTTTTTAACGTGCAGATTTCATTTAAAAAAAAAAGAAATCACTTCTGGCTGTGAAACCAATGTGTCCGGACTTTACCTGAGACTCCGGTTGTAACCTCTGAAAGTTAACCAGAAGCTCTCATATACATGGACGGTTTACCCGACATACTTCCTTGGGTACGACATCAAAGAAGGAAAGAAAAATAAAGTCTTAGTCCCACATTTACAAGGAGCTTCATCCACATTTGAACTTTTTTTTTAGCAAACGATCCAGGTAAAACCAGAGTTTCTGGAGAAGTATCTTTTCTTCTCTTTCATACAAGATGTTGACAACTCAAACAGAGCAGCAGGCGTAACAGTTCAGCTCTTAAGCCAAAAAAACGACTTCCATGAAGCCTGGAAACTTCAACATCCTTAGGCAAAATTCTTCGAAAAACCTTTGGGTGAGAATATGAAAGAAGTGGGGTGCTACTTTCACTTAGTTTAATGTTGTTTTGCAACTTAAACTCGGCTCTTCGGTTTAATCCACCGCTGCTTCGCATCATCTTCAGAGTAATTGTCTAACAAATGCATAAAAAAGGCTCTGCTAATTAAATGCCATGGGCTGTAGGAGATGGAGATAAATTATTTATACTGCTTTGATGAGAACTAGCAAGCTGAAAGCAAAAGAGCGGCAGCAGGTTTTAGAAAACTTTTTTTGGCTGAAGAAAAGGCAGGTCTGTTTCTTATTCCAAAGAAGAATTTTGAAGAGGTGAGGCTGTTTTTAGCTGCTGGCAGGTACAGCATATTTAAATTGGCAAATACACATGCTTCCGTATTTAATTTGTTGAACCGGGGGAGTACGGATGAAAGGAGATAACCTCCAACCGGTTTAACCAAAAACTATTAACAAATAAAGAAAAATTAGGGGTGTAGCAATTCATCGATTTATGTTCTGAAGCAAGTTATGAATCGAATCGACCTATACCATTTTAAAATGGTTTCAAAATGAAATGAATCGATTTCAATCGATATTGGAAAAATACCATTTGGAGTGAGGCATGGTAGGTTTATTTTACTACAAAGTAAAAACAACCAAGTGCATGCAGCAAAAATGATCAATCCATCATCACAGACCAATGTGTGGTTGAATTTAGCAAAGACATGTGACCATACAGAATGGTAGCATGCTCTACTAATATTATGTTTGTATTATTTTGACGTGGAAAAACAAGAGTGGGCTGAACTTTTTGAAACTAAATTGTGAATGAATTTTTCATTAATATTTACTTGTTACAATACAAGTAAACAAATACGAGGAATCTGGAAAACTTCACCTGAACTGTTCAGTACCAGGTATTTATTTCTGAGTAACACTAGGTGGAAGTTGTAGCTAAAGGAGTCTTGGATTGATCTTAGGACAGTAAATCGGATCGAACTGGATCAAAATGAACCAACTATGAATCGTATCGTCAACCAGAATTTATGATAGGAATCAAACCGTTAAAATGAATTGTTACACCCCTATGAAAAAAGGTCAGTGAAAAGTTTCAATTTACAACCAAAAAAAAAAAAAAGGACAAACTAATAAGACAGAGGAAACGCCAAAGTCA
The DNA here is from genome assembly GCA_014656515.1 of Oryzias celebensis. NCBI lineage: Eukaryota > Metazoa > Chordata > Actinopteri > Beloniformes > Adrianichthyidae > Oryzias > Oryzias celebensis. Next base: position 40,633,731 of record BNCR01000012.1, read on the forward strand.
GATAAGAATGTCTTATTATTCCAATAAAAAATACATTCATACAGAAATATAACAATTTTGCAAAACAATTTCAAATAAAAATTTCATAAAGCATAAACATAACAATTTTTTTTTTTTTTTACAAAAGTTCTTTTTTTTTTCCTCTCCTTTTCTTTTATACAAAGATTCAGAACAAAGAGCTGTGTGGGACTCAACAACTGGGATGATGGGGAGGACGAAGGACACGATGATGATGATGGAAGCAAAAACACTGAGCTAAATCAAGGCTCACTGGGAAGCAGAATCGGCTACTGCTCTCTGCCCACAAAGAAAAAAAGTCCTCGCCAGCATTCCCAGAATCCACTGCAGCAAGCAAGTTTGTGCTCATCCCGTCCGCCGCGCTCACTGACGTAAAAATCCATATGTCGCGACTTGCTGCAACATCGAAATTCCTGCAGCGGAAATCGCTAACATCTCCGTCTTTTGAGCTTTCACCCCTCCAACGACAGAACTTTTTCCTTTTTTTTTTTGGCCAAATTTCCATGCGCTCTGCTAGATTGTGCATCCCTTCCCCACCTTCCTCCTTTCAACCCCATAATACTGTTGCAGCTTGGCTAAAACAACGCTCTCCAGACAGGTCAATAAGAAACCTCCACCGTCAGCAGTCTGTGACAGATTCCACGCCAACAAAGCCTTTAGCAATTCATTACAGAGAGGCAATACAAGGCGAGGCCTGTCCCACTGCAGACTGTTAATTACAATAAATCTTTAGATTTTTCTGGAGTCCCACTCGCAGTGATGGATGGCGGTGGGATGGAGAATGCTGGTCAAGACACTAAGAAAGAAGCAGATCCCAAAAAGTTTTTTTTTGCTGTGGTACCTTTGTTCTGTGCAAGATGGAGTACATACTACACAGTAGTCTTGCCTTTAATAAACAAATGTAAGTGCTCTTTACATACAGTGTGTAATAAATACGAAAGTGGTCAGCTCAAACGGCAGCCACTCAGAAACAAAGAGGTCTTTAAATGTCAAACTACAAAAAAAAAAAAAAAATAGGAGGTCAATTGGGATTTGAGTCTTGATCCCCCCCTTCAAAAAAAAGTGACGCCCCTCTGGGGCAAAAATAATATACAACCTTACAACCCGCAGGGGGCGAGTCACTTGCATAAGGCACCATTAACAGTGCATTATTAAGATTTTAAATAAAAAAAAAACTGAACAGGAAATGGATGAAGAATGGAGGGGGTAAGGAGAAGGCTTTATGTACAATATTGTAACATTTAACCGATCGCATTTTAGCTGCACTTTTTATTGAAACTACTTGCAGTCCTGCTTACAGTGGAAACTGGAAATGAACAAACCCCTAAAAACCATGCATTTAACCTGTCTATGATACTGACGGTAGAGTATAGTTTGTGTTAAACCTCTGAGCACGCGGCTTATACAGTTGAGGACTACAAAAAGAGCTTTATAGATTGTAAAAAAAAATAAGATAACAATAAGGAAAGGAACAGAACCAGGCTACATAACACATTGCACATTTAGTAGCTGCACCAAAAACAAAACAAAAAAAACCAAAAAAAAAAACGAGAGAAACTCCTGTCATACACTGAAACTGGCGGGAGTGCCCCCCTCGGTCCACAACATTGGTAGCAGCCCCACACAGTGCACCCACCCACCCATCCATCCAACCAATAGGAAGGGGGGGTGCCAGCCAGACATTCACAGTGCACACATGCTTACGTCAGACAGGTCTGCGAAGTACCAGTGTATCGTCTGTCCACGAAACATCATGCACCACACGTACAAATCAGTCGCTCTTTATGCTTGTCCATTTTTTTTTTCTTTTTTCGTCTTTTCTGTGATTCAAGTTATTTATTTATTTTTTTTTTTAAATCAAAATAAAAAAAAAATCGTTCCCCATCCATGATTTTGTCCTCTCATCGCAACACCTTCAGGAGAGCGCCTTTTTTTCTCCAAAGAGAGCTCCCGGAGGCACTGGGTTTCAATATGGTGCAAAACGGCATGCTTTGGCTGGAACACTCCCGCCTCTCTGCTCTGGGACAGTTCAGCCAAGAGGCTTTAGCTGGGAAATTGAGTTTTTTTCCCCGTATTTAGAAAAAGGAAAAAAAAAGGATAAAAGAATCCCCTTTGCTGCGTGGCTTGGTTTGACCCTGCTTTAGATGTGCCTCTTCATGTGAAGGGCCAGATGGTCAGACCTGGAGAAACATCTGTGGGGAGAAAAATATAGAAAAAGGGGGCGGGGTTAGTTGTGAGAAACCCCCCTTTTTTTTTAATGGCTGTAGAGTCCAGCTCACCTGTCACAGTGACTGCATTTAAATGGCTTTGCCCCCGTGTGCTTCCTGAAGTGTCTGGTCAGCTCGTCGCTCCTAGCGAAACGCCACTCGCAGCCCTCCCACGAACACCTGTATGGCTTCTCACCTGTAAAAAGCAAAAAAAGTTGAAAGAATCTGTAAATTAAAGCAATCAGGCCTGAAGTGAAGGCCGGGGGAGGGGGCTTAAAGTTCACCAAACTTGAAATATGTCGGAAAAGCTGGACAAACGTGCAAAACAATGCACAAAAAAAAAAAAAAGTTGAAAAATAAGAAGCATTCAGAGCGCCACCCCCCTCTCCCTGGCTCCCCGCCCATTCAGCCCTTTCCCATGGTGAAACCCAATCTGTTTTGAAGTCCTTTTATCTCCCTTTTGGCCCCGCCCCGCCCCTCTTCACTGCTCTCATTCGCTCACTGCTGGCTCAGTCAGTCGCATTCCACATAGATTAGGTCACTTTAGGTATCCAGCCATGCAGAGCTAATGCTCTCAGCTGAGGCATGGACCTTTAAACACGTTACACAACCACTTCCGTCGTTCATTCAATAAAAATAGGTTCCGTTTTGGGGCCTTTCCTCCCTTTACGACTGAATCTCACCTGTATGAGTGCGCTGGTGAGCTTTGAGGTGGGAGCTCTTCGTGTAAACCTTGCGGCAGCCGTTGAAGTGACACCTGTGTACCCGCCTCTTGCTGTCAGGGGATGCGTCCCCGCAGATGAGTCCCGTCTTTTCAGAGCTTTTCGATACCCCGCCGCCGCCGCTCCGGATTTTGACCGGCAAGTGCAGGTCACTGTGGCCGGCTGCCCAGCCACCCATGATGGCGCCGGCCTCCGGGGAGGACGGTGGCGTGCTGATGACGGAGGGGCTAAAAGGTCCGGAGCCCGCCAAAACCGAGCCCAGCGGGTTGGAGGTGAAGCTGTGCGTGGGCGAGAGCTCCTCGGAACTGTCCGAAGCCTCGCTGCTGGCGTCCGAATTCACGCTGTTGCTGTCCAAAATGGGGATGTCCTGATTGTCCTCCTCATGGGACGGCGCCAGCTTGGGGCTGGACTCGGTCTTGGCCTTGTCCCCACATGCCAGAATCAGCTTACTCCACAGGTCCTCCTGGCTATCGAACTTTAAATCGGATGTGGAGACGTAGGGCTCGCTCTGCAGGTAGCGCTCCAACTCCAAGCATGTCTGGGAGAAAAAAAAAAACCACAACACCATGAGATGAAACAGATCCTATCAGCATTTTATCAGATGGCTTCAACACGGAAGTTGCAGAAAATGAATGAACATTTAGAGAATATTTACTGGCTTCCACTGACATGTTTATATTTGGGGACAACCCTTCACAAAAAAGCCCTGCAGCTCTGCAGCAACAAACGTGCCCTGTCATTTCATCCCGCCGCCATGACTCACTGAACACATTTAAAGTCCTTTTAAGGAAGCGCCTCAACTCCCCCCCAACACACACACTTCCAGCACCAGAGGCCCATTCAGATGCCTTTCCTCATGTGCACCACTGACATGCAATCACATCCTTCCTCAACCAGCGTTTAAAGGCAACAAAAAAAAGAGGGGGGGGGGGGGTCTTAAACCCGCTTCAAATGAGGATGCTCAGTGATGGTGATCGGGTTCACTTGGAACCGGAAAATGTTTAAAAATAAATAAATAAAAATGAGTGAAAAATTCTGCATCTGCAGCATTCATTGCATGCATCCAGCGCCGCCTCAGCTCCAGCTGTCAGACTGACACACTGATCCACTTCAAGTCTGACACCAACTTCGCCCGCCATTAAAGGTGAAAATAACCAACTATTTTTTATTAAAAAAAAAAAAAAACTCGTCAGCTTAGAAATGGTAAAAGAAAAGAAATGGTTGAAATAAGTTGGTATACCTGCTGCCAGTACTCCTCCAGTGACGGTAAAGCAGAGAAATAGCCCGTGTCGTGAACTATTTGAAGTTCCTGAAAGATGCTGCACATTGGTAAAACATCCATTTCCCCCGCGCGTCTCACAGCAGCCCTACGCGGTTTAAAGTGTGCCTCTGTCGGCCGGAGAAGAAGCAGAACAAGCCAGTCAGACGAGTCAGAAGGAATCCAAGAAAATGAAAACCAAGAGTTCTTGGATTGGACACCAACAGCGGACGCGAAGTCCGTCCCCCCCGTCAAAATCCCGACACTTCCTTCTCCTCTCCGCTTCGAATATTTGCAAACACCGAACTGGACGAGGAGCGACTGCGCTCTGCAAACTTCCCTATTCAAACCAACACCTCCACCGCCCCGCCTCCTGCCCTCCCGCTACGTCAGCGGCGCCTTGACCAATCAGCGGCGGGCAGCGTAAGACAACTCAAATGATATCACACTCACCCAATCACGAACGCTTCTTCTTTTAATTTGTTTTTTTCCCTCGCTTCTGATTGGGCTTTTCGACCAAAGGTCGCTGCTGATTGGTCAGTTATTTTTAGGACAGTATATAAATGGCTGCCCAGCTCCCGTAGCTTGTAGTTCTCAGCGACGGCCAAATGCTTCTCCACGGACAGCGTATGTGAGCCGAAACTGTACACTTATGTGGAAAACATTCCTGCAATCTTAGCCACAAATAGCATCTGCAACACTGCTGTTTAGATGGGCAGAGCTCCCCCCTCAAAACACTGTGGTTAAGTCCTGGCACCGGGTCTTGGGACTCTGACTAATAGCTAGCAGGATGTTGTGTTATCTTAGAGGAAACTTTTGTCCTCACTTCTCGCCTATGACTAAATTCACAACATACAGAACATACTTCTGCTTTATCACTGAAAGGCAGCAGCTTCGCCCTGCAGCTGAAATGTGTCAAACTACAGGCTTTTAAAAGTAAATAAAAAAAAGAACTAATTGGTACTCAAATGGACATAAAGTTAACATACGCACATATTGACGCACTGAAAAGTCTTATTATGATTGGCTTTCTTAATGAAAACGCACCTTAGAATCCTTATTTTGAGAGGTACTCAGTCAAAATGTCAGTCATTTCCTTTATGAGCTGTAAATAAGGTTGGGTGAAATTGGAAATACACTTACATGCCTAACGTGGAACAGTGTTGAACTGTAATTTTTTATGCGTTACCATTACCCTGCATTGGAGTGAATCCTAAACTTATCAGAGAATGGCACAAACAGATGGGTGATATTGAAATGAACCCATTAACCACCACCTTTCTGCCAGTGACGGAAGTAACGCCAGTCTCCAAAGACGCTTCTCTCAAATAAACACCGGGCCAGCTGCTAATTCTTTAGAATAAACACCAGGGCTACTATTAGAAGATGTACGGCAGCCACAGTAACCTTTGTTTTTGGTGTATCAGTCTGGTTTTTTTTACGAATGTGTAAAAAATTGGGAGTCACAGGTATTGTGAATAAGCTAACACGACAACGTGTCGTCATTGTTGGTGGGCAAATGGTCCTGCTTGCCACCCCCACTATCGCAGTTCAAATCGAGATTCATCTACAAAGTTAAAGTTTGTTTTCCTCCACCTACACTATCTAACATGATGTTGTTGTTCATCTTATCCCGTTGGGAGAAACAGTTTTCAATGATTCGCACAGGTGATTTGGCAGAGAGTTTTACGCCAGATACCTTTCCTGACACAACCTTGTATTTTCAAGGCACAAGGCAACCCAGTTAGGCAGCATCATGAAGGTTCTTGCCTGATGAACCACACTGGATGAGAGTCATTGCACATGCTGGGAGGTGACCTCAGGTTTCCTGCGTGCCAGTCCTACACTCAACCATCTATTACAATACACTGTCAAAACCCATTTAAATTAACCAAAAAAGTCATTTTAGACACAAATAATCGCAATAATTGATACTTTTAAGAGGTTTCGCAGGAAAGAAATTGATTTTGATGCCCTTTGATTTTTGTATTTAAAATTTTTTAAGAAAATGTGTTTTTGTTTGATTGCAATAGTCATTCTATGTACTTTGCACCTGGTTCCCAGTGAAAATCCAACCAAAACCACTTTCAGAGATACAGGAATTCAGATTTAAATGTTTTTTTCTTCTCACTGATGGGACCAATGTGTCCAAGAAAACAAAATTAAACAAGAAGAGAGAAATTTTCCAAACCGGAAGCCCATGTTTGTCAGTACATTTTAAACACAGATGGTTATCAGAGTTATACAGCTACACTGCAACACCCAGAATTCCTCAACTGTCTGCTGACACCGGCTACATTCTTGCATGAATGAAGGCTCATTCCGGTAGCATTCCACTGCGTATTTTGGCCCTGACAACACGTCACCCCGAACAGCTCTCATCCCTTCCTGTCTGAAGGCAGGACTCTCGTGCCACAGAGGCATCTCCTCTCTCAGCTATTTCATAAAGATTAAGTCACAACTTGGCACGCCAAGGCTTCCTGAGATAAACAGCCTTTCACAAACAGAAGCCGCTTTTATTTCCGAAGTGGTTGGAGTTTTTGTGCTGCCGGCCCCCAAGCAGACAACTGAGCGCTCTTTGTGGCGTTTTCTATTTGCGAGGTCGCATTGGTCACCCGCAGCATCTGATTTGATCATGAGGCAATGGTGATGCCTTGTGGAGCCCGGAGCAGACCTAAGTGTCCCGGAAAAGAAATCCCACGCTGCCCCATGTTGGTAATGGAGCTTTCCATTATCTGCATCCATGACTCAGCTGACACCTCACTTTGGAGGGTAAAAAGTCCACATTGACAACAACAGAAGACATCATCGTATGACTCATGCATTTTGGAATGTTTAATGGGTAGGACTGAGTGGTCAGGTCCTGCTGGGGCATTAGTTTTTTGTGTCAAAAAGAAAGACCTTTTAAGTCAAACATTTAGGGAATGTGCCCAAATCCTGCGTTGCCGCTTTTATCTTGGAAGGCCAGGTCTGCAGCTTTATTATTGTTACACAACCTCAGTCCAGTCGGTAGCCACAGGACAGTGCAATTACCAGATGACCCATTTCAATGCATCACTGTCAGCACAATCAAAGTGGCGTTCTGAGGGTTCTCTCTGAGCAATCAGGAAGTGTAGTATTGTCTTTTTAAAGTTTTGTTTCAGAAGAAAACTGAAGCAGTTCTTAAAAACAACAATTTTTGGTTTGGTTTTGGGATTTTTGGTTAAAACTTCGGTGCTAATATTCATCAGTTGAATGGGTTATAAAGCTGGATGTCAATTTCGTTTTAATGTTATTTTATTTTATTTTAATTCCAAAATGGCTTGATTCTGAAAAGAGTGTATGTGCCTGACTTGTAATTTAAAGTTACACTTGCATTACAAAAGTTGTTGATGCTTTCAATAAAAACAAACAGAACAGAAGAAAAGTCGTTGACGGAAAATCGAACGGTGAATTTTATGTAGCCATATTGCATCTAGTGTGTCAAGAACAAATTGAAACTATAAATTTGTCTAAGTTGCTTCTAATGGCTTCACTGCTGCTTAAACTGTTTGATGCAATTAAGTCGAGGTAAAAAGAAGGACTTTTGTTGCATTCTGTTGGAATAAAGAAGATTCTTTGAAAGTTTTAATATGACAAGCACAAGTAAAATCAAACACACCTTTGAAGATGATTACCTGATAGTTGTTTGAATGTGCCCTTTTCGTCCTATGATACTGGTAACTCATAAATTATTAGATTCTAGTTCCTTAAAGTCCGACTCCGATCATCTACTGATCTATAGTAAAAGCGTTTCCGATGCTCTTTTAATTATTATGTAATTTTTAGCCAAAATTTTTTTAAAACTGCGTAGTTTTCTAAGACCTTGTTTCTGCCAAGTTGCAACTCTCGTGGGTGGCAGTGAAGCCAACCAGGAAGTAACAAAACGTTGCAGTGCCCCAACTTACCAGAGAGGCTGCTGCTCTGAGTGAGCATTTTCCCATTGACTCCCATGTTAATATCGTTATTTTCCACCTTCAGATAAACCCCTTTAATGCCTGGTGATGCCTTATACTTTTTATTTCATCAGTGGTTGCGTATTTGTTTTATGACAACTCTGGCGAGTCAATTGTTTTCTCAATCAGTTGATTTTTTTTATAAACAGTTTTTATTTTTACTTGATGAGGGGGTGCAGTTTTATGACTGAAAGATGATGATTGGGAACAGAGCTCGTGTTTAGCTTGTTTCCTCCGTTTTAGCTTTAGCATCAACGCTATATTTTAGTATGTCTTCTGGTGCGTGCTGCTGGTGCTTTCTGGGAGTCCTTTGTTATCTTTTCTCCAGTAGGTACTACAAAATTACTTTATATTTAACAATTATAAATTCAGTCATTCATTCATTTTCCAAACCGCTTTATCCCTTTCGGGGTCACGGGGTTGCCGGAGCCCAACCCGGCTACTCAAGGGCGAAGGCATGGGCGAAGGCAGGGGAAACCCCTGAACAGGTCGTCAGTCTGTCTCAGGGGCTAAACTATAAATATAAATTATAATAATTTCTGTTAATTTTAGTATTTTTAATTTAATTATTTTCAAAATGTCTTCACTTTAATAAATTTATGTAGTTATTTTTAATATTAAAAACATTGCCATTTTCTCAGTATTTTTGTTATTTACTTTTATCAAAGTCATAATATATAAGAGCATGATTTCAGATATACTGCACTAACACCAGAATCTCTTTATGTAAAGTCACTGACATCACACAGATGTTCCAGATTTTTGAACTATGACGACACACATTCTACTACAACAGGAACATTTACCTTCATTCAAACATTACATTTTTTTAACAAAGTTGAATATGTTCAATAGTTTGCTTATTGTCTTGTGATTTGAATTTGACGTGTTTGTCTCCAAACATGTTCCTCCATAGGCCTGTCTGCCACAGAACAAAGGAACGGTGAAATTACTTTTTAATCATATCTAGTAAAAAAATGTATCCAATTTAAAATATATAAAAAGAGGAAAAGCTTTTAGTAAACTATGTCATGGTTACAAAGCATCATCTATGACAATTTTTGACATTTTAAGGAACCTAATATATTATCCTAAAGAGTATATTTCTACCCACTGAAAAAAATGACAGTAAGAATTAAAAACCAAAAAAAAAGAGAATTTTAGGGATGGGGTAAGCACTGTACAGCCGCTGGAGATTTTCTAAAATTCCGATGACCAGTTCCAGGCTCCAGTCGTGGATCATGTCAGTTCCTCAGCAGTGAATGATGAAAAAATCAAAAGTTGCTTTTCTGTAGGATTGAAAATAAAAAAAGCTAAAAGGCTGGTCTGCCGCCTCCGTTCAGCTGCACCAGGAGGTGTGGATCCCTGCTGAGCCCAAGTGACTGTGATGGTGTTGAGCATCACTTTCTGATGCCTGACAAACACCAATAATACACACTGTAATTGGAAGGAAAATACAAAAGATTTTATTCAATAAATATTTGTACATATGTTGTTTTTGCAAACATGTATGAAAAATACACAATGGAAAATATGTAATCCTGTTTATGTTCAAAATTCATATTCAAATATCTTTTTGCAAAAACCTTCGAAGAAAGGTAGTTTGTCATGTTAAGAACATAACTATATTTACTTTTCTTTGGATTGTCAGCAGAAGATCAGCATCAGTCATCTTTAACCTCTTCAGACCTGCGTCCACATAAATGGATGTCACATTTTAGATTTTATTACTACAGTAATAATAATAATTCTAATTAACTCTGCTTAACTGCGGCCCTGTGACTGTGTGTGTAAAGGGCTTGCTAAAATGTTAGATTGAGTCTAAGATGTTAATGAGAACAATTAGAGAACAAAATTTTGTTTTACACACACACACACACACACACACATATATATATATATATATATATATATATATATATATATATATATATATATATATATTACACAATATATTACAATAAAATAAACAAATATGTCTATTGTACACGCAGTGATCATTGGAATAACGTTTAATTTTTACCAACAAACGCCTCAACATGGTTGGCTTCATTAGTTAAAACTTAATGCTATTTAGGGTACAGTGAAGCAGTTTAATCTACCCAGAAGAGCAACCCCTAACTATCACACTATTGCAACCGTGCTTGACTGAAAACTATGAAAGGTTGTATTTGCTAAACTCCAGACTACAGAACATACATCAATAGCGTACAATATTCATGTTTACTTTTCACCATAAACCAAGTGAGATGACCATCAATTTGGTAAAATCCACTAACCTCTACATCTTTCTTAACACACCCCCTGAAAGGCATCAAAGTTGAATATGACATCTCACCTGAACCCATAGAATACTGTTCTAGCAAGTCTAAAACAGTAGGTAATACAAACTTCTATGACTCTTAAGGTTTTATTTTACTGTAAATGAGATGGGAATGTTCATATCGCACAAATGGGACAAATTTCTTTCTCAATAAAGCTTATGTGGATACGGCTGACTCGTCATTTGTTCGCTCACGAGCAAAAGGCCAGATCGTAATGAAGTACAGGACTGCTGATAGAGATGCATTGCACTCAGTGGGGGCCACTGAAAATTTGTCCAAGCTTAAATAAAATGAGGATAGAAATAATTGATTGGAAATCAATACACATGCATCATTCACTCTTTTGTTAAAAAGGAGATATGGGAAGAAGGAGAGGGAGGGGAAGGGGGTCTCTGGAAAATCGATGGTCATTCGAATCATAAATCAGAATTGAGTCAACGCTCGTGGGGAGGGGAGATAATCGTTATTCTGGTTTGGATTTCACCCCGCACCTGGCAGAGTATCGTCCTGCCTGCAGATGTGTGCCGGTGACTTGCTGCGATCCTTCTAAAACAGCCTTTCATTGGAATGCATTGATGGTTGGCGTTGTCCTCATGTGCTGCTGTCAGACCTCATCTGGGGACAGATCAACATGTGTGTACAATGGGCGGCACAATGTCAGGCCCATCAACCTCCACCTGCCCGCAGCTCTCGACCTTGAAGATGAAGAGTGGGCCCCCGAGAGCGTGTTTTTAGCTGAGCGGACATGCATGGGCCACCGCAATCAGTCAGGATGCTCTTGTGATGGTTGGTGATGGAGGTCTGTGAATTGGTTTGTGCGCTTGCATTCAGAGCAGGCCAATATATCAGTTTTCTGATATACTGAGGGGGAAATCAATAATGTCCACCTCCGGCGTGATGGAGGTTCTTCCTCGATCACTCCTATGATCAAACACAGTAAAAGAGATTCTTGTTTAGGTTTAGGTAGACGGGTCAGGTCATCCACACAATTTCAGGCTTTGTTTGTGTTTGTTTATGAACAAGAGCAAGTTCATTTTAATTCCACATTAATCCCCAATGACCTTTGATTTGTGCTGAGGTTTGCTTTGTGGCTAATTTTCCCTGGTTGTTTTCTTGTATGTTCAAAATACCACCACTTGGACTTCTTTCTTGTAAATACTTATCTTTTAATGACGTGGTTTACATTTATTACTAAAACAATGCTTGTTGGAGTAATGGCATCAGAAACGTGTTTTGCACCCAGAATAAAAGTCTTAGTCATTTGTCATGACTTGGGGGGTTGACAAGTACAGGTGCTGCAAGTTTTTGGCTTGTCTGAGCTCATGGAGGGTCGTAGAGAGGAACAACCGCATCCCTTTCTGGTGCTGTTTATCTCTTTTCATATGGTTACTTCAAAGGACATCATTATAATGGAACGTACAATTGTGGTGTGTGTGGCACTGATATGCCATACTGGAAAGGAGTGAAGTGCTCAGGCAATCGCCGTCAATCAGCGGATTCTGTTGTGAAGGAAAGTGGCTTTCCACCGTAACGCAATACTTTCCGTTTGTAAAGTGCATACCGGTGCAAAGATGGTTTGAAAACCAATTGTCTCCATGTCAGAATCAGCTGATTCACGGTGATGACATGAACAGTCAAAGATCTACAATATTTACGAGTGATTATTGTTTAGATTTAGCCGGTGATACCTCTGGTGCTAAAGGGTTTATGGGCTCACTGCGTCGTCTGCAAGATTTGAGGGAGAAAAGGAAAAATTTGTACGACATACTTGCATCTCACCTACCCTTACTTTTCCCTCACGTGTTGTATAAGTGTTTGTAACACCCAGTCACCCATGTGGGAGCTCGTACACACCTAGAGCAGTTCTGACTAAGGTTTTAAGCATCTGCCTCAATAGGTTGCAAATATTTGTAACATTGTGAAAGACTATTATTGGCCAACATTAAGTTTCTAAAGGTTTGAAGTGATCAGAGTTTCTATGACAAAGTGGGAAAATTTACAGACTATTCTGGGAGTGGTTGGCAACCTATAAAACTATGTGGTGACTAATTGAAAACAAAAAAGATAATTTATCATTTTGATGCTGATTGCGAGTCTCATATGGGCTCTTTCTGGACAGAATTGCTCTTTAATTTGTTTCCTAACACAATACATGTATTTGCTTTTGTTCCACTGTAAACAACTTCATTTTCAAATCCAGACCTTTTGGGGTTTTTTGCACTCATTTGTTTGTGTAACAAACCGCATTTTGGTGATAATTGATGAAACAGCATGGTTACTTTTGTTTTCAAATCAGCCTCAAACAGGAACTGGATGGTTAACTTCTGGGTTTCATGCATCTAGACTAAAGATATTGTCATCCTGGCAGGATATGACAGCACCTAACGGCCTAGTAGAGCTGCTCAGTGGCTTGTTGATGGAGTTCACTCTGAGATTTAGAGATTCTGGGTTCAAATCCACAGTCAGGTCATACTAAAGATGCCCAATGCTTCCCTGCTGGACACTTGAAAAGAGTTCAAATTTAAGGTAAAATTACCAAATGGTGTCTTAGGTTTGTGATTTTCAAGACATTCCCTAGCTGAGGATTCTAGTCCAGCAATATGACACGTTTTCTTCAACTTAGACACTATTTGAATCTCAAATTTATAAATAAATTATTTATAAATAATTATAAAATAAAGCACCTTAAAAATGACCAAGCAGAAGATATTTTTGAAGCCTACCTGAAACAGGAAGTCATGAGTGGCTCACTGGCTTTATGATAATGAAGCTGCCGGTGATCAAAGTGCACCAGGAAGTTCTGGTAAAACCACCATTCGTTGGATAAGTCATCTTAGATGTTCATTAAAGATAAATCGAGACATATTTGTAACGCCATGCTGCACACTACAGGTGTATTTGATGCACAAGTGTAAAAACCAAAAGTAAAATACAAATAATTCTGCATGTCAGATCTTGTTTGTTTTCACCTAAACGACGCTTCAACAAATGGCATCGAAGTTTTACCACAATCAAGTAATGTCGGAACTCTCAGAGTTAAAGATCTCCTCCGGTGCTGTTTGTCTCCGTTGTCATGGCAACAGGAGCTTTGAGCAAAACACTGTGAGCAAAAGTCTATGTGAGAGCAGTAGCCTTGTGTGCCTTAGTGGTGTTTTGACAACAGACAATTAGCGGTGACCATGCAGCCTTGAGGTTGCCACTGTGTACGGTTTTCTCTGATCCACAGTGGCAATCTCGTTGCTCTCGGGAGTCTCGCAGCTCAAGTGAAACAAATTGTCTCCAGCTACGTTTGTTGAAAGGCGAACCACACATTCGCACTCACAAAGCCCAGCTTTATTCTCTTTTGACTGAAACACTCTGCGCTGGCCAAAGACTTCAAGTGGTGCTTTGTTTTAACGTTGGAGTCGGACAACAGAGAAATCTTAGCAGATCTTAAAAAAAACAAAACAACAAATGATGGAAAATCTGCAGGACAGTTCAATGGTCATTGTTTCTCTTGGGGTGGTGCAGTCTGGGGCTGCAAATTGTGTTTTTTTCTCCCCCCTCCAGCAATGCCAGGTTTACACTAAAGACTACTACCATTATAGGAGGGTAGAGGAATGTTAAGCATTTTATTATTTTCTGCTAGCTCCTGTGGGAACCGGCACTCTCTGGCTGTTTCGGGGGCGGCATTTATCGAGGCCACGGTGTACACACCACTGATTAGGGAACTGGGATGTATTCATTGCACACGTTAGGGTGTGGGAGAGAAAGGGGGGAGAGTTGCGATCAGGTTACCATGACCGTGAGCGCACTGAGCTGAATGCGGCGTGTCCAGACTCTGTGATACACTGAGCACAACTATGAATTCTTTGTGCATGAACAAAAGCAGCACTTAGTCATAGTTTCATCGCCAGTCTTGCAAAAAAAAAAAAAAAAAAAAAAAAAAAAAGATGCAATCAAGTTCCTGTCATTGTCAAAAAATATGATTTGTGTGTTGTCTCCCAGGACATGCATGCACAGGAGGACCTGATTGTGTAGATCCTAAAATCTGAAAGATGTGTTATATCTTTTTATAAGTTGTTCTTTTATAATATTAAATGTGGTTTTGTAAGCCACCAACTCATATCACACAATCTGCTGTTTAGATCGCAAAGGTCAAAAGGTTATTTCAAAAGGAAAAACCCTGGGCCAGGAAAGGTTTTTTTCTCTTTAGTCGAGATAACAAAGAAATGCAGAAAGCTATGATTCTGAATCAAACTCTTTTGTTAAAACACAAAGCCTCCTTTTTTTCTATCTTGGTTTTAGTCTGTGGTTTCATCTAGCAGATTACATTTCTTCAAGCACATTCAGTTTTCATTTTTTTTAGTAAGTAGTTATGGTAGGTAGAGAGGAATTCCAATGAGGGGTTTTGGCTAATGTAGGGCTTTGCTCTTGTGTCAAAACAAACACTTGAAAAGCATCTTGCTCAAAAATTCAAAGCTGTACAAAGTGTTTTTAACCTTTAAACACTATACAATAAACTACACAATAAATTATCATTTTATTATAATTCCATTTAACCATTTCATTGTACAGAAAAAACAATAAATTATAAATACCTTTACAAAATAATATAACAATATAATTTATTGTGAAAACACAATATTACTGAAAATAAGTATAATAAACAAAACAACATCAATTGTGGATTTTCATTTCATGCACTTGTGGTTAGTATTATTCATTAAGGTTTACATGAAATATTTATTTTAAATATCTTATTGTTTTATTTATTCTTGCAAATGTGGGTATTTTCTCACATAGTAAATAAAGTAACGTAAATAATGTGTTCTTCTGTTTGTTTGCTTGTTTGTATGTTTGCAAACTTTGAGTTTATACTAGTCAGGATTGCCTCTGCTTTTGAGTACAGTAACTCTCCAATCATGAAGAACATTTTAAGAGTGAACAGAAGATTAAAATTGTATTTCTGAGTATTTCTTTATTCAAATAACTGTGGATCAGAAGCAGACGAAAAAAAGACAGTTGGGAAAAGCTAGTAGGTGTGGCTTATAGAGCCTACAACTATAAGCCACAAGCTCCTTGCTCTGTTCCATTTCGATGCATCCACTTGTAGACAAATAGATCCATGAACGTCTTCATTTTCTTTCGCTTGAGCTGCCATCTGGCTTTAAACTGGATGGCTGGATAGCTCCTATATTGCTCACCATTTTTACTGCACCAATATGCTTTAATATGACTATATGGACTTGAGGTTGTGAGGGGGTGTAAGATAAAGGGAGAAAGAGATGATGGGATATCAGTGGAGTCTTACTTCCATGCCAAAAGTCCCGTGCTAAGTTTCTGATGAGCTCATGCTGCTCTGCACAAACTTTGTCCTAGAAAATGATCCAGGTTTTTTGATTTTGGCTAAAAGACCACTGGGAACACATGTACAATATATCAAAATATGACTAGAGTGGGATTTTAAATTGCTGTTAGCATAGCTATATTAGCATTCAT
The DNA here is from genome assembly GCA_014656515.1 of Oryzias celebensis. NCBI lineage: Eukaryota > Metazoa > Chordata > Actinopteri > Beloniformes > Adrianichthyidae > Oryzias > Oryzias celebensis. The sequence goes on from BNCR01000012.1 coordinate 40,649,715, forward strand.
CAAACTTCGAACACTTAAATAGCTGTTAACATAACAATGTTAACGTTTATCAAACGCTTGGAGGGCAATTTATATCGACAACTATAATAAAGTAACCACAAAACTTAAATAAAATTCCCACAAATCTTATGTAATCACATTGTAAAGTTTAATTTATTAATCTATTATAATGTTAGCCAACATAGCATTTTTTTGACTATATGTGAAGCATGCAAGAGTGGGTAAACAACCTCCAAGAGTTCTTAGAAAATGTGCCATATGGACTTCATGTGTCATTAGGTTTGCTTTGATCTGTTGGATCAGATGATCATAGTTCTGTGTTTGTTCAAATCTCCAACCTAAATCAGCGTTTTTCAGAGAAATTGGAGTCACCAGCCTTATTGCTGCATCTGAGTTCATGTCTGTGAGTCACTGACCTAAAGCATGCCATTGCCCTGGGGGCATTTCTCCTCAACACAGCTGTGATCAACGTGACTCCACTGCTTGCTTATCGTGTTAACTCGGTCTCTGATCTGTTACTTGTTGCCTCAGATTCAGGTCAGGGATCAACTCGGGAAGTTTCCCAACTTTCCTGGTGCTCTTGCTGGTAACTGGTCTAAAAATAAGTCCAAGTGAGGCACCAGAAGCCCAGCTTTTGTTTTCTTGGAGGCCTCTTGGTAAAAGTTTGTAATAAGTCATTAAAGCAGAAGGAACTAGCCGTCAGTTTGAGGATTTAAGCTATAAGGCATTAAAGAACAAGCTTTGAAGAAAATAAATCTTTATTGCAAAGCACTGCTTTATCATAATTGTGTCTTTGTCAGGAAAGCTGATCAGTAACAGCTAATGCAGGATGTGAACTTCAGGTGTGCGTGCAATATAGGAAACTCATCAGCTCTGTTGCACCTTTTGCTAAGGTCGTGACTTTTAAAGGTTGACTCCAAACACTGGCTTTGTTGACTCAGCTCCTGTCTGTACTTTAGGACACAGATAGCGAGCAAGCTAACTGCCTCTTGTTGCCAAAGTAACAAATCCTACCCGCAGTGACCTCACCTACCAGTGAGCACTAGTGAACTTTGAACAGCTATGTCATTTATTTAATCTATGTGTCATAGGCATTTCCTTTCCCAAGATCCTCCCCTCGGCCCACCTCCCTCCTGTCCCTATACTTCATGTGTTTTCTTTCCCTAGCAAAAGGAAATCCTATCCCCAAACCTCTTGTTTTCCTTCCTAACCACTTATGTCAATGCTTTTGTTAAATGCCATTGTGACTTTTCTTTGGCATGATCATTACTACACTATAGCATACTTCTAAATCCACTTTCCCAGGCTTACATAATAGATATTACCCAAGATTAAACACTCGAGTGAACCTTTTTAATACGGTGACCTGCACAGTGTAGGTTCTGGTTCCATCTGATCTAACAATAACAAAACAGATTGCCCTAAAGTGCTGCAAAACAAGAAAAAAAAAAAAGCTTACTGCAACACATTCCTCCCTGGCAGATTTAATAAATAAGCATTAAGGTTGTCATAAAACAACATATGTTCCTCTTTGTACACCATCATCATCTGGTTGCTCCAGCGATCAGATGATAAAAAAGCTCTCTCTTCCCGTCTCCCTCCTTCCCTCAGCTAACACCTTTGCCCGGCTGAGAGTGACTCATTCATATCTCATGACTGATTTCCAATGAAACTTGTTGTTCCAAGCAGCAGTTTCCGGAAGGCAGGCGGATTGGTGATTATACCATCACACCACAGCGGGCTCCGGGGAGTGGGGCTGACATAAACAAATATACCAAGCACAAACTGTACATACTAATGGCCCTAATTACTCGTCAAACAGACATTGATGCAAAGCAAGGAGTGGATTGTTTCTCTTTAAAACTGCAAGTTGTAAATCTTTAAAGAAAAGGAAGACTGGTAATTCTGTTTTTGTTCTAACAAACAGGATCTTATTTAAACGTTAGTACTGGGTCTTTGGCCTCGTAGCCAGTCAGTGTCATTTGGAGGTCAACTCTATCCCATTTTCCACCAATTCCTTTAAAAACAGAATTTAACCAAAAACGTAAATAAACTTAGAACTGTTAAAAAAAATGACAACAAATGACAAATCTTTTATTCTCATTTGTTAACTAATTAACCCCGAACGATGTTGGCTTGTCTTCTATTATCTACGTAGTTGTTAAAGAGTCACTGAACTTAAAACATGAGTCAGTTTTTATTGTTTGAACATGGTGTGATCTCTGTCCGAAACCTCTCCAAAAGCATTCAGAACACTTTCATGTCACAAATGCGGAATGGTGATCCCCAACTTCCATCACTGATGATGGGGAGGCGCTTGACAAAGTCTAACATAAGCTTTGGAAGAAGTCACTTCTGAGGCCAGTCTGGCAAAATGACCAGAGAAAATACAACACAAGAAAATCCCCTCATGAAAAAACAAAAAAAAAATCTTAATCTCGATATTGGGGCTTTCCTCTGGAGGCTGTTGTCAGAATTATAGGTGAGCGCCTGCTGAGAGCCACATTTCAGTAAAATCAGAACCAGCAGGAGGCAGCATGAAGGTACAATGCTGATTGAGCAGTAAGTAGTGAGAATGTTGGGAGTCTACCCCCATGAGAACTGTTGAATGTTTGTTTGCTAAAACATCTAATCTGAATGAAGCATTGAGACTCCAAACTGTAAATGCAGCAGCTAGTTTACACAATGCAAATGCAAACACGGCTTTACAAATGTATCTCAGTGTTGTCGTGATGTATTTGATTGCCATGAATGGTTTTATTGGGAGACAACAGGGTTTTTTTTAACAGGAAATTAGCGCATTTTCAAAATTCTTTTTTCTTTTTAATGTACTTACATTCTTCTGGTAGGAAAGTCCGGTCAGTTTGCATTGAGCGTCCAGTTCAACTTACAATTACACTCAAAATTTCTTACTCATTTAGTCTCTATTTGAATTCTTCTAAGACAGCTTTGTTTGATATCATAAATATATAATACTCGACAACATTTTATAAAATCAAGCCTAAACATAACCATTCCTTCTGGAAAATTTTTAATGCTTTTTGTCTAAATGTAAATATTGCTACCATTTGTACATCATCTTGTTATTTTTTGAGGCCTTTCAAAAAAAAAAAAAAAAAAAACCTTTACACATTGGCTGTTTCAGAGAACTGGACCAAGTGAGTGTGATGTCATTAAAAGAAAATGGCTTCCTTCCAATGGTTGGTCTATGTTTCTATGGCAATCACTTTCGCCAATCAGGAGTAGGAAGGCCACACCCCTAACTATTGAACTCGGCTTCAGGAAATCTATCGATGAAACGCTTTGAATGTTCGACGTGAAACCACATTTATTCAGGCTTCTGATTGGTTGGTTTATATCTTGAATAACTTGCACTACAGTATAGGCAAAATCATAATGAAATAAATAAGGATTATCAAGAAAATGTTAAAAAAATGGAACCAGAGCAAGATAGAGTTCCTGAGTAATACTGAGTACTAATTGTTTAATTCTCAATTGAAGTCCATGGGATGTTGGCTTCTTAGAATCAGCAGGTTCTTCCTATTTGGAATGCGAGGGGTAGGAGGTAACTCAATCTAGTTTTCCCACACAAAGGCTTTGAATTAAATGAGCATTATGAATATATTCAGGCCTAACATTGCTTAAAATCATTGACTGTATACGAGAACTGGACTGAGTGAGTGTGAAGTCACACAGAAAATGGTTTACTTGGGTTGGGGTTCCAACAAAATCAAATAAATTCAGTTATCAACGTTTCCCGGTACGGACATTGTCACGTTCAAACCTAAAATAAGTAAGCAGTGATTGGTCTAAAATGGTCTGAGTCAATGTTTCTATGGCAACCACTCTCGCCAATAAAGAGCAAGCTTCAAAAAGTCAAAACAATTGTCAGTGAAATGAATATATTCAGGCTTAACATTGCTTAAAATGCAGCAGAGGTTAGCTGTGCCGCCCCCTTCCCTTTACACACAAAGTGTTGCCCCCAACACATGTTGACACTAATGATAAAGAATGTGAGAATTTGTCTCTGATCACCAGACGGATGTCATTTGGAAGCCTTGCAACACGGCAGGGACTGTGGGACCCTCTAACGCAGCTGCAGCAAGGTGACATGGGGAGACAGACAGACTGGCTGGCAGACTAACGCAGACAGGTAAACAGACAAACAAGGTTGGGGGCAAAGCCCCAGAGAGCAATGACACCAACCAGCACCTCACGATTGCGGCAGGCGAGCGGTGCTTTCAGATGCCTGAAAATCGGAGCGCAGTCACAGTGCAGTCAGTGCGCTCACCTCAAACACACAGCCTGTAATGACTGGAGACATGGCTGCTTTCCCCGGGGAGAAAAACAAGACTTGGGGGGGGGGACTCACAATCTTTTCCCCAACAAAACCTAATGGCTTGGGCCCAATAAACAATAGCAGAGGCAACAACAACCCAAATAAGCCATGACAGCTCGTGGGGTACCTGAGCGAGTTCCTAATTGATCATCCTCAGCTGGAGACTTCTTCTCACTCTGCATCCAGCGCATTCACTCCTCTCATGCGTGCAGCTCTCACTTTTCTTGCACCATGGCTATTCTTAGTGTTCAATACTGCTGGTAGTCTGAGCACAGATTTTTTTTTCTAGATATTCCAGAAAACATTTATTCATAGAGAGGGCGCTCTCTTAGCTGGTTTGATACCATGCCGAATCGACACCAGACTTATTTCTGGAGTTTGTCGTTCTTGCTGTCAATCAAAGCTGGTCCAGCTTTAGCCTGCAGCCGGAGCTCCTATTGTGAGAATTAATTAGCAGCCCTGGCAGATTTTAGCACGGTTATTTGGGACTTTCTGAGCGTTGGTGTGATATGTGGGGGTCAGTGGGGAATGACACGGCGGGACGTCACCTCACGCCATCGGCCGCTCATAGCAACCTCAACCAGCGCGCCCGTCCCAGGCCGACAGGTCTCCTGGCTTTCCAAACTGGAGGGATCAAACCGTCTTGGTTGACTGTATTAGCTCAGCCATCACATGCGGCGCCGGCCCTGTGCCCACCCACGGAGCCGGCAAGCTGGAATTCACACCCTCACACTATTCATTCTGCAAACGCAGCCACACGCAACACTGAGTCGCAGCGGGATGCTAATAGGAGCTCCTTCTTTTTGTTTCCTACCGCTCAGTGCTGTCTTTTCCCTCTTTCTCTTTTGCTTTCCGATAAGCAAGGAACGGGGGGGGGGTCAGGTCTCTGACTCACTTCCTGACTTGAGAAAAAGAGGTGAGAGCAGGGTTTGCATGGGGGCAGCGGGATCACGTTGAAGGGGGATAAGAAAAAAGGAAGGAACTGGACTCCTCTTGAAATACAATTAAACCACACTGCAGTTGGCGCTCAAAGCAATTAGAGAGTGTCATGTTCAAGTTTTATTTTTCTGCTTTGTGGAGTCCGTCCTTCCAGTTTGAGCCTCTGGCATTTAACCTCGGGGCTATCACAAGGTCAGATCCCAGCGATACTCCACGCTTGTGTCGGAACATCTCAGCTGTGTGTGGTAATTACCGGTGTCCTTGATATTTGACGTGAAATGGGGATGATAACCTTTGGTGTTTGCCTGTTAACCCCCCCCCCCCCCCCCCCCCAAACCTATCAGCTCACTCGCTTCTTTCAACTTTGCCCACAATTGTCGCTTCCATCCTCTTTAGCTCCTTGGGAGTATGTCGGAAAAGCAGGGGGGCTTACTTTGGAGGGAAATGTAAAGTGTGCTTGAGCACCAGTATTCGCCCGTGGGGTTTGGTTAAACATCTATCGGCCAAATGGTGTCCTGTCATTGCTGTGAAGTGGGATGACACTGTTTGATGGGAGCTGCTGTCAAGGGCTACAATGGGGAAAATGGGCGAACGGAAAAAGGAATGTACGCTTTGGGCCTATTTATAATGTTGGACTTTGCTCCAAGAGCTGGGACTGCAAACCCAGAATAACTCCAATATTGCTCACCATTTTTGTGGCATCAGTAATGTTAGTTTGGGGTTGAGTGGCTGTAAGCTAGTACATGTAAACACATGGATGATGGGAAGTGGTGGCGGGCTTTTTTCTGTGCCAACAGACTCGCCCATAACTCTGAGGTGAAATTCTTATGAACTGCTGCTGTTCTGCAGAAATCAAATATTTGAAATTTAAGATTATTTCGTATTCTATATTTTTGGTGCTAAAAATAAGCAAACATTAAAGAAAACACTTAAAAAGAGAGAATGGTGGCATTTATGTTGCAGATTATGACCTCTGTTAAGCTACCATATTGGTAAATGTACCATTATAAATGCCATAACACTTCAGAGGATTGTCCAAACCTGTTTGGCCTGATGTGGCAAAACTCATGTCACGCAAATCTAAACACTATTTGAGGTCACCCTTTATGTAAAATGGAAATCAAACTCAGAGCTCCTTAAGTTCAAGTCATAAACCTAAAATGTAGCTTTTCATAGTCACATATACAATGACCAGCATCCAGGTCCTGATGGTGCAACCCAGGCCCAAACTATCACACTACCACGGTTCTGTTAGTCTAGCTGTAATGAGACTCAAACCTTCCAAAAAGTGAATGCTTTGCCCCTTCAGTTAATAGAATATTTGTCCAAAAGGTTTGGGAATGATCCAAAAGCTTTGTCTTTATGTTTTCATTTTGTTCAGCAGTGTCTCTTTTAAACCTTTAACACCGGAGCTTTAGCATTTACATTCTTTTGACTAGACTCTAACTCTTCAACCATTTATGCAAACTAGCTTAATTCCAGTGGATTCTGCTGCAGAGAAAGGCGCTTTTGTTCCACAATGCACTCCTTTACTTTGGTAATGTGTTGCATATCGGTGTAAAATCAATATAAAAAGCCACTTTTCTTTGCATAAGAATCAGCAGATTTGCATTGATTACATAAATGGAGATTTACAGTATGTTGGTAATAAAGTTCTAGGAAGAATGTATTAGATGTTGCCGCCAACATCTCCAGTGTTAAAGGGTTAAACTCTCTCATGGATCAGTATTTGTTAGGCCTCTTGTTTTTTTGCTAGGAAATCACGATCTCTGAGCACAAGTCCTGCAATCATTTATATACTATTCTGCCTGTTTAATTACTTTCTGGATAAGTCCTAATTGTGTTCTTGGATACTTTGGTCAGTCACTTCTTGCTTTTCTTGAATCCCAAACTCTTAAAACTGTCTCAGCTGCTCTTTCCAGACTGATGACATTTATGACCCTGACACGTTTGGTCTCAGAAAAACAAAGAGTATCTAACCTTGTAGCGCTTACAGCAGAGCTGTTGCGTTGGATTGCACTTGATTGCACCTTTAAAGCATCAGGAGAGTCAAAAACAGAAGACAAACCTGTTCGGGGACTGCGGGGAACTCTTACCTCATGACTGGACTTTCAATGTGGGAAATGTGTGAGAACAATCTAAGATCACAAGATTAGGAGGCCACCGGATGGCGTAACGTGAGCCGAAACGCTGTTGATGAATAAGAAACACCTAGCATTGTGTGTGCCCTCGACCTTATTCCTTCAGCGGATGACGGTTGACTCACTTGGACAACTCGGACATGGTAAGTATGTACATCTTTAAATTAAACTGATTTAAAGAGGAGGGCAATGAGTAATGCACTTGTTAAGGTAATGAAAAATTCTCGAGAGGATTAGCAGACTGGACCTGTGATTACCCGCTCTTATTGCTCTGCTTTTGGCATAAGCTTTCATGAGACTGCAGGTTGGCCCGTGGCTACTAATTAGACTAACAAGAGTCCCACCATCAAGTCTCTGATGAGCTGCTTTAATTGGCCAAGCAGCAATTGGAGAAAAAAAAAAAAAAAAAAAGCCTTGCGGTCATAACTATGAGCTCCACCTACGGTGCAGAAACTCCTCAGTCTGCTGCCTTTAAAGTCAAACCACACATGACTGCACTGATAGTAAACAAACTACAATAAGGGAACCCCGCCCTCCCACATCTGTCACTGCTGCTCTCATAACAGCATGTTGTGCAACATACCAGGAATATTATCTTGGGTTGTAGGTGTTTCGTGTTGCAACAGGCCAGATGTATTGACAGTCAGATGCCTCCCAAGCACCCAGTCTTGCACCAACCACCCAAACACCACCTGCAGCTGAACAGCTCAGGCTTATTATATAACCCAGCCCGCGGCTTGTCAGTCTGCGGCACAGTGTGGTTTTCATTGGAGAAGCTGTTTCAAGGAGGGAGAAGAAGGGATAGGAAGGGCGGGCCGCTCTTGGGAAATCAAGCCATATCTGGGATGCCTGGCCAGAATGATCTAAGTTCACAGTGAACATACGATCTGCAAGGACAAATGTACCAAGCACAAGGAACACCGGCCTACAAACAAAACAAAGCAGACAGGAAACACTCGGTTGAGACTTGTCTTGAGAAAACTAGCCTTTCTCTTTCTTGTTCTTACTGCTCCAAATGAGGTGCTTTTCTGCAGGGTGCACTGAGGGAAACAACTCTATTTGCCCACATAACGAGGAAATATTGATGCTGCATCAGTAAAAATATCACGACTGCAAAAGGCTATCATATTGCAATTACAATTGGTCAGGGAATTCACCAGCACAATTATAATAGCTTTCCATTGGAGGCATAAACAGTAATAATATATGCATCTATTGACATCACTTTTCCAGCTAATTTCAAGTGAGCCTTTTGTAGGGGTTTCCATTGATTTGGTGGGCAGTCTCAATATAACGACATATATGTGTCAGGAACTGGTGGTGTAGGGCCTAATCTGTTGGAGACTGGGCTTGGCAGCAGAAAATTAAACGTTTAATAAAAACATTTAAACATGAAAAAACAATGTAGAAGCAAAAATGTAACAAAGTAGGTCCCCTGAACAAGGCACTACAGAGTATAGGCTGAGGACAATGGACAGTGCCTCTCCCCAAAAGAACCTATTCCAGACGCCCTATTAGACAACAACACCTGGGAAGAGGGGACATAGAGGAGCAACGCAACCAAAACGTGACCAGAAAAAAGTTTAGGTTCCTGCATCCCTGCAGCAGTAAGGGGTTCCCAAGGACAGGAAGCATGAAGAGGGGCAGCCCTGGTGACACTCATCAGGATAAGACACCACTCATTAAACAAACTTGAGCATATACAACCCATACAGCAAAAAAAGGTGACAAAACAGATAAAAAACTGAAAACCAGACACTTAGATAGGCTGACGACAATTAGGTAAAAGGAAGACAGCTGTGGATGATTATTAACACAAAATGGAAATGACTGACAGGGGACAACTTAGTACAGAACATGACCAAACACATTACTGAAACACCAAACTAGACTGCACAATCCTCACAATACAGAGGTGAATGGCCTCCATCTTCACTGTGGCCGCCTTGCTGAATGGCAGCTTTCTCTGTCTTATACTCTTTTGACCTACAGGTATCTTCCGGAACACTCACACAGCAAAAAGGCATTATGCAGTTCATTTAGAAGAATATAAAAGTTTAGTCAACTGGCAAGTTTAGAACCTCAGTGTTGTGCTTAACAGCGCTATTTCGAGAAAGCGGGTCAAAGTCTCTGCTTCGAACCCAAAATACTCCTCGAGTCTCTTCCTCCAGGTGAGCCTCATTACCCAAAACTAAAAGTGCGGCGGGTCACGTCGCTGAACATTAGTTACAAGCAGTGTGGGGTTATTATTTATGGAGCGTCTGTGCAGAGCTTCATTGTTGATGCTCACTCCCAGCACCCCCTTGCCCCTGCTCATCCTCCTCTCATCAGTTTGTGACCAATGTTGTTGAAATTTTGCTGCACCATCTCCATTTTTTCTCCGTCACTTCAATAAAGTAAAGCTGGCAGGAAGTGGGGGGTTGTGGGAGGATAGAAAATAAAGGGAGCTAAGGGTGGTGGAGGTGGGGGGTGATTGCCACCTGCCACTTCATTCAACTGCATTTTAATCTGGGGTGTCTGGAGGAATGGTGCTCCACAAATGACTTCACCAGAGGAGTGGAGATTTGAGACGCTGATACCTCGTAACAAATCACCTGGATATGAACTATTCGCTTTCTAATGGGAATCTATATTCATCTTCCTCTCCAAAAGCTCTCCTGTGGGGATGCAGTTGTGGGGCTGCTTTTATATCGTCTCCCCATCCGTGTACCCTAATCAACCCCCACCACCACACATATATTTTAAGGCCCTACATCGTCCTCTCGCTTATATTGAATTTCCATTGCTCCACCATTGAGTTTATGGACCATCTTGGGGGTTATTAATGATGCGGCACAGAGTTACATATATGAATATGGAGATCAGCCACATTGTGCATGGGATTTCCTATATAACAGGATTGATCAAAATCTCTGGCGTCTTGTTTGACGGATGGAACCACCCTTCTTCTCTGCGCGCTTTGCTTCATAATGCATCGCCCTCACCACCATTATCTTTGTATTTGAAAATGGGGGGTAAAAATGCTCGCGTGAATGAAAAGCAAGCGCCCCCAGCAACTTCAATTCAATCGGGGGCATTGATAAAGGGGTCAACTTCATGGTACAAAGCTATCCAATTGAAACCGTAAAAAGGTTTAGTTTTGGTGGTCCGTCTGCAATGTAAAGAGTTTGCGTTTTCTTCAAGGATCCTAAAGGGCACCTTCATGCCGTTGGGGGAGCGTGAAGCCTACATGTATGAGATATCCCAACAAGATATGCTGAATGAATTATTGCAGTGGAGGGATTTTATTTATTAGGTATCTGGATGAAGCTGGGAGCATGTCAACCATTGCTGCCCAGTCCGGGGTCCTATCATCTGTATTGTTGAAGGGCAGATAAATGCTCTGCAGATGTTTTTAATGCTTGGAGATAATGCACACAGTTTGAACTGTCATTAGTGGAGCACACGTTTGAATTTCAGTAAGAAGAAGGAGCATCAGGCTGAAGAACCCATTGCCCCATCAATTTTGTTCATGTTGATGAAGTTGCTTCTTCCTAATGTAATGTATGTGGATGGTTAGCATGTCGTGACTACCCACTAAGTGGCCCAAATAAAACCCCTTTATTGTCTGATGTGGCCAGGTTGTTGCCTCTTAAGTAGGGATGGTATTATTTGGGTTTTATACGGTGCCGGTGCCAAACCAATAGTTTTGTTATGTTCCTCATCCGTAAACGGTGCTTGAACCAATGCTGATGTAAACATGTACAGTGTTTCATCTCTTTGCTACAATGTCAGCCTTTTTTTTTAGATTTATACACGTCGCTCTGATGCTAAGTTTAAACAGAGCGTGTGAGTTGCGCTCAAGAATGTACATTTAGCATATAGTGTTCACACTGGACTGTTGCGTGACAATACTAATGCATGTACATTGGTCAACTGGTTCAACGTGCGACATGTGTTCAATTGAAACACACTTTTTATGTAGAACCCGAAAACCGTCTTAAAAACTTGTGCAGCGTTGTGTGACCACGAGAAGTCCAAAATGCACAGATACACACGTATACACAGACATTTCTTTGAAAGGGGTTACGCATGTTGCAGCAGCCAATGTAAACATAGCATTATACATCAAGTCATTGAGTTAGAACGCTGTAGAAGAGAGCCAAACTACCTGTAATGGTTTACAGAGGACAACACAAAACGGTCTAAACACAGGAGGAAGAGAAAAAAAAGTTAGAAAGAAAAGCAAATCCAGCAAGAGAAAAAGAGTACAGGGTTACCGTTTGGGACATATGGGTTTAAGGTTCATCCATTGGGGGATAGGGTGGGGACTCCAAAGTGATAACAAGGCCCTCCAGATGAAAAGTTGCAGAAAGAAAAGGTCCTTTTCACTCATTTAGAAAAGAGCAGTCCAAAAAATCTTGAAATCCAACCCAAAAAGGGTTCCAACAACAGGAAACAAAAGAAATAAAAAAGAAATAAAAAAGAGAAACAGAGAACAAAACCTCACAGCAATTGAACTTGAAGATGAACATCTGAAACCCACGCAGAGCTGAAACTGCTAAAATAACTCAGAAAACAAAATGGCACTGGAGTGAGCTGAAACTGCCGTATATATGCAGAGGTGAACAGGGGAGACAAATGACAACTAATCAAATGAACCAGTGGTAGAAGAAAAACCAAACAAAAAAAGAAACAGCAGCAGCAGGCTAAGAAGAAGACACTTTCACTCACGTCATCTTCTGCATTTTGACTGGAGTGTCCCGCATTTTCATGAGCTCAGCCATTCATAGACAGTCTGAGCCCGTCCAGAATAGCTGGAAAGGTATAATGATTAGCAATATGTACAGCAAAATTGAATAGACTGAAAGTGATTGACAGGTCCAAAAGACAGCAACAACATCAGTCACTAAAATTGATGTTTTTATATGGTAGCAGAACTGTCTACGTTAGTAGCAGTACCAACTTGGTGCCAAGTTTTGGTGCCCATCCCCACTCTCAAGGCCCCTTTGAAAGTCAAGTCAGTTCACCAAATGGCATTTATAGATGGCCTTTTACAAAAGTGATTAAGCCACATTTACTCTATGAAAATTGTTCAAATTTGAAAAGTAACCAATCATGCTTGAAGTCTGGTGCCCCCCCCCAATGCTTTGGTAAATAGATTTTTTCTTTCGATGACTGAACTTTTTCCCTTATTTATTATCTTGCATCAATGGGCAAACAGCCTCTTACAGTTGGAAGCTATTAGCAGATTCTTTAGTGTCTATCTGTGAGCGAATGTTAAGAAATTAACTATTTAACAGATTGTAGGTTCATTTGTGAAACAAAATTTAAAGGTGCTAAAAAAGTGTGTCTCATCAGGGTGCTAATTTGTTGGCACGTACACATAAACTTTCCAAAATGCTTGAAGTTACAAGTATGGAACCACCTAAAGCTTGTCACCTCTTTGGTAATTTACCAAGTCTCTTTGTCATGTCTGCTGCAAATTCCATGCTTGTCTGCTTATGTTGTGTTTTAAGTTGTGCAGTCAATGCTTGAGTATAGAGATAAATCTTGCACTTGTAGAAATGTCATTAGCATCCATTCTTTTTACTGTCTACATCTCTCTGATGTCTTAGTTGTTGCTAAAGCTGAACATAGCACACACAGCATAAGATAATTTGCCAGCTACCCAGCCAGCAAGCCCAAGTGGGCCCCATATGGTTTAAAAGGGGGCCGAAAATGTGGGCCCCAATTGCTCATCAATGTGGTCTACCCGATCACTTTGCGCATGAACAAATAGTACATTATATTTTCGGTACGTTTGTACATGCATTTGCTTTTCATTCTTTTTTTCTAAACATTAAAGTAAACTTTTTTATTATTATACATTTTTGAAGAGGTTATCATTGTCTTTAACATTAGAAAACATAAAATGCTTTAGTGGAAGTGACGTCATATTTTCTCACATTCAGAGTGATGTGGCAGCCGTTAAAATGCATTTTTAATTATGATTTAAGGCTTTAAATGGATGGCTGTGGAGCAGAGATAGAGTGTTCAACCTCCAATAAAAACATCACAGGTTTGACTCCCGCTCTGTCTGCACAAGTGCTAAACTCCCCATGTTCTGGCTCTGATTCCATCGGAATTTGAATGTTGTGAGTGTTACACACTTTTGACCCTTTTTTTGGGTTGTTGTTGATGGGATGTTTGCTGTTGTTGCTTTCTTCAGAACCAACAGAGAATTTCTTCAAAATCTGTTGTAGAATATTCGTTAAAAGTACTTTCTCCATGTTTTTTGGCGGCTCCAAGTAACCATGTCGTCATCCTCCTCCATCCTACCCCTATGTTGATGGCAACTTTCTAAAATAGACTGCAAATCCAAAATGACAACTGTAAAAGTTGGAAAAAGCAAAGTTAAAGTGTCACAAATGTCCGTTTTTCAACATGCAGCTTCACAGAGGAGCATCTAATCAAACTCCTTCCTGCTACATTTTATCAGAATGTTTATTGTTCTGCATTCAGAATGAAAAACAATTGTGAATTACAGTTGATGCTTTTGTTAAGAAGCTGGAGCTCACTTGAACAGAGGAGTTGTGAGTCACGTTACATTCGCAAATATTTGCTGTGTATTCAGCTCATGTGACTGACAAGTGTTATCCTGTTTTCAACGTTATCTCCAGCCAGAAGAAATTGCTTGCATTGTACAGGAACGACACACTTCTACCTTCATTAATGCCTTTTACGCTGTTTCATGAGCTTCTTTGAGTCAGTTAATAATTCAAACTCGAGAAAAAAAAAAAAAACAGCTAAAATCTTGGTTTTTATATGTTGTTGGTCTAATTTTATTTTTTCAAAGCACCCGGAGCTGAAGGCGGGATGATCCTCATGAAAACTAAGAGTAAACACGCATCTCCATGGCAACCAATGCAAGCATCTGCCATGTGAGATTGCACTAGATTGTTGTGCAATACTAGTACTTAGAAATAACACAGAAAGTATGTTGCACGAGAACTTTACATCTATTTTGTCGAATAAAATTGGTTGTTTCTCCTCATTTGTGTTTGAGCGTCCTATGAGTGGAGAGATTACGTGTTTTATTAGCAGCCGGAGAGGTGTTGTGGTGTTGTGTTGTTTTTTTTTTCCAGCCTCATCGTCCGTATCGCCCTGACCTGCGCTGGTAATGAGTGTCATCTGCTCATGCTTGTGGAGACCTCCGCAGCATCAGCTGATAGTCATGTTTGCTCGAGGGTTGTTATGCTGGCTTGAGAAGCTGCTGGAGGTAAACAAGAGGAAAACAGAGTGCCTACACATGAGACCAGCCTCTGAGCAAATGACATCAAATTGCTCTCCTTATGTGTTTTTTTGCCACCCCTCCTCACCACACAGCCCTGTGCTTTCTATCAGTTTTAACAGTAAAGTGATACTGCCATCATCTAACCAACAATTTCTGTGTAAATGTTCAAATCAGCAGCTCAGGAGGTAAATGCGGACGAGTGAAGGCTTTGTGTTTTTTTCTTTTTTTCCAGAAGCCTGGTAGTGTTTTTATTGGCGAGCGTCAATTTCATCTCACAGTTTCCACATAAGCTGCAGAAATCCAATGAAGATGACGGACGACATGGTTCATGAGGGGAGATTTACTCAGCTACTGACTAGTCATGAGGAAACCAGCAGGAACATGGAACTGCAAACTCAACTCTTTGGGTTTTTCACTCAAACAGAAAGTCCCTATTTATGGCCACAGCTTTCGAAACAGTCAAACAGATGTAAACTTTGCCCCTTTTTGGAGGTTATTTGAGTCAAACCAAATAAGCGGTGGCGCTTGTTGCTCTAGTCTGCAACCTGAGGCTCTGGAACCACATGTGGCTCTTTTTCTCCTCCATTGGGGCTTTTTGATAAAAAACATATATTCTTTTATATTTTACTGTAAAGTAAAAAAGTAATTAAGTAGTAAGATAAAAAAAGGAAAATAATTCAAACTTTATTCAACAGATTCACAAAGAGTTGAAGGACAGTGCATGTCCCTCTGTGAGGCTCCTGACTACAGTACCCATAATTCCCATGTCAAAAAATGGCTCTACCAATTGTATGTGGCAAACAGACGTTAGTGAAAAGTAGAAAAAAAAGATGAAGCCCTTCCCTGCTTTTTCAGTGTGAACACCATGGGCTGAAAACCCAGTCAAGAACCTGCGTTTACTCACGGCACTTCCGTGAATTAAAGGGGATGTCATCCACCTGTCACTACTAAATCAGAGTCCCTGATTGGTCAAAGTTCAATAAGTTAAACTTTCAACACACATTCAATAGTCGCACATTTTGTACGTAGAGCTCAAAAACTGACTTAAAAAATTTTGCCAAGTTTGGCAGTGACATTTGGATAGTTCCAGCTGGTTGAGAATTGATCTTGAACTTAATCATTGCGGTTTGTGTCCCGCCAGAATTCTATGACAAAGTCTTCTACATATCTGAATAAAACTGATAAAGAAAAAGCCTGGAGCTAGACTTGCAAGATTGGTACGGCTTTGACTTTTCACACACAGCCTCTTCTAATTGTGTGTCGTGGACATGCGCTATTATACGGGTGGCGGAAGTCCAGTATAAACACCGTATGCTAAACGCTCCTTCAATAATGCACTTTTGTTGAGATCTTTACAGCATCACATGTGAATGCAGCTTCATATGCTGCAATCCATGCTTTTGTTTAGTAAAACCAGACAAAAGAAAGATGCTAATTTCTTTTTACAAATAACGAGGCTTTAGAGTTTATACCAGAAATGCCTTCACAAAAACTTCCGTCCTGATTTCCCCTCTAGAAAAAGGTTCTTGCCTGAAAGCAAATAGCTTTCCAGCCTTGGAAAAAAATCCAGTTTATCCTTTTTTCGGCCGTTTGCTCATTTTTTCCTTGTTGCTTCAGACTGATCAGAATTTCCTAATCATGTCTGCTGCGCTAAGCTTAAATCCACATTTGGTTTATTTTTTTCTGGACTTCAGTGACCGCATCGCAACGACAGTGGAAGAATACTTGAGCAAATGATTGATCGTCAAACAACCGATGCTGAAACTGCTGGATCTGCAGGCCTAAACAACAGCTTTACAGGGGGAGATTAATGGGAAATGAAAGCTGAAAAAGAAATTAACCTCAGATACGTCTTCAGTTATTGACTTTTTTTTCTTTTTTGACACATTTTCAGCTTTTGCTGAGCTTCTGCTGGATCATTTGATATTTCACCCTAATGGGACCGTGTGACGCATTTTAGCGAGGAAAAAAAAAGACCAGCTCAGTGAAGCTGTTAGCAAACCACAAACATTTGAAATGTTCTCCTTTGGAGAGGCTGCTGTCGTAAAAATTGCCTATAATTTTGTTGTGTTGTTAAATTATTTCTCTTTTAAACGTGATTCTGTCATAAAATAAAAGAAATGTATATTTTACAAATGCACTAAAGTTATATTTGAACCACAAGACTTTTATGTATTTTTTAACTCTCAAGACAGAAACGTTACAGAAAGATTATTGTGCTTATAAAATATAACATTTTTAAGAAATAACAATGCAAAACATGATGACAACATTAGCACATTTTTCCAGTTGTTTAAGCTTTTTATCCCTTCATCTTTTTTGCTCCGACAATCAAGAAATCCACATTTTTGAAAAACTGTAGGTCTAATTTTTTAACAAAGCATTTTTTGATATGGACAGCAATGCTATCAGTTTTAAGATAATGAGAATTTCGAGGCAACAAGGAGAACCTCAGTTGTATGATTGACTTAGGATTAAAGAGGACTATGCAGTCAATTGAGGGAGGGCGGTAGGTTGTGGTAGAGCCAATTTTAACAGTGGAAATTGATTATGACTATACATATGGTGGGTATTTTCGTAAGAAGCGATCTTCAAATGCTAGTTACAATTTATTAGTCCATAATCTTTGGCGGTAGGACTCTGGGCCAATGATGACTTGTGGACTTGCTATGAAGTCAGACAACAGAACCTAGACGTTAATGGTGGTTAAGGCCCAGCCCATTCCTAAGCATCATTCCTGGCAGGGAACAGGGTGGAGGAGGGCCAGTGAAACTATTTGGAATCAAGACAAAAAAAAGCATCCATGAATTAAAAGGAGAACATGTGATTGCGATTGGCTGAGGACAAAAGTTGGGCAATTTAGCCATTGGTTCAGAACGAGAGGGGTAGGAAAGTAACGGTTGTCCACAATTTCTGATAGTAAGGTAGATGTCCCTTATGGAAATTGTACAAAAGCTTCACTTCCAATGAATAGTGGGCAGAGAATGTTATATGAACAACATTAGACCCAAATACAAACCCGTTGGAACTCCACAACATTCTGTCAAAAATTTCCAGAAATCTGGATCCCAAAATTAAATTTTTGTTTTTACAGCCCAAATGATTTTTGAATCTAAAATGCACAAGGATAGTTGTGTTACGTCCAATAAATGTATAGAAGACACACTCAATCAATACACACTGATTGAATCGCTGTTTAAAACCTGTGGACCTTGTTAAATTACAGTGTCATTGTAATACGATTGGAATTGTTTCGGACCCAACACAGACCCCTGCGGAACTCCAAATGTTTAAGAAGTTTCAATCAATCAAAAGATATGTTATGATAGAATCCTAAAGTATAATCTGGGCACCTTGTCAGATTACAAAGTGTTGTCTCAGATTAACCTTTACATTTGTTCTTAAACCACTAAATGTATCTTACAAAAGAAAAGCTGGGTTTCAACCCCCCCCCCCCCCCCCCCCCCCCCCCCCCCCCCCCCCCCCCCCCCCCCCCCCCCGACACCTTTAGACTCCTAAACCATCTTTTCTTGTCCCCGGTCTGATTCGCTTCTCCGTCATCTGACAGCCGGTGTGACCGTCGGACCATTTCACAGCTGTCATCAATAAAAGCAGCGCTGTGCTCCACCTTTGAGTGGCTCTCTTCTGCCCTGCTCTGAGATTGATTGCCTTTTGAAGTAAGTAAGGAACACATAATGCAATAACCTTTTGCTGATGGAATAATATAATTTTCTCTTCGCTGCTTCAAAGAAAAACATAGGCCACTATCACCGCTAAGTATTCTCTTGAGAGGAAAGAAGGCTGTATTTGTGTTTTTTTGCATTTTGAAAACATGGAAAAAGAATCAGTATTCATGCAGACTTTGGTTATTTAGTGTGCAGACCTCATTATATTAGCATACCAGGAGGTAAATGACAAATAAATGCCGCATTCATTGGCTCTTCTATTTTCACTCGACAATGCATGTTCTGCATGAATGAATATTAATGCACGGCTTTCCTGGGATGCTACTTTTTGGAGTTAGCAGTCTCCCTCCTTTTTCTTTTTGGCAGGGGGGTGAGTAAAAAGGAGAAAAGGGAAACAGTCGCGGCGGCACCGAGGAGACTTGTAAGCAGCGCACATTGTTAGCACTGAAAGTGTTTCCTGCTGGTAGTCAATAAACAGGATGCTTGCTGTGTCATCCCAGCCGTTTGAAGACAGCTGCTGCACAGCAAAGAGAAACAGCTTGGATTCTGTCACTTTGAGCTGAAATCTATTTCTAGGATTTATTCTTAGCTTTTTCTTTATGTTTTGTTTTTTGTTTTTTTTTTACAAGTTTTTTTTTTGCTCTTCTCGCCTCACCTCCTCCAACACCACAAGTGATCCTTTCTCGTCTCTGAGCCCCACTCCCCATGTAGCCAGCTTCACACACCTGCCCGTTCCTCGAAACAAAAAAGTGCTCCCGGGTAACTATGGAAATTCCAAGAACACCTCGTTTTTGTTTTTTTTTTCCTTTGTTGTTCTGGGAAACCAAGTTGTTCGTTCCTGTGCCAGGAAACCAGGACAGTTTCTTTTTGCCCCACTGCAAAAGAATTCAGTCATTAGCGCTCAATACATAAACCCCTTCAAAACAAACATTCAGCAGCACTTCCAGACTCTGCGGTTTCCCAAAGCACTTCTGCACAAGAATAAACCTACAAAAACAACAAACACGACCTGCTGGATGATCACTTTATGACCACTGTCTTTGTTAATACAAGCAGTCTGTTATGTTAGAAGGAAAGATGCTTTTCTAAAGCTTTCAGCACTGTTCAATCCTCTGTGCTGCTGTTCTTGTACTGTATTTTCCACACTATATACGGCACACCAGATTGTAGGACACACTGTCCATGAATGGTTGATTATTGAACTTATAGCATATTTAAGGTGCATCAAACTATAAGCCTCATTAAGCAAGACAAAAATGTCTTCAATAAGTCCATCAGTCAGTTTCTTAACTGCTTTCACAGTAATTCTAGAATTGTTTGTAACTTGCTACACGTTCGCTACGTTAAGAGTTAGCCGTGTTAGCATGTTCACAATTGCACCCAATATTGTTCGTAACGCATGAAAAAACAGACCAATGACACTAAAACAAGCATTACTGTGACTATGCTAACTCCTAACTTTGTAAATAATACGAAGAAACAATCCGACATTGCTTCACGCTGTTAGCTTCACGCTGTCTCCAATAGCCGCCGGGTCAGAAGCTGCATTCTCACCGGATGCGATTCGCGTGGCAGAGGCATTGAGTTTCAATGTTAAGTCAATGCACAGATGCTATCTGAAGTCCAGGAAAATAATTGGCATGGAAGCGTTGTTTTGATTCTAAGGTTTTCAAAGAGAAAAGAAACATTCACAGCCAGTGCTAATCAGAACAGAATACAATGTTCTCATTCATTCATTCTTTTTTACCGTTTAGTCCCTTTCGGGGTCATGGGGCTGCCAAACACTAACCCGGCCACTCATGGGCAAAGGCAAGGAACGCCCCTGGACAAGTCGCCAGTTTGTCGCAGGAGCCACAGTGTTCCCATCATTTAAAAACATTCTGAAATGTTCATCTGGTGTTGTCTATATTTCTTGACCAAATTTCACCGTAAAATGAACCCATTTGCCATCACCATTCTGTCTGTGATGGAATAAAAGCCTGTCTCCAACTGACACCCGTCTCTTGTAAACACATGGCCGGCTGCCAAATTTTTGGAATAAATGCTGAGGCAACAATTGGAAGATATGCGGTAATTCATATATAAGATGCACTTTTTTTTTTTTTTTTAAAAACCTAAGACTATTAAGTGCACCTCAGCTTGAAAAATTCAACAATCATGACAAGGAGGTAACAGACAAAAACCAAATCAAAGTCAAACGGCGCTCTGTTAAACACTGAGCACGCTGTTGGCTTTATTCACCAGTAAATGTGAGGAGTTTAGTCTCTGCTGTACTTCATTTGAGCAAAAGGCAATAAGACAAAAATGTAGCTCTACAATGAAGGCGTCATTTTTTTTTTGTGGCTTGGTCATGACTGCTGTTATACTAGATAGGCTACGGCGTGTGTGCGGGCGGAAAATGGGAAAACTTGTATGAGGCACGCCGGTGGCCCGTGTGAAATAGCAAGGCTGTTGACCAGTTAGTAAACCCCATTTGTTGTATGGGCATCCTGCAAATGACAAATTGTGGCGTAAAGTCATACAACACGCAATGATATAGTAAGAGTAGAATAGATGAGAGGTTGGTGTGTTGTACCAATTTTTCCTTTTGTTGACCTGCCCTAAATTCTGCAAAATGTATGTGTTTGCCCTTCTTTTTTGCCTGCAGACAGTATACATTCTAGCTGTAAGTGTAGTTGTGACTAATGCTTTACTAATGACTAGAGCAGCATCAGCCGTATGTTGTAAATGCGTGGAACTTACATTAGTCTTAAAAATACTTCAATATACACTTCCCACTTACACAACAATTGTACGCTCTATTTTCAATGAGTCTGCAGCTCAGAACTGTGTCGGGTATAATGTGGTTTGATCTTTATTTGGTTTGTAAAACAAATGTCTGATGAATAATAATTCCTATTTAACCCTTTTTAAACCGGAGCTTTCTCTAGGGTTGACCTTCTTTTGACTTCCCTAACGTAACTCCTCAACTTTTTACACAATTAATGTAATTCCCACAGACTGACAGCGGATTTGCACCGACATGCAACATATTGGTGCAAAGCTGCTTTTCTCTGTGTCAGAATCAACTAATTCACTGTGATTAGGTAAAAATCAGTCAAAGGGGTTAAAGGGTTAAAAAACAGTTGGATATGAGTTTACATCATACCATTAGGTCCAACCAAACTCAACATGAAAGAGACCAGGTCGATAAAAAAATAATTGCTGGTGACGTTTACTGCCCATAGTTTGTAGAAGTTGGAGCAAAAAAAGAAGGAAATAACAGTCATGGAATAATTGTTTTCTGAAGGAGCCATCTTGGTCTTACAGGACAGCAAGTCCAATCTGCAACAAATTATCTTTCAGGTCATGTGATGTCTCTTACAATGATGTTGTGAAAGCATAAAGTCACATATTGATCACATGTAGGTTTGTGAGATCACATGCGTCAGCATTGATGCAGTAGATGCCATACATACTCTCATGGCTAAACCATCATGGTGTCAATTAAAAAAGGATTGACTTGAATAAAAATCGATTCAAGCTGTTCCTCCATGTCGCTGTGCTCAACAGACAAGGTTTTCTTCAGACTCTCCTCTCAAACCACTTTGTCTGCTCAACAGTTTCTCTTGAGATTTCTCAGGAACTTAACCACCTTCCCCCATTCGCTCATGGCTGAGTTACATTGAGCATATGCAGTTCAAATGGGGGCTACTACTACTCCATCTTCCTCCAGGGACCGACGTGGTTCCTTCCTCCTCTGTTCCGGGCTATATCCTCACCCTTCCACTTTCATTCCCCAGCCCTTTTCAGGCATACTGCAGGAAGTGATGCTTGCTACCTTTTACCTCACTTCCTGCAGTAAAAAGTTTCCTTCTATCCCACTACTTGCAGGAGTCCCAACAGAAAACGTGCAATGCTTGTCGTTCCGTTTCTGGCGTGGTGCTCGCCTCCGTCAGCTGAAGCTGGACTGTCAGTGGCAGGCTGTGTTTGGACACTTAATCTGGTGTCAAAGACAACCTTGGATACTGTTTGCTCTCTGACCTCGTGCCACCTTTTGAGCAAGTTCCTGGCATAAATCACACCACTCCCCCCACCCTCTGCTGGAACCTCGTCCATTCATCTGTAATGACCTTTGCGGGCTGTCATCTTCACAGCAGCAGAAACACCACAGCCTTCAGCTTGGCCTCTTTTTTTAGGACAGGAAAATATGGATGTTGTGCCATAAGTGTAAAGGAGAGGACAACTTCTGTTTAAACCCACTTCCCCACATTTGTTGCCATTACACAGCAAAGGGGAAAATTCTTATTGTTTATCGCCGTGGCAGCTCAATTGAGTTAGTTAACTCAAAACAGGATGTTTCGCTTTGCAATTACCATTGAGCAGGACTGATGGGGCAAGAAACAAAAGCTGAAGGTAGCCTATGAGGAACAGTCATTTCTGTTTTTCACTGGGTGGAGGCAGCCCATTGTTTAGCCACTTAGTCTTTGTTCACAGCGCTCCCCGTTCCATCATTAGATCTAAAACAGCCAGCAAAGTGTCAGCTCACACTTTATCATATTGAGCTTACTCTCTCTTTGTCTTCCGTTTACAGCTTTAGCTGCATGAAAAAACACTACTGTACTGTTATAGAGTAGTCTATTGTTATTCATCTGGGAGTTTTTCCCAAAAACATCTTCTCAGACTTATTGAAAAAAAAAAGCAATATAGGTTCCTTTGGGATGGCCTTTATTTTGAAGGTTCTTGCTAGCTCAAATGTGTTATGGATTGAAAAGCTAACCTTGTCTTTTAATTTATTTCCTTTTTAGACAACAGTTTGGACTTAACGCAATCAAATCAATTAAACCAAAACAAATGAAAGGTAAGTCAATAAAAATAGTTTTGTAAAGAACACATCATCTAAGTCAATCTTTTGTAGCATGAGGCTAGAGCCTAGTTGTTAAACGTGTCTGTTTTTCCACCTGTTCCTTTCTTTAATCTCATATTTTTGAACTTTGATAAGAAGCGACAGTGTTTTTGCCAGTTTATTTTAAATTTAAATTTGGATTAATAATAATCAAATGGGGCTGCACGGTGGCGCAGTGGTTAGCGCTCTTGCCTCACAACAAGAAGGTTCCTGGTTCAAGTCCCGGCTGGGGGACTTGAATTAGTGTCAACGATGGGGACCTTTCTGTGTGGAGTTTGCATGTTCTCCCCGTGCATGCGTGGGTTTTCTCCGGGGACTCCGGCTTCCTCCCACCACCCAAAAACATGCTTCATAGGTTAATTGGTCACTCTAAATTCTCCTAGGTGTGGATTTGAGTGTGAGTGTGTGAATGTGGCCCCTGCGACAGACTGGCGACCACTCCAGGGGTGTCCCCTGCCTTCGCCCATGAGTAGCCGGGTTAGGCTCCGGCAGCCCCGTGACCCCAAAAGGGATTAAGCGGTTCAGAAAATGAATGAATGAATGAATGAATAATCAAATGGACAATTCTAAGCTAACCTTGTTAATGTCACTGTCAGCATACAGTGGGATTTAACCCTTTACATCAGAGCTTAAGCTCCAGTGTTGACATACGTTAATTAGCCTTAACTCGTTTACGCAATTAATATAATTCTTGTGGTTTCTCAAGTGGAGAAAAGCAGCCCTGTGCTGATATGCAACATTGCACAATGGTGAAGTGCTTATGTAATCAAAGTAAATTAGCTGATTCTGACGTGGAGAAAAGTGGCTTTTCACATCAGGTTTGCAGCGACATACACATAGGTGCTGATTCATAGAGATTGTGAAAATAGTTGAACATTTACGGTAGGTCAAACAGCATGGCTCAATTGGAAAGCAACAGCTCAATTGTTAAAAGGTTGAATGCCATCAACTTGGTCTATAAATTTCTTTAAAAATCCAGTGGGCTGTGATTGTGAGAATCACGTTCTAATAACTTGCCATAGCTGAAATCTATGAAATACTGATCTTCATTTGTTTCAAATAATTGTAGATGTTTTAAGGCTGCAAAACACCTCACTACACAGAATATACACTTTTCTCCAGCAGACATTAACATTAATACATCACACTTCTCTCTTTTGTTTAAACTCTGAGTTCAAACCTTCAGACCAAGTTTGGTCCAGTATTATAGAATCAAAGCAAGATCTGCTCGCCGTCGAAGATTAATGTTAATTTGCGAAAGTGAACACATTCTGTACAGAAGACATGGCACAAACGAGGCTAGTTAACAGTGATCTATAGCCATTCAGGAGGAAGCACACAATTCACTGTAAAAAAAATAAAATTCTAGCCAAATTGCACTGGAAAAAACTCTGCCAAAAAGTGATATAGGCAGACACGTGGCTGGGATAGTATACAGGAACATGTGTGCAGAATATGGACTGGAAACCCCAAAGTCAAAATGGGAAACATCTCAGAAAGTGGTAGAGAATGAGAAAGCAAAGATCCTGTGGGACTTCCAGATACGGACGGACAGAATGGTGATGATGAACCAACCAGACATTGTAGTGGTAGATAAAGAACAGAGAAAAGCTGCTGTGGTGGATGTAGCAGTACCAAGTGATGGTAACATCAAGAAGAAGGAACATGAGAAACTGGAGAAATACCAGAGACTCAGAGAAGAATTGGAGAAAGCTTGGAAGGTGAAGGTGACAGTGGTGCCCGTGGTAATTGGAGCACTCTGGACTGTAACCCCCAAACTGGAGGACTGGCTACAGCAGATCCCTGGAAAGACCTCAGACATCTCAGTCCAGAAAAGTGCAGTGCTACAAACAGCTAAGGTACTGCAGGACCCTCAAGCTCTCAGGCCTCTGGTAGAGGACCCACGCTTTGGGTGAGGTACCACCCATGGAGGGGGAGAAGAACATCTTTAAACAAATATATGCATATATGAATACAAAAAAGTGACACTGCAATCATTTTCAACCAGTATTACATGCCAGTGACTTACCAACAAAAAAAAGAAACTGTTGGTTCTTGCTTTTGGTATTAGGCCAGTGGTCCTTGCCAGTTTTTTTTTTTCATTATTATTATCATTCTGGCACAGACAGTTTGGAGCTCATTGCTGTTCCAGCTCTTGGAATCTGCTCTTGCAATCTGCCAGTTTCACTGGACCCAGGAGACTCCGGCAAGTTCTCAAAGCTGACAAACATGTTGTTGACGTGGTTTGGTACCAAGCCAAGTTCTGCTCTGTAACACAGAAATGACTCATTGGGTTAATTTGAATTACAATATGATTTGAAATCACCGGCTGCCTGGAAGACTTGGATGTTGGAGTTATGGTCCATGGAACCTGAAAGAAAAAAGAACCCAATTTCTGAAACACATCCATCTTCTATACATCTTTGACTGTAGAAAACCATCACATCAGTCAGCTTCCAAGACATCTCATGCCACAAGGATGAGTGATTAGCGTTTCACCACTGTTAAACACCACTGCTGTCAGATATAAAGTCAATGATTCTGTCCCTGTTATTTCAGCAGGTTTTTATCACCGTCTAACCTCAGGTACATTTCCGTTTGCTACTTCTTGTAATGTAGAACTTTGTGATTATTAGTTGTCTGGGAATGAACAGGCTGTACATTGGTATACTGGTCAGCAATTTCACCTCCTCCCACAGTTCATGTGTTTGGGGGGTACTCCACCCTCAACAGTAGCTGGGTAGCAACCAGCAAACCTGTTATCCCAAAAGGGATAAATGTCTAGTCAATGTTTTTAAAAAGTACTCTAATAGACATCTAGATAATACCCCAAGATTAGGTAGATGTGTAGTAGGCCCCAACATGCAGATAGATATCTTTCAGAACACTATCTGATGGAGGAACAAAATAGAGTTGTGGGTGTAAAATGACAACTTTTTGAAGCATACATTTACAATTTCATTCTTATAAAATGCTGAATTTGTCTCATAACTGTACAACTCTTATTCCAAAATATTTTGACTTCTTTCTAATAATTTTATGACTTTTTTTCTCATTTCTCGCAAATCATTGAATTTTAAAAACATTCTAACATTTTTTTTATCATATTAGTACAACTTTATTCTTGTGAAATTATGACTTTTTCTTTTATCTTTTTCTTGTAACATTTTTAATCTCCCTCTTAAATGTACAACTTTATCTTGTAGTTCTTTTTTTTTTTAACATAATATTACAACTTTTTTTTTAATGTATGACTTTGTTCTTATAAAATGTCTTCACTTTACTTATAATTTTACTACTTTTTTCATGTAAATTTTGACTTTATCTCATAATTTTATAACCTTATTCTCCCACATTTTTATTTTTTTTTTTTTCGTCTTTCTTTCTGGTGGCCTTAATATTCAATTTAATTAGAAATTTTTCCCAATTTTTGTGTGTTTTTTTTTCGGACAAACATTTCCCGGTTACAGAATGTTGCTGATTTATTCATGCTTACAATCCTGTCATAAAAACTAACCATCGCTGATACACTGGATGACTCAGAATCGATCCATTTCCACTGATTTAAATGGCTGTGTGAAACTGTTAATAGAACATCTCAGGCCTCCAGGCTGAACCTATTGATCCCATACAGTGTTTTCTCTGGCTCCAGATGGAGATTATTGATATGGTGAGTATGGATCCACTGTTTAAGGCTTTCTATGGATGTGGAGATTCTTGACATTGAGAAAGGAGTGGCGTGAAAATATATTGCATTGCATTAGTTTTTTCAAACACTTGGAGGTCCAGTCAAATGCGCTGGTGCAAGTTTGCCAATGCAAATGTGATCAAGAAGACCGGCGACTGTCAGAAATGTCCCAAACGGACGGGCTTCAAGAGCGATTGATCCGTCTGAGGCTTTCATGACAGAGAAAATATTTCATTATGAGGATCAATACAGTCGTCTGGCTTGAAAGCACACCTTTCATTATGAGCTGGGAGTTAATCCAGCATCTCATCTACGCCTGTTTTGAGGTTCATTAAAAAACTTGAGTTCAAGGAACAAAGCGGCTCCTCAGAAGTCACTCTCCCCGGTGTTGCTCTTGTGTTGCCAGGGAACCGAACAGCGAGGTGACAACAGGAAGTGATTTCATCTGCGCTTTCCTTTCAAAGGCTGTGAGATGGCATGCAGTAGCGCGTGCACTGAGAATCAGACTCAACGAGCGCTGCTCAGGAAACAAAAGCTAAATTATTCCAACAAGAAGCAAGTCAAATCCCCGATGAGCTCACACGATGCTCATTATCAGGCAGTTCAAACGCAGTCGAAAAGAAAAAGCAGCTGCAGGCAGAACTGCTGTACCACCTTGTGTTTGACAAAATTCTGATTCATTGAACAAGCATTATTACTGTGTTAGAATATTAAAGAACAAGGAAAAACACCCACACACCTATTTTGCTCAAGTTTGGCCAAATATATTTACAGGATGTTAAGAATCTTTAGAAGTAAAAAAAAAAAAAAAAAATACAGCTAACCCTCCCACCTGGTGTTCCAAAGAGGAAGTACCCACTGGTTCCAAGAAGTCAAAATCCCATGGACTATATGTCCAGTCTTGCTCTACTACCTTTTTTAACTAGCTTTTGCTAATCCTAGTTTTTTTTACAATATTTTTTCTGGAGTGAAAGCCATTCAAATCATAAACTGACCAATAAAAGCAAGTAAAAATACGAGGTGCCTGCTGGCACCATGTCAAATGTGCGAAATGTTTAATTGAAAGATTTTTTGTAGTCCCCTTTTAAGAGGTGTGGACTTACAACAAGCTCACTCCTGACTGGCCAGAGTGGTTTCCATAGAAATTTTGACTCAGACCGACTTAGACAAATCACTGCTTACTGACTACATCTGGTTCCAACATCCTTATCACGAAAAAATTGCAACTGAATTCACTTCATTTTGTTGGAGTCGCAAGTAAGCCGTTTTCAAGGGGTAGCGTCTCACTTGGTCCAGTTCTCTTATACAGTCTCTCATACAGTACAGCTGCTCAGTTCAGAAACAAATCTTAATTACAGCAAAAGATTTGAGGGAAAGATATTTTGAAAGGTCATCAAGATACTAGTAATAGAACTTATTTGGCCTCCGGGGCGTCAAACAATTAGGTCTGATTTTGAGAATTTGCACAAAAATTGAGTATATTTTCTATGATCTCAATATTTATTTAGAAAAAAGCAATATGATAATTAATATAAAGAATTTGTGATATAAATATATATATATATTTATATCATAAATTCATAAATTCTTGATATTAATTATTTTTTTCTGTTAGGTAGTCACGAGTTTATAGAAATGTTTCAGACAAAAGATGGCCTGTAAATGTCATTTTAATCAACGTTGCCGTTTTAGGCTTCTTGACGCACAACCATTAATCCCGTTTAATTGGATACACAAGAATGAAAGACATTGTCAAGTGTTGGGCTGTAAAAAAAGGGAAACGTTCTTCGTTTTTGAACAGCTAGCTTATTTTTGATTTAACGCATTAATCTAATTGCGTTGGCGACATTTTAGATGAAAAGATGTTTGGCCTGAATAAATAATAAACTTAGTAAGTGTACTGAAATGTTTTGAGCACATTTGATGTGTTGAGCTAATTATTTCACTATTACTTATGACTTTTTTACATACAGTATCTGCAGTTTTCGTGGTGCAACTATTATTGTTTCAACATTAATACTAAAAGGCGAGCCCAGCAGACCCTAATAAATACTTCTCCCAGAATTCAGTGACTGTTGCTGACAGCTCTGCGCTTGCTGCCTCTGCATCTGCGGCATCGGAGAACGCAGTGAGTCAGCTTCCCCCTTATTGCTCCTCTCCTCTCTGCTGTGACTGCCTCGTCCTCGTATAACCTCCTCATAATTTGAGTTACGATTCCCTCTCAGGTGTTTCCGGGGCTGCCACAGTGCCTTCAGGTGTTCTCACACACATCATATTCTGCAAGATTGCTCTTCAAAAGGATAAAATATTTTCCCATCTGTTTGTATTTGCAGTGAATATATATATGCAATGGGCTAACACACATGAAAGATACACGTGGAGGAAAAAGTAGTTTCTATAAACTTTTCAAGAATCCTTAAAAAAAGTGTCTTTTTAGCTGTGACTGCGTGTCTAAAATGATGTGCAAAAAATCTATTCATACTCAAAGTTCTTGTACTGAAGATTAACAACGTTAGAAAATACTCACCATATGTAACAATATGTACCAACAAGTACATGACCTCCAGTTACAAATTGGTTTTTGACCATTTCCTTGACAATTTGGGAGAATAAATGAACACCAGGCAGATTTTACACTCAAATCATAGCCCAGTAGTGGACAATATTGAAGCAACTCCAATGTACCATATTTTACGCACGATAAGGCACACCTAGAAGCCTAACAATTTTATTCAACTACATCAGTGCGCTTTATAATTTATAGAGCCTTATGGATTCATTCTGGTTTGACTGATGCTTAAATGATTTTGAGAGGTTCATGGTGTTCTTTCAAAGTGTCCATTTGTTCTTTTAACGAGTTGCAAATAAGGTTGGGTGTTTTAAAAATGCTAAAGTGGCTAATGTGTGTAGCAGTGTCGGAATGTGTTTTTTTTTTTTTTTTTGGTGGTACTACCAAGGTTGGGAGTTAGCTTACACTCTCAGTGGTTTTTGTTTCAGTCTTTTTTTTTAACCTGTTACTTGTTACAAGGTTGGGTGACACTAGTAATATGCTAGCGGGACTACTGAAGGGCTGTTGGATTGTGTTTTTTTTTGTACATATTACTAATAAGATTGAGATTACACGTAGTCACAGTAAAGTTTGTTTTAGTGATGCTGGTCTTTTTTTAACGTGTTGCAAACAATATTGGGAGTTAAAATTACAGTAATTATACTAATGTGTAGTGATGTTGGACATTTCTTTTTTTTTGCATGTGTAAGTACTAACAATGTTGTGAGTTAGTGTATTTACAGTAAAGTTTGTTTTAGCTGTATTAGTCTGTTTTTGTTTTTGTTTTTTATTTGTACATGTTATTAGTAAGAGGTTTGGGTGTCTTTTTAAATACGTTAATACAGCTAACGTGGTGTTGGACTGTGTTTTGTTATGTGTTTCTAGTGAGGTTGGGAACTAGCGCAGTCCCAGTAATGTTTGCTTTATGGTATCAGTGTGTTTTTTACTTGTTGAAAACATGGTAAGGAGTTACAGGTATTGTAAAAAATATATATGAATGTATACGGCTAACATGTAGTGTGTTTCAAAGAAGTTCTAGAGCTAATGTGAAAGCAAGTAATAATGTCTGACTGATGGAAGGACTTATCTCTGACTCTTTTGTCTTGCTAGATGCACCCTATAATTTGGTGCACATTATATGACATAATTTTGAAAATGCACCATTAAATGAAGATGTACTTGTATTGTCCACAGAATAGGGTATGTTTTTGCATATTTCCTTGATATTTCTGTAGTATAAATAAATGCCAGGTGAGTTTTAGACTTCAATTTTACGACAAGATCAGATAACATTTCAGCAAATTCAATGTAAGTTAAGTTTTAAGAGGAAAAAAAAAAGTTTTTTAGTCTCTTTGTTGTAAAATGTTGCTGGCGTCTGCTTCAAATCAAGTGTAAAGGAATCAAAAGAATTCTGTTAACAGTAATTATGGTTAAATTCTGTTATTTACTAAAACGAACATAGAAAATGATTTCTCCATAATGTCTTATTGTAACAGACTGCCATACAATCTCGATTTGAGCACAGCAATGATGTAAATGTGGATAAATAGACTTTCTATACCACACTTCATCATTTGCATTAGAGGAAATCTAAATGGTCTGTGACTTCGAGGACATGAATTTGTGCAGCAGCTTCCTGTTGCTCAACATAAAGCTGCCTAATGTGCGGTGACAGAATGCGAGCGCCTCTGTGACTGATCTGTGCTTTCTTCATTACAAACTGTGAGCTCAGAGTTGGAGGAGCCTGATGTTTGCCAGGTCAGAGCTAGAAGGGCTCATCTGTGCAGATAAGAGTGAACCATACCAGAGCAGCCTCGGGCGGTCTCTCTGACGTCTTCTCATGCCGGCTTGATTGAGCTGGGAGGAATGTTGTCTGCAACACGTCTACTAAGCAGTTTGTTTTACAAAAAACTTAAAAAATGCCACTATCTGCTAAGGTGTCACACAAGGAATACAGAGGAGTCACACTGGTTTGCAGCTTTAGGAGGAATTTTGGTTTTTAAATTGAGGTGACGGTGGATTGTTCCTTTTTCTGTCCTTGAAGGTGCATCTGAGCGTCCTGAAGTACCCAGGTGTTGAAGTCACCTGTATTTGTCATTTCACAAGGATTTTGATCCAAAGTGGTTGTGTCTCCGAATGAATATTAAACACAGAGCAGTGTCAAAGGATGGCTGATGTAACCGGGGCCCCATTCATGAAGACGTGCACCTCTGAAACCCCAAACATCCCTGCTGTGTCACACTGCTCTGTCTCCTCCATTAACATGGTGATAATAGCTCGGCGGTACCTGTCAGGGGTTAAAAGAAAGAATGCTCCCGCAGTAATTTGTAGTGCTTTTGGCCCCACCAGGGCGAGGCCTGGGTCTTCTCAGGGGAGCCTCACAAAAGCCAAGCGCTACGTTCCCAGAAACATGCCGGAATTTGGCTTCGGGGCAGATGGGTATCCTTTCGACGAGGAGAGGGTGGAATGTGTTTTTTTGAAGTGGGGGAGTGGAGTAGGTGCGTCTGAGCCGGTGCCAAAACTCTCCTCAACTCTTTTTAGTGGCTGTAGAAAGTGATGTAAACATGGAGCGGGCTGATGAAAACGAGCCTGAGAAAGAGATGGTAAAGCTGATCACAGCTGGGTTCATGGAGCCATTGATACTGAGGCAATGCAAGTCTCAACACTGACTCCAAGTTTAGCTAGCTTAGCTTAAAATGCAAAGGCATTTTTTGGCCTTATATTTAACACTGATTACATGCTAAACACATCTAAAGTTACAACGACTGGAAAGATTTATTTAAGTAATACAATATTTACTTTAAGAAATATTAAATTGGTGTCAAAAAATGTCAAAAAACATCAGACTTGTGTGTGGCTTCTTTTCACATTTGTAATTTAACTCCTGCAACACAGACAGGGAACAGCATGCATTTACAACTAACCTAGCTAGATAGCTTGATTTGTTTCAATTCAATTCAGGCTCACGATTTCCTTACTGTAGAATAAAGGTGCATGTGATAGTGGGTGTATTTACAACTTTTGCTAAGTTCACACCAAACGCGATTAATGCATCAAATTTTCATCCACTGCCTCAACTTTGCTGCTCGCCCCGTGTCCAAAAATGTGTTCATAGCTACTGTCAAAAATGTTTTGCCTCATTGCTACAAGAAATAAAGTCAAAACTGAGTTCCAGACAGGTTGCAATTCTTTGTCAAAGACAATTGAGCTCTTGAAGCGTTGCGCTGTTGCTAGATCATGCCTGACACTCAAAAAGTGGCGCAGGACTGTCTTTACGCTGGCTTAACATTGAAACTAGATGCTGCTGCTGGAAATGTGTTTGGTGTAAACGTAGCTCAATACCTGCCGCTGTATATGCAACATCAGAAATTGATCTAACCGGTTTCATTGTCTGTGGGAGGGGCTGAGTCACAGGCTCCAGTATCATCTGATTCTTGAGACAACATTGTGCTTAATTTGAATATGGGAATGAGGGTACTCATTGTAACTCTCTGCTGTGACATCATCCAAACGCTGCCTTTTTATGAATTTAATTAAAACAATACTTGTTTTCACCCATCGCCATGGTTTTATATGAGTTATCACGTGAGTTGGTTTGTGTTTATTTATTATTTTTCCGTGTATCTTCCGATAATGACCGGTCTCTAATAGACGCTGGTCTCTAATAAAAGTCGGGTCTAACAGGTGTTAGTTGTAATACACATCCGTCCCTTATTTTGTGGCCAAGTTGCAAGTTGCAAGCACCTGTTTAAGGTGTGGCTGGAATTCAAATGTTAGAAAATCACATGCATACAACAATGCATGAAATCTGTAAGAGAAAAATGTCAGTGAAACTGAGGCAACATCTAAGCTGTGGTTGAAGCTACTTTTGGCAGCAAAAATGTAACTTTTGCAAAACATCGTATTATGTTACCAGAAAAACAACATATACAAAGCACAAATCATTTCAGAGTTTTACTTTTTTTGCATCAAACCCATTATGACATCTTTTTTCATACCTGAATGCAAGTCCTGGCTCGTTTTGTTTATTAGAAGGCAAAAACATAAAAATTTCAACATTATTTGTCATGTCCTGGTCAAATTCATGTTAATAAACCCAAAACCTTCATTATTATAAACACAAAAAGTTCAGATAGTAAGAAATTGTACCAATTTAAGAGGCGTCAGTCTAAGATTAATGTAGTTTTTTTTCCAGAAGCTTTAAAATTGTACAAATATGAGTTAATCTGCTGCCGTTTGATTAATAATGGTTTAAATGTAATGGGAAAGGAACAAACAGTGATCCACACTCCAAACAATGAGACCTCAGGTGTTAAAATTAATCGTGAAAAAATGAAAATGAAAGGCATTAAGTTGAGCTTTTGCCAAAAGAAAGAGAACAAAGGCTTTCATTAGGTAATCGCTGTTTCTTTATGTGAGCCCGGGTTTTTTATTCTGAAAAACCCACTGATAAGTGAAGGAGAGAAAAAAAGTTTAATTAGAAGGTAGAAAAATGGTCGAAGCGCTGCACTTTCAGCACTCCGGTATTCCAATTTGGATAAACTCTGGCTGTCTTTTTCCACTATTGTCCCGACTGTGTGGAGGTGGAAGCGACATTTTTAAAGCTGGTTTCTCTCCCAGCAGCACTTGTGTTTATTCCAGCAACATTGGTTTGCCTGGAATAAACAGAAGAGCAGCAGCGATAAACCGAATGAGAGCGAAGAGCCGGATAAATGAGGGAACGCTAGCAGAGCCCTAATACACTGACAGCCACTCAGCTTGACTGACAGTGATTATTTCTTACTGTTTGCATTTTTGAGCAATTAGCAGCAAACCTAACAACAACAGCAAAAAAATGGCGGGGAGACACACGCTGTGCGCACACACAAAAATGGATCAAGTCAAATCTAATCCTTAAAGCTCCAGCTACTATTCCAGACTTTAAGCTCTGGCATGAGTTCTTATATTAGAAGAAGCTGGAGTGTTTACTGGACTTTCCTGAGCCTTTCTTATGTCCCTCAGGGAGAAGAGTCTCATCCCATTAACTTAGCCAAGGTTGGCCAGGATTTTCATCTCCAAAGATATGCATTTCTAAACATTGTATAAGCGTTGTGCATTATTCAGTGAGCTTATTAGAGGAGGTGGACTTTGGGTTATTGCAAATCAGAGGAACAAATATTAACCCACAACATTAGCATGCCAATGAGCGCGCTCCTCTCTGAGTGACTTCCAAGGATTCACTGAACAGGACCTGAAGGAAGGACTGGTTGCAATCTTAATACAGTCCATAGAGAATGGGATTGTGATTGGGTACAGCCCTCCAGCTGTGGGTTTAAACAAAAGACTGTTTGAAGCCTTAGTCACAACTGCCCTTACAGGTGGCTACGGGCTGTTTGTGTGGGGAAAAAATGGGCAAACCTGTATTTAGGAGACCCACATCATACATCGAGGTCGTAGACCACTCAGAGAACCTGTAGAGCAAAAATGTTCTTTCACGTTTTTTTTGTATTTCTGTTTAAATGATAACTGCACAATGCTTATACACTCCTCGTGTGCATCCTGACTGTTTTTTGCTGGATTTACACTGGTCCGTCTGTCTCCCAAATGTCTGTGTACATTGTCTGTATTGCCTCTCCTGTCTGAAATCAATGGATCGACCAACTGGAAATAGAACTCCGACTTAAAGCTTGCGTTGCGGTGGGACATCTGACAGACATGACGAAGGCGATGTAAACATTCTGATTGATTCATGAATGTCCTATTTTTTGCGTGAACGCAACTGAGATACACCACAGACAGACCAGTGTAAATCATCCCTTTGACAATCAGAGCGTAGTTTGTACAGACATCCCATAGATAACGTAGAACTTTCTGTAAGAGCCTCGAGAGAACTGCAAGACACACTGCCGCCCTCCACGGGCCTGGGCGGACCAAACACCGGCCACAACAGAACAGATGAACCTCCCATAGGGGTTCATGTGACCATTTCCAATCATTCAGGTCATGCTGGTCACAAGGCCATCAGAAGAAAATCGCCCCAGACACAAGTTGATGACATCATTTATGATTGGAATTTTACACCCGTTGTGCAATAGCATGCAAATCACGTCATTTAACCTGAACTTATTTCGAGCAATTATGAGACGCCATGGCGAAGCAAACTCAGTCTAGAAAATTGCTGTTTCTACATCCCAGAAATTCTAAGACAGAGCTGTATTTATAATCATGTATTCTAAAATTAGGAAGGGTTAGGCATTATTTTATCCTGAAGAAATGTAAAAATAAGACATTTTCACAGTGTATTTACTTTCTAATGCAACTATAGATTCACTTATATTTGAGTAGGATACGAAGCAGGTGGCAAATCTTTTCAAATGTAACTTATTTAATATCGAACAGAATCTCAGAGATTTCTATGTATCGCATTAAATAAAATAACAAACCACTGAAATACTGTAAACAATCTCATCGTCAGGCTTGTCATAGTTATCACGGAGAGTCACAATGAAAATTTGCCAATCTTAGTATGAACCAGACTCCACGATTGTGGTAGGCATGCCATACATTTAATGCAATGGCTCATCGCTATTAAATATAAAGCAGCCTTCAAGCTTAAGCTGCATCCTCACTGAAAAAAATACTAGCTAGAAGGGGACAGTAGTCCATGTTCAGGACTGGACAGGAAAAGTGGGAACGCTTGTCTTTCCATCCTAGTTTATTTATGAAACTCATCCACCCTTCAGGACTGAGCTATGTCAGTGTGACCGCAGCTTTTATTCCTCTGATATTGAAGAGTAATGAGGTACAGCAGTAGAAAAACCACACAGACTTCAGGCCCATTCTGCAGCTGCACTCTGCTGGCTAACTGCAACGCTAGCAGCCACGGAGATCAATGGCACACATGGCGAAAAACAGACGTCCAACCAGCTGTAAATGTACTGGTGCTTAAATTCTGCCAGATTGTCACGTCAACCTCAAACTCCCTGTTTTACTTTGTCTGAGACATGAATGTGTTTATAAGGAGTTCAGTGTAAAGTTTTAGCTCGATCTCTTCCGTTCAGATGGCTGGCAGGTCACCATAAGCTTTGCTAAGTATGCTGGCATTCATTGAAAAGGAAGAGGATAAATGTCAGAAAAAGATCCATGACTGATGAATTTGAAAATGAGAACAGATTTAATCTGAAACTTCCAAAAAACCAGACGACATCTAGCCTAATGTGTTTAAGAGACTGCAACGACTGTTTGGATTGTCGTTCACAAAAAAGATTTTGTCAAACAAAATTGCTGGTATGTTATTTTAAAAACTTTGTGTAAACAAAGTAAATACATCTAAATATCAAATTTAACATAATTTTTCTGAAAGAAACCAACCTAAGCTATTGCTAGCATACATTCAGTAGGAAGCATAGCTTAATAGCTAACAGAGATCCGCGTGACATCATTAAAGGCCAAATTTAAATAATTAAAGCATAACATAAAAAACAAAGCTGATATTGAGTAGATGGAAGTATTTAAAAACTTTACTTCAAAATTACTGACAAACATTGAGGCTTTGAGGCCTCAGTATAATGCTGCATTCACTTCTGGCGCGGCAGGGGCATCAAGTTTCAATATAGATACGCGATATGAGGTCTTGCAGCATGATTTTGGCGTCAGGTGCGGAGCGTCAACCAATCAGGAACTCAGCTTTGGGCTGGTGACATTTTCAATGACTAGATCAAAGAGTAGAAAAAAGAATTCAGTACGACTATGCTATGCTAGCGGGCAGCCTCGTGGAGAGTGTAAGATCCGCTGCCCAGTGTGCGGTAGAGCAAACAAGGTGGGGAATACAACGCTCCGGCCGCGTCGGTGTGAATGCAGCATTATTATTATCTCTGACTGTTTCAATCTCACGCCAGCCAGAAAAAAAAACAAACGGCATGAAAGAAGCTGCAGATTATTTTTATTGCTATTATTATACAAATGTAATTTCTTTTTGAAATTATTTAAATGTCCCTAAAAGAAAATTTTACCAAAATGAAACAAAACAATGGCTAAAATAAATAAAAAATCATACAGAAAAATGAACAAAATATTTATTAGCTATTGTAGAAGTTTCATTTATAGATATCTTTTTTAGATGGTTTAAAAAGATGATTAAATAGACACTTAAACCAAGATGGCAGTTCAATACTTTCTTCTTGTTGTTGTCCTTTTATCATGAACAAAAATGTAATTTTCAAACTTGTACTTTTCAAAATGGAGGTGTGCTTTTCAAAATAAAACACACCCTGCATGCATGAATGTCTTAAAAACTCCAAAACCATGGTGAATATTTGCTCACATTTCACAGGGAAGAGGAAAACATTTGTGCGCTGTCAGTGTTGTATCTTATTGGGCTGCAACAGTTTTAGCACTGTCTGGAGATGAGGGGAAGTTGCTTGGAAAAGCACCTAAAACAACCCTTTTCTCAGCTGAACAAATGCTGCATAAACTTCTGAAATTTAGCATGAAATTTGGCAACTAGAATATCATTTGTGTTTCTATTTCTAATTTAGTTGAAGTTGCCAAACGCCAGACAAAGCTGTTTGACACTTCTTACTTTGAACTTTTTAATGACATGTTGAATGTTACAAGAAACGTGTGAAAACATTTGTTTTCTCTTTTGCAAATGAGGTTAAAATCCCAAGGTTATTTTTTTCTCGTTATATTTGCTGTAAAACCAAAACAACATTTCAGACAAAGAAAATGTTAAACTTGGCAGTGGCAGTATGCTGGTGTTTAGGAATTCCAAAAATTGACTAAATTGATGAAGAGAATGATGCAGTCTTTTCAAAATAAAAAAGGCCATCAGTACATGACATGACATGTTGAAGGTGCTTGAATGTATGCTTGGAGTAAAGGATTTCACCAATTTCTCCATAGACTCTTTTGACGTGACGTCAGATGAAGTGGTGACATTGCCTCTACTGTGTAAAGTTACTTCTGGTTTATGGATTTAGACCAGCAAAGCTGACAACTTAACGTTGTATAAAATAATTTTAAATAAAAATTAAAAATTGTTATTTGCACAATTTGTATTTGATAAATATCCTACCTAACTGTATTTAATTTCCCTCCTTTAGATCATCTTAAGGAATTGTTTTGTTGGAACTGGAAGTAAACCTATTTTCTAAGGGGGATGCTCACACTCAGATACACCAGTTCTCATATATAGTTAATGGTTGGAACCATTATGCTGATTTACAAAAAGAAACCGGGATTCATACTTTATATTTAAAATGTTTGAATAAAAGCTAAAAACACGATCGTAGCTTGTACTTTTCCCATCTCATTTATGTCAGTCATCCTGCATTTGGCAACTTCCCACTCAGCCTGCGTCCATCAGGTGTTCAGCCAACTGTCTCCGCCTGCACCGACTTGTCAACCAAATGACGCACGCAGTTCAGCTCAACCTGACCCGGTTACTCAACTCACTTGACTGCCTCTCGTCTCATATGTACTGGAAGAGAATGTCTGTGAGAGACAGAAGGCCGTCGTTTTTTAACTTGAAAACGTTTTCTAATAACCATCTGTTATGGAAATTTGCACTGGAGCTGGTGCAGAAAGAGTAACCTGATTATGTTTTCACCCAGTGTGGGGCTTCCGGAGGGTCTGGAGCTATGTGTCACAGTGAAAACAGCTACAAATGACACCTGTTTTACTGTCTGTCTGTGAGAGCACGTCTGCAAACGCAGGACACTTTGCACATTGTTTGTTGACAGAATAACAACGCCACAGCTCTGCAAGACACGGTCAGATTTCCACAGTAAGCTACAGCTGAGATTCAAATAAAGTGATGAGACGGAAACTGATGTAGCCTACCATAATGTGTTAAGATGTGAACAATTCTGGGCACAAACAAACTTCAAAAAGTTGTTTTTGTCTGGTAGTTTTATTTGATACTTAATAATAAAACTACAAACTAGATTTTTTATTTGATGGTGTGACACTAGATATACATTTTTTCAATATATACCTTTCAGAGACAATAAAACATGTATATATCTGAACTTAAAATCCCTCTCCGATCATCTTTTGGTGTGTTGTGAAAGCGTCCTCAGTTGTCTTTTAATTATGATTATGTCATTGTGAGACAAAATGAAAAAAACTGTTGTTTTCTAGGACACAGTTTCTCCAGAGCGGCAGGAGTTCATTTGGAATATGTCACTAAGTTGTGGGCGGGATTTGCCTTGAAGTTGGTGCTGAGTAAGCCCACCCCTACTTCCCGTCATTCTTCTATTTACACACTCCCTCTAGCTTACAGCTCCTCACACTGTACTAACCATCTTTCCATTATAGCTAAACCAATAATAACTTCTCATCACTTCATGATTACTGACAGCACATTCGTTTTGGGTTGACCAATGAAAGACTCCGGTTGGGTTGCAGATCAGAGGTGGTTTACCAGTGTGCAGGACAATGAGATTTTTCTACAGTATCCCCTCCTGTCTGTTTGTCTGTCTGTCATCCCACCCATCTGAAAGGTACACCGCAGGGATGGTCAATTTCCTTTTCTAAAACAATGACTCTGAAGTTTTCTCAGGAAAGCTGCTGAAATTTTTGAGAAAAAAATACATATTGTGCGTGTAAAAGTGTCTAAGTGGTTGTGGATTGTAGGAAGCACGACATCTTAATGATTTTACAGCTGGTTTAGGAAAAAAATCTGCATAAATGTGGCTTGCTCATCCAGAATCTATGGTGTACTGATGCTAAAGGAAGGAAGGACTGAAAAAATGGGTTTGTGTGACATAGAAACCTAGCAGAAAGTTAAAAATGACATACAGTAAAGCAGCCCATCTATTATATAAGCCTGTTTCCAATAAACGTTAGATTAGATGATGTCTCAATGCGTCATCTTTTTAAATCCTAAGGCCGTGACTAAGTAAGTTCTAAACTAGTTGAGTCAGAATGGTTCATGGTTACTGATACCGGCGCTGGCATTCGAGTTTGGCCAAACTTTACCTCAACCTGCCTGCCTTCGTTGAGGTGGTTGTCCAGTATATTAGAAAAGCAAACCAGACTGAGCCACATGCGGAATAAGAATTTGCTGTCAGCAATAAAACAAACTGCAGAAACCACCCTGACACCTTTTTGGGGGTTTCAGAAGACCTCAGTACTGTTTTTTTCCCCACTCCAAATCTCTCTTTCCTCAACTCAGGCATCATAATCCCTTACTGCTTCACCAAACTGAGAGCTCTGGGTTTGACAGGTAAGACTCTACTTATTTTTTTTTTGTTGGCTTCAGCTCCCAGCACTCATCACTCTCCCAGCCAGACAGGTCAGTAATGAGAAAAGCTTGTCTTAGTCTGAAAACACGAATTTAAACTTCTGTAAGAAGAAAAAAAAGAGCCTCCTCTGTTTGGGTCTTCTATGAGCAGACCCAAAGTGGGTCAGTTGTTGTTGCCCGCTACGTCGTCCTTCCTCTGGTCATATGGACCATTGATTGAACTCCATCTCAACTTGCCGCTAACCTGTGCAGAGAAGCAGAAGACACGTTATCACTCAGGAGGGAAAAAAGGGTTGATCGAAAGGAGAGATGATGTTTTCATTTGCTCCACTGACTCTGTGAGAAACATGTACGTCTAACTATACCACTTTGGGAAAAGGCTGTTAACTCTCATGTGCACCCATCTGGCTAATTAACTATTCAATATTGAGCTCATCTTTGTTTTTTGATTAAAAGTTCAGTTTAGATATTTTCTAAGTCCCAGGGAGATGCAGCGTCTGACAAATTTTGTTCAGATTCCACTAATCCAGCTCTTATAACCAACGAGCCCCAAAAGATTCCTGATGAAAAACATGAGCGCACATCAATGACTCAAATTGACAATAACAACCAGCGCCTCCTTGTTTGTTTTCGCCAGATTTCAGCACATCTTTTTTCCTGCCCCACGCCATCCATCATTGCTCGGTCAAAAACATGCGTCTTGTGAGCGCCCATAATGTGCTCGTAAAAAGACGGATGCTGCTCCGCATAAGCAGCGGTAGATAATAGCCCGTTTGTTTGTTTTTTTTTTTTTTTTGGGACGTGAGCGTATTTGTCACTTTTGTTTGTACACCGGAAAAAGCAAAGTACATCAGCAAGGACAACTGTGGCTTACACGATCCTCTGGCAGGCGGCCAGGCAAAGAGTAATAACAGAGACGTGAAGGTAAGAGGAAAAAGAAAAAAGAGCAATCTTACATCATCCATTTTACTGAAGACCGACAGGAGAGTGATAGACTCTGTATGTGTCACACAGGGGTGTTTAAAGGCTTCTAATTGGTCTCCAGACTTCTGCAAATGCTGCATGACTGACCCCACTTTCTAACTTGTACAGCTCTCTGTCATTATTTTGGCTAAAAACTTGACACTTGTGTGATATACCTGACAACAGCAGAATCATTGATGGGTGACAAATTAAACAGGAAGTGTCTGTACATTAAAGTGTTTTTGAAGCCTTTTCCTGATATACTGGTTGAATTTCGCACATGCCATTTGTGTCACCCAAATTTTTGTCTTAATTGACTGTATGCTGGCATTTTATTTTTGAAGAGCTGGTACCATTCACTCTCTTTATGTGTTGTAGGGGCTTTTGTGTAAATCTCCGCCCCCTTTGATGAAGGGTTGTCTTTTCGTATCCCCATACAGTAGGATTTTGCAATCTGAGGCTATGGAGCCACATCTAACTCTTTTGCCCCTGTATTGTGGCTCTCTAGTTGAAGAAAAATAAAAGGTTTTTAATTTTAAAAAGTAACATTTTTTTGGACTTTAAGGCTGCATTCACACCAGGCTCATAAACCCACGCTTTAGTGCTTTCAATATAAAGTCTATGCTAATGCACAGACATGTACGTTTTGGGCCTCCGCTTTCGAACACTCACAATCAAACGTTGCTACGCAAGTTTTTAAGTCTTGTAAGGTTCTTACCGTAAATCTTTGTACATCAATTACTGTTCAATATGCACGATGATTCAGCCATGTTAAAAGTTGACCAATCAGGGAGTCAGATTTGGTAGTAACATATGGTTAGCAGTCTACTTTACATATTGGTAAAAAAGGAGTGGACCTGCTTGCGTTACTGACCAAATCTAGGCCTCAGAATGCTTATCATAAACTTATGTTCTTTAACCAGTCTCAAGTTTGTAGACAAAGAGAGATGCATGTGGGTAAGTTCACATCTATGTGAAATTCCTAGTAAAAATAACTTTTCTCCTCATACATCTTTAAAAAAAAATCTAACCAAAAAAAACTGTTTGACGTCACAGAGAGCTCTGCTCTCGACGTTACATACACAGACTTTTGTCCAACTAAAACATGTTAGCATTCTTAGTGGGAGATTCAAGGTTGAGGTTTTTGTTTGTTTATGCTCTCCTCTATGAAGTATTCCAATCGGACAAATACTTTATATGTGTGTTTCTGAACCAACTGCATTCACTGCTGCTTGACACAAATCAATTACAGCTAAGAACACTCAAACTGATCTTGTGCTTTGAGCTGTATCCCATGCACCATTGCCCACTTGGTTTATTTATCACAGTGCCAGATTTGCTGACACATGGGGTGTAGAGTGTTACGTTTTCAGTTTAAAAATGTCATTTCTGGGGTTGATTTTTTAGCATTGATTTTGATCAAGTCTTTTTGAATTATAATGTGTTTAAAGTCGGATCTAAGAAAACAAATGTATTAAAGGTTTGTTTTATTGTTGTTACTTTAAAACCTATAAATGTATACAAATATGTACAAAGCTTTTTCATCAAACAAAAACTCGTTTTGTGATATTTTATATTTTATCAGGATTAAAATTTGATTTTGAAATTGTACTCCAGTGTTTTAATGGAAATGCTTGGGTGAACTATGAAGACAGAACGGCCACTTTCACTTTTTTTGGCACTTCAGTGCCGTTTGGGGATCTTGTTTTCTTTGATTTATATTTCACTTTAGGCAGTCATTATCCCCCCACTCCCCCAGCCGTGTGTAATGAATGATTGCAGAGAGGCAGTGCGGACTGCTTACAACACTGTGATACCTTGAGAGCCTCTTGACCGATTTACACTTCTAAAGATTCCTTACAACAACCACAATTCAAGAGTTTGCCAAATGAGACCTTATCAATGCCCAATAATTACAACCTTAAAATATCGTCCGAAACAGAAAAGTTTTTGTTAGCTTGTACTTGGTCAAAACTAGGCCACAGTCTGCAAAAAGGGTTATTTTTAATTGACAGATGAAGCAATAATGTGTTCAACATAGCTATGTAACAACACAGCTCTGATTCATAGCGACAATATCAGAAAATATTTGTAGGGGAAGGGATTGGTCTCTCCAAAGGTGAGACCAATGGAGCGCATGTGCACTAAATGGTTCTTCTTGAAAGGGTTTGCCCACAATTTTTTTGTATGCAAGCTACTTACTGGTCAACCAGCCAGAAAAATACATCAGCATGAACATCAGCAGCTACATCAACAGTTAGGATTCTGACACTGGCCCGCGATCTACCCATACTTCCTTCAATTGTGATCGATGCGTTTTCTTAACAGTCCTCAGATAGCTTATTTAAGTTTATGGCCAATGACTAAAGGCTCAAGGCCCATTATACTGTCACCGGTCTTTCTCCTGTTGCTTTGGGACAAATCACAACCAATTTTAAGATACTCCCCCTATTGGTAATGATTGGAATTACAATTTCCAACATTGTATCCCTGTATACAATGTCAGGGAGAAGCAGGGGTGCATTTTAATTATTTATTGATTATCTTTTCATCAAATATTTTGTTTTTGGCTTGATTCATTCATTCTGAATAAAAAAAAAATTATATATATATATATATATATATATATATATTTTTTTTTTTTTTTTCTTTTTTTTACTGAAATGACCTATCACAGGGGTCATGTTTTTCAAGGAGACATCTGCCCTACTCTTGGAAGCACTACTCTGAGAGCAGATTTTTAAGCATTTGCAGTATTAAATGAAACAGACTGGTGACACCCAATTAAAAAAATAATTACACATTAGTCCTATTGTAAACCAAATTAATAAACGTGCATGGAAACATGGAAAATATATATTTTTTTATCTTCTTTATGTAATCTATAAAAACATATTTTTGTTTTCCTACAATTGTTTTTGTTTCCTTGGCTTTTTGGATTACAAAACACCTTTAAATTTATTTTAATCTAATTTTATGCTCCCCTGCACACACCTACTGCTTAAAATGTATTACGATCAATCTGTGTGAACCTCTAACAAAAACAGGGTTATTTCTGTCAAAGAATGGAAAGCTCACCCAAAGCTGCAGAAGTCTATTAAATACATGGACTCAGTAATCCTCCTTACAGAAAGTAAACTGATTTTCTCCTGTGGAACTAGCGAAGGGGTCATCAGTCATTACTGTCCTCCGCACCATTACAGTAACATCATTGAATGAAGGTTCTAAGGCTACACCAGCTGAGTGACCAGTCGTGTGTGAGGTGCCACGAGAGCACAATTGGTTGGATGTGGATTTCAAAATGGTTTATTTCAA
Source organism: Oryzias celebensis (assembly GCA_014656515.1). Lineage (NCBI taxonomy): Eukaryota > Metazoa > Chordata > Actinopteri > Beloniformes > Adrianichthyidae > Oryzias > Oryzias celebensis. The sequence goes on from BNCR01000012.1 coordinate 40,694,701, forward strand.
GCAATCAAAGCAAGAAAAAGTAATTTAACATTACAATCAATAAAGGTTTAAATGCATGCAAAGACAAATCAAACATTGAATAATTGTAGATTGCTTGAACGGGAGTGCAAGGAAGCAAAATTATATAATCCCACACCGGGATTTTTACCTAACCATTTTCTTTACATTTTCATTATCCGGTTCATAACTTTTAATCAGAGCTTTATACCTTACCAACACAGATTCAGGTCATTAAAAATTCTTAAGCTTCAATAAATCAAATGACAAGATAAACTACATAATGATCATGACACTGACCATAACATTATTTCAGAATTCATCATGGCATATGCAGATCAAGTGTCTAAGTTAAAAAATATGTTCAGACTATTTTTCATTAGAAAAAGCAATAATATAAATCAGGAATCAAGATTTAAACAAGTGCAGATTATTATCCGTATGAAAAATATAAATAATAAAAAATGAATATGTGTCAAGTATTAAAGAATAAAAATATGTGCAAACTATTATCTGTAGGAAAAAATAAAATTATATATATAAAAGTATAGATCAAGTATCAAGATTTAAAACAAGTGCAGATTTTATCCATAGGAAAAAAAAATAAAAACGTTTATATGAATCAACTATCAAAAATCAAAAATAATATGCAGATTATTATGATTATGCAGGAGATCTCGACAGTATTAAGATCCAGGGAGATCCCTTTAGACCTCAGAAATGTTTAAATTTGACATTCCACACTGTCTGTTAGATCCGAAGCAGCACCGCCAGTATTGCAGCTGGCGGTAGCTTCGGCAGGCCTCGCCTGGAGTTTGGAGTTTCGTTAATCCTGTGAGAATTATATTGTTCTGCCTTCTTTGTTGTGTCATCCACTCTTTGCTCAGAGGAGTTAACTTAGCTGAAATGTCCAACAAAAGAGTTAGCGTAATAATAATGTCAGTATCACTGCATTTCTTTCCAGAGTCAAACATGATGGGCTCCATTCTTCTGAATGGCCTCACAGTCCAGAGGTGTCCTGGGAGAAGAAAGAGATGCAGACGATGTGTAGGTTTGCTTTGCATGGCCAAGGACAATTAGCAGCTTCATCAAGTGTGACAAGAACAAATACCGTCCAGACATCCCCCTCCTTCCTTATTTCCAGTTGACTGAACCCTAATTCTTTTTCTAGCAGCAGAGGAGGGGACACCGAGAAGCCACAGCAAACAGAAGCTGAAGTTTAGATGTTTAAATGGTTGGCTGCTTCAAGCGTGCACTCGGCTCAGTCCCAGCCAGTTCTAGTGGAGGTAGAGAGACTGCTGGCTGTGATGTGGATGAAATCTGTGGTTAACAGTTCCCATTTGGACAAAATATTGCAACTCAAATAACGAATACAAATACAAATGAATGTATAGATTACTGCTCAATAAACCAATGTTTCATTGTGTACCCAAAGTTTGGTAAAATGGTAAATGGCGTATACTTTTTTTTGTGCTTTTCCACCTTGCTTTAAGGCACCAAGTGTTTTAAAAAATGTCATATCAGATACATTACATAAAAAATGATGGTCTCGTCATGAAGCCCTGTGGGACACCATTAATCTTTATTAGCATGGAAATCTATGAGTTGGACAAACTGTAAACAGCCTTCCAGCTCTCTACATTTTTTTAAATCATGGTAGACTTTTTAATCCAGGGTTAATAATGTAAGTGCGCAAAAAAAATACAGCTCCCCTTGTTAGGGCAGACTCATAATTGAGTTGTGACTTCTTATCGGGGGCAGAAATTGTCTCCCTCAAAGTATCGGAACAGCTACAAAGAACTAAGTGATGCTTTGATGTTTGAAAAACAAAGTCCACGCAAACATCTTTAATGACAAGTGAAAAACAGTGTTGTCTTTCTTCTTCACTAGGCAGATAAGGCAGAGATGGGAGCATCTTTATGCCCTGATTAAAGGCTGTCAATGACAGTGAAACAGGCTGGACAGCATTTGTAAAAATTGTCTTTGTGGGATGACTATAAAAGCCAGTGCTGGCCTTTCATCATGGCATTTGTGTGTGCCAGTTGCTGAAAAAAAAAATAATGACTGCGCCTTTCAGTAAGATAAGCACTTTTTAAGTGGGCCTCATTCTTCATCCCCCATATTCCATTGTCTTACCCTGTCAGCATTGGGAACCGTACGGCTGTCCGTGTCCAGAAAAACAGAATCATGGGTCTTTTCTGAAATAAAGGACACGTGACACTTCAGATGTGACAGGCGGGAGTGTACCTCCACAGCGAAGTTAAGTGTGCATTAATATTTATAGAATTAAGGTGGTAGTTAGAGAAATGTGAGGTAATTCCATTGCAGATAGGGAGAATGGATGTGAGCCATAACATTACACTGTCACTGTACAAATTGGCTATAGGGGCATAGATATAAAAACCCTTCCTATGATAATAACTCTCCAGTAAGCTGTGTAAGCAAACTTTACAAAGCCCTTAGAAGCCTTTTTTTAGTATTTTATGTATTTTCGTTTTTTCTTTGAAAAAGACTACAACCCATTTTTCTAAAGCTCATTGTATGATTTGATGCTCGTGTATGAAAGGAAATATTTTGCTACAAACTTCCCCCCTAATGTGCCCATTACTTTATAATGATGCCAAGTGTTCAATTTCACAGTGGTGGCATGAATTTGTAATCACCACATATGGATTTACCAGCATCTTCTGATTGTGGGAGAAACATACTGTACTCACTATCGCCCCGGGTCCAATAACCAGATGTTGAATAGCTTCGAGCCCGGCAGCAGCCCCCCCCCTCCAGAATGAGCTTCAGCCGGGTCCGATGGGAAGTGTTTTCCAGTTAGCTATCTCGCTGCAATCAATACTTGACCTCCTCTCGTTATGCTTGGAGAAACCCAAACTTCTAATGAGGGTCTTCTGTAGCCATGTTTCACAAGCTGTGTAATGCATGCAGTCAATAGGAGGGAGGATCTGCAGGGTGAACGCAGATGGATGACAGTACAAACGGACCGGACCCTGACCCAGAAACAGCTTACCGTCCACAATCGGATTTTCATCCCATTTCTTCCTTTTTTTTATGGAAGGATGAAGCCAAATTACGCCAGGCCTCAGTTAGTCAAAATCAGATTCAATTTTTTTGAAAAGGTTAATGGTGAAGCTTGTGAGAAATATCCAGGGCAAAACGAAAGAAAGAAATGTTTGGGTTGAGGCCTTTCTGATGGGCTAACATTTGTGCTGCAGGTGTGGATGCTTCCTGATGACCTTTGTCAAAAAAAAAAAAAAGAGCTGATTAAACAGAAGGCAGAGCGGATGAGATAGCATGACCACACAGCTTTCAGAACATGAAGGTCAACTCTATAAATCTCATTACTGCTTAACTTTCACCTGTAAAGTATGTCTAAAGCAGAATAAAGATATACATACACCGCACCATCAGAAGTACCCATCCATATAATTAAAGTCAGGTGTTGCAACCACTTCCATGGGGACAGATGTATGAAATCATGCATCTTGGCATCCAGACTGCTATTACAAATAAGCATAGGTTGATATCACCCAGACAATTTCATTTTAAAGTCATTCTTTTGTATTGAATGCAGCATATAGTTTATATTTATATATATTTATAAGTTCTTATTAGAAAAAATATAGCAAATGTTTTTTTCTGCTATCACTTTGTTATTTGTGTGTTTTCATAAGAAACAATAACAAAAAAAAAGGGGTTTTGCTATTTATTGTTGAGTATGTATTATGATCAGGGGAAGAGCCACGGGGGGGCAGGGGCAAAAAGCTTTGCCCCTACTTCCCCCCAAGTTCTTGAGTCAATATTAGTATCATTACTGACAAAAATTAAGAAACCATCGCTACAAGCTTCTTCAAGCATTGCAAACATAAAAAAACTACATTTTTTAATTAAACCTTGAGTCCCTGAAATCATTTGCTACGCCCCTGCATTGTGGCTTGCAAGACTTTCTACATTTCTTTTGTTTTTTTTTTGCTACTGCATTACATTAGTAATAGCACCTCAGCTAAAAGAACTGATGCCTTAAAAGCAATAATAAAACTGTTAAGAATACTTATTTTGATCCTTTCATTTGTAATGGCCTTCCACTCTATTACCCTAATTTGCCTCCCTCCCAAAGTCTTTTATAAAATATACCAGCTCCACCACTGATTATAATTCTTGTTTGTTTCAATTATGAAAAAAAAAAAAAAACTATAGCAATTTTTTTCTACAGTTAGGCGAGAATGCAAAGATTGTGGTCAAGCCAGTTGTTTTTAGCGTTTTCCTTTACAAACAGAGATTTCTTCAAAATGATCCATTCATTTTCTTAATTTTAATGGGTCATTGCAATCTAGTCCATTTAAATTAAACACAATTTTGACTAATTAGTTAGAAAACATTACTCAAGTAAAAAAAAACACATTTGGAACTGCAGATCTGTACTTCATCAATGCTTCAGTTTGACTTGGCCTGGAGAGGTCAGAGGTCACACAAACATACATAAAGAACCCTGGCTCATCTGCCATGAAATAGAAACAGGTTGGTGGCTGAAGTGATCTAGTCCAGTGACTGAGAGGAGATGGTTTTGGATGAGCGGCCTGTGCAGTCTTAGCAATATGCAGCCGTACTGAGGGTCACGCAGGCCAACCTCAGCTGTTTTCTTTCTCAGAAAGGAACGTTAAGAGGATGCTGTAGTAACAGAGTGGGCGTGTTTGAACTGACAAAAGGAAGATGTAGGCTTTGCCTCCCATTTGAGTTTAGAACAGTCTAAGAAATGAGAGTACTCTTGGAGGTTTCTGGTCTAAAAACTTAGACCATGTCTTTTTGGATGTAGGTTTTAGGTAAGTTTTACACTTCCTTCTTTGACCGTTTGTGTTTGTTTGTTTTTTTTATATATATTTATGTGTATGTACTGGAGGCTGAGGCTTTTATTTTCATAGTCCATGGTAGTCCTGGACTGCATGGACCATAATTTGTTCTCAGTGTGCCTTTTACCCTGTCACAAACTCTAAAACTCACCAAAATTTGCACATACCTGGTACTTGGTAAAAAAAGGGGACAGTCAATGACACCCTCAAAAAAAGTTATGACATCACTGCGGGACATTTTCACATTATTATTGGATGGCTGCAGTATTTATATGGCTTGTGGCCATTTTGAGGCAAAGTGTAAATTTGAGTGTTTTTCACATTTTGCCCCTGGAAAACTTCAAGCAATCTTTGCAAAAATTTACAATGTCAGGTTAAGTCTATAAACACAACTTAAATTAAATTGACCTTTGACCTCAGAAAGAGACCGCCACTTTGAATTTCCAAGAAAAAGTTCCCCTTTATAAACTCCTCCTAGGGATTTTGCTGTATTGCCTCCTACCTCTTCAAGCATCGTTGGAAAGCTACTTGGGAAAAAATGTTGGAAATAGAAGTTGTAGATTTTGAATGGCGTCAGCGTCACAGACTCACACATGTGGTGTTCAACTTTTGCTCTCACATTTTTTAACCGATTATTGTGAAATTTTACTACATGAATTCTTGGCTGAAGCTAAACAAAGTAATATAGCAAAACGATGGGAACATGTTAGGAATGTTAGGAATGGTTACAAAAAAACTTCAATTGACAAGGAAATCCAAAAATTTACTTTTGCTGATTCTTCTGAAAATGACATACATGTGTTAGTCACCGCCATGCAACGCCAAAAAACAATGGTTGTTATGGAGATAAAACTGATAGAAAAGCCGCCATTTTGAAAAAAGTGTCTTTTTCAGGAATTTGTCATGTGCAGCTCAGAACACAGTGGCAGAGGTAGAGGAAGAGAGTGGGCGTCAAGTAACAGCCGTGAGGGCGGGTCAAAAGGGGGCAGGTAACACTTGCAAAGTTGCTCACGGTTTTGACGATTTCCATATTTACTGTCCTTTTCAGTATTATTTATTTATTTATTGAATGTAAAATGTTATGAGGTGTTCTGCAACAGCAGGAGCTCTCTGTGAATAAAGTTACATTTGAAGAGTAGTAAAGTAATTTTTTTATAAAGTAAATTTGAAACTATTAGGTATCACTAGGAGCACAAAGCTTTTTTGGAGTTTTTTTTTTTTTTTTTTATCCCCTTCGTCCACAATCCTACTATGTTCTTATCGTTTGTTTGATGTTTTTTCCCCCTTCCAATGAAAAATCACAGTGTCTTATCTGTCTGCTTTCTGTTTTGCTGTAGAGGCTGCAATGTACTGGGGGCCCGTCTGGGGTGTACCCCGCCCTTGCCCAACAGTGGTAGGGATAGGCTCCAGCCTCCAACCCTATGACTCAAAAAGGGATTAAGGGGGTTCAGAAAATGAATGTTACATGTCAAACAAACAATGGTTCTAATCATTAAAAAAGTCAGTTTTGATGCTAGGTGGGTGTGCTAGCCCCATAGGTCTTTGTGTTCATATCCTTCCATGTAGACTATGCAAAGTTCCTGGCTGCATCACGTGTGCACTGTCAGATAAATGGAAGAGAAAGCCCATTCTGTCACCAGCTAATAGAGATTAACTCCGCACCCCTAAGAGAGTGTCCTTTTCCAGAGAATAAACGAGGAATTAACAGCTCCTCCAGACAAGGTTCCCCCGTCATTGTAAATGTTAAGCTGAGTTTAATGCAGCCCAGGTTGATACATTTTGCCCGTCTTAGAGCATTAAAAAGAGATTGAAATTAGTTTTTGTTGATCAGACTGCTGGAAGTCTTTGTTCTTTGGTCCGTGATTTATTCAGGACATGGCACTTGGACTGTCGCTATTTCCTCCCTGTCGCGTTACGGTCATCCGTTCACCGGTGGGGTTCATTTGTACTGAGAAATGCCATCTGGCTGAGGACGCAGAAAAGCCTCTGTCAAATAAGAGAAGAAGGACCGTGCAGCTACTGGGGGGATAAATAACACGTGTGTGCAGCTGCAGCATCTATCTGTCGTCTTAACAGGCCTGGAGATAGATGACAGACGTGAGAAGGTCCTGAAACGATTGTTGGCCACCCTAAAAATCAGAAAAAAAGACATTCTCAGTGGTTCAAAATGAGTCGAAGTGTCTGAGTTTGGTTGTGTTTGAAGAAGAAAACAGAACATTTGACCTCTACAAGGAGGGCATCTGTCCCTGCTCTGTTTTGGAAGCATTTTGCTGGCAGGGTTTAGGATCTCTTGTGCTTTTATTGTGAAGGGTCATCCCAAAGCAATTCAGTAGTCCTTCTAGAGGTCACCTTGACCCTGTAGTGGAACTTTATCTCCACTTGGCTGCAATTTTTTATCCAGGCACTGAATGCCAAATGCCCATAAAACAGGAAATCTGTTTTTTAATTGTAAAACTTGACGGAATTATTTCTGGTCAGAGCCTAAAAGATGTAAAAATTCTTTTGCATTAACACACTTTGCCAGAAATAGTTTTTATTGAAACATTAGTGCTACAATTGCTGTTTGACTAAATAGATTCATTTTTAAGTTAAGCTTGGAAAGTTTGAGTTAGTTGTTGCTGTGGAAACAGTCTTAGGAAAACCAATTTTTGTTCAAAGGTCAGTGAGTTTGTAAAAACCCCCAAACAGGGAACATGTTTCAATATTACGATATTATTCTTGGTTTCATAAAACTTCTCTTGAATTACAATATTGCTGGACACCTTTCGGAATAAGCTATCAAAGCCTTTTTTATAAACCTTCAACACCGGAGAGGTCACCGGCGACACGTAAAGTTAGGCACGCTCTTTGACGAACTGTAAATCTTTGATTGTTTAGTTAGATGTCCAATCAAAATATGATTCTTTTCTCCATGACGGAATCAACTGATTTGCAATGATTACGTAAACACTTCACTAATAAAAAGCGTTCGGTATTTTCATTTCTTCCGAATCCACTGGAATTACGTTGAATGCGTAAGAGGTTGAGGAGTTACAGTGGAAAGGTTAAGCACAGGAGCTAAAGCTCTGCTGTTAAAGGGTTAAAAGAGGTGCATTTTTTATCTGTTTAGTCAAAACAGAAGCTGCTTTTGGCCAATTAAGAAAAAGGACTAAATTCCATGAAAGAGATTTGGTCTCCCAATCACTCGCCTTTGACTGCCATCACAAACACATGGCCTCTTAAGCTCAGGTTCACGGGGGAATGATCTTATGCCATTACTTATGCTCATTACTGTGCCGTGGAAAGAGCATCAACACCAAGCCTGGCTCCAGAGTCGACCCCAGTGACACCGATCGGATCTTGGTTTTCTTCACTCATATAGAGCTAGGGTCTGGTCACACCCCCTAAACTTTGCTGGAGCGTTCCTAGAGCGGGGAAAAAAAATCACTCACTGTTCGTGACCGTTCAACACCGTTAAAGCAACGCCGCATAGCTTGGCCACCGCTGATGTTCCTCAAGGGTCCCTCCCACTGCTCCGAAAGTTATGAGCTGCACAAAATATTGCGGCAGTGAGGAAAGGTCCATTCTCCGCTCCAGCAAAGTTCAGCCCCGCTCCACCGACGCCCAGTCAAAGTTTGGCTCCGCCAGACGCAAGTCAGTGGACGGTTGGATCTGCTAGACCAACGCAGAAATCTTGAACGCTGGACCACCACTGCTTCGCCAGCGTTGCACTGGCGGAAATTAAACGTTGCACAAACGTTGGTGGAGCAGTCATTAGCGTCTTACGAGCGGACACGGCATTGCTGAAACAGTGTTGGGCGTTGAAGCCGCGATCCATGGCAGTGATGAACTTTGATGTGGCGTTGTCATAGCGGAGCCGGAGTGGGACCGGTAATTGGCCAAAAATATGGGGAGAAATGGATATCGAATTAGCCCAAAAACTGCATCACCATGGATCCTGAGAAACGCCAGCATGTGCAGAACGCCTTATACCTAGGCTGAAGCAACCAACGCTACATCAACGCTCGCTATAGCTCGCTGCTGCTAAACAAATGCTAAAGCTACGCCGGCTTCAGCAGTGCATCGCTATGCCAACGCACATATTTTATTTCCCCATTTTGTGCACGGTGACGAGCGTTGTCAAAATATGGCGTTACTCCAGGTACGTTCCAGCAAAGTTCGGACGGTGTGACCAAGCCCTTAGGCTACCTGTACATCTTAAAAGACCCCACGAAGGACATTAGTGCAGCACAGCTTAGCTCCTGGGATCCCTCAAACTCTCGACCCTCTCCACTACCTTAAAGTTGCAGTCTGCCCTAACCTGGTGGATTACAACGGAAGACCCAGGACACAGCTTGCCTGGGAATTGTTTAGGATTTCCCCAGAGGTGTAGGGGTTATGGACCCAGGACATTAATTGTTGTTGTGTTTGTCACTTCCTGTTTTATTTTGTTGTATTTCCTGTGCTCACCATTGCTTTCCAGGTCATTTGACACTTCCCTCCTTGTGTGTTCCCTCCCTCCTGGCACACCTGTATGTGGTTAACCAATCCTCTCTCCCTGTTATATGGCCTCGTCTCCCTTGCACGGGGGTCGGGTGGTTTTGTTTGTTGCTCTGGTTTAATGTTCCTCTTTCGAGCCATTAAATCTATTTTTGTTCTTCATTCCGAGTTCCGTCTGCATTTGTGTCCGCACGTCAACCCTGACTTTACCACCCGACCAGTATAATGGACGCAGCAGACGCGGAGACGTTACGGGCATTACTTCGCCAACAGGAGGAGCAGATGTCATGCTTACGACAAGGATTACTGGAGATGTCGAGCCGTCACGAACGGCAATTCGCCGCACTGGGTGAACGTTTTGAACAACTGACGGAGCGTTTTCAACATCCGCCGGCTTTTCCCGCGGCATGCCCATCACCTCCCACACCAATCCAGGGGACCGGGGAGAATGTTCCGGTCGCTCCAACTGCGCAACTAGCCCGTCCAGAACGTTTTTCGGGAGATTCTGGGGACTGTCGGGCTTTAATACCCAGTGTGAGCTCCACTTTCAACTGCAAGCGCCTCACTATCCTTCGGACCAAGCTAAGGTGGCTTTCATCATATCCCACCTCACCGGGAGAGCAGGCGCATGGGCAACGGCTGAATGGCAGCGTGGAGCACCGACCTGCGCGTCTCTCGCGGCATTTCTGGAGGCATTTCAGCAGGTGTTCCAGCACACCAAACCGGGCCGAGAGGCAGCTCGAGCCCTTATGCAGCTTCGGCAACGGGGCAGAAGGGCAGCTGACTATGCCATCGAGTTCCGCACCCTGGCCTCCACTAGTGGTTGGGACACCACTGCGCTCATGGACGCTTTCGTGGAGGGACTGTCCGAGGAGTTAAAGGACAGACTAATCGCTCTCGAGTTACCTTCCTCCTTGGAACCCCTCATCGCCCTGGTCATCAGAATTGACAATAGCCTGCAGGACCACAAGCAGGAGCATGGCAGGGTGGCACCCCGCCCCCGACGCAGTCCTGTTGAGCACAGGATCATGGACTCACCTGACTTTGCTGCTTTTTCCGCAGAACCCCCGTCTTTAGTCTCAGAGGAACCCATGCAGCTCGGCCGGGGCAGACTGACAGTTTCCGAGCGACGGCGGCGGATGGCGGCAGGTGAGTGTCTTTACTGTGGCGGCCGGGGTCATTTCTGCAGGGATTGCCCCAACTCATCAATAAGAGTGGGCGCGCTTAAGAGCCGTGGTCCGGCTCCCACTATCCCGAGACCTGCTTCCTGTGTTTTGGATGTTCGGGTTATGTTCCAAAAAGGGGGAGTTTCTGTCAGAGCATTGGTGGATTCAGGAGCAGAGCAGAACCTCATGGACGCCGAGCTAGCCAAACAGGTCGGTCTGAAGTCTGAGTTTTTGCCCTGTCCTTTACGAGTGGTCTCCCTCAACGGCCAAGAATTAGCCACCGTCTCACGAGTCACTGAGCCGGTTCATCTGATTGTGTCAGACAATCACCACGAGCACACCCGTTTTTTCCTTTTTTCCTCCCCACAAAACCCTCTGGTATTAGGTAGCCCTTGGCTAATGGCTCACAACCCAGTCATCGACTGGCCCTCCAGCCGTGTCTCCGGCTGGAGTGAGAAATGTCACACCACATGTTTGCGTTCAGCTCGGCCTCCTGGGGGAGATCCCGCCGTCCCAGTAGGGCGGCCGCCCTCACCTGACCCATTCAGGGTTCCGTCTGAATGTCATGACCTGACTGTGTTTTCCGAGTCACGAGCCCTGTTGTGTTCAGGGGTTTCCCACGATAGGTTGCCAGATCGTCGCCGCACGCCAGCACCATCCTACCTACCTGGTCAGTTCGTCATGTTGTCCACCTCGCACCTCAGACTCCGGACAGAGTCAAAGAAGCGTTTCCCCAAGTTCATCGGTCCTTTCGAGATCCTGAAGGTCATCAATCCGGTGGCAGTCAGGCTGCGCTTGCCCAGGTCCTTGCGCATCCACCCGGTTTTCCACATCTCTCAGCTAAAGCCACATGTCACGAGTCCCCTGCAGCGGCCATCCTCTCCGCCACCCCCTCCCCGCATCATTGATGGCCAACCGGCCTACACTGTCCGTCGCCTTCTGGACGTTCGGCGACGGGGTCGTGGCCTCCAGTATCTGGTGGACTGGCAGGGGTACGGACCTGAGGAGAGGTCCTGGGAGCCTGCTTCACGCATTCTGGACCCTGAACTCATCAGGGACTTCAATCGGCGGCATCGGAACAGACTTCCCCCTGCGCCAGGAGGCGCACCTTGAGGGGGGGGTACTGTAGGGGTTATGGACCCAGGACATTAATTGTTGTTGTGTTTGTCACTTCCTGTTTTATTTTGTTGTATTTCCTGTGCTCACCATTGCTTTCCAGGTCATTTGACACTTCCCTCCTTGTGTGTTCCCTCCCTCCTGGCACACCTGTATGTGGTTAACCAATCCTCTCTCCCTGTTATATGGCCTCGTCTCCCTTGCACGGGGGTCGGGTGGTTTTGTTTGTTGCTCTGGTTTAATGTTCCTCTTTCGAGCCATTAAATCTATTTTTGTTCTTCATTCCGAGTTCCGTCTGCATTTGTGTCCGCACGTCAACCCTGACAAGAGGAGCTGGAGGAAGTGACCATACAGAGTAACGCCGCTACGATCTGGCCCTGGATAAGTGATAGAAAAAGGATGGCGTTTACTAAAACAGGCATTTAATGAAAAGGATTCATAAAATTGGACGTGTCAAGATTAATGGAAATTCATTGAATCCCTTTTCAACCGTAGAATACAACTGTTGCACTGTCAGCGCATACAGTAGTGTCACTAAAGCAGAAATATTTACAATTTTAGTTTTATTTTTTTGTGCATAAAACCCAAGACTGTGGGCTTTAAAATGTCCTAGATCAATTTTGGGCTGCAACAGATGATTAATGCATGCGTACGGATCGCCACTTTAGCATGACGTGCACTAATGCATGGCACAGTGAAAATGTATAAATCTGACATAATCACAGACACCCTTCATTTTTTCAGCCTAACGGCAGTAGCATTAGCAGCTGCTCATCGTCGTCCTATGGTCATTTATTACCACCCATGTTATCCTAGTCTGCCATTTTACTGCCGTACCACCATAAATCAGTGGGGGCAAGAAGGGGGCCGGCACCCCCATTTGTGGCTGCCTCAAAAAGAAATATGGAGCGGTGTGAAGGAAGCTCAAGTTAAAGGTAAGAGCGGCATTTAGATATCAGTCCTCGCTTTTCTTTAACCCTCAGGTGAACTTCTTTTGATCCCACGTTGGGCTGTAGTAAATTACATTTTTTTTTGTTTTTATTTTTTACAACACAACATGACTCGTCTTGAGCGGGCTCCACTGCCGGCTGATGCAGTTTTTATTTACGAGCCACCTTTTTCGGCCTTTGAAATACATATTTACTGGATGCCAATGATAATAAATACTGTGGTGCAGTTCAGACGGCAGAATGTTCAAATGTGGAGCTGCAGCAGTCAGTCAGACCCGTTTTGCTTCTGTCAACCTTGGCAGCACAGAGCTTTTTTTTGTTCTTTTTTATATGAGAGGCTTGCATTCCTCATGAAGGAAAAAAAAGAAAAATCAAGGGTTTTGAACCCCCCCTAAAAAATAAATCGAATGCTGATTGGTGGAGACAAAAGAGGGGAAGTTCAAAACAAAAGAATTTGCACCAGATAAGAGAAAAAAATATTAAACATGACATAAAAAATCTTTAGAATATCACCTTTACATCTTTTATCATTTTCTAAATACTATAGAATTAACTGTTGCGCGCTCTTCCCCCCCAGTCTAAGGTCAAGCTCACCCAACCTTGATAGCATTTGCAGAAAAGAAGGACTGCATGGTTTTGGAAGATAAAAGTTAGCAAGTGCAGAAATAAATAGTGGCTTGACAAAGACCTGGAGGAAAATTCTCACATGCCTGCATGCGTGCGCACGCCCACCCCGGCTAACGAACTAATCTGAGAGATGAAGAATGTCCACAGGCGTTTTCACACACTTTATATGCTGACACCTGTGCTCGCTGCACATATTTACCCGCCGCGACACCAACTTGACCTGTAAATCTTGCCTCGGTGGAGTGGATGACAGCTCTGTTCTGTCTATGCTCGGGAGCGCTCTGTCGTGGTGATACACTGCTGACATTTTGGGGGTAAGATTGCAGTCTGTCGGTGATATCATGATTGTATTTTGCCAATTTACTGTGTTTATAGTTTCTTTAAATTTGCTGTGTCAAAGTTACAGTTTTTAAGCTTTTTCTTTTGCACTGCCTTGAATTTGCACCACAAACAGGTTTTTCATGCAAGGCACTGACATTTTTCAGTGATGGGAAGATGAAGCTTCATGAAGCAATGAAGCCTCTTATTCAAGTGGATGTATTCATCCAGGGTGGCGCAGTGGTTGGCACTCTCGCCTTAAAGTGAACAGGTCCTGGTTTGAATCCCAACTGGCAGCTTTCTGTGTGGAGTTTGCGTGTTCTCCCCATGCACAGGGGGGTTTTCTCTGAGTAAAATAAAGACGTATGCACACATGTATACCGTAGCATTCTGTGTATGTTACTGGCAATGATAATTCCAAATGATAATTTGGAAAGGAGGAAAATGGTCATTGACAGTGAGGTGAGGATGTTTATGGTATGGACAACAATTGTCCTTTTGTAACATTGAGATATGGGCAAGGATTATTTCTTTATGATATAAAAACAAACATTTCCAAACACTACAAAGTATCTCCACCTCAATTCAAACTCTCTCCACACCATCACTGACCGTAACTCTCCATCAATCACAGACATTTTGAATGAACCCTCAAGGATTCATATCAGTGTCAAAACTCGCAGCAAAATTGAAACCACTTCCTGGGTCAATCATGTGGGGCAGCAAGGCTTTGAACGCCATCCTTTTCAGCTCCTCGTCTAAATGAAGAAATCCTCATAATGTCCTTTTCCCTCGGCACACGCCTCAAAAAGAAAGTCACAACACTATCACTTACACGTGCTGAAAAGCTGAAATCACAGGTACGGTAAATGAAATTACTAAATGAGCTGAAATACACAAAACACAGAGGTGAAGAAAATGCTATATAACTTAAAGTAAAACCAAACCCAAACATATGCGGAGGAAACAGAAAGGAAGGATCTGATGAAAGGCTAACCATATTCTAATGAACTGTATAGACTGAGCGGAGTTTAAGCAATGAGAAGCAGCAGAGTAAATTGAAAGTGAAATCAGGTGTGACAGATAACGGGAGGCAAGCTGAGGAATAAACAAAAGTGGAAGAAATCAAAAAGAAACACAGGCAAAAGATCTAAAACGTGTTTTTTGTTTTAGATTCACCTGAAAAAAAATTAACTTCAAAACAAATCCTCTGTGAGAACTAAAAAAAAAAAAAGTTATAAAATAAGTTATAAACAATAAAATATTAAAACTATGAATAATAAAAGTTATAAACTCCCTGTTTGTGTGTAATACAACTGATGGTTCTGCACAAAAACTGTGTGGAAGAAATATTTGAAAGGCTCAAATATGACATCGACCAATCAAATATTCTGAGCATTGTGATGTCACAGAGTCTGATTTTAGCAGAATAATCCAAATTAGCCAGATTTGTCCCTAATTGTAATTACTCCAAATCATAAATTTACATATTTGTACAAATGTTTACCACGTTGAATCTAAGTATTTGATAATGTAATGGTATTGTTTATTTAATTGCTTAACCTGTTGTATATATATATATATATATATATGTATATATATATATATATATATATATATATATATATATATATATATATAACCTCACCCACACTATGATTTACTTAATTTTTTTGCAGTGTTATCAAACCTAGTCTTTAACATCTAGTTAAAGTTAAGAATACATTTCAGTCCAAATGGAGATTATTTACTAAATGACAAAGATATACTGTAGATCTTATTTGTTATCTTCAAAACATATTTGTACATTATTAAAGAGATCATTGTTACACATCATCAAATCAAACTAATTTGTAGAGCACTTTTCTTACTGATGGAACATAAAAACGATTTCCATTTTTAAAAACCAATAGCATGACCAAAAATAATTACACAAGAAAGAAAAAAAAAAACCCAAAAAAGCATAAAATGATTCATCAATGAAGCGGGTAGTTTAAATCTGCCTTTGTACTGAAGTGAGGAAACTATATTTTGGGGACCTGTTCACATGCCCACCACTCATGTACACAGAGGATGCTACCACAGGATACCGGAGTTCAAAGCAAGCAGCCAGACTGGAGATCCCACTGCAGTGACCCTGTTCGTCGAGAAGTCTCACTCACTGACATGGAGGCTCCTTCTGAGGGAAACACTGGAGCTAAAACTGAATGTAAAGGAATCAATGCATAAAAGTGAAAACAGAGATTCATAACCAGATAAATAAAACTTTGTAGACAGATATCAAATAAGTAATAACAGAAGACACAGAACATTTGATGCTACAAAAAAGTTTGGTATGATTTTGGATCAGCCGCCATCAAACCTGTCAATTAGAGTAGAAAGGTCTGTGTTCACACTGTTCTCATGAAGGTTAATGGACTCGATTTGGCACACATGTATATAAAAGTTAACAGGGTTACCATTAGACCCATCTTTGTGTCTCTCTGTATGAAAACAGAGCGACTACAGAGGGCGGTTGTTGAAAGGGACATTGATGTATCGGCCATTTTTGGACTTCAGTGAAAACATCTTTTTCTTTGATCCGCTAAAGTTATTTGTAATGATTCTCTATTAGTGCCACAGTCATTACCCTTTCCCGTGAGAGTGATACACGTCCACCTTTTATCACACACACACACACACACACACACACACACACCAGTGAGCTCATACTGGCTATTCATTCCCACATCACCAGCATAATGCCGTGGAGATTACAAAGAGTATGTGGACGTGTCTCTGCTCAGCCATACATCAAACAGTCTTCTTCTGCGCTGCGTGAGCTCACGGTGCTGTGAGGACATCTACTTTCTGTGTCTGATGCAATTATTTATGAGGAAGAGATGGTTGGGTCTCCAGGTGCTGCTTCACGTAGTAAAATATTCAAGGCTAGCTTAAATTTAGCTGAAAATGAAAGACATTGTTCCAATTGAACTTAAATCCGTTTTTTTTGTCCTAGATGAATAAGTGTAGTGGCTTTCTCATTGGAATCGTCTTCCAGAAAACGTTCGATTGGGTTCTAGGTAAAACTGTTCACATTGCTTTTGCTTTAACTAGCTATCAAAGTCAGGTAAACAACTTAACCTCCTGAGAATGTTTTAAATTGGGCAATACTGCAATTCTGAACAAATAAAAATGGAAGCAAATATATTCTTTAAAACTGCACATCCTCACAGATTCAAGGATCTTTATTAGTCATTTCACTAACGAGTTTAACTAAATGTGCATCTCTGCTCCTGGGCTAGCCAATAACAAAGCAAATAAAAATTGGATTAAAAAATTAAGCTAAATCTTCACGGAGTCAATAGATATTTTTCATCTCTGCGTTGATAAGATTAAGATTTCTTTTTCCAGGCTGGTTGTTTGACATCCTTCCCAAAGACACCAGACTTCTTCTCATTTCACCCAAACATTTGGAGTTTTATTCGAAAGGCCAAGACAAACTATTGTGCTTCAAAAGAGACAAATGACACAATCCAAAAACAATTGTCATCAATGGAAGATTGAGCTGGTTCTCAGAAAGAAAATATATTTTTGTGTATTTCTACAGCATTCCCTCGCCATATTGCAGTTCATCTTCTGCAGTCTTGCAGTTTAGCAAATTTCTTTTTGTGCCATTTTGCCTTTTTTGTTTGTTAACAGTACATTGCATTAGAATTTTCAATCAGTCTCTCTTGTGCTGCGCCTCCTACTGACTGTGTTCAGCTTGACTGGTCTACATAAATATACCATTGCCATCATATCATTGTATTCATACTATAATGCTGTATTTATTTTAGTAACATGGTTTGAACTTTGTGTATAAAGTGTGTAGTTAGGGATTTTACAGCCTTAAAACATCGATAATCCTACTTCACGGATTTCGTCTTTGGCAGGTTATTTTTAGACCGCAACTCCTGCAATAATCGAGGGAACACTGCATTATTTTTTGTTCACTTCTGCCCATTGGTCTGCAGAGCAGCCTGTTTGCGTTCTAGTGAACGGCACCAAAGTTGAAGTGAACCAATATGCCTTTTCTGTTGCTAGACCACAACCCACATGCTGTTTGTAGAAATTTTCGAAATAAATCAACCTGATCTCTTTACATCATCCATGTCTTTCATGCATATTAAATGAGATAAACAGAGACATTGCTCCGTGTAGCTAACAGGTTAAAAACATTAGCTGCTAGCTCCATGTAGCAATTCTGGGGTGAATCCTAAACTGATGCTGCAGAAAGAAAGATAAGGAGCAAACCTGGTTTCCTGGTGAGCAGAGAAAGCAGCAGCAAATTAGAAGAACTGTTTTGAACATGGATTACCAAGCAAAAGAAAAGGTGCACGTCTCCAGAAAAATGATCGCCATGAAAGCGAACGGGATTTTTGAAACGGAGATTGATGACTCAAAGATACAAGAAACATTCACAGCCAGTGCTAATCAAACAGAATAAAATGTTCCCGTCATTTCATTAAATCCTGAAATGTACATCTGTTGTTTTCTGCATTTTATGACTATGTTTCACGACAAAATGAACCCATTAACCGTCACCATTCTGTCTGTGATGGAATAAACACCGGTCTCCAATAGACACTGGTCTCTAATAAATGGCGGGGTCAGCAGACAGTTTTTTTAAATAAACGCCCCGGCGTTGGAAGATATTCGGTATAGAAACCAAGTGGCTTATATTGATTGCTTAACATTTGATTGCTTAAACACTTCACCACTTTTTTCTACTCCAAAATCTGCTTGAATTCCATTATTTGCACAAGTGATTAAATAGCTGTGGTAGTCCAAACACTGTCGTGGGTTAAAACCGTTCCCACGTCAGTAAAGCTCTCCCTCTGCAGTATCAAACAGGCTGAATTTGTCTGTTTGGGTGTGGACCAAACCAAAATGAAAACTCCCATCTCTGGACTTTATCATTCCTTTAGACTTTCAGGCACATTTTAATTCTGGAGCACCGCGATATGAGGTCCTCTTCGTTTGATGTGGGCGTCTGAGGAACATTACCTCACGTTACAAAGCAGCTGCAGGAGGAAGAACAATTTGCAGCTTTCCATTGAAGTGCACCTGTCAGCGGCGGCCTCCCTGATCAAAACAACCACGAAGCAACCCTGTGGCTCGGGCACCTTTGTCGCTCACTTTGGGAGACACATTGTTCGACATTCAAAGGGAATGGAGAGGAGATTATTACTTTGTTAGAGAATACCTCCAGCTGACAAAGAGGAAAAATGTCTATTTTCTCTGTGTTACAGAGCGGAATGTGAAAAAGAGAGCGTGACCTTGGCGCTTGGCAATGCTCTGACCCAGGTCACCGTGTCTGATGTATGGTGCACCATCACAGGATACATGGCACATTTATTAGACTGTGTAATGATAAAAAGATAGTGGGGGGGAAATGGATGATGGTAGAATCGGAGCCCACACATGGAAACGAGGCGTGTTCTCGGCAGTAATATCATAAAGCAGAAGAGAAGACGCTTCTCGGGAATACAAATGCTGCCTTTAAGTTGGAAACGTGCGGCCCGAGACGTTGCGCCATATTGAAAGAGGGGAAGATTTAACTCTTTAGCCGATTAATCTTTGTCATCATCCCGGCATTGTGGGAAAGCAATTTAGATGGTAAATACAGTTTGCGTTCCATATATCATTTGGTTTGTGTCGTGGCACGCTGAAGTTTAGGGGCTAAGGGGGATTTATGCTAAATAAACGGCCCCATGTGTCATTGGAAATATATACTTTTTCTCATAGCAACACGAGTGGGATCTCACCAGCGCACATTTGCATTTTAGCTCTTCAGGTAAAAGGTAAACTTGAAGCAAACTGTCTTAATGAGAAGAGAGATGGTGTACAAAAGTTTTACAAATAATAGAAAAGTTTTTATTTAAAAAATAGAAGAAGAATCAGATTTGTTTAAACTCAAAAGTCTGAATTCTAACATTTTTCACTTTGTAAAAAATGTATAGAAGCGAATATGATAGATATTTCAAAATATAAATCAAAAATCAATCAATAAATTACAAAAGGGGTTTATACAAATATACACTTTGTGGGCCGATGATTTTTAAGCCCAGATTGTAACAGCAAAATCTGTCTTACACAAGAGGCATATCTGTTTGCTCAGCTGTTGGACAGGACAAGCTAAAAAACCAAAAAAAAAACCAAAATATAAATCAAAACTGGAAATGCTTTTTTCATTTTCACAATAGCTGCAACGGTAACTCTAAGTTGTAACTCTAAAATAAAATGACAACTTAATTCTCTGAATGGCTTTTTTTTTTCTTCTTCAACACCGCTCATTCCGTAACTTAATTAAAATGATTAAAAAAAATGGCTTTTGACATTTTTATTTTCAAAATGTATCTTGTAAATGTGTACCAAAATTCAATTAGAAATATCAAATTTGACAAATAAAATTGATTCGCAGAAATGCTTTTTCATTTTCACAATGTAGCAGCATTACTTGTCTCTTAAATAAATTGAGAAATCAATCCTCCAAACTGCCTTTTCATTTTCTACTTCAACACCACTCATTCTGTGGCATAATTAAAGTGACAAAGCCAGTGAAGTTGTCTTTTTGTTTTTGCATCTCGCCACGCAAAAAGTGCCTCATAAATCAGTAAAGGGGGCGCACCACGATGACGTGAGTCAGTCTTCTTCTGACGTGTAAGATTGTGATTGGTCATGCTAACGCTTTAGCCAAAGTCTGCAGCAAGCCAACACAGGGGTGGACTATTTACATCATAAATCTTTATCGGTAAGTACTTGTAGTATGTATTACATAGTATGTAATGCTGTGCAAGTGACATTTAGACAACAATAAGAACATATTTCCCATGTTACATGTATAGTATGAACCGAACGGCACATTTCTTTAAGTTAGAAAATCTCATTTTTGTGACCCCAATCTCTCATATAGTAGCCTTTATATACACATTTACAAAATAACATCATAACAGTTATAGATTAACGAGTCAAACGTCTTTTTTTCCTCTCGTGTTAAAAAACAACTGTTGACACATGATCACATATAATGTTGTGATTAGAATGTAAGGAGTTTTTTTTTCTGTTTACCCCTGAGTTAGGTTAAACATCCTCTCATTAACCTCTTCAGACCTGAGCTAATTTTAGAGCTAACCCTCTCCATGCACAGCCACAGGGCCCAGTTACGCAGAATGACTATTGTCTGCTGTTTTTTTCACCCTCACGTGTTGTAGAAGTGTTTGCTATGACTTGTTACACCCAACCTTGATTGCAACTCGTAAATAAAACAAACTGACATTTTTAGGAGCACCGTCTGCCTTTCGAAATCGCTTTAACATCAGTAAGCACAAGAATGAAATCATACATAGTGTTTTCTGTCGCAATTGAACCGACTGTAAGAGCCGGCTCT
Organism: Oryzias celebensis; assembly: GCA_014656515.1. NCBI lineage: Eukaryota > Metazoa > Chordata > Actinopteri > Beloniformes > Adrianichthyidae > Oryzias > Oryzias celebensis. The sequence continues at coordinate 40,715,621 of BNCR01000012.1, forward strand.
TTAAAGTGAACGAAAAGAGCCGTCTCCTTACTGGGAGCCGTGTTTTTCTAACTTTATTTCACCCTCTGTTACTTTTTTCTCTCCAACCTGCACTTGATTGGTCAAAATGTGTTAGCTTTGCGCTGAGCAGAGGGGTGAGGTTAGTGTGTGTGAAAGCTCATTAGCGCAGCAGCAGCGCATGCACTGAGGATGAGGAAGAGAGACAGTGAGCGCCAGGTAACAGAAAGAGAAACGACTCTGTGACACTGGAAAAAGAAGCAAAATCTGAAACCATTTCACTTTTATTGATAATACAAAGGAAGCCAGTAGAGTCTGCAAGAAAACAGCTCCATAAAGAACCGGTTCCACAACCAACCTGCACCTGAGAACTGAGAGAATCTTCTTCAGAACAGGGCAGATTATTACTGACAAATCAGTCCCTCAAAGCTGAGACATTTATTTGTAAGTGCCAACCTTTACCATCATTAAAACCTTTTTTTTTTCCTTTTCATTTTGCACATTTTAGTTTTATTTTGTGTTGCGGTTGCAGTGTTTTGGGTTATTTTGCTTTAAATTGGTTTAAAATAATGAAACAAAAAAGAGGATATTGTTGAAATTTGAGTGTTAAATAGCTGGTTTAAAGTCCCGTTGTTTGAATTCATAGTTGTCATGCACCGAGGTGTGTGAAATCTGCCCTCTACATTTGACTCATGCGCTGGCATTGCGGTGAGCTGCAGAGGGGGCTGTGCTCGGAAACCTTTTTATTCTTTTTTTTTTTACATTTTATCCGGAGGGAATACATAAAGTCATATGCATTTTATGCACTTATAGAAATAAAACACATTAGTTTCTTATTTTGTGCAATTAATTGTTGATAATAAATGTCAACAGTGCAACAAAGAGCAGTTTGGTAGCCGAAAGAGCCAGCTCTTTCTAGTGAGCTGATCCAAAAGAGTCGGTTCTCTAAGAAGAACTGGAATTCCCATCACTAATCTATAGGGCCCTCCGGTTTCTAAGGTGCGAGGTTGATTTAAAAAAAATAAAATAAAATTAAGGATTTAAGTGTGCCCTAAAGTGCAAAACATATGGTAAATTTACCAGAAATTTAGTTTTTTTTCTTTTACATTGCCTCTTCTGAACTGCTGTATCCCGGACATATGTTTGCATTACTGAATCTGCGCCTTCCCAGCTTTCAACAAATGCAGAGAGCAGCTTCTCAGAATAAAACTGGGAGGACTTCTCTCTGAGCAGGCTACACCTCTGTCTGGCTTTCCTCATATCTTACTTTTAATGAGCAAAACATTTTTGGAGCCTGTCCAAACCTGAAGCGGCTTCACAGTTAAGAGTAAAATCCTCCATGAAGGAGCTGCTGAAAATGGTGAGAAAGGGAAGTCTGTATGACGACAGGACTCATTCCCTTGGCTGTAATGCATGAGATGTACTGCCTTAATATCTCTTAAAAAAAAAAAAAAAAAAAACATGAAGCCTGTCTCTTTTATAAGTCCTGAGAAAACTCCCGCATGCCTGCCTCACTTCACTGGACCGGTGACAGAAGTGGTTGGAAATGGAACGCATGTTTCATATTCAGCAGTCAATGGGGTGAGTAGTGAATTATGCCACAGTCTGGCAGCAAAGCATTACAGATTGTCCTCCTCTGTGTGCATAACAAATGCCAAACAATTTTACATATGGTGTTCGTGTGACATCTGCAGCTAATGGAAAAGATAGGAAACATATAGGTCCATGCTGAGTGATGGAATTCGAAATTGTACTGCACACATGAGTGCCTCATGGCGGAGACCGTCGGACCCGACACGCTCGCTAAGCATCCATCCAGGATTATTCTGCAAAAAAAAAAAAAGAAAAATCCTAAAACTATTTAAAAAAATCAAGCTGTCTTTGTGTCTTCTACCCCAGACTCCCAAAGCAGGTGATGTTGCTTTTAGGCGTTGCATACATTTGACCTTAAATGAAACCGTACATGGAAACTGCGGGGAGAACAGCTTCGGATAATTGACACCGGAGCAGCTTTGAAATGCTGATTAAGTGCAGCCTAGCCTGCCACCTCCTCCTCCCCCTCCTAGACAGATAGCTGCACATGCGGAGGAGGAGGAGGAGGTTTTTGACATGAAGAGATCCTTAAAGGGAGTTCTTTCTGATAGAGCTACAGTATCATAAGAATTCGAGGCCGCTCCTCCGGAGATGCTCATGTGAAAAGAGGGAGATGTGAGGAGCATTCATTAGGGCGCCGGAGCTTCATTAAAATCTCCTTTCTGGGTTAATATATTTCCTCGGTAGCTGCATGTGAATTCTGTCACATCGCCTCTGCTTCTTCGCACCGCTGCTATCAGCTCTTGGTTTACACTTGCAGATAGCGCGACGTGGCGAGATACCGATCACGCTCGGAATTAAAATTTTAAGACTCATTAATTTCTAAATCGGCCTTTACATGCCGGCAAACGTGAACACTGTTGGTGTCGCTTTCTGATTTCGGCTTCGACAGCGAACTGCGTGCCTCAAGGAGGATCCAATTAGGACTCACACCAGCTGAGAGCGGAGCGCGCTCTGTCCACGGCAAGGTCACCGTCCCCGAAGATATTTATCTCCCATTGCCACATGATGAGAAATATTGACCAAGAAGGTGCGAGGAATCCCGGAAAGCGCTGCAGACCAACTTTTTCACTTTGACACGTAAGAGAGGGCTAGCAGTAAGTGTGGATTAAAAGACCTGGTGCGTACGGAGAGCTATCACTCAGGATGAGTGATTCAAGGGTTGCTCTGTCTTTCTTTCCGGGTATACGGTCAGAGACGGCAGACGGGAAACCCATAGTCGAGCTTTGCCTGATAAAAGGCCATGGCTTACCTTTGCCTCATTGCACCCAGTAAGGGGGAGTGGACACGTTGTCCCCAGGGAGCAGAAGGACCTTCTAACATAACTCAGACCTTTAACCTCTCAACCCAAGGTCTTATCCAGCTGTGATGGATTGCTCTGTGGACAATCCTTGTGACTTCGAAGAAACTGCAAACACCTTTTTTTTTCCTAAACTGCATCCCTACTTCGGATTGATCCAGTTGATCTACTCTTATTAATTTGCATCTTGTGAGAGAGGGGTCTTGTGACACTGTATGGGGTGGATTACAGAGTTAGAGATGCATATGATAATTGTAACACCTCTTTCTCTTTTTTTTTAAATATCCATGTGTCAGAGTGAGCCTTTCATTGCTTCCCGGGGGCTGTGGGCTCAAATGTATTTTGTGTCAAACCCCTGTATCCTGTAGGTTATGGCGAACTCCCATAGTGAGGTAACCTTTACGTCAGGAACATGAAAGCTTCTCTGTCTGTCTCAGGTCTTAGGTTTGGACGAAACCTCTGAAACTCTCATCCCATCAAACCAGATGTAAACTGATCCGACCTGCCAGGAACCAGGAAAAGTTTGTGAAATGGTATCAACCATTTTTACACCTAAAAATCAGCTTTAACATTTTAATTAGCATGAAAGAACGTCAGAAATGTGAGAACTTTTTATTTGTGGACAAAAAGTCTGAGAAAAAACTAAGAAGTTGAACCCTTTATGCATCACTCCCTGCACCTAAATGCTACAGATTTGGCTTCAATGCAAACAAAACTCCAGTGCACCATACTTTCTCCTGCTTCGAACTTCTAGAAGCCTACTAGCAGCCAATTGTTGTTGAAATCTAATTCAACTTTATTTATTTTTTACAGTAGTTATAGCAAAAGTATTGATGGTTTGGTTCCATCGACACAAAATCCAATGATTCCTGATGGTTTTCAAACCACCTCTGCCTTGCACCATCTGATTAGCTGGACATTCATGAGTCTTATATTTAATGTGGGTCAACGGTATCTATTAAAAAGTAGGTTGGTGGCTTTAAATGTCTCAAATTATTGATCCTGTTTTTAGGTGGTGGTGTGGTTGGTTGAGCGGTGGTAAAGGAAGGCCAAAACTATATACTCTCGAGGTGTCAAACGCCAGGTGTTGACGGTCAGTGTCCTACATGTTTTCCCAGCTAAACTGTCATTGTAGTTCCTTATTATCAAAACACACGTCATCCAGGTAATTAATAGCAGGCAGGGCTGCGTTTCTGAAAAACCAGCAGGATGCTGTCAATACCATCAAGTTCAACACTTCAACGCTAAGACTACATATGTAGTTCGAGGACAGACAGACAGCAGAACAAGGAAGACTGAACAAAATGAACGAAAACCCAGAAACCAAAGACCGGCTACCAATGACAAAGTCAAAATGGGTGGTCCCTGTGGAAGTGATCGATTAGGCCCCAGTCCATGGTATGAAACTCCAGGACCCACTGACAATCCGCAGGACCATAACCCTCCCACTATATGAGGTACTGGATGTCAATCCCTCCTGAAGGGTCTGCCCTATACTGACTGTATAGGGCAGGCCCCTATCCCCTCCATCCACAAAACGGGGCACCGGAGGAGTTGTTGGAGCTAGGTGAGGAGGGTTGTCTTTCATAAGCTTGGGCTTACACACGTGAAAGACAGGGTTAATCCGAAAGTTGCTGGGAAGGTCCAGTTTGACAGCCATGGGATTGGCGATCTTGGTGATAAGAAATGGGCCTATATGGCAGGGATGCAGTCACTTTGATGGCAGACAACCACACTCTGCCCCCCAAAACCTTACATAACATGACATGTTTAGAAAACAAATGGAAAAGGCTCAATGAATCATGTCTGGTGTTGGCTCAGATCATTTTACCTGCTTGTTAAGCTATATTCACACCAACACAGCAACGCACATCAAACAACCACTTTCAATATAAAGTCAATGTAAATGCACATAAATATGCATTTCAAGACTTCAAAATGCTTGTGTTTACACATTGCTATGCACGTTACTATGACTGTTTTTTAGGTTCTACATACAAAACACACGGCCTATGAACCATTGACTGTAAAAACAATGGACATGGCAACCCCCCCCCCTTTCGTGTCCACAAATAGGAAGTACCTGCTGGTTTCAATAACACCAAAATCTCATAGACTTCTATTGAGAAATAGACACTTATTAAGCATTTTATTTGTCAGAATAACCATTCTTGCTCTGAGACCTTCTTCTTTACATAGTCTTTGTGATACTAATAAAAAAAAAAAAAATCTCAATTATGAATTATTAGTGTCATAAACTGACCAATCAGATGGCTCAGCAAACATGCGGGTCTGACGTCTAATGTCTGAGGCCTTTGATTGACAGATTTTGGGTAGCCAATGGCAGCAGACTTCATCAATGTCGTTTGAAGGCTTTTTCCAGCTTATTTTACAATACAATAACATACCAATCATTGCCTGTACCATTGTTTTCATAGTCAATAGAATTTTACCAATGCATCAGTTTTAAAAGAGAAAAAAAAAACAGAAAACCTAATTGGATCTAATTCAATATTTAATGCAAAATGTATCCTTTATCTGAAGCTAAAGCATCCCATCATCCCAACACAATGTTTATGTGAACAAGCAGCTGCAGCATTAGCGATACACTCTCATCCCTCCTGCCCATCAACCACTATAAAAACAATTTCTTTTAATAACATTAATAAAAACAACTGAGATTTTGCTGTGTCTCTCAGGCTCTACGCAAATGAACAAGGAGTAAAAAAAACACAAAGATTTAGTAAAAAAAAATGCACTTTGTAAACTAAACAAGTTGAAAGTTAATGCAGACGTGGCAAATGCCAACGTTTACATTCACTGGTTTCTATATTTAAATAGTTGATTATAACTGGTATAATAAAGTATATTTATTATATAGTATATAATATTAATATATTTTCGAAAATACAGGTGGCTTTACCTGTTTTACTTAGACAAAATAAGAATACATGTAAGAAAATATTAAATCAAATGTTCGAATCACTTTGACATTTCGCACTAAGCCTCTTCCAACTTTGAGTTCATTCACTATGATCAGGTAACAAACTTCCACACACAAACAACACCATACGCTTTTAAGAACCCGCACTCAACGCATTTTTAAATGCGTGACACATGCGCGGAGCATGGCATCAGAGATAAAAAAGGGTATTAAGCATTTGTGCTGTTTTGCTTGGAATGCCAAATTTACAACTCTGCAGTATGGCTAAAAGGGTTGAATTTGAAATTTTATCTCCAAAGGGAGTACCAGTAAGTTTGGGGTTGGTTAATTTGTGGTTTGGCAGGCATGCAACAATGTATCAGTTTTATTTAGAAGGAACTACTGGCACTGCTTTTTTTTTTTTTTTTTTTAAAAAGCCATTGATCGGCATTTTTTGTTGTAAGTGTCCAGAGATTCACTAACACTTACCAAGTAAAGTGGAGCTTGTGGAGTCTAAAATCGTTCTTATTCTTTGATTTTCCCCATGTCTTTGTATGTAAAACCTTGGCAAAACATCAGCTGCAAGTTCCTGCTTTATATGCGTTCAGTATCAGCCCAAATCACAGGTAACCGCTGAGAATCCACAGGATGACTGGAGTAAGAAAAAAAGTACAGACAGATCCGGTGTATACTTTAGACAGGAACAGTGTATAGGGTGAAGTAGGCCAATTTGTTACATAATAGGCTGACAGGTTAGAACAGTGCAAGCAGCTCCCTGCAGATCAGTGACCCAGAAATATCAGCAGCAGTTTTATGGCACCTACTATATTACATACAGTAGATTTCTCACTTTAACGGCCACTGGCTCTCTAAGCTCTTCATTGAATGTGCTGTGTCTTCAGGCCAACATTGAGAAACATCTTTACTGAGACATAAAGAAAGACACCCTCTGAGTTATACATCATGTAATAGTCTTATCGCAGACAGATGGCTAAGATGAATGACTGTAAGGGATTTGGTGTTACAGGGTTTCATAATAATAATTTCCAAGTTTTGAGACGTGTCTTTTTTTTAAAACCAGCTTGAAGAATGAGAAAACTAAAGAGCTGTGACATGGTGGTTTGTTTTTTTTTGGTTTGGTATATTTCTCTTGTTCAAATGACACTATTCTAGCTGGAGAACTAGTCTAGTCTAGCTGGTGTAATCACAAATAAAACCTAGAAAAAACAAAAATATAAAGCCTAGCGATCATCAATGATGCCTAGCAGTAAAAATTTTGTCTGGAAAATAAACTGCATCCACTGCTGCCTGCAATAAATATCCTTTGGGGTCAAGAACTAACCTTCACTACATTACTCTTCACTGCTAATTTTGTTGTTGAGGATCTTCCATCTATCAATCCATCCATCTTCAAAACCTGCCTTTCAAGGTCACTAGGTTGCTGGAGTCTATCCCAGTTACTGTTGGGCGAAGACAGGGCACCCTGAACAGGTTGCCAGTCTTTTGCAGGCCCACACACTCTCACGAGCACACGCACAAGGGACATTTAGAGACACCAATTTATCTATGAATCATGTGGGAGGAAGCCGAAGTGTGCAGAGGATATGTGCAAACTCCTCATTGAAAGTTCCCAGCCAGGATTCAAACCAAGGCCTTCTCACTGTGAGGCAATCACTACACCACCGAACAAGTATTGTAGTTAATATATATTTAAAAGTTTTAACCTATGAACTTATTGCAAGTTTTCTTTTTATGAAAAACAAGCAAAATCTCTGAATGTTAAAACATTAAAAAGGTCAAAACATTGATAAAATATCATCTAGTGGTCAATAGGAGCAAAGTCAAACCCTGGCAAAACGCTCAACTACTATAAATCATTGCTTGAGTGACAAACTCCCTAATGGTTAACTGTTGAACAGATTTGGCTCCAGTTTCCCTTTCTCCTAAATTTGACCTTAGCGTTTGAGAAGAACAAAATGTAATATACTAATTAGAGTCAAAGCAAATTATTGCTAACCAACCAAACAAAAAAAGTTGACTTCTAAAATAATTTCTGTTTAGCAAGTGAGTTCATTTTTTTCCTCAACAGATGTACCACTTATTGGATTGTTGGAGGATTATCAGTAATGTAGTCAGCAGCCTGATGGAGTCACTGTGCCTTAAAATAATAAACTGACAAAGTGAATTGTTTTGAATTTTTTTGTGTTACTACTCAGCAATGCTAGTTATTGTCAATAAAGTGTGGCTTTTCTGTTGTGTTGCTTTCTCTGCAAACATGAATAGCAATACAGTTCACTTAACAACACTCCCTTAACTTTCAATCAGCTCTTCAGACTGCCTGCCACTTTTCCCTAAACCTGAGTTTTCAAGAATTCTTGACCACAAACCTTTACCAACCGAATCCAAATGGCCTGAAACGTCTTCCGAAATGGTCTCTGGAGAGACTTTTTTCTACAAATCACAGTGAAATGTTTGCGCCTAATTTCTACGGAAAATTTTAATTAGTTCCTCCGGAACAGAAGCTACAAATCAAGTCGTTTGTGCCATAATTTGATGCTTTTGAACACACTCAAAGTGTCTGCAAGTATTTATGACCTTCAGTTTCAGAGATATATATATAAAAAGTACCCCCAAAATGGGCGTGCCTCCGGAACTGGAAGTCGTAGAGATAATAAATGGGGGTAGGTCTTGTTTCCATGTCTCTTTGACCTTCTTACAGTGTGGAATATTTTTCAGCTATTTATTTTGAATAAAAAGTGTGAATGAAAAATAGATTTGTTTTTTTTTTAAATAACCATTTAAGATGGATAATCAGCAGGCTCTGCTCACAGTTATCACTGAAAACTGACGGAGATGGAGGATGTTCTTGTCACCTGGTCAGTGACTTTCTCTGTGACTGTTTCCAACCTCGATGGCATGCTGTCCGATGCCTTGGGATCAGCCAACAGCATGACCAGGATGAGGGAATTTCCGTCCCTTACTACACACTCCTCAGCCACAGCCGATGTCTGCCCCCCACCCATCACTAACTGGACCAGAGACAGATTCCAGATACTGAGGGTGGAGCGGGTCCTTGTCCTGTCAAAGTGCCTGGGGGTGGAAGCATCAGTTATTTGGGCCAAGCTGTGGCTGGTTTTCTGGGTAATGGAGTCCTCTGTTTCGTTGCTCTGTTTTGTCTGTAAAATGCAGCAGCATAAAACACTTGTTATTTTTAAACAGTAATAATACTGTTGTTTACATGTCTGTGCACTTGTGACATGAGAATTGAAACACCCTCCCCCCCTGCCAAACATTTACAGTGATATTCATAATCCAATTTGTGCCCCCCCACACAGTCTGCTAGGAGCACAGAAAGTGAAAAGCAGGATAAGTGTATCTTCACAAGCAAAACAATAACACAGAACACCTTAGGGCCATCTTGAATTAATTTAAATCTCGTGCAGAGCATCAGTGAACACTTCCAAAATTCTCCCTCCCAGCCAGCTGTGATGTTTACTGCTCGACTTGTCGTTTATCCCCACAAACTGGGGTTTTCCCATTTTTCTGGCATTGGTGGCAAGATGGAGATGGAGTGGAAAGGAAAAGAAAATGGAATAATTAGAAAGATCAGAGACGGCGATGCTTAGCTAGAGGTTATACTACTGAAGAAAATGACGGACACACTGGCGACGCGTGTTAGGTGAGTATGCGTGTAATTACCCAGCATAAATGTGTATAATGTCATAACCTTTCTTCCTTCCCTTCCTTCAGGCGTCTTTTTATTCTTGTTAGACCAAAACCACAAGCTAAGGTCAATTGACCAGAGAATAAATAAGGTCAAGGGCAGAACAGTGTCAAAGGGGAAATAATTAGGATTGAGGGTGACATTTTCTTTGCCTGCTTTACAGTAAAGCTGAAATTACACTGGTCTGTCTGCAGTGTATATCTGTTGAATTAAAAAAAAAATGTTATGACAGGCACTTAAGTCACCCCCACTTTATGACTTGTTTTTCACTTTTCTTTTTCTTGGCAGAAACTTTGGGGAAAACTTGCTAGCTACTATCTTTTTTCTCCAACCTGGTTAAAAAAAGTTCCACACAATGCTTTTAGAAACGTGTGCAATATCGTCATTAAAACATCAAAAAAAAAAAAAAAAAAGACAACTTGTTCAGGATCCAGGCAGCAGCTCCTCCTCGGCAGAGCTCCTTTTGTCTGAGCCGAGCGGGCGCCGGTGCCGTGACGATGTGTGCTTGCTTTGCAGATTCTCGGGAGCCGATGGGGGACCGAGCGCAATGAAAGGGGAGGAGGCCTTCCTTAAGGTTTCGCCGTTGCGTTTCTGTGGGCGACACGTAGGAGATCAAGGGAGCAGGAGAACTGACTGGGCAGGCCTGGAGCTGCCCGCCTCTCCGGGGACTCCTCGCTTTAATCACAGTGCAGCCAAGCAAAGTGATTGTGAACCCGACATGCCTTTGCTCTCCTTCTCTACTCCTCTTGTCATCATCCTTCCATTCCTGCTCTTCTCAGTTTTCTGACTGGTGGATAGTTCACCTCTTTCTTCTCCTCTCCCGGACTTCATTTTACTTCATTTTAAATATTAAAAAGGTGCATAAAGCTTTAATTGTACACATTTTTGGACAGGTGTTAAACGTGAACGAAAACACGCTGTAATTGAGATGCAAGCGAGTCCCTCTGATTTCTGGGCCTCCAGAGGCAAGCTGCCATAAAAGCAGGAGCGGTCATTACCGCGTGGAGAAACGTGGTGTCAGGTGCTTTTCGACTGAACCGTCCAGTGGCACGCTGAAGGAATAAAAGATACATGGGACAGTGGGGGGAAGCTGACCATTAGCTGGGATCCTGAAGGTGCAGCGCTGCAGAGAGCCTTTAGACAAGCATGTCATTTTCCGCTGCCAGCTGCCTCGACAGTGATTCAGTGAAACAGCAGACGGGAGCTGCAGGTTGAAAACCTTCAATCAGGTTGTCAACAGCTGATGACATGTTGGTTTCCTCTTTATGAGACAAAAGAAAAAGAAAACAAGCTGGCTTTTTAGGGCTGTCCACAACTATATTAGTACCAAACCTATAAAATCCTAAAAATCAGTGTTTAGTACCTGCTTTTCGCTGAAATCAGGCTCCAATTTGATGACATGCAGTTGTTTGTTGCACTACAAAAATAAAGATATGTTTGTAAAAAGGCTTTCTACTACAGCCTGTTGCCAGTATGACCGAGTCGAAAAAGAGCATTGGCAACACTTTCTCTAAACCAAATTCTTTATCAATATGTCCCGCTGCCATCCTGAACTACAAAGACCATATTGTTTTTGCGATTCTTTCTTTCTGCGCGTAAGTGAAAATTTGAACCTTTATTTATCTTTTTAGACCAGTGTCTACTGGATATTTCTGTTTCAAATCAAAGCATGTGACTAAAAACCATGTTTTGTTTAGTCAGGAATGGCCAGGATTTATGAGGGCGGGGCAAAGGAAGAAGAGAATTTTGAACATCTGCACCAACTACTTTGGTACGGCTGAGTCATGCTGTAAGGCGGTTACTGAGGAGTCGATGGCCAAAAGGTTAGGGTTGATAAGTATTTATGACATACTGTATAGACTGTTGGGTAAACAGTGTGAAAAGCAATGTATATCACATTAAATGTTGTTTTAATGAGCTTGCTTTGTTTCAACCACCTTTCAATGAGTTGCTTTGTCCCATTGTTGCTCCACATTTGCCTCTGGCTCATCATTGCTTCATTTCTACTCTGTTTACATCTTATAAAAGTGGCTGTTTTGCTCCAGTAGTTCTGCTCAAAACACGGATACTATTCAGACTAAGAAAACTCAGAGTGAACTGGAGCTCAATCTGATTGAAAAACAACCACCTGAAAAGATTGGTCCGAGAAGGGTTCTGGTCCAGGACCAGGGTCCACTTGAGAACATTCAGACTGAAAATATGTTTGGGATTAACAGGGGAAACAAAGTCTGGTTCACTGTGAGCAAACCAAATGTATCCAGTCTGGATACACCCTAAAAACCACATAAAATCAAAAAGTAATCTCACTGCTGTCCTTTAAAAACAGTGTATGAACCTTTATAGTTCTTTGTGGACGTACTGAGGGCACTTTTTTTTCAATGGCATTCAACATTCAGAAACCATCTGAGTCCCATTTGGTAATGTCTGATGCGTCACATCGCTTTTGCAAAGCGTTCGGTTCTGAGCAGAACTACTCCCAGAATTTTTGAAAGCGTTGACGCTGCAGGACGTCTTCCTCATTTCTCCCAGCAGCTCAGAGTTCCTCGCAGCAGGACTCCTGCTGTAGCCACATTCCTGTCAGAATTGGCCCTGAGCTCCTGACAACATCTTGAGATTCCCAGAGTGCTTCTGGAGGCAAAACTGGAAAGTGAGAGCAAGTGGCATGTGTATTCCTCTAGTGAGTTGGGGGGGTGGAGTGCATGTATCAGTGTTTTTTTAATGCTTTACCACAGTTTTCTGCAACTTTTACCGTAAGAAAAAAAAAAGCTGAGAAGTGAAACCGTAAGTCTTAATCAAGTCAGTTATTTGTTGCTTGGCAGGCGTCAAAAGGAGAATATGATCGAATCTTTAAAAACTCATTTCCGTTTGCGCATGCATGCACGAGAGGAAGAGGAATGTTATTGAAGTTGCCATGGTAATTTAATTTCAGGGACTCTTTCCAGCCCCCACTTCCTTTATTTATTTATTTATTTTTCTGTGTTCACCCTCATTTCCTCAAGAACAAAAAGGAAAATAAAGCAAACATTTCTGTCAGGAATTCCCTGGGACACAGGGAGCTGCAGTGGGGCTGATCCGATCCCCTCTGGGAATCGCCGCTCAGATATGCTGAGCAGAGGGAGTCGCACAAAACAATGTTAATTTTGGGGGGAATTTTTAAGTGTGGAATATAAATTTTTGTTCCTTCTGGAATGCATTTGCACGGGAATGAAAAAAAGCATGGAAAGACGACGTTTGGTTTAGCTGAGATCTCCCCCTTTGGGGCCGGCTGTGGACATGGTGTTAAGTGTGTAAATGTCAAATCCTGGCGCTGGAGTCAAAGGTGACTGATTAGCATAACATTTACAGCCAAGTTGAAATGCCACCGCAGTGGGAGTGCGCTTTTCGTCCTGTTAGGGGCTTCGGAATCCTTGACTCTATATAAGAACTGGACTGAGAGACCCCTCTTCCATGGCGTTCCAAACACAAAGTACCTGCTGGCTCCAAGAAGCCAAAATTCCATAGACTTCTATTAAGAAAAATAAATATATACAAAAAAAAAAATCAGTCATGCTATTTATCAGAGTAACCATTCCTGCTCTGATACTTTTATTTAACGTGTTCTTGGTGATCCTTATTTTTTTTTTCAGGATAATTTTTTCTATAGTGCAAGAAGTTAGCAATTTTCTATGGATGACATCACACAATCAATAGTTTTCAAATACAATCAACAATCGGAGAGCACCTTTTCAAAATAAAAGTCAAATAATAGACAGTAGTACACCACTGTGTCTCATGGCTCTAAAAGACCCAGTTGACATTGATGCAGGGAATCAGAGTTAAATGTGCGTACACTTTAAAAAAATCAAATTCTGTTTCTACACTTTCCTGTCCATGCCACGCAGCTTGCTGGGATCCAACCAAAGCTTCCATCCGCCTCCACACACTCACCGTCTCACTCTCTAGCTGAAGCCACTCTCCTCCCACTGTTTAGCAGTCACCATCTGCCATGTTGGAGATGTGCCCTCAGAGCTGGGGGCTGGGGAGCTGCGTTTCACCTCTTTGAAAAGCAGAGTTTTGCAATCGTGCTTCATTGCAAGTTAGACATCGCAAATGATTAATAATTTGCAAGGGAGGCATTTCAGGCTTGGGGGTTTTGGTTTTGTGGTTTTCCTAAGATGATGCCCGCCTGCTGAGGTAATTAGAGCTGCCACATGTTCCGTGTGGTGTGGGGGGGTGGGGGGTGGGGGCAGTTGGCTGGAGGCGGGGAAAGCCCGCGGCTGTGCCAAGGAGAGACTGACGGTAATCCACGTGACTCTGCGGCCGTCACTGGTCCGAATGGGGGAATCCCTTCCTGCTTCCTAATGTTTTTGTTTGGGCGTCACCACGGCAACCCCTTGTGTTTGGTGCCTCAGCTTGCACACAGAGCAACACGCTATCCATTTATAGGCTCTGACCGTCTCTGGAGGCAGGCGGTGAGAAGGCAGCGTCTCACAAACCACCGGTCAGTTGATGGCAAGTTTTGTCCAGATGGAACTAAAGGTTGAAGTCATGTGGAAATGAGGTTTCCATGGCAACAGCGCCGTAACAGAGACGACCAAATATTGTTCCTTCATTCTCCTTCCACTATTACATTTCAACGTTGTTTCATCCTGTGCAAGACAATTCAACTCAACCTACTGTTTTTGTTCAATTTAAGGACAATGATTGTTTTTAAAGCCTATTTCTTAGATTTGTAGGAGAATACAGAAAACATTACACTTGACCATTCTTTTTTAGTTCAAAAAATATATTTGAGAATGATAAGTGGTTTTTGAAGCTGCTTTGAGAGTATTTTTTGTCCTCTGAAAGCAAAATGTAGGAAGTGAATTTTGTACAATTGCTTTCAATCATATCAAGGACACTTCCTTTTTTCTTTTCTCTTTTTTGACATTCTCCGTCTAGACCCACAAAACAGCTGCTTCTAGGCTCTGTTGCGTTTGCTGTAGCAGTCGTCGAGGCAGTCGGGACTAAATGAGACACATTTGAGATTAAAGTGCATCGATCATCTGTGATAGATTAATTTTTTACTATTAAAAGGACAGCCTACATTTGAACTCTTATTAAACCTCAGTACTGTCAGTAGCAGCTGGTTTGATCACGTTTTTTGGACAAGAACTCTTCATCCTACATCATTGTAATGTATTTGTATTGTATCATTGGTAAATGCTTGTGTAATATGTATCTTATAACTGATGTGTAAAAAGTCCTGTTAGCTGTCTGTAAAATTTACTCTCCACGTTTGACTCATCCCCTGGAGGAGCTGTTTTCTAGGGTATATTTTCTGTCGAGCGGCAGCAGTTCATCAGAAATTCACCTCTGAGTTATGGGCGGGTCTGTTGGTGTGGAGTGAGCCCGCCCCCATTTACCATCAACCATCTGTTCACACGTTCTCCTGCCAGACCCTCTCAACCTAACATTGTTGGTACAACAAAAATGACAAGCAATTTTGGAGCAATCCAGCTGCAGTGTAGTTTCTATGTCACAAATACAATCTTTTCTAAAGTGTATTTTTTTTGTCTATTTATAATTCACAAAAATTTCAGTAAAAAAACACTCAGAAATGCAATTTTCAAGCTTAATTCTCTTTAGAAATGTTCTTCATCCTAAAAGAAATGCCACAAAAACATCTTAAAAACCCCATTTTCATTGGAGTGGGTCTTTAAAACAACCAGAGACATACCTGCCATCGCAGAGAAGGCCCACCAAAAAACAAAGTTCTGATTAGCTCAATTAGAAGCCGTCTCTAGCATCAACTCAGATCATAAACTATTAATGAAAACTATTTTTCATGATATACCTCCTCACAGTAAAATAAATAAAAAAAAAACCCTCATTAAAAAATTGTGGGAGTCCTGGAAGATCAAAATTTGTCTTATCTGGCTTTTTAACCCCCCCCCCCCCCCCCCCCCCCCCAAAAAAAAAAAAAAAAGAAAAGATAAAAGACTTATTCTCCTTCATCTCATTTTTCCCAGCCCCATTTTTTCCCTGTGACACTGCCCACATGAGCACTTGCAAAACCCGAGAAGACAGGACTGTTAAACAGCTGCTTTTCCCACCATATAGTCAGATCCACACCTACAAAGTCTGCATTGTTTTCCGCACAATGCACAGCAAACACAACTGATTTAACAGTGCAGCAGTAGTCTGTAGAACCTCCCTGCCATGACAAATGTCTGCGCTTCAACCCTGTTTCCATAGGATTGTAAATGAAAAGCATGTAAAAAATGAATATTACATTTCCCTGTCTTTCCACGTAGTTTAAAAAGTAATGAGTCTGAATAAAAAAGCACTCAAGTTAATAGCCTTGAAATATCGTGCTTCTGACATTTCATCTGCACTTCCAGGAATCAGACAGTGTGCAAATTGTTGGCAGTATAATCCGCCGTGTACATAATGGTTGTGTCCGTTTGATAACTTAATTGTTTGCCGTATTAGAAGGAAGCTCTTAAGAGTGGAACCGGGAATGTCAGAAAAGTGGCAAACGTGGCCAAAACTCGGACAATTTACAGAGATGTGCCTGGGTGTGTACGCTCTCATCGCCTAAACATCCATCCCTCCTCCAGAGAGCGTGGGTGTGATCCTGGAGAGGAGTTGGGATATCCCCCCCCATGGATTTTCGGAGGCCTGACTAATTGCCAGCCCTCACTCATATTTTAAGAACAGTCTGTCCTGTTTGTAGCTCCAGAAGACACTCCAGCTCTCTGGTAAGACTTCCACAAGTTCACAGAAAGTGTTTGATCATTCAGAAGCAAGGTCTCATACCTTCATACCTCCATAATTTAGTAGACTTGTACAATTTATGGGCTCATCTTTTTGCCCAAAGAAAAAAAAGAAATAGCTTTGTTTCAACAAATACGCACATTAAGATCAAAATGTCACCACTATTTAAATCATGCCTTTGTCATGTGTATATGTGAAATCTGCAACTTGGAACTAAGAAAGATTATAAGGGTCAAAGCATTAATTTTATCCTGTAAAGTCTACAACTTTAAAGATTTGACAGAAAATGCCTTTTTTTTTTAATTAATTTGTTATTTAAGCCTAAATATCATTTTCATACGGTAAGTTAAATTCAGAGCTGCAGCCTCTGTGGAAGCTATTTATGTTGTTACCTTCTTAAATACTTTTTTTCAATGCACAAAGTAAACCAATCATGTCCTATTTAGGACCAGTGGCTGGAAAAGATCATATGTTTCTGTTCGCTTTCAGCCTCACAGGAGAAACACAAACAAACCAAGGGCTTGAAGCTTGAATTGGAAACATCTGGAAGTCATTTTCCTCTTTTTCGGTCCCATGAGCAAGAAAGACATTACATCTCACTCGGTCAGTTAAGAACAGAAAAAAATAAAGGGCCTTTCCCGATTGTGGTTAGAGACGATGACACGCATAAGTGAAGCAGGAAAAAACTAAATTAGAAGAGATTCGTGTTACGGCCTGTTGTCAAACACCCCCCTCCCAAGTAATCCAGCTACACTCTGGTTTAAAACTGCACAAACTTGAGAAGGCTAGTTTATCTTTTGTCCAGCAGCAATCAAATGTAATGTAGTGTTAGCTACAAATAAATATGCAAGAGCAAAATGTCGAAAGAAAATGTAGGTTGAGAGAAAATATATATTTATACCCTATCTCCTTTAGGTCTTGAACCAGAGCAACCCGCCTTTGGTCTAAATTGCTTCCGACAGCTGGATGGTCCCAGAAAAGCAATACAGCGGGGATTAGAAAATGAAAATAAATGAGCTTTTAAAGTCTAATGAGGGATTTAACTTAAATGAAACACAGGTGGCGGGTAATGGGCGCTGCTCCACACCCATAGCAGCCAGGATGGAAGGATTTCTAAGCATTTCAACTCACTGTGACCCACACACACACACCACCACCATCCTACTACTACTAGTGAACTGCTAGCTATTGGCCTTGCCTTTGGTATTTGGTCACTTTTTTTTCTGAGGTCCTTGTGTCTTCCAGCTGGCTGACAGGTCTGTGCCGTTTTCCAACGTTTTCATCGTTCTAGAAAACATGGGAAACAAAACTCTGTATCCTTTATGGCCCCACCATAACCTCTACCTCCCCACTCCCACCCAGACAGAAACACACACATTCTCAAAGTTGGTTTAAGCAATTTAACCCTCGTTTTCCTTCATTCATGTAAGGAAACTGTGATGTCAGAAACGTGGGGCTCGACCTTTCCGGCCTTTCCTTCATGGGAAGAGCTCGCAACCACAATGACAAAGTACTCTCCCGGGTAAGAGCGAGCACAGGAATTTCAGAGCCGATATCCATCACATGAGAAGTTTTATTGGCAAACATCCCTTCCTCTAAATGCAGCAAGAAACAAAACAAAAAAAAAACATATCTGCAACTGCATACATATATCCACTGCTCCATATGCTAAAAATAGATTCCCCAAAATCCTGTGGAAAAAGTGAAGCAAAACATGTTGCGATTAAACAGCAACATGATCGAAATTATCCAGATCAAAGCAACTCCCCAAGTTAAAGCTGAATAAAAAATTACTCAGTGGAATTAATTTATTTCCTACTTTCTCTTCTAATATGTAATACTTTGCATTTGGTATTAGGCAACTACAGCTTTCACAAATTGGCTTACTCCTCCTGTTTTTCCACTTAGTTGATTTATTTGTAATCAGAAATTAGAGCTCAAGTTTTACAAAAAGGTCCCCGGCTAATTCGAAACTGCACTTTGAGTGTCACTCTCCATACTTCTTTCTCATCTGAAGTGGATGTCAGGAAGAGAGGAAGCCTCCCGTGTTATGTAACCGCTGTCCATAAACAGGAAGTCTGAGAGCTGACTGCGGCTTGAGTCATGCAGGAAATTGATATATGTTCATCTGCATTGTGTTCCTGGAAGTGCACACTGGGAAAACAAAGTGTAATGTATGGGACTCACTCCAGCTGCTTTGGAAATAGCACGCGAGGTCATAAAGGACGGAAACCGCTTTGACTCTAATGTAGTTCGCAGGAAACCTGCTTAAGGCCTGAGGATGGCCAAAGTGTCCTGACTTGACCTGCTCTGGCATTGCCTGTTGGCGTATCAGGTATGAAAAATAAAACACAACCAGCGCTGCATGCTGGTGGTGCAGTAGCCAGCGCTTTCTCCTCACAGTGAGAAGGCCCTGGTTCAAATACTAGCTGGGACCTTTCTGTGTGGAGTTTGCATGTTTGTTGCGCTGGGTGTCTGACAGGGTCACGTGAGGTGGAACTGTGGAGCAGGTGATTGTGCTGCGTCGGACATTTAATGGCGGTGCACACGCCTAGTTCAGGAAAGAAGCACCGGTGAGACACAAACTTCATTAGCGCGTGTGTAAAGCATGCCTGCCTACCTGTGTGCAACTGAGCATCCGTAGATCTACTGTTGAAGAGGCAGCCGGTAAAAAGTGGCTTTGTCCAAGCGTCAAAGAGGGCGCAGTTGTTTATTTTCTCGTTCATTTTGACGTGTTGTGGGAATTAGATGAGCACTTTGAGAACGCTCGTGCGTACTTCGCGCACCTGTCGGAATTTCATGTTCATGTGCTCGGAATATTAAGCTCACGGGTATACTTTGGAAACTCTTCTTTTAAATACTTGTGTAAATATGTGGTGTGAAGGATCATTAAAAAGGGTAGTTGCTCTTTGTTAAGTGTTAAGTGTCAAAAATGAGTTACCAGTAATTAAAGCATTTTATAGTGCTTAAAGTTATTATTAATTAAAATGGTTGTTATTGTGAACACGGAATTTGAATTTGTTAATATTTATTGTTGTCATTAGGTGTATTTTAAGATTTTTACCTATTTGACTGCTGATCGATTAAATAAAGATTTGGAGAATTAACTAAAGTGGCAGTCTGAGTAAATCGACCTTCAACCTTGGATGCTCAGCCCTTTTCAAGTGTGGGAAAAGTATATTAAAAAATTAGGATACAATTGACAATGTTCTTCCTGTGCATGCACTGGTTTTCTCTGGGGACTCTGGCTTTCTTCAGTTGTCCAAAAACATGCTTCATATTGAATTGGTGACTCTAAAGTGTCCTTAGGTGTGTGTGTGGCCCTGTAACACACAGATGACCAGTCCAAGATGTTCCCTGCTTTTGCCCAATAGTAGCCGGGTTAAGCTCTGGCAGCCCAGTGACCCCGAAAGAGATATAATAGGTTAAGAAAATGGATGGATGAATAGATGAAAAAAAAAAACTGTTTGGTCATAATGTACACCAAATACATCATCAAACACAAACTGCATTGTGCTTGTCTCCTTTAGTGAGGATAGTGGTAGATGTGTTAAGTGTAGCCTTGTTTTTGATTTGGAGGCCAGGCTAGAGCAGTTAAGCATGACTCCACACAGCGGATGCTAAGCCTGATGCTAAGCCTCCTAGCCAGATTGTTACTTGTAATGCAGGCTGTCTTACCAGGGCAAAACTAGCTAGCACCCCAACCCCTCCCAAGCAGCAGCCGTAAAAGACACAGGATTGGTTTGTACCAGTGGGAAGGAAGCATAGTTTTGAACTCAAAAACTTAGAGCTCTTGCTATGTAATAGGTTCCCCTGCCCAGCAACATACCGCTGAACCATCAACTCTGGTTATTGGCTCCTCTGAAATCTGGCATGTAAAGCTCACAGCAGCTACAGTCACATGTTGTCCAAGGGCCAGAGTTGGTGACATCGAAGGAAACCTTAAGATGTTAGCCCAGAGTAAATCCTGATAAGTCCAAGTCCGGGTCGAGTCGTGATTCATGCAGGCGTGAACAATGCCTGACGGAGAAAATCAGAGGCCCTTAAACTAAACGTAGAATCGGGGTGTAAGTCGATGTCATAAACAAATTTTCCCTGGTCCCATGCCAAACCTAGTCAGTAATGAAATGTACAGGCGCTTTTCATCATTAAACCGCTGGTTAGCTAGATGGTGCCCAGAAAATGGCGTTGGCTTTGAAGACAATTGGAGTGCGTTTTGGGGAAAGCCCGGTCTCAGGCAGAGAGATGGCTTCGATCCCACTTTGGACGGTGTCGTTCTTGTATCTAAGAACATTTCTGCTAGCATTTGTCGTGCAACTGACAACCCAGAGACAGGACCCGGGCACAGAGCAGCAGTTAACAACTCTCCTCAGAGCTCCCTTTAGCACTGGTGCATACTCCATACAGAAGTTGTGAAGCAGCTCCTAGCTTCAGCTTATGTGCTGAAAGTCGAGTGAAAGGAGTGAGACACAGAAACCTAAAAGTAATAGCTACTAGCTACTAGCTAGTAATAGCTACTCTCGAAAACAACAAGCAAAATTATGATTTAATTAAATGTGGGTTACTAAACATTAGATCAATTTCTTCCAAATCCCTCTTAGTCAATGAGTTAATTAATGATAAACTTAGCCTACTAGCCCTAACAGAAACCTGGCTACAACAGGATGACTGTGTTAGGCTGATAGAAGCAACCCCCCTCTTGTAATAATAATTATCCGAAATCCAGGATTTCAGGCAAAGGAGGTGGGTTAGCAGTAATATCACAGTCTGGCTTACTTCATAAGACTAAAGTCAAACACATTTATAATTCATTTGAAAACATCATACAGTATTGTTCATAAATCACCCAAAGAGGAGGACTCGAAAAGCTATTTTGTTCACAATTATTTATCGCCCTCCTGGCCTGCACTCAGAGTTTTTAACTCTGAGTTTTCTGACTTCCTATCGACTATTGTTTTAGATTCTGAAAAAAATAATAAGTAGTAGGGGATTTTAATATTCATTTTGATGACTCTAGTGACTGTCTAGGAAATGCATTTGTAGCTTTATTAGGTAATGTTGGTTTCACACAAAACGTAAATGAACCCATTCACAAGCACATCCTGTACTTTGTCTTAACTCATGATATTGGGATAGGGTTCTGGCTCAAAGCAGTCTCTGAATAGCTGGAAACGTAGTCTTTTAAATAAATAAAAAAAAAAAAACATGCGTAAAGGCATAACCCAATTCTGTTCAACTTTAATATCAGAGAATAGAAATAATCACAGATTTCTTTTTAGCAGTATAGCCAGGCTGAGCAGCAGTCACAGCTCAGAAGAATCACAAATTCCTGCTAATCTCAGCTCTGAAGAATTCCCTACATTTTTTGATGGTAAAATCTCAAATATTAGACATAAGTTGAACAAAGTTATCCCTATCAGTCCATAGCAGTCTGAAGCAGTAGAAATGAAGGCATCCATAGAAACCTCTGTAACATTAGACCGCTTCACTGCTGTAAATCAAATGGAAATTATATCCGCTATTATGTCCTTCAAAACCTCAACTTGTCTCTTAGACCCAATCCCCACTAAGCTCTTGAAACAAACTTTCCCCCTAATTAATGAATCAATTTCAACTATAATAAATACCTCTTTAGAAAGAGGTTATGTGCACAGTCTTTTTAATATGCTGTTGTTAAACTTCTTCTGAAAAAGCGCAGTTTAGATCCTGGCCTTCTGGCCAACTATAGACCAATATCAAATATCCCCTTTATGTCAAAACTACTAAAAAGAGTTGTAGTTAAGCAGCTATACCACTACCTACAGGATAAGAGCCACTTTGAAGTTTTTCTGTCAGGGTTCAGACCACACGGTGCAAGTTAGAGTCACTAATGACTTGTTATTAGCCTTAGAGAAAAGACTAATCTCTATTTTAGTTCTGTTAGACCGAATTCTGTGGACCACTGATTGGAAGATTGAAGATTCGATGTGTCACATTGTCTTTGGGTATTTTGGGTATGATACTGAACCTCATTGATCCTGATGGTTATAGGTTGGTGTCAGTGTTGGCAGCAGAGTTGCCATAAAGCTGCGTACACACAGGGCAAGTGTTGTGCATTCCAGAATGCTTTGAACGTGAGTTTTGTTCCCATTGGACTGTAGTTACACAGTTGTACTAGTCCATGTACAAACATTTAGAAGAGGCTTGGTGCAAAATGTAAGTGGTTCAAATCTTGTAAACCTTACAACAGGCTTTTTCTTTCTCGGCTCTATTCTGATACAGGAAAGACTTTAGATTTACTTGACCTAACGGGTTCATGTGCAATAGTCTCCAAAATTGACATACCTGGTATAGTTCAGCTAAAAAAGATGACTTAAAGACAGTCACAGAAATGTTTTTGAAAATGCCAAAAAAAAAGCATTTTGTCTTTTGTAGTCATGAGACCTTTGCTATTATTTAAGACATAGCTATAAAACTATCAAAACACAGAACTTTGGACCAATCACAAGTCATTTTTCCTCCCTGCTTTGTATCATTAATCCAAAAACCTGATAGATTTTGTTGGTGATGTTAAACTTTGCAGACTGGCTGGCGAATTGTATTTCATTCAAATTATGTGATAATTAATTTATGATGATGAATTTTTTAAGGTACTTCTTGCCATTTGAAAAAAAATGAGGTGGAGAACGTTTCTGTGGGTGAAGCTCTAAAATGTGCATTTCAATCATCTAAATCCCTGCAGAGACAGAGATTTTACTGTGAAACAGTCTTTATTATTTTTTTTCCTGGTCCTGATGTTTCTGATCAGCCCCACAATCAAAGATAAGTCAGCCGCTGAAATTGGCACGGTTCAAACTTTTACTCAACCCATAATGAGCCAAACGAGGGCTGCACGGGACCTTCATTATATTTTATCATGGGTGCGGTGCAAAAGCCCAGATGCTGCCCGCTGCAGGAGTGAACGATAAAATAAACCGTGTTTGAGGAGGCTTACTTTATGGATTAGTCATTCATGAATCATGACGGGGGGAGTGGAATCCTTCTTGCGGCCCTTTTATGTCTTACCACCACCACTTTGAACCAAACCCGGGTCAGCTCTTGGATTGGGCTCATTCAGACTCACAGCATGCGTTACTCTCTGCTCGCAGAAGACAGAGAAAGGGCATGGGGAGCATGGCTGCTGAGGTGCACCCAAGCAGATGGGCGGCGCCTGTCAGCACACACTTAGGGATTTTCAAAATAAGCACCGGCTGGTTATAGGGGCCGTGAAAAAGCAACTATTAATGGAATTATTGCCAAACAACTTCCAAAACACTACTACAGCTTAGATCACGAGGAAACATAGGAAGGAATGAATTTTGGTTTTTTCCTGTTTTTTATTGCTTACATCAAAGGGTTATATGATGAAATGGTAATTCCTGTAGTTTGTTGTTCTACTTCCATAAAAGGATTAAATTCCGAGGAGGGAAAAGTGTGGTGGAAGCATGATAAGAGGTGTCAATAAGGTCAAAGCTTAACAGCACAAACTAAGTCTCAAGAAAGTATAAACTATACCTTATTTTTCTGAAGAAGCCTTTTATTTTTGGTACTTTTTTGATTTTCTGTGAGAAAACAAACCGCCGGGAGACATTTTTGATAACAAAGACACAAAATGAGTTGCCTCAAATTGGCAATACGTTTTTGCTAAAATTAAAATTTTACTTGTAACCCAGCTTAACGCTTTAACACTGGAAAAGTCGTTGGTGTCACCTAAATCACACACGGTCTTTGACATGTCATAGAGTTGGGCGATATGGCCAAAAAAAAAAAATTAAATCACTTTTTTGACACCAAATTCAATTAATTGTGATCAATTTTTTTTCTCCCTCCTTTTACTTTCTTTAAAAAAATTACAAATGACAGAAAACATTTCAGAAATCTATTTTATTTTAACATCACCTTTGGAAATCTGCTCAAACACGAAGTTCAACCAATAAGCTGTAAACATGTTAGTAGATCAATGTAGCAGATATTTTGTGAGCTACAGCTAGCTTAAGCATCTCACAAAGAGAAACACTTCTTTAAACAGATACTTTTCACTTTTGGCAGCTACAATCGTAAATTGATTTTGCTGCAAGTAGATTGATGCTCCAAGTTTGAAGTCACAACCTCACTGGTCAACATTTCATTTTTTACTCACCTGCTAAGTTTAGCCGATGGGTGAAAAAAATCTACCAGACAGGCAGTTGTATTCAGAAAATACTGTTTTTATGAATTACTCATCTATAAGTTTGTTGTATTTATCCGCCACGTCTTAAAATCTGCTCCGTGACAATATTTTCAGATTTTATGCCAGTTTTTGGTCACAATACATAAAACAGCGCGTTAGCATAGCATTAGTCATAGCATGATAGTATCACTGTGTCTCCAAATCAACACTTTTCCTTAAACTACCTGTTGCTGCAGTGAGTCCAGCCGGTTTATCCTCCATTTTTGTTCAGATCCTGTTACAAACCTGTTGAGTCTCCGGTCAGTCCCACCTCCCCCCCTGGTTCCCAGAGGAGTGGTTTTCCCTGCCACCCTCCACTAAAAAAGGGACAACAGTGTTTTCTATGGTGCTTTGGTGTGTTTTTGGGTGGGTACATCACCTTTAATATAAAATAAAGTGCCATAGAAGTTTTTGTTTAGAAACCCAGACGTGTTTCTTGTTTCTTCAACTTTTTGCTGCAAAATTGTCAACTGCAGACATGATGGAGACAATGTAAGCATTCCAATTTATTAATGAACATTCTTTTTTTTGTAGTAGTAGTGCAACAGAACAGAGACGCAAAGTTATAAGGACGCAATACGAGGGAGCTGCACCACTGACAGACCAGTGCAAGTCAGGCTGTATGAGTCAAAACAACGTCAAGACTGGAGTGAAAACTCTGGTGTAAAAGAGTTACTGTTTTAGTTTGAATTCTACAACAAGAATAAAAATATTCTTGATTTAAGCATTAAAGAAAAGATTTTTGAATGTAGAAAAGTTGCGGAAAACAAAGTAGCTGAAATGTGGGCACTCTGTCTGGTTTTGGGGCCTGGCTAGAGGCCGGTTTGCATTTACCAATAAAATAATTCAAACCCCAGAAGAGCAGGGTAGGTTTGCTCACTCTGAGGTCAGCTTCCACCCATGTCCTCATGAAATAGTAGCTAAAATCTTTGAGATGGAAATCACCTGGTCTTTGTAAACGATGATTGCGAAAAATCCATGACACTGTTAGGTCTCAGATTTTCTAAAGGGGACGGTGCATACTATGAATTCTGCAGGGTGCCCAAACTTTTGCACACACCATTATTTTCTGTTATTTTGACAGGGTAAATGATGGAAATAAAGCCTAATTTTTTGAGAGATGGTCTCTTCTGTAAATTGATGCCTTCAGGAGACTTTTCAATCTTTTGTTGTGTTCTTTATGTACAATAATATAACATTGTACATGAGGTGCCCAAACTTTTGATCCTCACTGTATGTTATCATATGTATTGGGACTTGCTGCTTGGTTGGTGTTTATTGACCCAGTGCTCGCTGTGGGTTGGTTTTAGCTTTTTCTCTTCTTTGAATTGACAATGAAAAGTGCTTTTGTGTAAATAAAGCTAGATTGATTGATACGTTCACTCTGTTGAATAATAACCAAACAAGGTCTGATTATAACCAGACTTTTGTTCTGTTCCGCCAAACGTTAATAAGAAATGTGAACAAGTTTTAAAATGAAAACTACAGCTGATCACCACTCCATTTACTGGGGGGTGGGTGGGTGAAGAATGAGGCTGTCCAATTGCAGAAAATTTTAATTACTATGATTAGCCAACTAATGAAAAAGTGAAAACATAATTTTACAAGCAATAAAAGCACTATCACAGAATTAACTTAAATGAAGTTACTCAATTTGTTTCAATCAAACATAATTATTTTAACTAGTTTCCTTGTTCAATATTGTTATGAAAGCACTTTTTTGATTTAATGCCAACAATGTCTTAAAAAGCTATTTTACCTGCTGTTTGTGACTTAAATAACATCTCAGATCTTTTGTGTGTGTCTTGTCTGTCTTTGTATCATAGTTTGCATTATAGTTGGTGATGGCACAGTTGACACAGAGAACATTTTAAATCAGCACTCAAATTATAAACGTTGCTGACCACTAAGCTAGAGTAAGTGAAGAGGGTTTTTAATTCATTTGATAAAAAATTAACTCATTATTTAACTTAACTAAACTAGTAATCTAGCAAATAAACTCCTCAATCGTCCTGAAGAGGTGAATTGGAACAGGCTTGTGAATCATGCTAGACACCATGTCCATTTGTTACCCTACACTGTGTTATTGGAGATCTCTTTGAGAAAGTTCCATCCGGGAAGAACATCCTGCTGCAGCAAGTGTGCATTAATGTGAGAGCAAACAGCAGCGAACAAAAGCTTAATTTCTGCGGTCGCTGTGATGTTTGCGCTCGGCTGCAGTGCCGACAATCCCAATACTGCGAGCGGTAAATTTGTAAGTAAGTTGAGAAAGATGGATTGAAGGATTTTTATTGATGGTATATACATGCTATAACAATACAATGAAGGGTTGGGTTAGCGGGCTGGCTCAGGCTCTTTATTAGCTCCAAAAACATGGCAGCAGTAGGTAAAGGATGCACTTTCCACTCTTTATCTTTATGTCCCGACACAAATTCCCTCATTTTAAATGTGTTACCCTAAATCTCCTGTTTCTGACAGACTCTCGTGTCATCAACTGAGGCGGAAACTTTAATGGAGACCAAATTGCTGTTCTTTGTGTCTGTGTTCTCCATCCCGGCCCCATGCCCTGTAGGCAAGAAGGATGCTGGGAGACTTTCACCTTATCCCATATTGATCTCTCCTGCTCAGCAGTGTCATTTATTTGCAGGGTGATATAAGTGGGAGTGATTAGAACAAGAGGCCTGATTGATTTGTGCGCGCATGCCACGCGACAACCTGGAGAAAATCCGACCTGGCGGCGAGGGAGAACATTCATCTGAGGTTTGGCCAGCTCTGTCATGCCAGAAAACATTACCCGCTGAGTGTGAGTGATTGCAGGATATCCAGGCTCTTTAAATCAGCCTGAAAAGCTTCGGAGAGGGAAAAGCAAACAAATGCAATTTGCATTCCAATTTGTTTACAGAAAGACTTGTGCGCGCAGTCAGATGATAAGATAAATGATGGTGTGTGGCTTTTGTGGAGCACTTCCTCGATTCAAACCCATCTGATTGATTTGAGGCTAAGGCTGACCCTGGAACTGAAGCATCATTATGAACATTGCCAGTGTCTTTGTTTGTGCATTATGTATGGCTGAGTTACTCCAAGAAGCATCTTTTTTACTTGCTTTAAGGAGATGCACAGAGAGAGATATTGTCTCCAATTTCCAGGCAGACTAAAACCAAGACAAAATAAGGAGGCTCTCTAATGGTGCATCTCTACCATGTTTTTTATACCTTTACTGTGTGAATCAGCATCACTCCAGCATTTGTAATAACCGTGTCACATCACTTCAAAGATTTGTTTTCCAACATTTCAGCATAAAAAGCTTGACTAAAGCTATCTCTCAACAGCACTCAGAGGATTTGGGTAATGACTACAACTTTTAATTTTTATTTCATAAACGAACTTCAATGTTTGTTGGGATGATTTTAAGAACTGACGTTCTTTAGGAATTTTTTTTAAAGTTTCCAAATTTCATAAACCTCGTAGGCCACATCATTCTGTTCCTGAAACTGCAATGCATCTCCAGATCATCACACTACCACCTCCGTGTCAGACTGTAGACAAAATCCTTGTTTTGATTGAATGTTGCACCTGATTGAAAACATTTTTTTGGACCATATTTATTGTCTTGTTTTAATTTCAAAATGAGGATGGGGTCACAGCCATCTTCTTCCTTTTCTGCTTTGTATTGTTTTCTAAAAGAACACACATTAAAAAACTTTTTTTTTAGTGTCTTTGGTAATGCTGGTAAGTTTTGGTACAATAAAACAATCCTAATTCATTAAGAATAATTTAAAAAACATCTATATAGTACAAACATAGTATTAAAAAATACATCTGAACAATATAATAATATCAACACATTTATGGATTAAAGAAATATTTTCAAACAAAACTGTATTTTACTTAACTATAAAAGTTTTGATTGTTTGCACCCCTAGAAAATGCCTTACATTAAGCTAATTCAGTCGTCATTTATCCGTGATACAGACTACTTGGAGCCAGTCGATAATGATTGGTCCGAATCTATGTTTGTATGGCAACTACTGTCACCAATCCTGAGTAAGCTTGCTTACATGCTTTTTTGAGGCATCTGATTGGTCAGTGTGTAACTTGAATCACTTATGATAAAGAAAAAATGTAATTTATAAAAAAAAAGCATTTCAATTTAAAATTGAGGTGGCACAAATAGAAAGAAAACATCAAAACCATTTATTGTTTTAATACAGTTTTGTTTGAAAAGTAAGGCCAGACTGCATTGATTTTACTTGATTAATGGTCCATATGTGGATGCAGATGTCTCTGCATGCCTCCATGTTAAACTCACCAATAATTTATTACAAAAAGCAGTTTTTTTCCTGTTAACCTTGCTTTTAAACTTTTTTAGTTTATAATTTTTAGTGCTAACTTAGATTTCCTCTCACCATCAAGATTTTTAACCCCTTTCTGATCATCCTTTGATGTTTTGTAGAAAGCGTTACCAGTGGTCTTTTAAATATGATTATGCCTTTTTTAGTCAAACTTTAAAAAACGTGTGTTGTTTTCTCAGACATGGTTTCATTAGAGCCGAAGAAGAGAGCCAAAGCTTCAAAAGTAGGCCTCTGAGTTGTGGGTGGAGTAGGCCTGTCCCTTCTTCCCATCATTTAACTCTTTTGCTAAATTGCAGGGAGTTTGTGGCTTCCCGTTGTAGCTTCTACGTCACACCTCCAAGCTTTTTCCAACAGCCTTTTTTCCTCTGCCCCTGATTCCCAACAATTTGAACAAAGAAATACACATAATTTTGAGCTTAATCTTGCTTTCATATGTCCTCTATCATTAGAAAAATGTCACAAGAACATGTTAAAAAGACCATTTTCACCGAAGTGGATTTTTAAGATACCTTGTGGTTCAAACAAAATAAAATAAATGTCTATTTTATTTTTTTCAATTTGGGATGTTTACTTATTTTGGATGTAGAATAGCTCTTAATTTACTAAAAGTAGATTTTAGCCCCAATATTGAGGGACATATTTCTGGAATCGAATGGGGTGACTCACAGTTTAGCTGACACTAACCTTTTCCACACTACATGCATGCAGTTGTGTATTTGTGACCCAACACATGTTCCCAATTTTCTTGAAAGCCAAGCATGTTCTTGTAAAGTTGTACATCCTCCTGTGAAACATGACAAGTTTCCCCTTCTTCTTGCAAAGGGCATCGTCTTCCGCCCATTATGGCCTTTTTTAATGAAGAAGATAAGGGTGGGAAACATCAGGGATGATTTCACAGGACAGTTTCCATCTAATGTCTGCGGAAGCTAAAGGGGCCGTTAAAAAAATCCCTCTGAAAATCTCAGCGTCTGCTGCTTGATTGCTTCCACAATAAGTCGGTTAACGGCACCTTCTGTCGCCCTGCAGACAAACCTTAACTGTAAATGCCACAGTGATATTTTCACGTCACAAATCTCCCAGCTCTGCTATCTCAATGTTCTGACCCTGTTTGGTGATGAGTGCAGGCTGAGCCCTGCAGCGTGGTGGTTGGTAGCCGCGGCGGTGGGGGAGACAGTCTTCAAACAGCAGGTATGAACAATTAAAGCTGCTGGAAGTTTGCATTCCAAGGCTGCATTGAGACAGCAGCAGATTATATGGCAAACGTGCTGCTTTTTTAAAGAAGCCATCCTGTACGTCCCTATATGTTGTTGGACAAATCTTCAGGGTCCTAATTAGAGAGGCGTCGTCTTTGCAGCCCTGCACTGCAGTACAGTCTGCTGGGATGGATTTGTAATGTAAATATTGCTCTTTATTGATCAAGCCACTTTCGGGGATAATTAAAATAATTAGAGAGCATTTATGACCCGATCGTTTTAAGACCAAAAAAACTGAGACCCCTGTAAAAGAGTCTCCTTATTTTCCAAACAATAATCAGAATTATTGTTAGAGTAAACAAAACAAATCTAATGGTCACAGGAAGTTGTGTTGACTTACGCAGACCATCATCAACAATCTGTCTCCCAGCACTTTGCAGAGAGAGTCTCACTAATGAACAGTCCATCACACAACTCAACTATGGGTGGAAATCTGATGAAGGCCCCCAGACAGTGACGCATTGGAGGCCAAAGCAAACTGAGAAAGAGCAGAAATGTCTTTTTTAACCCTTTAAAGCTACACCAGGCATGTGTCACACATTCTCAAACACGCATTTAGTGCATGGTGTTCACACAGGTCTGTCGCTCCCCAATACTAGCGCATGCACTCACAGTTTTAAGAGGCTTGGTGCAAAATGTTGAAGTGATGCAAATTTAGCTCACCTTGCTCCAGATTTTTGTCTTTCACAGATCTGTTCCAATTTGTGAAAGACTTGGAGTCACATAATTCCAGCCAGGTTAAAACTGCAATTGTTAATTCTGCCTTTATGGCCAATGTTCAAACTGTTGGCACTTTTGTGTTTCAAAAAGGACCCAAGAGTCACTACCAAGTCCGAGTCCCTAATTGGTCAAAGTTTAACTCTTTTAACTTTAACACACGTTCAGTGGCTGCTCGCATTTTATGTGAGCTCCAAAACATACTAAAAAAGTAGTGTTGCAACCCGTGAACACTGGAGTTTGGACTAAGGAAACCTGAAACATATAGCCTTTTTTATTAGATGCCCATTGTCGGGGCCGGTGTGAATCTAGCATTGGGGATGTTGCCAGTGACACCTAAATGACAAGTTTTTTTACATGTTGTGACTCAAGGATTGTGTACGCAATCAATGTTAGTCAGCCGATTCTGTTGCAGAGAAATTTGGCTGTTCAGCTGATTCAAATGTTGATCGTGTAAAAACTTTACTACTGTAAAGTGTTCATGTCCGGCTGCTTTTCTCCACTTTACAATCCACTGGAATTACTTTAATTGCGTAAATAGTTAAATAGTTACAGCAGACCAAAGAATGTAGTGTTAAAAGGTTGAAAAAAACATGTTGACCAAATCACAAATGAGTTATTTGCAAACCAAATTAGTTTAATCCAAGACAAAAAAAAAAAAGAAAGAAAGGCAGGTGGTCCCTATTGATCTGCCTTCTTTTCTGGCTGTATTAGTTATTGATTTTTCTTTAAAACCTTGTTTCTAGAAAAGTTGTTCCGGAATGACAATGTTATGAGAACACAGAAACCAACCACTTTTCTTTACCAAAACATTCATTCACAGTCATTGCCTTCTTTTTTTTAAAGTAAAGTTTCTTTCTTTGTAAAATGTAAAATTTTTGCTCTTCGGTTTTTCATCAAGTTTGCCTCATTTCTAGAGACCAACAAAGGGAAAAAATATGATCCTTTCACTAACTGTTCAAGCACACACAGTGTGTCAGTGTATCGGTCCAGCCATGCTGAGTTGAGCAAAATGACATGTGGCCTTTTTCAGCTGAAATAACCAGAAACCTTCTGGGAAAAAGTCGTCATCTCTGTGGTATCTCGTGTAGAGATCACACTTTCTTCTCACTCCAAGTTAATACTAGGATAGCTGTAATAATGACAGACGAGACTAGTATTTACCGCACTATAAGGTGCACTTTATCTAAAAAAAACAGCTTAAAATGCGTAATAATCTAGATCTCTTTATATAGGGATTAATTTTGATTGTGTTTACTGATAATTAAGAGGTACACAACGCTCTGTCAAAATCTTGGTTGATGAGTCTAGAACTTGTTTGTAACACGTTATCCATGTTTCGTTAAAAGAACTATTGCGATTATGCTAACTGACAACCTTGTTAGTAACACAAAAAACAAACAGTCAGACACCGCTACCCATTAACCTTGTTAGCTTATGTACAATATTTGTATCTTCTAACCTTAGCAGTGTCAGACTATGTTTTCTTATGTTACTAACAAGGTTGGAAGTTAGCATTGTCACAGTGATGTTTGTTTTAGCTGTATCAGTCTGTTTTTTTACGTGTTGCAAACAAGGTTTTTAGCGTAAAGACGTTGCATAACACTTTTCAGTAAAATCTGGTGACTGTTTCTCCTGTGTTGGTTTGTGTTCATACACAACTTAATGCTGCTGACCTCGCTACAGCGAATCATCTCGCTCCATCTGTCCTCCACCCTCCTATGAGTCTGAGCTCATAGATGATCTCTTCACTTTGTAATTAGACCGGATAACCTGCAGACCATCAGCATTTATGGAGGTTCTCACACCTGTTTTGTTGAAAAAGTAAATTTGCTCAGTAACTTTAAGGTTAATTGTTGGGTATTGATAGAATGTTAACCAATATTTTAGTTTTCATACACAGACGTTCCCTTGTTTGGCTTTGAAGTTTGGAAGGAAAAGAGGACAGAAAAGAAAGTTTGGACCTCAAACAGCAGGATCAGTGATATTTGCTGGGTTTCTCTGCTTAATTCAAGGTCTTGCTGTGTAAACGATCAGACCAAATTCTGCTTCTCTCACTGTAATAAAAGCACTTAGTCTGCATCTTCTCTCAAGAATTGATCTTGAGTGTCCTTCCCTCCACGGAGACTTCGTTTTGTCCCAAGTCCTCATTTGTAATCTATAGACCCCCTTTTCTCCTCCTCCTCCTCTGTCCATTGCTACCTCCTTCACTCTCCTTTCTGCCCCCCCCCCGCTCCATACATCTGAGTTGGTAACATTTGCCGCCTTACCGCCTGAAAGTCGTTCATCCTAATGTGGGAGGAAGCGTCGACTTCCGCCGGCCTCCTCATGACTTATTCAGGGTAATGTGCGACAGCGGCACTCTAAATGGTGTCCTGTTGGAGAGCCTCAAACAAACGGCTGGCTTGTAGCACCCCGTCAGATTAATGAGAGATGCCAATCGATGGCGAAGCCCCAAAGGGGGAATTTGTGAGCAGGAAACTCAACAGGACTACAGTATTCCAGGAGCGTACATAATGAACCATATGTTTGACCAGCTGAACGTATGTATGTCTGTTTATGTGTTTGAGGTCTCCCGGCCCCTCGGGATGAATGCATAAACAGGGAGATAAGTGTCTTGCTCAAGGACACTTTGTCAGGCCATTTGGATGTAAATGACCAGCACGGATTTGATATTTGAGCTTCCGAACTGCTTTTGCATTAATTTATTCATGGAGGCCTCAAATGTGAAGGCATGTTGCCTGCCGGATCCTGCTCTGGAAGTGCCGGATCTGAGTGGTTTTACTGCAGTTTTACCCCCGGTAAACTGTTTCCTCCCTATCGATCCTGCAAAAAAAAAAAAAAAAGGCAAACACTCGCAAGCGTAGCAGTTTGGTGGTCAGCTCAGGCTTCGAACACAAGCATCGATAAAACTACAGATGCAATACACGCCACATCCCAGGAGTGCTTCTTTTTTTTTTTTTTTTTTTTTTGCTGCTTGTCTCCGTTAAACTCCCAAACAATGACACGCCAATTAACCTGCGTCATTAGTTTGAAAAGAGGCTCCTCTTATTGAAACCATGCAGCACAACTTTGGGGAGGCTTTTGCATTATTGATCCATTGTCAGAGCCGGAAGCAACGCTCGTCATCGGGGAGTTGACGCAGACTGCAGCGAATTACTGTAATGACTATCTGTACCATCTGAAAATCCACTTTCATTGTTAACCACTAATGGGCTGTACCGTGTTGTTAGTGTGCTCGCTAATGCATTGTGAATTAGCTAGATTCTTTTCATCTGTTTTTTTTAGATAGATTTGAGATTTGTGTTGTTGGAAATCTACAAGGGCCATTTTCTACACGTTGTGCACATTGTTAGGAAAAGACAAAAAGTCCAATATAGCACAGAAGTATTTCAGCTTAAAACACCACACATTATATTTTTACAAAAATAAA
This sequence comes from Oryzias celebensis, assembly GCA_014656515.1. NCBI lineage: Eukaryota > Metazoa > Chordata > Actinopteri > Beloniformes > Adrianichthyidae > Oryzias > Oryzias celebensis. The sequence goes on from BNCR01000012.1 coordinate 40,749,878, forward strand.
ACATTTTATAAAGTTTTTAAGTTTCGGTCGAAGTGTATTCTATTTTTTTTTTAAATGCATGTGTGTGTTTAATTTTGTTCAGTGTCCTTTCCATTTAAAGTTCAGCTACCAGACAAAATCTCAAATAAAAATTAATTGTGTGTGTGTACGTGTGTGTGTGTGTGTGTGTGGGGGGGGGGGGGGGGGGGGGGGGCTGTTTTAATTGTTCTTGCTACTAATTGCCCACCTAAAATCAGTTTTTTAAAGTTTTAAAATGGGCAACATTTTGTCGTTGAAAATGAAACGTGTCGTTTCTACAATTGGTGATAAATGTCTTGATTTACTTTCTGTTTAGTTTATTTTGTTGTTTTATTTATTTAAATGCATAGCAAAAAAATCGCAATATATAAATATATATAAATATATAAATATAAAATATAAAATATAAAAATATATAAATGCATGCTTGGGGTGCTCAAGGGTTCATTCTAAAAGGGACTTTTATGTGTGATAAAATGTACTTCAGTTTAAGGTTAAGATGTAAGTGTATATTACATAAATGTTTCTAAATATGCTTCAGTCCTTAAATATTATGAGCCAGGGAAGGTTTATTTTACCTAGCTTATTCTTTTCAACTTTTACCTTTAACTTCACTAGCAATATGATTGATATCTTAACGATTACATTCGGTTGTTTTATTGCAATTACATTGACAAAGGTAAATTAAATGCCTAAAATAAGAGCTTTTTCCAGTGTAGACAAGACTCTTCTCACTATTGCCTACCTATGCAGTTGCAGGGGGCCCCTTGGCAGGTGCTCCCTGTGCCAATCCCCAGCCCGGATGAAATACAGGATTGTGTCAGAAAGGGCATTCAGCGTAAAACTCTCTGTCAAACTAATTGTGTGAATCAGTGCAAAAGGAGTTGCTGTGGTGACCCCTGACAGGATGTGCTAATAGGTGAACAACAATAAAAGCCTGACATAAACTTTGACTAATAGTTGTGGACAAGGGACTACAAGACGCAAATGTTTATTTTTTTTTTCCCATATTGTGGAAAAATATACCAATTTACACTTTGCAACAAAATGCCCACCAAGTCGTTGGCCCTGTGGCCAAGTGTTTGGGTTTCGTTGGTTTATTTAATATATGTTGAGTTTTGCCCCACTCATTTGTTGATGGTTTTACCCACAGTCATGTCATCTTATTTTTTCTTGTCATTAACTATGTCAAATATTTATTTTTGCTGAGTACACAGTATGAGGACATTTTGATAAATCTATGAGTATGTAACAGGGGCAAATTTTTGCTCAAAGGCACAATAAGAACAAAGTAGCGCAAAAATAATATGGTCAAGTTCTGCTAAGAAACGTTCCAAAATAGAACGACTCCTAAATGTTAGCTATTAAGTCAAAATCTTGAATTATCCAACATGACAAATGGATTCCCTGTTTTCTTACTTGGAATCAGTTGAATGACTTTGATGACTTATTCTTTTGCTCTAGGTAAAGTCGGATGGTTATTAATCCATATCAATGCTATACATATAGAAACAATAAATAAATGAGTGGCAAAAGTTGGAAAACTCCTTTTTATATGCATTTTTTATGGCACTTTATCACTTTTATGGCCTGAAATCTGCCTTTCCACTTTCTTCATCAGGCTGTAAAGGATTGAAGGAAACCATAAAAGGAGGACACCCCTCCCCTCTGCACCACACATGTATTGTTAACCAGCAGACAGGAGAGATCCTCTTATATCTCATTACCCATAAAGGTAAGGATAATGGTGAGTTTAAAACCAGTCTTTACACTTTCTAACAGCCTTTCCATTTCATTCCAGCACAATTTCAATTTCAGCAAGGAAAGGAGGTTGGTATTTTTGTATTTTTTCTGCCCACACTGCTTATTCTAAAACCCATGGCCTTAAAAAGAGAGGGAGGGGGGCAGGGCATGATCCTGCGCTTCATTACAAATGGAGCGCACGCGCTCTCCCAAAGTGATACGTAAGCAAGAAAAGAAGTCCAAGCTGAGGGCTTGCCGCCCCGTGTGAGCCGCGAGTGCGCCTCGCCACCTTCAAAGAGCATTTTCAAACAGCATTTTGGGAGGTTTGCCAAGCTCTCTGCTAACCCCCCGGAAATATTTTCAAAAACAATTTGGTTTGGGCCGTTTTTTGTGATTTCTAGTCTTGAATGTTTTAAAGCCTCACGCGCCGTTGGCTGACTTCCAATGACAAAAGGCGATAAATATAAAGACATCATTGCACACAGGTGTAACGTCCAAAGGCGAGAGCTGCAAGTAATTACCAATAAAGGGCAGGTCATTAGCCCCAATGGGTCACAAGTGCAAGGGGAAAAAAAAACCCATATCGAGTGTCATTGGCTGGATGAATCAATTTTACAACTTCTATGCTTGGCTTTTATTTGGTTTTGCAGGTAGAAAGACGTTTTAGCATCCCTAAGCTGCCAGACAAGAGAAACATTCAGCACATTTTCCGTCAGTGCATCCTGTAAAAACTCCCAGGGTTATGCCTCTCAGAGGAGCTGGGGGGGGGGGCAAACGATGAGGCTTCTGGAAGCAGCGGCGGATTTTAAAGACAAACGTGCTCAGTCAGACATGACTCTATTTGCCTAAATATCCTCAGCCTTTGGACCATTATCAGCCAGCTCAGGCCTGCAGTTTGGTTTTATTCTTTACCCGTGCTCTATGGTGGAGATGTAATTATAGATGCTGTGTTATATGTGGAGGATGCATTTGTGTTTCCATGCATGCATGCATGCAGAAAAGTAGGGTGCACAACACACCGTGGCGCTTCTGCCACTTGCACCCTCTTCAAAATATGACGCAGTGTCGTGCTACTTTTACACCGACCTCGGCAACGTGCGTTCAAGCCACCGCTACCAAAAAAAGTCTATGTAAATGCATGAAAATGCTCATTTATGTTTCATGTTCACACATTGCCACGCAAGTTTTGGGGATCTACATTCACAACAGACGGCTACTGAACGTGTGATGATAGTTAAACCAGTTGCCCAATCCAGGACTGATTTGGTAGTGACGTACAGGAAGTCTTTTTAGAAGACCAACTGTTAGGAGGAGAAATTAACAATTGCGGTTTGATTGTTACAGTTGCGGCATGAAAATCTTTTTTGCTGTGGGTGACAGGTTGCAGCAAACAAAAAAAAAACACATAAGGGTATACAGGGGTGAAGTAGGTGAGATGCAGGCACGTCGTACAGCTTTGTCATTTTGACTGTTGGAAATGAGAAAATTAGACAATCAGAGTGAGTCAGGTTGGGTGGACATCCAAAAGTTATCCTATGTGCACTTATGTATCACTTTGCACACAGTCAGTAAGGTGCTTTGCACTAACTTCACCTTACACTCACCCCACCGTTGAAAATGGCACGTTCCATTTTCATGTCCCTCCTAAAGATGGTCGCACAGGCCAAAAAGGAAACTGAAAGACACACCTACGCTCCCTGTAGGATGAGGCCACATCTGTGATCCTCAAAAATCCTGGACAACCCAAAAACCTGCAGCACCATACGGATCCACCCCTGCCTGACTAAGGCATAAGTGAGAGAATTTCCAGATGGCAGGGAACTGTAAAAACATTCAAGCAGGGAAAATGTTTGCTCCAAAACCCAATTCTACAGGTCTCTGTGGGAGGTTCTCCTGATGAAGGAGTTTCTCATCCCTAAAGCTTGTTTTTCCTTCCGTTGTGTTGATTGCAAAAAGCCGTAAAAGCCAATCGCCTGTAAACGGTTGGCGTTGAAAGAGGTCATCCACTGATCCAAGTGGAAAACAGGCACCGTGGAACTACTTGGAGATGAATGACCGCCGGATCCTTCAGCTGACAGGAGCAACCCAACTGTCTGTGCTTCCAGGGATGCACTTATCTGCTGCATTCCCACTCAAGTGGTCAAGGGTCAAGCATGTTGACCCATGCTGCTGTTGAGTAGCCTCTTCTGATTGACCAGCATCTGATACATGCAGACTCCCTCTGATCCATGTCTCTCTTAAACCCCCTATCTCCAGCAGAGATGAAGAAGACTGTCTGGGATCCCTAGGGGGTTGAAATCAAAGTTGACCCCCTCTGCGGCCAGACTACAGGGGTAGAGAGAGGGGCCAAACAGAAGGCCTCAAGCAGCTTTCAGGTTCAAAGGCCTTTATCACCTCCAGAAGCTTACCACTGTCACCTCCAGTCGAAACCAGCGTCCTTTGATTGTCTCCTTGTCCTCTTGTATCTACCGGGGGTAATCTGCCTCCGCTGACACATGCTAAAGGCTGTTAGCTCTGATAGTGATGTTTGGAAGACAGGAAGCTGCCCCGCTCACGTTTGGCAGGGCATATCTATACGATGTGGCGTCAGTGTTTAACCCCCCACCCCTGATTCTTTCATTTTATTCCTTCCCTTCATTTTGGGATGAGGTTGCCCAACCTCCAACCTTTCCTTGCTTTGTTTTGTTCCCCGAGTTAGACGGGTTTTGCATGTCAGTGGTGTCACAGCGGACTCCGCCGGCATCAGATTTCCTCCGACAGTGTCCTGCATCCTGCAGGAGGCACGCTGGGGCGCATTCCTGAGGATGTTGGAGGAGGAGGGCAAACGCGCCTCATTGGCTTTCCTGTGATGTCCTCCGCCGCTTTGAAGATGTCCTCCAGCTCTGTTCACCTTTGAATTCTTATCACGGTCCAATAGATCAGTAGTGAAATATACCCTCAAAAAAGTTATGAATTCATGAATTTTACACAGGAATATCTTTCAGCCGGTCCCTATCACCGGGGGGAAAGTTTCCCTCCTCGGAAGCAAAGTTGCAGCCCGTAAAAAAAAAAGAGATAGAGGCATTGATATTCCATGCTAACACCTGCATCATGTTGCCTGGAATTAACTGTATGTGAGGGAGGATCTGTGCTTATTTCATTGAAAGGTCACCTTTTTATAAGCCTGATAAAGGTTGAGATTGTGTAGCGCGGCGTAAAAAGTGATTTATACAGCGCGTCGGGGAGGGGGGTTGCAGGCAGATTCTCTGTGTGGAGAATCAGGAGAACCGTGTGGGATCTCAGGAGAGCTGTCAGGGTCCCCTCGCAATAAACTGGACTGTTCTGGGATTGCCATGACGCTTCCATGCCAGCGGAGTTTGGACATGCTGATGGAGGACGTCTGCACTGTTCAGTCTGCTTGTACTTCCTCTAGTGGTGTGAGTGGCAGCATTATATGAGAACTGGACTTGGTGACACCCTGCCGTCCCCCAGGCTCCAAGAAGCCAAAATCCCATAGACTTCTATGAAGAAAAAAAAAAAAAAAAGCTTTTACTCAGTTATTATATTTCAGGCATAATAACACCCCCCACAGAAAAAAAAGATTACATCACCGTCATCAAAACCATAAAAAAATTAAATCTGACCAAAATCTTATACATGGTTAAAACTAATATTTTAAAATCCACAAGAAAAAACGGAAACAAATTTTGGGAAATTTCCGAAGGAAGTTTTGAAAATATTATGGGAAGCCCACACAACTTACTACTTAGAGGCCATTTTGTGGCAAAGCGTGAAATTTGGCGATTTTCACATTTTCTCACAGTATGGGAAAAGAAAGTGTTTATTTGAGTAATCATCACAAAATTTCAGTTTAAGTCTGCAACCACAATCGCCATTTTATTGACCTTTGACCCTGGGAAGAGGACTAGGTCTTGAATTAGGTGAAAAAAAAAGCTTTTGTACCAGCTAACATTTTAGTCATCTTAGGCTTTTTGATCTGTCACCTCTCAACTGCTAACTTGTGGAGCTACTTCATAAAAATTGTTTTAATTAAAATTTTTAGATTTTGAACGACGTTAGAGTGGCGAGCTCAGAAAGTGGCATTCCCTTGTTTATTGTACATTTTCTATCGAGATATTGTGAAAAGCTGAAAAAAAAAACAATGTGACTGCATTAAGAATGTTGCCGAGGGTAACCAAAAATAAAACTCTGTTGCCAGGAAAGTCCGAAAGTTTACTTTGGCTAAATCTTCTAAAAATTACATAGAAATGTTCATCACCCACAGGCGACCAAAACAGAAAATGGTTGCTATGAAGATAAAATCAACAAAATAGCTGCCATTTTGAAAAATGTCCTTTTTTTTTTCTTTTTCATGAATTTGTCATATGCAGCTCTTATCAGGGTGGAAGAAGCAGAGGAGGAAAGTGAACCACCAGAAGGGCAGGTAAAAAGGGGGTACTGGTGAGGTGGCAAGGGCGAGGGCGGATGGAGGGCGTGGTTGGATAACGTCTGTGGGCCATACAACGGCGCTTAAGGCTTTAATTCAACATGTTCTTCCTAATTTTTTGGACCAATCGCTGCTTACAGACAACATCTAACTCCAACATGGTGGTGTGCACATTGCAAAAAAATCGTGGTTGAATTATTTTGACACATTGACTTGGTCCAGTTCTGATTTACTGCCAACGGTCGGCAGGGAGCAGGGACTCACTGCTGCTCGGGTTTGCACTTGCAAAACAATCACAAGCGAGTAAGTGTGCATTATGGACACAAAGACCTGCGCAAACAATGTCCGAGAGACAGCTGTGATTTACGTTTTCCTCGTGGATGCAGGTGGAACAATCACGTCCCGTCAGCCTCTGTGCTCTGCCGAGTGCAGGAGGTACAGTGTGAGAATCACAGCCAGTCAGAAATCTGGGAGATCGCCAAAGCCGATGGAGTAAACAACTGTGATTTACTTCTCTTTTATTGTGCAGTGAATGGAGCGGAGTCGTCGGTCACCGTAGCCTCTTGTCTCTCTTGGAGCTGGCCCGGGGGGCAATTGTCCCGGAGGTGGAATGGAACGGGGAAGCAGCTGGAAGAGTGAGACTGCAGCAACAATAGGGAAACCTCACACCCAGCGACAACATCACATCCTCCCCTTTACTTATCGGGACGCATCTGTTTCCTGGAGGTCCTGGCGGCAGGGCCGCGAACACCCCGGCAGGAGCTGGTGCTGCGCCGGCCTGCACAAACGCAGGCGTGGCCGTTTATCTCTCTGCACTTCTACAACTGTAAACACTCAGAGGATGTGTAGCGCGTCCTCGACAGCCTCCGCAGCCCAACGTAACAATAGCATGAGTGTCGACATGTCATTAGGGAGGGAGCAGATGCTGGACACAGGAACTCTGAACTCACTCGTGTAATGTTTCAGGCGTGTGCACAAGTGTTTACTCGAAATCCAAACTGACATTTTCCGATGGAAAGGGGGTTGCTTTCCAAGTCGCGGAACAATCTTTTCCGTCCAGAGTCCTTCATCAAGGATCTCCAAACTTCCTTAAACTGATCTCCCAACTGATATCCCAACATACAACTTGGGTTGGGATTCAATTTTCAAATGTTCTACTTTGACATTTGATCATCAGCCACACATTCCTCGTTCATCAAACCGGTGCTTAATCGTTTACATGCAGTTAATTCATGTGTGGAGATTTCCTGCATTTTTTTCCTGCCTGCACCTCGGCTTTTGAATGCAGTTTCTTTTTTTTTTTGCACTTTTAGAGGTTTTTAGGACATTTTCTTTCCTCTTTAATTCTGATTTTGGTGCAGGACATTTTCTGCATCCAATAAGCCCATAAGTCAATTTCTAACTAACTCCTGCTGCTTAGCAAAAACTATGCTCTAGAATTGGTTCAATTCTGCAACATTTATAAATATATATATATATATATATATATTCATATATTATATTCTACATACAGTAAATAAACTTTCTATTGCTTTGTATAATTTTATTGGTGTCATTTATGCACATTTAACATGGATATTTTTGTCCCCTTTTTTCATTTTTTTACATTTCCACTTTGTTTAGTCAGTTGCTATGACAACTGTTAATTTGCAGCAGTCTATCTAATTGCATAGTTTCCATCACACAGTAGAGGCAGTTTTTACAGTACATCTATTTAAATGCAGCGTATTCTAGTAATTGTTGCCCTTTCTTCGTTCACAGAACAGACTAGCTTAGGGGTTTGTTTTCTTACTAACTGCAGTTTTTTTTTCTTTATTTGCACAATGCTTTCTTTAGTACATTTATGTGAGTGTTCCATGTTTGATCATCTTCTAATTGGTTGGATCCACTGCAGTTTATTCCCTGCAACATTGTTTTTTAATTGCTGCATGAATTTTTGAATTTTATTTGATTTGTATGCAGCTTCCAAGTTATTATACTTTTGGATGATTAGAAAGGAATATTTCAGTATATGCAGCATGCTGGAGGTATTAATTAATGGCCACATTTTTTATATTTTCGATATTTGCACCATTTTTTTTCATTTGTAGCACATTTACCTGCAGTTTTGACTACTTGTGATTGTTCTTTTGGTCACTTTAGTTTATGATATTTGTTTTGTAATTGTTTGGACTTTGGCCTCCTTAGTTTTTTCCAGTTTTGTTGGGTTGATATCAGAGCTTGTCTTTTGCATGTTTTTGCTGTTTTATTTCCATTGTATTTTTGTGTATATTATATTATTGCCTTTCATGGTCTGCAAAAAACTGTTGATTTAGTTGTTCTTGTTATTGTTTGCCTTTTTTGTTGCTTTTTGCATTCAGTTTCTGAATTTTTAGCATTTTCCTACTTTTATGTCAGCAAGGTTTTTTGCATTTTAAACCTGTTTCACATTCAATTGATGAGGTTCCTTTTTTTTTTTTTTTCTCAAATCTCAGTTCTTGTTTCCTTTTTGAGCTTTTACGGCAAATCCAAAAATGTTTTTCTTTTTCTCTTTAAGTCTGTTGTTTCTGTCTTGTTGAACTGTCAAGTGGTGAGGTGAATAAAGTTTGTTAAAACAGGGATCGCCCTCTTGGAATTCCTCTGATAACTTTTGAGGTGTTACATAACTTCCTGACACATGTTCAGCTGTACGCTGTCCAGCCTCCTGTGTTATGCAACTGCCTACATTCTAGAGTCACAGCAAGACCTTATAGAAGGTATTTTTATGCTTTTTTATTGCAGTTTTAGTGGCTGATTACACAAAGTTTGCCGAGGACGATGTGAACTTTGCTGGTTTGTGTTTTTTATGGCTGCTCTTTCTTTGTCTCTATTTGTTTACCTGTCCATCCTAACTTTTATCTTTTTTGTTTTGATTTTTTTTTTTCAGTTTTTTGGGGGGGTTTTTTGTAGAGGCTTTTTTTTTAATTTATACAAATTTTAGTTAATTTTGGATTTCTTCACACCATCATGATTGGGGGGGGCAGTCACAGGATTTGGGGGGGCATACCCATTCCTATATCCGGCCTTGAATTCAGACTTTTTTCACCTCCTTGTGTAGATTTCAGATTTTTCTCTCATTGTTGCTCTCAAATGACTGACAGAAGTTGCGGCATCTTTGTGTTTTGAATATGCAAAACAGAGGAAGAGTGCAGCAGCGATGAGGCGTCATCCAGTGGATGCACCGCAGGGCAGAAATGAGACTTTGATTATATTAGTTCCATTTTCTTTTCTGTCACATATCAGGATCTCAAAGGCATCAGTCCCCCTTGAGTTATAAGTGGCCATGAGAAATGATGACATTGTGCTCAGCTCCTGGTCTCCATCCCACACAGCAGCATGACTTGGCACAAAGATGCCACCACCACCCAGTCGGTATTATCCGTGTGCATCAAGCCTCCAAATGCCCGCATGATTCCGTCGTGTCAAGCATACTGGTTCCAACTGGTCCCTCTTTTTGTTTCGATAGAGCCACCAAACCAGAGCTATGAAAAAAAGGTGGTGATGAACGGGCCAGTGAACAATGACACTAAACGAAATGTCTGAGTCAGTTCAAACATTTCCAAATCCTTCCTCTTATCCCGAGTTCCCTGCTGATGATCCATTATCCCTGCTCCACAAAAATCCCTTTAAATGGGTGGGCTTAGAATGGCAAATGAGACATGAAACAAAACTGCCTATTCATCTGCACATCTAACAAGAGTCCCATTAAATCCACTCCAGGGATGAGCCTCATTGAAAGAAAGTAAATACCTTTATGTAAACAAGACACTCCTGCCACATTATTAGTGATCAGCCAGTTTTTTTCTCACTTTCTTCACATCTTCAGCAGAAAAAGCTAACAACCCCATGGAGCCCTGCTTTAATCTGAAAGAGGGAAAGTGGGCGGGACTTTGAAGGACCATCAGGATGCATTTCCAAGATAATCTATAGATGTGTGTGTTGATGTCACACATTGGTTTGTAATTAAAGTTGACAAAGCAATTTCCTATTTTAGGCAGGTTAAAAACTAAGTGGAGCCAGGTAAGTTCACCAGTTGGCCACTAGGTGGCTAGTTATATAATCAAGTCAGCCCATTTGTTTTCTATGTGGCCTAACTTTACTTGAGCTAAGTTAGTAATGTGTGCCGTAACGGCGCAAAGCAGAATTAGTGGATTTACGTTGATTTCAAATAATGGACGATTCACGATCTGTCAAAAGCTGTGTTTTGTTCAAGTATTGCCGGCGCCATCGCTAATATTAAAGGGTTAAGATCGAAAGTGTGCCGTATTTTGATTGACAGGTGGGGATCAGATTAGTCACTTCTATGGTTCCACGTTTAATTTAACTAACTACCCAAAAAATTGGAGGTTGGAATTTAAGCTTAAATTCCTCAGCCTAGCTGCTGCAGTTATTATTTCATACAAAAATGCTTTAATGCTTCTCTATAAAGCAGCACGACTACTGGATATCATCGCAAATAGGCTTGACCCTTAAGTCACATGGAAAAAAAAATCAACAATCCACAAGGGTGGAAACTGAATCCGGTTTTACAGCAGGAAACAAGAGCCGGCGGTTTGCTCGACTCTACAAAGCTCACCAGCAGATACTTCAGAGCTGGAAATGGATCCCACCGAGTGAGAGGTCTAATGGGAAGATTCCTCTCTCGGAGCGGCCCGCGTGCCAAAAGCCCTCACAGTTAATGACAGGAGTTGGCGGTTAATCACATCCTCATGGAGGGATCAGGGTGCAGCTGCGGGGAGCAAAAGGCCTCGCCGCAACTTGCCATCGCAATTACCTTTCAGCAATTACGGCGAAGATACCTCAGCAACATGAGACGCATCTGACAGGCAGTGCAGTACGGAGGCGGTTCATGGATCAGCCAGGCGAGTGGATCAAAATGTATTTTTCAGGAGCTCAAAAGTTTGAAAAAAACCCAAAAAAGAATGGACACAACCACCCTTATGGGTAGGTACGGTCTGTCTGCGGTTAAGAAATTGGCAAACCTGTGAGTTAGTAAAAATCTTTACGAACACTTCTGTTTACAGGCCTGCTGCAGGTGACAGGTCATATCAACATTAGGGTAAGTAAGAAAGACGTAGGTGAGACACAGGCATATCGTACAAATTTTTCATTATTCAATCCCCTTAAACCCTTCGCACTAGTGTACCCAAGGAGCCCTGTTGTTCACGTGATGAGAGTGCGCTCCTTGCATGTAGCTTGTCCTACAGGCATTTCTCTTATTTTCCGCTCAATGAGGCGAACTTTCAAGGAATGGTCCATTTTTAACTATATTTTTAACGTATGTTAGAGATAAGGCGGCCATAAATAAGTGCTGTGGAGACAATTTGGAAGAACTACTGGATGCAGTTGGAAAAGAGAGAAATATTTCTAGGTGTAATCATTGACAAAAAATTAAGCTGGAAGAAAAACTTCCAAAATATCTAGATCAATACCTATAGCTACTGTAAAGTCAAATATTTCCTAAATGAGTCATCATTGAACACTTTGCTCTTCATTTTTCTCTAAATGACTCATTGTGTGGAAGTGTGAGGAAGCGTCATTCAATTCAGTCTTTCTTCTCCAAATAAAAGCTTTAAGAATTATTACCAAGTCACCTTATACAGAACCAACAAATCCACTTTTTATCAAACTAAAACTTTTGAAATTTAGAGATTTGATTGATTTCAAAATAATTCAATTCAAGTTCAAAGTAAAAAGTAAACAATTGGCAGAAAGCATCCAAAAGCTCCTCCGCTTGAGAGAAAATAAATACACTCTGAGAGGAACAAACATGTGCATCAAACTACCTGTCAGAACAAACGGGAAACTCCACTGCATTTCCACAAGGAGGGTGCAGTTATGGAATCATTGTGAGGAAATCATTAAAAATGGTCAAAGCATGCTTAGAATAAAGGCACTTATAAAGGATGAAGTAGCAAATAAAATATGAAGAAACTAATAACAAACTTTGATTTTTGTCTCTCGTTATTTGTTACTTTGCTGCTCTTTTCAACATATTGTTATTCATATTACTCTGTGTACAGATAAAGACCTCTATGAATGTTTAGTTTGGGCTGAATAAGAAAGAGGAAGCTTGGACTTGATAAGCTAAACACACCAGAATGAATCCATTTGGAAGGACCTCAAGGTAATAATGTGCGCTGTCGATTATTTGAAAAAAAAAAGGCTTTTAAGTGCACCTTCTAGTGTGGAAAATGCGTATCACACACTCACATACTTGGGATTTGCACACTCACAGTAAGGAGTCAATTCTCACATATTTACAGTGTGATGGGAGAGCACCTTATGACATCATCACAAAGCGTCACTGGTCAAGTGTGTACAACTTGCATTATCCTTACCACTACTTCATGATACCACACACACCACAATGGTACATTCCATTTCATGACATCCCTCATGGTGGTGGCATGAGCCTTTAGTGAACTACAACACACTGGTGCCTCCTTTAAGGTGCAACTGCTTCTGTTTATGACCCTGAAAAACCCTGAAACCTGCAGCTCTGTACAGGTCAACTCCCCATTATGGATGCCTGTGACTACAGCTGGAAGTCGCTGGTCAGGGTGGTAGCTGTACATGTGTTTTCTCCATATGGAAGGCTGACAAACGCAGGTTTATGAGAGCACTCAGTTCGCAAGATCAGCTGTCCTCTGTGACCAGCATCTGTTCATCCGCCGACGCTCCAGGCAAACGTTCAGCGTGTCAGACAGATCCGGCGTGCAGATGCAGGCGCACAAATACCACCCCCCCTCCAAAAAAAAGCAACTAATGGCCATATGCCTGCTGATTCTTAATTATTTCTGCCACACAGATGCATTTCTGTAATTGCATATGAAAGTAAAGTGGCAGGAGAATGGTTACTCTTCGAGCCTCGATTGTGCCGATCTGGAAAAAAAAAAACCTTCAAGTCTGGTCTAATTCCATTGTGGGGCCATAACAGCTTTTACCCCAGTTAATTATTTCTCAAATCTTAAACAAATACATCAGGTACAGCCTTCAATTGGATTTTAATGTGCAAGTCAGGCCTCTGGAGGCTGAAACCGCTGCTGTTCTGTGTCCATTTTTACTCAAGGTAATCAAATGACTGATAATCCTGGCTGTGTGTTCCCAGAGATGAGGGGAAATGCAGCATCTTAGAAAGATAAGAAATCAGTTCCTGCTTTCCTTTTTTCTTCTTCTTTTTTTCTCTTGATTGGATTACTTTGAGGATGGGTAATCCTTCAGTCAGGGAGGCCATGTAGACGGGGTTGGGGGGTGGGGTGAGTCTTTATGGAAAAGGATTCTGAGGTTTGAATCCCAAAGTAAGCTAAGAAAATCCGAGCTGAAACTCCTCCTGCACAGTAGCTGTCAGTTTTCCTCGTTTAAAACAAGTTTTTATTAGTCTGATATGTCTAGAATGAAGGCACTACCCAATGTCCAACATTAGACCATAGAATCTATGCGAAAAAAAGCTTTTGCTGTGGAAAATGTACCTGTGTTTTAGAGGATCTTGCAGCTACAAACGTCCCTTTTAGGGAAGCCTGGTTGCTGGACCCTGTTAAGCTTCGCGCGGCAAATTTGCCACCTGTTTTTTGCTGCACGGCAAATTCTCTGCTCGCCACCTGTCCAAAAATGTGTTCCTAAGCTAGAAGCCCTGGCCGCATGTGGGACGCACTACAAGCTAATGTTTTTAGCCTGACCACTACATGGAGCAGAGTCTGTGTTAATCTCATGCATGGAAAACATGAATGATGTTGAGAGATCAGGCTTGTTTATTATAAAGAGTCCACTTCCTCGGTCTTTCAGTTTCTCTCTGACCAAGTTTGAAGACTTGCATTAACCCGAGAGGGCAAAAATACAAACTAGAATAAATAAAGGGACTTTTTTTTATTTTTGTCTCAATGAAAATGAGAAAAACATCATAAAGTTCAGGAGACCCGAGCAGGCTGCTTCTCCATCCAGCAGCAGCTCTCTGTCTGGCCGCTAGCTCGCCTCCCAGGAATCTGCATAGCGAGCGCGATCACTCCAGCTCCGTGGGCCTTGTGACAGACTGTCTAGGGTGTTCCCGCCTTTGCCCAACAGTAGCCGGGACAGGCTCTGGATACCCCGTTGACCTGAAAGGTAAACAGTAGGTTAATAAAATGGATGGAAGTTCAGGAGAACTATGGATCAATTCACTAGATTGGATGTTTTTTCTACCCGCTGTCACTGAAAACATTACATTCCCAAAGTTGAGTCCCTGATTGGTTGACGTGATGCGGAAACAACCTCAGAGTTTAGATTTTTTTTTTAACTGAGGCCCGCCCCCTAAACTGCACTGCAGCACTGAAATCGTGCTGCTGCCAGACCTTTGCACCACGTCTACCACTCAAATCACACCGCAGGACCTCAGAATCCATCTGCACCGTTGACTTAACATTGAAACTTGCCACAACTGCCACTCAAACAGGGTTCAGGGTGAACACAGCTTAAGGCTACTGCTGAGTGAAGGCGCGGCACGACCTTGAAAGGTCACCAGTTTATCACAGGGCACAACAAACATTAGATTGTCTATGTAAGGGAGACAAAAACTAATGTATGCGGTGGTTGGCAAACAAATATACAAGTTGCAAACTTTTGACAGTAAAGATCAAACATTAAAAAGGATTTAATTGTATTTTCCTGTAAACTTTCTGAGAAATGTATTTGAAAAAAAGAAGGAAACTAACAGAAAGATGCCTAAAATACAAAGCTTGAAGGTGATGGAGCTTAAGAACCAAAAAAAAGATAAAAAAAATATTAATGCAAAAAGAAACAAAAAAAACTCAGATTTTGAGAAGCAGGAGCAGGAGACCAAAAGAATTGGATTTAACTGGACTGTTCTGTGTTTCTGCCTAATCTGTATCCATTTAGAATTCCTAAGAACTTTGTATCAAATCTCTTGTTTTTGTCTTCTATAAAATACAAACATTTTCATAGGAATTTTTTATTTATACAGAAATTCTCCAACTATTCTCAAACCAGTTTCAATTTAGTTTCTTAAACGGAGTGCAAAAAATAAGATGGGTTTGTGATAGGTACGCAACTGAATAGTCACGTCACTGAGATGAAAACAAGAGCAAAACAATTATTAGAAAATATCCTGCAGATATTAAGATCAGTAAGATGATGCACACCATCCAAAATTCTCTTTTAATGACAATTTTTGGGCTCTAAGTACAAAACATGCGTCCATTTAACATTTGTTGAAGGTTAAGCCAGGATAAGGGATTAAGATTTGGTGAAAATGTATGGATGATGTGTCAACCGTTTGAAAATTGATTATGGAAAATGACCTAATAATTCCAGTTTGTGCCCAGCCTGAAATCTATGACACCAAGTCATCGTAACAGAGCTGTTAAAGAAAAAACCTGTAGCAAGATTCACAAGATTTGTGCCGCTTCAGCATGTCGCAAAGTCTCTTCCAACTATAGGTGGTGGACATGAGCAAGTGTTGGCGATATTCAATGTGCGTCACATGCCTGGTGTAATTGCAGCATCACAGATCAGAAAAGTCAAGACGAGATCCAGGAGATCCTACATATGTGGACAGTATAGACACCAGTAGCGGGGAGCTCAGTTAAAAGGGCTGACAGGAACATTTTCTTTGGCCAGGATGAGCTTTTATGAAGGCAACCTGATGTTCATCTCTGAAAAAAAAAATTCCTAAGTGGGGTGAAAAAAGGCCCCCACGATGTGATTAGCTCTCCTTTCATTGCTGGGCTATGAAGTGAAAGAGCTCTAATTCATTCTGAAGAGAGATGAAACTGAACGTTCAAAGTAGGTATTGATTGAATAAGTGATTTGTTCGTTGTTGTTAAAATGTCCTTCCTGACATTGAGGCCCGGAGTTCCTGCGGCAGAAACAAGGAGAGATTTATGGCCACCGAAGGCAAACGTGAACCATCATTAACACCTCAACAGAAGAAAACAAGGTGACAGCAAGCTAAATGGAAGCTGTCATATGCTGGAGATAGAAGTGATACTCGGCCATAAATTCACCGCTCCCCTCACCACTAAAAGGAGGACACGGAGTCTTTCATTTGGTGCAGGCCAAAATAAATAAACACTCAGGACCAAAAACCTACAAATGTCCACAACCACTGCAACTGAGGTCAAGTATGGAGGTTAAGAAGAGATAATAAAGTCTACAGTAAATGTACAGTCATGAAAACTCTATTCATGCAGAGGAGCCAACACAATGTTAGGAGTCCCTCCTGTGAGATAGCCAAGAATCTGAACAGAAACCTTTGTGTTGAACTTTGGTTTGTAAATCTCCAGCTGGTCAAGAAGAAAATCTAAGAAACGAAAAGTATCAAATGTTTGTCTTTAGCAGTGACCTAGTCCTTAACTTTTTTCTTCAGGTTGTTATACCTTTTGTTTGAGTTAGAGATGTATTTGTCTGTTTCTGAACTAGTTATGGCTTAGTCACAAATGCCCTTACAGGTGGGTTTGGGCTGTTTGCAGGAACGGAAAATAAAAGGGCAAACCGGTACGGGACAATCAGGTGGCCCACACGAAATAGCAAGGTCATGGAGCAAAAATGTTGCTTACAACACGCAGTGGGTAAAGTAAGGATAACACAGGGGAGATGCTGGGGAGTTTTCTTTTTTCTATGGCTCACTCTGAACAGGATGGGAGACCATTTGCATTGTTGTGTAGCTAAAACAGTGTCCTCTGTATGTTATAAGTGTGTGCAACTAATATTAGCTTCACGAATACTTGATGCAACAATTGTTCGTTCCATTTTCAACAAGACCTCTTGATGTGGCTGTACAATGTAAAACAAAAGATATTGTTTCAATGTAAAAACATGAGTTAAAGGGCTTAAAATGTTAAGTCAAGATAACAAACATGATTTGTTGTGTTAACATATTGTGTTAAAATATCTTGTTAAACCAAAGTACCTGGTACACACCTCTCTACAACCCTTCACAGACCTCAACAACCTAAAAAATGACCAGTACAAATCCATGTGAATATACCTTTGCATATTCTAAAGAACGGCTTTATTGCTTCTGAATTTATTTGAACTGAAGACTTGGCTGATTAATGATCTTTTGATATCTGATAATCCATATTTTATTACAGAGATGAATGTTTCTTTCAATGATTTACATAAATCACAATCACCAGGTTTCCAAACTGTAACACGAATCGGGAGGACTTGCAGCACACAAAACACAGATGCTGCATTTCTTTAACAGCAATAAACATAACCAATAATCTGCTTTGGTTTATAGTTATCTGTGTTAAAATCTCGTAAATAAAACAAACCCATGAAAAAGCAAAACAGTGTTGATTTTCCATAGTCAAAATCCAACTTTTGGTTTCATCTTTGCTGTTTCTTTTGCATTTGACTCTAGCTTATTCAAATATGTTGTCAGTATGTTCCGAAACACTTCAGTTATGTCATTTTTTTTCCAAAATCCAAGAAATTTTTAGAAACAGGGTATCAGCATTTACCAAAAATGATCCTGTTTGTTCTTTAAGACAGAGCTCAGACTGGGCTGAGAAGAGATGGGCTGGTACTGGTCTGTGTTTGGAGCGGCTGTCTCCGCCTGAATGATTGACCTCCGGGGACATGAGTCTGACTGCCGTCGCCGCAGTACCGGACGCAGGGAGAATGAGAGATGCTGGATGCTGCTTGCAGACAGTCGCCTCACTCGTCTCCTGCAAACAAAACTATCACTTTCTGTTAGCAAGGTCACTGCAGAAACCAGGGATCAAAACCACTTTTCAAGTGTTTTGATTTTTTTTTTGTCAAACTGTAAAAAGTTACACAAACTGCATGTTGGGTATTCCATCTTTGTGCCCTTCTCTGTCAAGAATCAAACACTTGTCAACTTAGCAAATCTGTTCTGGTTTCAGATAATAGGCCAGATTTTAGGGGGAGAGACTGAATACTTGTTTACATTCTTTGAGAACCTGTCAAAAAAAGCAATGTCGCCTGAGGTGAAATGAGTCATTCGCTCCTATCAGGTCACATTGAGTATGTCTGTTCCCCCAAAGCCCCTCCTTTGGTATGCAACCTGCACAGGCCTGCTCCGCTCCCGCTCAGAGCCCAGACATGGAATTAATAGAACCTCATATTTTCAACACATCATCATTACTTTGCAAGACAAACATTTAATCTTGCCGCGATGGCACGCCGAGCAAATTATCCCGGGTCTCATTCTATCAGCCCCTAAATGAGATGATATTGAATTAGATTATGCTGGAAAATGAGGTGTTCACGCCAATTGAAAGTAATCTAGGTGGTTGAATCAAAGGGTAATGAAAGCCTCTAGAGCTAATCCCAGCCTGCAGAGGGCTCTTTAACCAGCAGCGGTTGACCGTTGTGTGAATATTGATGAAAATGACAAATACAACCAAAGACAACAAAATACAAGGAAAAAAGAGGTTCATGGTTCAGTAACTCTTTGGTTCAAAGTCCATGTCCTGAAAAGTGACTTCCAATTTCCTTTCAGCTAGAGGAACAAAAATAAAGATTATTTCAATTTATGCAAAAATATTAAGAAACAAAATATTAAACTGGATATGTCATTCAAGTCAATCATTTCAGTCATTGTTTGTAGGTGACCGGTTTGGGAATTTTGGAGATTTTTTTGAGGATTTTGAAGATGTAAAAAACCGCGCCTAAATGAATGATTCTCTGGAGAATTGTTGTTCCTTTTTAAATTAGGCAGGTCATTACTGTATGGCATTGTGAAGGAATTGGGAAAAAACTCATAAAGCACACTTTTGAAAATTTTAAAAGTTAATTTAAACTTCCTAAAAAGAAACTTTCTTAAGGCTGTTTTTTTAAGACAAAAGTAATTGGAGTCTTATCAATTTACATGTACCGTATTTTCTGAACTACAGGGCGCAGAGTCAATTAATGGTCTATTTTCAAATGTATATCATATATAAAGCACACTGAACTAAAGGATGCATCAAACAAGACGAAAGAGAAACCAGTCAGTCAGACTTTATTACTGCAGTCACAGTAATCCTAGAACTTGTTTTTAAAAAGCTATATGTTAGCCATAATAGCATATTATCAATACCTGTAAGTACAAACTTTGTCTGCAACCTGATTCTGCTGAAACAAACGTTACTGATACTTACTCTCAATTAGTCAGTAACATTAGAAAAAAATATAAAAACCCAGCTCAACACCTACAGGTTAGTAGCGTTAGCATATTTACAATACCTGTAAGTCCCAAACTTATTACCAGCATGTAAAAAAAACCTGTCTGATACAGCTAAAACAAACTTTGCTTTAACTATGCTAACTCCCAACCTTGTTACCAACGTTCAAAAAAACCAACAGGCCAAAACAGCTACCTGTTAGCCATGTATTCACAATAACACCCAGACAAACATTGCTCTCAAAATTATTTCGACATCAGCAAGGACAACCAGAATGTATCTTTCTCTAAGGCGTGTTGACTTTTTTATTTTAATTATTAAGACTTTTAAGTGCACTGTGTGAAAAACACACTATTCACAAAATAGTTTGTCACCTGTCACCTAAATAACAGTTACTCTTTGACATACTGTAACTTTTCAACCACTAAAAGAAAAAATTGTGAAAAATTGTAACAATTTTAAACAATTTAAACAATTGTAAACAAATTAAAAATTGTTGTCTGATTCTGACCTGGAGAGAAGTGGGTTTTTATATTGACTGATTTGCAAAATCCTGGCGTCTTATTGCTTCCTTTAAGTTGGCCAATAGTGACTTACTAAAGGGTTGGTAACAGTGAGAGCACTGAAGTTGAAAAATGGGGAGCTAATGCATTTGCTAATTTCTTTTAGGATCTTGTCTTTGATCCATCTGGCAATATGGCATAATTGACTTATTATGGTGTTTAACTATTTGCACATTATTTGTGATGCTGTTAAATGTGTCTCCCTGTTCATTCAAACACACTAAGATATGATTTATTATTTGCACATTTTATTTTCAAGAAGGCCTTCCTTCTAATATTTTTGTCTATTTTGATAACAAATATTGTGTGCACTGCTGTTAATCTAAAGATTCTCATTTCCATCGAGTCTCTCAGTTCAACTGCGGCTGATATTAGCTGCCACAGACAAGACAAAAATGTGGTTTAATTTAACTTCTGATATAACAAATTATGTGGATAAATAAATACATTAAAACATAATCCAAACGTTTCTGCCTTACATAATTTTTAACTAGGGTAATTAGCATCCCTACCTAATCATTCTTTCCCTGTGTCTGAGCCGACAAAACAAGATAAAACTAATTAAAACAGCTTCAGCTGCTTGCAGACTTTCTCCTATCTAATTATGAAAAAGCCCCTTAAATCCTCAAATGTGTCGACACGTTGCACTCCCTTTTTGCAATTGTTTTTTGTCTTGTGTCATATTGTTATAGCTTCTTTTTTTTGTAAGTTTACAAAAAAGGGAAAGAAAACTAAAGAGAGAACTACTTTAAACTTTGAAAATTATGACATAAAAATAAGACTCAACTCATGAGAAGGCATTGAAAAAAATGTAATTAATGTTTCAAAACATTATAGTCCCATAGACAAATTCTGAAGTTTTCCGTAGCAGACGCAGAACTTTAAAATGCTGAGGTCAGTTGTTAGCTTGAAACAAAAAGTTAGCTGTTAGCATTCTTTACATTATGCAGGCTTACATTAACCTTAGCATGTTTTATTAAAATCATACATAATCAAAATAACTTTAGACTTTTGTGAGAAAAAACACAAACAATTGAAAAAACAATTGTTTTGTGTGACAGGCTGCATTTAGAAAGAAAAGCAATTAAGTCTGAGATTATTCCTTAAAATTTGGGAATGGCAATAGCAAGTTTTCTTAACAAGATAAGAAAATGTATGGCTTTAATTGGGTCAAACATCTAGCAAGGTCCTCTCCTGTCTTTTTGACCAAAGATTATCTCCTTATAACTTTAAGAATCAATAAATATTCTCAAAAACCTACAAAAAACCCAGCATTTTTTAACAAAAGCTAATATAACCAGTAGTTTTTATTTTTTAATGTTATTTGGGCTCATTCTTTTTTTTTTTATTAATTACAAAAGTCCATACCTGTTGATTTTCCTGAACAATGGCTTTGAAAACAATAAAACATCAGTTAAACTGTCTAATAATCTACTTTAGAAATGGGCTTTTCTTATTTGTATAATTTAAAAAATATATCAAAAACGTTTTGAGTTTTGACATTAGGAATTTAGAAAATGCAACACCAGTGTGTGCAGCCAACTCTTAATGTGGCATGCAACTTCATAATCTGATAGGAATGCCAAAAACCGAAAAAGACAGAATCTGGTAAACGTGGTCAGGAAAATTAGCTTCACTTTCATACAATTTTCAAGAACATGAGATTTTTTTCTTAATGTTTTTTCTGCAAATTTATTGTGGCAATACTTCTTAAATGAAAAGGTGAGCAAAGTGAATTTTTTTTCAGCAAGACAATATTTAGGGCTAGCAAGTTTATTAAACCATTTTAGAAAATATTATAATTCATTTTTACAGCTGTTACATAATTGTGTGAATTTTGTTTCTATTTATTTCTTCATTATTTTTATTGCACTTCAACAGCATTCACACTAGCATTTTTGCAGGTAATGCTATATGTCAAGTATTGCTTTAGTTTAACCCACCTCACAGTGGGGAAGCACTCTGATAAGAAAGTTGCTAAACTAAATAGAAGATGTAAGTGAACTGTTCCCTTCGTGTCAGAGTGCTTGCCAACATGCTTTCTCTGGAGCCTGTAAATCCGAGCACAGGTTAGATTCAGCAATTTATTGTGACAATGAAAGACCAACTCTCTATGAAGATATAATTACAATAGTTGGTTGCTTCTTCAGGGTAGAGAAGGATGTTGGATGCAATAACAAAAAATGTGGTCCATCGGTCGACAGCATGTCTTTGTATCTCTACTCAGAGGAGCAGCTGCTTTACGTCTGCTTTGCTGTCAACTGGGGTAATCTGGAAGAAGGATAAATCAGATCCACTCATTCTGGCTCCATGAGAGTGGAATTCCAACAAAACCGCAGCATGTTTAAAAAAAAAAAGGAAAAAAACAGCCTCCAGTGCACAGGCGGTGTTTACTACCATCCACATCTCATTTGGTTTCCTCCAGTTCTGACTGTTCTGCACAAAATGTGCCACAGCCATCCCAGTCATCCCAGGAATTTTACTCCAAATGATTGTTTTCCTTCTCCTTCTCCTGAGTGTGTGTTGCATTATGCATGCGTACGCATGGGCGTGTGTGTGTACATGCATGGCCGCAGGCTAAGGAGTAGTAAGGGAGTTCCCCCAACATCTGTTCACCATAAGAGCTTGTTGACAGCAGCTCTCGTCTTTCTTTGTCTCTCTCAGTTCACCCCTTACTTAGATTCTGCTCTCTGTCCAAAGATTAAGCAGAACTCACTGCTTGGCCTGGTTTTTAATGGGCTCTGAGACTTTCTCAGCAGAATAAAAGTCAGGTTTGCTGACTGTAATAAGGTACCCGAAAGACTTTGGGACCTGTTTCCTCTCTTTTTTGTTTTTTCTGAGATTAATTTTAACTACCGTATTTTGCACACTGTAGGGCGCACTGGATTAAAACGTGCACCGTCAATGATTGGGCTATTTTTAGGCTTATGTCATATATAAGTCGCACCAACTTAATTACTTAATTATCTGCGATTACAGAAATTCAAGAACTTGTGTCTGACACGCCACATGTTAGCCATGTTAGCATTTTAACATTACCAGTATCTCCAAATCTTATTTGTACTACATTATTAAAAAACATTTCAAAACTTACATCTTAGTTGCATTAGTATGTTAAGAATACCTGTAAGTTCCAAACTTGCTTGCAAAACGTAAAAAAACAGACTGATAGCGCTCAAACTTTTTAGCTCTGATATGTTTACACAAACTCCAGACGTTGTTAGTAACACGTAAATAAATAACACGTTGTGACATCTACACGAGCTGCGTTAGCATCCTAATAATACCTGTAAGACTTATCCTTGTTAGCAACACGACTGATACTGCTAAAACCAACATTGCTGTGACTACACTAACACCAAACCGTGTTCGTAACACACATAATAACATAGTCTGACACTGCTGCATGTTAGCTATATACCTCTCAATAATCACTTCAACAACAGTAAGCACAGGAATTACAGTAATCCATCTATAAAATCCTCAAATGATAAAGTGCATTTTCATTTTTTTTTAACTAAAGCTTTTAAATGCGCCTTTTGGTTACAAAATGCAGTAGTTCTTGTGAGAAGATGAAGCCTTGCAGCAGATCAGGGTAGTGACATGTACAGTAAATGGCTCAAAGTAAGACTTTTAATAGTACAATATGATTCACATCCTGGACAGCACACATGTTTGTGTTGCAGGCCACTAAGTAGCAGCCCCAAAGTTAAAGCGGGAGTGTTTGTCTGCAAGGATTGAAAGCCACCCAGGCCTGTTATTGGGAAAAGGGCCATTTGGACCATCAGTGTTGTCCATTTGTTTTTAAAAGGAAGAGGCGATCGATGGGCAGCATTAGGGAGATCTGTGAGAGATCTAAATGGTTCCGCAGGTCCACAATCTTTACTTCCTGCTGCAGAGATACCAGTCTTTAGTGATTGGACCAGACCCAGCGATAGATCCGAGAAAGCCACCAATCAAACGAGCTTCGATATGACATACCGACACCTGGGTATTGACCTTCTGTGCCCCCTTATTTCTCAATGGGAGTTGCAAGTTAAGATCTCAGCCTGGGTAACGGATCAACAGCATGCGCGGTAGAAAAACTGCTTGTTCCTGCTTTGATTGGAACACTAATTAGCTTTGGTGTAATGACTTTTAAAGGAAAGGTGTAATTGAAGTTCTTGGGTTCAATTATATCCCTCAGGGCAGTGCTGGCATGACGAGCCTCAGGTTGGAATCGAGTAATTTCACATTTCTGCTCTCACTAACATGGTCAGAGCTCAGAGAGCGTATTGATCTGCTCTTACTCTGTACATGTGCCGTATTGACAGGTTGTGCTGTGAGGAGCTGTGGATGAGAAAAAAAAATAGAAAAAAAGAAAAAAAAAACACAAGAGCCTAAAAAAAACAAAGAAAAGGGGATTTACCAAAGCTTTATAAGATTTTCTGGAAAGAAGAAAGTGCTGTGTTGGTCTGAAATTTGAATTAAGGTGTAACCAGCAGAGGCGCACACCTGTTCCACTATCAGAAACGACCGTTTAAACTGCTGGAGCTGTACAAATGGGTCCTCAAAGGACTTTTCTGTGACTTTCCCTCCTTCAGAGTGTAACATTTTCCAACAGCTGGCGAACAATAAAATGTGAGTACACTATGACTTAAAACGCCTGCCAGAGGGTTTATGGAAGGTGGACATAAATGTTACTACCACGGTTTAGAGATGTGCAAAAACAAATCTGTCAAACGATCACGCTGAGTAATTAATCACAAGATATTTTGTTTATTTAAAAGTTTGAATTTTGTTACTGATGTTTTTCTTGTTTGTGGTTCTGTCATTTCTGCGATCCAAGGAGCTCAATGTCACTTTTATCTCACTGATATCACTTACAGCATAAAAATGTTCAGACGGATACACACAAAGCTGGCTTTCACTGTAGTCACAGGGTGTTGATGTGGGAGGACAGAAGAGCAGGAGAACACAGCTGTAACCTTTAAACGTGACTTTCAGTTGCAGAAAAAAAACGCTTTCAGTAAGAGATCAGAAGGTGGTGGTTCTGGGATGGTGGGAAAGGGACAATGTTGCACAAGTGAGGTGCCAGTAAGCAGAAATTATACTGAGTCCTGGGCCTGAGATTTTGGGTAGGGTTGGTGAAAAGATTGGATCCTGGATGCACATACGGATCATTGGCTGTGTAAGAGAATTCGACTGAGTGACCCCGTCCATCAAAAATGTATGGATACTTTTACCTGATGTGACTCAGGTGGCGTTTTGGCTATTTTTACTTTAATGTGACTTCAACTGGATTTTTTTATTTCTTTTAAAGTTTTTTTTTAAATGCGATTACATCTGTTTCTTGTATTTCTTCTCCGTCAATAAATAGAAAAGTAGCATTTTCGTTCACCAATAATAAAAATCAAAAATTTTGTTTTCTGTATATTCAGTGATAATCTACAATGGACAATGTTAGTTGGACAAACCATCAGACATTCTCGCACACAATACTAGGGGCATAGGCTCTTAGAAACACCTTTCATTTTATACTAAATAATGTTTTTACTTATATATATTTGCACCAGTGAAACACAACATACTTGATAATAGGATTTAACACATATCTCGCTGAGGATGCTACAAACTAGCACTTCCTGGCTTGTTATTATTAAGTGTGTGTCACTGGTGCTTAAAACAGGCGTACGGCAGGCGCAGTGTTCTTTTGTGGCCTGATTTTACTCCTAATTTAGCTCAATCTCAGGTCCCGCTGGGACCATTTCCATACAGAAGCACTTGAGTTCACACTTTCAGGCCTGTTGTGACGAGCAGCTTTTTAATGGGGAGATTCTGCTGGATCTTCTCTGCACAGACTGACCAGCTTAAAAAGTGGCTGAAACCCAAAAAAGACAGAAATCATGGGAAGACAGCTCATTAGACTAGACTGACTGATTAGCGTGGCTGGTAGTAACAACAGCTGGTAAAGCACAGCCATACATTGGTCTGGAAATGCTCCCAGTGGGACCTTGTGGTTGAAGCTTTGGCTGTGCACAGCACAATATATACATATATAATGCTGTGCAGGATAACACTTTGACTTTCATTAGTTGGTTCAAAAACAGTCAATTATCTGTGCTTTGTCTGGAAAACCTGTAACAGGTGTGATTCATCATGGTCTTATGTTACATTTACAGTTAATTTCCAACTAATTTCCAACTAAAAGTCTATGTCAATGCGCTACTGACTTCTGCGTTCTAAACTCTTGCCCTCTTGCATACTCTTGCCTAGTGGGTCACTACGCTAGTTTTTAAGTCTTATTTTCGGGCTCTATGTACAGAACGCGTGGCCATTGAACATGCAATATAAGTTGAGCTTTGAATAATCAGAGGCTCAGATTTGGTAGCAATGTATGGGTGGCATCCTTTTCAAAACACAGAAGTACCAAACGTTTGAAGTTGATCATTAAGGAAGAATTAATAATCGCAGTTTGTGCCTGGCCGGAATTATGTGACACAGTCTTTTATCAGAATAGAGATGTGAAAAAAAACTCTGTAGAAAGATTTGCACCACTTCGACATTTCACATCAAGCTTCTTCTGACTGTTAATGCATGTGCTAGTGTTGGGTAGCAAGAGTCCAGTGTGAACAACATATGCTAATCACGTGGTCAAGAATACTCATGTAACGCTGTCTGAAACGTTCTTTAAAATGCCCATTGTCTACTTCATTATAGATGGTGTATGTTGCTTTGTCTCTTCTACTTGTATGACGTTCAGAGCTCCACATTTGAAGACTGGATGAAAAGGATTTGTTCAGTACACTCTGTTATCTGTTTGTCATAGAATATCTGAAAATACAGTTAGTGCTTCCATGCTTCTTTGGTTGGTATGGATTATGGGCCTTGTGTGGATGTAAACATGGGCTGTTTCTGTTCATCTAGGTAGGTCTTTGGTGATTGGCTCACATGTCCTGCTTTACATCAAGCTCTGATTTTACAAAGAAAAAAAATTGAAGTCACCTTAAAAAATTCTAAAGTGGAAGTTCCTCAGACGACCACCGGGGGCGGGTTTCAGATGAGACCAATTTCTCATCAAATCTCCTAGAAGAGGTCAGACTATACAATAAAAAATAAACACATTTAGAGCAAGGTTTCAAAAACCAGCTACAAAAACTTGTCACAGATGCTCCTCCATGTTTTTTTTTTTTTACCATATTTTCCACAATATAAGGCACAATTTAAAAGCCGTACATTTTTTTTTTAATGATAGTAAACCTTTTAAAGTATTGTAAAAAAATTCCCAGTGATCTTTACAATTATGACTATGCTGTTTTTATTTAAAATGTAAAAAAACTGTCTTTTTCTAGGACATAGTTTCTGCAGAGTGGCAGGAGTTCATTAGAAATTCACCTCTGAGTTGTAAGTAGGACCGTTGTTGTGGAGTGAGCCCGCCCTTACTACCCATCATCCATCTGTTTATATTCTCTCCCGCTATAATTTATGCCCCTTCACAACCTCAATCTAACATTACATTACTGGTGCAGCAAAACTGATGAGCAATATGTAGTTCCTGTCCACAAGTGGATGCAGGAGAATGGAGTGAAGCAGGAAACCACCCACTGTAGCTTCAACGTTAGCTAGAATTGTAGCTAAAAGTGTAGCTCACTACAAGTTTTTTTCAAACACCATGCTTTCATCTACCTCTGATTCTCCATGATGTGAATAAAGAAAATACTTAAGAAATTAATTTTTAAGCCAAATTTTGTTTATATATATTTCCCATCATCAGAAAAATGCCACAAGAATGTTTTAAAAACAAAAATGTGCAACTTTCATCAGATTGGGTCTTGAAAGCTATACTCATACAGTACTCAGCAAAGCACATTCAAGCAGCCACTTCCAAAGAAAAGTCTGCATGAAAGCACGTAAAGGCCCATGTCAGGCTTCCACGTTCAAACCTCTCACATTCTTATGTAGCTATGCAAATTCCTACAACTATTTTCTGGCTCTTAAACAACTGCATTCAAGGTAAACCAGGCTGAAGTTTGACCAGTCAAGGGCTCAGATTTGGTAGTGATGTATGGATGGCGTCCCTTTTAATTCACGGAAATACTAACTGTTAACTGATCATGAAGGAGAAATGACTAATTGCAGTTTTTCTCGGCTGGAATTCTACGACACCAAGTTTTTCATATATCGGAATAGAGCTTTGAAGGATAAAGCCTGGAGCAAAATTCACAACACTTGCACCGCTTCAACAATTCAAATGAAGCCTCTTTAAACTCTAGGTGGTGGACATGTGTAAACAGTAGAAAAAGAAGCCTCACCATGCTCGTCCAAATATAAACACTTTGGATTTATTAGGATTCAAACTGCATCTTAGGATTCAGTTTCAGGAATTCATAGAATTTGAACTAAAACTGACTCGTTTGGAATATTTATTTGACCTGAATCCATACCCATACGAACAACCTCACTTTGAATTTGTGCTATCCTGCTGATGAATCTGCACGAGGCAACAGGAACTTTCTTCTGTATTCATTCACTTCATCTTCTCAGCCTCTCGGCCATCCCTCGTCTCTTCGCGCTCCTCTCCCTTCAAGTCTCTTCGTACTTTTTAAAAGTGCCCGTCTTTTCTCTGAAGCCGCCACCGTCTTCGCGCCTTTGATGCAAGCCGGGAAGACGGCAGTGAGTTCTCACCTGTCAGCTTTCACGGCTCCCTGAAGGTTGACTTTGAGCCCGTGTCTGTTAAATTGGGATTGATCGCAACAACAGGAGTCACACATTCCGCACACTCTGTTAGAGGGGAAAAGAGAAAAGGAAAAAAAAAAGCCACATTTCCTGACAGTTTTAGGGGGTGAGCTGCCTCATGCTGAAGAGTGACCATTTTTCAGGACAGATGAGGCAGTTTGATGTGACCATGCCAGCTTTTTTCTTCCCTTTCTATACCACAGAGCGATCAGAGGTGCAGTATGTGGGGGAATGTTTCAACCACACGTGAATCCAACATCAGCTTTGCATAAAAAGCCTCATCCTGGTAAGAAAAACATGAAGTGATGAATGTATCCGGGCAAAGTAAATGTGAATCTCAGCATTGGGGGCCAGATGTACTTTGACAAAGTGACACAAATGAGGCAGAAAAATGAATTCTGAGTTTTTTGTTAAAGTAACAGGGATTTTTGTGACAGAGAAGAATAAAAGGAAACAGTCAAATGTGGGTTTTTACTTCAGTATTAGAGGAAAAGCTGGGGGGGGCGGGGTGTTTAACATTCAACATATTCTCAATTTGAAAACATCAAAACCGTTTTCACAAGATACGCAGCTTCTATTTTACCATGTGAATCACTTGCTGTTTGTGAATGACCAGGTTTTTGGTTTTTTGGCCAATGTTAGGAAATCCAGACAAAATAAAGAAACAAAACAAAAGAAAACAGGGAAATGTCTGAATCTCCCCACTACTCCCTAACTACTAAAAAACAACATAGTGCGAGGCTATCTAGTGCCCAAGGTTCCAAAAGCAATTCGGACACATATTCACTACTTTTTTTTCTAACAGCAAATATGACGTCACCAATTTTCCAAAGCGGAAACCTAATAAATAAAATATCAATAATGAGTCCACTGTTCTGATGATGAAAACTTGGACGGTTTATTAAAAAAATAAAATAAAATAAGATACATATTTTCACATTACAGATACTTCAAAACTGTTGCATTGTGGTCTATATTTGCCAATTTACTGAACACTCTGGTTTTTCATAGAGATTTCTGGGAAATTTCCCATATATACATACCTATGTATATGTCATGCATGTGTAAATGTATGTGTACAATGACTAGGTTTGAAACTTCGATGGTGATTACAATTCTATTTAGAACCAAGCATGCAACCGTAGATTCAAATAAAATTGACAACACAATTGTGTCACAACAACTTTTGTTCTGTACTGCAAAAGAAGGGTGATGGGTGATTTTTCATCATTCAGTCACCTCTGAAGCACGTTTTTGGATTGTGGGAGGAAAAACTGTGGGACAAAACCCATGCCTGCATGAGGAGAACATACAAGCTCTACATAGCAAGTTCCCTGATGGGATTTGAACCAGGCCTTTCTCAATGTGAAGCCAGTATGCTAACCGCTACCCCCCTTGCCAAACTCAGGCTTCTGTGTATGATTTTAAAGGATATTACATTTATATTTAAAATTGAAAATGATAAATCTATGTAATATTTACATTAAAGCATGAAAAACTACAAAAAATGTGTTACATTAAGTTCATTTTACGCTCATTAATATACAGTAATAAAGAAAAGATTCGCCGTCCCATCTGTAGAAGTAGAATGACTTGTGAGACTACCTGTTATGAATGTCGCCCCTTGTTTCTTTCCCGTCATTTAATTTCACTCCAACCCCACTTAACCTCCACCTCCCATACCTGGCACGGAGGCCACAGGCAATCCAAAGATGCAAATAAAGTTCGAACTGTGTAATGCTACACCGAAGAGACACAAGGCACACACACAAAGCAGAAAAAAAGGGTTCTGCTTGAGCAGGTGAAGTGACTAAACACAACAAATCCTCCACTGGGCATCAGAAAACATGGGGAGGGGGATGTAATAAATAAAATGATAAAACAGCTGAAATGAAGTGAAAATGAATCAAAACAAAAACTGAAATTACCTGAAAGTGAAACAGCTGGGAAAAATGTGAAAGCGAAAGTTGCTGCTGCAGCAGACGAAACAAGAATAGAGAGAAAAACTAACAGAAAAACTAACTGGAACCTTAAAGTTCCAGTCTGATCATATCTTGATCTACTGGATCTATAAAGTGTTCCCAGTGGTCTTTCAATCAGGATTATGCTATTTTTAACCCAAATAACATAGTTTCTGCAGAGCAACAGGAGTTTGTTAGAAATTCCCCTCTGAGTTGTGGGCGGGACTGTTGGTGCTAAATAAGCCCACCTCCACTTCCCGCCATCCATGTGTATATGTGCTCTCCTGCTAGCCTGTAGCCTCTCACACCCCCAAACTGACATTACAGATGCACCAAAACCGGTGAGCAATGTTGGAGCTTTCCAGCCCTACAGTTTGGATCCAGATCCCAGCCAAGATGAGAAAAACAAAGACATACAGGGATCTAGTCATCTACGAGTGCATGCATCCAAATGGAGCGAAGCAGGGAACTTGTGTGATGGGGAGGCATACCGTAGGTAGAATTTTCAAGATTTCAAGCTGTCACCCGATTTTCTTTTGAAAGATCGTTGGTGTGGTCATGAATGTAGATAGTGGCAATCAGGTGGGCATCAGGTATGCAGAATAGCCCACTTTTTTTATACTACCGGCTGGCAGGCCACCAAGTTGCACTTGATATGGACCGCCGCTGTCTGGAGATATCTACACATTGTCCAGTCAGTGCTACTGCCGAATGCTGAACTTAAGGAAACTTTAGAAATTTAGGCATTTGGGATATGTTATTGTTGCATAACTTGAATATAACACGTAAAAGCTGTTTTTTAAACAATAAGCAGGATAAAATAAAAGAAGAAGAAACCCCTCCCTGGTACTCTCTGCTTGTTAACACCACATGCTAAAAGCGCGTTCGGAAAACCTGAATTAGGACATTCTTGAACACCACTTAAATACTTGAATACCACTCTTGCCAAGCACATAATCTGTCAATTAAATGTTTCCTTCATTCACTACACCATTTAAATGTATTAAAACAACTGATTGGTTAGTTTAAAACTTGCATTAAAAACAATAATTAAAAACTTAGACTTATCCAGAACATGTAAAAAAAAAAGGTACTATAGAGCAAGAATGGTTATTCTGACAAAAATAAAGTCTGAGTGGTAGCTTTTTATCTCCCTGTAGAGGTCTATGGTGCCAACAGGTACTTCCAATTTGGAACACGGGGAGATGGGTCACTAAGTCCAGCTCTCATTTACAGTCACTGCATCAAACATGCAAGGGTGTCCTCTCTGCTGGGATCTACTTGTTGTTACATCGCGGAAAGCAACTACCGACCATCAAAGCTACTCGTTCCCTTCGATCCATCCTCCGACTCATTTAGAGAGTCTGTGCTGTCGGCCACCTGCAGCTGTGTGCATGTTTGCTGCTGCAGAGGAGCTTCAGCGCTGCCGACAGGCAACATAAGCCTGCAGAAGGAAAAAAAGAAAAAGTTTGTGCTCCTGGGAACTTCTCCAGGGCTCTCAAACTGATCAGGAGCGAAGTTCCTTTAGCTTTTGGAATCTCAAATAAAGCCCCCCCCCCCTTTTTTTTTTCCTGCCTATCTTTGGTGATAAATGTGTGTGAGAGAGAGAAGGGGGCCATTGAAGGAGGAGAAGAAGCAGAGGAGAGCCCCCCACGGAGGCTACTGTCAGGCTGTGGGAACCCAGATGAAAGCGCTGCAGTCAGATAGCAGCGCTCTTTGATCGCGCCTTTGTGTGATAAACATCGGGCTGTGCCAGGCTTGGCCCGGCATGGTGTGCCAAGGTGAGGGGCTTTGGGGAGGCCTCCAGCTGCAGGACCACAACATCCATCCATTTATTTCGCTCAGGAGATTTAGGTTTTCTGTGCTTGTTAAAGAAACCACCTCGCCTGTCAGATGCTCCTGGTGTGGAGTCCCATTTTAAACAATAATCATCAAGTGCTTAAAATTAAAAGAGCGCACACTTCTACTCTTTTTTTTCAGCTGTGGTGTAATAGTAATCCAGCGGATGAATATTTCATGGATGCCACAGCTTTGAAACGCTGCAGCTTTGCAGTGTTAGGTGTAACAAGGGAGGAATGAGAGGATTCTGCCAGAGCTGCCTGCATAAATCTTCACCTCTTGTTGTTTTCTCTTCTTTGTGCACAAACCTGCACTTTTTTTTTTTTTTTTTTTTTTTTTTTTTACCTGTGGAAGGCAATGGGAATCCATCTCACAGCTTCTGTAACAAAACCACCCAGTAATTTAGACTCTAAAAAAAAAAAGAATGTAGGGAGGGGAGCTAGAAATTTCATGGAGGGGGGGCAAACAAATTTGGAAGGGTGGCAAATGACAAGATCAGACTTAAGGCCATTACAAAGGAAAGGATCAAAATCAGTTTTACTCTTGTTATTGGTATAAGATCAAGATTTTGTTTTAAAGAAACAGCTTAAAAAGCTTGTACTGATTGTTCCGTACCTTTCTCCATAATGATGCAAATACTAGAAAATTGAAAGGAAAGAGCTTTTTGCTGGGGGGGCAGCTACCACCCCCCCAGCTCTGCCCCTGGAGCAGAGTGGGATTACTCTGCTGAGAGCAGTGAACACCATGCAAACGTGTGGGGAAGTGGCTTTGGCGAGGTTCCCAACATCCCAAACATGTGCCGAGAGCTGTCAAACCGCCAAAGATGGAAGAAGCGCCAAGGTCTGCGAGGCAGAAGCCGGGGATGAAACTTTTGTCCCCCCAAAAAAGAAAATCTTCTTTTCTCGTTACAAAAAAAGTGTCTTGACATCCGAGAGACCCCGGCAGTCATCCGAGGACACGTCGACTCGCAGCAGTCGCTTTCAATAACTCTCATACCGTCTCCATGGCAACATACTGGAAGCGGGAGGGGTCTGACACATGAAAATGACACCTTGAAGCCATTAGGCTTTACACAACATCACTAAAGCAGTACATGTTTCACGCAGATGGCCAGTTTATGAATAAGTGGCCTTGAGCTCTGAATGAGGATAAAAGTGTTCAAATTTCTGATCTTGACATCTTTTTTTTTTTTTTTTTTTTTTGGCAGATGGGCTTTTGATGTCTGAAAAATCTTGTTACATCAATTTCCTTGATTCTCCACATCCCTTTATTTGAATTATTTTTAACCAACCATCAGAATACATGTGATTGGGGGGCAGAAGTTGCACTTGCTGACTTCTATTTGACATTTGGCCAGCTACTTTGAAAATAAAAGACCATTTCCAGAGAACAAGTTAAACCCTTTTCTGAGGAACACTCAGATGGATAAGATTTCTATTTATTTTTGGTGATGAAATACAACAAAGAGTAGGGATGTAACTGCAGGCACACGGTGGATGATGCAGCTCTTCTGTGAAAGAAATTCATAATCAAGTAAAAAAAAGGGAATCTTTTCACAATAAGACATCAGCTCAAGACGTCTTTAAGAAAATTGCAAATAATAAGTGAGATATCAAGCGATGGATGGATGGGTGGTGGTGGTGGAGGGTGTCAGAGCCCACCGAGCGTATCCAACATTGTCATTGCGGCTCGGCTGCCTGCCTGTGGAGAACATCCTCGGCTGACAAGAGGTGAGCGCCTGTTCCTCCCTGCATCAGTTTTGGATCACTACTCTCAATCAAAGGCGGGGAGGAGAGGGCCCCGCATAATGTGACAGAGCCTGTCTCACTCCTCGCTCGTTTGATGCCAGGGGAAGGCTTCAACGAGAGCAACCCCTGTCAGAAATCTGCCCACGGGCCTAGACACAAAGAGATCCAGGAATGTGGGGTAGCAAAAAAAAATCAGAAGTTGGAGACAAACAAAAAAAAAGAGAAAGCTGCAAATAAATAAATAAATAAAAGATCCAGCCTATAGAATTGCTTGGTAAGAATGCACTTTTCATTAAGCCAACCCCTGTGGACGGCCTAAACCTATTTATGATGACAGTCAAGTTTAATGACATTACAAGCCATTAAAGAGAAGGGGGGAGGGGTGACTGATCTTATCATCTCCTTGTTTCACATTGATTGCCATATCTGATATCTTATTTCACATCTTTGCTCATCTAATGCACTAACAGCTGTGGAAATCAGAGCTGATGTGCATTGTTAACTGTGTTTATTGTGGTTGTGTAATTACAAACTGTATAATGTGCAATCTAATTTATTAAATTAGTAAAAAAAAGAGATTAGAGGGATCAGTAGTTGGGAGATGCTCTGCTGCTGTTGTACACAGTGCCATCTAGTGTCGTCCTGCGGCGCCTCGGCGCGAGGTTGAGGAGGCGCTCCAGTGCGCATGAGAGCCACACGAGTCTGCTGGCTGGAGTAAGGTAACAACATGAGGTGCATTACTTCTCCTCCCCCAAAGCCACAGCTGTTGGAGGGAAAACTAACCGCCAAAAAAAAGTCATCCATCCTCCAAAGCAAGACATGAAGCGTGTCTGCACTTATTTATGTAATAAATCTTTGCCTTAATTGCCCTTTTTTTTTCTTAAAATGAAACTGGGTTGTTGGAAAAAAAAATAAATAAAAAATACATGCAGGAAGGTCATCCGAGGAGAAGCTGGAGCAGCACATTCTTCAGCTTTTACTCCACGGAAAAACCAAATACAGAGAGCACCACCTCCAAATTCGACACCCTGACCTGGGCCGAACCACTCGTAGGGCAAAGTTTCAAGGAAAATATTAGTCAAACTTGCCACTTGTGTGTAAATGAGATCAAGATGGATTAGGAGCTCTGGATTCTATTTGAGCCCTCATGAACCGCACTACTTTGAAAGCCAGTAGAGACCCAGATGTGCAGTACAATGCCGGGGCAACGCTGAATGTGATTTCCTCTCTTAAGCCTTTAGTGTAGGTAAAGGCATTATAGGCTATCAAACCTCTTAGCCCTCCTACTTGTGGGATTTGATGTGCATTACTGACAGTGAGGAATGGCCCTGCCTGAAATACAATATCTCACATCAGTGGAAGATGGAGAGAAGAGGGTTGGGGGGGTGGGGAGAGGAGAGGAACTATGGGGGCGATAATGGCTGACAAAAGGAAATTTCCAGCCTTATAGTTGTTCGGGGCCTCGTGAAGAAGACTCAAAGAAACACAGCTAATTAGAACAAAGCAGACATGCTTTGTTTGGCAAAAAGTGGAAACAAACCCAACATAGATGAGTGTTGGAAACAAACCCAACATAGATGAGTGTTTGAATCACTTTTGGAAAAAGTTTCTACTTTTCAACAACAACTTTGTTGTTGGTTCAAGTCTCTGATGGAATTGACGGAGAAGTTGCTGTAATTTTAACACAAGAAGAAACTTAAAAACACTTGAGCACTCACACATCATATGTTCTTCACTATAAGGCGCACTTCAAAAGTCCACTTTTTTTTTCAAAAACAGACAGCGTGCTTTATATTCTGGACTGCTTTACGTATGTATTTTTTTCTGTTTTTGTTTATTGATTTTGAAGTGATTTTCAGAGGTACATGGCACTCTGTTAAATTGAGGATTGAACAAGTGCACATTTTTTTCTATGGGTATGCTGCGGTAAACAAGTCGTAGCGAACACTAAATCAACAGAAAGGATACGTAGGGGTAAAATTAGAGAGATGCAGTAATATTGTTCGTATGTTTCTTTTTTTATCTGTCCAAAACCTGGTCACTGCTAAAGGGACCCATCAATGCTGTTTAAGTGATAGATGTGCACTCCTTGCCTGCAGCCAGACTGTTAGCAAAGAGGAAATTAGAGTGTAGTTTTTGTGGACATTCTACAGATGTCTTACGGACATCTCCCACCTGTATGTGCAGCATTTGCACACCATCAGTAAGGAGATATGCCATACGTGTGAACAACTTACATTATCCTTACAAATGGTTCACAACATCACCTGCACAACAATGGTATGTTCCATTCTTATGATGTCCCTTAAGGTGGCTCTAAAAACCTTTTGTTACGGTGACATTTCCTAAAATGCCATCGCGCGGTGACCAAAATGAGTTTTTCAGCAATGTCGGCAGGTGGCCGCGTGGCATTGGAAATCAGGAGGCGGCAATTGCATTTTTGCATGCCATCTGGTGGCCAAGGAGGTTTTAAGAAAAAGTCTAAAATTTATGGTGACCTGACAATTTTTCTCTAAAAGTTGACATCGGCCAGCGGCCGCCTGAGCACATTTTGAGATCATGCAGTGACAGTCCAGTGAGAGGCAGGAATGATCTCATCACGAAGTTGGGTGACAGTTGGGCTACCACAGCCAGATGCCGGCCAGTAGCAGCTCTGATTGGACAATGTTTAAATGTCTTCGAACAGTGGCAATCCATAGCAAGTGCCACCGGCCACCAGGTATCCTGGAGGTATATAAAAAGAGGGCCATACTGCACGCCTGACAGCCGCTTGACTACTGCCATCTTGATTCATGGTCACACCAACAGTTTCCCAAAAAAATCAAGCGGTAGCATGAAATCTTGACGTTTCTGACGATGCCTCCCCATCACAGGGTGGCAGTTGTAGCCTATTTGTGATCGTAGCATTAAGGGAATCGCAAGACACACCTGCACTCCTCTTCAGATGCAGTTGATCCTTTCTACAATCCTTTATAGGCCCGGACAACCCAAAATCCTACAGCACCCTTACTGATACACGAGACTAACCCTGAATTTACACTGGTATGTCTGCAGTTCGTCTTCGTAGCCTTGCATGGAGAATCCATATCATGACCGTCAGTTCATGACACGTCAATGGACTGAAAATAGAATGGACATCAGACACAAAAATGACAGACGATGTACACATTCAAAATGATCAATGAACATTCTATTTTTTGTGTCAACACAACATTAAACAACAGAATTGTACCAGTGTAACTCAGCCTTAAGACTTGAAAAAATAAACAAGTCCCAAACTTTAAGTCTGAAGTCTCTGAGATGGAATTTTAAGTCAAATATATTCATGCGAGGTTTGAGTCCCAAGTCTTCATCTCTGTCAGCCCACATTGAACTACCAGAAGTGCCAAACAAGAGTCAACGCAATACTGCTCATTTTTAACTGATGAAAAAGATG
Source organism: Oryzias celebensis (assembly GCA_014656515.1). Lineage (NCBI taxonomy): Eukaryota > Metazoa > Chordata > Actinopteri > Beloniformes > Adrianichthyidae > Oryzias > Oryzias celebensis. Next base: position 40,787,475 of record BNCR01000012.1, read on the forward strand.
AAAACAATCACAGACTTAGCCCTGCTGGCGATCCCACAAATGGACTTGTTTTTTCCAGTATATTACATTAAAAGACGCCAGTCCCTTTCAATAGAAATAAGATGCAGTTGGTTCCTATTAAAACATCTCTGTTCCAAAGAAACAATCCACAAAAACAAGTTTTCTTGCTGTTTGTCCCTAATTTTGTTTGATAGTGTAACTGATATGGGATTTTGCTTCAGATCTGATCAAACCGTGATATATGAATGTTTTGGCCAATAAAATTAAAGTTTTGCTTTCATTCTGCTTTTGTGATTAATTTGAAGAGAAAACGCGAAGGACGTTTCCTGAGTCATCATCGAACGCTCGTTTCCACTTCGAAAAAATGTCGGGCTCTTTTCATTCGAGTCCCGTTGAGTCTGTGTTGATCTATTTCTAAAGGACTTTAAACGAAAAGCGAATGAAAAAAAATGATGTAACTCTCCTGCGTGACAAGCTCTGACAGAAAAGGGAGGACGGTGAAATTAAAGCGATGTTGAGGCCCCCTCTCCTCTGAAAGACATTTTCACCTCGCTGATTCAGTCTTCCCTTGGCTTATCTGCACCCCTTCCTTGATATAATTGAGCTTTTCAGAGTGGTGCCATATTAAAAGGCCTTCACATTTATATGCATTAGAAAAAATGTACAATTTCAGGCTTTTATTAACCAAGTTTTTTTTACTGATCAGGGTGAAGTTAGTGGCGCTGAAAGGAGCCAGATGTTTCCTCCAACTGGTGTTCACCTTGCAAAAGAACATGCTGCCTGAAAACACTTACGATTTCAAAGTCAATGGGACATCCAACATGACTTGATTGGAGGACCAATTCCTCTTCATCTTGATGTGTGCTGGTCCACATAAGATTATTTTAGAGGAACCCCTGAGTGACGACTCTGCTCGTGGGTTAATCCAGTCATACCCTTTCCAGGCTAACCATCCATCTAATCATCTTCAGAACCCACTGAATCCCTTTCTGGGACACAGGTTACTGGAACCTATCCCAACCACATTTAGGAAAAGATGGGGTATCCACTGAACAGGTCGCCAGTCTTCATCTTAAATTAACATTGTTGTGAGTAAAAACTTAACAAATCACCCAATGTATCACAATTGAGACTATGTCTTACAAAAAAATATATACTACAGGTTTTGTGGATTTCTTCAAAAGTAAAAAAAAAAAATCTTAATTCTTCAAAAATTATATCATTTTCTATCTCTTCTTGATTTAGTAGGCATTATTGGGTTAACGATCTCTCAGACTACAACCACTATGACGGATGACCATGGAAGGAACAGTTTGCAAACATAATAGCATAAAAAGCAGCATCAAAACAACATGTTTTACTAGTAATCCTGACTCTTAAGGGTAAAATGTGGGCTTTTGTATGCATCTTTCTTTTTCTTTTGGTTCCATGTGATGCTTCATGTACATTCAAAGCATCCTTTCAAACAGCGCAGTGGAAAAGAGGAACATAAGAGTAAAACTAAATCAAATCTGGGAACAGTTGAGATAAATGTTCATAGCTCAAAGGCTTATATATGAGCAGCACACACCAGGCATTTGATAGATGTTCAAGAACATGCTGAACGTGGGTTCACAGGTACTTTCAAGATACAATGTTCACAATGAAGTTTCGCTACCCGATACTAGTGTATGTATTGACAGTATTAAAGAGGCTTGGTGTGAAATGTCAAAGCGGTGCACATTTCGTGAATCTTCTTCCAGAAATTCCATACATTTAATGTTATAAATAAAAAGACACAAAATGCAATAAATTGAATCGGTTTCACTTATTTGCTTCATATTATGATTCATCTCTCATTTTTGCTTATTATGACAATTGGAATCTGTTTTTTATTTTATTTTCCTAACCAATAGCGACATTTTAACTTTTAGCATCATCTCTTGCATTAAATTTCTTAATTTTCTTGGTTTTTAAAAGTCAAAATAACAATATTTCAAGCCCACAAGAAAAGAGGTTTACACCTTTTCACTCCAACAAGCTGAAGTTTTTTTGGAACTACACATAAATTTTGCTTTAAGTCCTTAAATTGCATGTAAATGAATCAGGTTCGGCCAGCCCATCCTAATAAGTAATCACCTTGGCACACACTGCAGTCAAAACACTTAGTGTTCAAATAAGTGCAGCTGTCCATGAGCTGATTATGTGTGGATCTAATAAAAATGATTATGGCGTGATTGTTTCCTGAAACACCTATCAGTGTTTGCCGTCCGTGTTCTTGTGTTAGAGTAAATATGTAATGAATGAGCGACAGAGTGACGTGATCTTTGCCTGTCGGAGCCACTTTCTCCACCCCCTCCGACCCCAGAGTCCAGAGGTTAATGACATCATTAGCATTCTGTCGGGGCTTGCCTGGCCTCTTTTTCCCGGCAGGGCTCGGTCTGTGCTCAGAGGCTGACTAAGCTGGGGACTTAACACCATTCAAGCCTGTGAGTAAGGGCTGTGTGTGTGTCAGAGAGATGGGTGATGGGATTTTTTTTTTTTTTTTTTTTGGTGAACATCCCAAAAGTGTCACACGATACTGGTACTATGAGTCAGAAGCTGGGGATGGAAAAAGCAGAGAGGGGAAAAGTGGATCAGTGACTCGAGCTGTTTGAGGGAAGAGTCCATTACTCAAGAGAAAACACACACACACACACACACACACCATCACACGCACACTAACACACTTTAATAACTTTTGTGTCAATCAAAGGCTCATGCGTTTTATCGTTCCAGACATATTCACAAACATAAATTTAAGATTGAAAAAATTTACAGAACGTTTTTCCTGCTGTTCTGATCAAAGATGAATAAATCCCAGATTCTAGATGGGGATGGTGGTCAGAGGCCAGACAGTACCAGAGCATCGTTCCAAGTGGAGAACGGGTGGAGGTGGCCTGGGAACTGTCTAGAAAATAGAGAAACACCGCTCATGAAGCGCAAAAATATGATTGTGATTGGTTGAACTGTAGGCCTAATTGATAGAAGTCTAACAATTAATTGATTTATATTCCCACTTACCAACCAGATCGATCTGTCTGAGGCAAGTTGTTAATCCAATGGACCTAAACAATTATAAAATGAAATATATATTGAAAAATAATATTTCAGTTGAGACACAGTAGACTTATTTTACTTGAATGTAAAAACAGCCAAGTACCATCACAGCGGACAGCACAGGTGATGCAAAAAAAAATGATCAACCATCATTATTTTGATGTATAATTTGAATGTGGAAAAACAACAGTGGGCTGAACTTTATGACACAAAACTGTGAATGGATTTGCCATTAATTCTTGTTTACTTGTTTGTACACATATTTAATTTACACTTGATTACGTTGCAAGAAATACAAGGAATCTGGAAAACTTTGCCTGCACTGTTCAGAACCAAGTATTTATCTCTGAATCTCAATGCCTGAATGTTTGGCTAAATATATCCTGGATTGATTTTAGATCATTGAATCGGATCAATCAAAACAAAATGTATGAATCATATCAGCAACCACAAATTATGATATAAATTGAATTGTTGTTAAAATGAATCATTACAGCCGTACTGGTTGATGGTGTATACAGAATGATGAAACAACCAGCAGTAGCTGTAAGTGAGGTAGATTTTCCTTTTTCAAATTGTGCTAAAGCTTCACAACAAGCTTAATGTTCCTCTCTCGCATGCTTCTTTTCGAGGGCCACAGAAAGAAAAACTGTTATATAACTGGGGGGGGCCCGCAGTACCATCCTCAGGGGTGGTACTTCACTTTCATTTCTCTAGCGCTTCCTTCATTCCCTCAATTAGGCAGAATAGCAAGTTTGACGCCACTAATTTACTGAAGTAAAAACCTTATAGATTTCAAGATTTTACAGTGACAATTTAGAAATCTACTTTGTTATAATGATGAAAACTTTTCTTATAAATAAATGCTCCTAATTGTTTTGGTTCAAACACAATGCATTGTGGTTTAAACACGCTAATCCAGTGAATATGAATGCATAATAGTTTTTTGCAGAGACATTTGGGAAATTTCCCAGTGAGTTTGGAATTGTAGATTCGGAGACCCAGAAAAAAAAAGGCAAACGTACAACATATTGTGCTACGTAGTGACTAGCAAAGGAACTCGGACACAGCCATTTTCACTACAATATCAGGGAAGCAGAAGCCACTTTTGTGGAGCTTATCCGCATGGTGGCATTTACCTTCCAGCCTGTCAGACAGGCACCGGAATAGGAAAAATGTCAAAAGCTGATGTTTTGGCTCGTTGTCATACTGCTGGTAAAATAAGAGCCACAATGACTCTGGAGACACACACACACTCACACACACACACCCCTACTGCAGGTGACTCTACTTGATGTGTCGGCAGATTAGCTGGGCAGAAGGCAGAGATGCAGGGGTGGCTGGGAAGTTGTGGGTGAGTGACACGTCTGAGAGATCACGGAGAGTGAGGCACTCGCCACAACAGCATGCCAATTCATGCTCGAATCGGGTATGTCACACCTCTGTGCCAGAGAGGCGGGCTTACCCAAAAAAAACCACGGTCAGTCTAACGTTACCGGGCTCTCCACTTTCACACTGCTGGGTGCTAGCAGCATATATAAGGTGCACCACAATATAAGGTGCATAAACTGAGACAAAAGAGACACAAATAAGTATGTCCATCAGTCAGCATTTATTTTGTAATTCTAGAACTTAGTTGTAACATGCTACACGTTAGCCACGCTCAAAGCCACTTTAGCATTTTCACAATACCTGTAACACCCAACATTATTTGCAACATGTTAGAAAAAACATACCGATACTGCTAAAACAAACATTACTTGTTCGAAACACTTTCAGAAAAAAAAAACCACACATTCAGACACCACTACACTTTAGCCGCATAAGCGCATTCACACTAACACCCAATCGTATAACTTCTAGAAAAACTGACTGACATTTTGACAGCGAACAATACCTGTCAAAATCTTTTCAACATCAGTAACCCCAACCAGAATTAAATATTTTATAAGGTGCTAAATAATGATGTAATATTTTTTTTTATTTAATAAATTTTTTTTTTTTAAATAATTAAATAACAAACCCATTAAAGTCATTTTCTGGGAAAGCTTGGGTTTACATTCTTTCAATAATTTTGACACACAGCTTAATGCAAGCAGAAACATTTCAGACATCTGAGATGAAACCCAAACAACTTCTGTTAACTTAACCACACAGCAAAGAAAGCCACAGTGAGCTGTCAATGCTGCCTTTCGTACTCCAAAATAAATGTTATTTGTAATCTTCCAACGCCAGAAAAACAAGAGTAGACTGTCTTTCCTGAATTTCACAGAGCATGCACTGTACATTTCATACGAGAACAAGCAATCATCGCTAATTGGAAATAAGAAGAGAAATGAAAATATTATCTGTTGACATTCTTTTTCCCTAATTGGGCTATTTTTCTTTGAAGTAAAGATTAGTTGAAGGAGATTCTTGTCATCCATCAAATGCAAAATGGAAGTTAGATTTTTTTGAATTTGGTCCTTCCCACCAATTTTTTGATGATGTAGATGACATTTATCTGTCAAGACCTAGATTTTCAACTAGGGGCTATAGAAGACAGTCTGTTACCATTGGCTGAGTTGTTAATAGAAGAAAGGATTGGTTCTTTGATTGTCTCTTTTTAAATCTCTTTCTTGGAAAGGCAATTGAATCCCACACTACCCCAGACACGGCAAAACAGGGAGCAATTATTGGGTACAATGCAACCCACTGCAGACAGACGATGTACACATGTACACATGCCAACGATGGTGTGTTCATTAGGATCATTGCTTGTGATGTCACATGTGCCCTGGTGACCAAGGATCCTGTGCATTCAATTCATTTTTTAACCCTGCCCACTTCAAAACAAAGAGGAAGCGGAGAATTTATTCCTGGCTCCTCTCATGCCCCCCACCCCCACCCCCACCCCACCCCATATTTAAATCAACCAAAAGCAATACGTCCTCGATAAGTAGCTATTTACTTATGCACAGAGCGGGCATGATAGGGGGATGCACAAGCGATAACACACACACATTTGCCGACATACCGCAAACACCTCACATTGGTTCACATAGGACACGCGTAACATGCAGCTCCCACAGCCAGGAAACTCACGCTCACAAACACACAGCGCTCCTCTGCACACTGGTCAGCGCCACACGCACATGGACTCACAGGCACGGGCAGACACTCATGCATGTGTGTGAACTGTAGTTGTAATATGTAGATGTTGACAAGTGTGTATGTGGAGATTCTTGGAGCCCACCAAATTTAATATACAACTTGTGTTTCCAAAGATTTATAACCCACGATTGTAACAGGAAAATCTGTCCAACACAAGAGGCTCTCAGCTTGTACCTGTTTGCTCAGCTGTTTGACGGGACAAGTTAAAAAAAAAAACAAAAACAAATGACATTACAAAGCATCTTTTCAGAGGGAAAATTCACCTCTTACCGCTAGTTTTTGTCCAGATAATGAACCACAAGTTTATTTAAAGAAGCAAAGTCCAAAAGTTGGCTCCAAGGATCACTTATATTGCAAGAAATATCCACCAGTAACATTAATCATTAAATGCTTATCAACAAACAATTTCTTCTGTTAATTGTTAATAGAATGGTTAAGAACACATATGACTATGTCAAGCAATAAGGTAAGCAAGACAGAAAGACAAACTGTGTAAAATAACATATAACCTTGCCATTGATGGTAACATTTGATAGAAATACTGGCATGTCCATCAGAGAGTCATTAGAAGGACAGAGATCTTTCTTCCTGTTTTGCTGTTGTGATAAACTGTTGCAGAACCTGTGTCCACCAACGAGTTTCTGTCATTCCAATTACCAACTGGCATTTAAGCTGGCATAATAATGTAGAACATTCAGGCTATGGAACCAGAACCCCTTTTTCAGGTGTTCATTTTACTTTTTAATGGACACCCTGCAGCCAATCAGACCCAAGTAATCCCCCAGACCCTGGTATAACTGTAAATAACCATTTCCTGCTCGTCACCTGCTTTACATTTCACAATTACAAAGCGGTCGAGAATTAAAAGCTCCCTTGTTATCTCAAAACAGAAGGCGGGGAGGCGACGCGCAACAGTTTTGTCGAGAGAAAAACAACACAAAAGACAACACAATGGATTTAGGTGCAGCAACGAAAGAAAAAAAAGTTTCACTCTGTTTGGCTGTCAGGTAGCCGCTAATACCTAAAGATATCATGTGAAGGCGTCCTGGGGGAACAGACACTGTTTGAGGCATGTTTTCCTTTAAAAAATAATTTTAAAAAGGGTGGAACAATTTGCATGGAATTGATGCACGGCAGTCTCCCAGAAGGAGTAATTCACTCGTGACTGCTGTGCGTCTTTTGAGCTCCACTTCCCTCTTATTTGTAACCGCTGAATATTTGATTAAATGGGAATGCTGCGGAACAGAACAAATATGAGATGAGCAGATAACGTATCTCTTCACCATCATGTCAGATACTGTCTTTTTCCCGGCGAGTCGTTGCAGAAGAAGGGCGTCCTATTCACTTTGTTCCCTCGACTTTGGCCGACCCCGCAGCATCCCGGCTGCCCAGGAAGTGGGGAGCCTCGCAAATTAGATTAAGATACTGTGTGAAACACTGCTTCATTCCATAATGCCGTATCGACATTGGCAGCTGCCAATAAAATTCATGACATCTTCATCATCATCCCAAGTGGAATGAACAGCCCTGTCAGCTCACACAGCGGGTGGGGGGTGGGGGGTGATGAAGCAGGAGGGAAGAGCAGGGGCTTGTGTACACACACAGGAAATTCAAATGCATATGTTGTTTGCATTGAAGCGGCCGCATTCGAAGAGCCTAACCTCCTGGCTTGCAGAGGGCGACGGTGATGGGATGCAGATTTCCAGCTGATGCCATTTGCAGACGTGTCACCCTGAGGGGGGGGAGATGAGTTCTTGCCTGACCCCGCACTCCTAACCCCGGTGCTCCTGATCTGAGGAACATTTTTACATATCCATACGACCCGTCCATCCGACATGACCTCGGGGGCCAAGCTGGCTACCTTAACCAAATCACACTCAACCTGCCCTAAAAATGACTTTCCAGGTAATGTGGCCCCGCAGTTCCCTGAACTCTCGTCAAAGAGGGGCTTTGAATTCTTTCGGCCCGGCTGATTATGAACGGTCGGCGAGGGGGACATTCTTATTCATGTATGCGTGTTGGCATGTGCGGCTTTTTGCATTCATTATGTGAAGCTGCCGCTCACTTCCAGACAGACTCTTGAGGGGAGCTGCAGAGGCACAGAGCGCCAGCACATATCCATAACATACCGCCTCATATGTAGCTTCACTGTACTCCATTTAATTTTCCATTTCCCAGGCTCCATGGAGGCCATAAAGACACATATGGGAGTCCAGCTGCTGCCTTCCTGAACGCAAATCGATGGAAGGTTTGTCAACAAAATTAAACAGAGGTCAAAAGTATTATTAACCTAGACTTTAATGTGGCTTTTCAAAATATAAGCAAAGCAGGTATTGCTCATAAATCCTGTTTTGGTGAGAGGTATCTTACCTGAGAAGAAAATTGCACACAGTCGGTTTATCCAGTTCAAAGAAACAACTGTGCTCACATTACTTTAGTTCAAATGTTTGAGGTATTTAACAACACCAAAAACAAGGGACTATTCTTCAGGGAAGTCAAAGGAGAAATGCTAACTTACTGAACAACAGATTCTACTATTTTTAAGTATTTAAACTATTTAAAGGTAGTTGAAACAACTGTGTTAGCAAAAGAAAGTTAAGCCCTGGTCAGAATTGCCTTAACGGGTGGATATGGGCTGTCTTTTGGCAAAAAATGGTCAAACCTGTAGAGTACGCAGGTGTCTTGCAATAAAATATCAAGGACGCAGACTGCTCAGTTACTGCTTTTTTTCTGTGGGTATGCTGCGGGCAACAAGTCTTAGTAAACTCTTATCAAGTAAAGATTAATTAAGTGCAACACAGGCATGTATGTCATACACATTATTCACTTCTTTTTCAACTCCTCACACTCAGCAACACACATTCAAGTGGCCACTTCTAAAGAAAGTCTACGTAAATGCGCGTTTATATCCATTTTTAGCTCCCACGTTCAAGTATTGTGTTCATGCATCCTTATGCACATATTTTAGACTGTTTCCGAGTTCTGGGTACAAAACGCACGGCTATTTATTGCACGTTTAAAGTTAAACCAGGTCAACCAGGTTTGAAGGATATTTGCCAGTTGGTAGTATGGTTTGTGTCCAGCGGAAATTATGAAATTATATGACACCAAGTCTTTCACATATTGGAACACAGCTGTGAAAGTGAAAGCCTGGCGCAACATTTGTGAGATTTGTATCAGTTTGACATTTTGCACAGAGCCTCTTCCAACTGTAGGTGGCGGACATGCACTAGTATCAGATAATGACAGCTCAGTGTGAACACAGGGTGAAAGTTTCCGTGTGCCTGTATGTGTACCACTTGTGTTTTCACAATTTTTTGGCTCCGTTTTTTCACTCCAGTTGCACAGCTCTGAAATCTGAGGGTCTGAATGGCCCAGAAAATGTGTTAATGACTCACAGGTGTATGATGGAGCAGTTTGGAGTTTTGGACTCCTACAGAAAAGCATTAGCAGCAGAACTAAAAGGGACGCGAGGGAGAACACGAGAAGTGGAGAAAGACCCCTCCTCGATGATGGGGGGACACCCCAGCCGCAGGGGCTACCCACGTGCCGCGGCGGCACTATGGAGCATCAGCTGCAGTGTTAGAGAGCGCTGATGGTGGGAGCTACATGCGGCAGTGTAGTGCACGCCCACAACGGAAGTGGGGCGTGGCGGGAGAAGCCAGTGCCGGGTTGGCTTGTGGTGTAAGTGCACCAAAGTATCACCTGTACAACATAACTTACATTAGCCTTATGGATGTTTTACGACACATTTACCACACACGACAATTGTCTTAGACTATCCAAAAAACTAGCAGCATCTGTTCGGGTCAACCCAGAGTAGGGGTACATGCGACTAAAGCATTATAAACAGAGAAAAAGAAGCCCATTTGTTGCTAATACAGATGGCAGGACTGTTACAAATTTCTAAATAAATTGCCATTTTGCTTAAAGTAAAGTTGTTGTTTTTTTAATGAGAAAAATTTTCTTTTGTGGTGACCGTACAGGTCACCACAGGTCACCACTAAACAGCAGGTTTAGCAACGTCTGGAACCCTTTGGAAGGTTTCAACTCTTTATCCAACCCCACATGTGAAAGTATCAAGCTGGAAAGCACCTGGTCCTATTATTTGTGAGTCTTTGGTAGGACCACAGTGGAATCCACAACACACTAGACTCTGGCAGGACATGCAGGCCATGGGGTGGGTCATGAAGGGTTGAGGAAAAGCAATCTGACACGGTGTGGACTGCAGTGACTTTTGAATCAGGAACGATTCTCCTGTGGGATCCAGAGGGGTCAGGTCCTTCTGTTAGAAGTGAAAAAGAAAACAAAATGACAGCAAATGCTTGCTCCTGGTGGGTATTGTAAAATTGAAATAAAGAAAAAAAGAACAAAAATATAATACAGTCTCAGCCATGCAAAGCACCGATACACTTGTGAATGAACTTGGACTAAAATAAAAGAAAAACTAATAAAAGGTTCTTGCATCTCAACAGGTTAGAGTTACATGACCCCATCCTAGGCAACTGATCATTGTGAAGGAGCAGTTCCGGCATTCTTGCCTATAAATAAAACCTAGGAAATCAGTCCTAGTAACTCTTTTCAGGCACAGAGAATGTGAATACGGGGGCAGACCAGCAATATCCGAATGGACAAGGAATATTAAGTGGAGCAATCCCTGTTAACCTCCTCAGGGACAGGACAGGTATAGAGGAGCAGCTCCGGCAACCGTCCATGGTAACAGGACATGTGAAGAGGAGTGACCTTCCTCAGGGACAGTCCACATGTAGAGGAGCCACTCCTGTGACTAACCCTAACCGTTCTCGCGAACAGGACAAATGATGAGGAGAGGTTCAGTTGATCTTCTTCTCAATAAGTCTTAATTAGAACATTTTTTTCTTTAGAATGACAAACAAACATTTTCTTACATAGATGTCTAAGTTATTATCTTTATGACATATTTTAATGAAAATCACTATGTAGTTGCTGAAATGCAATAATTCCAATCATGGAACAAAATCGTGTAATTATGAATCATGAAATGTACATATATATAAATACTATTTTTAAAATTAATTGATCACAAAACTCAGCTATTCCCAACACAAAAAAAAATGTTTCACTCTAAACAAAAAAAATTAGCAGCCCCAGTTTATTCAAACAGTAGACGCACCTTTTCAAACTTTAACTACTCGACTGTAAACCATGATTAATGTGCATAAGCGGCAGTGGGGTGCAGATTTTTCCGCTGCACAAAAAGAAAGCACAGTTAAGTCACACCGGAGTTCAGCAGTCCTGCAGCTTCACTGACGCAATGCAAACCATCGCTGTGGAGGTCAGAAGTTAATGAAATTCCTGTGTTCGGTTAAATAGTCATTTAGGTAATTTACTTTGCTCCGCACAAACTAGCCATAAATCATCCTAATTTAATAAATGGAGAAATAATGATGACATGTCCAGCAAAGACGTACTCGTAGACCTCATCCCGCTTTAATAGTCGCAGTGTAAAACGGAAAGACATCAGACAGAATTTAAAAGGAAATGCATCAAAACAAATGGGTCAAACCTGGCCTTTGTGCTCCAGATTTCCCTCGTCATGTTAGAAGTTGGAATCTGGACATCTTTCAAGGCCATTGACTTTTATATTTTTAGACTTTTAGTTTTGAGACGCTGTAACTTGCTTCATAAACTAAATATCAGAGGATAAAGTGTTTTAGTGAGGTGTTTGTCAAGTGTTCAGGGGAGAATTGTGTGAGCTACCACACTTCTTCTGGGTTTTAGGACTAAAGGGACATTTTTTTTCCAGAAAACTCATTCACTAAGCTTTTTTTTCTGTTTTCCAGAGATGTTTCCAGCAGGAAAGAATACAAACTTCAAACGGGGACCATTTCATTTTAGATTTATAATCAACATCTTTGCCTTTTTTTTCATCTCACTTCTATCTCTCATCTGCAAAGTACACAGCTCCACTATTACTCCTGTGTTCTCCTTTTTGTATTTTATTGCAACCCAGTGCCCCCTAATGGGTGTAAAGCTTTATTACCTCTCAAACAGCTCCTGGGAAGCAGTAAATTTGATCTCTAGAAACACAATATACAAACACATAACTTTTTTGGATGCAATCAGTTGCTCATTTAAACAGGGGTCCTTCGACTAAATGAAAGCAGCTCAATATCACCCCCCCCCCCCCCCCCCCCCACCCCACTGCCTTCCCCCTCCACAGCTGTGCAGGAGAAAGCAGGTAATTTGGTGGATGCAACAACAGGGATCTCTGCTGTAGGCGCGAGCGGCCTGGGAAACATCCAGCGCAAAGACAGATCAATGAAATCCGTTTGACTTTCAAGCATCAAAATGCCAAAATGCCAGCGAGCACAAAAAAAGACAAGAAAAAAAAAGGCAGCGCTCCTCAGCGCCCTATCAGAACCCGCTGATTCTTTCTGACATTTCCTGGCAATTTCCCTGCTCTATGCAAATGTCCTCCAGCAATCTGATTTAAACAAATGTCATGAGTTAAGCAACAACCGGACAGACTTATGTTTTTTTTTTTCCTTTTTTGCGTGTCCTGCTTTTATCTTGTTTCATGTGAAGGTGATAGAAGAAGGGGAGAAGGCAGATGTGACATTTTTATGACTCAGAGTGTATCAGTTTGTGTTGTTGTACTAAACCTGAATGCAGACATGAATTAATGTCCACCCCTGTTTTGTGAACATGCATTTATTTATCTTTTTATTTGCAAAAAGTTCAAAGCCGAGGATGAGAGCAGCATGTGGCCCACTCTGCTCTGCCGGGCCACAGCATCTGAGAACCAGATTAAAAAACTCTTCAGCATAAAAAAGGGGGTGCGGAGTCCTCTTTTCTGGCCAGACCTCTGACCACGAGTTTCCAAGTCCACATTCTGGAGCTCTGCTGCTCTCTGCAAGAAGACTTGGCACTGGGAATCCCTTCATGTGGGTTAATTAAATTCCTTTCTGACAAACTGTTAATTGCTGAACACACAATTGCATTCTGATCAAAACATGACCTCACTCTGCGCCACGTTTTTCTTGAAAGGGAGTTCAAATGTAAAAGAAGACAGGTGGATGCTGCATCATCTCACTGGTGACCTCCTCAAGGTTTGACTCAGACTGCCACCAAGTGGGGAAAACATAAACTGGTGGTGCTTAAAGTTTTGTGGAGAACAAAAGCTACAACATCCATTTCACAAACAAATTCTTTAACACAAAAAAAAAATACAATGTCAAATTATATCTGTGCTTGATCAATATAAAATTAAAAAAAATGTAAATATAAATAAATAAATGTGGGGTTTTGCTGCTTAATTTAATTAAGAAGAAAACATAGACTCCAAAAGTATGTCATTCTGAGATTCAAAACAAAAAAATAAAGGGGTGACTCAATAAGCTTCAAATACTTTTTCCTAAACTTCTGTTCATTTTCACCTCAGCTTTGTTTTGAGTGGAAGTTTTCTTGAAACATGCCTGTTTTGTTTAGATGATATCATTTTTAAATATCTAATTTTGTCTACAAAAAATGTATGTGTGTGTGTGTGTGGGGGGGGGTGTTTACCTAAAGAAAGCAGTTTACATTCAGGGCCAGTCCCACCCATCCACAAATTAGGCCCTTCCAGGTTAGGCAATCCTATATTTTTACAGTCTCGCACTGCAATGTTGTCTCCTAAAACTGACATAAAGGGACCTTAGTATTTGTTCAAAAAATTATAAACAACCCGGATTCAGAAGCAGTGATGAAACTACGAAACTACTTCAGCACAAGCAAGGCAAGTGCAACCAAGCATCGCAACAGTGAGAATATCAGCTCCGCCTCTCCACTTTGCTGTTCCAGGGGGTTCACTCCAGCATGGCAGCAGGGGCAGCACTCTGATTCACTCATCAGGTCCTAATGAGTTCATAAACCCAAGCAAGTGCACCTTAAGAATTATCCAGCACAATATTTCTCTGGGGAAAAAATAGCATTTAGTTAGTGGAACCAAAACAGCCCCTGCTTAGAATATTCTGGAAAAGCTTATGCTGGAAACAATTTCTCACGAAGAGAGTTCATCACAATTTGATCTCAATGACGGTTTGCAATTTTGTCCTTTTTACGTTTTCATTTTACATTTAAGGTTTAAGTATATATTGTGAGTTCAAATTATGCATTTAAAAAATTAGAAGAAAACAAGTGATAGAGCCCGCCCCGACCCCCACCAAAAAAGAAAAAAAAGAGAGCAATACCCCTCCCAAGCTGAACTCCTCTGGAGCTGGATCCATTGCCCTCTAAATAAAAAAATCCCACTAAATTCATGTCTAAAGTACAGCCTTTTAAATTGTTAGTGCTTTACTGCAGAAAAAAAAGGAAAAACTGCTCTTTAAAATTCAAATATGTAAAACAATAACATAATATTGTATCATAATATGATATATATAAAAAAAATCCTAAAATAATGATATGTAAAAAAAGTCTTAAGCTGTAAAGCTGTAAACTTCAATAAATAAAGGGACCAGCAAGTATGACAAAGCAGATTATCAAGAATGTATATACTGAAAACCAGACACTTAAATATACATAGAATAATCAACTTCAATTAGAACAATTTTGGATAACCATAAACTTCAACCTGAGCAAGAGTTAGATAGTTTACCTTTAAAAATTTAACCCCTTAACAACTGAATTTATTTCCAGCTATGCAAAAAAAAAACAAACAAACAAACTTGTGTTTTCACTTTCATGTAGATGCGAAATTAAGTTAATTTTGTGGTTCAATTCATATTTACTATCAATTGTGTCAATGGGTTAAACTTTTGTGCTCAGATTTGTGTTTTGGGACTAGAATGTGTTGAATTATAAAGCTGTATTACTTGGATAATATTATAATTCACTTTAACTTGGGATAATAGGCTCATTTATTGGATTTTCTTTTTTTTTTTCCTTAAGGAGACATTTTCTTTTAAACAACTGTGCATGCAAATTGCTAGAATTAACGGATTATAATTTATATGACGGCCTAGGATTATGAATAATTGAGAATTAATTTGATTAATTAGTCTGTATTTCATTAATTTATGAATCAAGGACTTAAAGATGGTCTTGAACTGCCTTTAGTAAAGTGAAAGGGGTTTAAAACCTTAAAACCTTCTTTGATGGGACATCCCATTATTGAAACAGAATAGTATTCTTTTTAGCAGTATTATTTTTCACACGATCCTGATTCAATCTTGACAGGACTCTCTTTTCATTTTTCTGATATTAGCTCTTCACCAGCACTCTGTCTCACATGCATTTCAAAAAGGAGAGATCTGCAGAATGTGAGTAAGGATCTATTAGGGAAACAAAAAGAATATCCATGATCATGATGCAGCTCATAATCGTTGACGGTTAGGTTCTGGGTTAATGACGTCTTGCTTGCTGGTGGGATAAGGTCGGACCATAGATGAATTAACCCAGGAGTCTAGATGTTGATATTGTTGGTTGAAAATCAGGCCACACTAAATCATTGTACTTTTTGGAAAACAGGGTGGAAGAGGGCCAACAAACCTACTAGATTGCAGAAAGAATAACGCCCATGGTTTTAAAAGCAAGAAATATTATTCCAATTAAGTGAGAAGAGCAGGTGGGCAAGTTGGCCATTAGATCACATTCAAGGCTTCATGGAGTGATGTAATAGCTCAGCGTTAAGCCTTCATTTTTTTCAAAAAATGACAGCGCACCTTTTAAACTGATCAATTCTGGTTGCGCTTATTGTTGACTAAGTGATTTTAAGAGGAACACTGCGTTCTTGTCAAAATGTCAGTCTGGTTGTTTTTACAAGTTGCAAACAAGGTTTGGTCTTACAGTGAACATGCAACTAACGAGTATCGGTGTAGGACGGGTTTTTTTTTTTTTATGTGTTACAAACAAGGTTGAGAGGTAGATGAACTGAACTGTTTAGTCACAGTAAAATTTGTTTCAGCCGTGCCAGTCTGTGTTTTATGAGTTGATAACAAAGTTGGAAGTTACGTGTCAGGTATTGTGAATGTGCCAACTTGGCTAACGTGTAACTTGTCATAAACAAGTTCTAGAGTTACTGTGAAAACAGTTATTGAAGTCAGACTGACTGACAGACTTATCTTTGACTTTTGACTCATTTAATGTGCCTTATAGTTCAGTGTGCCATATACATGACAAAAATGTATGTCTTTTATTTACAGTGCGTCTTATAATCCAGTTTGCCTTATAGTGTAGATTTACAGTAGATCTTCCTCATCAAAATAGTGCCAAAGCTTTCCTTCTGTGTTTTTGGTCTGTGGTTGTTAAAGGATTTGAATACAGGAGGATGCCAACAACAAACAACTTTTAAATAAGGAACAGAATCAAAACAACTGAACTGGAACAAGAACAAGAACTCAACCAGGGCAGTCAAAGAAGCCTTAAACATGGCCGACCTGCAGGGTGAAAACACCAGAATCTAGCAGTGAGGAGCTGAAACCCATGTTAACTTTGACGCTCGAGCTTAAGATCCAATGTCAACATTCTTTTTACATACAGTAACTCTTCAACCGGTTACACAATAACCATAACTCCAGCAAATTCTGAAGCATCAGAAACAACTGATTTATTGCCAAAATGATTAAAGATTTACACTAAGTCAAAGAGCAGGTTTTATTTAGATGTCACTACCAACAACTCCGGTGTTAAAAGGTATAAAATAAAGGAAGACATTTGCTAACAAAGTAGCTTTCTGGTCCCATTTAGCATAACTCAGACACACTACCACTTCAAAAAACTAAAAGAACAAAAACCAGAACAATGCCACAAATCCTTTTTGGTTTAGTTTCCTTTCCTAAGTAGTTTAAAGGCCGTATGGGAGCTGTTTACATCATTCCAGTTTGTATGAACACCTCCTGTTAACCTGCTTTGACAGGCAGCAGCGTTTATGGAGGTTTTATTGCTTTTGTTGGACGGTTAAACCGGTCTTTGTGGTTTACGAGGTCATGCTGTTTAAAAACATCCTGGGTTTATTAGAGCGCTGAGTGAGACTCCATCCAGACTGGAGCTTTGGTGTGTGTACCCCTTCCTAACCAGAAATTATTAAACATTTTCAAGCATCTGAATGACGAGGAAATCTAGACATGAAGCACATCAATTAGATTGATCATTTTCACTTGAACAAAACAAAAAAA
Organism: Oryzias celebensis; assembly: GCA_014656515.1. Classification (NCBI taxonomy): domain Eukaryota; kingdom Metazoa; phylum Chordata; class Actinopteri; order Beloniformes; family Adrianichthyidae; genus Oryzias; species Oryzias celebensis. Next base: position 40,804,841 of record BNCR01000012.1, read on the forward strand.
AAAAAAAAAAAAAAAAAACAATTTTAGCTTTAGGAAGCTAGGTTTGAACACTGTAAAGAAAACTACGACATCCTTTCTAAAAGAAGTGAAACAACAGAATGACAGAGCAACGGCATTCAATGGTATGTTTTTTTTTAAGCCAGTTTCTCTGTTTTCTTGGACATCAGAATTTTCATCCATCATAACTGAAATGAATCTCTTTGTTTCTGTGAATAAACTGTTTTTCAATGCTTGGAACCAACATGTTCAGGTCATAAAACTGGCATAAATTTGTCAATCAAATATTCTAATTTTGGCAATTATATTTTAGCAAAAACTGTCACACTTCAAAAAGAATGAGTTCTATTTAAAGCAGCATGCCATTAGAATTGCACTAGGACCACATCTGGAGGATCCCTAATTGGTTTGTGTTGTGGTTCCACCAGATCACTTGTATTTGTCTTTTTTTTTTGTTATCGTTTCTTACTTTAGGTTATCCTCATTTAACTATTTTTATTTGACAGATTAATTTATTTGATAGATGAACACATTTAGGTAGATTGTTTTACACAGTTTGACGCGACTTTTGTTTTTTACGGGTTTCAACTCAGGTGAGCAAGTGGAAGGCGGGGCAAACAATTTTTTGTTCTTTTTTTAATTTGTCCTGTCAAGCAGCTCATCAAACAGGTCAGAACTCAAGGCCTCTTGTGTTGGAAAAATGAAACAGAAGACGGAAAGAGTGAGATGTAAGAGATGGGGAGTAAGGGCACAAAAGAAAGGGGGAAGAAAGAGGATGATTACAGACAGGGGGGTCAGGTTTAAATACTAGTGTAAGGGGCAGGTCCTGTCCGCACACACACACTCAAATGTTACAAACATTCCTTTTGGTTCCAAACATTTCACATTCAAACCTGTCAACATGTACATGATGTAACTCACACAGCTCTCACAAACTAATGCACACAAACCAACACATGTAAAGCATTTCATTCTGCACACATACTGTTTGTGCAAAGGTGAGTGTTTATGCTCTTCTGAGGTGGATGATGAAATGTAAAAACAGGGAGAGTATCCGGTTACACCCACACCAACATCCCCGCCGAGCAGTAGCGGTAGCTGGGGCCCACTTGCATAAGATAGCACATAGAGGATGTCCGTCCGCCAGGAAATCCTGTCAGCAACCCAGACCAGGGCCAGCAGGACCGCCACCATGGCCCCACCCAAGAGCAGGGAGGCACAGGAGCGCAGAGAATGCCAACTCCAGTCCAGCGAGAAAAATAGCCCCCTGTAGTGCCAGGAGGGCCAGCACGGGGCCCCATCCCAGGCCCCAATCCCTCAGCCCCAACCCCTGGCAGGAGTAAGGGCTGCCAACCCAGCTGGGGGCCCAGAGAGAGCAAGGGCTGCCCGCCCCGGAGGAGGACGCGCAAGAGAAGTGAGGGTCCCCAAGAAGCGTTGTGAACATATGCCAACCAGGCTCACCCACTGTCGGAATTTTGAGAGGCCCAGTGCTCCATGACAATGACCAGAACCATCCAGACGGGGACATAGATACCCCCAAGCTCTATAAGCCCAGTGTGATGCTCAAAGGAAGAGTTTTTAATAAGTACCATATTTACAGATGTTAATCTTTTGTGAGCAATCAATAGTCTTCCACCACCTCTCTTACCTTTTCTGATAGAAAATAAAAAATGAAAATTCGGTGTAGAAGCTTCAGTGAGAATAGCTGGAGCATCAGTGCCAAGCCAGGTTTCAGTTAAAAACAGACAGCTTAAGTCATTGTCTGAAATCAGATCATTGAGGAAAAACGATTTAGTTAATAGAGTCACTGTCCTTGTTGTAGGTAAATTTGATGTGAAAACGTCATGGGTTTAGTGACTGTGTGAATTGGAAGGAGACATATGGCATGCAAGCCACTTGGAAATGACTGAAGTGACTAGAATATCTATTGGTGATATGTTCTGGTACAGTACATGATGCTGTGTGGCAGAGAATGGTAAGTCAGGGGTTTGAGTGTCCTGGTCAACCGTCAGCAGGAAAGGGTTTTGAAGGAACAAGGAGATCAATGTTGATGCTGAGAAGGAACCATTATTGTTAGGATGTAAACTGTCTGTTTTGAAGAGGTTTGGTCTGTTGTAAGAGGTTGTGAAGTTATCAACATATGGAATGACAGTATGTTTTTAACCAAATGTAAAGCTGGCGGACACGTGAGAACTTGATGTCTCCCTAACGGGGTGCAGGAAGTGGTCAGTTTATGTTTAACGGTTGGATGTTGTGAATCAGGTAGATGAAGTCCATTTTCAGGTTCCAGATTGCTGCAGTTTCAGGTTGTTGGTTCCTGCTTGTTTAATACATGTCTCAGCAGAGGGGTGTTTAACAGTGAGTTGGCGGGCAGTTATTTATGTCATTGATGACCGCGACAGAGAGTGACAGTGTGTGGGACCTGGCAACACGGACATGCCAGACAGTGGAGTCTCCCACGGTGGGCTGCTGCACAGGTCCAGGTCTATAAACCATAGAAAGATCCTTGATGCATAAAATTTAATGTCAGTTATGAATACATGGAAATGTTTTTTTTCCTTTTGTGAAAACATATGTGTTTGTAGCAAATAAAGACGTCTCTAAAATGTCTCTTTTTTAAAAAAAAAAGACAAAATATAATCAAGACGAGGGTCTTTTTTTGGTTTGCATATTACAAGTAAGCACAAGAAAGAAAATGATTACTTACTTTTTTTTTTTTCTTAAATGAAGATTAACATTTTGTAAAAACAGCTGACATCAACAAAACATATCGGTCTGTAAAGCTTCTTTGTGTTGAAGTACAGAGCACCTACAGGATTACAGATCCTTTATTCCAGCCATCATTTTTAATCGCCAGCGTGTTCCATCTTTATTTGCTGTTAACAGCCCATAAACAGCAGCTTCATATTTACTCCCTAATCATTTAATGTAAACGACTCTGTGGTTAAGAGCAACTCAGCAATATTTAGTCCATAAAAATTGAGGAGGCAGGATATGGAGTTATGGTGGAGAGGCTGCCTGGAGCTTCATGGGAGCAATAACAGAAACAAAGAGTGCTTTGAGATCCAAGTGAAGAAGAAGAATGTGAAAAGAGAAAAGGAGATGATTTTCTGCCACAGAGTTTACTTTTAAAACCCTGTATATACCGGGCTTATTAACGCTCGTAGAAGTGACCACTTTCAAATAAAAGTCTATGCAGGCTAAACAAGCATAAATGTGCATTCGAGCTTCCACATTCAAAACTGTCGCTGCAAGTTTTTAGGTCGTTTTCTTTTTGCTCTACGCACAAAGCGTGCTCTCATTGAGCGCGGGTTGAAAGTTAATCTAGTTGAACTTTGACCAATCAAGTAGTGATGCATGGCATCCCTTTTAATTCACTGAAGTGCCAATCATCTGACAATTGATCATGGAGGACAAATTAATCATTGCAGCTTTTGCCTGGCTCGAATTATATGACTAAATATCGGAATAGAGCTGTGAAAGAAAAAGCCTGGGGCGAGATCTGCAAATCAAGCCTCTTCCAACCGCAGGTTCATGTGCTGGTATTGGGTGCCGACAGTCCAGTGTATGCTACACGAGCGTTCAACAATGTGCGATACATACCCAGTGTGAACGAAGAATCGCTGTTACAAAAATACGGTTACCTGTTGGCAAAGAGAAGACTCGTGGTCTTCTGTTAAATTGATTACCCGGACACCGATAGGAATTCTTCTTTCACTTCAAATTTTCTAATTGTTTCGTTTGACTTATATTTTATCAGGTGGCCGTGGTGCACTGGAAAGGGCAGTCGGCCTGTGATCAAAGGATTGTAGGTTCAATTCCCGCCATGTATCGAAGTGTCCTTGGGCAAGACACTGAACCCCACATTGCCTCTGATGAAAGGTTGGTGCCAGTGTTTGGCAGCAGAGCCACCATCGGTGTGTGAATGTGTGCGTGAATGAGATCATGACTGCAAAGCGCTTTGAGCCTTCAATGAAGGTAGAAAAACGCTATATAAGTATACACCATTTACCATTTATTTCCTGTGACAAAGGTAGATGTTCTGCTCGGACAACCGGCTCGACTTTGTATCAATCTTTCAAAGCCAGGTTTGAATTCAGAACAGGGTTATCAAATTGTCCATTCTTATCACTCATCCTTTGTGACGTTAAGACATTAGTGATGAATCATGGATGAAAACAGCTCTTAAAGCAAGCTCTTTAAAGTGAACAGCACACTCCTGAATGGCAGCCGTACTTCTTTTTAAAATTTTGGCTGATGTTAGGCTGATGTTGAAGTAAATTTTTTCATATAAATTGCAAACATTTTGTCATATAAATACTAGGGCTGTCAACGTTAGCGCGAATATATATTAACGTAGATTGATTACACGAAGCAACCATCTTCTTCCTGTTCAGGCTTCCGTGCGTCAATTTCTGTATGCACACTTTGTTATAACATAGTCATTCACAAAATAAATAAATTTTCAATTTTTTTTAGTACTTTTTATTTGTTTTTAGGTTTAGATCGCTTTTTCACAAAAGGTGGACTACTTGATACGTAATGCAGCCCGCTGTCCCGGTAACAAGTCAGTGCGTCACTGAAATGGCAGCGAACTTGAATAGCAGCAGCAAAGTAAAGCGATTTATATGTAGTTTGTCCCAAAAGGTTAATAAAGCATTAGTTCATAGAGGCAGTTCACCTCTTACCACTTGTTTTTGTCCAGAAGATGTGGCAAAAGTTTGTTTTAAAGAAGCCTGCACATATTGAATATTGTGACCAGAACTTCTTCCAGAACACCCAGCAGCCAATCAGAATAGAGTATTCGACAGGATCATTTAAAGTGCAGAAATTCAATGTTATTTTTTTATGGTTGTTTATCAGGATCTTTGTTTTCTTGGAGTAATCCTGCAGACACTGAAGTCTTTACAGTTCTGCTTATCTTACTGTTGATGTGCGTTTTGCACACAAATTACACTTCTAAGTTAACAATTAATACATTTAAATATTTCAAACAATAAGAATGTAGGGAAACATTCTTTCTGACTTTTTTTTTTTTTTTTTTTTTTAAACTTGTCCTGTCCAACAGCTGAGCAAACAGATATGAGCTGAGAGCCTCTTGCATTAGACAGATTTTACTCTTACAATCGGGGGTTATAAATCATTGGGAACACAAAATGTATGTTGGTATAAGCCCCTTTTGTAATTTAAACGAAACTTTATTAATATTAATTTTGTTTGTGTTCTTTTTGTTGGACTGGACGGAAAAAGAAAGTGGGAAAAGAGGAGGGGGGGGGGGTTGTAGATTTTAGAGAATGACTAATGGAAGGAGAAAGTAGAATTGTAAGTCTACAGGCAACAAAATGCTGAAGCTTATACCCATTACAATAGTGAGTGTTGGTCTAAAATGGGCGGGGCCTGTCCACACACTCAGCTGTTACAAACATACCTGCCGGCTCCAAGAGTGTTCACAAACTTGTCCACAACCAGTTCACACGCACACTTGGGCATACCAACCAACACATGTAAAGCATTACATTCTGACACGCACACTATTTGAAGGTGCAAATGTGAGTCGACGCCTGTGCTCAGGTGAATGTTATGTTAAGCTGAAGTGGATGAAGGAATGGAAAGAAAAAAAAAAAAAAAAAGGAGGGAGAGCTCCCAGACATCCCCACACCAAGACCCCCGCCGAGGCAGCAGCGCCGACCAGGGCCTGCCCCCGCACCCATACTGTGGGGTCAACGGAGGAGATCCGCCCGCCAGGTAGTCCGGCCAAGCACTCAGACCAGGGCCCGCAGGACCACCACATGGGCCCCCAACACCCGAGCGCAGTGAGGTACGGAAGCGCAGAGCGCAGGGCCCAGCCCAGTCAGGAGAGCAGCCCCCCCACCGCGACGGGCGGTCCAGCGCGGGGCCCCACCCCCGAGAGCCCCACCACCCCAGACAAGCCGACCACCACCACCCAGGAGTTCTGAGCATCCCCCCACCCCAGCCCCAGGTACGAGCCAGGACCCCCCAAGGGAGACCCGCTCCGAAGCTCCAGGCAGTTGCGGAGATCCAGAAGAGAGCACAGCAGGGGTCAGCTACCCCCACCTAGAGGAGGGATGACCAAGAGAAGTGGGGGTCCCCGAAGGAGTACATAGCCTGACCAGGCTCTCCTATGTTGTGACTTAGAAGGGGCCCGGCACCCGAGGGTAAGGACCAGAACCTGCACCACAAGGAGACAGACACCCTCCAGGCTCAGATGGAATATGATCCCCCGCTCATGGACTTGCCAGAGGACTGAGGGATCCCTCTCCCCGCGTGGGGAGGGGGCCGCCGGGCCCAGGAGGCCGACACCCAAGAGACAAGGCCGCCGCTGCTGAAGGTCCTGCTCCCCCCACCGGGGATGGGGTAGGGGACAGAAGATCAGTATTCCCATCTTCCTTGTGTAATGTATTTGTGTGTGTATGTTGAGGTGTGTTTCTTGTGGTTGAAGGGTGTGTGTCATAAAGGGTGCAGTTAAAATTGGCAAGGGCACTGGGGACATCTCCTGATTGCTTACAGGGATGTCCAATCACCCTCTCGCCAAGTAGCCCTAAATGTCTACGGTGCAGTTAAAATTGGAGGGTAGAGCACTAGGAGGACATCTCCTGCTTGCTGGCAGTGATGTCCTAGCACCCCCCCACCAAGGGTCCTACGTGTCTAAGGTGCATTTAAAACCAAGAGAAGGGGGCGAAACTGCGGAGAGGGGGGACCACTGCCAAGTGGCTCGGCCCCTCGAAGTATTCCGCAAGCACACCCCCCTCCAACCTAATAAGTGTTTGTATGAGGAAGGAGGGGAGGTCGGGGACAGCTACCAGACTGACCCCCGATGGTGAAACAACCGTCCCCCCGCCCCCCCCCAGCATTGGGCCCAAGTCTCCCCAGGGCAGAGGCCCCACCGCCCGGAAGCCGACCCCCCAGGCCCCACACCCCCCACCCCACACAAAGAGAGAGGAGCCGAGAGGGGGCCAGCCCCCAGGCGCAAGCCCTGCCCCCCCCAAGCACCGCCCCTGTGGCTGCCTGGCCAGGTACCAGCGGGCCCGAGGAAGTCTCAAGGGTCCCATACTGGTGGTGGACCCCCCTTCTTACCCATGAACACCCCCCCTTGGCCCGCTCCCCCAGACCCCGCCATGGTATGCTTTTCCTGGAGCAAACGCAGGCCCCAAGAGGGTTGCCCCACCCCGTCCCAGGGCCGGAGAAGGAGTGATCCCAGCCCCCGGGTGCAGACGGGCCACCCATCCAGCGCAGGCAGACCCCCCAGGACCAGGGCCCCACGCAAGCCCCCCAGCGCACGCAGAAGGGCCAGACCCCCACCCAATGCACCACCCACACCCCCCCCGCCCAGGCCCGGGAGACCCCGCAGCCCCCGCGCTTGCCCCATCCAGGCGCCTTTCTGACTTTGATTTTTGTTCATTGGAAACATATCTGCTCAATCTAGAAACTGGGTATTGGCCCTGTTTTGACCTCTCCTAAGTCTGCAACAACGGATCAGCCCAAGCTTCAAAGCAATGAATGTTCTAAAAACTTTTGATCATGCAATCCTAAGACTAACTCCTCCCTTTTTGTAAACCAGGGCAACCCAAACTTAATAAAGAGAGGTGTTCAGACAGGCGATCCTCAGAGCTGCTTAGGGCAGATGTACTGGGGGTTCCTCTGTCTGGCAAACTTGTACTCTGACTCCTGTCTAGTTATTTATACTGTCTTGCGTTTTCAAAGTTACCCATGACCATGTTGAAGTGTCCTTGGGCAAGACACTGAAGCCCAGGTTGTTCTTAGTGGTAAAGATTGGCGCTAGTGTACTGCAGCAGAACAACTGAGTGTGTAAATGTATTTGTGCATTGGTGAAATTATTTCTCCTTATTACTACGAAGTAGTTTCATATGAATGACTAAAATCATCTCCTAATATACTAAATATTCATCTAACTCTTACATCTAACTGTGTGCATTCTATTCATAAACTGTAAAGCAGGTGGTGTTTAAAACTTGAGAATTTGAACAAGTTAGAGACGTTGAGGTTGTGTTCATATCCGCTGGAAAACCGCATGTACACTTTTCTAGATTTGTGCTTCTAGGCTTTATTTCATTAAGAATTGTCCTCAAGCCACTGCTCGCCGTCCTTCCCTCTTCAGGTTGCTTTTCCCAACTTTCCGTCAGCCCCGGCATCTTCTCCAGCGTTTCCAGCTTCCAGTGACAGTCACTAAAAACCTCGTTAGCAGCAGCAGAGAGGAGGAGAAACACAAACAGCCCGGGAGACAGCAGCACTGCACAAATTGCCAAGGAGCTCATTTAAATGTGTTTGTGGTGCAGTGATGGTGGCTGCAGCAGGGGGAGCCAGGTTGCTGGTTTGATGCCAGGACTCCTGCCACTATGCTGTCAGGAGAACAGGAGATTAATGGATGTGTGTGACAGGCCGTCAGAGCCACCAGTGAGCCACACTGGTACTTCCCTCGGCGTGTCACTAAACACAACTCTGTCTCTCTGCTGAGGGTAATTAGTGGGAACAGAACCGGAACTGGAACGAGGGAGAAAAACGGACACCAGGAGAAGAGGATGGAGTAGTCAGTGGGGAAGGAGATACACGTGCTAAATGAGACATTGTATTTTAAATGGTTTGCATTCTGGCCAATCATTTTACCTTTCCACCAAATGTGGGTGGGCTCATGCAGGAATGGGTGTGGCCTTGAGGGTGAGCGAAGATTCAGTCAAAATGGCAAAGCGGGCGAAAGTTTGGCTGCACTTCAACGGATTCTAATTCAGCGACCTGATGGACGAGAGTGACGTTTACAATGCTACGACACAAGACTGTAGAGGTTATTAGTGGTGAGAAAAAACCCAGTTGTTTTCTCGGACATAATTTATGAAGAGCTCATAGTTCATATACATTTTCCTCTGAGATTAGAGTGTTACTGTTGCTGTGGAGTAAGCCCACCCCCACTCCCCATCATTCATCAGTTTTTGTGCTCCCCCACTAGTTTACAGCTCCTCACAACCCCGACCTAACTTCACCGGTGCAACAAGAATGGTGAGCAAATATTGGAGTTATCCATCGTACAGTTTTGAGTCAGATGCCAGTTCAGATGGGAAAAATGAAGATGTTTGTCTGCAAGTAGATGCATCAGAATGGAGTGAACTAGCTATCTCAAATTCACAATTAAAAAATGCAATTTTAATTTTCTTTATACATTTACTCCATGATAAGATCATGTTAAAAACACCTTTTTTCTCTAAATGCCTTTTTAGAATAATTTGATTAAAAAAGGTATTCAATACTCAAGCAAACAACTAGCTTAGATGATGTCTTTTTTTTTTAGATCTGGAAGCCTGCAAAAAAATTTTTTTTTTGACAAGAGTGACCACTTCCTCTCTGTATACTCATCCTAAAAAGGTAAAGAGGGGGGCAGTGAAATTTGGGAACATTACAAAAAAGATCATTAATTGGTTTCAGTCCACATTTCTTTCCCTCTCCAGAGAAGGTGGAAAAGCTTTCTTATTAAAAAAAAAAAAAAAGTGTTCATCTCCCATCAATAAGCCCAGGCTAATTAATAGATGAACAGATGGTGGTTTTATTTTCAGGAAGAAAACCTTTAATCATTAGTTTTACCACCTCTTTTATGTGACTTTGAAGGAGTTCTCATTATCTAATCGTGCTGTTTTGACTCGGCACTTGGCAGAACTGCTCCATCAGGGCCAAACATAGCTACTGCTTAACATTGTGTCATTTTAAAATAGGGATTTATTAATATTCATCAAACGTGCCAGATTCTCATGCATTTTTAATAAATAAGGCATGTATTTGTCTTCAGTGCTGCAGGTCCGCACATGTAAATATTCTTTATATGGGTTCAAAGTACAGCAGTTGATATATTAACACTTGTTAGTGTTATTTTTAGCATGATAATGACGCTGTCTAATAACTGATAGTAGTTAAAATCCAGTGTCTACGCTATGACGATACATATATCTAAAGAGGTTGTAAACAGCTGTATAAGAATACACTATTTACTACACACTTTTCTATGTGTAAAAATATATTACGGATGGATGGATGGACGGACGGACGGACAGATAGATAAAATGGGCATAAATAAAATGGTGTTTCATTTGTTTTAGATTAAAGGACTATAAAGCAGAATCTTCATCGTTGTGTTGTTTACCTTATTGGCAGAAGAGATCTGGAATTGGGATAAACATGAGCTGCAGCTTTGGCTCAGTGACCTGATGTTTGTTTGGAAGCTTCTGAAGTTGATGTCGTGCTGCTCGCCTTTCACATTAGCCAGACAGATCCCAGGCAGGCCCATCATTCTAGACTACAAAAGGTCTGGAGGTCTGGCCCTACAAACAACAGGCTCCTGCCGACAAGTTGTGATGGATGGAGGCCGTCAAACGGCTAATTCGAGATGAGCCTCCTGAGGGACATAAATTCCAAATAAGCTGGCACATTTACAACAGTCTTGTGTGTTTGTGTGTAGGTGTGTGTTTGTGTGTGTGCATGTGACATACATCTTGAGAGGATTTACTTTCCTTCTCCCCGCGCATTCCAAAATTGTCAGATTAATGTTTTAAGGCATTTTTTTCATGAAAATCCAACATTCCTGATGACTTTCTTAAGGGATGTTAATCCCACGGCCTCAGAAGGGTAATTCCAGCATTTCCTGGATATTTTAGTGAGCTGTGACTGTTCCAAGATCTTCATTTATGGTTATCAGCTTCTCCTCCAAGCACAAGTCACTGTGTTAATATGATGTACAGCTGCAAAATAAAACAAAGCTTTAAAAAAAGTTATACTTTTAGTGTACATTTTGCTTCAACGACACCCCTGCTGCTTTAAGCATCAAGCACCCTTGACAGGGTTTTAAAAATCAACTCTAAAACAAAAGATTTGGTTTTTCCGTGAAACCAAAGTACAAGATCCATGCCAGTTTCTCCCTGCAGAATCCCTAAAGCCCAACATCCAAACCAAGCAGATTGGGTTGAAACTTAGCAACTATTCTCCTTTTTCTCAGTTTCTTGAGTTCAAGATAGAATTTACCTAATGTGATGATGTGTCTCACAAATTTGGATGAGAAAATCCTTGTTTAGGCTGAACTTATCCCTCATTGAGCCACAAAGTGGCAGCAAAGTCCTACAACTGAGCAGCAATCTCCATTGATTTTACAGTAGACACACTTCAAGAGAAAAGTCTTCCCAAAATACAAGTTCTTTACTATTTAGAAACATGTTCCCCACATGTTCAAGCAATTTATATTGGAAAATATGTAAAACATCTAAAAAAAAAAACACATGCACCACGAAGAAACACGTCAACTACGGAAGCTGTTTCACCAAGATCTGCTGCTCTGGCTGAGGGAAGCTAATGAGGACAAAAATACAGCAGGTCACAGTTTCTGGAAATAAACACCTCTACATTTTCTCAAAAATATAAATCATCGTCTTTCCTGCCAAAACTGCAGGCTGCCCCTGCCTGTTTCCTACGTTTGCATTCAAGCTAGTGGCGAAAGACGGAGTTCCTCGTCTTCGGAGGGGAGAAACAGCAGACAGCCTTTAACAGATGAGAGAAGAAATGTTGAGGCCAGCGGGCTGTCAACTGTGTGATCAAACATGTCTTGGCTTGACTTACACGTGTACAATTGAACACTTAGAAAAAACAGTGCTTTTCTTTTATTTGAATGAAATCCTAACAAGCAAAATTTTCAGTCATTTTAATGTTGCTTTATTTAGTCTGAATTGTGTCTTTTTGTCCAATTTTAACCTGTAATTGGCATAAGAATCGCATAGCTGACTTGAAGCTTCTCCTAACGAGCACCCTAATGCCACGGATGAAGGGACAATTTCAAACTTGTTGTCAGTGGTCAGCATGCAAAGAGAAATGGAATCCAGCAATGCCGCACACCAAATAAATTGTAGAAAATCTTTTAACCAAAAGTAGGGAAAGTAACATTTTTTTCTTAAAGACGTGAATGAAGGACATGACATGCAAAACCACTATGATGGCACTACGATCACACCAGGCATGCAACGCACTAAAGTCGCATTAGCGCACACTGAACTGTCACTATCTAGCGCTAGCGCATGTACTCATAGTTGAAAGAGGCTTGGTACCATATGCCAACGGGAGCAAATCTGGCAAATCCTGCTCCAGACTTTTTCTTTCACAGCTCTAGTCCAATATATGAAAGACTTGGTGACATGGAATTCCAGCTGAGTGGAAATCCTAATTATAAATTTCACCTTCATAATCAGTTTTCAAACAGTTGACAATTCTGTAATTAAAAGGGACGACATCCATGTGTTACTACTAAATCTGAGTCCCTGATTGGTCAAAGTTCAACCGCTTTAACTTTCACCATAAATTCAATCTCTACGCCGTTTCTACATTGTGCCAAAAATTTTGCAGAAAAAACTAGTGATACGTGAACACAAGAGTTTGAACGCAGAAGCCCAAAATGCTCAGGTACACCCATTTACACAGACTTGTTATTGAAAGTGGTCACTTAAACGTGTGTTACTGAGTCTGGTGTTAATGTAAGGAAAAATATTCTACATGCCATCAAAAAATGTTTGAAATTTTGCCAGTTTCAACGATGGAAGGATAACGAATCTTGGCTGAAACATAAAAACACAAACAAACATAGATTAGTTCTGACTCTTGTATTAGAGTTTTTATCATAACTTATAATGAAAGGCAAAAATCTGCTTTATTTATGAACATTTATGTCTTCTGTGCTAATTTTGTTGAGTTGAATTAGGATACATTTTTATCCACATACATGACAGTGAAGAAAAAAATCCGGGTGCCATTTCCTGGATTACGTCACTGGTGATTGTTCTGTTGAGCCATGGCAACTTCAAGTCTTCTTTCTTTGAAACACTTCACCACTCAACCAAGTGGCTTCATAAGTCCACAACTTATTGTCTTTGTTGTGTGATTTGTTGAGAAAAAACTGCAGAAATTCGGACACAAATGTATATTGCTGTACCTATCAAATTTCAAATTAATCAAATATCAGATTTATCAAATTACCTTTGTCTGTCTGGAATGCCGTTGCAATCAATGTGTTTGCACCATTGCGCAAATTGGTAGCATATTGCATATCCTTTCATTGCCGATATGAAAAGCTGCTTATACTGTGTGTCATGGAGCATGTGTTATTTACGTGACACAGCAACATTTCTGGTGTTAAATCACTTTACCCCATCTGTTCGCAATGTTTTCTATTTCAAAGTGTTGGATAAAAAGAATGGATTACATCAAATGAAGAACTGTCTTTTTGGAACCTGAGAAACCCAAAATAATGCAGAGCTAAATCTGGAACCACAAATAAACAAATTAATTGTTTTGAAAGCCGTATTTCAATGTCAGTTACTGTTAATACATCTTCTGTGCATAATAGGAAGTCACAAGGTGAAATTGTAACATTTTTTGCTTGCTTCTGCGTCAATTGCATGCAGATATATATATATATATATATATATATATACTGTATATATATTTAGGTCGCAATTTAGGTCTTCCCAAGTACCAGTAAGCATTCTCAATTCAATCCTTATTGGGAAAGGAGGAAAGGGTTGCTTAGGATTCCAATAGAACACAAATCATTCTATTGGCTCACCAGCTGACAGGTTTTACCATGTCCACAGAAGACGCAAGTGTAGTTTAGCAGGGAAAACAGAGCTTGCACTGTAATTGCGTCGAAAGTTGTGGTTGGTGTCATCAGGAAAACTCAGGCAGTTCTTGTCTGTCATCAGAAAGGCAGCCTTTTGTTTATTTTGTGCACACTTCTTGTTTTGACATGAGACAGATTTGAACTACAGCTTCTACTCCACATTTTATAGCTGTGTCAAAGAAAGATGCCATTGTTGGATCATTGAACTGACACCCAGAGGTTGGTAATAACCAGCTATAGTTACTCAATTACATTTGTTAAAGTAAATCTTTGGAAATTTCCTGCACTATACTATTTATCTTGCAGAGATTAAAAAAGATTTCACTCTTAGGACAGTTGGCTTTTTTTGTCTAGTTATACTTTTTTGTTTGTTTTACCGTTATGTATCACCATTTGTTGTAAAAGATCCACCATAATAACATCAGCAATAGCTCATGTAAAGATTTTTACAGAGAAGGTCAGTTGAGTCGGTCAGTTGAGTTTTGCTAGGACAGTGATTCATTACCTTTTAACTTTTAATTTTTAAGTTTGCTTGAGTAAATATTTTGATGACTGTTTTTTAGTTGGATTTGAGTATTATTTTTCGAAAACTTTTAAAGTATCTTAGTTACAGTTTTTTTTCTTTCAAACTTTCCTTTTCTAAACTAAGCAGCATGTCTGATCCAATCCAACCAGAGTAAATATTAAAAAATAAATAAAACTATAAATTATTGAGACTAATGTTGTTTAAAAAAAACAACTCTAAAGGATTTGAGTTACTTCTATTGCTGTTTGGTGATTTCTCAAACATTAACAGACAATATTTTCGGTTTCATTGATCTTTCTCATCCTAAAGGTTAATTTGTTTTTAGGGTTTAGCCTTATTAGCCCCAGTAGCTCAGTTAGCTAAATTGAAAGAAAAACTTGGTGATACATTGAACATTTACATGTCTTATTTCAAAGTTTGAAAGTTTATTTTTCTCACCACAAAAGTTAAAATCTGTGCAGGTTTTGCACTGGTAGCTCAGTGAGTAAGAATGCAAGAAAAAAATGCTTTTGTTCATGAGTTGCTCAAAAACATTCTTAAAGGTTTGGTCTTTGGTCTCTGTTTGGCCATAGGCTATGTCAAACATTTACACAAATTTTTAAAGGTTTGTTTTATTATTCTCATCAGAGAGGTTAAAATATGTGCTGAGGTAGCCTAGTTGGGTCACTAAATAGCAAGAAAAAGATGCTTTTGTTCATGACTTGTTTTCTATTTATTTTATTTTTTCACTGTTTGTTGATATGGCAAAAGTTTCTACCATTTCTTTCAAGTTTGATTCTTTTTTTTTATTCATAATGCTGAAATCTTTGCAAGTGCCTTGTTAGACCTACAGGCTTAGTTTGGAAAATTAAAAGAAAAACCTTGTGCTGTAGACCTTTTGGGTGGCAAAAAATATAAATCATTGTTTAGCCTTTTTTTTTTCTTTTGGTGCAATGTCAAATATTAACTTTTTTTTTTTCTAAAATTGGTGAATTTTGTATCAACAAATCTGTGCAGGTTTTGCCTTGTTAGATCGGTTAAATATAGTTGCAAAAAAACACATGCTTTTGTTCATATTTTGCTTGAAAGCTCATTCTTAAAGCTTTGATTATTTATTTACAAAATTTTTCAAAGTTTGACTCATCCTAAAGATTCTGTTCATGTTTAGCGATGTTAGCTCAGTTAGCTTCCTGAAGTTGAAAGACAAGCTGTGTGTGACATAGATAACAGGTGAAACAAGGACATCTACATGTGTCATGCTGCATCTTTTCAGTATTAGACATGGAGCTGAGTTGATTTGAAAGAAAAGGAGGTTAGAAACATGATTACAGGAAAGACGCAGCTGCACGATCACATTCATCACTTTCACCCAACATCCACATGCTATCAATCATAGCTAACCATAATGGACCGTCAGCTCTGGACAGAGAGGGATGCCATCTATCACCGGGTTTAATGTGACACTCATGACATTTGCTCAGGCTGAGGGGATGGAGTCAAATGAAATGCTCTGTCCTTTGAGGTAGCACTTCAACAAGCTAATGATGATGAAGATAAAGCATTATTAAATCTTCCTGCTGAGGGTTGTGTACTTTCCACAAGAGTGTCTGTGCATTGAATCTCACAGAAAGATTCAATTTGATGGTAAACTAGCAGACGCAGTATTTACCAAGAAAATTACAAGTAACAAACTCATTTCTTCTCATTCATCCTTTTTCCTCTAAAAACCAACGCTCTGAGGACCAGCCCCCCTCAATCCAGTTCTCAAGAGCTGACATCGCAAAGTAAGAACTTCCCCTTTTAGGAGGAGTCTGTATTGCCGGCATTATCCCCAGCTAACACAAACACAAACTATCTTCACGGAGCTAAAATGCTTTCATTTTAAATGCACAATACTGTTTGTCTTCCAACTGTGTCCTGTCTCCAGTAAATGTCTAATAGGTGATCGTTTCTTCTTTCTTCTTTCTTTGAAACCTTGACTTCTTTCTGGTCTGTAGAGCACATATCACAGATCGAAGTTTTTTTTTTGTTTTGTTTTTACCTAATTTTATCTAATCAAACTATAACTACTCCCTGCATATTATTTTAGCTCCAGCATTTTTTTCTTTTTCAAATTACATGTCTGACCCTCTGTCGGGGTTAGGATTTCCATCACTGTGCATTTCAACCTGGTCTATTTTAAACCCTCTCCCTCTGTTATTATTTTTCATTTTGGGTTTTTCCTTTAATCACTCTTCTGTGATCTTGCTCTTTGGTATTTTGTCTGGAACTAAACAACGAGACGACACTAAAAGTAAAGGCGTTCCTTCGATTTACGGCTCCAATGAGTCGCGAGACTGCTTCCCTCCCTGGAGTGAAACCCGCGCTCCTGACATTTTACATCTTAACCGACTGCTGTTCGGTAGGAATAAAGATCTGAAAAGAGTTGTAGAAGCAGCAACGGACTCCGGGAGAGTTCCTCGTCTCATTTTAAGCCGAAACCTGGCATTATTAGATCGATGCCTGTCTAAAAGACACGCAGTGAAAGAGAAGCGACAGGCCTTTCAGGGCCTTTGTTTACATGAGCCTTCCAGGCACAATTCCCACAAATGTGGATAGAAGCACTTTGTAAACAGGGCTTGAGCGAAGCTGCTGTTCATCTGCCAATCTAAATACAACAAGGGGCCTGTGGTAAGCTTCCCTGCCATCTCTAATTCTGGCTCTGGCTTTGGTGGAGAGCAGAATCAGGGCCAGGCGTGCTACATGCAGCCAGAGAGGGAAGAAGGCTCCTTCAGCCGGGGATAGATGTGGACATGCAGATGAACACATGTAGAAGTGTAGTAATCCAATACGCCGATGAATTAAACATAAACACATTGCGATCAGAAATAGACTCTAGACTTGATGATATGGTACAGGATAAGAGGGTAGGAGAAACATTCTGTCCAAGTAGCCTTCTTTATGTGTTGATCTTTGACTTATTTTGTTACTCAGCTGGCAGGAAATGACCTTAACATGACACTGTACGATATAAATTGACTGCTAAGACTATGTGTGACAATTCCATGCCCTAATATAACATTGATTGGCTTATTCTACACAATAGACAAGTATCTTTGTTATTTGGAAGAATATTGTGGTAGACACCACCAACACAAGGATTTCATCCCCTAACAGAACCCACTATTGGAAGATGTGAGGATGATGACCGGATAACTGACACTCGTATCAATCTACTAACCCCAAATTGGTTGTAGAGGCACCATTGATGATTTCTTGAAACGTTCCTGGCATCTGCAACGTTCATGGGCTTTCTCTGTGAGAAAAACAATCCTGTCCTTTCTCTGATGTCTTCTCACCTCTTCTTCTGCCTTCCTCTCAAACACTAGGGGGAGCCAATTCCCAACAGGAAATCCAAACGTACCCCTCTTTAAAAAAAAAAAGTCCCCCAAAAGAGTTTTCCTCTTGGTAAAAGTGAACTCACTCATGAAAGGACAGTGTCCATCTCGTTAGAGGCGCCACTGATGTGTGGCTTGTGGATCGAAGCTCTCAGCCTTGTTGTTAAAGTTGGAGGTAAACTTTGGTAATGGAGGCCCCGTTCATTAAGCCTGCGGAGGGAACAGGAGACAAGCTAATGAGAAAGATGCCTTTGACAGACCAAAGAGGGCTGTGTGATAATTGGCTAAGGCTAAAAAAAAGTGTCACTGCAGAAGGAGTGAAAATGGACCAAAGCTCTGAGCTTACCAACCGTCTCCCACTTAGCTCCATCTGACGGCTTTCCACAGGTTTCTTGGTTGAGGAAACACACATAAATTGGTACGAATCCATTATCCAGACTCTAGATGAAGTTCATCTTGCTTTTTCTTCAGTATTGACCGCAAGCTGGATAATTGAGAAGCTTAGACCAAACAAGCATGAGAGGGAAGTGCCACCATACTTCCTAAAATTGGGCATCGATTTGGAAATGCGCCGACTTGAATCAACAACAAATTGGTTAATTTGCAAACGTACAACTTTGTTTAAAATTTACTTTGGCTTTGCTGTCTACCATACCCACTTGGGCTCTTTGGGACGTAACAACCTCTATCTGGACTGTCCACCAGAGTCTGGAAACACCCACTGACTGCATATGTGAAGTGGACTGAGTAAGTGTGATGTCACTCAGAAAATCAGATTACTTCTGGCTCCAACTAAATGAAGTTAATTCAGTCTCAATTTTTTTTTTTTTTCACTTTGGACCCAAATAATGTCAGTTAGCAGGTTTTAGGTTTTAGAACATTTCTGTTGCAGCCACTCTCACCAATCAAGACGGAGCTTGTTCAAAGTCCACACCCCTACCTTTTATCGGGCTCTGGAGAAGCTGTCAGTCAAATGTTTCAAACATTCAACGTCAGTCCACTTACTTATATTGAGGCATCTGATTTGTTATTTTCTAACTTGAATAACTTGCACCACAAAAAATTGTGATAACAGTAGATTAAGTTTAGTAAAAACGTGTTTAAAAACCAGAGAAAGAATGGGTATCCTGACAAATAGAATGACTGAGTAATAGCTGTTTATTTCTCCATAGAAGTCCATGGGATTTTGACTTCTCGGAGCCAGTTGGTACTTCCTATTTGGAACGTGTGGGGGGAGGGTCACTGTCCAGTTCTCATATACAGTCAGTGGATACACCTGATAGTCAGAGGTCAGATAGCTGGAAACAGACTGTTGGATCTGGAGGACTATGAGTGGACAAACCCATGTGGTCTATTTGTTTGTTTCCCTCAGTATTTTTCCAACACTTTACTTTTTTGAGAAGTTGACTTTAATACTAATGAGTCACGTACAGACACCCCCTTTTAGTTCTTTTTTCCCAGCGTAACACACTTTCCTGCTCCACAGGGAACTTATTAAAATCCATATTCTGCAGCAGATCACGCATAAGGTTCCAGAAACCGTGTGCACCTGGTGCCGCCACTGCTGCTTTTGCCGGGAAGGCTTGTTCCGAACTGCATTTGGCTGGCTAACTGCACATTGTGTCAGTCTGTGTAAAACAGTAACACGTGTTTTTTTTATGAGTGAGGCTAGCATTACTTTCTCATTTGGTGATGTTCTGACATGAATCCCAGCTGTTGACTGCAACCAAAACATCCCATGGACTCTCAATTTGAGGAACATCTGTTTGAGCTGAAAGGCGATACGGAAGGTAGCTCCCAAAGTGGAAGAACACAAGTAAACTCGTGTCAGAAGCTGCTTACAAGCAGATTTTCTGATCAACACAAATGACTCATTCAAGAACATTTTTGAAACAGCAGCAATGATGGACTCCCTAAGTGGAAAAAAAACCCTTTCAGATTTGCCTGCCCTGCACGCGCACCTTTGTGTTGCTTTTTCATGACTTGATATTTTCTGGCTGCGGTGCAATATTCCCTCCCTGCAGAAACTCACACCACCTAGATCATTCAGCCAGTTTGCCTGCCTCTGCAGTCTTTCCTCTGGCACCACATGTCACGGTGGAGAGCTGAAGCACGGGACAGGCTGAGCAACTGATGATGAAACACAACTTGATCTGTGGTCTGTCTGCTGCTGAAGGTGCTGCAGAGAAAGACAGCCTTCTGACTTGCTGCAGTGAATGGGAGAATGCTCTTATTGTGACATCCACTCTTGATAGGTTTCTTTGGATCTGACATGCAGAAAGTGCACATCAACATGATGTATAAATAAAGCGGTGCATGCACTGAAATGCAACATCCAAAAAAAAAAACACACAAAAAAAAGAAACAAGGCAATGTGCAATTATTTACATCCTACAATGGAGTAGTAGGGATACCATAGAAATGAAACAACAAATACATTTATGACAAGTTATGAGATAAAAGTCGTAATTTTAAGAGATAAAGTAAAAAGTAAGAATATGGTGGTAAAATTATGGAAAAAAAGTTGCGGAAAGCATGGAATGATGTGCCCCGAAGGTGAGTAGCAAAGCGTGGGTACGTGGCGTAACTGAAGGTGACGGTTCCGTTGTGGACCAGAGCTGCAGTGGTGGCAAGTAAGACCCAGGTTGGTAGGATGTTAGAGGTAGATGATGACTGTCCTGGAGACAGGGACAAGAAGAAAGCAACAGAAGAGGTAGCTTAGCATAAACTGACAAAAGGCTGAGTACTGCACCGGAGAAGGAAACGAACTGACAGTGAATTCTGGAGATGGTCCGTCTTAAATAGGGATCCGATGTTGATGGCAGGATAGCAGCCTGCAGAGTCCAAACAGGCAACCGGAACCCAGGAGAACCATGACACACTGTCCTTTATTGAGCATTGTTTTCAAAAAATAAGAAAATCTCGTCTTTTAGTGCGTCAACATTGTTTTAATAAGAGTATCAGGACAATGAAAGAAATTTAGCAGGAAAATTTCTCATGAAATTACGACTGTTTTATCATAAATGTACAACTTAATATTCGTAAAATTACGACTGTTTTATCATAAATGTACAACTTAATATTCGTAAAATTACGACTGTTTTATCATAAATGTACGACTTAATATTCGTAAAATTACGACTTTTTTATCATAAATGTGCGACCTAATTCTTGTAAAATACTACTTCCTCATTATTTACGAGTTTGTTCTCGTAAATGCATTACTAGTTTTTATTATTACAACTTCCCTAATACATCCTTGTCTAAAGTGTCACGTGTGAGGGATTTAGGCTAGCATGAATGCCACACACAAGTGATACAGAAGTAGGACGCTCACACAAACTACACTCTGATTGTCTAATTTCTTCATTTCTAACAGTCAGACTGTATGCAACGAATCCAGACCTATCAGGCAAATAGGACTCATGTGCCTCCATGCGCAGTTCACAAAATCTGGCTGGTTTAAAAAAATGTACGACATGCCTGGATCTCATCTACTTCACCCTTACTTACCCTTACGTGTAGTATAAGTTCATTACAACCTGTTACTTACAGCTACCCATAGAAATAAATGAGCATAAACATTTTTGCTCTACGGGTTCACTGAGTTGTCTACGATCTTGATATTTCGTGGGTGGAATTTTATAATGTTTTTATTGAAAACTGAAAAAGTTGTAGACATCATGTTTGCTGTTTAGAAGAGTACCATCCATATTCACATTTGAAGTTACATTGTAAAATGTTGTTGTTTATTCCTTTAACTTGAGTATAAGTGTGTACTTTGAAAGATTAGCATTTAAATTGAATATGCGTTTCGAGTTTTTAGCCAGTGAACTAGAAACCTCTAAACTAGCTTTTTCCGTACCACTACAAAACCTCCACCAAAACACGCCACTTTGCTTCCATCCATCCATCTGAACCCACTGTATCCCTTTCGGGGTCACAGGGCTGGTGGAGCCAACCCACCTGATGGGAAAAGGCAGGGTACAACATGAATCTTGCTGTTTCTCTTTGTGTTTCATCCTTAGCAGATACTGCTTTATTTTTCAAATACCCACTCCGATCAAAATTGTGTTTGTGGTGTTTTTAACATGTTCTTGTGGCATTTTTCTGATGATGGAGCAAACATATAAAGAAAGTTAGAAATTTGCTAAAAAAAAAAAATGTTTTCTAATCATTGTGAATCAAAAGTAGATGAAAAAAATGCTGTGTCAGAAAGGCTGTAGTTGTGATGCTGAAGCTACAACAGCTAGCCACAAGCTCCCTGCTTTTTTTCTATTTTGGCTAAAAATGACATAATCATAATAAAAGAAAACACTGGAAATGCTTTGAAAAAAGATCAAAGGTTAAAAATACAAATTGGCAATAAAAGAAGTGAATTACTTGTTAGATTTTTATTGTATCTCAAAAATAAAAGAAATGAGAAAAAGACAAAATGTGTTTTTTTTTTTTTTTATTGAACAAGCGAATGCTGCACAGAACTACTGTATTACATCATCCTTGACCAATTTCTTTCTGATGCGCTTCTTTTTAATCTGTGATCCCCTCCACAGATTCTTCCTCAGACATATTAGGTTAACTCTGCAATCCACCAGCTGTTAGTGTGGAAAACCATCCGTAATTGTCTTCTACATCTCGTTCACAGCGTCTATACTGCAGGTCAGTTCCAGATAATGACGAGGCCTCGCTTGGACCCGAGGCCTCATTTCAGAAGCGAAGTCCCCTCTCCTCCCAATAAATCCCTGAGGCTCCAAAAGGGAGAGATGCAACATCTTACTGCTGCATTTGCTCCTTGCCAAGGAGAGAAATGCATAATTCAGTCGTTCCCCATGCACATGTCGTAATGTAATGAGGCAACTAGCATGTGCTCGCACTAACAATGCCTACATTCTGTGCCGTGTTTGTTTTCTTTGCCGGCAACGGGGGCACGGCTCTGCGATCCCATCTGGTTTATCCGCCGCCCGCATGAAGCGCGGGTTTTGTTTTCTTTGCTGATTGCAATAATTTGGGACTTCCATGACTTCAGTTCCCGTTTGCAGGAGGGATGAATGGCTGGTGAGGAGAACGCGGCACATGGAAAAGTAAGGGGGGGGGGGGGGGGGGGGGGGGGGGGGGGGGGGGGGGGGGGGGGGGGGGGGGGGGGGGGTTCAAGTGGGATTCCAGAAGTCCACAGTTGCATCGTCAACAGTCTTTCAATTAGCAGTTAGTTTTTCTGCAGAAAAAAGACGGTGTGAGGCATGAGTCAACATGATGCAGAAACACTTTTTAATGAAATGTAGCTCCCTTACACAAGCAAGACTTCTACTATTGGGGTTTAATTGCAGAAAAAATGTTGTTTATTTAGCAAAAGCCTTATTTTTTTAATATATATATATAATTCTGTACTGTTTTGCATCATAAAAACTCTTCTGAAGACATTTCAAGTTTGCAGAAAGTAATGCAAATGGTTTAATTTTTCTAAATTGTGTGCATTTTACAGTAGAGGAGCCTTTTAAGTTTTTAAAAAAAAAATCCATCAAAGATTACAAATTTACTTTAAAAATTTGTATTTTTTTCACCTATTGTTTTCTATTGCACTTTAAAACTCCAGGACTACTCATTTCACAGAGTCACAGAGAGAAGCTGGCTTCTGTGAACATGCCTCTCCTGCAGAGCGACAGGCTCTCAGCATGAAGCAATCCTTGGGGTACCCTGGATAGGCAAGACGGGAAGTGAAATACCTCAATGAAGAGGAGACTCTGGTAATTAGTGTGAGCTCAGGAAGGTCAGTCGTGCAGTTTTTAAGACTCCCCAGGGAAGATTCTCCACAAGCCAGCTTCCAGAAACTTCTACAGCCATCAAAGTCTCAACGTTCAGAACCTGTTAAAGCGTTTAGTTTTAGGCATAAAGGTACTCTTGTCTTTTAACCCCTCCGCTAACTCAACTTTTTTTTTTTTTTTTTACTTTAACATCAAACATCAAATTGACTACCTTAAGTCATGGGTCACTTCCTGAATGGGTGCTGCTGGTTTTGGGGTTGTTGGGGCAGGGTCATCAAGGAGAGCTGCTACATCTTAAGGGGACCACAGATGGGTCTTGCAGTGCCCTTATGCCACACTCTAGTCATTACTAAGGTGCGAGTACTGGCCCCATATGCCTTAAGGTGCATTTACAGCGAACGTGATTCTCGGGGCCAATAGGCATTGCCCACCCCTCCTTCGCTGCGTGGCCAAAAATGTGTTCCCTAAATTTCCTGCCGGTTTCTCTCATTTACAATGCATGGGAGACATGGATGATGTTTAGAGATCAGGTTTATTTATTTCAAAGAGCTCTACAAAGACATTGGTGATCATGTCTTCATGTTTGGGTTCATGAAAACATTTATAGTCTCCCGGTTGCTACAGCGAGTTTCTCTCCTGCCTCTGGGTCTGATTGACGGTCATTTCTGCAGTGTTTCCATCAGTCTTTGATCAAATTCAAATGCTTACTGTGGCGCATTAACCTAAGAGGGCAAAAATAAAAACTAGAACAAAATGAGGGGACCTTTTTTGATTGTTTTCTCAATAAGAAAACATCATAAAGTTCAGGAGGCCTGAGCAGACTGCTTTCCCATCCAGCAGCCCTCTGTCTGGCCTTGAGCTCCTCTCCCGGGGGCGTGTCCACTACAGCTCCACAGGTCCTGTGACAGAATCTCTGCCTCACCCAACAGTAACCTGGACGGGATCTGGAAACCCCGCTGCCCAGAAGGGGATACAGCGGGTTAAGAAAATGAATGGAAGTTCAGGAGAACTATGGATTGATCCACCATATTGGATTTTTTTCCACGCTGTCACTGAAAACGTCACGTGCCCGAAGTTGAGTCCCTGATTGGTTGAGTAGACACAGCCACCTTCAGAGTTCAGATTTTTTTTTTAACTATTTTTTAAAACTTTTTTAAACACACCCCAGAACCTCAATTTGCGTTTAAACCATTGACTTTACATTGTACATTGACATATTTCAAATGCACCTTAAGTCATAAAGAACCTCTCAGGGGCTGACCTAGTGCTGTGGGTTTTTGAATAGTCTGGACCCACGAAGGGTCATAGAGAGGAGCGTCTCAAGGGGAGCGGAGGTGTCTTCGTAAAGCCACCTTAAGGGCATTGTGAAAATCGTGGAACAAACAATTGTTGTGCCTGTGGTAAGTTTATCATCAAATGATCTTAAGGGTAATGTAAGTTGCATGCACTTATGATGAACGAGTGATGCTGTTGTACAGTGGCCCTGTGCCAAACTCGCATACTGGCTCCTCATACCTTAGTCATATGCACCTGTTGACGATTGTCATCGTGTGGTAAGTGTATCGTGAGCTATTTAGAAGGTTCATGTAATTTGCAGGCACTTATGATGGATGTATTACATTAAAATTATATGTTATAAATCACCATCATTTATACCTTTATTTACAAGAGTTTGGAATCAACAAAACTGATTAAAGAAACACAGATTTAGACCGTTTTTCTCACTTTAAACAAGGTTTCTTTTTTTTTTTTTTTTTGGTAAACTTCTGGTTAACTTCAGCACTAAAGAAAATCATTGTTGTTTTGGATCATTCAACAACGAATCCTGGAAGTGTTCTCCACGTTTTTTCTCTCTTTACATAACGTTCTAAAGCAATGCATTTCAGTACAAAGCCGTTATGAAAAAACACTTTTCTCTGCAGCAGAATCAGCTGTTCATGTTGATTACGTAATCACTTCACTGCGCAGTATTGCTTTTCTCTGCATCAGAATCCGCTAGAATTACATTAATTACGTGAATTGTTGGAGAGTTGCTGGAATCAAAAGAATGTAAAGACTGGAGCTAAAGCTACAGTTAGTAAATTTGTTTACTCAGAACTTATGTCAGTAAATGAAACTTCAGTCTTGTTCTTTTATAACTACTTAAAATGCTCTCCCTGTCAGGTGTCGGGGCCGCCCTGACACACCTGCCTGAGGATGGGTTCCTGCACACCTGCTCATCATTTCCTCGTCAGGCAAACCTGTTATTAGGACGTCCACGCCCACCAGCCAGCGTCAGTTCGTCTGTTCCACTCCGGGAGCATACACCGACCTAAAGCTGCTAAAGCCAAGTTTAATGCTACCGAAGTCTTGTTGCCTCGCCTTACCAACCTCCGCTAACACTGTCTATTGTTTCACTAAGGATCACCTTGATATCCCCTTTTGACGCCTTCAGCCTGCAGCCTTTCTTTGAACACCTTCCAGGACCTCTGCACTTCCCTTGTTGCCTTGCAATAAACCATGTACCCTTTACTTCAACGTTGTCCTGCATTTTGGGTCCTCCACCACACCCTGACCCGTGCTAGTTTTTCTTTTAAAAAAGGAAGCATCACCAACACTTTATTTTGAAAATGTGTTTACTTCTGGTGATATAAGTGCCTCACATTCTGCATATTTTTAGCCTGCAAACTTAAAATCCACAATTACTCTGCATTTAAGATCAAAATCTTAATTTTCCCCGAATTGTATTCTTACTACACTCAACCATATTTAAAAAGATCACAAATCAGCATTCTTCGATGTTGCTAATATTCATACTTGAATTTTTGGAACTGATCGTGAGTATCACAGTACTCAGATGACGATGACGATGACATTGCCCAATGGTTGTCAGCCCCACTGTCAACGTTAACGTGTTAACGCACAGGATTAATCAAAAAAATGAATGTGTTAATATTTATTAACGCACATTATTATTATTACACTCTGCTCGGGTTCTGGCTTCTGTGCGTTAATTTCTGAAAATGCACACTTTGTCTGGCATTATTCTACTTATACCATGGTCACTTACAAAAGAAATGAACATTCAATCAATTTGGAGTACTTTATTCTTGTTATTTTTTAGGTTTAGATCTCTTTTTCACAAAAGGCAAACTATTTCATACATGATGCGGCCCGTTGTCACGCTCCTAACGCAATGTGCAGGATTTGAATGGGTTAAACAAGTCAAACATGTGTAGAAAACGCCTGCATCTCCCTCTTTTTTGCACTTAATGTTGTAGAAGTGTTTGCTATGACTGGTTGCTCCCCATAGAAAAAAATATGGATGAACCATTTTGCTCTACAGGTGTGCCGAGTTGTCCATGACCTTGCTTTATCGTAGGCCACCTAGGTGCCTCCTACAGGTTTGCCTATTTTTAACCTGCCAGTATCCACTCAAAATTGTGCTGCTTTTCCCACTCCAACCTGTCTTAACATTGACTCGAGTCAATGTTTTTGGCATCCGGTTCTTCGTACTCAACCTCTGACACCCGATTGCAAATCAAACATGATATGTAAATGTGTCCTAAAAACAGAACATCTAAAAAGAAACAACACAAAATAACTAAAGTCGTTAACCGGTATCTAGTTGATGTTGTGAAGAGGTGAATACAATATTTTGACAGCTAGCTGCTAACAGTTTTCTTCTTTAATTTACTTTCTTCCCAAAGCTTGTTTTTATCCATTACCATCACTGTTGGTATTTCACCGTGTTTACACTATTTAAATAACAGTAATTCCTTGATTGTTTGTGCAGAAAATGTAATTTCAACTAATTCTGAAACACTTTGAAGTGTTGCATGTTAGTTTAAAGCGGTATTTTTCAGATGCACTTGAACAAACTTTACATCTATGGCCTCTGCTGCTGGTCACTAAGCAGCAAATTGTCCCTTACAGCCACCTTTATTGATCCAATTAGACAAATAAGGTCATGATAGCAATCAAGCAACTTTCTTTAGTGGGAATTGAGCAATTTGCACTTGCTGGATCCACTTGAACACTGGCGAGGTGGTTTTAAAGCCATTTGACTTCAAGATAAATGTCTCATCAGTACAAAACCCCACCTGAAAGGTTAGGTTTTTAAAAACTCTGTTGGTAAGTTGGCCATGGAAGGTGGCTGAAATATTTATTAGCTGTGGCCTGTTCATCGATTTCACATCTGAGCCGTCCAAATGGATTAAAGGTGTTCTTTTAAACTGGTCTGAGGTCTGTTTTCAGCCTCCAGCTAAGATATCCCTGGTGTCAGACAGCACAAAATACAAACCATTTTCTTATCAAGTTAGATTTTCTTATGACCTTGAATTGAGTGTGTGGTAGTGTTTGGGATCCCTGGTACCAGAGGTTGGGGTAAAAACGAGGAAAAAAAGTCAGACCCCAACTATAAATTTCTTTGACTCCATCAATATGGCAGCTTTGGGTTATTGGTGAATCACGTGTCTTTTTTAAAATGAGATTTGTGTGATTTGTATTCATTGTCCATGCATGCAAGTACAAAAATGATAAAAACAAAAAGTAACTGCATTTGGCATTTTGCGCTATTAAGTCTTGTTTGGTAAAATGTTATCTGATATAATCAATTTAACAGGTAACTTTCATATCTAAGCTATTTGAATATTAGGAAGCATCATCAACATCTCTATATTAAAATGTCTAATGACCAATGGCTTGTTTCTAATCATTTTTGCCATAGAATTTCTCAACAAAGCAACAAACTTCACATAATCCTGATCTAATATTTCCAGCAGCACCACTAGTGGGTTTAATGACAGACGGGAAGGCACTGCAATTGTAATTAAAAAGAATTCACAGATAAAAATGTCAAAATACAAAAAAAAGGTATAAAACTTTGAACTTGAAATGTGTTTATTTAAAGCAATCAAAAGACAAAAAAATACAATATATCTATATTTCAAACTAAGGTTAATTAGTCATAAATTGATTGGAAAATGAAAATAGCAAAAAAAAAAAAGAAAATGAAGAAATACACACATATTCTCTGTGTAAACTATACATATGTGTATACATCCACACACACACCTAAATGATGCCATCAGAATTACTCTAAAGCTACTCTCACACAGTTCAAACTAGTTCAAGTTTTAAACTCAACATGCAAAATGTGCAGCCATTGAACATGTGTTAACACAGATTAATTAGTAATGCATGGGCGGTGTACCATCAATAACACGGTAGTACCAACCATTTGTGATTTGGGGCATTCTTGAACAGGTGTCACGGTGTGAACGGAGCTTTATTCACAAATAGTCATTATAGCACTAACACATACTTTTGTGACATAATAAATCCGTTATGTGTTAAGTTTGTCAAAACTTTGGTGAGTAAAAGTTGTAAAAAAAAAAATCATATATGAAATTTAAAAAATGAACTAAATTGTAATATGTTTTACATGGACAATCAGATATTTTCTCAGATGTCCTTGGAATTCATTATTTTTTTAAGTATTTTTCTTGATATTTGGAAGATTTTTTTAATCAGTTTCCATTATTATATTTGCTTGTTAGGAATCACGCAGGTGTGTGTGTTTAATAGGTGGATATTTTTTTCCAAATGCATTTTATCTATTTCTAGGTTTTAGGTGAAAATTTCTATTTCCATAATATTTTATGAAACTTTTAGTGCACTAAAATGTGTCAGATTTGCTGTCCTGGACATTGCACTGCACAATCTCTACTGCTCTTCATTCATTATCACATTCGGTGGACAACACAGAGCCTGTTATATCCGGCTTTTACTATAATTCTGGAATCCTTTCCTTTCCTTTTTTTTTTTTTATCCACAACTAATTACATCCTCTGCACGATTCACGGGAGAGCAGAACGGCTTGAACTGTTTCAGTCTGGAGTAAACAAGACCCCAGTGTGGTAAAGAGGGGTCTTGTCTTGGCTGGCTGGTTCGCCCGTTTTGATAAATCGATGCGCTAATCATGGAGTGTCCTGGCAGTGCTTCCAGTTCCTCTGGTTTAATTTAATTAGGTTCCATCGCTGAAACGCTCAACTTGCACACAGTCGTGGAGCGGTGATGTTTGTTCCTGGTTTTCTCAGCTTCTGGGTGACAATGGCGTGCATGATAAAGGGCGTTTTGTAGAAAGACACTTTTATGTGGGGAAGTGGAAATTATCCTACAGTCTGTGTTTCTAAGAGGGGGATTAATCCCAAACAAAACATATTTTAAGGCAGTTTAAGGGCCCTAGATCTTTCATAGTCAGTGAGTATATAAAAAATAATGAAGGCTTGTTATGCTTTTAGAAAAAAAAAAAAAATTCATGTAAATATGATATTTTATTCTATATTTAAATAATTTAATTTCTTAAAAGATTTCATGTTTGAAGGACTTATCTAGTGCTTTTAGCGATATTCACACCAAACGCGGTTTCCGCATCAGGGGCATCCAGTTTCAATGTCAAATCAATGTACAGACGCGATCAGAGGCCCTGTTGTAAAACAGGAATGTTAAGTGAGGCGTGTTGGTCTTGGAGCAGTGCACGATGTGTTTTTGAGTTCAAATTTCTGGACTCTAGTGAAGGATTTGTGTTGCGTCAACCAATCAGGGCTCGTGACTTGTTGATCAGCAAATGGAGTCCAAGACCAACATCTGATCGATCTCCTGAATTTCATCATACTTTTCTTATTTTTACGTGGACCGTAAAAAAGTTCCTTTTATTTTATTCCTAGCCTTGTTTTTTTCCTCCTTGATCTAATGCGGGACACCAGGTCTTAAAACTGGGTCACAAAGAAACAGAAGTACCGCTGAAAGCGCAGTCATTCAGATGCAGCTCTTGCAGTAGATGGTGAACCTCATTGTAACGTAAGAGTGTCTGAATGATCTAATAAACGCAGACATGGAGACGTGTTTACCGATGCTTTTGTGGAAGTCTTCCAAACAAAAAAAACTGATCTCTCAACATCATTTGTGTCTTCCATGTCTTCCATGCTTCCATGTAGCATGAGGCTAACAAATTTTGGCAGTAGCTCCTCCCACACGCGTCAAGAATGTCATGTTTATGTTTGATTAGTTTCTGATTTAGGTCTTTTATTTGATTCTAATTACCAAATATGTATACAATAATTATTATTTACATTTAATTATAAATAGAACATACTACAATTTCTGCAATTCAGGCTATATCAGAGGAAGCATTTTGTTTTTACAAATTATATTTTTCCCAAAGAAAAAAAAAAACATATATATATATCTATATGTATCTATATATATAGATATAGATATATATCTATATCTATATATATATTTGGTTCTTTAGACAGCACAATCCTTAACAATGAAAAGTGTTCAGCCCACAGTTTTTCTGAGAACTACACAGGAAACTCACCAACTGCTGGGCTCCATCCGATTTTCTCAGCTCTTATCTGGACAAATTGCTGGAAGCTTCTGCAGGAGCTCAGGGAAAGCCCTGGCACTGCCAATTTCACTCAGCTGTACCCTCAATCCTCCACCTGCCTCCTGGTCCTCGTATTGAAATGATTACTGCGTGCATATATATCCTTTCTGCCCAGAGATATGCAGCACGTCTGTCTTTGTTCAGTGGCACTTTTTGTCCTTTAAAATAACGCCTCTGTTCTTGCTGTAGGACAAGTACGCCTCGGAAACGGAGAGAAGAAGCCAGCCTGTAAATGTGTTCGGCTTTACAGGCAGCAGCTCTGAAGCTGCAGCTTTTTTTTAATACTATTTCCTAAAGGCATCTTCAAAACCTTTTTTGTAGAGTTTCTCCCTAGGAAAGGGAAAAAGCGCTGTGTGCATGTGGTCATTTTCCCCGCTGAAGGTCTTCGGGGTTACGCTGAACTCCACGGGTCAGGGCAAACCTTGTTGCGCGATGGTTATTTCATGTCAGAGAGCCTCTCCGAACCTTTAAGCTCATCACTTATTTAAGGACGTCTTGTTTGCCTTGTGAGGCTGCGGCCTTGGCTGAGCTGTCGGCATCTGCCCCCGTCTATATTTTGGCATCTCGCAAGGATAACCAAGATTAATATTTCAAATCAGGAAAGCAAACAAGCCTCAGTTCAGTCTTTGATTAGCACTTGAGATGCACCGGGAGATTGCTGACGTGTTGCCGTTGAAAAAGGTGGGGTGAGATGTGAAATTAATTTGGAATAAAATGAGCATTTGATAT
Source organism: Oryzias celebensis (assembly GCA_014656515.1). Taxonomy (NCBI): domain Eukaryota; kingdom Metazoa; phylum Chordata; class Actinopteri; order Beloniformes; family Adrianichthyidae; genus Oryzias; species Oryzias celebensis. The sequence goes on from BNCR01000012.1 coordinate 40,836,315, forward strand.
TTTTAAAAGTTCAGTTGATTAAGCTTTATTAGAGTCATTGTATCTGCAGGTAGAGTAAAGTGGCTAATGGCTAGTGGCTGATATGAAACACTTTACAGGAGCAAAGTTCTTATGCAGTCCACCTAAATCAGCTGATTCTGTCATGGAGAAAATGTGCTATATACAACACTATGAAAATAAAGATTTACAGCATGCCTAAAACATGTGTTATTTAGATGTTTCTGGCTACGCTTACAGAATCAAAGGGTTAAACTCACTATAACGTCTGGAATGTCTGTGCATCCCTGCTGCTCCCGCATACCTGAACTTGTGTAAGTGACCACTACTGTAAAGGGCAGATGAATGGATGGCCCACTTTTCTCTTCCTGATTAGAATAAGAAAAATGTAGACAAACATATTTTGTTTAACAGAAGAAACTAAATTGGAAATCTGAAAATATAAAGATAATTAATTGAATGTTTAAATGTTAATTTGTCCAAATTTTAGCAAACACGTCTTATGGTTATTACATCAACTGCATGCAGATGGGATTTAGCAAACTTCAGTAGTATACATTAAAAAAGCAAAGACTTAAAAAATCCCCTTCTTGTGCGAGCATGTCTGCTCTGCTTGCTAAGTACACACCAGTCCTGTCTGCGTCTTATCATGTCGTAGACGTTTGTTTTTCAGGAGACTTTTCTCTGAATGGAGCGCTTTGTGAACGGTGACGGCTGTTTCCCTCACTCTCTAGGTGGTCTTCCCTTATGACAAAGTTTGTATATTGTGTTTTCCAAGAGGCCATGAGAAATGACATCCCTGTGGATGCTGCTGTGAAAGCACATGTCTGGCGTGTGTTGACGGTCCCTGTTACCACACTGCTACCTTGGAAAAAACCCATGCCCCTTTGGTCTAACGTCATACCTTCAGTGAATGTGTATCATGTGTCCTATTTTCACTTTCTAAACTCAAATCTTGATTTGACCTACTTTTTTTTGAGGGTTTTTTAAGCTTGTTTAGTTTGGGCTTAGTTTTTTTGCATTATGTTAACCAAATTTACAAGTGAGGTAATGATTTAAGATTTCTTTATGAAAACAAGTCCATCTTAAATGGCAAGTGAATACACAGAAATTTAAGAAAGAAAAAAATGTTTTTTTATTGTGCTGTTTTGTTTTGTTTTGTTTTGTTTTGTTTTGTTTTGTTTTTCTTTATCAAACTTAAAGCACAGTTTTGGCTGCTTAACAATAGCCTGAAACCTAAATACAAAAAACGTCTGAACACTTAAAAATAAAATAAAACAAAAAACTATGAAATCCAGATATTTTACTTTGGAAATAATTTTGGTATTTGGTGCCACCAACTCAATTCTTTTGTCTGTCCCTGTAATTCATCAGCTGCAGTGGATCCAAATCCTGTTTTCAATGGTACTTACTATGAGATAGATGAAAAAATTGAGCTTGTCCGCATGACAAAGTGTACGTCTTTTTTTGTCGTAATTGTAAAATACTCAAAGATTAAGTAGTTAGCTGCCTGCTTCTAGATGCCATGTCACCACTACGTACATTTTGTACTTTTTCCACATATGAAACTTTTGTCTTCCATGATATATGCCTGACATATGTAATTTATAAGTGTTTCTTGCGTTCATCATTTGTCAATGTGCACAGGTGTCCATTTAGGGTTTCGAGCAATGGGTCTTTATGGAAATTTATTTTGTTATGTTCGAAATTTTTGGTTGTTGAGAATGATCCAGTTTATGTATATTTTGTGTAGTTTATATGCAATTATTGCATAAATCACAGCGCACAACATTAAGTAATTGATGCACAAATCAATGATGAATTGCATATAAACAGCGCGGGAATCATGCATGGTTCATGCATGATTTACGTACTGTCTGACGAGTATATGAACATGCCAATCTTTCACCCCTCCAGCAATGGGGGTCTGTCAGTCCCACTGTCCAGCTCGTCCAGGCAGGGAGTCGTATTTATAGCAGGTGGTGTCTGAATCTGCACAGAAGGCCGAGGGAGTGAATGTCCACAAACTGTAAATAGCGAAATCCTGATATACTGTCTATAGGCACAGCAGGCACGGATGCAACTCTGAACGCATGCCGGGCCCCCCTGTCTCAGGCCCCCCTGTCTCAGGCAGGGTCCCCCCTCAAAGGGCTGCCTCGGCTGATGAACAGCATCTGACCAGGAGAATCTGACTGTTCAAATAAAACAAAGCATTACAACCATGCTAACACCAGTGCTAACCATGGTGCTGAGACAATGGGATTTCTGCCCACTGCTCTGAATGTCAAAGTGAAGCAATTCAATGAAGGGCAGGGTTACATATTCTTTCCGTGGTTTATTCACACTTTTTCCGGGGATTTTAACGTGGTTCAATTGTGCTACACATGTGAAAGTTTCACATATAAGACTTCTCACTTTTCCCACAAATATTCACATATATTTTCATCCAAGCAATGGGCACAAAATGTTTGTCGTGGCAGTGTGACATTGCCTTCAGTTTTAATCATATTAGCAACAGCAATGAGATAAAGTTCTCCACTATTAAGTAGCACATCTGAAACAGTTCGCATAGAAGACAAAAATATTTGGCTAGATTCAATTCTAATAGAACTTTGCTCACAAAAGCAGGAGAAGCTTGGTTGTATTGTTAGCACGCTAGCTTGCTGGCTTAAGACATTTTTGGTATCAAGAAATGAACTGTGAAATAGAAAAAGCATTTTGGTTGCTTGGGAGTTAACCCTTTAACAATGAAGCTTCGGTGTTGACCTTTGAATAACTATGAGTATGTGTAGTTTTGCCTCATCCATTTCTGTGGGATATTTGGCAGAGATGGATGGAGCTGATGTGATTGTCGCCTGTCTTGCGCACAAATGCTGTGTGTGGGCCCAATTAATAAGGGTCAACTCAGGTCAGAGGTCAATGGGTGGAGTTTTTTAGTTTGCTAGAGGGTAATCCCACCCTCTGATCATGGGAATATATGAACACTTAACAGCTTGATGAAATTCCATAGGGGAAGATGCAGAAAATAAAAAAGTCTTGACATCTTCCAAAAGAAATTAACAGGGTTAACTGAAAATAAGACTTTTTAAAAATCATCAAACTTTCACTTTTTAATTAACCTTTCAAACAAAATTCCAAGGTGTTCCTTATCTCCTTCCAAGTGTTTGTTACACATTTCATTCCTGAGCTTGTTTGCTCGTATCCCAAGATTTTAGCGATTAGCCTGGAACATTGGATGTACTTACAATCTTTTCAGGGAATATGTTTCCTCACGCTGAGTTTTCTTTGTCAAAACGGTGTTTACATTCATTAGCACTTGAGTGAAATGTGTGACAGTCTTTCCCTCTCACTCAGGCGCCAACAGCTCTCAATATGAAGCTGAATCAGATGTGCAAACAGATACTATCGGGCATAAAGAATGTTTTGTCTGCATTCTATTAGCGGATCCCACTGTCATGACTTCACACGTTTAAATGGAAATGTCATTCAACAAGAGCGAAATGAGACGTTTTCATTGTATCTTTTCTCCTAAAGGGTGAATTCACCTAAACAGAAAGAAGTAAAAAAGGATAAACTGTATTAAAGTGTGATGGATAGGTGATCTGTTTATGGTATACATTTAAACTTCTTTAGTTTTATGCTAAATAACTTAAGTACTGTGTTAACTGAATTGAATGGTTTATTTTTTTAAAGTAAAAAAAAAACAAAATTTCAATGGGAAGTTTCCAGAATATTAGCCAGAAAGAAGCAGCAGGGCACTTCATAGTCTTTCCCCATAGCTGCCTTTGCGCTTACAGTTTAGCAGAGTGGACTGAGATGTCAGGGATCTGCTGCAGCCAGTCCTCCAGTTTGGACATCAGTCTGTGTTGGACGATGGTGTTAAAAGCAGAGCTGAAGTCCATAAAGAGCAGCCTGGCATAGCTCCCTGACTGCTCCAGGTGTGACAGAGCAGTGTGGAGAGTGGTGGTGAGGACATCCTCCGTGCATCTGTTTGCCCTTTATGCAAACTGGTGACTGTCCAATGTTAGTGGGAGGCAAGAAATGATGTGACTGCGTATCAGTATTTCAAAGCACTTCAGTATCATTTAGGCAGCAGATTGTGGACTTTCTGGGCAGAGGGATGATGATTGAGGACTTCAGACATGCTGGTACAGTAGATTGGAGTAAGGACTGGTTGGAGATCTTGGTAAAGACCCCAGCCAGCTGGTGTTCTCAGTCATTCCGCACACGTCCAGTAATGCCATTAGGTCCAGCAGCTGTCCTTGGGTTCACAGTCCTCAGTGTACGCCTCACGTCACAGCCATGTAGACCCAGGTTTCGGTCAAACACAAAATGCAACAGTCCTTGCGAGTCTGTTTATTGCCACTTGAAGCTTCAGTTAATCTATTTTATTGGAAGCGGATCTTACGTTGGCAAGGAAAATGCTAGGGAGCGGTGGCTGGTTCGGGTTCTTGCGTAGCTTCACCAGCACACCTGTCCCACACCGCCTTCGCCTCTTCCCTGCAGAGATGGTAATCCACGGAGAGCCCAGTGTCCTGGTTATAGTCACTGGAATGTCGTGAGAGTGTAAAAAGCTGTCTGTAACCGCTAGTTCGCTCCTTAATCTTATTTTCAGGAGCTCGTGCCAGCTGTAGATGTTGTAAATCTGAAGTTGAGAAAGTTGAGAAATGAGATTAATTTTAGATTGTAATGTGGAATATTCAAAGCGGGATTGTGACTAAATTGGTATGTAAAAGTCGGACAAAGTTTTTCATAAAAAAATGTTTTCATAATTTTTAACACGTTTAATTGATCAAGAGTCAAAACAAAAGGTTGAAATATTTCAAATAATTGTCATATTTCCTCCGTGCACCAGTTGTTAAGCTACTAGCTGATTATCGGTGTGTCAAAGTCCCCTCCCCACCGCACTCCACACCAAATAACGCTATTTGCTCCTGTCTGCTTTAGAGGAAGCCCATTCCAAGCATGCCTCCCCCCACCCCCTGTGTCATTTGACAGATTGAGTCATTAAGCCCATCTGACACCAGCAATGGCTTTTCATCATAAGAGTCAAAGTTGAGCCCAATCTAGAGAGACGTTTGGGCCTCCAAGATGAAGGGACAGTCTGATGGATCAAGCAGGGTGGTGGCGCAGTTTCAGGTCCGGGGGGTGGGAGGTGGGGTTCATGCATTGGAAGCTGTCAGCAGGCGTAGACCGTAGGGCGGGGGGGGTCACTCAGTGCCGGGCCTTATTAGGTCCCCATCAGCAGAATGCTGACTGTCAGAGCGCGCATTGAAAGCGAGGAGGGATCCTGTTGCGCCTTCTGCTGCTCAGCACCAACTTTCTGGCTCAATGGTCACGATCAAACCCTTCCTTCAGGCCCCACTGTGATGTCTTGTGTCACTCCATTAACCAGCATCTATTACTGGTTTCACGCCACATAAAGGAGGTTACAAGGAAAGTCAACTTGACCTTGAATGCTCCAGTGGCTGTAATTCTTTCTTAGGTGTGTAATACAACATAAACATACAGATACAGTGAGCCTTTCAGAAAAATAAAAATACATTCCAAAATAATAACGAGTCGAAGTCAAACGCCATGGGAAAGCGGTGGGAAGATAATGCTAGACATCAAATTAAACTGAGTGGTCTTCATTGATTGTTCATGCAAGCTGCCCCTTCAAAATAAATTGCACAAACAAGATGCAAGCTTGCACTTTCGCTGTTTTAAGAATAGTAAATGTAATGAGATTTTGTTTTAATCTTCTCATTGTAATTCTCAAAGAGTAAAATATTTTCCAGGTCCAGTCACTTAACTGAGAAGAGGGTGAGGGTGAGAAGAGTGTTCACTGCCATTTTTCCTATAAACACTGGTCCAATCAGTTCCTAAAGGGTTGTTACTTTAAACTAATAAATTAAACTGTAAACTTATTGTCTTACTTGAGTAATACATTTATTTACACTCAAAAATGTGGATGCACAATCACTAAACTCATTTTATTTCACACCCACGTCCAAAAACTGCCAGATCTGTTGATTAAAGTAAAACATTTTATTTTAACTTTATTTTAATTTAAAAAATTTTAATCAAAATCGGTGGTACAGTTTGGTTTCCCAAAAAGGTCAAATAAACAAAAATACACACATTGACCTTGAGCGGTTGACAGTAGTTGTTCACCTGATCAATAGGTTCAGCAGTTTGTGAAGTCATTCAGAATAATATTAGCCCACATCCTTCAGTTCTTAACAATTACTATTTTTTAATCTTTCTTTTATTGGAAAGATCTTTAAAAATGGTTGTGATCCAACTGAATATCTTTTTTCAACTCATTTTGGTCAGGCTTTAAGACCCACTCCGATGAAAATTGTGTTTTTGGTGTTTTTAATATGTTCTGTGGCAAACACCATTGGAAAAGCATGCAGGCATGACGTAGAAGCTGAAATCGGTGAGCCGCTAGCTCCCTGTTCAGTTCCATTCTGATGCATCCACTTGTAGAAACATAGATCCTTGTACATCTTTGTTTTACCTCGTCCAAGCTGGCATCTGGCTCTAAACTGTACAAATGGATAGCTCCAAGCTTGTTAGCCATTTTTGTTGCCCCAATAATTTTAGGTTGGGGGTGTGAGGGGCAGTAAGCTAGTGGGAAAGAGTTTAAACAGATGGATGTCGAGAAGTGGGATTGGGGTTACTCTGCACCAACAGTCACGCCCACAACTCAAGGCTGAATTTCTAAGAAATACTAAAGTATTTATTAGTGTTTACAAAGATGTATTCTGACTGAAAAAGAATCATATTTTTTATTTCATAAAAAACATTTAAGTGAAAAGGGGTCATATTTGTAAGGCTTTAAGACAATAATTTGAACAAAATTCCAGAGAATTTACATTCTATTTAAAATGAAAATAATTATAGCAATTACCCCAGCACTTGTCAATTCTAAGCAAACTATTGTTAGAACCTAACTACAGTAAATTAGTAAAAAATTGCTATTTCTGCCTCCTGCTGCTCTAAATGTCTACAAAACTCAATGTGTAAAACCGCACGGCCGTTACTCACAGTGGAGCCCTGAACACAGAAAAGCCCTCTTATTTTAGTGCCGTGATGAAAGATGTGTAATGAATACAATCTCCGGATGACTTGGACGAGCTCCTGTAACTGTATCTTAAACACATGGTTTTGCTGAAGAGTTGAAAGATGGCACTCTCAGGGCCAGAGCAGCCTTGAGGAGACATTACGCTGATTTACTTTACCCCTCTGCAGCTCGCTTGCCGTCTCCTGCACGAAAACTCCGGTTAAGGAGACGAAAGCTGAGAGCAAAAATGGCAAGGGAGTCTCGGAGAAAACAGATGTGTTTACTTTTGCAGAAACATTCCGTGGCAGGGGCGGAGCTATTTGGGGGCGGGTTTTGACTCAATTTTTGAGTCAGCATTGCTATCATTATTGACATTAATTAGGAAGTCATCATTACAAGGCCTTTAAGCATTAAAAAGTGTAAATCAGCTAAAAGAACATCTGCTTTGAAACAGTTGTTTCCTCTCAATAACAATAATGTTAAACTGTTTGAAAACTGTACGTTTGGTCTTTTTAGATGTAATGGCCTTCCATTCTGCTTTTCCCATTCGCCACTTTTGCTCTGCCACTGTTCCACTGGTTTTCCATTGTCTGGTTAGACGCATTTGTCTGTATTTTCCCAGCCTTGCTAACAGGAACTCTTACCAGAACTAGTTTCGGAGGTCTCTTTTACCCACAAACACAAGTGTTCTACACTGAGCTGCAGGGAAATAAAAACAGCAGTGCTCATCCCTGACTGCCAAAGTGGACTTTCACGGGATCTAAATTTGAGAGTTACGCTAGCATTCCAAAGTGCATTTCCCACATGGCCGCAGCACAGGGGCTTGCAGAAATGTCAGGGTAACCAGATCTCTTCACATGAGTCCAGTTTCACCTCCGTTTACGATTGGGTAAAAGGATCCTCCCGCTGACCCCAGAAAAAGGGCCCAAAATTAGCATAGATATTTTAGGAGCCTGGTCTTTGGTTGCAGGAACATGGTTTCACAAGGTTCTCACCCAAGTTGACACAGCAAACCCACACCTGAAACTTCAATATGAGGATTGTTTTACTAAATATATATATATTTTTCTCAAACATATCATATATTCTGCACTATTGCCACTAAAGCACACTTGAAAGCCTTCACTTTTGCTTCATCTCAATTTTTCTTACAAAAATCATTTAGCCAGGTTATATCAACTTAGCTTTCTAATCAGTTTTGATTATCCGTTGTAGTTGTTTTATCTTTACCTAATAACTATGTGAAGACTGAGCATGCAAGACGATTCCTAAGAAGACAAAGAATATTTTTTAAAGAAATCAAACAAACGTACATTTCTTAATTTATAAGTATGATGGAATATTAGGGCCACCATAAAGATATGCAAAATAAATACATTTACTAGAAGAAGGTCGTAAAGTATTTTACAAGAATAAAGTTGTAACTTAATAAAAAAAAATGTTAACTTTAACAGAATACATTTATACATTTATGAGAAAAAAGTCATAATTTAATGTAAATACAGTGAAATTCTGACTTTTTTACCGATAATTTTATGACTTAATTCTCATAAAAATTCAAACTTTTTTCCCATGATTTTAAAACCTTATTCCCGTAAAGTACAACTTTGTTGTAATACTTTAACGTTATTCTCAAAAGGATACAACTTTCTCTAATAGTTTTAGGACTTTATTCCTGTAAAGTTATGTATGACGTCACATCTCTGCCATTAATGGAACGCCGCATATTTGATAACTATGCGAGCGTATCTTACAACTGCAACGTGCAGTCCTAATAAGCGTGCACAGAGCTCTGACTGCGCGCTCGTTCAGTTTTCTTAAGCTCGCTCAGTTTCAGGGGGTGCTTTGTCCCTCTGGTTGATCTGATTGGCCGAAATTTCAGGTCAAATCCGACAAGGCAGCTGGGCGGGGCTTTCATTCTTTTATCTGCTTTAATAGAAAAAAAAACGGCGGATGAAATGTGGATTAAAACGAACGGCCAAGAACAAAGTAAGCCAGTGCAGCTAGTTTTTTTTTGTTTTTGTAAGTTTGACTCATGAGTAAATCACTTTATTAGGTAAATAGTCATGTAAATTTTAGTTACCGTCGGTTGGGAGACATTACAGACTTAACAAGAGCACCATGCTTTACATAAAAAAATTGGAAGGAGACCACTATGAAAAAACAACGTGGCCAGCTGCCAATAACCATGATCTTAACAAACATCAAAAATACGCCTGACATGCCCGGAGAAGATATGACACCATCTCTCAACCCCTGACGTGCTCAAAGAAGAGGAATGGCCAAGTGGTAGTTAATAATAATAATCATTTCAGTATTACTTCACAGAATGTATTCCTATTTTTTATTACTATATGAAAAATGTATTAATGCCAACTAATTTATTTTTTACAAAGAATAATTAGTTATGGTTAAATGGTGTCATATCTACTCCGGGCATGTCAGACTTTTTTTTGACGTCGACTCCAAACTTACAGCACAAAAAAACCTGCTGCACTTTCTTAACTTTTTCCTGGCCGGTTGTTAACAATTTAATCCACGTTTCATCTGCTGTTTTTTTCTATTAAAGCAGATAAAAAAAATGAAAGTTCTCGCCGGATTTGAAATCTGAAATTTCGGCCAATCAGATCAACCAGAAAGGTTACCGCCCCCTGAGTGACAAAGCACCCCCTGAAATTGAGCGCAAAGAAAACGGAGCGAGCGAGCGAAAAATAACTTGGTGATTATGCAGTCAGAACTCTGCGCGCAATGAGAGATCTGCACGCGCTCAGTTAGGACAGCACAGTGCAGATGTAGGATACGCTCACTCAGTTATCAAATATGCGCCGTCCAATTAATGGCAGAGATGTGACGCCTTAGTTACGTTTTTTTTTTCACAATATTCAGAATTTATTTTCGAAGAATTACTTTTTTCTCATATTTTTAGGGCTTTATTATTATTTTTTTTATATTCTGGTCCTAATACTCCATCATATACTGCAGGTAATTTTAAGGCACTATAAAGTAATTGAGGGATTTGCAGTAGATAAATCCTAATGCAAGTCTATTGCATCACAGAGAAAGGCACAAACCTGGAGACTGAAAGTTCATTGTGTCCTGTTAAACATAACTATTGTCAGACATTTAAGACATAGGTTCCTAAGAGGTTACTTGTAATTATTTATTGCAGGACGAATCAGAAGCCTCATCCCAGCATTCCTCATCTTGTTTAACTGTGGCGGCTTTTAAGCATGACAGACAAAAACACCCTGACCTCTGCACTCTGGTGTCTACTGGTTCATCCCCCCATGTCTAAATAGGTGCTCCAGTATATTTGGAAATTCAAGCAGTCAATTAGTGACTAATGTTTGCTGTCAACAAACTCTTTAAGTCGAAAAAATGGACTCATGGACTATTGTAGAGGGTCAGATAAGGATCAGCTTAAAGTGAATGAAACCAGATTGTAAATTTGAAAGAAAATTTATAAATTCAAAACAGTTTTAAGCTTCAAAGTACATATTGTTAACTTGAAGAAAAAAATGTGAAGTTGAAAACAATATATTTTAAATTTAAAGAAAAACTGAAAACTTGAATTAAAAAAAACATAAAACTTAAAGATGTTTCTGAATAAAAACAAATGTTTAGTCGAAACAGCTGATGTTCAATTTAGCCAAAAATTCCACCTGTGTGAGTCAGAGATAAATACCAGGGTTCTGAACTGTAGGAATAGAAATCCACCCGTCCGTCCGTCCATCCATCCATCCATCTATCTTCCACCGCTCATTTGGGACCACGTTGGGGATTGCAGTCTCAGTAAAGATGCCCAGACTTCCCTCTCCCTGGCCACTTCCTCCAGCTCCTCTGGGGGGACGCTGAGACGTTCCCAGGCCACCCAAACCACATTGCACCTGCCCCAATTCAGTCATTAATTGATTCATCGTAACACTCCTTACAAAAAAGTAAGCATCTGTTCCAAATACAAATTTGTTTTTATCTGGTAACAGACTGAGTTTATTGTTTTGTTAATTAATTTTTAATTAGGTATTTCTTCTTAGTATTTCATTTAATCTAACCCTGTAAAACCCAATATATTTTAAAAAATGAGTTTAAAAATGCCCACATGTTTAGCAAATACTAGGTTTTTTTTATACCCTGATGAAATTCACACAAATACATTTGCACTTAAATTTCTAATGAGATATAGACAGTATCAATTATGATGTTGGATGATTTAAGTTTTGGCTCACAACAATGTTAGATTAAGATGCAAAAATTCTGAAAAAAGCACACGTCTTAAATTTGATTCACACATTTTTAACATGGTGCGACTGTATTATAAAAAAATTTACTATGAACACGTTTTTTCATTTTTTTAAATACAGAAAAGAGTTTTTAAAAATGGATTAACAATAAAATTGGTAATTCTCACCATAAAGTTTAGAAAATTAGTTTCCCACCAAAAGTGTTCTTGAGATTTTACAGATGCAGCCATCTTGAAATAAGCAGGAAAACCCCTTCTCCTGGCCCTAGTGAATTGAAAATGAACTACAGAGCAGAAAAAGTGGACCAAGTTATATTTATTTCAGTAGATTTTTATTCAGTGGATTACATTGGATTTATTTCAGGTAATTTTACCCATGATGGGATAGTTGTCTCAGAAATGCAAATATCAAATATGATGCGAATGGTTATACGGGGCTAACATATATTTTTACATATCTACTTTTTTTGGCTCATTTATATTAAGTTTAAAATTAACTTTTGAGTGTAAAACTGTTTTCAAATTCTATTTTTTTTATAAATGTATCTCTTTTTTTTTCAAATTTCCACCCTAGTTTTTCATTCACTTGAACCTGATCCTGATTTGACCCAGTATTATTGTGTTCTCAGTGGACGGTTTGACTGGGAGAACAAGGAAGGAAGACAGGTTTTTCTTTATTATAAATGAATGCGAGCTGGTAGGAAATGGTTGCTTTTACCCCCCTATAATTAAAAAAAAAAAAGAAAAAAACTCCTTTTGGTGATGAATGAAGGAACTGGAGAAAAAGAGGGTACGTTTTTCAAAAGCATGCAGAAGTTTGCTCAGCCCCAGGTGCAGGGTGTCCCCCCGCTGATGCCGTTTCACAAAGACTCACTTCATTTGTCTGCTTGATGGGGTGGCTGGACAACTTACTGGACAGATGCCTGGTCACTCAGATACTTTCAGAGCAAATTAAAGCTCAGCGAGCTTCTTAGCCTATGCCTTCCAAAACAAGTTCTGCTAGTTGGCACAAACCAACAAGTGGACTCACATTCTGGAATTATGGGATTATTTGCCCCATTTATACAACACTTCACAAAGAGGGTTTACATTTTTGTGAAAGAACAGTGTCCTGTTCGGGGTGAACCTGTATCTAACCGTAGCTGGGATAGGCTCCAGCAACTCTGTGACATTGAAAGGGATTGAATGGCTTTGGAAGCTAGATGGATGGTCTATATTTTTCTATTTTTTGGTATAACTCAAACATCTCACACTCCAAATAGGAGGCCTATTGACATGTATTTGTTGAATGAACCTCACTGGTTTATCACTGATGAAAGAAATGGACAGAAGTTGGCCCAAGCCCTCCAGGGGTCAGCAGGAGCTGTGTGTCCTTTCTGGCACCGACATGCCTTTCCCTGCTTGAAACTCAAGTTTCAAAGGGTCTTGCCAGGCACGGGCTGTCCTCTCTTATTGTTCGGTCATGTCGTTGCCAGGTAGGGGGCTTGAAAAAGTGTGTTAGCAGCCTCTCCTAATCATTCAGCCCCAGCTAGAGCTGACAACAGCTCCAGCAGAGAGCAGCTGCCGCCATCAGCATTTACAGTGCCTTTGCAACTGTGAATGCCGCATGGCTAACGACCCACTATTGACTGTTCCGTTCAGCTCAGATCAGCGGGGGTCAATTAATGAGCAGCCCCTGACCATCAGATCCCAATTACGGCCCTCCACCACGTGCCCGCTCAGAAACCCAGCCTCATTCAACGGATAATTGTGTAATTAGTGTTTGTGTCAATAATTAAAGTACCAATAGAGATGCACATTATTTTCCTGTTTGCCTCATTTGCTGCACTGAAACAATACTTCTACAGAGAACCAATTTCATTATTCATCAGTTTTCTGATCAGTGCTTTTTGAGTACATTCTACAATGTCATTAATAGCTTTTTTTTTCCTTTTAATGGTAGTTTTCTTAAAATGATTTGACCAAGATGATGGCCCAATACAAACCAGTGGAGCACAGATTGGACTCTGAACAGAGCAAGCAGGCCCGGCTCTGGGCTGCAAGGCGAAAAAGGATTTTTTCATCCCTTTGGGGCTCTATAATAAATCTCAAAATAAGATGTTAACTTTGTTTCCCAAAAACGTGTTGTGAATGAAATTTAGATTTTGTCTGAAATTCAGATTTATAAGATTACACACTTGACAAAATGTTTAATCACTAGATTTTTCTAAATTTCTATGAATCTGAAAATTAAATAAAATATTGAAAAAATGTTATATTAGAAATTATAAATGAATAACATTTAAAATGAATGGGTTTTGCAAGTTTATCATTAAATTAAATTACTGATAACAGAGTTTGAGCATCTCATTTACAGATTGCAAGTAAAGGCTTTAAAACAAACAAAAACGCATAAAATGACACAATTGAAAAGCCTTCTGCTTTTTTCCAAGACTTTATGGTATACAGTCATTTTACTTTCATCCCAACACAACAGCGCGTTCTTTTTCTTCCCATAACCACATCAGCTGACAGCCTTCCCCATTCATGGTGTCAATAAACATACACATGTGGCCTTGTTTTCTCTCTGTCCTCTAAATGTTTGACAAGACAGCCTTGTTAGAGGGTGAAAAATGTTATTTCTTACTTCTCACACTTCCTCAGGTACATTGTATGTCATCATCCCTTCAATAAATAATGGGTTGTACCGCCGGTTTCCCATTCGGTGCAGCCTCATGACATAAATATGAACACGCCTTCGACTTGACATGAGGTAATGAGACGTTTGACAGCTGCGACTGTCGTGCAGCTGATGGGGCTGCTGTCTGCGGTGATACGCTGCGCAATCAAAAAAGTGTCTGCAGAATGAATTTCATAAATCAGTGCGGGACCATTTCACCACAGCTGTCAATAAGAACTTGCAGTACAGCAGTGCTGAATTTATGTGGCATTTGAAGTGCAGCTCAATGAAACACAGGGTAATTGGTACTAATTGGGAAATTTCTGCAGGACGACGAATTAACTGACTATTGCTAGTCTGGAGCAACATTTGTTATGAGTGCTGAGAGTCATTTGCCGCATGCAGGAGCCCATCTGTGTTCGATGCCCGGGCAGAAATCTCTCAGCAGAAAACACTTCAGTGCAGCTATTTAGAAAAAGAAAAGATAAAACAGCAGGAACATTATTATGCCAGCTTGCAACAAATAGTCATCCTAATTACACCACAATTGTGTTAAACTTGCTATTATGTAGCAATTAAATTTGCTTAAGCTCTGGCTCCAGTTGCAGGTTTTAGCATGGGTAATTAAAACACAAAAGCTACAAAAAAAACCCATATGCAGAAGCTCTCCTTACGCTGAAGCTCCAGCTCCCCCCCAGCATGATGGTTTTCAGAGCGTCTGTCAAGACTGAGTAAGTCATTCAGGCAACTTTTTTGATTCGGCCCATTCATTTTCAGAAGGCCTGTATGGAATCAGTCTGTGTCCAGCCTTCCCAAAGGGGCCACACGCCTACATGAAATGGGAAATAATGCAGCATCGAACACGTTGTTGCATTGAAATGCTGCATGTACGTGTTTGGTCTTCAATTTAGGAAACAGAACGCTAACATCTGTTCTATGGTGAAGTGGTTGGCTCATTTACTTTATATTGGATTTTGGCCAAGTGAGTGTGACGTCACTCATAGAAAATGGTTTGAACGAAATGAACTCCATTCAGACACCATTTCTTTGGGATATGGGTCTTGCCATGTTGGAGCCAGACGTCATCAGTAAAGCCTTAGCCACATGCAGGGGGGGGTTGCCAAGTGCTGGGGTTTTTTTGGGATTGTCCGAGCCTGTTGAGGGTCGTAGACTGCCTTAAGGAATTTCATAAAAATGGAATGTACCATTGTTGCTCATGTGGTAAGCGTATTGAGACGTATTCATAATAATAATTTAAGTTGCACGCGCTTCTGACGGGGTGCTGTACTAATGTTCCTATGCCACACTCATTGGTAAGGTGTGTGTACTGGCTTCTTCCTGACCACACGCAAATACATCAGAATCAGGATTCCTACACGGAGGAGGATCGAGGAGGATCAATCAGGTATTTGTTGCTGCTATTTCTGCTTGATTTGTCATTATCTTTGGCGTTCTGGATGGGGTTAATCTTGATGGAAAATACATAGTATCCCACTGGAACAGGAGTCTCTAACTAAAACAACCCAAAACGACAAGTTCTTCATGGATCTGCTGCTGATCTAATCTGGATCTAAGCACTTTTATGAATGAAATGGATATTTTACTTTGAAGGTCTGTTTACAGACGCGTCTCTGATGGGAAAAAGCAAGAGTAAAAAACAATTCTAGTTCAATTCAGTACAAATTTAAAAATCTGAAAGTTGTTCTGGTAGTAATGTGGATTTGTTTACAGTGGTCTTTCGTTAAGGCTATCGTAGGAGTTATGTTCAGAAAATAACCAGGGATAGAGGAACTCTGCAATGCAGTCAACATTATTTTTCACAATTTTAGACAAGGCTGTAAACTTCCTCACTACACACTTTTTGCACTTTTCTCAGACAGACATGAATATTTTACACTTTTCTCTCATATTTAAAATCTCAACCTTGACAGGAAAATAAGTCCAGGTTTATACAAAGAAAACAGATCGCATCGCAATTGAAGATTTACGTAGATTTGACAAACTAAATTCAGTCTGTATAGCAGACAAAAAGTTGCTATGAAGTCAACTGAACTGACTTCGTGTCATGGGATTCGGAAGTAAATCATTTTCTTTGGGTGATGTCACACTCACTTGGTCCAGTTCTCATTTCCAGTCAATGTATCTTTTTAATCACACGTTTCCAACAAGGGTAACTAGAGTCACTTAAGGGAACTTTTAGACCAAAAAAGATTGAGACTTAAGTTATTGAAATGAAAACTGGGTGAAGATTGCTGTAGATTGTCCATCTTAGTTTGGTCTGTTGTGCCTCTACACTCTTGAACATGAAGGTCAGAAATGACAAGTCTCCAGCTTTTCTTATAAACAACGATTTAAACTTTTGGACTAGATACTAAATTGAGAATGATTGGAGACGTGTTAAGGACACGACAACTCTTGGTTTGTTTGTACGTTTTTTGGACAGAGTTTATACTTTTTTCAAGTGTTTCACATCTCTCGTTATTTAAAACAAGTCCTTTGGGAAACTCCCCTGTAGAAGCCATCATAGTCGTGTGAGATACAACTCTGAAGGGACGGACTAACTGCACATTCCGAGGATAACACAGGCTAATCAGAGCCAGTTTACTCCATTTGCAGCCCAAACTTTGTGGTCCCAATGGATATGCTTCCGAAGCAATCAGGTTCAAGAGATCTTGATTTGGCAGGAGAACCTGATTCCAAGTGTTCCCAAAAGGAAAGTCTACATTTTTTTTTTAAATAGAACAGATGATCTTTTCCAGTTCACTTCCTGTCTGTTCAATTCTATTAATGGAGAGTTATGTGAAGCCTTGGTGTCAATTCATTGTAGAGGATCAGTTACGATCTTTTCAACCTTGCTTTGGGTTGTGGTGAATTTTTCTTCCATTCAGTTAGTATATTCATTTTTTCCTCACTTATGACCCAGTAGCTACAACTGCTATTGTCTGTTCCCTCTAGATTTCATCAATGTTCAATCCCACCTTCCAGGCCGTTCCAAATGCCCTTCTCCACCCCATCCTCCACTGCATTCTGCGCCTGGGAAACATCAGCAAATCTATGACCACCTGAGCAGAAGTCCTGCTCTGATCCCAACCATGCTGTTCCAAAGTCCTATCAAACCATTAAAGGACTTTTACCTCCACTACTTTTTTATTCTATATGAATTTGCCAAAAATAAAATCTGTCATGCTTATCTTCAAATCTTTCCTTAGTAAAGCAGCTTTTCTACAACAGGCCAGGAAGATTACGTTTCTATCTTCAGCACAGCAGTTGATACTGCTCCTTCTACTGACAAAACCAAAGGTCTTGTGGGACCACAATCATGGACCATTTGGATTTGGTAGTAACGTGTGTATGGCATCTATTTTAATTCACCTAAGTACTAACCGTTTGAAACTTGATCATGAAGGATCCATCCATTCATTTTCTGAACCCATTTTGTCCCTTTCGGGGTCACGGGGCTGCCGAAGCCGAACCCAGTCACTCGTGGGCAAGGGCAGTGGGCACCCTGGACAGGTCACCAGTCTGTCGCAGCCACAATCACACACCTCACATCATACACACTCGCATTCACTCTTAGGGACAATTTGGAGAAACCAATTAACCTATGAAGCATGTTTTTGGACTGTGGGAGGAAGCCGGAGTCCACGCATGCACAGGACGAACTTGCAAACTCACACAGAAAGGTCCCCAATTGGTGACGCTGTTTCAGGTCCCCTGAACCAGGACTTGAACCGGGGACCTTATTGCTGGGAGGCAAGAGCGCTAACCACTGTCCACCGTGCAGCCCACTGATCATGGGGATGGACTTCATAATTACGGTTTATTTGTGTATCGTAATTGAGGTATGAAAGAAAAACCATGGAGGAAGAATGACAAGATTTGCACCACTTCAACATTTCGCATCAAATCTCTTCCGACTGTAAGGTGGCAGACATTTTCTAGTAAATAGTAGTACAGCATGAGTGCACTTGGGACGTGGGAGGAGCTGATGGCAGCACCCATTGCTGCTAGAAGTAAAATATGAATGTGTCACATTTAGATTTACAGTTATTAATAGAAAGTACTGTAACCGAAAATGTTAAAACAAATATTTTGCAGCAAGCGACCAGTCGTGGTGAATTGAATAGATGCTCAATATTTTTGATCACAAACATTTCATGGACTGTGTAAGAGGCTTGTCCACATAAAAAGTATGTTTTTATGCATGCTCCAAACAGTTCATTCCGTCATACTCTCAGTGACAGCCATCTAGCCATGATGGGGGTTGTGATAAATGCTTTACTGATGAATACAGTGTGGCATACAACAGTACAACAGCATTAGTCATACATTATAAGTGTGTGCAACTTACATCAGCCTAACGAATACTTCACAATACACTTACCACATGCAATCGAACATAAGCCTTAAGGGAACTGCACAACACACCTGTGCTCCTCTTAAGACAAGGCTGCTCCTCTTTACGACCCTGCATGCAACCCAAAAACCCACAGAACCTGTACAGGTCAACTACTGCACCAGTGAATGTGACTACAGCTTGAGGTTTCAGTCTAAAAGTGTGAGTGACGAGTTTCATCAAAAATCTCCTTGCTCAATAAATAAATGCACCTCGTGAAAATGATTGCACTTTTCCCCATTAGAAATAGAAACGTTGAAATATTAGAATGCAGTTAGAGAACATGTATATATTCCAAAATGCAAAATTATGCTAAAAAAAAGTTTTTTTTAAATATAATGTCAATGCTGGAGCTCCTGTCAGACAGTTATGACAGGATAATTCCAACATCGCTGGTAAACTTTTTCCATTGGCTCAACTTCTGTGAGGGATTATTGTGCCTCGCTGAAGTTCCATGTCAAGATGGGAAGTTCACAGGATTAAAAGTTAATACTTTTGACTGCAGCTGCTGATCGACAGCAGAAACTTGTGCTGCTTTCTTTTCTTTCTCCTACTCTCCCCCCCAAGCATCATTACTGCTGTTAGCATTGATTGCCTGCTGCCTCTTGAATTATGCATCCTGCAGCCCGGGTTCGGAGGATCCCAGGTGTGTTTGTCAAAAGAAAGGAGATACATTGAATCGGACAGTGTGGCTGGAGGAGCCAAAAATCCATACAGGTCACATTATGTCACTGTGCCAGTTTTAATCTGCAGAGCCTCCATGCAAGCTGGTGGCAGGGCTTATAGTAATAAGGGATGTGTCTTTGTCTCCGCTGTTCCCCTGACTGTCAGGATGTAGTTCAATATTGCCGGATGACAGAGATTCTTTACCACCAGCGTATAGCTTGCAGCTTTCAGCCATACACTGGTCTGGACCTGTTTCAGGGTGTTTCTTAAGGAAAGAACATATTGGGTTTGATGGGTTCACTCGGCATTTGATTATCTTCCACAGAATGTATAGTAATCCAATACATCCATGAATAATGTGTATTTATGACTTGACACGTCGCCCAAACAAATTCCAAACTGAGCTGTGCTTAAATTGTTTAAAAAAAACTGACAAAATTATATCTGCTGTTGTTTTGCAACGCTGGCCCAGCGGGTGACAGTAGAAACTCTTTTCATTGGCTCACCATTCATCAATAAATAAAACAAAGAAGACAGTAAAGATACTTGCAGAACAAGAAGTTCTAACTATGTTTGCACTGTTTTTTAATGTTGCAATTTATTCCAAGATTTTTTTGCAACTGACACGCAGCGAAGCATAACGGATGTCCTACCTTTTCAAAAAAGGCACTCCCAGCCCGTTTGGAGAGCCCATAAGTTCCACAGCATGTCAACAGAGTTTGAAGGGTGAAAATGAAACCCGGGTGTTCACTCCGCCTGACGGTCTTTGCGAAAATGGGCATCTGGGTTAGACTTTAGACGTATAGCAAGTTTTGTTGAGCCCATCTACCAGTAAAATAAACATCCCAGTGCTGCTCAAATTTAAGCTCTTTGGGCACTCATATCTCTTCCCGGTCTAAAACACATGTTTCATGTGTCCCTATGTGTAACTATTTGTGTGTGTCACCTTGCAACTGATTTGTGACCTGTCCCAGGTCATCCTGCCTTAATCCAATAGCAGCTGGGTTTGCTCTGGTGACCCCTATGACCCCAAAAGGGATTCTGCAGGGTTTGAAGATGGACGATAGGTTATTCATATATATTTTGTTGTGTAAATTTGGGCCGAAATTATTTGGGGATCAATAGAAAACCGCTCTCTTATGCCACCACCACCCCAGTGGGAATTTGGAGAACTGCAACATTTGGAACTTTGTGGTTGGCTTCAAATTCAACAAAAACAGAATGTGAAGACTCTTTTAAACTGTTCACCATTTTGAACATGAAAAATGTCATTTCTGGGATGTTATGGTTTGATACTGGTAAAGCCAACTTCTATCATGCTAGAAGTGTTCTAAATCGAGCAGATTTTGTGCGTTAGTTGTACTGTCAGTGGGTTTTCTGGAGCCCATCCAAAACCACGACACAGAGTGATGTTTGGGTCCATCCTGGGATGGTCAACAGTCCATCGTTGAGCCACAAATGATGAGTCCTAATGCTGTCATCTTTGGACCAAGTGTAGATAAAGTTTCAACAGTTTCCAGCCCTAAGATATCCATGGAAGGGCAGGTCTCCAAAGCAGACAACTCTTCCTTTGATGAAAGCGGCGTCGGAGGAGCGTCACAAACACAACAGGATGAAAAAAAGTAAGTCTGGCTGCATTTATTGTGAAGTTGGTGTAATTTTCCTAACATCGTCTAATGAATGGCAGCTTCATTTTCACGAGACCTGTTGAGAGCAGGTGTGTCTCAGATACAATTTCAAACAGTTTTTTGTGTTCTTTTTCCTGTACGACTCCCAGCAGATGATCCCGCCGCTTAAGCCAAGTGTTTACCAACAATGAAACAACAGCAAACTTATCGGAATTATTCAAGTTTTCCTACGATTCCCAGTCTTCTGGATGGAGATGTCCTCGATCTGAAACAGACTGTCAGACCTCAGTCAGGATTTTGGCATCACCCAACCATTTCCGCTGAAAATGTCCCAATAAATGAGCATGAGAACAAGTTTCTCATGTTTCATAGTTGATCTCTAGGAGGGGCACACCTGATCTCTTCCTGTAAAGAATATCAGGTGAGGAAATCTCTATTTCAACTCTTTTGTAGCAGCAGACGTGTTTTAAAGCCTGAAGGAAGATAGCAAAATATGAAAAAGTCACAATGTTTCACAGAAATATACCATATAATTAACACTTTTGAAGTCAATTTGCTTGTTTCCCAAAATAATAAATCAGTGGAGAGCGCTTACTGCTGCTGTTTGGCTGAAGTGCTCCTTTGTGTAAACAGAAGAAAGCCTGGGAAGAAGCCAGAGACACAACATCCTCTCTCTGACCTCACATTCAATCTGCTCAGAATAGACCTTCACATGAGCAAAGAATCACGGAAATGTTTGTTCAAACTCTTATCTCAACTCTATATTTCCTCTGGGCTTCTGCAATGTGAGCTGCATGGTTTATGTTTGGACCTGTAACATGCATTACAAATCCTCAGTACAACTCCCTGCCCTTTGCAACTTCCAGTCACGTTTGCAGCAAAACAGAGTGGAGAATGTTCCACAGGTTGTGCAAGTTTTGCAACAAACACGTTGACTTCGAAAAATCTACTAAATTAATTTACTTTCAGTCCTATGTTAAAACATGTTTTTACTATTGTATATTAATCTCAAATCTAATTTTCTTTCTTAAATTTCCCTTTGAATACAACTTACTATCATGCTGTGACTTAATGAGTGATTTGCGGTTGGAAAAAATGTTTTTTTTATCATTTTCATGAATCAACATGTTTTTTAATGGCATTAAAAGGCATATAAACTATGTAGTAGTGATCACAGTCATGCCTAATAGATGATGTCTTACACTCAAATATTCAGGTTTGCATGGATGCAAAGCCAACATTTTCCTGCTTTTAGGTAGAACTTAATGCATTTGTATGAACTGAAGTAATGTTTTCACAGCAGGAACAGGTTTAAAAATCAATGGAACCTCACACCAACCTCATCGAGTCCATCCATAAAACGCTCTCTTGCTGAGTGAATTGATCATTCAAATGTGCTTTTGGAGAAAGTTGGTGGACATTTTAACAGAAAATCTGTTTTTTTTTTGTTTTTTTGTTTTTTTGTTGCAGAAATCTACCTCTATCTACCTGTAAAACTCGGCTTACTGTTAAAAAGTATTCAAAAAGTTCCACTGGACACAGTTTTTTGGCTTGAAAACGTTTCACCTCTCCTCTGAGCGGCTTCTTCAGTTCTGTCCAACTGGTGTTAAGTTTGAGTTGGAGTGGTTGATGAGAGTCAAAAGGTAGGTATTGGTATTCCGTCCCCTCCCACATGGACTACACAATCCAAAAATGCCAAACAGTCCTTTCTGGCATCCTCCCAAAACTTAATGAAACTAAACTGAAAGTAGGTGGTGTTTAAACAGAGTCCCAACAGGGTGCAAATAAGGTCAGGTGTGAGGTTGTTCCTGCTGTTCAGTGAGCCATCCTTCACCAGCCTCTTTATCACTGCCTTCTTTACTGCCCTTATGGCCATCGTGGTGGGCATTAGGTCAACAAGGAAGTGATATTGTATGAAACCATAGTTTCATCTTCCCCCAGGATCAGTAGTTTGACTGCTCGCTGAACAGCAGGACAGTTCTGAACCAGATGCCAGCTCAGATGAAGAAAACAAATGCGTACATGGATCTATTTGTCTGCAAGTGGGTGCATCAGACTAGCAGGGAGCTTGTGGAGTGTTTTTTTATGTCGTAAATACGACTTTTTTCAAACAGCATTTTTTCATCTGCTCCTTATTCACAAGGATTTGATTAAAGTAATACTTTTAATTGCAATTTTTTGCTTAATTGTCATCAATCGGGACAAAAATGCCACAAAAATGTATGTGAAAAAACACTGAAAAAAACATCATTTTCATCGGAGTGGGTCTTCAAGAAATGAAAGCGTGTTTTTGCAATATTTAAAAATCTTTTAAAATCTTCTGACATCAACATGAAGACACGACTGTGTTCTAAAGCAGTGAACTTCAAGGTTCTGGAAGATAACTGATTAAAAATGATGAAGCAGACATTTTATCGAGTTCATTAAAAAACTGAGTGTGTATCAAGCACAAAATGTCTTAGTAATCTTTTCTTAGGAATATTGTATAATTTTATCCCAGAATAAAGAGTTTAAATTGTAAAAGTAGGTTTAGAGTTCACATTGAGATTCAAATGCATGATATGAATCAATTGATGGAAGAATTTAACCCTTTAACGCCAGAAATGAACACCTAAATGACCTGCTGTAACTCTTCAATCATTTGAAGGCAATTCCAATGGATTCTGACACGGAGGGAAGCAGCTATGCATATCAGATTTACTAAGGTAAAGTGTTGCATAACAAACTTCAGCCGCTTTTCTCCACGACAGATTTAGCTGATTTATATTGATTGTGTGAACACTTCACTACGGTAAAGTGTTGGATATCAGCGCAAAGTAGCTTTTCTCTGCTTCAGAATCCTCTGGAATGACATTAATTGCGTAAATGGTTGAAGGGTTGCGGTATAGTTGAATGAATGCCAACACTGGAGCTAAAACTTTGGGGTTAAGGGGTTAAACCATGTTATTTAGATCAGTAGACCCAACCAGTCCATGGGTCACATGGTACCTGGCTAAAGCTCCAGAGTTAAAGGGTTAAGCATGTTTCCAATTATGTCCAGCCTGACATTGCAACTTGCAGAAAGTTCTATCAAATGTGTGGACACTTTACATTCATGATCTGGAGCACGCCGGCACTCTTGTCCACATTATGTTTCAGGTGGCGGCTAATCTTGTCTCACTTGTCTAGTGTTGCCGTTTCATCAAAATCTCCCTTTCTTGGCAGGCGTTGCTGCCGCAGAACAAGCCTCTCTCCTATTACAAAAGGCTCGGTTTTAATAAGCATCCAGGCTATATCCGCACTGTATTCAGTTTCCTCAGATCTTGAAAACACCGCCGTAAAGTAGCTGAAATTTACTGCTTAGCCCCCCTCAGGTTTTCCTTACAGGGAGATTCCCTCGCGCTGCCTCTTTCACTCTTGCCAGAAATCTTGCTTTGCTCTCACTCGGCCTGTGGGAGAAATATGGAAATCTTTACAGTAAGAAGTTTAGAAAGAGACTAATTGGAGTTGTGCCAGGATAAGACACCCCCACCTTTTCTGAGTCCTGAGGCATTAAAGGCCTGCGAGCCACGTCTGAACCGGTGTGCCTCACACACACAAGCTTCATTAATTAGACTGGGCTTTAGTGGAAAGGAGCTCATTTGAGAGGAAAAGCACGATGGAGAACGTGTTTCATAAGTGCTGCAATAAACAACATTTATCCAAGAATTTTATTTTTGATGCCAGTGTTTAGGTTTTCTGTTTAGGCTTAAACAGCCACTCCCATCTAAATGGAGATTTTAACATGTTTGTTTGGCATTTTTCTGATGATGGAGGAAATATAAAGAGAAAATTAAGCTCAAAATTGTAGTTCAGAGTATTTCATTATTTTAATCGTGGTAAAACCAGAAGCAGACAAAAACATGTTTCAAAAACATTGTATTTGTTTCATAGAAACTACACTGGGCGGGTCACAAACTCCCTTATCCGCTTGATTCTGATGCATCCATGAATGTCTTTGTTTTTCTCTTCTCAGCTGGCATTTGTCTTAAAACTATACGGCTGGATCGCTCCAATACTGTTCGACATTTTTGTTACACCGATAACGTTATGTTGGGGTTATGAGGGGCTGTAAGCTACCGGGAGAGCTGGCTAATAGACCCAGTAAAGAAGAGGGAAAAGGGGGCAGGATTTCTTTGCACCAACGGTGCCGCCCAGAACTCGGAGCTGAATTTCTAATGAACTCCTGCCACTCTGCAGAAACTATGTCTTAAAAAATGGCACAGATTTTTTTAATTAGGCTAAAAACAGCATAACCATAATAAAGAAAAACACTGGGAACGATTTTGAGATACATCAAAAGATGATCAAAATGGATTTTTAAATAATGTTTAGGTTGAGTGTTCTGCTAAATGTTGGTCAGACTCATTGTTCACGTTATTCAAGACAAGATTGAGTTTTTTTGGGGTTTTTTTTAGTATATGCTTAAACTCTATTGTCTGCTAATTCTGAAGAGGAGAAAAACGGCTTTGCAAAGCATCACAAAGCCGCTTTTCTCTGAGTCAGAATTAACAGATTTACGTCGATTAAGTAAACACTTCACTACTATAAAGTTGCAAATCAGTGCAAATCAGTTCCGCTCTTCAGAATTTGCTGGAAGCATGTTGGCTGCGTTAACAGTTGAAGAGTTACGGTTGTCAAAATAGGAAGACGAAGATGTCAGAGGACGGGCTTCTCCAAAATCATAAATCATTTATCTAAATCATTCACACTAGTGTACTTTAGCTTGAGGTCCTGATCATTTCATAATCATTTCATCCAAACATTTACGTCCAAAAGCTGCAGTTTAACAAACGTAGGACCACCTCAATATTGGTGTTGCACACCACCTCTGGACATGAGAACCGGAAAGTCTTTTCAAGCATTCGGCAAACCCTGATAGCCAATCAGAGGCAGAGTTTGCACAAAACTTTAACATTTTTCAGAAAAAAATCTTGTAGAATTACATCTTGTTCCTTCAGAGGTAAAGGGAATTATGTTGTTAGTTGTTTCATTTTTCCTTTTGATTTTATGCAATTTTTTCTTGTTTTAATTCAAGCTCAGAGGAAAATTTTGATTTAGCTTTTAGCAATTGCATTCAAGTTGCCCACTGACTTTGTTATTGGATTTATTTGGTTATACCAAAAAAAAATAATAATATAGGAACTTGAGATCTCCCTTGGTGATATGTGCAGATGGGTGATGTCTGGCTGTAAACTGAGCCATTAAAACTTCATACCAAAATTCATTTTAAGCTGTTGGAATATGCTGCATGCGGGAAATATGGGAAAGGATTTTCTTTTCCCCTTTGTCAAATTCTAAAACATATTTCAGCCATTATTCGGATGCCTGAAAACAGTTTTTTTAGGTTGGAAAGAAAAAAATATGTGCAAATCCCACGTAAAGGACATTTTATTGCCACAGTGTGGGTATTAATTTGATCAGAACTGCTTTAGAATGTACATTTGTTTTACAATCCGATTTCATCTACAGAAAAAGAAAGAAGTTTAAACTAAAAACAAGGGAAAAGGTAACAAGTACAATCATCAGATTTTCTTCCCTATTGGGTAGACCAGATTAAAAGGCGCATCGTCAGTGAATGGTTTTTTTTGAGAACTTTTGTCACATAAGATGCATTGAATTATAAGGCACATTAAGCGAGCAAAAATAGTCCGAGAAAAGTCAGTCAGTCAGACTTTGTTAACTGCATTAACGGTAACACTAGAACTTTTTTGTGACATGCTACACTTAAGAAGTGTTAATCACGTTAGCACACTAATAATACCTGTAACTTCTAACAAAAAAAACAGACTGCAACCACTAAAACAAACGTTAAACCAGAAAACTACTAGCTTTCTGATATACCCATCAGTAAATGATGATTAAGTGGGGATCTAGTGTCTCTTCTCCAGTTGGAATTTTATCCCCACTTCTTTTTAACTTGTACGTACTGTAGATGACCTGTCGAAGGATTTGAATGCGTGTAATATGGTTGGTGGTTTTAAAGTAAATCATCTGATGAATGCAGATTACTTGGTTGTTTTTAGCCCCAGCTGCTCCAGAATGCAACAGCTTTTAAATGTCTGCTCTGAATTTGGTTTGACAACTCCAGCAAAAGTGCTGTGATGATATGTCGAACAGAAGATCTAACGTTAAGTTTTCCTGCTTTTAGATTCTCTGATTCTAGGCTTGATGTCTGTCTCAAAGTAAAATAACTTAGACATATCCTCAGTGATAAAGTTACAGATGATGATGATATCCACAGACAATGGTCGATTTTATAAACTCAAGCAAACATGCTTACACGCAGATTTAATTCTTGTTCCAACAATCTTAAAATTCTCTTATTCAACTTACTGCACACCATTGTACACTGCCACAGTGGTGCAGTGCAAGAGTTAATACTCTCCAAGCCTTTTTAAGACATTTTATTTAAGGTTTTATTTCTCGTCTTAATGTTTCAAACAACAAAATAATTTACCTCTCACTCATGTAATGTGCAGCACTTTTAGATACCAGTCCCTAACTTCGAGGTTTTGGTATGGTTGTCTCCTTTAAACTTTTAAGTTTTTAAGTCTGCACTCGTTTTATTTTCTGAGGTTAATAAGACCCGAGCTTTTATGTGATGTGCATTTTGTATTTCTTATTGCTATTTGAGATAAGTAGGACCTAATAATCATAATACCTGAAGTGTGTGTTTGTACAGGAATTAGTTTTTGCAAAAGAATATGTCCTTGTATGAGGACACCACTTTTACTTATGTCCTAGCTTCAGCCGACTGGTAAAATGTGTCAAATTTTAACCCCAGATGAAACCAGAAAAAGTATTTTAAAAAAAACATTGGTTCCATTCAGGAAATTTGGATACAATTTATACCTGGGGCACTTTTCTTCTGGGAACTCTTGTGGAAGACTTTTGCTAACATTTCCTGCCTTACACTGGTGTAATTATGTGATGTCAACACAGGAAGAAGGGGGCAGTATTTGTAAATGTAGCTAACAGATCTAAGATTTGAAAAAGTGGGTACCATTGTGATAGGAGGCACAAATGTGAGGACCCTGCCTCCTCCTATGATGTCTCAGGAGGTTAATACTTGGTAATTTATGTTATTGCTTTTATTGATTTTTCTACATGTTTTTATTTTGTTGTTTTTATATAAATTATAAGTTTTTATGTTTGTTTCCTGTGGCAAAATGTACCTACAGTCTGTAATAAAGATCTATGTCTATGCCGAGTCCCAACATTGTTAGGGACACAAAAAAAAAGAGAGAATAGACCAGTACCGTTACTTGTTAGCCACTTTAGCAGCATTGGTCACATTAGCCTATAAACAATACATGTAACTCCCAACCACACACATAAAAAAGCAGACTGGTATCACTAAAACAAACTGTGACTACGCTAACTCCTAACTTTGTTAAAATAGTCACAGTAATATAAAAAAAAACCTAGTCTGAGACCGCAACATGTTAGCCATGTTAGCATATTGATAATTACACCCTGATGTTTTGACGGAGCGCTGCCTACCTTTCAAAATAAAAAAGTTGCTCTGGATTGTAAGGATCACTGTCATTTTTTTGAAGAAGATTAAGGTTTTTAAGAAGGAAACAGAGTTAGTGTCAAAACTAACCTTAATACAAAATCTCAGTGGAATGGAAAGGTTAAGGGGTCAGCTTTTGAAAACGTATTTTTTCAGTAGCAAAATCCTTCATCGCGCAGTGTTAAAAACATATTCTGTTTCCTCCAAACAGTGCTGTGGTAGCTTTTCCTTTTTTAAGCAAACACCCGACCTGTGTCTTTTCACAGTCGGGACGGCAGGGCCCCCGTCCAGGGAGCTGTTACTCCAGCAAGTGACTTTTCTTTCCGGTCGTTGGTGGAAATAATTGCACACAGAGGCCATTACTCCACAGTTACCGGGCCATGTTATTCCTAGCAACAGCCGGGGCTGCTCAGCACATTAGTCAGAGTTTTGGATGTTTGTGAGGCATTAAACCCTGAGTTCAAGGTGGTGGGGGTTGACTCTTTGAGGAATTGGATGCATAATAAAGTAATTGATTCACTCAATACTGCTTCATTTCTAATGAGCACCATCTCAAGGCCATGACTAGAACAAGCTTTGTCCTATTGATTAGCTGTTAGGTTTACTATTCTGCACTCTTTGAGCAACATCACTTTTTTATTGGTGTCAGTATATTTAATGAATGACATAAACAAAATAAAAACAACTATTATCAGACCTTGCATTGCTTTTAATTTTTATTTTATATTTATATGTAAAGTAAACGTGATATAAGTTAAAAAATAACTATAGAAAAAGCCAACAGACATGACCATGTTAGCATTTTTATTACAACTGCATTGGGCAAAAGAAGCCAGTTTTTGAAATATTGAAGAGCTGTAACTTTTCAAATTCACATGAACCCCGTAGAGATTTTAACGTGTTTGTTTCCCAATAATACAAATAAATATTATAAAACTTTATAGCTGCTTTGTGCAGGAACTGATGCTACCAATCCCGGTCAACCTACAGCTACAGCAAGCATAGCATGTGGAAAATTAACCCTTTTTACACCAGAGCTTTAGCTCCAGTGTTGACATTCTTTGAATTACTGCAATTCTTTGTTGACAAACTGTTTGACATGTAAAACTTTAAAATTTTACAATGTTTACACAATCAATGCCAATCAAAACAACACTTAACATTATGCTAAAAAGACGCTTTTCTCCACATCAGAATCCATTGGAATTGCATAAGTTGCATAAACAGTTGAAGAGTTGCATCAGTTTAAAGAGTCTGCGTTATTTAGGTGTCGCCGGTGAATCTCTGATGTTAAAGGGTTAGGCCTTGGCTAACAGTAGCATAAACCACACAGTGGCCTGTTATAATCCGAATTAGCCACCTCCTGAAATGCTCATGTCTTTTATCCTGTGTTTTTTAAGCTACGACAGTATTTAGCTAATAATTAAAGCTTAATTATTAAAGCTTAAAAAAACCACTATGTAAAAAAAGGTTAATAACATTTTTTTTTTTAATTTAGTATCTACTTTTATTTTTGAAACCCCGAATTAAAGCCCAGTGACTCATGCAAATACCAGTTTTAATGGGTTTTTTTAATAATTTTTTTTTTGCCATTGAGGTTTTTTTTTAATTATTATTATAACTTTAAAAGTTATTAAGTTGATAAAAAAAAAAATGTGAATTTAATTTCCCCACTGCTCATTTACAGTTAAAGAGTCTATTTGGAGTTCCAAGCCAAGAGCTCAATTAATCCCATTTGCTTTAGTGGTGCAGCAGTCTGCAGGACGCTCTGCAATATTTATCTTCACTGTATTCGCAACATTTGTACTTTCAAACTCTCCCAACAATTTTCCTGGTAACCTGACGCCTCTGTTGCCCTTCTCCATTGTGTTTCTGGAGCAGAGTGCAAGACTTCAGTGGCAGAGCCTCTGGAGAAAGCTCTGGAGAGACAGTTTTACAATTGACTTACAGTCTGTTTGACCCCATTAGGCCCACGAGCACCTTTGTGTCCACAGCTCTGGGGGATGTGTGTGTCAGTGAGTATAGGTTTCGCAGACAGCGAGAAAGAATGAAAGAAGGCAGGGAAGGAGGGGTTGGTGGGATGATTTGCCCGGCTTCCAAGGCCACTGCCGAGCAGAGCTCTGAGCATTGCATCAGGCCATGTTTATTTCATAAATGTTCTCCCCAGCTGTCAGTCTGGAAGAGCTTCACCCCCCACCCCCCCTACTCCTTTTCTTCAACTACCCACTGGAGTAAATAAGCAGCAACACCTGCAAAACTGGCGTCCTCTCATGAAACGCTGTGTCGCTAATGAGCAATGCAGAAAGTTAGCTACAGCGCTATTCCCATTTCTGCATCCTCAAACGCAAACAAAGACATTTTGTGGAAGTCAAGGAGGTTAGCACTCGTGTCTAGGTGAAAGGTCAAAGATGCACATTAGTCCTAATATAACGGCGAAGCATCAATCAACAGGGCTATACTTTACCCTGCTTTTCTTCTACTGATGAGAGATGTATGACGGGGGGGTGGATGCAGAGGTCCAAAGGCCCTCCATCCCTTGGGTCCCATCTCCCTCCCTGCTCATGTGGAAAATCTCCACGAAAAAAAAAGCTTGGATCTTCACCCTAAGGCCAAAAAAAAAAAAAAAAGGAAAAAGAGTCCCATTGACTGCGTCTCTCCTGTATTCATTTGGAGCATGGCGTCTATTATGACATATCTGCCTTCTGCACTGTTTATGTGTGTGCGTGTAACTCCGTCTGGACTGGTTCTCCAGGTTGCCTGCAAGTCTTATCCAAATAGAGCTGTCAGCCCCTTGTTATGACCGGCAGTGGGCCCTGGCAGCATTTGGGTCTCTGAACTCCATGTGATTCATGGCTGGCTGGGGGACAAACACGGGAAAGAAGAGGGTTAGTTCAAGTCTATCAAAACACAGAGGAAGAGGAGGACGAGGGGGAAGGAGAAGAAATGTGGGGTCGGATGGAGTGATGGAGGCGCCGTTGTGCGGATTGGCAGTTTGTAAGGAGTGATGCCGCAGAGGAGGCTGGGTACATATGGTATTTTCCTGATTGTCTCCCCCTTCTTCTTCTTCCCAGTCACTGTCACTCTAATCATCATCCTCACTGCACTCTTGGCCTCATTATTTTCCCTTCCCGCATGTTTCCGTTGCGTTGCCTCTCCCTCCTCTTCCTTGGCATATTGATTGGCATGAACCAATTTCTGAAATTTTAATTTTCCAGTAGACGTTGCCTCAAACTTTTGCTGGTGTTTGTCTCGGAATTGACATGTGGGGGGACCTGTAATGATACCGTGGTGGAATTTGAATATTGTAAACATGAGCTGGCTGTGAATAGGGTCTCCTTAACTGTTGCATTACTGACTTTCTGAAAAAAAATGAATTATGAGCCAGCAGACCGGGAATTAATAAATAATGAAACTTTAGAATGACTGAGTGAGAAAAATGCAGCTGCAGTGTTGTTCATAACCTTCAGGAGGTTCCTGCTTAAAATATAGCCTTCACTACATTATCTGTACAGTACGTTAAAAGTTAGACTTTTTCTGAGCTGTATTTGTTACCTGCGTGTCACTTCTTTTGTTTCATGATGAATATTATGTCCAAATGTTTGTAAGTTTCAGATCTTGGAAGAATTAGCAACTACGAATGTCAAACAGCAGATACAACCGTATTTGTCTCCACTGTGTGCCGTATACAGTGCACTCAGTAGTGAGAAGTGAAGGAAGTAAAGTTGCAGAAGCAAAGTTGTTACTAGTCAACTGAAATGTGTCAAATAGACTTGTACTTGTATACAATCTTTAATATTTATTAAGTAGTAATAAAAATGCAGTCAATCGGACTCTCCTGCTCCTGCTCAGTGTTTGTATGTGTGTGTAGTACGTAGATGAGCTTGTGTGCACAACAAGGTTGAGTCCAGTTGCCACAATGAAACAATACAATTACCTCGTCTTACAGAAAGAAATGTTATGTCAGATCGGTTATGATGTATTTGGTTTGCAGTTTATTAAATCATTTCACGATCATTCACCAAATTTACGAGGCAGTAACAGTAGTAGTGTCGTAACAATGAAAACAAAAACTAGTTAGATTACTAAAGAATGTAAAGTTACCAAACACAACTACTTGAAATGATATTATAGATACTGTAGGTGTGTAACACCTCATTAGGTTTGTTGGGTTGTGGAGCACACTCCTTTCTATTTTCACAAAATTATCACATGTTGAACTTTGGGGATTGGGTTCAATCTTGGTTGACCATTATTGGGCTATCTATTTTGATTAGAAACATCTGTAAATGGTAAAATAATACATTTTCTTCAACCCGTGGGTTAAGAACAGATTACCAATCTGTCTCACAAATAGTTCTTGGTGACATAGCTCTATGCTGAGCCCTGCAATAACACTGATGCTGAACTCAAAGGAATGAAGTGATGAAGGCAACTCCAGAGACTAAAGCATTTCAGAAAAAGAAACCCATAAAACGGCAACAAGAAAACTCTTAACTTACTAATCTGTTACCGTCTTCCATTGTTGTTTTTTTATGGGCTCATCTACGTTCAGAACGATAAAATCCGCCGTTGTTCTAGAATTCTTTGGTGAATGCTGCAATAAAAATTTGGGCAAATGCAGAAATGAAGTCATTGTTCTTCAGGCCTCCCCAACTTGAAGTGGAACCTCATCTTCAATGCTTTCAAGATCACAGACGGGAACACCGACAGTGTTTGTCATGCGCATTACTGGATGATAACATCCATGCAGACAGATGACACCAGCGTCTTTATGGCAGCTTCAACAATGGAAAAGCTGTACTTACATCACTCATGCTAATGTCTTTGCCACAGGCTATTTTATTAGCTTCACAAGTAGCATGTGCTTAACTTGGCAAAAAAAAATCCCCTCAAAGTTGTTTTTTAACATTTTTTATCAGTTGGTCTTAACTTTTATGGCTAAATAATATTTTTATAGGCAAAAAAACCCCTGTTAGCAGCTTAGCATTTTTGGCAATCACCTTGCAGTGGCGCTTTTAGCAAGAAAAATATGTATTCCTCTAACCGTTTATCCATTCATCTGTTCATTCATCTATCTACCTACTGATCCATCCATCTCTCTATCTGCCCATCCATTCATCTGCAGGGCTCAGCTTAAATAACTACTCCCTATTTAAAAAATACTAAATTAATCATTAGCGCAATGAACAAAACGGCAATTTCCAAACTTGGATGAGTTTTATTTAACACTTATTTAATCCAAAACATGCAATGAAGGTAAATAATGTAACTTTGATTACAAAATTTTCAGTTTTACTCAAATTGTTTGAAGCAAAAGCTAATACACCCTGCATCTAGTATTTTGTATGAGTACCGTGATTTTTAAGCACAGCACCAAGTCTTCCAGGCATGGAATGAACAAGCTGGAGACATATTGCAACTTCTATCTTTTTCCATTCTTCAAGAAGAACCTCTTTTAGGATCTGGATGCTGGATGGAGAGTGATGTTGTTTCAGAAATCCCCACAGATGTTGGATTGGATTCAGATCAGGAGACATACTTGGTCATTCCATCACCTTCAGCCTGTTCTTCAGAAATGCAACAGTAGCTTTGATGTGTGTTTTGGATCATTGTGTTGGAAAAGTGCACGGCGACCAAGTGCCCTGAGTGATGGCAGCATCTTCTCCTTCAGTATAGAGCAGAACATTGTTGAGTTCATGTTACTATCAATGAAATGCAGCACCAGCAGCACTCATGCAGCCCCACATTAGGACACTACCACCACCATGTAGCACCATGCATTTTTCTTTGAAATCTTCACCTTTGTGACGCCATACAGTTTTAAAACCATTAGTTCCAAAAACAGTGATCTTTGTCTCATCACCCCAGAGTATAAAGTCTCTGTAGTCTTCCTCTTTTTCAGCATGGGCCCGAGCAAAATCCAGGCGTGCTTTTTCATGCATGAGCTTAAGGAGAGCCTTCCTTAATGGACGATACTCATGCAGGCCATTCTCTGCATTGTGCACAATATGGTGTCACGGTAAACGATCACTCCAGTTTGTCTTTCTACTGCTTTAAATAACTGCAGTGAACTTGCATGGAGATTTTCTTCAACCTTCTCATTAGAAGATGCTCCTGTCATGACGTTAACTTCAGTGTGCAGCCTGGACGTTTCTGTAAGATGGTTGCGCTTCCATCTTTCTTAAATATTTGGATCACTTTTGCTAAAGTATTTGGACTGATAAGTAGAGCTTTGATGATCTTCATGTAGCCCTCACCTTTTTGTATAAAAAATGATTTCTTTTCTCAGATTTTGTGACATTTCTTTCCATGAGGAGCCATTTCTGACAGCACAAAATGGGAAGGGCTTTTCTTTGTTCAGTAATGCTCTTTCATAGTCAATTCAATTCAATTCAATTCAATTTTATTTGTATAGCCCAATATCACAGCCACAGCCGTCTCATTAGACTGATATCAGAATATTGTAAGAAACAACCAAAAAATCAATCACGTAAAAGTAAACAATAGCTGGTTGTTAAACAGACTAAGCTGAACAAACATCTCTGTCACTTGTGTCCTGGACACATCTTAACTGAATCATTAGACTCACCTGTAGTTGAATGTCTGTTCATTAAAATATTGTCGTCTTGAATGTGGATTTTCTTCTAGGACTAGACTTGTGGTGTTCTCATGTTTACAACATGAGCTTGAATGACTTAGTTTGGAAGATCCGTTATTTGTGTGTGCAAATGAACAAATGTTGTTTGCAATCAATGGCCCACATTTGTGGGAGTATTTTGTAGTACAATATCTCATAAAAAATGTTCATTCTGAAAGAACACTAAAGGTTTCCTGAGAGTTTTTTTATTTTTTATTTCCATCTATCTGTTCGTCCATTCATCTGTCCCTCTATTTATCTACCTATACATCCATCCATCTATCTGTTAATCTACCTAGCAATCCATTTGTCCTTTCATCTGTCCATCTATCAATGCATCTGTTCATCCATCCATCCATCTAGTCTATATTCTACCTATCCATTCATCTATCCATTTGTCAATTTATTGGTCCATCTATCCATCTACCTATCCATGCACACATCTATTGATCTATTAATCTACCTATCCACCCATTTGTCTTTCCATCCATCTATCTGTCTACCAATACATCTATTCATCCATCAATCTATCCTTCTATCAGTACATCTTTGTCCATTTTAATGTTTTTCTAGTAGCATACGTTAGAGTAAAACAAAAAACCCTGTTAGCGGCTAATTAACGGATTAGCATTTTTGACATGGACCTTGCATTGGTGCTTCAAGCGAGAAAAATGTGCGTTCCTCCCTTGACCTTGACTCATTCTCATATACCTACAGCTCAGATGGCTATCAGCATTTATCTTTGTGAATATTTAATTTGGCGTGATGGCCATAACAGCCCACTTTATCTCTAGAGAAACTGTGCTGTTTCACATTATTCTTCTTGATGATCAAATACTTCACTTTTTTTTTTGCGCATGTGTGTGTGGGTGGAGATAACAGATTGTGCTCAAATTGATTACTATGCTATTTGATGGAGAAATGAACATCTCTCCTTTTCACTGATTGAGAGTTTATTTTGATGCCGTTTGACTGTAGCTCATTGATAACAATCCAGGGCGTGAATTATGTCTGAAGTGATGGTACATGGGAGTTCAAAAGGCCTGTAAATTTTTTTTTTTTTTTTTTTTTGCACAGGCGTTTGCAGAGGCGCTGTGAAAGCGCCGATAAGTAGATGTGATACTTCATCATTACCTCTGCCAGAAGTTTTGCAGTGTGGAGATGTCAGATGTGCATCAGACGGGAGGTGGTTTTGATAAACACATAGCCTGTGGGGCAAAAAAATCCCAGCGCTGATGAACACATTAGAATAAAGCAGCTTAAACTTCAGAAAAATATTCAAAGGTTGTCTATTTGTTTATTTTTGGCATGATTTTATTTGTTTTACTCCTTCTCCAGTGAAGGTTGCTTCCTTGACTGTCTTCAGAAGCGCTTCCACACAGCAGAATAAATTTGGATAAATTGTGGCCTCGGTGCCGGCTCGCTCCACTCCAGCTCAGTGACTGCTGGGAAGCAGCGGAATCAGCTGCCACCTCTTCCCTGAACTGTTTATCCCTCGTCATTACGCCGCAGAAGGCTCACGCGCCTAAAACAGAGGTAATTAAATCTCCCTGCTCTCATTAAAAAATCCAGCTGTCTGCCACCAAGTAACCAAGTCTCCACTAAGCAAATGTAAAATCATTTCATGGTGCTGGGAGAGGAATAGAAGGAGGCTGTTCGCCCCTACCAGCACCGCACCGAATAACGACTCGCCCAAAATAACCGTCCTTTTGTTTCCCGCTGATTTACACAGGGAAAAGGCCCTTGCGTCACATAATTTGCAGATTAGCCGCAGTCATGTGTCTTTTGGTTACAGTCACGAACAGTAAGTCCATTCAGGTATCCTGCTTTCATTTTTTTTCTTCTTTTTTTAACGAGTGAAAAAGTATATGGCGGGTTTCAGCGATGTTAACAGATTTTTAATTAGCTTTTTCCTATTAAAAAAAGCTCAGATTCCTGTCCAAGATTAACACTGCGGAAACTTCTGTGAGGTTAACCACTAGTTGACATCCCATGCACATTTCCTTTCCATTAAGAAGAAGAATGGTTTTGCTGATTTCAGGAGATTGGACTAAATTAAACACTTTACACCCCCTGGAAGTGTGATGCTCTGACTGAGGGAACACTCGCGAAAACTCTTATTGAGGTCTCACTGAGCTGCTGTGGTCAGAATATTAAAAACATAAACCACAAGAAACGTCCAGGAACAAGTGTGTTTGGCTTGAAAAAAAACAATAACTCTTTGTCCAAAGAAAAACAGTGATACTACAACCTGCGTACTTTGTCCCCGATCTTAAAGTGAACTGAAATGATAGACAATTTTTTCAAACTTTTCTAGAGTTTATACAGCTCAAAAGTTACAATTTGCATGATATAAATAACAAAGGTGTTGTGCTACACGTGTTAATTTGGTAAACATAACAAAATCTTGGTTTGCTGCAAATTAAACACTTATGAGAACAAAAGCTTTAGTCAGCAAAAAAAGCTTCAGCAGTTCCTGAAGTTGGTCAGTCAGCAAATTGGTTTTGCTAAATCACCATCCATTTTTTTTACTTCATCCATCCATCCATCCATCCAGCCATCCATCTACCCATCTTTCCATGCATCCATTCATCCACATATTCATCTGTCCAGTCACCTACCTCACCCTTCATTCTTCCATCTATCAGTTCATTCATCCATCTACCAAAATGATGTATCCAACTACCCATCCATCCATCTACCTATCCTTTTATCTATCCTCCCATCTATTCAGCCATTCCATCTATCGATCTACCAGCCCATTCATCAATACATTTGCCCATCCATCTGTCCATCCATCTATTTATACATCTATCTATCCATCCTCTCATCTATTTATCTTCCAATCAAAGCACTCCTCCATCAACCTATTTGTTTTATTATCCATCTCGCCATCTATCTGTCTCATCAGTTTATCCATTTACCCACCCATCCAATCCTTTACCCATCCATTCATCTATCTGCCTATCCTTTCATCCATCTATCCATCTTTACATACATCTTTTCATCCATCTAGCTCCCCTTCCATTGATGTATCCTTTAATCCTTCCACCTGTCCATCTGTTCATCCATCCTCTCCCTTATCTATCTTTCCAGCTATCCACCCTTCTTTCCATCTATTCATGTTTTCATTTCGTTTTTTTCCTGTTAGAATTGAGAGTGAACATGAGTCCTTTTGATTGCCTGATGACATGTTCATTAAAAAACAACACTAACCTCTAAGCCCAATTCAGAATCTCAATCAGTCGATCATAAACTGGACTAAGGAAGAGGTTCTGCTTTGGAGAGGAAACTGTTTCGATTTTATCCAGCACTGGAGGCGAACCGGCAGCTTTGAAATGGTTCTGGTAGCTAAACAGTGCTTAAGCTGGTGCTTCAAAAATGGGAAAAACATGGCAACTTTTCCAAAAATATTGAAGTGTGAAGAAGCAGTGTCACAAGCTGAAGGAGAGCGCTTTCTGACAGTCTGTATTGCCGCGCTGCATCTACGTTTTCACACACGCTAAACTAAACACGTATTTCACATCTCATCGCCACAATAACATCTTTTTTCAGAGATTATACACGTCACTCTTACCAATCAGGTGACTGAATTAAAACATTTTGCTTTAAAAGACAGCCAAACTTTTAGGTTCGCCTTTAGCATTTTGACTAAAGCTTAGCGCACGCCCACAGCCTAACCCTTTCCAACGTGAGCCCGCCCACAATCGCTGGAAAAAGGCAGACGATTAGCTGGAATTGTACAGCAAAACTGAATAGAATACAAGTGACATGTCTGAAATAAAGAATGGAAATAAAAGCACTGAAATCGGGTTTCATTCCCTTTTCTAGGAGTATCGTAAACGTCTGTACCTCCTGTTGGAAACTGCAGTGAATTCAAGCGGATTGTGGCAGGACTTGTTACTTCAAATGTTTTTACGGGTAAAGACAAGTCAAAGCAATTTATCTGCAATCTTTTCTTTCCTTAAACTGTTGTAATAATAGCATTGGATTACAGAAAACTGAAATATTTTACCTTGAGTGATTTTTCATCAAGTTTATTTGATTCTAGACCTTCTTAACTGTTTTTGTTAGGGCCAACAATAGTTGAGGATGAAGTATTAACATCAGAGTAGATGAACGTCCATGTCCACCTGCAGTTCATCATGGATGACCCTATTGGACACTTTGGATTCTTGAACATTTTACAGAAGAAGCTGAGAAGAATTCCATCTTCAAACAATTTTAAGGCCAGTGGATTCTTTTGACTTTGTGCAATTGGGTGAAAACTGAAATGTTCATGCTTGGAGCAGTTAGACACTGTAAAGCTCCATTCACATCAGGTATGTGAGGCACAATCTTGAACGCATATTTTGCATAATGTTCACCAACGCATGTACCTGCAGTTTGAAGAGGCTTGGTGCCAAATGACAAACCGGTTCAATCATTGTGAATCTTTCCCCAGCCTGTTTCTTTCCCACATTAATTCCGATATAGAAAAGACTCTGTGTGGTATAATTCTGGCTGAGCACAAACCACAATTATTAATTTCCGTAGAGGATGCCATCCATACGTCACGGCCATATCCAAGTCCCTGATTGGTCAAAGTTCAAAATGAGCTCAATGTGTTTTGTCCGCAGAGCCTGAAAAAGGTCTTAAAGAGTTTTGAATGTGGAAGCCAGAAACGTGCATTTCTTAAGATCTTTTCTTGGATGTGGCCGCTTGAACACTGAGGTTGGTGTGAATGTTGCTTAAGACTACTTTTAGAAAGATTTGGAACAGAAAATAGATAATTTTCCCGACAAGACAAGAGCTACTTTCGTCCACGACTGTGGTCTCACCATCAATGCATGAACACCAGCTGGAAATGTAGCCCCACTAAGGCATCTTTCATAAATGATCTGTGGAACAAACCTTACCTAACTTTTCTAACACTTTATCATTTCACCAGTTCAGTGTTGTTCAAATGTTTTTTGATGGGACGCTGTTTTTCTGAGCAACAAGAAAACATTTTGCCATCAGTTTGTCACTTACATTTACAGGAAAAACAAACACAGATGCCAAAATCACTTGAGCACTATCAGTCAGGAGGGGCATTCTCACGTTTGGCTTATTAGTGAGAGGAAATGGTTGCGGCATACAAAGCCATGGTCACGCAAAGAGATTTCAATGCCTATCACAGGCATTGAGTCAGAAATGAAGATGCTGTGGATTGCTGAGCTCTTGCGCTGTGCTGTGAGATTTCATTTCAC
Organism: Oryzias celebensis; assembly: GCA_014656515.1. Taxonomy (NCBI): domain Eukaryota; kingdom Metazoa; phylum Chordata; class Actinopteri; order Beloniformes; family Adrianichthyidae; genus Oryzias; species Oryzias celebensis. Next base: position 40,876,357 of record BNCR01000012.1, read on the forward strand.
TTTCATGGCTTGGGCATGAGGTCTGAAGATGTGCCTACCTCTTCTGTCAATCATCCTGGCAAAAAAACACCAGAGAGGATCTATAATTCAGCTACATGGGAGCTCATACAATTCATAGGGGCTGGATGTTTCTTCTCTCCAAATCCAAACCTCCCCCTCAACTCCTTTTTTTAAGGCATTTTCCTCATCAGTTGTGCAGCCAGTTGAAGGCTCTTTTTGCACTTGCCTTCCTGACCACTTTCAACTCTGTCCTCATGGTCAGCAGCACCAAGATTGGAGCCCTCCCATTAAAATCCAATTACTACAGTTTTTTTTTTTTTTTTTTTTTTTTTTTTTTTTTTAATGTGTGATGACACAACACAGACGGGAAATGGCTGTTTATTCAGCCGCATTGGCTTTGACACGTCCCCTTTTCATTTCTTAAACCCCAGAGGAGGAGAGCCTCCTCCAAAGACATGAGGTCAAGTGTTGTTGGTGGCTTCAGACAGGACAGTTGAACTTCCACACTGAATTTCCAGGGTATTAGGAAGAAACTAGGATTGCAATTTCTTTAAAGAAGTTGCTGATGGCTGTAACTATGCAGTTTTTAATCATTATGCAGCTATCAGAGTAGGCTGTTGCTAGCTAAAAGTCATTAAACCAGTTGCATTGCCTCCTAGCGGCCAATGGCGATGCACTGTGTTAAACTTGCTCATCTACTCAACAGGAACCATCGTTTTTAATTTGTTGAAATTGGGTCGATATGCAAAGTTAAAAAGAAAAAATAGAACACAGTTAGTAATTCCACCAATAGAGTTGTACCATAAAATGTTTTTGTGGTCCAAAAAGAACAGAGATCCGATTTAGTAAACATTTGGTTAATCCTTTCATACTAAAACTGTTGCCAGCAACAGGAAACAATACTTTTTAACTAGACCAAAATGGTTGACCACTTTATCATAGCACAGTGGGTGGAGCCTGTGTAGGTCTCTGCAGGTTCTCATCAGTAAGAGGAAAAAGAGATTTGACTCATTGTCTCATGAATCATGAGATAAACATCTTTAACAATAGAGATGTCATTAGTGACCCTTAACGAACAACTACTCCAACATACCGTAACTCTTTGTGTGATCAACATGAATCAGCTGATTCTGGTGTGTAGAAAAGTGGCGTTTCGTTTCGGCTTTGCACCGACTTTACTAAAGTAAAGTGTTGCATGACAACTCAAAGCTGCGTTTCTTGTTGACAAAATCAGCTGATTTGCTTTAATTGCGTAAGCTCTGGACTACTGTAAAGTGTTGCATATCAGTGCAGGGCTGCTCTTCTCCGCTTCGGAATCCACTGCAATTACATAAACGATTGTAGAGTTACGGTAGTTGCAAAAAGGTCAACACTGGAGCTAACGTGTTAAAGCCTGGTTCTATTCCTTTCCAACTGTAGAAAAAACATCATAAAACCACTTCTGATGAATAAAACACAACAGTATATGATACGGAAAGCACTTTAGGGAAAAAAGCTTTACGAACTCCACATATTTGCCTGTTGATGGCTTGTTTAGATTAAAAGGGGAGGAGTGGGGTAAATTTGCAGGATAACGACTCAAACTCTAACTTTCACAATTTAACAATTAGGCTGATTTTGATTTGTAAAAGTAGGTTTCTTTAACACTTTTAGTTAAAAGTTATAATTTAACAAAAAGTGCAAAAAACTGGAATGAGGCATTGTTAGTCATTTTTCTGCTACAGCTGTGGCATTACGATTGTGACAAATACTTTTTATTTGTTGTACTCTGCTGGTTTAGAGATAAGTTAACCCTTCAACAACGGAGAAGTCGCCGGTGATATCTAAAGAAAAAACCTTTAAAAGCCATAAGTCTTTGACTTTGCTAACGTAAAGCGTGGCATAATGCCACAAATCCGCCCTTGTCTACAACAGAATCAGCTCATTTGATCACATACGTGTTTAATATTTTTTATTGTGGTTAAAGGTACTTCATTGCGTAAACAGTTGAGGAGTTACAGCAATTAAAAAATTCCAACAGTGGAGCAGAAACTCCGATATACAAAGGTTTAATAAAGCTAAGCAGTCCTTCCCTTTTTTTAACTTTTCATGAATGTTTTACTTTGGTTCGTGGATTTATATGTTGTGTTTTTCTTTCTGATTCTCTTGGATTTTGTCCTGCAGTTTTTTTCTTGCATGTCCTTGGTTGCTAAGTGCACACTTGAGTTTTTCCGCCTCATCTTTTCTTCTTGACGTTTCTTCCAATTTCATTTGTCGGCCATCGATCTTCCCCCTTTTGAGTTTTCCGCCGCCCTCTCCCACAGACACGGCGGCTCCTGCGAGCCCTGAAGTCAATTTCTTTGAGGGCGTCCATATGCCAGTTTACCTGCACGCTTTAAAAATGCACCGCTGGAAGGAATAGAACACCTGCGAGCCCTAAAAACAGCCTAAATACAGTCGTTTGCTGAAAACAAAATTATTAGGCCAAAAACATTTTTTTTTCATTCTGTATTACCTCAGGAAACCACCACTCATGTTCAGCAAAGGGTCTCCAGTCGAGTCGCTTCCTCCAAAATTCTTACCAATAAAGTCCTGCACTAAAGCAGCTGCAGGGTTTCCGTGCAGGCACATACAGGCCTATTCATTATGAATTTCATCACATGTCAGAGCCGCTCTGTCAGACGTGAGTCTGAGGGGCTTTGAACTGCTTAATGTTTTTCTCATTTTTTCCAGGGGATGTGGCGTCTGTACATAAAGACCTGGAACTTCTGCAACTGCCACAAGTCTGGTAGTATTTTTTTCAAATCGATTTTATGTTTATTTAAGGTCAATCCTGGGAGATGATATCTACACTGGAGCATCAAGCACACGACTTTTGATGGAAACTTTGATGCCTATGCTGGTACTAAGAGGAAGGCCGTAGAAGCTGTCTTCAAAGGAAGGTGCTTTCACTTTATTCTCTTCACCTTCACTTTAAAAAAAAAGTCAGGAAGGGGACAATCAGCACTATACCTTCTTTTCAGGAATGGCTTCCGCCCGCAAAGGAGAAAAGCAGGTGCTCGGGGATCCCCCGGATGCAGACGCCACGCTCCGGGTTTGACCTCCGCCGAGCCCTGACAGCCCTGCTTTGTGATCAGCAGGCGAAGAAGTCGCAATGGGGGCGATTTCTTTGAAGGCCGCCGTCAGTCTGCTGCAGCCTCAAGCTTCCAGGGGATGTTTTCATAATAACGTCTTGATTCAAACAGCACGTTTGAGCAGAGAAACGCACTTCACGGAAAAAAAGACAAACTTGCTGAGATACCTTCAACACATGGAGGCCTCGGTTTAGTTTTCTCTTCTCCAGTTTCTCCGTTTGAACAAAAACAAAGAAATAAAAAAAAAAAAACAAGTGGTTGTGCTTGTGCAAACCTTGTAATCTCTGTGTGCGCTTCTCCAAACAAAACCTCGGCTTCTGAATGGATTCTGCATCATCCACCTCAAGCCGCGCAATAACAACTGGAGCGCCGCGGCTATTTTCAGACTTGCCAGATTTTCCTTGAAGGGATGCAACACTTAGTGGTTCAGAACGCCACCGCCTCTCCACCCCCACCGCTCAGCTGAGTTTGTTTTTGTGCAGGTAACATCTGCGCAAAAATTTGCAGGTTTTCAGATCCGGGATTGGTAGTTTTTGAATGGAAAGGGGTAAAAAAAAACTTTTAGGGTTTGGAACTGCTTGTTCTTCTGTATCTGATGTAGCTCTGAAAGGAAAAGTTCTAGAAGCAGGTTGAAGATGTTTTGAAACCTTGATTCCAAATAGGATTGATTGGATAAATGGTCATTTCATTAGAATTTACTAGGGTCCGCGGCACACGCGTGTGCTGAACTGTGGCTAGTGATCCATAAGGATCATGGATCAGCCATAAATGCATCCTTATTTAGGAGGGTATTTATTTAAAAGCGGGACAAAAGAACATTGGTTACGTGAACATGAACAGATGTATTGTGCCAGATTATGGTAAAGTTAGCTCATTTCCATCTAGGAAACTAATACCAAGTAAAAGTTAATATATTTTTTACAAATCATTTATTTAATTGAAATTCACCAAAATTGAAATTTGGGTAATTTAATGTGAAATCAGTCAACTTTAAGTTTTTGTTTGTTTTTTTTTTTTTTATGGTCTAGAATTGAAGCTTTTATTTTTGTGGCGTACCTACACACAACATGGGAAACGTGTTGCTCTGTCAAAGCTCCATCACCCAGGTGCACCAACAAAAGCCCTACCAGATCTGAGCAGTGACCCCTGGGAGAGGTCATGTAGGAGTCCAATCTAAATTCCTGTCTGACAAAACCCTTAAACAGCAGCATGAATGGGCTGTCCATCTGCGCCGCAGCACCTCCAATAGACTCCTCAACAAGCTGCAGCTTGAAGACATTTTAGAATGTCACTTTTCTTGGCATGAGGTGGAGCCAAAAGAGGTTCAAATTTCAAATTTAACCGACGTCCACAGCCACTGTTGGTAGCTAACTGGCTTTGCTAACTGGCTTTGCACAGAGCTGCTGTGAAGGTCTCAGTGCTGGGGCTGCCAGTTAAAGCCCCCAAGGAAGGGGGATATTATTCTAGGCTGCACTCTGGCTCAGGGGCGTCCACAAGCCTGTCCCCCGCGATTATTCAAAGTGTGACGGCGCGGTTTGCTTCACTATCAGGGAAACGCAGGCTCGCCTCTGGTTGCCCACTCGCGCCCTCCGAAGGAGGCCTTCTGTTACCTTCAGCGCCTCCACCACAAGCAGTGCAGAGGAGCTGGCCAGAAGGTGTTTTCAGGGGCTCTGCTCCTTTCAGTCTTTGACAACCGTGGCTGCCTAAATGCAGGGCTGTGACCTTGGCAACCGCTCTCACACACACACACACACACACACCCCCACACACACGCACACACACACACACACACACCCATCCATTTCAAGCCAGGAGGAGAGAACTCTGCGCTCCATCAGCTAACGGAGTCACTTTCTTTGATAACCGGAACTTTAATCTGATAAAACGATAACTGCTCCCCTCAAGACAGCAATTTTCTTTGAGAACAGAAGATAAGGATTCCTGTGCATCGTCTCAACTCTGTCAAACATGTTTGGTCTTCACCAGAGAAGCATCGGATTGAGAATAAACTATGTGGAGACCAGAATCCTCATGGATCTTTGTATGAATGCTTGTGTGCCTCTGTCTAAATAAAAGAGTAGGGAAGGAAAAAAAAAACCTGCCTGTGCTGACAGTGTCTCTCTGTTTCCCCAGCAGAATTGAGTTGCACTGGCATGAGCAGACCCCCTCTCTTCCTCCTTCACTCTATTGACTCTGTGGATAATCTTGACTCCCCGGAAAAAATCCTTAAGCAGCTGGCCACAAACCTTGTGCTTGAGTGCACATGCATACAATATCTCCCTCCAGCCCAGGGGTTGTTTTCCCCCCTTCTCTCCTTTTTTTTTTCTTCCCAGTTCTCCAGTGAGATTCTGAGCCAACATGTCTGGAAAAAAAAAAGAAAAAAGATTTGTTGGTTGGGTCATGGAGCGTGTGCCAAAATCAACACGGCTTCTCTCCTCAGGGAAACCTGCAGCAACTTGGTCCAGCGCAGGGTTTCTGTTTCCTGACTCGACAGCGGCTGGGCCCCCGCACTGAAACCGGACACTCGTGTCCATTTTTGTTTGGAAAAACAGAAGCCAGCCACATGTCGAGTGGTGCGGCGAATGCTTGAAATGGACCCATTTCCTGTGTAAGCAGGTAGCCCATTAGAGGGCCTGTCTGCAGCTGCTGGGTTCCCTTCACTTTGGACCACCGGCTTCATGACGCTGCAGCAGCACATCTGCATCTGTGAGGGTTAAACTTACCATATATTCCGCACCATCAGTTTACAAGGCAAGGCGTCAATGAATGGTCTAGTTTTAAACTTATAAGGGACATTAAGTGAGAAAAAAAAGTCAGAAATAGATCAGTCAGACTTCATTTACACTCTAGAACTTGGTGTGACACGCAACATGTTTGCCACGTTAGCATATTAAGAATACCAGCAACTCCCAACCTTGTTTGCAACACAAAAAAGCCAAACTGATACAGCTAAAACAAAAATGGCCGACTACTCTAACTCCCAACCTGGAAAGTAACAAGTAAAAAAAAAAAAAACAAATCAAACACCGCCACACGTTAGCAGCGCTAGTGTATTTACAATAACTCTGAACCTTTTTTGCAACAAATAAAAAAACAGACAAATACCATTAAAACAATCATTACCATCACTGCGCTAAGTCTTAACCTTGTTAGTAAAGTAAAAAAAGTCCAGTACGACACTGCTACCCGTTATCGATGTTCGCGTAGTAATAGTTACACTCAACCATGTTCGAAACTCGTAATAAATAAATAAATAACATGCATTTCGACAGAGCACTGTGTACCTCTGAAATTAAATAAAGTCAACCAGAATTAATCCATACATAAGGCACTATGGATTATAAGACACACTATTTTTTTGGTTTATTTAATGTAGCCTTTAAGTGCACCTTATAGTGCGTAAAATACAATACCATTTGTCTCGCTGACTCCTAGATACAGCACTGGTAAGCGTAAGCTGCAGCTCCAGCTTGGACAAGGCACACAAACTGAATTATGAATGATAGGATGGAACAGGGGGCGTCCACTGTCAGCTTCCGGTTGATTTGATACAGCATGATGCTCTGAGGAGAAGGTGCGCAATAACAGCCCTGGCGTGCTCTTTGTATTGTTGCACCTCTTCACATCAAACTCAAGTAGACAGCAGCAGATGACATTGTGTGTGAGGAATTTGATGTTTTATTGAGGAATTTGTTTGATGTAGGAGAGGTAAAGAAGTCAAACCTTCACTTTCAGATAAATGCTTGTAGTTTTAGGTGCATCAGAGATGCCCATGTAATTCAGGATCCACTATAATTGACCCTTCTGAAGATTTCAAAAAGTGTAATGGCAATCAGATAGATACTATTACTACATTAATCTTAAATAAAGACATCTAAAATGCGTTACTATATCCATTTTAAGACAGGATTTGAAAATACCTAATTTAGGATATTCCTAGCCAGTGTTCCCATTTTAATCAGTGGATGTCTGTAAAAAAAAAACTTGGTATTTGGTGGTTTAGATGTCAGACAGGATGATAAGGTATCACTTAAAGACCCACACCGATCTTCTGTTGATCAATTTTATTTCCCAGTCGTCTTTTAATTATGATTGTGACGTTTTTAGCCTAAATGAAATAAATAAATACGGTTTTGCTATCTAGAACACAGTTTCTGCAGAGAGACAGGAGTTCATTGAAAATTCACCTCTTAGTTGTGGAAAAGACCATTGACACTCAGCAACACCGCCCCCCTTTCCCCTCCCCACTTTTGAGAGCTCTCTATTTACACACTCTCCCGCTAGCTTACAGCCCCCCCACACCTGCATATAAGTTTGTATTTCCTGCTAGACAGAAAATAAGACAATTTACCTTAAAACAAGGGTCTTTTTTACGTTCTTAGCATTCCGTTTTTACACCAAATCTCTATGAGCTAAAGCTGAATCATCACAGCAGATGTGAGTGAATTTCTTTCGGTTCTGATCATATATTTAATTCCAGGGATGTCAGACAACCAACTTGCAACACACAAGATAAGTTGGAGTTCTGTATTTCCAGTGTCTCCATCTTGATCTGTCAAAGAAAACAAGAAACAAGCTCCAAGTGTAAAATGTACAACCCTTTAAAAATAAAAGTTTTCCTGCAAAAATAGTCTGCTTTAGGTTGTTGATTGTAAAAGCTTTGCTTATCCACCTGAAAGTACAAGAATATCCATGAAATGAGAATGAAGTCACAGATCTTATGAATTGACACTTTTGAATTTACGAGGCTCAATAATTAATCTTTAGCTCCAGTGTTGACGTTTTAATTATTGTAACTCCTCAATTAACGTAATTCCAGACATAATTATCGTACAGGAAAGTGGTTTTGCACTGATTTCTAACAATTTTAAGGAGTAAGTTGCTTAAGCAATCAACGTATATCAGCTGATTCTGATGCAGAGAATCCACACTGATTTGTAATGCCCCTTTTCTCTGCTCTGAACCTATGTACACACGGGGCATTTGACACGCCTTTAAGAACTTGCTAGACGTGGGTTTTTTTGAACACACGTTTAGCCCATGGTGCTCACACTGGACTGACTGGGAGGGGCTTCTTCTTCCTTTCCTACTGTTTACTAGCTCAAGTCCACCACCTACAGCTGGAAGAGGCTTGCTGCTTTTTTGGTGTGAACACCCAGGTTGCAGCACTGGGGGTTGTTGGAGCCCCCACCCTCATCCTTGATGCACAGCCGACCAGTTTTCATACAACGATCAGAACAAAAACTTAAAAAATTCAGAGCAGCAGATGCTCTGATGTGGCACTTGTTCTACTTTTCTTTGAAAACGTTTCTTAACCTCTTAGCCTTTGCAATTTCATGATTTCAGATTGTTTCACTGTAAAACTTTCATGTCATTCTCTTCAGATAAACTGACCAAAAAGTATTTTTTTTCTCCTACTTTTGGTTTCTTATTTATTTTTCGCTCAACCTCAGGCAGCTCTGGGACTTAAAGTGTTTTCTTACTTCTACTGGACTTTTCTTCTTTTCCGTTTTTGGTTTCGTTTTCCATGCTGTTTTCAGCTTTTTTTTTAAGCAATGGCTGACTTACCTTAATAATCTGATGCGTACAGGTTCTTACTGATCTTTCCCAAACAAAGATTTCTCTGGGGCTATTTCCCATTTAACGTCATGCCAGTTCCAGACCTGCATGACCAGCCATACTTGGTTAGAACACCTGAACACACATCCTCAATGAATTATGGTCACCTGTTTCCTTTGGAACGTAGTACAGCTTGAAGTGGATTTTTCCCACATCCTGACTCAGCTCTGCTTCCTTCACTTCCGTTTTCTTAAGAGGGCTTCAAAGAGCAGAGATCCACATCTCTTGGGGCCAAGGATCTGAATACTCAGGGGAAAGCAGCGGAGAATAAATACAGTATTAACTCAACATGTTAAGCCTTAGTCACAACTGCCCTTACAGGTGAACATGGGCTGTCTGTGCAGGGAACACAGGTGGCCAAAAGAAAATATCAAATGTTTGTTCACTTTTTTTCTATGGGCATGCTGTGGGCAACATGTCATAGTGAACACTTAAACAATATGTAAGTCTGTGTAACAGTGAAGTAGGTGAGACACAGAGAGATCGTATGGATTTTACCCTGCGAAAGGACCTCATCAGTGCTGATCATATGATAGTGATGATAGTGTGCAGTCTTTGTGTGCAGCCTGACTGTTGAATTTAGGAAATTAGACAATCAGAAAAAAGTTCATGTGGGCATCCCATGGACTATTAAGTATCCCCTGTGCACCTTGTGTGTGCAACATGGTCAGTAGAAAGCCAGTACTCACACTTTACTAATTACTAGAGTGTAGAGGAAGTGCGCCATATGACAACATTACTCGTAAGTGATGCTCAGAGAAAACTTAACAAAAACTTCACAATACACACTGATCCTTAAGATGGTGACCTGTGCTCCCCTTAAGATGCAGACACTCCTCTCTACGACCCTTCATGGGCTTGGACAACCCAAAAACCTGCATCACCTGTAAAGGTCAACCACCAGTTGGAGTTCATGTGACTAAGTAGAGGTACAATGACTGATCCACCCAGTTGATGAATCAATCAACCTGTCAGATCAAACTATCTGATGCAAGTTGTTAATCAAATGAGCCGATACCATGAAATAACTGTTTCAAAATTACATAAATCAATGATAACAATGTTGAAAATCTTGTGGGATCTTCCAAATGTCGCAGCACCAAACGATTAGAAAACACAACTTCTTAAGGAGAAGAAAACTCATACACAGAAATATCCATAAACCACCTTCCCAGCAGGCCTCTGGCCATCAACACACTCTTTGCACTACTGAAAAAAACGGTTGTCTTTGCCTCTGCCCCGTTTTAGTGACTGTCTCAGCATAATTAAGCCACATCTGCATTGATGGCGCCTGTGGGCGCTTGGTGAGACAACAGATAAATTCAAAATTACCCTGTCCTTTGAGAGGAAAACTGAAGGTTTTCTGTTGAAAAAGACAAAAGCCATCAGAGTATTGCAGTGTCTAAGGTAAATGGTGCTGCAAACACGCTTCATATTTGTTTGAAAAGGAATGATTTACCCCAAATTTCCATGGTGGACTACAGGGTGTGAGGCTGCAGCTGTGCAAATGAATTTGTCATCAGGTTTAAAGCTTTTTTGGCAGGCCATCCTTGAGTCAGCCAAGGTCCTTGAAGTGAGAAAGGCTCTCCTGCTGCTCTCCTCCTCTGCATCCCAGCAGGTCCACCGGATTATTCACGTCTGCCATCAAAGTCTCTGACAGGCCTTAAAGGGAGAGTGGCTCTTCTCCAGCTCGCCTAGAAACCATTCCCTCAGCATGCCAAGGTGAGGCCTTTTTTTATTGGCAGCTGCATATTTATTGCTCTGGGAGGTTTTTTTTTTTTCCAATTGTCTTCAGCTCAACTCTATGTCCCACAAGACCCTGTTTAACTTGATCTGGATAGTGTCAGACTATACTAAAAGTTTTGGAATCCAGAAACAGACACAAAAAATTCACATGATCTACAGCAAAACAAAGATACGTTTCCACTATAGTCCTTATATGTCCTTGTTTGTTTTCCAATGTAAGCAATGAATTTCAACCCAGATCTTTTCCACATGAAGCCATACAAAGAATATTTGTGTCTATACTATGTAGATGAGTTGCATCCAAAGAACACATGACCACTTCGAGGCATGGGGGTGGAAACATCATGACTTGGTGTTGCTTTTCTGCAAAGTGAACTGAGCGACTGATCTACATTCATGAACAGGGCATGTATGGTGAGATTTTGGACTAAAACTTCTTTCCATCATTGAGAGCACTCAGAATGAAATGTGGTTTTATCTTACAGCAGTGCAATGATCCAAGCACATCATCCAGACAATGCAGGAGTAGCTCAAGGTTCCAGAGTGTTCTAGCCAGTCTCTGGACCATAAGAAAATCTATCAAGGTCTTTTTTTTCCAGGGACACCCTCAAAACATTACAGCTCTTCAGATCTACTTAGAGGAATGGGTCAAAATGGCAGCTACTTTGTTTGTAAACCTGGTGAAGACCCAACGGAGACCTACTTTTGCTGTACTCTAAATGTACATTTCATTTGAAAAGTGGACACAGGTTAGCTTTAATTAAGCAACTATAACATTAGACAAACTATGAGTGCTCAGGATTTCTTTATTTCTTATAGTAATGAAAGATTATCAGTTTGCTTTTTGGATCTTTGGTCCTTTGTGGACCCTGTCCAACTAGCACTCTGTTTCTCTACAATTCCCCTTATTATCTGGTGTTGGTTTTGAACAAACTGTAACTTTGAAAAAAAAAAAATCAAGCTTATAAACAGCAAAGACACTCCTAAAAATTTGACATAATGGAAAGTTACTAAATCTACAACTAAAACACCCAAAACCAGTGACTTGTGCTGTGACCACACTGAACTGAATCTGACGCGTCATATTTGGCTACACGTGGTTGCTTGCCGCTTGTTCAAAAATATTTCCATAAACCTGATAATGCTGCCAGAAGTAGGAGGAGCTACTGTCAAAAGTTTTTAGCCTCATCACTACATGAAAGCATGGAATGTATATCTCATATACAGTACACTCCAGATGTCTCCATATCTGAGTTTTAGAGATCATTCAGGAGCTGCGTCTGAACGACGGCCGCTTTCACTGGTACTTCCGTGTCTCTGTGACCCAGTTTGACGACTTCCTGATCCTGCATTAGTCCAAGGAAGGAAAAACAAAAATAAAATTAAAGAACCTTTTTACTACAATGTTCCGGGGGAGAATAATCAGATTCTCTTCTAACAACGTCATCTACGCATCGTAGGGCAAAGCAGAGTCCCTGATTGCTTAATGCAGCGTACATTTTTTAACAAAAATCCAATATTTGAACTCTGTAAACATGCGATTTTAATTGGGTCTCAAACAGCACAAAGATAATTGTGTGAAGCTTAGTATACAGGCAGATGGTCCCAGCCATGTAAAAGTATGGAGAATCAATTCCTTAGAGCAACATCCAACAAGAAAAAAGTGTTCTTCTTGGATAAACACCCTCTTTATAAAAAAAAATAAATAAATAAAAATTAAAAAAAATATCTTTCATTATATCATAAAAATGAAGGAAAAAGTAAAACCCCAACTTTTTACTCAGGACTCATAACTAATTTTAAAAGTCAGGGTCTTTCCTGTGGATGCTCCAATTATGCAAAGCTACAAGGGTTTCTGCGGCGTACTTTGAGACCAGTTGTCTCGCTCCGCTTCAGACACAGCGCCTGACCCTAAAAAACAAACCTTGGGAGTGTTTGTGGGAGGGTTAATGAATTTAGATCAGTGTTTGCTGTAAACACAGCATCCGCCGCCCCCCGCGCAGGCCTTGAGACCAGCAGACTCAAGGTTAGAGCTGGGTCACCTCAGGGACAAAGAAGCAGATTAAGATGGTGATTAAAGCTTCACCACCAGGACTTGGATAAATAAAGGCCGGACAATTATTAAGCCTCAAGACGCTGGTAAAATGCAGGAACAGTGCAGCACAATTAGCCGTGTTAGTAAAAATAACTTCGATATTTCAACGGGATCAGTCGTTAATTTGACACGCATAAGTAGAAGTTTGGATTCAAAGGTCTGGCTTAAAGTAGACCTCATTCTCATGCAAACTGGAGAGTTGATGCAAGATATGAGCAAGACACTGACTGACGGTTTGATTCCACGAGCTAAACCAGTTCTTCAAAACAGGGCACAAATTATCTCTGAGGGATTAAACCCACTGATGAAAGATTCACAGCTGGAAGTCCAGCCTAAACTATCAGAGAATTCTCGAGTTCTGCAAAACACAACAAAAACCCAAATGTGACAAATCGCCACGGATTCTGGAGCCTTATTTATTATTATTTTTTTCCCCAGTCTCACTTAACTGGAAGAGACACAGATTTATGCATCTATTCTAGGCATAAATGGCAGTTCTCAAGGAATCAGCCAACTTTTATTTGAGATTCATGTTTGAGCAGGGATGGAAATTTGTACCCATCATGCAGCACAAATTTATAATGACAACCCTGGAAATGCAACTTCAAGTCAAATGCCGTTTCATTTGCAATGCTAACGCGCCTCTGGACCGCGCTAATGTGGTTCAACCGTCGGATGCAGAGGGGGGCTAATTGCGCAGAGGTGGCCGGTAGCAACATGAGAGCCCGTAATTGGAGGACACGCTCAGTGTGTGTGAAGAACCATTTGCATATCACTTCCACAGTCTTTGTGAGGCGCTGGAGCTTTATTAACTGGAACGCTTGCAGTGTCCGCGGTCGGCCCTCTGTGGTTATTTCCACTCGGCCGCCATTTCTCTGTGCCTGTTTGTCTGTCCACATCACACTGCTAAAATCTTTGATTAGTTGTGGTCTTTTTCGACCTGCACAGATCAAGGATACTCATTGGCCGCTAAGTTAACTTAGTCCAAGCGGAAGATCATTTCTGCAACGTTATTGCAGTTTTGTATGAAAATGTAAATGGTCACTAGAACACAGTCCATTTGAACAATGCTTGATCTTTGACGATTGCTTTAACTCTTGAGTACGCTTCAAAAATGTATGATGTTCTGCCAGAACAGTTCATTCCAACAGTGATGCCTATGTCTATTTTTGTGTGTTTTGCATGGAAGCTAAAAAACATTTGGTGTGCTTATGATGTTCCCTTTTTATGTGATTTTTAACTTCCCTCCTACTTGTTTCACTGCTGCAGCTTAGTGTACTTTAAGGTTTGGAGCCCACGAAGAATCAGACCAAAGTCAATAAGTCATATTGATAAGTAGCATCGAAAGGATAGAAACAGGGTTCTGAGTCTAATTTAAATATCATTTGCAGTAACCTCAGGATTCACGGATTTATATCCATAACAAAGAAAAATGGGTTAAAATCTCCACTGTTGTGGAGAAGAGAACCAACAAAGAGATTCATCTGATCATATCAAAGCTTTTATTACCTTTCTGATCTTTCCTCAAATTTTATTTTCATGGGTTTACATTTGTTGCTTAATTCTTTATTTATGATCTATAAAATTAGCATTTTTTTCAGTTTTAACTTAAAAAAAAGCCCTTAGGATGCTAGAGGTTTAAGTTCTACAATGGAAAAAAAATGCTCTTTAGTAAAACAATTGTAGAAAACAAGATTTGTCCCTTTTTTACAATTAAAAAAATAGCTAATTTAACAGAATTTGTTATGGAAACATTTCTTGTCATGAATTGTAATAAATTATTAAGCCCTCCCTTTTTAAGACTTGAAAGAATCTTGTAAGTAGCTATTAACACTTACATTTAGATATATTGATCTCTTCATTGGAAATATTACAGTATGTCTTAAAATAGGCAAATAAAAAAGAAATTTGGATCTATAAAAGAGGTGTATTTTTACACATTTTCCCCAACATGTAACTGTTTTAATCACCCACTCTGATCATCTTTTGATTTCCACAAAAATTTGTACAAACCCCAATAACACCATTTTCATTGTACCGAGTCTCTAAGTGCTACAGCAGCCCATTTATTCTTTTGTCTAGCCCATAATCATTTTAGAGAAAGACTAGAATTACACATTTTAAGATAAATGTGTTCTAAAAACTACAAGTAAACTTACTTCCACTTAGAATTACTTCCTGCTTTACAGCTGCACTGTCAAATTGAGATTTTCTCTCAATCAAGCTACTTTGAAACAATACTCACCGTTTAAACTTTTGCTTAAAAATATCAAACAGATTTTTTTTTACAATTCCTAATTTGAGATCTGCCTATTGACTGTATATGGAGAACTGGACAAAGTGGTTGTGACATCACCCATAGCAAACACCTTATTGCTGCCTCCAGTGAAATGAAGCCAATTTAGTTGCCATTTTTCTGTGATACGGACATCACCAGAGCCAGACAACAGTGATTGGTTGAGTTTCTATGGTGACCACAGTCGCCAATCAGGAGTGAGGTTGTTTAAAGTCCACACTCCGTCCACTGAACAGCGCAATAAAACTTGCCAATCAAACATTTGAGGTGGCGCCAGTGAGCACCACGTGTTTTTACTGAGGCATCTGTTTGGTACGTTTGTAACTTGAATAACTTGCAATAAAGACAAAATATCATTAAAAAAAAAACTGGATTAGCAAGATGTAAAAGAAGCTGTCAGAGCAAGAACGATTCTTTTGACAAAAACAACGACTGAGTAATGTTTTTTTCTCCATAAAAGTCTATGGGATTTTGTTTTTTGGGGGGCTAGCAGATACTTCCTGTTTGGAAAGTTAGAGGAAAGGGTCACTCAGTCCAGTTCTCTATATACAATCAATGGTTTTGGCGCATCACGGGGTGTGCAGGTATAAGCAAGTGCCAATAGGTCACTCATACGATGTCCACACAAACTACTCCCTGATTTTCAGAGTGTCTATTCACTCAGGCTGCGCACAAGGAGAAGACGCTTATCATGTGAATACCACTAACTGGTCCCTTATGCCGTAAGCAGTTTGGGGAGGTTAAAAAACAGAAAATCTGTAGACATGCTTACGTCTCACCTACTCCACCCTTACTTCCCATTATGTGTTGTTTAAGTCGCTACAACTTGTCTGCATACCCATAGAAAAAATGTGCGTGAACATTTTCTCTCTACGGTCTATGACCTTGAAATTTTGTGCGAGCCACCTACATGCCCCATACAGGTTTTTACCCATTTTACACCTGTAGACAGCCAATATCCACCTGTAAAGGCTTTATCAACATTTCTTTCCATTAATATGCTGCTGTGGAGACAAATAGACATTTAAAAGGCAAATATGACCTTTGTTAGACATAAATCATCAATTAACCTATGTTGAGTTTGACTTTAACACTGAGGATGACGGAGCCTCAAAGGAGGAGTCTCATTACATGGCTTTTAAAAAGCAAAAGACCAACTTCACCCGATCTGCTGTAGCCGTTTTCATTCAGAGCCACTGGGGCTTGTTAGAGGAGACAATACACCTATGAGTTGCAGAGTTGTCTGAGCCTCCTACCCGCAGAACAATGAGCCTGTTGTGCTCTCCCCGGTATCAAGGAGAGTGCTTTGGAGACGGCAGAGGCAGCTGTGGAGGGATCTCGGGACAAGAACTCGGACTCGTGAAGGAGGAGCGAAGCTGAGTTTTTTTTTTTATTATTGAGAAGGGGTGTGAGGTTACAGAGTGTAGAGGGCCTGTATATTGTGGGAACCCTTTACCCCCCCTCCATCACCGCCGCCCTTCCTCCACTTCAATCCCCCCCCCCCCCCCCCAATCTATTCTGACTTCAGAAAAAGGCCAAAGTGACAGAGCAGCAATTTGCAATGCAGATCGAGTCCAGGAGAAGGAACGGGGGGAATCAATGGTCCTGTATCCATCTGTTGACTGCTAATGTCCCCCACATTCTGATTCTTGACCCCACCCCCCGACAAACCACCATTGTCCCCTTTAGGACCCCCACCTTTGGCGCTGTCAGAGATGCCACATTAAGCAAGGAAAATCCACGGGCGTTTTCGAGGGACGCGGCCAGTGAGTGTCATTCAGAAATCAGCAGGTTTTGGGGTCGTGACATAATGAGAGCAGAGCAAAAAAAAAAAAAAACGAGGGAGGGGGGCAACCAGTGTTTGGTGAACACAACATTTAACCCTTTTGGTCGTTGTCATAACACTCCAATTGGTGTCACAAATCTGGTTAGACTGACACGGTGAATCAGTGGGGTTGAAAAGAAGAGTGTCAGGTGACGGCGCTGACAGGACAAAGAGGAGCGCGCCCGAAAGCCGCCGTGTCCTTCCTCCCGTCACACCTGAGTTCAGCGGAAAATCTTTTTCATTGTTTTTTTTCCCATGAAGCTCCATCAACACGTTGAGCACAGCAATTAACAAATCCGAGCGGCCCCTTCGCTTTCATCTCCGAGTCGTGAGGAAATCACAAAGATGTTGGATTTTTAATGGGACACCAGAGAGACGCTGCTGTGTTTCTACCCTTACCATGATACATTATTGACTAATTACATATCAAGCAAGCATTATACGGACACAAAGGACGATTTGTTTTTTGATCGCTTTAAATGACTTGAAAGATAATGAGAATTCACTTTCAAAAATGCAATGGAGCCATTGAAAGCTGTGTGGCTCTCAGCATTCTGACCAAGTGAACGGAAATGAATACAATTTGCAGACCTGCAAGTCTCGTGGAAAGCATCCCAGTTATTTCTGGGCCATTAGTGCTGCGGTTTAATGCGGCAAACTGCCTCCAAGCCCTTGACCTCGGGGGTGGGGATGCGGAGCAGAATACCGGTGAGGGAGTAAATTGGCCAAGATGTGATTCCGGAGCCAAAAGTTCAGCGTGTGCAGGCCGGTTGGCCTTCAGACCACTCATTATGCTGACGAATTGAAATGGAGGGTCGTCCTGTGGCACCTCGGCTCTCATTTGGAGAACAGCCGAGAGAGTAGAAAGGACCACATATGGATGCTCTGACCCGTCCACCCGCCGAGGGACTGACCCAAGACTTAAAATCATAATATTGCCCGAAGGTAATGAGAGTACCAGGAAGCGTTTTGTTGTTGTGCTCTGTTTTCCTGTCGACTCCACATGTGCATGACATTTCATTTACTGGCACACCGTTCCAATTCCACATTCGTTCACATCTTGTTGAGAATTTTTTTTCAAAGTAGAAGGAAGTAGTTTCTTTTTATTCCAACTACCGTCTCAGATTCCGTTTCGACTGGTATACACTCTTAATAAACAGCCTCCTAAACAAGCTGCTTCCATATAAAAATGCATGGGATTAGCCACTGCTGAATGAGATTATTTGATATGCAGTCTGTCAGTTCCTCCTGTCCACGAGAAGGCTGTTCAAGTCCTGCTGCCTGCTGTTTATTTATGAGCAGCTCTGGGACCAGTGGTTTTAATCATTCATGGAAGTTTGAGGGTCCACAATAGAAGCCGGCATAATGCCGGGATCCTCATGCCAACCAACAGAGGTGGAAAAAAATCACATTATTTTCTAAAAATATAAAGAGAATTTGAATAATGTATTTTGCTGTTTGTGGCGTGCTTTGTTGGGTTGTTGGGTTTCAAACCCCAAGGATCACCACTGGTAATTAATCAATTTGATATCTCTTGTTGTCTTTCTTATCCCAGCCTGTCGCTAACAATGCTGTGACTCTGCTGCCCATAAAAATGCTTTTAGCACCTCATTCTGAAATAATTTGCACCAAGGAGGCAACTAATTCCAAAGGTTTTTGGGGGTCAAATCATAAAAAAAAATTGCTGCAGAGACTTGAAAAACTGAAATTAAAATTTCTGGCATTGTTGGTGGTTTCCAAAGCAACAAGACACAGACTGGTAAAGAAAGCGAAGATTTAAAGATCATCGTATGACCTCATTTTAAAGTTCTTCCAGTGGTCTTTTATTTGTGATTGTGCCGTTTTTAGGCAAAATCAAAACAACCTGTGTCCATGTTTAAGACATAGATTCTGCAGAGCGGCAGTCGTTCATTTGAAATATACCTCTGAGTTGTGAATGGAACTGTTGGCATGAAGTAAGCCCACCCCAATTCCCGTCATCCATCAGTTTTCGTGCTCTCCCGCTAGCAGACAACCTGTCACACCCCCAGCCTAACATTACTGGTGCAACAAAAATGGCGAGCAATATTGGAGCTAATAAGCCGTCCAGTTTTACAGCACAGTACAGGAAAAAGAAGTGCATCCAGAGAGCTCATGGCCTGCTGTTTGTAACTTCTGCCTCGCAACTACAAGCTTTTTTAAACATCAGTTTTCGTCTCCGCCTGGTTCCCAACAATTTTTACAAAGAAATACTCAGGAATGCAACTTTAAGCTTCATTTTCCATGTATATGTCATCTATCAGGAGAAACATGCCACAAGAACATGTTAAGAAAACAGTTATAGTTGGGTCTTCAACAGGAAAACATCTTCGTGCTTCTAAGCTTTATTTGGTAAATAAAACCAACACAGAGGCTATAAGTAGGTTGTATGCACCTCAGACAGCGTGAATTTGTATTGGTTAGTGTGCAGAGTGAGCTTTTCCTGAGTCAATCTGACTGTGTGAAGGTTGTAAACCCAGTCAAATAACCTCTTCTGAGACACGAGCAAACATTCCCTAAATCACATTTTATACTCTTAGCTCGTGTTTGTGGCGTTGGGTGGACCTGAATGTTCTTATTTTGTTGTTAAGTGGTAGTAAAGAACCAAAATTTGCACCTTTGTGGCTTACCTGGACGGTTTTCAAAGTTGCGACAAAAATGATCAGGCACATGGTATTAATGTATTTGGTAAAAAGTCAAATGCAGAAATGTATTCCTGTTTTTTGTCCATCTCATTTCTACTCTCTAATTGCTGCCATTACTGTTTCCGTAACATAATAACATGATACAGCTTTCAGCTTACTGCCTATTATCAGAAATCGATGGTCTTTGTGGATTTTCACTGCGCCATCATCCTCTTAATTATTGATAATTGACACCTTGTTGAGCATTACATGTTTTACTGACGCTAAAAAGTGTAAAAATGTTTTTTTTATTATTATCAAACACTTGCTAAGTAGTATATGTCCTGGCCTTTTCTATACTGTATGTGTAGTTGTGTGCATGAATCTTCGATTGTGTGCAATGTCATCATCTCATTCAGCCTTGTTGCTGCTATACAATGACAAATTTAAACAAGTGTTGAGGCCCAGCTGTGCCCACAAGCGGAAATAGCTGTACAGCAACTCGGCCAACATCCAGGGATTAAGCCAGAGGAAAGACTGCACTGCATTCAGGAGATGGAACATCTGTGGATATGTTGTTGGGGTTTATTTCTGAAGGGCAATACACAAGATACCCACAAGTTCGAGGAGGACATGTGCACTTCAGCACGGCTCATTTCAAAAAGGTTAGCCAATTTGCCCGAAACCAAATAGAGCTGACAGCTCGTGCTGCTGTTGAAAGTCACCAAACAGAGCGCATTGACGGAATCCTGACCACTGAAACGAACATAAACGCTCCCAATGCAGAGGGGGGCTTTAATTAAAGACGCTCTGAAGCGCTGACGTTAATTAATGAGCAGCAATATATCACTATCAAAGGCTTTAGGAGACCCTAATTCACAACTATAAAGTCTAAACAAAAGCTTGATGACATATAACACTCAGAAGACATTTACATTTCAACAGTAACCCAGAAAGAGTGTGCATAACTGCATGGAAAAGATCAATTCAAGGAAAACTCCTTGATCTTCCCGAAACAAGAAGTTCTCAACAGGAGAAAAGATGAATCGAGGACAAGAGGGTCGCTACTGATTGTGTGTTTGCTTTGGCTGTTTGCTAAAAAAAAAAAAAAGCTTTTTTTTTTAAAGATGCCATCTGCACTAAAGTAAAAAAGGCTCATATTTTATGTATATGTGAGGCCCAAGTGAATGATCCCTGTGTTGAAGTGGCAGAATCATTTGAGCTTCCCACACTGCTCCTCCACTCCTGGAGATAAGTTTGTGCACCAAACAAAGCAAAGAGTTATGAGCTATGAAGCTGTCCCGTTTGAATTCAGGGGAGAAAGCATCACGGAGAGAAGGAAAGTCAATGGAAGCGTGTTCTGGATCTCGCTGGAAGGAAGGCTTTGTTTGTTTCCTTTTTTGTTGTGTGTTGGTTGGGTTGGCATTCCCACAAGTAACTCCCAAGAACAAACCAAGGACTGTAAGGCTACGTTTGCATCGCCTTCGTCAACACATGTTCAAATGACCACTTTCAATGAAAAGTCTATGGAAACGTGTGTAAAATGCGCATTTAAGGCTGTAGCTATGCACATTTTTAAGACAGTTTTCAGGCTGCATGTACAAACGCACTGCCATTGATTGCATGTTGAAAGTTAAACCGGGTTGAACTTTAATTCACAGAAGAGCCAGCTGTTTGAAAATTGATCATGAAGAAGAAATGATTAATCGCAGTTTGTGCCCAGACGGAATTCTAGGACACCAAATCTTTCATATATCGGAATAGAGCTGTGGAAGGAAAAGCATGGAGCAAGATTTGCACCGCTTTAACATTTTGCCCCAAGCCCCTTCCAATGAGCAGGTATCGAGTAGCGACAGTACTGTGTGAAAAAACATGGGCTAAATGCACGTCTCATGCCTGGTGTGAAAGTAGCATTAAGGACCAAGGATAAAAGCAGCACCTCTATTGCTTCTTTGAGGGCAGTATTGCTAACAGAGGGCTCTTAAAATAAGAGAAGAAAAGTACAAAAGGTAAAATCAACTTTTCATTTGAGTTACAACAAAAACTTACAACTAAACAAATCCAGAAATGTTAAAAAACAGAGAGGAATAAAAAGGTTACAATTTTATAATTAGCTAATAAACTTATATAAACCGAGGTAAATAGGACAAAGTTAAAGCAGCTTTGATGAAAGTAAAGAAAACCAGGTTTCAAATAAGCACAACAGAAGTTAAGCAAAATAAAAAAAAAAAAAAAAAAGAAAAATCGAGCAAAACAGTCAAAACAAATGAATAAACAAATCCATGAAAGATTGAGCCACCAGCCTTCACATTTTGACTGTCTTGCAGAACTTTTCCCATTTGAAATAAAAAAGACATTGGGAACCGTTTTCAAAGCAAGTCACTAGCATCTGGTGATTCGGACTTTTCCGGATCACCCGTGTGCAGCTGCTCTCCGTCCACCAATAGATCAGAGCATTTCCGTACAGCATCTCACCATCTACCATCCAAACGGGTAAATCGCATCACATTGTGCTGCTGCATAGCTGTTATTTTGTTGTTTATGGGCCTGCCCAGAGGAGGGGCTCTCTTGAGCATTTAGGAAGGGGGGGTCATCCTGTTCCTGCAAGCTCGATGGAGGCAGCTCATTAGCTGCCTCCCTTCCTCGTCCCAGAACAGCCTGGTTTGCACTTCGAGCAAGTGGAAAGTGAAGCTCATGCAGGCAGGAAAGAGATGCCGTGATTCCCACCTACCTCCTGATTGGCATTTTTCCTTCCAGGGCATCTTCAGGGTAGGAGGACAAACAACCAACCTGGTGCCCCCTTGCATGAAAATACCCACCTGTCAAAAAGCATGCCGCACTTTTTCCTATGTGCTTGGAAGAGTCTGCTACCCCCACTTTACACACAGTTTCTGCTTTGTGCTGACAGTGTTGTGAAATATCTTAACATCCGATTCGGCCATTAAAGATTCATCAGGCACGGCTAATGAGATCCGAGTCTTCCCTGGAAAATGCGTAAAGGTGGAAAAGCTTTGTCCTCCAGCCGATAATTACTGAAGAAACCACAGATAATTAAACAGCTTGGCCCACAACATAAGGTGAATTAAGATATTTGTTATGCCAAAATTATGGTTTAATTGGTTTGGGATTATGGGAAAATTGGTGGTAAAGGCACATCCTAAATTTGTTAAAGAACCAATATGTGTTCGAACTGAGGAAAATGTTATTTCTGATAAAAAAAAGATGTTTTCCTCCCTTGTTTATTTTGAAATATAACAAATATGCATAAATAATGATAAACAACACTAGAAATGGGTACTGTTTGGACTTTATTCGGTGCCAGAGCTTTTAAAATGATTCCAATGCCTAAACGGTGCTCAAACCAATACGTCTATAATAAAAAAACAATTTTTTTTCCAAAAACGTCAACATGTGACAAAGCAGCATTGGAATGTGCTAAGATACTTTTTTTCATTCTTTTTGACAGTCTGTACTGCAGCGCTGCATCTCTGTTTTCACACACGCTGAAGAAAACATGTGCTTTAGCGCTCATCGCCATGACGATTCGACTCGAATCAACAGGGTCCGTGGGTACTTGAGTCCAAGGTTCTCATCTTATGTTGTGTTATAAAATATGTATATATATGTTTTAAATGACAAGATTGGATTCTTTAAAATTTCTGATTGAAATTTGCATCAGCTCCTAGGGACCCACAAGCTTTGCGCACATGCTGAGGTTGCAGCCCACCCTCAGCCAGACTCTGCCTTTAGTGGTCTTTAGTGGCCACAAGGAAAATTGAGTTTGAGGCCCCTGGTTTAGATGGTAAATGATAAATGGTGTAGACTTATATAGTGCTTTATTACTTTCTTAGAGGGCCTAAAGCACTGGGCAGTCACAGTCCCATTAACCCATGTACACACTTTCACACCCTGATGGCGGCTCTGCTGGCGCCAACCTATAACCACCAGGAACAATGTCAGGGTTCAGTGTCTTGTCTAAGAAAATGTTAACACATGGGCGGGCAAGGGTTCACCGCTCTACCTCTTCACCACAGTCACCCTTTTAGAGAGAAATCCTTGTGAATGGGTAGCGTGTAGATGGACGTAACATCCCAGCATGTCTGGAAGTAACATAGATCTGCTTTACTAAAATTGCAAGAAAACTTTACTAATATTTCCTTTTGATCTAAAAAAGTTTAAACATTCAGGAGACTTCATGATTGTGCCAGAATTTGCAGTGATTTATGCAAACATGATCATCAGCCATCAATGTAAATATTGATCATTTTTCTTGTTTTTCAGCAATTCAGTCGCAGTTTCAAAAATCTCTAAATATTTTTCCACTAACACCAGTCCTCACCAGACACAGACAAAAGGCACAGAATTCTGGTTTGAGAGGAAATGAGCTGCAAGTGTCTCCTGGGCTACAACTGGCCTCTGGGTCCCAAATGTCGAGATGATGGCATTCCAGGCATGGAAAAAGTCATAACTCCTGTGCTGCTGTGAATGCATGGCTCCTTTAAAGTCCTGACAGGTCTTTCCAAAGTGAACCAGGGCTGTGGATACTCCTGTGTATAAAGGTCATGTGTAAGCCATGTTTCATGTTTAAACAGAGCTTTTATTCAGCCTTGCCGACCTCTCTAACACAGTATAAACGATTCTATTGGATGGATTTGACCACAGTTCATTTTTTTGCAGTAAAAAGAGATTTTAAGTTAGTGAATCTGTAGAACGCATTCCAAGGAAGAATATGTATATACCTGAAAATTAGGCAATAAGATGATTTTTTTAAGGCTGTTTATTATTACTAGTCATATATGCTTCTCTAATAGTATGAATATCTATGTTTAATCATTCATTATATCCATTAATTACATCATTCAGTTGATATGTGGCTCTGGAACAATGACTTACAACAGCTACTTTTACACATAAAATTATTTGTGTTTATTTTTCAGTTAAAAATGCATTTGTTTTAAACAAGTACCCCAACAAAGTAAACTGTTTTCATATGGATTGTCGTCAGTGTTGGGTAAGTTACTTCTAAAAAGTAAACGATTACTTCACTTAGTTACTGGATCAAAATTGTAATTAAATTACTTTACTCATTACTCATCTGGAAGTCAGATGTGGAAAAACCTGTTATGTCTATATTCATCTCAATATTCATCTCTATCAAATATGAATCTAAGCCAGTCTTTTGAAAACTATTAGAAATATTTAATGCCTTCATATTCATTTTGGCTGACTATATGTATTCCATTACAACGAGTTGCACCAGGCTCTCTCTACATCTGCCTCATGTCATGTGCACAGTTTTGCACTGTTGCGAGTCTACCGATCTATGAACTCCCCCATTGACATCCCCTCCCCCGCAGAGCATAAAGTCATATTGACCACTGGTGACATGCAGCTTAGAGAGAAAAATAAACTAAGACATAATGAATTAACATATCTAATAAAAAAAAAATGTTTTTGAGTCCCAGGAAGTATCCGTTTTTGTCACTCACACCAAAGAGCGGCTTTAGAGGGTTTCATTTGTAACCGACACATCAGTGCACAGGGCGGAAATACAGCGTCTCTTTTTGACTCATCTTTGACGAGTTTGGAAAGCAACTTGACTGCAACATGTCTGTACTTTGACCGATCCCCATCATCTCCATTTCGTTTCATTCAACCAAGAGAAAATGTCAGAGCCTACAAAAACAAAATAACGAAGTAACTAGGGTTTCTAAAGTCCAGTATCTGTAAATAATTACAGGAATTTGACATGTAATTTGTTACGTTACTCTGTCACTGACAAAAGTAATTAAATTGCAGTAATTCATTACTTTGTAATCCGTTACCCCCAAAACTGCTTGTTGTAAACCTACTCACGTATACTGAATTTTTCAGCAGACTCCTGGCCAGTCTTTAATTTAAGGTCATTCATTTCATTCTTTAATTTAAGGTAATTTAAGGTTGTGAGTCGGTTTGTTCACAGAGCCATCTTTTATTGTGTAAAGTCAACAAACAAACCAATTAATGAATCAATTATTTTAAGATTAAAAAAACAAACTGCATCCACTGCTGCCAGTTGGCAAAGCAACCATGCTTTCCTTCACAGCCAAAATTTTTTGAGGATCATAGTATATTTACAAAGGGAAGTTAATCCTTCTAAGTGACATAGCAGACACATGTACGTATGTGTTTCACCAGATGACTATTAGTAGAACCAGTCCTGCTGAGAGCTGCACTCCTCTGGTGTCTTTCTTAGGTTAGAAAGGCCTCAGATTCGTTCTTGTGTGAGAGGTTTAAATGTCTAGATTAAATGATAAAAAGGTGATAAAAGGCGCCAAATGAAAAAAGGACATTTTAGGAGGAAGAGCGACTGTTGGAAAGTCATATTCAGAAAATCTGTTGGAATCAAATTTTGAACATTAGCGAGAAATTTACCTCAGAGCAGGTGATTGTTTCAACAATAATGTTAAGTATTTTTACCAAGTAAAGTCAAGAAAAACATTCTTCAGGGCTGTCAAAAACGCATCCCTTCAAGACTCTGGGCAATAGCGGAAACATCTTCCAGACTCCACTGGGTATGTGCAAACACTCATTAGAACGATGGGAACCCTCTTCCTTTCTTTTCAGCTGCCTGAAAGATGCAGGATCATTTGCTAATGTCTACACTAGCGCTGCACTTGTGTACTTTGAAGGCGTTAACATTGTTAAAGAAAGAGAGGGGAAATACATGGGCACCGGTGTGACTTAGACGAGCGCACACAACACACGTCTACCGAGGGTGTGCACAGATAGTCAGGATCTGCTCAGCCTGACGATAATGTAGTTTTTCTTCTTCTGAGTTTTCGTGGCAGATGTGCTAGCTCTGTAAAAGCTGTAGGGATGCATTGGGGGCTTGTTAATTAGCGGAGTGTTTTGAAAGGCCTTGCCGCGTCCCGCCTTGGCTGGCAGTTTGGCAGAACCTGATTAGTAGGGAATAGCGAAGCGCTGAGACGGCGCTCTACTTCCCCAAAATAAAGAGAGGAACACTCGCTATCTCTCTGTTTTGCTCTCTCAGACATGCACACTCAGGGGGCCCATGAGCTGGCCTCATTTTTTTTCCTCATCTTCACCTGACAAATTGCATTCATGCTGTAAAAAGCACAGACCCTGAAGAGGGAATACATGTGTCTAAAGCTTTTCTTTGAACTGGAAAAGCTGAGGAGATCATAAGACGTGGAACAATGTTTTCTGGAATACAACACAATGGGTTTAAAATGCAGCAAATTTGATCACGTAACAACGACAGAATCAAATGTACAGTTCCTAAAGTTACAAGAGCTGTCGCTCCGTCTGAGGTAATGTGGCCATTTTGTTTCTTTCCCACCCAGAAATGCGTCAATCCCAAAAAAAAAAGACTTTCTTTGTTCACAAATGCCCACATGTATGCCGCCAGGCAGCCAAAACTGCTGGGCTGTATATACGGTGAGCCGGGAAGTGCGTGAACCACTCAATAACGGACTGACAGCATTTCAACGAAAGCTAAAATTATAGCCTAGGGAGGATGCACATTACTGTCTCAGCGGATCCATACACCCAGAATTTGTGGGTAACTGTAGGCTGCTGTAAACAGCAAAATCACAACAACACGTCATGCAAACTGTAGCAAAAAAAGAAAAGGCTGACTGACAGGCGGTTTCCTGTCAGTCTGAGAGGAGGTGAATCCAGGCTCTAGTTAGTGTGAGGTGGAACGAAGGCCAAAGTTTTGCAGGGCGCCACAATTAAAACAGTACACAGACTGTTTGTAGTGCATCATTTTGTAGACTACAGGAAGCTCTGCAGTAGTCTGTGATTTTAGGCTACTTATGTTTGAAGACACTTTGGGTTCCTAATTCTATGTTTCCTTAAAGACCCACTCCATTGAAAATTGTGTTTTAAACATGTTATTGTAGCATTTCTTTTCTCATGATAGAGGACATATATATAAAGGAACATTTTTTATCCCTCAAATCTGTTTTTAAGGAGTTTTTCCTCACCAATAAGGAGAGTCTAAGGACAGGGATTCCCATTTTAACTTCATGTGTTTAGTTTAGTTTAGCAACCAGCTTTTGTTTATATTTTGTGACTGACTTTATGTTCTTCTCTACAAATACCGGTGTGAAGCCCATTGAGATAACTGCTTGTAATATTGGGCTACATAAATAAAATTGAAGAAGAAAACATATGAATGAAGCAAGTAAAGAGCACACATGTATTACAGGAACAGCATTTTTGGGCCCCTTGCACAGTCAAGGGGAGGGCCAAAATAATGAAATATCGCTATGACACATCTACGCCTCATCTACTTCATCATTACTTACCCTTTCATGTTGTGTAAGTGTTAGCTACAATCTGTTGCTCACAGCAGGCCCATAGAAAAAATGTGCATGAACATTTTAGCTCTATGGGTGGTTTATGAACTTGGATTTTTTTGTGTGTCTTGAACAGGTTTGACCATTTTTTGTCCACAGAAAACCCATGTCTAGCCATAAGGGCAGTTGTGACAGAGCCATCATGGGAGGCTAACGCAAATAAATAGGATATCCTGAATTATTTTTTTATGTATGTTTTCTCACTGAAAATATCTTTGGACAGGACTGTTCAAATACGACAGTCAAAGAAACTTTCTTATCTTAGTTCTATTTCCACATTTCTGGGTTTAAATGAGTTCAGTCAAAACGTGACATCCCCTGATTCAGATGCTGGCTGTAAGCAGGGCCATGATGACTGTAAGACTAGCAGGGTGGTAGACCTTGAGGATTTGGTCGACAACCCTAAAAAAGACAGGCTTCAGAAACGTGCTATACAACAGCAGTTGGTTTTTGCAGACAAAAGGCCAAGAAAAACCCACCAAGAGCTAAATTTAAAAAAAAGTATTATTGCAAAACATTTTGGCTAACCATGATTGCCACGCCTTGCTCAAAAAATGATGTGAACTCCAACTTTTCCAGAGGTAGTGCTGCTTTTACCGGGATCCAACGAATGTGGGGGAGTCTCCTGCACTGTGGAAACATGAAGGTAGGTCAGATGACTCATTTCTGCCCATCATTTATGGGTGATGATTACAGGCCTAAAGTATGAGATTCATATTTATTAACCACTGAAAAGAACAAGACACTCAACCCTCATTTAATATGGTCAAAATACTTCCTGATGGTTCAGTTAAATCTCTATTCAATCTTTTTTTTTTGTCTTGAATCAGACAAATTTGTTTCTTTGGTTGTTGACCACAGACTTTTTGATTCACAGTTAATTTTAGACTAGTTTCAAAACTTCTAACTGAATTTTGACTAATTTGAGAAAGCCTCTGTTGTTTTTGTGAAAAAGTGAAGCCTGAAGACTCATGTAAGCACACATGCGATGTCTATTTCTGTTAGGTTGTGTCTGTTTCTTCATGTTCTTTTCTCTGGGTTGTTGCGGTTGTGACTGGCTCAAACCTCAAATAGGAAGTTAATTCAATGTCAAGTCAGGAAATCATTTTTTTAATTCAGTGGGTATTGCAAAAGTCTTGATATGATATGTTATTGAATCTCGTACTTTCTAAAAATAGGAAAACTTTACAAATATGCCTGTTAGATGTAGGAACAATCTGCTTTAGATCCTGCTTTGAAACTCAATGCTGAGTCTAGTGGGGGAG
Source organism: Oryzias celebensis (assembly GCA_014656515.1). NCBI lineage: Eukaryota > Metazoa > Chordata > Actinopteri > Beloniformes > Adrianichthyidae > Oryzias > Oryzias celebensis. The sequence continues at coordinate 40,905,324 of BNCR01000012.1, forward strand.
TGTGGACACTTAGACTTGGAGGCCATTGGGTTCAATTCCACAGTTTGGTCATATAAAGCTTAAAAATGGAAATCAGTAGCTTCCTGTTCAACACCCAACTTTTAAGAGGTTGGATTAGGGCTTACATTTATTGAGTGTGTATGAGTGAGTGTGATGTTACCCATAGAAAATGAATGAAATAAATTCAGTTGCCATTTTTATGTGATACGGACACTGCCATGTTGGAACCAGACAACATCAGTGAGCAGTGATCGATCTGAGTCGGTTTGAGTAATCGTTTCTATGGCAACCACTCTCGACAATCAGAAGTCAGCTTGTTGGAAGTACACGCAACCACCACTTGAAAGGAGAATCTATCAATGAAATGTTTTGAACATTCAACATGGAGGCCAGCGGGAACCACATCCTTTTCTGAGGCATCTGATTGGCCAGTTTATGACTCAAATAACTTGCAATCAGTACAAAATATCAATAATTGAAAAAAAAATTACGAAGAATGTATTTAAAAAAATGTATCAGAGCAAGAATGGTTATTCTGAAAAATATGATGACTGAGTAATATCTGTTTATTTCTCAATAGAAGTCTAGGGGATTTTGATTTCTTGGAACCAAAGATTACTTCCTGTTTGAAGCACAAGGGGAGAGGCGTCACTCAGTCCAGTTCTCATATACAGTCAAATGGTTAAACCTCAATGGTTACCAAGCTCAACTGAGTGTAGCTAACCGCTTCCCCAGGGAATAAGTCAAATGCAGAGAGGAAATTTCACACACTCAGATTTGAGGCAATGACAGACTTGAACTTTTTTAAAATGTTGGATAAATTAAAAAAAAAAAACTCTGAGAGTGTCCATCTAAGTGTACATCTCTTTCTTTTGTAAAATTTGATCATTTCATTTGGTTACAAATAGTCTTTACATAGAAGTGAAAATGTCAACCCTTGTTTTTAAAACACAGCTTCTTGCAAAATAACTTAGTTTTACATTAAAGACCCACTCCAGTGAAAATTGTGTTTTTCATGTTCATGTTCTTCTAGCATGTTTCTCATGATGGAGGATATATATAACAATATTTTAAATTGGAATTGAGTTTCTGAGTATTTCTTTTTTCAGATCGTGTTGGATCAGGAGCAGATGAAAATCCATTGTTTGAAAAAGCTTAGGTTTGTGCCACAGGTGAAGTGTCCTGTTCTCCACTCTATCCTGAAGCATCCACTAGGAGACAAATAGACCCATGTATGTATTTGTTTTGCTCATCTGAGCTGGTTCCTGGATTAAAACTGTCCATCTGGAAAGCTCTGTTATTGCTCGCCTTTTTTTTTTTCTCTGAAAGGCTAATGTTAGCTTGCACTTGTGAGGTGCGATGAACTAACGGGAGAGTGTGTAAACAAAAGCCTGATGGGAAAATTAGCAGAGCTAACTTCTGTGCCAACAGTCCGACCCTCAACTCAAAGACAAATTTCTAATGAGCTTCTGCTGCTGTGCAGAAAACATGTCTTTAAAACGGCACAGGGGCTTTTTCAGTTTGGCTAAAATAGCATCATCATAATGTATAGCCCTCTGGGACCGATTTTCCTGTAGAAAAACATAAAGTTGGAGTAGGACTTTAAGCACCTGCTCACCATTTTAAGACATTTTTTATTTTGTCAGGTGAATTATTTTGAAATATAATGAAAATGCATCTTGAAATGGACACATTGAGCAAGAAAAAACTGTCTCAAAACACAAAATGCATCATGCTCCAAACAACGTGTTTTTCATTTTTGTTTCAATGGACTGTTTCCACCAACTTTTTGTAGTTTAATCAGCTAAGTTTAACATTTTTTAGTAGAGTAGGTTACAAGGGACTCACTTTTATTGGTCAAACATTCAAGTAACGGGCATCTGTCAAGGTTCCTCTGCAACGAAAAAAGCCACTGTCAGAGACGTAATGAAATATGTATGGAACAAGAATGTTTAGCGGTGCTGGACCCATTGCTAATCAATGTTTCGATCCAGCAGCGCTGCATGTTGAATGCATTCATTATACATTATCTTGTCATGCAGTCAATTTTTGCATTCCTGATTTCACCTCCAGCTGTGCCGCGCTGAAATGAGGCAAAGCTGAAAACTGTGTTTAAAATTTAAAATGCTCCCATTGCCCCAAGCAAGATGTGCTCCTCCTTGTCGCGCTTACTAAACTTCTGAAACGTGAGACTAGCGTGTGTCTCCCCTCCTGAACCACAACAGTTGCACAGTCACTTTTTTTTCCTCAAAACAACAGCAGGCATTTGTGGTACAAAGTTGTGACACTTAAGCTCTTCTTTCTAATTAAGGAAGAGGCACCCTGCGTAGAGAGGCAGAGCTAAGTGACCTGAACAGGAGTTAGCGGTGGCAGCCAAGGGCAAAGCTGGCTAATGTAAACCAAATCCTGTACCTGGGGAGTGCTGCCTATTCAGGCTAATCCGCTAGCCTGGAGGCTGCTGCTTTAATGGAGGCACTGTGGAGCCAGTCATTGTCCTCTCTGCTCAAGGAGCCCAATGCAACACGTTAGCCCCACCAAGCTGGAAAGGCCCCTCCACCCACTTCTGTCTGTTTCCTTTATCTAAGGCTTGTGGGTAGGAGAAACCGCCGAAGACAAAATGCGGCGCGTGTTGCCAAAACGCTATTTTTTAAAGAGAGCAGCTCACACCACGAAAAGGAAGATACCACATACGAGCTTGTAAAATAATGCAAGATGCCTCGACTTGATGTGAGACAACAGCGCGAAGAAAAGAAAAGAATATAAATAGAGTGAAGGGAACGAGGGTGCGCTGGATTGTAGTGGATGTGCTATCAAACACATGTTTCTCTGCAGGGCCTGTCATTTGGCACCAGCCATCGAGGGAGCAATAGCAGCTGTCAGCAGCAGCCCTTTACATATCTATCCTCCCAATACATCTCATTGCTTTCAATTCATTTCACCTCAGGCGCTTTCGTCATTCCCTTCTCTCAGGTTCTTCCATTATGTGTGCGTACCTGAGTAACCGAGATTTTATTTGTGCCTGCCTTTCCCTTCCTGTGTGTGTAGGTGTGTGAGGAGAAAAGGAGGGTTGCACACATGTTTATGTCTTCTGCCTTAAGAGCCTGGAGTTGGGCTGTTGGGGTTACACAGCAGGGAGATCTGTGAAAAGCTGAAACTCTTATTAATCTGCATTATTAATCCACACCTCCTTGACCGTTAGTCTCATGTAACACAGTGGATGTGGCCTGGATCCAACAACCCAACACAACAATGACACAATTTTTGTTTCCTTTTGTTTCCTGTTTTACACCTTCAAGATTCAAGAGACTGTTGTCATCTCAGCCACAAACAATTATCACAGTATATAGAGATATGAGACGACGTCTCATCTGGAGTCAGCTTGTTGGACGGCCACACCCCTACCACTTGAAAACATGCTTGGGAGATAAAAAACTTGAACGACAGAAAAAATATGAAAACATAATTATAATTACACATGTTACAAACATGTTACAATGTAATGAGTAATAGCTGTTTTTTTTCTCCATAGAAGTTTGTGGGATTTTGGCGTATTGGAACCAGCGAGTACTTCCTGCTTGGAAGGAGGGAGGGGCCTCTTAGTCCTGTTCTCATACACAGTCAGTAGTTGAAACTTTTGGTCATCTTACTTTTGAGATTTGGGGTTTGAATTATGCAAATGGAGGCGAGCCTTCTATCAGTAATAGTGTTCTGAACCTCATTAAAAGTTTTGGATGTTGGGACACACAGGTTTGTCTGCTGGTAGTCGCTTTAACAATCAGGATTCAAGGGGTGTCACGTCGTTTCAACAGCACCCTCCTCTTCTCCCTGCAGCTCTGTGCCCTAGTGGTGGACCGAAGACTGGCAGGATGGCGGGCAGGATGGCGGGCGGGTGAAACCGAGAGCGCTCAGCAGGTGATGAAAATGCAATCCGCCGGGTTAATTGAAAGTGGAGCTGTCATGTTTCACACAGACATTCGTGTGTAATTATTCCAGTCTGCCAGGCTTCAGTTTGCCTGTCAGCTACCTGCCTGAGCTGCTGCCGCCGCCGCCGCTTGCGGGTGTGTTGAGGCAGAGTGAGGGAGGGGTAGCCCACGAGGAGATAGGGAGACGGGAGTTTGCGTGTGGCGCGCGGCCTGGCTGAGTTTCACTTGGAGGGGTGCAAGAAAAAGCAGTGATCTTCCAATTTGTCTGCCTATCTTTAACTCTCCTTTCTACTTACTTTTTGCTCTGTTGCCTGCACCCTCCAGTCAGCACCTCCCTGTGTTCCTGTCTGCACATTTTCTCCTGCGGGAAAGGAGACAAGGAGGAGGCAAGAAAAAGGAATGACAGCGAAAGCCTCTGCAGATAGCCCATGCAGCTAAACATAGCAAAAACATCGACTTCGGTTGGAGGAGTATTTTGTTCCTCCATGTGGCAATTAAGATGTCAAATCATACTTGGGGAGGCGAACGGCGGAGCAAAACTCCTCGCTCCTATTTCCAGACACCACGCGTTTGTGTCAAGCCCCTCAGAGGAGAGATTACACAAACCCTGCTGGAGGGGAGCGCACGCAACCACTATAACCCTCCTCCACACACACACGGGCAGAGGAGCGCAGTCTTATGGAAATGATCACATGGCCCAACAATGCAGGGTTCCTGACCCGGCCGTCCAAGGAGCCATAAATCGAGATGTTTCAGTGGAGGCCCGACCTCTGACCTTTCCAACACCAGGCCTATCCTTACTCTTAGTCACGCCTCTTTATCTCTCTGTGACCTCTGAGCGTCACTCAGACAACAACAGGCCACGGCCAGAGACCTCATCTGCAGTCGCATGTCTTTTTACCCCCCGTGACATTGGGGTTTGCCCCTTTGCTCTGGGACAAATCACTTCTGCGATTCTTTGGCAGCTTCTAACCACAAAAACTTCTTGACTTAAGGCCGGCTTATGCATCCAAGCGATTCGTAATCACTGGCGTTGCAGTGGTCGCACGGCCATCGGAGCGGAATTGCCCCAGTCGTTGCAGAATGTGACACCTGCTGGTGACGTCACCCACCGCTGAAATGTTACGCCCGGAGTGCAATCACGGGCAAAGCACGTCATCGAACTTGAATTTATTTCAGCGATTAGAGTACCTGACTACAGAGAAAACTCTGTCCAGAAAAAATTATTTTTAACACCGAAAATAATGAAAACTTACTGAAGAAGTTAAAGGAAATTCCTAACTTCACTCACAGAGAAACAGAAAAATACAGAGCGAGCGGACAACTACATAAAAAATACGGCAAGTTACTAGAAAGATGTGTCTCATATTTCATATCTTGCACTCCAAAATGCAATTTGCCGCTTTTTTATTTTATTTTTTGGCTTTTGTATTGGCTGCCTCTGTTTAGTGGATGAACACCCCACTTCCTCCTCTGCCTTTCATGTGCCTGCGCGTTCAAAGACAATCAGCAAGTGTTTGAGAAAGATGTTCTTCACGACGAAAATAAACATGGAGACGATCGATTCGCCTGAAAAGCAGGAACACCACTCAGAAGTTCATTGCAGTTATCGCGAGAGAGTCACAATCAAAATCAGCAGAAATAGTTTACCAATTGAAACGCTTGTTTTACTTGGATTAATCATGTTCATCATGTGTGGTTTTTAAGATACAAGGGAATCCGATTTAAGTTCATAATATTACCCAATTGAAGGGTCATTTGAAGGAACAGGGGTGTCCGAAATTGTTTTTTTTAAAGGTAGAGTGAAGGGATTTTGTGAAGTGAAGCTCTCTATCCATACGTTGGGAGGGAGATTAGTGTTGTGCTTTGCTGCGGAGAAGAAATGCATTTCTAAAGCAAAGAAATTTACATTTAAATGGAAGTAATGACTTGTTGTTTCAGCTTGACTTTTTAACTGATCTAAAATTACAAAACCGACGTTGTCATGTGTTTTCCGAGCACTGGCAGCAACGCTCTAAAGTAGCTGACAGGCAAATATTGATGATGTCATTGAGAGGTAGCGCCTGTTTGGGCCGTTTAAATTAAAACACACTATTTTTCCATATCTCTCCGTTTGGAGGGCTACATGTAAGGGTAGGTAGAAGCTGTAGCGGTACGGTAAGAATTCGGATTCGGCCCAAATGTTGCATTAAATGGACTCTAGATACCTGGCCATCTTTGTTTTCATCAGTTACACAGAAGATTCCTCTGAAGTTTTATTGATAATCTTGATGTTTTTCTTTCATTGAGTTTTTGCAGTTATCCGGTTGGGTCCAGTCTCTTTTCTACGGTTGAATGACTTAAACAGTGAAATGTGACTTTAGAGGTATTTATATGTAGTTTTACTCTTTCATGACCTTTGTGTTCTGGGAATCATTTCTTTCCAAAGATTCCAATATGGCAGATGACTCATTACCAAAATAGAGTCACAAAGGGTCAAGTCACGACTTAGAACGGCATTTATTAAGTATCACATACGGCCAAACTTGTTTTAACAGATTGTTCTCACTTTATAAACACAATATTTATTATTTAGGCTGTGTTTTACTTTGCCCTGGCTTTATTTGATCATTTGAGTTGTATGAAATAGTTTGAAAGGATGGCAAACACTAAGTTGACGCCTGTTTCACACATTACAAAAGACAGAAACAGAGACCGAGAGCTCATGGCTGAGTTTTTCTTGTTGACTTCTCCGGGATTTTTTTTTTCCAATAAATTTGTGGTTGGGAAAAGAACAGAGAGCTGCCTTGAATTTACTTTAGCCGAACCACAGACATGCATTCAAGCTACTTTTCTGACAAGCTAAATAAAAGGATTTTGGAACAAAAATCCACCTCAAGGATCTGTTTTTTTAGTCCTCTTTGACAGATAATACGCCACAACAGATTGTTACAAATTGCACATCATATTGATACGTGGCTTTTGAACAGTGTCTGCGCTGCACTCTTAAACACAACAACAACACAACGACTGTTTTGCTGAGATAGAAATATATGTTTTTTTTTTCTTAAAAATACAACCTAATATCTCAGTCACCTAAAAAATACAAACACAAACCAACCCCCTAAAACATTGGTTTTTATGTTGACCATTTCCACCTGAGTACAACTCAGAAAGTGCTCTAGAAGTTATGCAAAAAATGTATCAGATCAAAATAGATCAAGCTGCAGAACCCCTCACAGCAACCACCACTGCAATAAGCTGTTAATTACCATAAATAGACCCCTGCCGTGCTTGGAGATAAGCTGTGTAAGCATGACTACTCTGCACGGAAATCTCATTGAACTTTGCCAAAAACATACAACAAAAAAGAGATTAATTGTACTTTTTAAAGCTTTTAATGTTGAATTATTTAATCCCACTAAAACTTGAGCAGTTTGGAGTCAATCTGTACTTGATGTAAAGATAATTTGTTGCTGGTTTGACCCCTTTAAGCAACATTCTTAAAAATGAAAGAAAATCCTTCTTTGTTTTGATTTGTTGAAATAAACCAATTCCAAAAAAAAAGAGAAGCACGAAATGCAAGCGATAGTTGTAGAAGACACATTGATAATGAATCATGACCTTTGACCTCAAGATGCACAGATACAAATTGTGCCCCAAAAAAAGTCTAATCATGTGGATATCTTCTTAAAAATGTGTCCTAGTTGGAAATAAATTGCCTTTTTAAAATACATGAAAGATATATCAACTTCTTTTTACACAACTGTTGCAATCACAGGATTGCAACAACTTTTTGCAGAATTTAAAATAAAGATAATTCAAGAAAAGTCTCATTCTTGACCAGATCTCCTTCCTTTTTGTTGCATCTGCCCTGATTTATTGAGCCATTTGTCTTCTAATTACATTTGCCGCAGCAGATATTTGCCAGCTTTCTGCGCCCTCCTCTCAACGTGATGAAAAGCTTAAACGAAAAGGCTCCACACAGCTGGAAGCTCAGGGGCCCCAGGCTTCAGAGACATGCACTTGGCCCATCAGCCCCCAGCCATGCTGCAGTGCGGTGCAGTCCCCTCCCTGGTTTTCTTTTAGTTTTTTTCTGCGTTGCACTCCGACACGCCCTTTCTGTCTTTAAAGTGTGCGCAGTTCATTTGAAGTGCGTTCTCACAGCAGGCCCTACATTGGTGGAGCTGAAAAACAAATTGTGTGTTTGTGCAAATGTGTTTGTGTCCTGAGGCTGGAAACTAAGACACTCAGAATCTTCTTGTTAGGCTTTACTGAAACTAGTTTGAAGACAAGTTGCTAATTGAATTAACTTATATATATTAAAATTATTTCAAAATGAAATAAATCAATTATATCAATTATTGGAACATACCATTGGATTAAGACATGGTAGGTTTGTTTTAGTATAATGTAAAATGAGTGCATCAGAGCGGACAACACACATGTGAGGCAGATGGATAGAAACACTTTGAATTTTATAAAGACATGTGACCATACAGTGTGGTAGATTGTTGAAGTAGAAAAACAACAGTGGGCTGAACTTTATCAAACTAAAATGTGAATAGATTTGAAAATATTTCTTGTTACTTGTTTGTTTGGACACGTGTAATTTACACTTGATTAGTTTGGAGGAAATACAAGGAATCTGGAAAACTTGACCTGCACTGTCCAATACCAGGTATCTTTGAGTCACACTGGTTGAAGTTTTGTCTAATGATAACCTGGATCGATTTTAGGTTAATGAATCAGCTCGTTCAAAATGAATCAATATCAACTACAAGTCGAATGGTCAACCACAAATTAAGAGATGAATTGAATCATTGTTAAAATGAATTGTTACATTCCAATTCTCATGCCGCTCTAAAGTTGCTTCTTTTCTGTGAAGAGGCAAAGAAATCTGGGTTCTGGAACCGCAGCCCCCGGGGTTCACTTAAGAAAGGCCAGGACTGATTTACATCCCTGGGCTTCCGCCCCCCACTCTGTCCCTCTGCGGATGCATCAGAGAAGCCACGGAGCTGGTGAGGTGACTGAGGTTGTGAGGAAGGAGAGGCAGAAAAGAATGAAGGAAAGAGGAGAAATGAAGCGGTGAGTGGGGGGGGTCATGAGGGCAGCGCGGGGTGCTCCCAATCAGCACTGTGTAAACAGGCCTCCTCCTGGAGTGGACAGGTTGCAGTAGAGGGGTGTTGGTGGGGAGGGAGGGGGAGTCCTCCACGGACCACTGAGGCTGTCAGCAAAGCAGATAACTGATGGCAGGAATGTGGCATTTGTTGTCAAAGAAAAGGGAGCGAGGGGAGGAAGAAAAGGGGACTGAAGGAGGAGAAGGAGGAGTTCAACTAGTGGCAGAAAGCGGGGGCCGCCAATTAACATCTACTTGATGCATTCATACAGCCGGGTCTCTGGCTCCTAAAGCCCCACAGCAGCATCTGTGCTGGTAGGCAGCTCGCCGCGCCACAGTGCCGCATGCTCTCACAGAGACCCCCCCACCCCACCTCCGTAATTACACAACCGCCACGGGCCATGAGCAAACCGGGCGGACATTGTCAGGCGGTTCAGTCATTGCACTGTAAACTGCTGGTCGGGGGCCAGCTTCTCAGATTTTGGGCTCCTCAAAAAGTGGATTTGCCTCTGCAGGCTTTTACTCTCTAAATGTAATAAATCACCACACTTCTGACACTTCTCTAAACAACCCCCCATGTCAGAGATTGATTTGTGCTGCTGAGTTAAGCTGCACCGATGGGATTAATGTGATCCACAGGTCGGGTCCTGTCTGCAGCATCCGCGTGTCCGCCTGCAGACTCGCATTTATCTCCCGTGATCCCCACTACTACGATCAGCCTGTTAACACCCCCCAACCCCGCGCTGCCCATCAGGAGAGGACAGAATTGAATTCAGAGTCCGCTGACCCGGCGCTTGTGCTCTAAAGAGGGACACAGCTCTCCCTCTGTGCTCCTGCTTTCCAAATGGAGCCATCTTTGACCCTCCCTCTCCCACCACCCGTCACGGTGGCCTTTGAGGCCAAGTGAGGTGTAAACAAATCCAATATACACCGCATTGTGCGGCACCCCAAGGGTCCGAGCAAAGAAACTCTGGAGGTACAAATCACTCCGGGTCATGCTTTGCTTGCTTTTTTTTCCTGGTCTGTTTTTTGCGCTTTTCGGCGTGTGGAAAGCGCCATTCCTGCCACCCACTACTACCATCGCACAGGTTTATTTACATTTGTACGTCTTGATTGATTGAACGAGGCCTCGTTTGGGAATAGTGCTTCCACAGGTCTGCTTTATGTTCAAACTGAAGACCACCGTGCAGAGGGAAAGATGTGCGACTTTTTGCTTTGAGGAAAAGTTAGTCCTTAACCCTTTAACACCAGAGTTTTAGCTCCTGTTGATGTTCTTTGAATTACTGCAAATCTTCAACCTGTGAGATTATGGTTTCCACCATAGTTGTTGAGGGGAGACACCAGACAAACAAAACTAAATTGAACGCAGGACTGTGACTCAGGTAGTTTGCAAATAAGAAATCGATGTAAATTCAAATGTAATTTTTAGAAGTCCAATATTAAAACAGAAAAACACACAAGTAAGAAAAGGACAGGGAGAGAGATGCGACATCTGAAACTGCTTCCTTCACCAATCTAAAATGGCACTCAGTAACACACATATAAGCTGGGTGCAAACACACAGGAGAGGGTCACCACCCGGCTTGCACCAAAAGGCACAGACACCTTAGAACATCACAATTGAACAGAGAATAAAAGAATGGGTGACGTCAGAGCCTGCACACAACCCTCCGCAGCTCGAGAGTATGTCTCAGACAGCCCAACAAGTCCTGACGCTTGTTGGCCACGCCCACAGCACCCACCAGCAGCGGTAGACACTGTTCCACCATCCGGTGTGGGGAAACCTTTGGGCTCTCGTGGTGTCTGGTGGGTCAGGGAGACAAGAGGTGAGGCACGACCCAATGGTTTTAATTTCCTGTTCCATCCACACCAGTCGAGTATGCGGACAGATGGCGATGTGATAGGGTCACATTCACCACAACAGGAATGGTGAACTGGAAGGAAAACAAACAATCAGCAGAATTGAGCAACGCTCAGAATAACCTGAGGCTGCAGTCAGCAGGTCCAACCCAGAAGCAGCGGAATGATTCTCATGCTGCCAGGAGGCCATTTTTATAAGCCCTCTGCAGGTAAAGAGTGGATTAGTGCTCATATCATATTTTATGCAATAAACAAAAACCAACTAATTGCAACGCGGAGAAAAGCAACTTTGCGCTGATATGCATTTTACACACTTAACATTGTTGCATATCGGAGCAAAGGTTACTTTTCTCTGCGTTGCAATAGTTGATTTACGTTAACTGTATCAAAGCTGCTTTCCTCTGTTCCAGAATCCGTTGAAGTTGAAGGGATTGCCTAAACGGTCAAAGAGTTACAGTAGCTTGAAGATGGTATGTTATTTTGTGCTGCTGGCAGCATCTTTTTTATCAGCATCAGTAGTTAGTCCTAACACAGCAGCAGGTGTGAGTTTGACGATGCATTCTAACCTATGGCCTTCCCTACCAGACAACATGGGAAGGATTTATCAATTGCATAAGATTCTTTGGCAGTCTCTCAATATTTTGCTCCCTTTTCGGAGGACATCCAGCTGTACACAGTGTTGTGCAAACAGTGGTGTACAAACAGGACGTCAGGTCAGCGAGGCAGAGGACAATCCATATCCCGGAGAACACCGTGTACCAAACTTAGGAGACAGTTTACAGGTCACCCTGGGTTCAGCCTCGGGGCGCTGCCCACTGTCTGTCTGCATGTTGCAGAATGAGAGAATTGCAAAGAGACACAGACTGGTGTGAAGGGAAAACATTCTGCTGGTTGGCGGGAACCCTTTTCTTGTGTGTTTTCTGGACGTTTTAGTGGCAGGTCATCCCGTCTTTAATGTGAAACTGTCAGTGGTGGGGTGGTTAGCACTATGGCCTCACAGGAAGATGGTTCTGGCTGGGTTCTTGATGAGAAGCACATATGTATCTTCTCCGTTAGCATGCATGGGTTTCCTTAAGGTGCTCCAGCCCCATTCCGCGGGGAAAGGAACATGTGTTTTCGGTCAGTTTGAAACTTGAAATTCCCTCTAAGGAGTAAGCGTTAGTGTGTGGTTTTATGTCTCTATATGTAGTGTAGTGAGCAGTCCAAGCTGTACCCCGCTTTCACCAAAAGAGCTGAATTAGACACTAGAACCCTGTAGCCCAAATTAGAACAAAACCACCACAGATTATGGAAGTCTGCCCAAGCCCTCTTCCCAGTGGAACGTCCAAACTATTTCAAGCTCACAGCATCCTTTAATAGTAGAAGCTAAAGATTCCTCAACTGTATTTATTAAATGTAAAAAAAAGTGACACAATTCTGAGAGCCTACAAAATGACTGAGCTCTTCATCGTGTTCTTATTGGACACCCAAGCTTCTCATAGCGTCAGTTTACAGCACACCATTTGTTCCAACCCAGACAGAATTTGAAAAAGAACTCCCAGAATGCATTTTGTTGGTTTGGCTTCTCTGGACCTTTTCTTTGTCAATATATCGGACCAATGACCTGGCATGCATTAGTCTGATATGGGTCAAACAAACTGTTTGGGTCAAACTAAACTAACCACTTATCGTATGTTTCGGACCATAAGGAGCATTTAAAAATCTTTCATTTTGTTAAAAATTTTCTTATAATTCGAATTTTCTTATGTATGACTTCTTGTTGCGTTTACTGACCTGCAAAAACTTCTCTGTGGGACACGGTGCTCAAAAATATAATGTCATAGTGTGTCAGTACAACTTTGACAAGCTATGAAGCTGCAACATGTGATGGATGGTTGGAGCATCATAGGTAATGTAGCTAGGAGCCTTGTGGAGTGAAACGTACTGTGCTTCAATATAATAAAGTGAATAAGTGAGCGTATTTTTTCGTAATCTATTTTAGTCCCTCCAGGAATTTGCGATGTTGCAACTACTAACACAAATTTAAGCAAACCCCACATACTGATACACACCTGCAACTTTACATTTTCATCGCAACTTCTGTTTATTTGTTTCTTTCATGAAAAGCACATGACATTAACATATTCAATACACAACATAATTCCACACATACAGAAAAGGAGCAGTAAGAAGAATCAAATTCTATGTTACATCAAAGAAAGAACAAAAGAGAAATTCCTAGATGCACTTTAGCACCTGCCACCACATTAATTATGTGCGTGAATGGTCAGTACATACGTGTTTGTGCTGAGCATGTGCTCGGACTCGAGGGGGTGGGGGTGGGGGGTCTGTTACACGCAGCAGCAGCAAAGCATGAACCGAGTGAAACAAGAAGAATCAACACCAACACAAAAATGTAAAGAAACTGAGTGACACTGGAAAAAGAAGCAAAATCTGGAACCTTTTCACTTTTAATACAAAGAGTGTAGAGTTTGCAGGAAATTAATTCCGTATAGAACCGCCCCCACAACAAACCTGTACAGACACCTGAGAGAACCTTCACCTAAACAGGGCTGATCATTTCTGACAGAAGAAACCAGATCAGCTCCTCAAAGCCTTGGTTTTCCTCTACCACAACCAACGACTCACCAGTGGTGCTTTTGAAATAAATGAGGAGCAAGATTCTGTGGAAGGCATGTAGATCTGAGGTTTAATCTGATTTAAGTGCTGTTAAGTTCACTTTAGGTTTCATGGTTCTTTTTTATGTTAAATGAAAGCACAGCAATGTCTATGTTGTCTATATATTTATAAAAAACCATAATGTAGTATATGGTGATGGTGTGTTTTCCTAATCCACATGTAATAATAACAAAAGTATGAGAATATGAAGTTTAACTAATATTTAACATTTTTGAGGTGATTTAAAAAAAAAATGCAAAAAAACACTTGTGTTACAACTTTTCACTAAAACTGCAACAAAATCAGGCATTTTAGGTCACAACAATCATAAATAAATGCTGCAAAATCCTTGAGGGTTTGCTATTTGTAACAACTGCCCAATTTTGAGATTAATTGTGAATAAAGTTTGACTTTTTTCAATATATTTATTTCAAGTTAGAATGTATCCACAATTGTGTTACACACTGCAAAAGTTGCGTATCGCAAATAAAACATACCAACATGACCTCACCTGGCCACTCATGGGAAGACCCTTGGACCGGTCGCCAGTCTGCCGCAGGGGACACGATCACACACCCATACAAGTTGCATCCACACCTTGGTATTAGAATTACACTGTTTTAAGTCCCCCAGCTGGGACTAGAACTGGGGGGGGGCTTCTTGCTTTGAGGCAAGAGTGCTAACCACTGCACCACCATGCAGCCCATGGCAAAAAATCACGGAGAACCAAAAAAGTGGCAAGACAGTGGCATTCTTAGGAGGGGAGGCAGTGGCCCAGGTGGTTGAACAGGTCGGCCAATGGTGGAAGGGTTGGCGAATGTGCATGAATGTTCGGTGATGCACTGACAGCCACACCCCTGCCAGTCTGCCGCGGGGCAGCTGTGGCTACATCAGTAGCCTTCATTCACCAAGTATGAATGAGGAGTGAATGATAATGGATACAGATTGTAAGCGCTTTGAGGAAAAGAAAAATCGACTCCATTATTATGATTTTTCTTTCAACTACCATCAATTTTTCACTGTGTAAGATAATTCCAGTAATTCTGTCACAGAAAAAAAGCAGCCCTGTGTTGATATTCAACGCTTTACAAACACACGTTGTGTCATGTCACAAAAATGCTTTTTCACACATCAGAATCAGTAGATTTACGTTAAAGTCGAAGTGTTACAGTAGCTCAAAGAACATGTGTTATTTTGACGCCAGTAACATCTCCAGTGTTGAAGAGTTAAATAGATCCAAAAACCACAAATGGAAGTGTTCAGTCCAACAAGACAAACCCATCATAGCTACAAACTTCTTGGAACCAGCTTCATATGCATTCCCAGTAGTTTTCTTCCCCTTTTTTTGCATCTTTTATCAACTCTCTGCAGTGTTTTTTGTGTCGAGCTACCTTCGACCACTGCACAACCGTTGTGTTATTGTACCTGTTTCAATTTTTAACTCTCACCCTCAACGGTTTCAATCTTTGTTTGGATTCATGTTTCACCCTGGAGTTCTTGCCCTGCAGCATTTTTTGTTCTTATTGATTTAGTTAATTATTAAAGTCTCTTGTATCTTTTATCTGGCTGCCTCCTGCACCGCACTCCTCTGAACACACAACCCTAACGGCAAAAGGTCAAAAAGACATAAAAGCTATCTGCAAAATTAAGTGCTTTATGGGTTAACAACAACATTTAAAATTGAATATTAAGAGCCTCGACACAAGAAGGTATTGTGGGAAATGGACACATACAGTACGTTCGCACTACTTATTAGAGATAAGAGGCAGGTCCAAACCACGATATAGGGTGTGTCAATGGATTGAAAGTGCATATCGCCCTTTGAATGTCAACAAGAAAACAAAACAAATGTTTGTCAACAGGACGTCTTTAGCTTATAACCATCGTCAGAACGTTGGTTTTGCTGTCAATAGTTGTCAATGAAAGCTTCTTTGTGTGTCTGGGTGTACGACTTGAGCAGCTCCAGCTGAAGAAGTTGCTCATTTCACGAACCTGTTATAGAATGTGCAGCTCAGTGGAGCAGCTGTGTGTATGTTTGTGTGTGTGCTTGCATACACCAGTGTCTGAACACATGAATAGGAGATTTCTTCATGGGCCAACGACTTAATTCGTGTAAAACGACGTACTGTAGCTGTGAGATGGCAGTTGCTCCAGATGCACATCCCTGAAGTTCACTTTTCTTCTAATTGAAGGTGGCACATCCATGAGGCGAGTGGCGGCCAATCTAATGTGAGCAGCAATGTGGTCTGACTTGTCAGTGTGGACTGAGACGCTCCAGAGTCACGTCGCAGCCTGTTCACATTCTCTTCCTCACAAGTGCGTTAACCTCCTCGCCTGCTGAGCTCAAACAAGTGTTACTCAACTTTCAACAGGTAGAAACGGAAGAACTTCGGCACATTTCACACCAAAATATGGTTTGTTTGTTTGGTTGCTGCGATCCCTCTTTTCCAGACACATGTATGACTTAAATCGGTTTCAAAATAAAATTTTCTGATTCGTAAATTGAATTAAATTGTGAACCTGCTGTTGGATGGGTATAATTAAAAAAAAGGAAAGGCATAATCCTAATTCTTCCGTTCTCCATACCCCTCCTTTTGTTGGGGCATGTGTACACAGAGGTTTACATTTAAATGTAAGTAATGGCTTTTTGTTTTAGCATGACCTTTTAAAGTTATAAAACTGCTGTTGTTATGCATATTCAAGCGCTGGAAGCTCTGTGCTAACATAGCTGACCGGTGAATACTGGTGACATCATCAAGTGGATGTCAGAATTCGGAGACACTATTTTTCAATGCTTCTCCGTTTGCAGAGCTAAATTTAGGGGAGGGGGTAGGGCGAAGGGAAGAATTCAGCCAAAAATTTAAAAATGAAATATTTCACTTTCTTTAATTTTTTCAAGAAATAAAACAACTTTTTGATCATTATAAATAAAAAAAAACTCTAACATTAATGTCAGAACTTCAGTCATGTAACTTTTTTAATTCTTTGCAAAAAACAGTTTTAGTCATCAAAAATTTTTGTTTTGAAAATTTGAAAATGGATGAGTATTCCTCATGTCTTTCAGCAATGATTTCTGAACGTAATCAGTTTAAAAGTTTAGCAGTGATGTATTCATAAATCCACTGAGTGAATTTAACTGCAGGCAGCATCATGCTTAAAAATGGAAAACTACCACATTTTCCGCACCATAAGGCACACTCAAAAGCCTTAATTAAAATAAATGTATATACAATAACAGTGGACCATACAATCCAGATGTCCATCATGAGCAACTAATATTAAAATAAATGTGTTTACTTATCTGTTCTATTAATGCAATCTATATGTATCCTTTTAATCTTTATTATCCCTAAAATTTGTGTTTTTTGCATATTTCTTGTTCAGTTCCAGTGCAGGCTGTGAGGTAAAGCAGTGAACGGGACACAAGCAAATAAATGAAGCTCAGTATGAGACCGCAATTTTATGCTTTGCTCTGAATAGCAGCAAAATTGTTGATGTAATATAATTAAAATCTCTTAAAGTTGAACACTCAAACAAAATGGGAAGTAATAAACAAAGGATTCATTACTGCTAATTAAAGCTAATTAGTCACTGATTACCTTTTTGGGGGATCTAGCTGTTTTTAGTTTACTTTTGGCCTGGAAAACCGCAACACTGCATGTATATGAATTATTTTTGCTGCAAACAAAGTGGGGTGTTGTTGGGAGGATGCTAATGCGGCTAACACTTAGCAGTGTTGGACTGTTTTTTTTTTTTACGTGTTAATAAAAAGGCTGGGGTTTGGCGTTGTCACGGTAACATTTTTTTAGCTGTATCAGTTTTTTTTTGTATGAGTTGCCAACATGTGTGGGAGCATGCCTAGACCTAGGCAACCGCCCGGGTCGTCTATGCCCAGGGCCAGCCCTATTTGGGAGTAACAGGTATTGCGAATACGAAAATGTACTTAACGCTTCTATCTCAGCTAATGTAGTGGCATCAGACTGTGCTTGGTTTTACTTGTTACTAACAAGGTTAGGAGTCAGAATAGTCTTAGTAACGTTTTTGTTAGCAGTATCAGTATCAGTCTATTTTTATGTGCTGCAAACAAGGTTAGAAGTTAGAGATACTGTGAATAAGCTGATGTGGTTAACGTTTCTAACAGAGCTAACATGTGGTGTGGAACAAACAAGTTCTAGAGTAAGATTGACGGACTTAATGCATCTTATATTTTATAGTTTGGTGCGCCTGAGAATCAGCCCATTAATAAATGACGTCTACAGTCTGACTTTTATCCCCCTAGGAAACCAAACTTCCCATTATCCCACCCAAACAGGATTGAAAAGGACAAGGTGTTCTTGTTTAAGCACATCAGGTCTAAGTAGAGAAATTCAAATGAGTCAAAGGACACAATCCAAAAGCAAATGTCCCCTACAGAAGATACAAATGAATGCGCTGGTTCTCAGGAGAATAAATAACATAAGTTTGAAAATAGACCATTTGCAGCCTGAAGTGCAGAAAAAATACGGAAATCTTTTGGTCTTCTGTCTATGTTTTTGATAAACTAATAAAAAGAGATTCAACAACTAATTTAAAAAGTCAGTGGGAACAAATATTTAATATTGTGTCTAAAACTGTTTTGGATTTTATTTTAGAGAGCTAAAGTTTTATCTGTAGCTGAGGGAGTCGTTACGTAAGCAAGCCTATCTTCACAATAGACTCCAATTTTTAAAAGTCCAACGTATGTGGACAGTAAAAATTGAGATTTAAACAGTTTTGTCAGCTCTTATGTGTAGGATTTCTATTTACACGAACTATAGTGTGTGTGTGTTTATGATAAATCACCAGGTCCACCATGACGAATACAGACCAAAGGCACCACATTCCCCACTGCCATCTTTAGGTTCTAGAACAAGTTCAATGTCTTTTAATGAAACAAACTTTTGCTTACGTCTTCAACAAGTCCCAAGCCGATGCAGTCAACTAGGAGACACTCACACCTACACATTGCAGCCGCATTACAGGTGAAGGTAACTCATGTTGCACCACAATGTTCTTTCATTTCTGACCAGGTTGTGGTTAGAGGTGTGCATCTGCACAGCTCGCCCTGAGGCCAGCTTGCTTCTGCGTTTCAGAGCTGCCTCACATCATTAGGTATTGTGAAGATAAGAAGGTGAGTCCTGCTTTCTTTTTGCCTCATACTTCTTTGATTGTTCAACTTAAAAAAAATTGTTAGCCTAAAAATAGGAGCAGAACACTAATCTTAAGAAGAAAATCACTAGAAAGGAGTAAAATAATCTGCAGCAAGTCATTTTTACCTCACAAAAAATCTTATAATACAATAACACAATTCTAGACGTAAGAAGTTCCACACTAGCATTTAAAAAGGGAAAAATAAAAAATAAAAACAACTATTAAACAGAATTACTTCAAATGTAATGTTGTCCAGCCCAATGCTAAGCCTTTTTTCAACATTTTTAAGCAAATTCTTTGCATTTTTTGAGTATCTATGTACCTAATTGATATTTATTTTGATCATTGCGAACAAAATAAGTGTAATAAGTGGAAAGAACTCATTTTAGAACACAATGTGAACAATATTAAAATACAATCTTTGTTCAACTTAATAAATCCTCATAAAGTCTTAAATTAGCTCTTATTCTTAGAACTTAAATCAAGTTTTTTTGTTTCCTAAGTAATACCTTTAGATGTCTCATGAACATTTCTTTAATGAAGTTTTTTTTCAAGCTTAAACAAAGTTTTTCTTTTGTCACTAGTAAAAGGATTTGGACTTATTTTAATAATAATTTCCTTTTTTCTAAATCCTAGTTCTTAACGAGACATAAAAAAAATCTCGACTGAGCTCATTTTGGGAAAAATTGGAGCAGCTTAGAACAGGGGTGGTCACATGTTTTTTTTGGGTGAGATCAAATGTGTGGGCTAGTCGACCGGCATTCTTTTAACAAAAACATTAAACGCAAATGACCAGAAATAAAATGAAGAATAAAGTCGATCTGTAAAAGAAATTAAATTTAGGTTCACATAAAGTTTTACATATTATTTATAATTCAGTGCTCCCTATAAACTTCTAAATTTAAATCCTGTGTACAGGAACATATCAAAAATAGTTACACTCTGAAGTACAAATACTGGTTTTAATTTGAAAAACAAGTCCATTCAAGTAATTCAGTCGACGTTTAAGAAATGAGCTAAAATGCGTCACAGAACACGCAAAAGGTCCCACGACAGTGTTGCCACATGCTTACAACGACTTATAAAGAGATGTAGCCAATCCCAATCAAGAAATCGTACATACCATTTTTAAAAAGTGGTGTTGTCTGCGACAGGAACTTGCGACAGGAACTTGCGGGCTGCATTTTCCTGGACTTTGGACATGCCTCGTGTAGAGCAAAAGTAAGTTAAGACTAATTAAAAGCTGCGTCAAATATCTTGAATGTGTAAAAACAAGGTTTAAATCTTTGCAAGGATCAAATAGTTTGGGCTCCATGTATCGGTCCTCCAGTTCATTTGAACAGAGCAAAACAGAGTATTTCACATAAACTAAAGCAGTGGTGCAGCGAGTAGTGCTGTCAGTGAGAAGGTCCTGGTTCAAATCCCAGATCCTTCTGTGTGGAGTTTGTGCATGCATGGCTTTCCTCTTTGCTCAGTTCAGACTCATGCTTCATCGCTTGATTGACGACTCTAAATTGCACCTATAGGTGTGATGTGTGACTCTGTGGCCATGCGATGGACTGGTGACTTGTCCAGGGTGTACCCTACCTTGGCGAAACAGTAGCCAGGTTTAGGCTCTGGCAGCCATGACCCTGAAAAGGATAAAGCGTGTTGAGACTATGGATGGAATATTAGTGCAAACCTCTTCACAAAGATAAATGAGCTGAATAGACAAGGTTTTTTTTTCGTTTTACCACCATCCCTGCTTAGATTATTCTCTACATGTGAATTTAAAGGCTATATTCATGAATCTTAACTGAGGTTTTGCAGGTCTAAACCTGAATCTCCATTATAAATATTATTTTTACAGTGGCAGCATTTCAGTGGCTGAAATTGCTTTCGATTTTTCGCATGAATAAGTAAGACGGTGGACGTTTAGCAACGTAAAAAAAAAAGAAAAAGTTCTCCTACTGGGCAGATATATATTAAATGACATTTAAAGCCAGCTCCAACCTGTTTTCTGGGGCTTTGCCTGCAAATATTGTATGTAATCTATTACACATGCCGTCAGATCTCCATACCGGCAGACCCTATAGGCCTTTTTTTTTTTTTTTTCCCACATGCGCCTCATGGCTGGATGTTTGCTGGATATTCTAAGGAATGAATCGCATTGCTAATGTTGCTCCTCAGCCTCCAACACATTACAAATTGAGCAGATGCTGAAATGAATCTGCTGTTGTGATATAAACGTTCCCAAAGTAAGAAATCAAATTGAAAAAACTTCCAAAATGAAAGCATTATATTTAAGAAAAGCCGTTTCTTTAGGGATAGTTAAAAGTTGATTCTGGTTTTTGTCTGATATTTTTTCATCATTTTCCAAAATGTTGGTGTGGATATCCCAAAGGAGGTCCTAGCAGCATCAGCGTCTACCCCACAGAAGCAGAATTTTTGCTGCGGTCAGCTGTGTTTTCTCGCGCTCTGCTGTCTGCTGCAGCTAATAAGACTATTTCAACCTTCTACCTGCAACTGACGGCTGAGATGCACTCCTCAATAATGCATTAGACAGCCAGGCGAGCACCCCTGGGTCCACCTCCCCTCCCCAACACACACACACACCTTTTCTGTCTTCCACACCCCCCCCTTCATATTGTACAGCCGAATACAGTGCTGATGTTGCCTCGGCAGCCTGACTCAAAGGTGAGTAAGGCCTATTGATTTGTGGATACAGAGCACCACTTCTCATCTTCTCCTGACTGCAAAATGGAAAGGGGTGAAGATGATGGGGAAGATGGTGGTGGGATGGAGGGATGCACAACAAAACAACAAGAGCAGGGAAGGAGTGGATGGGGGACTTGATGAAGACACGGAGAAGAAAAAAAAAAAGAAAATGGGAAAAATAAGTCGGGCACTGGGGGCTTTGGCAGGTCTTCCAGCTGGGGTGGGCATCGCCTTTCATGGTCCCAAACAATATTTGTGCACCTTGTGAAATGAATCCAGCATTATTTTCTTTTTTGAGAAGAAAGCACACTCAAAAAAAGCCAAGCTGTGGTTGAACTCCAGCTCTATGAGTTTATATTGTGCAGCTGCACTGTCACATGTTTATAAAACAGACAAGCATGCACCCGAAAGTTAAATTTACTTACTCCACTTTTGCAAGACAGCCAGATAAACATTCCAGCCACAGAAGTTAACCAGAGCAGAGCCAAGATAAGGAGCATTGTGTCTCTATTTGTCTCTGTCCACTGGTGGCTGTCTAAGAGGGCTTACTAGTGATACATAATGACCACCCAACCACCACCACCACCGGCAGCAGCATAACAAAGGACCCCTCAACCAGATGGCAAATAAGCACCAATTGTTCAAAAACAATGTGGACAAATGAAGACAAACATGTGCAACCAAGGGAGAGGACTTCTCTAGAGTTTCCCCGTGAATGAACGCGACGGTTAGGGAGTTACCACGAGGTGCTCCAACACACATCAGCAAATCATTCTTTGAAATCAGACACAAAGACTTTGGGTTCTTTTGTCAAGATGTGTAAAACAAATAAAGTTTCACACAAACGTTTGGTTGGATGTTCTGTCTTTTTTATCTGTCACCTCAGACACACCGGATGGATATTTGCTGGGGAAAAGATGTTGAATTGTTAAGCATGACGTGGAACGGATGTTAGCTTGATAATTAATTGGCTGGGACAAAGTGAGGGGAGGGCTTTGTCGAGTTCATCTATTGGTCCACCTACCTGTCAATCAAAAAGTCGCCCTCCCTTGTGCTAAAATTTGAGCACCAGTAAACGTAAGTTCTGCTACAATCATCGTTTGAGCTATTTTGATTGATTGATTTCCTTTTCAAACATACGTAAAATAGTTCAATAAAAGTGATAAACAGAAAGTGATAAACTGCTAAAAAAAGAAATGAGAAGAAAAATCGTTTTAATTTCCACTCCCAATCTTGCTATATTTATGTATAAATTTTTACACATTAAATATATAAACATTATTCACATGAACACAAAAGAATTATAAAACAGTTCCCACTGTTTTTTTAATAAAGTTTTAGCCATATACACAGCTTCTGCAGAGATAGATATTCCCTGAGTTAAGGACTATTGGTGCGGAGTAGGCCCTCTTCCACTTCCCGTCATCCCGGTAGCTTACAGCCCCTATCACCCCCAATATAACATCATTGTTGCAAAAAAAAAATGGCAAACAATATTAGAGCATTCCAGCTGTACCGTCTTTAGCCAGATTCCAGCTCAGGCGAGGAAAACATGGATTATGGTGCGGAGCAGCAAGCTTTCCACGTCACAACTGTGATCTTTTTCGAAGAACATTTTTGCATCTGCTTCTGATTCACAACCATTTGAATAAAGAAATGCTAAGAAATGAAATGTTAAGCTTCATATTTGTAAAATGTCCCTCATCATGAGAAAAATGCCACAAGAATACGTTAAAATCACCAAAAACACACTTTTCATCAGAGTGGGTCTTTAATGTCATGGGAACAATAAAGGTTTTTAACACCTCCAGTCAATGATTATTCTTTAAAATCTCAGTGAGAGGTTGTACAGCACATAGAAATATAAACACATCTGCAAAAACTCTTGAGATATTTAGGAAATTTTGCATTTTGAAGAAAGAAACACTGGGAAAATGCACAATTTTCACCTTTTTTCCTTTCAACACTTTCAGAGAGATTTCAAACACCTGTGTTAACTCGGATGCCAATTTTGATTGAAACCTTTTGAAAACGTTTACATTTTTAGTAACAAGAGAAAAAGGTCTTTCCAACTCATACGAGAAGAGTCCGATCCTTTGACCCTCTGGAGTTCTGGAACTTGGAATATTTGAATATTACCGTAGCGTGTGTTTCTAAATGGTCAGGTGGAAAGCTCTTTGCCTGTTTTCTGCCTGTCTCCACCAGCTCCATGTTTTTACAGAAAGCTAGTTTCACCGTGTCGGCTCAAGGTTTAAAGCTGCGCTCTCAAATTCCACCCTGTGTGTTGTTTCTGGCCATTTCTGCAGATTGAGTCAATGTTAATGACTTGAGCAGTGGAGGTAGTGACACACTGCCGACAGAATAAACCATTCCAGCATTTGAATGAACTGAAGGAAGCCTGGCAGTAACACAATTTAATGATGAATTGCACTCTTCACTCTGTGGCATCTGGCTTTGAGAAAATAAGATCTCCTAGTTACTAATGTCCCATTTAAATTTCCAAGATCTTTATTATTTTTTTCCCCCTTTAGTAAATTAAAATATAAAATGCACGCATTTAAGATGGTCAGTCATCACTGTGCAGTGGATTCGGGGAGAGTGAGATGAGTTAGTGCCATGCTAGTCTATTTCTGGAGAGAAAAAACACAGGAGCGCTGCAGAAAACCACTAAATAAAGAGCCCATAGCTTCTGTCCAAAGAAGCATAACAAACCGAGACTCATTTTAGCTCCTCCAGTGATCCAGTGGAAGGAGACGCACTTCTGAGCGAACCACTGCTGTACTCACCAGAACCACAATCTGTTTCTATTAGATGATAAATCAAAAATAAGAAGTGAGGCCATGAAAAACAGTCATAAAACAAATGGGCAGTTTGCTGTCAAAAATGTTTACATGTGTTTCTGCTCACAAATTGGCTTGACATGAGATACTGAAATTACTGTAATGGATTACTGGAAGTTAAACTGTTGCGTGTTAAAGTATATTTTAGAAAATCCAAAAAATTGAACTTTGTCCAAATTATAAATAGGGAAAAAAAACAAGAAATCAAGTAACTTATGTGGAAAAAAGTGTGTAAATACACCATATCACCAAAAGTATTCTCTCACCGGCCTTGACTCACTTATGAACATATGAAGTGTCATCCCATTCCTAACCCATGCAGTTCAGTTTTATGAAGGTCCACCTTTTGCAGTTATTACAGCTTCAACTTATCTGGGAAGGTTCTCCACAAGGTTGAGGAGTGTTTATAGGAATTTCTCCCAAAAGCATATTCTCCACCAACACAATGATGTTGGTGGAGAAGGCCTGGCTCTCAGTCTCCGCTCTAACTCATCCCAAAGGTGTTGTATGGGGTTCAGGTCAGGACTCTGTGCAGACCAGTCCAGTTTATTCACACAAGACTCTGTCATCCATGTTTTTGAGGACCTTGCTTTGTGTACTGGTGCACAGTCATGTTGGGAGAGGACAGGGGTCCGCTCCAAACTGTTCTCACTGGGTTGGAGCATGCAAGTCCAAAATGCTTTGGTATCCTGAAGCCTTCAGAGTTCCTTTCATTGGAACTAAGGGGCCAAGCTCAAGTCCTGAAAAACAAGCCCACACCATCATGCCTCCTCCACCAAATTTCACACTCGGCACAATGCAGTCCGAAATGTACCGTTCTGGAAAAGCGTGGCTCATCACTCCAGAGAAGGCGTCTCCACTGCTCTAGAGTCCAGTGGCGGCGTGCTTTACACCACTGCATCTGATTTATTTGCATTGCACTTGGTGATGTGTGGCTTGGATGCAGCTGCTCAGCCACAGAAACCCATTGCATGAAGCTCTCTTTACTTGGGCTAATCTAAAGCTCATAGGAAGTTTGGAGTTCTGTAGAAACTGACTATGCAGAAAGTCTGCAACCTCTTTGCACCATGCGCTTCAGCATCCGCTGACCCCTCTCCATCAGTTTACGTGGCCTATGACTTTGTGGCTGAGTTGCTGTTGTTCCCAAACTCTTCCATTTTGTTATGGTAGAGCTGACACTTCACTGTGAAATATTTAGGAGTGAGGAAATTTCACCACTGGATTTGTTGCACAGGTGGCATCCCATGACAGTTCCACGCTGGAATTTACTGAGCTCCTGAGAGCGGCTCATTCTTTCACAATGTCCGTGAAAACAGTCTGCATGATTGAGGAATGGATTTTTTACACTTGTGGCCTGGCCAAGCTATTAGGATACTTGATTTTGATCATTTGGAAGGGTGAGCCAATACTTTTGGTAATCTAGGGTAGTTTGCTGTGTTATTCATCATGTCTTGGTGCTCCCACACAAACTTCACAACAGTAATGGTCAGAAATGAATTATGATAATACATATTGGAGGCAAAATGTGACCTTGAGGAAACCCATTCAGGGGTCATGATGCAAAGATTTTTCTGGTAAAGAGATGAATTTATCTCAACTGAATTCATTTAGATGTACCCCAAAAGTTGATCCTTTTGGTAAAATAGTTTTCCAACAGCAGGCACTGCAAACACATTATTTGAATGGGAAATAATGAGGTCTTTCTGCTTTTTTTGACTTCCAAAAACTGAGCCTTCTAGTTCAGGATCCTCTTTGCAGATCAGAAATGTGCCAAACACCATAAATCACAACACATGTTCGTGACACAGCAAACTTTTCTGACATTTTTTTGGACCATTTCCCACAATCTGTCTATCTTCTTTTTGATGTATTGATTCACAACCATTGATTTGGTATGAAACCTCATAAAAAACATGGTTTGTGGCTGCAGACAAACAGTGAGCGCGTCTCGTCTGCATCGTCGAACAAACTAACCTCAGGGGGGTAACAGAGGGGCGGCAGGCTTGGGCTTGTCAACATAAAAGCAAGTATAAGCAGCTCAACGAAACATCCTGGAACTTCAGTTCCTGACAGTTGTTCTCTGTCTCTGGGATAAAAACGTGGCTCAAAGCACAGGATGTGGATTGTAGACAACTCTCCTTCTGCTAAAGCCATTTATCAGCAATTACCATCTGAGTTCCTGCTGAAGCAACCTGTAAAGGTGTCTTTCCTTCCTGTCATTTCTCTTTTTTTCCCCTTTCACATGGTTTCTCAAGCTTACCTTGCTTACAACCTGTTTCTTCTTTTGAGAAAACAAGTAGTTGTATGAGACTTTAGTGCAGCCAAGCTTAAACTTTCCCGATAATCAACCCCATAATTAAGTCATTTTTAAGGAATTTGGCTGAACGGCAGAGAAATGCTAGATGGAGCTGGTCTGATTGGACCAAACCAATGACCTAGAGTGTTTTTTTTATTTCCAAGTGTCATTTGTCATGTTCGTGGCAGATAAATGGAGGTCTAGGGGAGAAAAATGAAGTCCTACTCAATGAAAAAAAATGCTATTTTTTCCCAGCAGCTCAGCCGTCCCAACGCTTCCACTGAAAACAGACGAATCCCTGCTCTGGTCAAAAAGCAACGATTGTTTTACCATAGCCTGCTTCTGCCACTCCCCCTGATGTGCATCATGATCACCAAGCAAATGCTGTAAAGAGGCCAGCCTCATCTCTCACAATAATTCCTTCTTGACAGATTTATGGCATGCTCTACGAGGTTGTTGAGCCAGTGCTGGCACCGGGACCACGAATGCACCTGCACGAGGACGTCTCACCGCCTGCTGGATCTACACTGCCTGCCAAAGCCACTTCCTTAAACATGTCGGGCATGATCCTGTCATTAAAGCAGGGGAAAGTAAAGGCAGGGAAGTGGGCTATTGAGAGAAAAGCCTGATAATCTGGGTTATGAGCCTTGGTGTGGTCGTCTTCACCACACACATGGGCAAATAACTTTGTAGCTGCCAGCATTTCTACAAGGCTGGGGAAAGTGGATGTGGCTTTGAGGTGTTCTTGTCTTTTAGCATGATGTTGCTTGAAGTGGAATGTCAACATTTCAGACGGCATGCAAACAGATCGGTGCTTTACGCTACAACGATATCCAGTTAGAAGCTGATGTCCAGTTAGAAGCTGGCAAGGAATGTAAGAATTTGTATTAGCCAAATGAGCTCTTGGGAAACATGATGTGCCGCTGAAATGCTTCTAGACCATAGCTGTGCTGATCCGAATTAGTCGTCATTCTTCAGTATCAGCTCAAAGGTTCCAATGTCTTTATGAGGCCCAAGAGAGGCAAGTCCAGGTCAGTCTCCAAGTCAAGCATTGAATCACTGAACAAACAAGTTTCCAAAATATCTTATGTTAATGAATATGACGCTTCTTAGAGGTTCAATGCTTCTCTTTCACATCACAGAGATTGAGATGTTGAAAGTAAAGACATTACCATGGAATCAGAAGATTCTAGTTTCAATCGCAAGCTCGATTCCTGCCGTGTCTGCTCATGTGTCAAAGTGTCTTGGGTAAGAGACTGAAGCCCATGACCTGGTGGTTATAGTTTGGTGCCAGTAGTAGGCAATAGAGCCACCATCAGTGTGTGACTGTGTGAGGGCATGGTTGAATAGGACTGTATTAAAGTGCTACATACAGTACATGCCCTTTACCTTTTACTTAAAACTCTGTAGTTGCTCTGTAGTTTTAGCCATTTGACCAAGCTTTGCTTAATTCAGTTCAGCTTATCTGTGTAATTCTTGGTCAGATTGTTTCATTCAATTACATTTTCATTGGAAAAATGATCTGCCACAAGCAAAAAACTCAGCTTGAATTGGAAAATACCATAAAAAGAAACAAAAATAAGCATGCAGTAAAAAAAAGTGATAAATATTGAAAACATTTTGAGATTTTCAGTGTTCCTGATAGCCCCATAATTTGAAATGGTTTGAAAATAATGCCAGTGACGTACTAACTTTTACTTCCTGCTTGAATTTGTGTCAGAAAACGTTTTTTAGTGATAATAGAAGGAACACACTTTTCATCCTCATCCTGAGTTCATAAGAGAAGACAGTAAAGGTGATTCTAAGCACAGTTATCATGAAAGGATTCTGTGAGCTGGTTGAGAATGTCAGTTATCACAAAATGAATGAGAAGTCACTGCTTCTGTTTTATTACAGCAGCCAAGGGGGAAAAAAAAAATTTTAAGGGGTAGATAATTAAGATTGACTTTCGAACAACCTCCAGTTGAGACGCTAATGACATTTCCCTTTGGAGACGATCTGGAGTCACTGAAGAGATTATATCTACTGTCTGGTCTGGGAACACCTCAACATCCTGCCAGAAGAGCAAGACAAAATTGGATGGGGAGGGAAAAGTCTGGAGATCTCAATACAGACTTTTGCCCTAAAGCAGGGGTTCCCGAACCCGGGGCCGCAGACTGGTACCGATCCGTGGGACAGTTGGTATCAGGCAACAAAGAAAGAAACACAACCTTTTTCTGTTTTATTTATAATGAGGGACGTTTTCTTTTGGAAAACTACTGGATTTTCCCCTCCACATCTGACTCATTCTTAACTCATGTCAAATTGCTCTTGTCGAAAATCCATGTGTTACTTTCTGAAAGTGGCTGTACCCACCACTTAATTGAAACCCCCAAGGAGCAAATTTAACAAAAATCAAATGTATTTGTATAGTTTCTGGATCTTTTTTTTCAATGACAGAAGAGGAAAAAGTGAGGAAACAGAAGACTTTTTTGGCTGTTTCAGTGAAAACTTTAATTCAAACAATCTCCAATTAACTTCTTCCCAAAGTATTTTAGCGGGGTCTTTGTTCACTGTGTTACTCAAATCAATGTAGGAAAACATCAGCCTTTTCCTGAGCAGGACACAAGCGCTGATAAAAGAAGAACCCGACAGGCTGGCAGGAAGAGATGGAAGATTCTGTCCTGTAAACAAAACCAAAAAAAAAGTCAGCTCCTCCATTCCATCTGTCGCCGACAACAACCTGCCATCTTCTCCCCATCAGCTTGCCTTGGCATCCTCTGTCTTGCTCTGCTTGTGAGGGTTTGTTGGCTGACAGTTAGCAGAAGCTAAACTCAAGGACACATGGAAAAAACTATATTTGTCATTTTAGTGCAAATTCTATTATCTTGGTTTGGGTTTTTTTTTTTATTATGAAGGTTTTTGGATTATACATAGCTGTTGAGTGGGAAGTTCTACCTTTCTTTTCTTTAACAAGATGGTGTATATTCCTTCACCCCTTCTCCCAAGCAGCTGCAATCCAACATTAACAAAGCCCTGCGAAAAATACATCCCTCTGCCATGTAACTCAATCTTTCCCAGAGGTTTGAAAAATAAACTGTGTTCCTCCAAACAGGGCTAGAGGTAGCATCTGTCAATAAAGCCTAAATGAAGGGCCTGATTGTACAGCTGGCTGGCTGGCCGAGAGCCATTCTGCAAAGACAGGAGAGGAGCGAGGGTGAAAGAAAAGATGAGGAAAAGTAAGAATTTGGTTGTTTAACTTCGGTCAGGCCCTTCCTCGCCCGTCCTGTGCAGCAGCTGTAAACGCACCAGTCAAAACAAATCTTAGATGCCAAGGGCTATTCTGCTGCACAACTCACACCCAAGCACAAACCCGTGCAGCACGTCTTCAGGGGTTTCTTCACTGCTGTAATCTGGCCTTGTCTTTGCAAATTAATAGTTTTTTCTTTGTGTTCAGGAGGCCTGTGGCAAAGTCCAACTTTTGTCCAAACTGTGAACTTTCTTGTGTGGGTTTCAACACAAACATGGTGCTAATGAGCAATCATAGTTGGTTTCCTAAAGGAGTCGTTGATAGCCTTGCATTAGTACCATCAGGCTGATGGAGAAATGTAACGCACTATAGGACACACCAATTATAAGATGCACCATCAATGAATGACCTATTTTCAAACAGTCATGTTTAAGGTGCACCAAACTATAAGGTGTATTAAGTGAGACATAAGAGATAAGTCTGTCCATCAGTCAGCCTTCATTAACTGAGTTCACGGTAACTTTAGAACATGTTTGTAACACACTACATGTTAGTCAAGCAAGAAGCTTTAGCGTATCTGTAACTCCCAATCTTGTTTGCGACACGTAAAAATCAGACAGATACCGCTAAAGCAAATGTTACTGTGACCATGCTAACTCCCAACCTTGTTAGTAACACATAAAAAAGTAGTTCGTCCCCCCCTGCAAGTTAGCCGCAGTAGCGTATTACACAATACCTGTAACTCTCAACATTGTTTACAACACGTAAAAAAACACATTTTAACATTATTACAAGATAGCTGAATTAACATATTTACAAAATCTCCCAACCTTATTTTCAACTTGTAAAAAAAGACTGATATTGTTAACACAAACTTTACCGAGCCTAACCAAATTCCCAGCCTTGTTAGAACAAGAAAAACAACTCAGAAAACAAGAAAAAAAAAACACATTCTGACATCGTCACCAGGTTAGCCGGATTAGCACATTTACACAAACTCCCCACCTTGTTTGCAACTTGTAAAACATAAACTGATATTGTTAACATAAACGTGATTGTGACGTATTAAGTAACACGTAAAAAAAACACATTTTGAAATTGTTACAAGTTTGTTGCATTAGAGTATTTTCAAAAACTCAAAACCTTATTTGCAGCTCGTAAAATAACAGACTGATACCATTAACACAAATGTTACTGTGTCTACGCAAATTCCTAGCCTTGTTAGTAACATTGTTGCAAATGTTGTACATTGTTATCCGCATTAGTGAATTTTCAAAAAATCACAACCTTGTTTGCAACTCGATAAAAAACCAGACTGATACCATTAACACATATGCTACTATAACTACGCTAACTCCCAACTTTGTTTGTACCACTTTAGTGGCAGTAGCATAATCACAATAGCATCCAACCTTGTTTGCAACTCATTAAAACACTGACATTTTGATAGAGTGTGAGTATCTCCTAAAATCGCTTTGACATCAATAAGACTAACCAGAATTAGTCCATTTTTAAGGTGCCCTGAATTATAAGGAAGACAGTTGTTTTTAAAAAAATAATTAAGTCTTTCAAGTTTGCCTTACAGTGCGGAAAATACATTAGAACGGGTAGGATTTTATGGTTTCGGGTCCTCTTATGGAGGCAAAGCAAGCTCCTCAGGACCTGCACATCTGTGAGTGTTTGTGTGCAACCTCCTCTCCCAGTGGAGCAAACTGTGCTGGCTGCATGAAGTGTTCCAGCATCCCACCTAGCAAAATAAACCGGACCATTGAAAAACAACATACAGGCCTGGTTTCCACTCATGACCTACACCTAAACTTTTCCAGTCCTGCCCTCCCCCCTTCCTTGTCCTCCTCCTTTCCAACCTCCCCTTCCCCTCCTCCTTTTTTCTTTTTCACATGCTTTTACAGTGAGGTACGCTGAAAGCTCTCTTTGTTGCTACGGTCTGTGGCGTTTGAATGGTACCAAACAAGCGCCCAAGTGCACCGAGCCCCCAAGACGGCCACTGAATAGAATTCTTCCCCTGACTTCTCCCTGGCCGAGCGACAATGAGTGGGACCACTCCTTTCTAGTCAAGCCCGCACTAATGGCTAAGACAATATTTGCAGGAATGAGGGGGATTTAATTTGCATTCAGCCTGTCTCCATTTCTTTTCACAGAACTCGGGCCTGCTCAGTTCAACTGTGCCGCGGCTTCTGAAAGTCCGTTCTTGCTTTGATGCCCCCCCCCTCCCCTCCCCCCCCCCCTCCCCTCCCCCCCCCCCCCCCCCCCCCCCCCCCCCCCCCCCCCCCCCCCCCCCCCCATCACCCGTACCCCAACCCTGTCTTTTTTTCTTTTTTTTTTTTTTTTTGGAGTCTTTCAAATGCCATTTGCTGGCTTGAGCTTTGGTTCCCCGATTCAGAAATGAAAAAGAATTGAAGGGCTGGGGTGTTCGGGAAGAAACAGGTGTGGTTGGAAAAGGGACAGTGAGGCTAAAGCAGCTGAGTTTTGTTCTCTTGAAACATGCGCACTTTCTTCCCTCTCGCGGCGTTTGTTTTTGCAGTTTCCACCATCTCACCACGCAGTTCTTACTGTGAAACGTCCAGATGAAAGCACACCTTGAAATGCGTCGATAGACTTGCCTCCAGAACAAACTCGAACAGCTTTTTTTATCTCAAACTGATATCCCCAAAAAGCCATTTTCACAGGTTCACAGTTAGCTCTGGGCTACAAAAATTATTTCTTGGGCCGGTGCCTGATGAAATAAAGCAATTAGCGAAGTGGTTTCCGAAGAAGGGTGGTTTAGATTACAAAAGAAAAATAAAACCAGTAAAACAGTCCTTAATGCTGAGTGACAGCAGATATCGTGAAACACCAAACTGTGTTTTTCCTGCAGGCTTCTTTGAAGTGCTTTAAAGCAGGTTTCCCTCCACGTATTAAGACACGTACGCCGGACTAATTATCACACTGCCGTGTTTTGCCCATTTGAGGCTCCGAATGAAAATATTCCTGAGGAGAAATCGCCTTCCTAAACGCTTGTCGCATCGATTGCAGCTTGTATGACAGACTTTTTTTTTTTGTGTCCCTGGTGGGCGCGCGGCGCGCCAACAAAAGGACGGAAGAGTGCAGTGTCAATTTGGATATTAAACTGAGGAAACCTGGAATGTAGCCATGAGCCGCCGTGTGCGGAGACAGATCTTTGGCATTATTAGAGACAACAGTGAAATCCACACTTGGATTGAGGAGTAATGATCTGCTGTTTATTTCTGTGGATTACTGTCAGTGAAAGCAACAAACATTCTGGTTGGAATAGAGAGCATTTTTATAGATGTGCATCATTCTCTGTATACTTTTCAATATCAAACAGCTTAATGGTATACACCTTTTTTTGTTTTTTATTTAAAATTTCACTGTAATCATATTTTGATCTATTTTCAGTGTTCCCAGTGGTCTTTAAACTATAATTATACAGTTTTTTAGCTGAAGTTTTAAAAACCTGTGTCGTGTTTTAGGACATAGTTTCTGCAGTACTGCCTCACTATGACGAAGCTAGATGCCAGCTCAGAAGAGGAAAACAAAAGCGTACATGGATCTACAGTCGGAGCAGGAAACTTGTGGCTTGCTGTTATACGTCACACCTGCAAGCTTTTTCCAACAGAATTTTTTTGTCTGCTCCTGATTCATTTCAATAAAAAAATACTCAAAATGCAGTTTTAACCTTAATTTTATTTATTTATGTCCACCATCATCAGAAAAATACAATTTAAATGTGTTTAAATCTCAAAAAACACAATGTTCATCAGAGTGAGTCTTAAAATGTTGGTGAATCCAAAATTCCTGTCTGGTTCCCTTCATTACAGCATGCATAGAGCCTCTTTTTTATTGTTTGAACTACAGTTCAATAAGGAAAGATATTAGGAACGTAGGCAGAGATTTATTTGTGGTACATGAAATAAGTCCATAATCTTTGGAGGCAAGGCTCTGGGCTGATGACATCTTGTATGTTTGGGAATAAATATCGATAAATAAACCCCAGAGCCTAGACGCTGATGGTGGTCAGAGGTCAGACTTTGCCAAAGCAGGTGGAGAACAGGGTAGAGAAGGGACAGCAAACTGTCTAGAATGCAAAGACAACCATTCATGTATTAAAAGGAAAACGTAGGTTTGTGATTGGCTGAGAAGAAGGCAGGCTCTTTAGCTATTGGTTCACAGCGAAGGTCTAATTGATAACGGCGTTCAGAGTTATGTTACCATCAAGTGAGATCGCTCTTTTTGAAATGCTTCACTACAACAGTACTGCACAGGCATGATGTCACTGTGTTACAATCTCATTAACACTCTGGGAATTTCAGAAGCAAGCCAAGCCAGGAATATGTCCCAACCAGATGTGACAGCTCAGGACTTGTTGAAGAAAAAGGGACGCGTCAAAATAACTCTGTTTTTTCACAGAATAGCATTGACCTATTGTGGCATAAATCTCACATTGACTCTGTGAAATTTGGGCTAAAGTTCACTTGAGGTTTCTATGTATGTCACTTGTCTATACAGTTTGAAGAACACAACATTACATTCCCATTTTTGCATCACATAGCTCTTGATTTTGTTTTATAGACTGTCAAATTTTAAAGTTATCTCACATTTCTTGCATTTTCTGACTCTTTTAAAAATTGTTTAAATGGCTCTTTAGTTTCAGTTTTTTTATCCTACAACTTCTTGACCCCATTTTTTGTACGCTTATCCTCCATCTGCAATATTCTGCTTGCCTTCTCTCTTCTCTTTTCCATTCAGCACAAAAAAGGAAATTTATCAAATTTAATCAATATAAGGGAAGTTCGGTCTAAAATACAAAAACGATTTATACAAAAATAATAATTGAGACCAAAAAAAACCCAATTAATGAATATTCTGAAAGGAAATGCTTCATGCAAAGCTGTTGAAGATCAGAGAGGCTCTAGAACCTTACACAACACCCCTGCCAACAGTTTTTTTACTAAGAGTCATTGCCCAGAGAAACACATGTAACACGGAAGAGGCTTGAACTTTTTGAATCAATATCAAAACTGATTTGTGAAACAAGTTGTTTATACATTAAATTAGGATTAGAGTTTTACTTTTTTATGAAAAAAAGCAAAGGAAACAAATCTTTTGTCTTGTGATTTGTGTAGGCTCGGTTTGAGTGTCACAAAGCACCTCCATTCCTTGGTTCCTTTAGCTGCTGCAAAGAAGTTTCGTCATCGTCATTACGCAGAACTCATAAAAAGGAAGGAGTGATCAAACTGGTTCGTTTGGCAGAGTGAGCATCGGAAAAACAAATAACAGACAAATTTACAAGCTCCAAATATTTATGGGACTTCTTTAGACTTGTATGTGACCCACAGCCCTTTTTATTTTATTTTTTTAAAGCAGTACGTTAACTAAAATCGGCGGGTTTTACAGGTTATAAATCTGCAATGAAAATCTCTAATGTGAATACGAGAGCATAAACAGGGGCATCTAAGGGTTTTCTGCAGGCAGGATTTATTTCATCAAAATTATTGTATCGGCTTGAATTTTTAGATCATAACATCATTACCCAAAAATCGAATTTGTGGTTTTTAAGTTCTATATAGTCATCCAATCTGCTATACATATTTGCACATGACCAGTCTAAACTGAACATAAACGTGAGAATACTAAAAGCTTCAGCTGTTTTTAGCACTCAGGACGTTGTTGGACCTGAGGTGTATAGAAGCCCTGGAACTTTTAAAAACATGTTCTATGTATTGGTGTCTGGTGCTTTCCTCTTCCTCTTCATGATATCACATATATTCTCTATGAGGTGAGGCTGCTGGCTGATTAACTGCATGACATTTAAATTCCCACTCCCATCATCATCATGTTTTTTAATTATGGTTTTGCCGTTTTTGGCCAAAATGAAATCAACTGTCTTTTTCTAGAACATAGTTTCTTAAGAGCAGCAGTAGTCCGCCTCTGAGCACGGAGCAACCCTGCCCCCTTCTTCTCCCCACTGTCGAGCAGGCAGGCTTGTGGCCTTCCCAGCACATTATCTACATCACAAATACGCTTTTTTTTTTGGACTCAATTATTTTCCCGATTTAATAAAAAAATGTTTAGCAATGTTATTTTAAGCTTAATTTTCTTCATATTGTCCTCCATCATCAGAAAAATGCCACTAGAACATGTTAAAAACACATTTTTTATTGGAGTGGGTCTTTAAGCATTGATATTGTTGGTAGATTCCACATCCTGTGGGGATAGGAAGTCACCATGCTCATGTATGAACACCACTAGAGGATTAAAATGTTGGACCTGAGAGGACTTTAAGCCATCAAACAGCAGTCAGGTCGTTGGGGTTTTTTGTCTAGCTAAAATAGTTCTTAAGCTACGTACACACACCAGGCTTGCAAGGTTCATTAGAAAATGCGCTGAACACGGGTTTTTGAACGTCCCCTTACCATATGGTCACAAGAAACTGTAGCTACCTGATACCAGCGCATGTACTCACAGTTTGAAGAGGCTTAGTGTAAAATTGTCAAGGTGTACAAGTGGTGCAAATCTGGTGACTCTGGCTCTTAGTTTTTTTAGGGTTTTTCACAGCTCTATTCCGATATACAGAAGGCTTTTCAGTCATTTCTCTTTGCAAACTGGCACTTCCGTGCATCTAAAAGAACGACAATCATGCGTCACTACAAAATTAGAGTCCATGACTGGTCAAAGTTTAATTTGCTTAACTCTCAGTGCGTGTTCTTTGGCTGCATGTTTTATACGTAGAGCCTAAGAACAGACTTATAAACTTGAATGTGAAAGACCAAAACACACCTTTACTTCTGTTTATAAAGGCCTTTCATTGGACATGGCTGCTTGAACACGTGGCTGAGGGCGGTTTGAACGTAGCATAACATGGTATTTGCATCTCCATATGGAATGTAGCAAGTGAGGTTCATGTTCAGGACAGGCAATGTGTGGTTCTGTTGAAGCTCTAACTTCCACAGCAGTCCAGTTTTTGTAAATCTCTCTTAATTTCTAGATGTTTTATTCATTTTTTATAATACAGTCAATGCTGTGCTTATCTTTTTTACAACCCCACTTCATTCTTGTAGTCCAATTTCCATTTGTATGTTTGACACAACACTGTGTGAACAGCCAGCTTCTTTAGCGTGTTATTCCATGTCCTGAGTCTCCTTTTACAGGGTGCCAAAAATCTTTAATTAATAACAATTTACAAACTTATTTATACTATTTGTTTTTCCAATTTGTCATAATGAGGGTTTTCAATATTGAACACCTTAAAAGTATTACCAGCTAGTAGTCCACACACAAACCACAATAAAGCAGCAGTTTGTGTTTGCACAGTCACTTTGGGATGTTTGAGTGAGGCTCAACAAGGAGTCTTTGTACAGCTTTGTGTGTTTTAGTTATAACTTTTCAGATGAAGAAGTGAGTAATAACAGGAGCAGGTACACAACACAAAAATGCTCTGACTGACCCTGTGCTCAAAGCTTTCAAAATAATGACCGTTACTCCACGAATATTACTAGCGGGTAATGGTTTTGTTAGCTTTCCTTGTTTGAAAGCAGTATTTTTGCATTCAGAAGCCACCTCCAACAGCTAACACACTGTCTGGTGTCAGGTTCATTCGTGTGAAATATCCAGCCGGTGCTGTTCGCGCTCCAAAGCCTCCTCTGGAGCGCCACACCGTCTATGCATAATGTAAGAGCCAGCACAGTAATGACCCACATCAGAATACATTGTTTACACGCACCACGATCGGATCAACAACTGGCATAACCCACCTATCTCGATCGGAAAAAATGTGTGATCCGAATGAGTCTGAACGGGTCAGACTATGCCGAATGGTGTGTTTACAGTTTTATTCTGATCAGGCTTTTATTCTGATTACTTGTGTCCATGTAAATGCAGCTAATATTTTTTTTTTTTGATTATTCAAGGAACCATTATCTTTTTACACCAGCATGAAATTCTCTTTTCACAGTCAAATACAAAGGTCTGATTCGCAGCAAAAATAAACATCCTTAAAGTCTAGTTATTAAAACTGATTCCAGTTCCTGGATCAATTGGAAAGTTAGGACAGATGCCCGGCTGTGTATGTCTCACCCTAACCCTAACCTTTATACTCTGCCCTTGAGCAAGGTCTTTAACCCCGACTACTTACAGGTAAATCTGTGGTCCTAACTGTGCGAGTATTCCTGAGGCACAGCCAAACGCCAAATGTCACTTCCACCACACCTGCCGTTTCACCCCTTCTCCACCTCTCATCTAGATTTTAGTAGAGGAGGCAGGAAGGTGCCTGCTGTCAAATCATACTGAGAGATGTGCCCCATATACACAAAAAATCATGTAAAACTTGCAGCAAAAACAAGAGGCTGAGTGTAAGCCCAAGAGTTGCAGAAAGCTGTAGGTGGTAACGACAAGCTCTGACTGAAAGCTAGTTTTCATGTGGGTGAGACTGTGTGCAGATTCATATTGGATGAGCGCCTGTGCCGTTTCTCAGATTTTTTTTGGGGGGGGCAGCAGCTCTGAGCACCCTTTTTCTGCTCGCGGTCATATTGACTCCAGCCGCAGGCCATGTGTGAGCCTTGGCTGACTCTGCAGACAAGGGGGAGGGGGCACTGAGAGAAACCCTGTGGGTGTGTTTAGTTTTCCACAGGGCAAATACCCCGCGCTCCTGTCTTCCAAATTAACAAGATAAAGTCCCGACGATAACGATTCTGACAGCTTGTCTGTCTGCTACGTGCCTTTGCAGAGGAGAGACGGGGCCGCTCTTGTCTATACGGCAGGAATTCCAATGAGCTGCAGCCGAGGACTGTTTGCATTTGTAACTGCAGTCCCACAATTCATTTTAATGAATCTAAATGGCTGAAAATTCCCGAGTCCGTTTCAGTCTGAATGAGTTGATACAGCTGTTTTATTATACCTAACATTTAAATGAAATTTTAACTCATAAAATAGGCACTTAGAGTAAGAGTGCAAAAAAAAATGAAATGATATGCTGCTCTCTTTAGGCTAAAGGCAGTAAGCTACAGTTGTACATAAACATTAACAGTCCACCCTTATGCTATGTTCACTCCGGGCATGTGCTCAAGATCGGACTTTTAGCTCATTCTTGAACGCACATTTAACATGCGGTGTTCACATTGAACTATCACTACCTGATACTAGCACATGTCCACAAGCTACAGTTGGAAGAGGGTTGGTGCGGAATGTCGAGGAGGTACGAATCTTGCTCCTTTACAGCTCTATTCCAACATATGAAAGACATGTTGTCAAATACTTCTTGTTTGGCAAAAACTGCAATTATTCACTTTTCCTTTATGATCAATGTTCCAACAGTTGTCACTTTTGTAAATTAGAAAGGACGCCATCAATATGTCACTGCCGAATCCGAGTTCCTAAATTGGTGAAAGTTTGACCTGCTTTAACTTTCAATGTGGATTCTATGGCTGAACATAGAGCCTGAACACGCTCTTAAAATTGTGTCTAGCTCCACGTGCATGTGAGAATTTTGAACACAGAAGCCCGACACATGCATTTATGACCATTCACATAGACTTTTCATTGAAAGTGGTTGCTTAAACGTTGCCGAGGGCGGTGTGAATATACCATTAGGGTTTCTGCAACAGCCCTCCTAATTTATGCCAAGCTTTATACCTCCTTGTCAATTTAAATACAAAGGCAAGGTTCAATGACAGCTCTTATACCAACAAGAATTCAGTCCACTCTTGTAAATCACGATTTTTCCCCAGCTTGGTGACTCATTTTTGAGCTCTTTGATTCGACTGCACTGAAAGTCTTCTGTCTTCCACTTGCTGGAAGGCTTTGAGTGAACTCAGACCAAGATGTTTGGAATTGCAAATGGCGCGGTAGGTATTTCAAAGGGAGCTGGTGATTACTTACATCATGTTCCAAGGCGAGCCAGCAGCCAATCAGATACAACACCCCCAGTGGGGCTCCTACTGTACACACTCTGGATTCCCCTAAAAAAGAAGAAAACATTTGCAGGATTCTGCTTCCTGCTGGTGTTCCTGGGCACCAGCAGCTGTCCTCATGTTGGACTGGGAGCCAAGTGGATCTGATTTTGTTCCTGCAGTGCAGATGAGGTTGTTTGAACAAGCCAACATGGCAGTGATCAGTGGTGCCGCTCATTGGATTATCAAAGGGAGGACTTGTCAACAATTGACACCAAACCACAGCTAGAGCTGAGAGGAACATGTAGATTGAGCAAGACTCTGAAAGACTACTAGCAAAGATGTTAACAACAAACTGGATCAAACGTTCACCTGACACGTGACCAACTTTTGGTTTTGTTTTCTAGGTCAGCTTCTGTTTTAGTTCTACTTCTGATAAGTGACAGATTTAGTCAACTCAAAAGTAAAATTATTTTTCCAATGTCCTGCGCATCACCTTCTACAGTTCCCTCTTACAGCTGTAAACGCCTTCTGACTGGTGCAAATCGGCTTAAAGCCTTAGTCACAACTGCCCTTATGGGTGGATACGGGCTGTCTGTGGGCCAAAATATAGGCCATGGGCATGCTGAGAGCGGCAGGTCACAGAAACTACAGGGTGGCTTATTACACTGGAAAACAACCAACACTAAAATAAGATCAATAATACTCACAGCCTGGTTCGAAATACACTTTTTGTCTCAGTGGTTAGATTTCCACAGATAGTTTTGTTGTCTATTTTGCCCATTTTTATATATATTTGATCTAAAACAATTGACTGTGTTTGAGAACCGCAGTGGCTTACTTCCTGCTCCAATGAAATGAAGTCAATTCAGTTGCCATTTTTTTCGCGACACAGATGTTGCCATGACAACGTCAGTAAGCAGTAATTTGTCCTAATTGGTCTGTGTAAACCTTTCCATGGCAACCACTCTCGCCAGTCAGGAGTGAGCTTGTTGGAAGGTCACCATCATACAACTTTAAAGCGAACGCAGAAGAATTTGTCAATCAAATGTTTTGAACATTTGTCGTGAAACCACATATTTTGATTGAAGCATTAGATTTATAGTTTGAGCAACTTCCAATATAGAAAAAAAATATTTTTAACATAATTAGGATTTTCAAGAACAAGTTAAGAAAAAGCTAGGGGAATAGAATGATTGAGTAATAGCTGTTTCTATTTCTCAATAGAAGTCCATGGGATTTTGGCTCCTTGAAACCAGCGGGCACTTCCTGTTTGAAATGGGAGGTGTCACTCAGTCAAATTTTCTATTATACAAAAAGGCCTCACTTGGAATCTTCCAACAATCGTCAGACTTGACCTCCCCATATTTGTCCATTTTTTAAAGGGTTTGGTAACGTCATGCAGTAAAGACGGCTGAGCTGGAAGTGGGAAGACCCAGTATAAAAAAGTTGTTCACCTTTTGGCACATCCAAGACTCAGCTTTCACTGATTCGCATAGGTGGTTTGGCAGAGATTTTTACGCCAGATGCCCTTCTTGACACAACCCTGTATTTTATTGGGGACCGGCACAGGGAGACCCAGACCTAGGTCCCCTTGTAGCTACATAGTTTACATACTAACGTGAAAGGTCTTGCTTAAGGACTCACACTGGATTAGGCTCATTGTGCCCCTGAGTGAACTCTGCATGGCATTCCTACACCCAGGCAACTGAGGCTTCATCTCCAGCCATCCCTTTAGGATCTTTAAAAAGGGTTGGACAAATATAGTGAACAACGTTTACTGTCAACATTAACCATTTGGAGCCAAGATGTGCATTTAAACAGGAATTTGTGTGCATTTATCTTGTTTTCTTTAATGTCTTGTACATTTAATGTT
This sequence comes from Oryzias celebensis, assembly GCA_014656515.1. NCBI lineage: Eukaryota > Metazoa > Chordata > Actinopteri > Beloniformes > Adrianichthyidae > Oryzias > Oryzias celebensis. Next base: position 40,946,875 of record BNCR01000012.1, read on the forward strand.
TTAATACTTTGTTGAAGTCTAAAAAAATTATCAAACATTTTTCCAGATTCAACAAAATACCTTGATGTTGATTATTTTTTTACCAAGAAGAATTTAAAAAAAAAAGGTTGTTTCTATGCCATCAGTGTCCACTGTGTGCAGCGAGTGAGTTTTCTGAAATGGTCTTAGCTCTGAAAGGCACCCCCGTCACCAAATTAGCCCCTCACAGCTCTGTCAAAACACCATGAATACATCTCCATTGTTGTGCTGCATAATGCAACAATCTCATTATCACCTGATTAGAGTTTGACTCACCAAACAAGCTTCAGTGAGGTGGGTGCAAGGACTCACGCTGAGAGGAGGAAAGAGTCCAGGGCTGTGAGGATGCAGCGGTGGCCGGAGTCGGCACAGGTTACCTCTAAAAGCTTTTCTACCAGCTTCCAATTAGGTCTAATTGGATTGCCAGTTACCCTGCAAATGAGCTTGGCTAATAAGGTTTCCTGCTGTCAGACAACTGCATGCAAAATAATAAATAAATGTTGTTTTTGAGGTGGGATAATCTGTTGTTTTGCGCTCCATAAAGCTCAACCACAACACCAATTAAGCAGAGGTCTTGGCATCAACGGGAGAGAAAACGAACAGAGAGAAAGATGGGGGAGATGCCTAAAAGCAGGCGCACGACTAAAGGTGAAGGCATGAAGCATTTGTTTAATACTTAACTAAGTGCAGTTAAACAGTAACACTATCTCTTACAATCATGTCTCTTAAATTTTAACTAGTGAAGCATTGCTTGGATCCTTGATTTCAAACGGTTTCACATTTAAACCGATAAAGTGTCATCCTGTGCGAGTACATGGTTTTTACATTTCTCTATAGTAACGAGGTTATTGGGTTTTTGAGGAGGAGTATAGTGACCACTCATTTATTACTTTTGAGAGTAAAGGTGATCCATTTGGGGGGTTTGACAGTTTGGAAAAAAATGCTGCAAGTTTGAGTGTTGGGATTTGAAAGCTAAATATGAGTCAAAACGTCTACTGTTTATTTTGTTTATGAATAATGTTTTTGTTAGATTCACAATTTAAAAAAAATGAAATTCAAATGATTAAAAAAAGGATCAGTTAAGCTATTATTCATAAAAGAAATAGTGTCAGTTCTATGTAAAGAGAGTTGGTAAAGTATAAATAACTGAAAAGTTGAGAACAAGATAATGATAACTAATGTAAAGAAAATGAAAAATAAAACGCTAAAGCTAAACAGGAGAGTGTTTATAAGTTCACGTCCCTTGTGTCCTATTCTATATGCATAAGAGTTGATGTGTCAATAATTAAAAAATAACAATTGAATTATTTACAAGTGTGTGTGGATGCATGTTCATGTATTTTCCAATCAATGTCATGACTAATTTTTGCAATTGTGATTTATCTATATATAGATGTATATTTCTGCTGTTTGTTTAGACTAACGTTATTTTTGTTTTGATTGAAGGAAATAAACCATTTCTAATCCTATCTTAAGTCTCCACCCCTGTCAACTATTAATGAGTTAGCTTTATTGTTTGAAATTAAATGGTTGCCTAAAACTAAATCCTATTTCGCCTAAAGTTACAGACATACCAGGCATGTGTTTAGCTAATGGTGTTCACACTGGACAAGCAGGGTGGGACTTCTTCTTTTTTGTCTTTTTTAACCGTTTACTAGAGCATGTCCACCGCCTGTTGTTGGATAAGGATTGCTGCGAAATGTCGAAGTGGTGCAAATCTCACAAAACGGGCTCCAGGCTTTTTCTTTTAACACTGGAGCTTTAGCTCCACATTATTTAAATACTTGGGTTATTTCTTTAACCCACTTCTTGGGTTTTTCATGCTCGTTTCCCAGGCAGCGCAACGATCTTACCTTGGTCCCAAGGCAAGACCCTTCATGCTACTTCCTAATTTTGTAGCCATGGGAAACCCGAGTCTGGATGTCCCTGTCTCTGTCCCCAGCATGGATAAAATACAGGGTTATGTCAGAAAGGGAATAAGGCGTAAAAAAACTCTCTTCCATACCAAGTGTGCGGATCGATGAAAGCTGATTCATTGTGGCGACCCCTGACGGGATTTGCCAAAAGGTGAACAACCAATTTTTGGGGTTATGGTGGTTTCTGGTGGTTTATGGTGGTTTTACCCAATTAATGTTTTTTTCTGAGGTTTTTTTTTTTTTCCTGAGTTAATATGAAACTTAGGAAAGGGTTTGTCCTTTTCAACCTTGAAGTTGGGCTAAAAACACCCTATCTTAGATTATTTATGTGCTATGTTTTTAGTGTGCACTGTTGCAACCATTGTCGCCTGTGATGGCAGCATACCCTGCCACACCCACAACAAAATGTGCAGAGGGTGTGCTGGTTGCTACAGGTGTGGTTGAGGTCCTGCTCCTGGAGCTGTGATGTGAGACCTGGCCAAAGGGGGAAATGAAGCCACCACAGCTCTTTAATGCTTGAGCCAGGGAATTGGGCAGGCGCCATCTCAGAAGCCTCCAGGGGGGAGAAATCATGGACTTCTTTAATGTTGTTTAACTTTCTTTCAGTTTATTGCTATTTATTTGTTCTAATTTTGTACTTCTGTTTTGTTCTTTCTTTCCACTGAAGAAAACCAAGTTTTGTGTTTAGTTTTGTCTGTAGTCTTTTGTTAAATGTTGTTAGTTACCCCCCTCATGTTTTTCTAGTGGTCTGATCACCCACTATATATGTTCCCCTGTTGTGTCTTTGGTTAGGTCAGTTTCTTTCTGTTACTTGGTCTGTTCAGTTGGTTAAGTTAAAGTTCAGTTTGTCACCTCAGTTAATTCTGTTCTTTTGACCTCTTTTATGGGCCTAATTTGTAAATACCATGTTTTTGGAGAAAAATTAAAACTTTCATTTTTGATATATCTTCTGTTGTCCTCTTTGGCCGCTCGATTCCTCACATGTGGTGTCAGAAGCGGGATCAGTAAATGAGGACACAAAATTTTTTTTTCCCCCCTTTTTTCTTGACATCTGTTTTTTTTTGGAGTGCACCATGCATCGTGGAGGAAGAGTTGTGAGACCTCGGACGGAGAACAAGGACATTAACAGTGGACTTGGAGACCAGGAAGAGGAGCCGGAGGCTGGAGCTACAGGGGTTGCACCAGGTACTGAGGGTGAAGACGGGCATGAGCCAACATTGAAAAATCTAACGGATATTCTTCAGGCTTTCATGGGAAAGCAGGAGGCCAGAGACCTTCAACTACAGGAGGAAGCAAAACGACAAGAACATTGTTTCAAAGCTCTGCAGCACCAGTTTCAGCTTCTTCAAATGGAGGTGCAGGCTCGCACTTCTCCTCCTCCAGAACTCACATCATCAGCACCTGATCCTTCAGAGGTGTCTAGCATTGACAATCAACTTTCACAATCAACATCTGCTCCAGAATGTGAACCGACAGCACCTAGCCGACCTCAATTTTCTCAACAACCAAGCATGCAAGTGGACCAGATCGGATTGGGTTTTCCACCTTATTCCACTGCTCACTGGCAAAGGTTTCGGTCCTTGGAAGTTGGAGAGGATGAAAGACACCAATGGGCGGATCACAAGATGGTACCTTGCCATGCAGCCGTTCTGCTACAGTGTCAAGTACATCCCGGGCAAGAACAACGTAACTGCTGACTACCTCTCTCGCACTCCCAGCGAGAGTTTGGAAGGGGAGGGGAGTGTGATGGCAGCATACCCTGCCACACCCACAACAAAATGTGCAGAGGGTGTGCTGGTTGCTACAGGTGTGGTTGAGGTTCTGCTCCTGGAGCTGTGCTGTGAGACCTGGCCAAAGGGGGAAATGAAGCCACCACAGCTCTTTAATGCTTGAGCCAGGCAATTGGGCAGGCGCCATCTCAGAAGCCTCCAAGGGGGAGAAATCATGGACTTCTTTAATGTTGTTTAACTTTCTTTCAGTTTATTGCTATTTATTTGTTCTAATTTTGTACTTCTGTTTTGTTCTTTCTTTCCACTGAAGAAAACCAAGTTTTGTGTTTAGTTTTGTCTGTAGTCTTTTGTTAAATGTTGTTAGTTACCCCCCTCATGTTTTTCTAGTGGTCTGATCACCCACTATATATGTTCCCCTGTTGTGTCTTTGGTTAGGTCAGTTTCTTTCTGTTGCTTGGTCTGTTCAGTTGGTTAAGTTAAAGTTCAGTTTGTCACCTCAGTTAATTCTGTTCTTTTGACCTCTTTTATGGGCCTAATTTGTAAATACCATATTTTTGGAGAAAAATTAAAACTTTCATTTTTGATATATCTTCTGTTGTCCTCTTTGGCCGCTCGATCCCTCACATCGCCATTAAGGTAATTCTAGCAGATTCCAGTGGAATCCAGTGGAAGTTTATGTTCATGAAGTGTGTTCAATACCTGTGTGAAAAGCCCCTTTGCTCTGCGTCGGAATCAGCTGATTCATGTTGATCATCTAAGTTATTAAAGATTCACAGCATGTCAGAGCGCGTGATGGATAGCTGGACGGACGGACGGACGGACGGACGGATGAGCCTTGATACCTGCAGCCCTCTGTGGTTTTGCTCTTCCGTGTGCCAAAAAAAACACAGAAGCAGAAGGGTCTGGCTTAGTATGATACCAACCTACACTGAGTTAGCTAGTAATTATGATCTGAAATAAATGAAGACCAGAGCCTGAGACTTTAAAATGGGGAAGCGGCTAAAAAACACTCTGTGAAACAACCAAACCTTCCTGCGTGCTGACTTACCTGGTTCCTCATCCTGCAGCTGTATTGAATAAGAAATGTGCTAACAGTGTACCTTTGCCTCGTGGCAGGTGGAGCAGACCATGTCTTGGCAATCAAGCAGGTTCAGTGAATAGGTGGATAGATGGATTTTCATGTCAATTTTTGCAGCCATTGTACAAAAGTCTCCCTCTTGCTCCTTTCAAAATTACATTCAGCAATCATTGAGAGAAAGAGAAATTGTAATGCATTTATCAACCATGCCACATGAACACACCGCTTAATACACAAGCTGCAGGAGCCCCTAGGAGGGGGCGCCATGCACGCACAGCCTTTTCAGCCATATCAAATCTCCACACACCGTGGCAGCCAACTTTGGCCTTCACCACAGAGGCAAAACGACTTATCCTGATAATTACATTGGAATATAGAGATTGCATTGACCCAGGGCTAAAAATCTCCCGTTGCTAAAACTCCTGTGCGCTGCAGCAGGCGGGATGAGCCCAGCAAGACGGCTTCAGTCAAACTGTGTTTGATCCTTGTAAAAAGGAAGAAATCCAGCTTCAGGTACTTATGAGCTAGAAGAAAATGTACACATACTAGTGAATTTTTTTGAAAAGAGGGTGTTGTGTTTAATCCCCCAATAACGGCTAAAAAAACAACATTTCTTGGTTTCAAAAAATGTAAATTACTGTTGATTACAATAAAATCAATATATACTATTATTTCAAAGCTAATTGAAGTTGAAACGGCTCCCAAACTATATGAATTTGTGAGTTAAACTAGAAATACCTCTTATACCTATGGAAAATCACTATAAAGTGGAATGCAGTAAAAATATCTGAACAAAGTTGAAATGATAAACAGGCAATCACAAGGGTTTGAAAGCATAATTGAAACAACTAAAGATTTAGGACTTCTCATCCAGACAGGGTCAGTCAATGGGGCCCCACATGGAAACAAGCCCGGGGGAGGGGCATGTTGTGTACAATGTGGATCTTTTGCTACGTTTACGCCAGCCTACCAATAAAAATGCATAAATGCACATTTCAAACTTCCAGGTTTAAAAATGTTGCATTTACACGTAGCTACGGATGTTTTTAAGACTGCTTTTTGGGCTCTACATACAAAACAGGCATTAACTGAACGCACGCTGAAAGTTAAACCCATTTGAAGATGAATCATGAAGAGCAAATTAAAACATTGTGGTTTGTGCCCAGCCGGAATTCTATAACGCCAAGTCTTTCATTTATCGGAATAGAGCTGAGAGAAAAAAAAGTTAGAGTTAGATTTGCACTACTTTGGCATTTCGCACCAAACCTCTTCCAACTGTAGATGGCGGACATGTGCTAGTATCAGGCGTCCAGTGTGAACTCCCTATGCTAAAAGCATCACATGTCCAGTGTGAACGTAGCATAGCAACAGTCAAAGGTTGTTGACTTGATAACAGAGTTCTTAAACCTAACTGTTGGAGCACAGAACATCATCAGCCTGAGCTGGATGTAGTTTGGTGTACTGTGACTTACAGTTTGAGCTCTCGAACTACAAGGGTTGGACTTTGTTCTTTCCTGGAGTTACCCCTTGTTGAAGGGGATGAGCAGGACTAACTTGGAGCTTTGAGCCAGCATTTAAAGGCGTTTCCTGCTCTATGACATTGTGGGATAGGTGCTCGTTGAAAAATGGTGTGAAAAATCCAGATGAGATTTCAATGCAGCGCTGATGGATGCTGGCTGCTTTGGAAAGGCCTTCGTCACATTTCAGGGGTTTGACCTGTACTGGTGCTTTGGATTTTTGGGTCGTCCAGGCCTGTGGAGGGTCATAGACAGGAGTGCCTGCAGCTTAAAGGCAGCGCAGGTAGGTTACTTGTGTGGCATAGGATTGTTGTGCGTGTGGTAAATGTATTATGAAGTAATGACGTATGACACTTATGACATACTGGTGATGCTGTTGTATGCCGGCCTCATGCTAAACTTTAGTTGTTAGAAAGGTGTATATACTGGTACGGTGCGGTTCAGTTAATTCTGGTGAGTGTTTCCACTCACTTAACCCTCGTTTAACTGCATTGCGCATGCATAGACCACTAGCGTGTCATTGTAGTGCGATGACTAAAGCAACAACAATGGCGGTCATCTAGCCGCTGGTCCTTTATTGCTTTAATTCTGGTGCATCGTGTATAACAGGAATTTGATGTTTGAAAGATGTTTTTGGGTGGCTAAGATGAATACTGAAAAGAAACGTTAGCTTAAATGAGCGCTATATTGGCGCTTTCTAACGTTGTCATCAATTTCTGCCAATCAAAGGGTGACTACAGCAGCTCCGCCCCAACTCTTCCACTTTTCAATGGACCTACAACCAATGTGGCCCCCGACCAGGTACAGTTCTGTACTGTTTAATGCATCCAATGGAAACGCTCAAAACGATGGACCGGACCAAACCGGACCGTTCACCAGACGAGGCTTTAGCCATAAGGCGTGAAGGAGGTTGTGATAACTGTGGTCAGACCCTGAAACTGGACAAACAGGAACCCCATCACAGCTGGTCAAATCTGAGACCAGTATTTCACAATAAAAGTCAGGTACAGAGGAGTCTACACGGGTATGGAAAAATGAAATCTTCTTATTCAGATTTGACTCCTTCCTTGTTTTAAAATTCAAATGATCGCTGCTTCCTACATGAACAGCTAAACTTGTCTGGAATAATCTCACCCAGATGGTCTCGTCTGAATCTGTAACTTTTGGTTTCCTGATGGGAGAGGTTTGTTATTTCCCTTTCTGCCATGCCTCACTTCTCCCACATAAACATCTAAAAAGCAAGGAAATTAAATATTTCAGCTCAAAATCAGTTACTATCCTCATTCACTTGCGCAAAAACTGTGCACATGCTGTCAGCTCAGACTAAATCTGCAGCTGTGGATCCCTGCCTCAGTGTCAGATTAGCTGTGAGATGTTCGGTTTCCCTCTGTTCCGAACATTCGCGGCTGCATGGCTCAGAGCCACTAAATGAGGGGCAAATAATAGTCAAGAGACAAGCTCTGCCTATGTGTTTAGCGGTAGCAGTAAACAAAATGAGATTACTGAGGAGAGAAGGCAAATCTCTGCATTTGATTTACTCTGGCTTAGCAGCGTAAACAGAATGTCAAACTGCTGCTATGAAAAGGTAGCACAATGTGTATTTGACTAACAAGTGAGCAAAGTTTTTCTTCTAGCTGTTCATGAAATTACCAAAATGATGTCACAGTAATTGGAACTTGGTTTGAAAAAGAAACAAGAAAAAGCAAAAAGATTATGACTTGTTCTTCTCTGTCGGTTTTTGTTTTGAAAGATTTTACTGTAAAATTTACAAGTAGTACAAATAAATAACACAAGGAGATTCGCCTAAATATGGGTAAGTAGTAATCGAGTACAGTTACTATGCAATACACAGGATTCCTGTCATTTCTTTTCCCCAATTTCTGATGACAAATGTATTTAAAATATTTCTCTTTCTGTCCGCAGATGAAAAATTTTTAGACGCTAATTTAACGTGAGTAATTCAAGGACCCACTTTGATGAGAATAGTGTTTTTAACATCTTCTCGCTGCATTTTTCTGATAATGGCGGCCATATCTAAAGAAAAATATGATTAAAATTGAATTTCTGAGTATTTCTTTATTAAAATCACAGTGAATCAGAAGCTAGTTTTAAAAAGAGGTTCTTTGTAATGTAGAAAAGACATAATATAGAAAAGGCAGGTCACAAGCTCCCTCCTCCACTCCATTCTGATTCATCCACTTGTGAGGGGCTATAAGCTAGCAGGAGAGCACGTAAACAGATAGATGACGAAAGGCTTTCTTCATGCCAATAACTCAGAGACAAATTTCTATTGAATTCCTGCTGCTCTACAGAAACGATGTTGTGCTTCTTCAAGACAGTCTTTAAAGACCAGGTGCCCTGGCAGTGAGTTTAATCCAAATAAAAGACAACATTTTGAGGATGTGGGGGGAGGGGGGCAGGAAGTGGAGAAAAGATAGTGGATTCTCCTCATCCTTTCCCTGATGGAAAGGGAAAAAAAGGCGTCTCGCCGACTCCTAAGTTGACAGTTCAGACGAGGGCGTGGGCTTCCGGCGAGGAAAAGGAAAGAGAAGTGCAGAAGAATCTGTGAATGCACTTCTATTAGAGCAGTGGTTCCCAAATTGGGGGTAGTTTTACCCCTGGAGGCACTTGAAAGCTCTCCTGGGGTTCTTTAGTTAAAAAATGCTCATAAACAAATATTAGCACCAAGAAAAGGGTTAACTATTTTTAATTCATTTTCCTATTGTGTAAATGCCATCAATGATTTTGACAGTACACATTTTGGTACTTTTTTGGTATTTTGGCTTCTTTGTTTGTTTTCTTGCAAAAATGTTTATTTCCTGAAAACAACAGAGTTGCCGTGTGCTGGTAAGTGGATCCTAGTAAGACAAAACCATCTACTTTGTTGATAAAAAGGTTGAAAACCACTTTATTAGAGCATTTAATGGGACAATTACAGGAGTTGTACACAATAATGATGCTTAAATGTGACCCACAAAGGTGTGTGTGTGGGGGGGGGGGGGTTCCTAGCAGGAAGTCCTAATTTGGATATAATTTATACCAAGGTGAAATCACTGATCACGTCTAAAGCTGTATGCAGATCATTATGATTTGAACTGTTAAGGTTTGGAGGTGGAACACCCCCCTCTCTCTGAGGAGGTTCATTCTCCACCCCAGTTGGAGGGAGATGAAGGCATCACAGTCCACTCCTCACAAAAGAAGCACTTCCTCCAGGCCTAATGGCCTCTGAGCCACAGCTTTTGTCCCCTGATTAGCCGGCCTATTCAGGGCTCAGCCTCCTAATTGCGTAGCCTGTTTAGCTACCCAGCATTACAGTAGGAATTAATGAGACACAATTATTGCACCTATAGAAGATCTCCCATTCCTGGGACCACTCCGATCAACGGGGAGAGCCCGGCGCATAAAAACCTCCTTGAGCCTCCTGTCAAAAAAAAAAAAAAAAAAGCTGAGCTCAAGGAACCCAACCCCCTTTCCACTATGCAGGAGAAGAAATACGTGTATTTATTTGGAGCTATCTCATAATTAGGCCCTAGAGTGGATGAGGGAGGGAGAGCAGGAGATGGGAGAAGGAGAGAGGGCTGTGGGGGTGGAAGCAGCATTCAATGGAAAAAGAGACCCGCTGATACAAAAGGCAGAAGAATGACAGGCTCTGCAGTGAAACCTGCTCACTGAATCCAGGAGCAGGGCCATGGAAAAGATGGATGGACGAGAGGGGGCAGGGAGAGCCAAGACCCAGACGAACAGTTGCAGATAAGATTTCATCTTTGTGAATTTGTGAAGTCCAGGAGGGGATGTGGGCCCACTAATCATCATTTGTTGTATTTTTTATTAATCTATAGTAGCCTTAATAAAACAATGTCACATACTTTCAATTGAATTTTTACAATGGGAAATGTTTAAATGAGTCTTGTTGAGGAAAAGCAGAAGAAAAAAGAAACTCTGCTTAAATGAAGTTTGGTAAATACTCTTACTTTTTTGCTAGTCCATTCATCTATCCATCCAGGGGGTGAGTGGGTTGCTGGTGCCTATCTCAGTTATCTCAGTTATTGTTGGGAGAAGATGGGTACAGCCTAGCTAAGTCACCAGTCTGTCGCAGGGCTTTTGTTGTGGTACTTTTAATTTAAAGTCAATGCTTCCTGTTTAAAGCACATTTATTTAGTTTTTATTCATAAAATTAAGCATTTTGGCATTTCGCACAAAGCCTCTCCAACTGTAGATGGCGGACATGTCCTGGTATCAGGTATCTAGTGTGAACTCCCTATGCTAAAAGCATGTTTTTGAATGAAAAAAAAAGTGGAAATGGTCCAAACCATCACTATACCACCACCGTGCTTGACTGTTGATTACAACTTCATTTCATGCCACGTTAGTTTGACTCCATTTCAAGATTCAAACCTTAAAGAAATTCTGTTTTGTGTGTCAACAAACTATTTGTCCAAATGCTTCAGGGACAGTCCAGGTGTTTTTGTTTTTATTTAAAGTTATTTTCCTCAAAGTTTCTCTCCAATCATCCAATGGTCTATTGTAAAGCGTCCCAAGTGGTATTTTAATTATGATTATGCTGTTCTTAGCCAAAATTTAAACTGGAGTTGTTTTCTAGCGTACAGTTTCTGTAGAGCGGCAGTAGTTTCTTAGAAATTCACCTCTGAGTTGTGTGACTTTGGGCACAAAGCTACTCCACCTCCCCTTCCCGTCACCTAACTGTTTACACAATCTCCTGCTAGCTTACAACCCCTCACACCCCCAACCTAACAACAGCGTTGCAACAAAACAGGCCAGCAATTCTGAACCTAACCAGCTATACAGTATAGAGCCAGATGCCAGCTTAGATGAGGAAAACAAAGACATACATGAATCTATTTGTGTACAAGCGCATGCATCAGAATGGAGCGGAGCTTGGCCCGGTCAGTCTGTTTTTTACATCAAAAATATATATATATTTTTTAACCACAGTATTTTGTCTGCCGATTTGAATAAAGAAATAGTCAGAAATGCATTTTTAGTATGAGTGTCTTTAAATATGTCCTCCATCATCAGAAAAATGCCTCAAGAACATGTTTAAAACCCCAAAAATACTGAGTGGGTCTTTAAATTGGAATCTGTTTTGCATTTTTTGTTTTGCTCTTTTACTGGATTTTGAATAAAAATCTGATATAGACATTGATCCCTTTAAAAATAGACTTTGTCAGTGAGTTTTTTTTCCCCCAGTTAAGTTCACATTCACCTGTGAAGAGTAATCTACTGTAGTAATTTCACCCACAAATGCTGCTGTTAAAGGGGATGCTGTTGACTCCAACATTCATTTGACAAGTTTTCAGTGGGGCTGCTACTGCTGCATTATTGGAATGTTTCTTTTCTTTCCCCGATTAAACACACACACACACAAACACACATCAACCCCTCGGTTACAGCGGCTGAGCTCGGTGCCACAGACTGTTAAAACTCCAGTACATTAGCCTCGGTGTTATTAGCAGTGGGAGCCTGGCTGTCTCAGGCCAGCTCAGAGCGCTTTACCTGAATGGCCTTTGTTTTCCCTGTGACTGCCCCCCCCCACAACCCCTACCTGCCTTTGAGCAGGTAGCAGCCTGAAGCGCTTTCCAGCCTGGATCAGGCCCTCCTCAGGTTTCCACACTTTTCTGAAAAATAAAAGATGGGGAGGGGGGAGGATAAAGAAAAGAGGAGAAGAGCCACTGTGACATATAATACAGGGAGGTCAGAGGCCCAGGTGAGCTTAGCGTGTAGCCTGTCAATCACACATCATCCTGCAAAGCCTGGGGGAGGCCCACCCCCTGCAGTTTGACTGCCGGCTCTGCTCGACCTCTGGAGCTCGCCTCACCTCTGTCTTTCATGTCACATTACAAACAGACTCAGACTTAGACGGAGCTCCTACTCCTCACTTTTCCAACGCTGAGAATCTGTTCGCTTCAACAGCAGCAGCCTTTATGCAAAAACCTTTTTGCACTCTGTTGACCTGAAGTATGTGGAAAAAGCACATAAGAATGCGGCCGCAGTCTTTCCTGATGGAACAATTAGCCTAGCAGCACAGTGAGCGCACTTTACATTGTCTGGAGATGCCGATCTTAATGGTGTCGCTGGCTGATAAGACGGTCTTCAGTCGAGATTAGTGGAGATAACATCAGCGGCTGGAGAGTCGAAGGTTCATTAAAGAGCGCCTCACCTGTCTGAAACAATTAGGGTGGGAAAAAAACTGTCGCCCTCAAAGCAGCTCGATCCACTTTAGTTATTTCCACAACAACGCCCTGATTTCAACTGATCCAAACAGCGTTTGTTGGAGGGCGAGTTTCATCCGCCGTTGCACAATGTTCGATTTGATCAGGAATGCAGGTGTTGCATCAAGTACAAAAAAAAGCTTGACTTGCTAAAACTATTAACCATCAATTTATCGCTGATGCAGAAAGCAATGTCAGGAATTCTTCTGTTTGGCTACAGAGTTTGCATGTTGTGACTTTAAGCATTTAGAGCTAAAAACTTGGTTCTTGTTCGGGGTTCAATCCCGAGTCCCGATCCAATCCAAGAGTGGATTGGATATCTGGATCTATGCATACGTACATCTATCCATCTTCTTGACCCAATATATCCCTCATGGGATCAATGGGTTGCAGGGGCCTGACCCAGCTACTGTTGGGCGATGGTGGGGTACAACCTGGACACACACAACAACAACCTGCACACCTAGAGGCCCCTTGATCTTGAAAGAGAGCTCTGATGAATGATGCATGCATGGATGGATGGATGGACGGACGGACGGACGGACGGACGGAAGGAAGGAACTTTTAGGGTTGTTTTCCCATGAATTCAGTTTTGTAAAGCCCAGTTTCAGTCACATTATATTTAATGGAGTTGACAATAGTTGACAACACAATAGAAATGATTCTATTACACAATTTTTTCACACACGAAAACTACTTAGATCCTATAAAGAACATCTTAAAGTAGAAGTTGCTAAATGTGGTCGGGATCTATTGGCAGCCTTTCTACCGACTGTTAGCGGTAACACCACAGTGAGAAGGGGCCCATAGGCCCACGAGAGATCAAGACACATCCTCTGATGGTGTGGGATTTTTCTGTCAATAACATATTGCAATAATTTATGTGCCACTTTTTTTTCACTGCAATAATTTAGCTGAAAAATTGGGAGCAATATATATTCTGTAAGGTAATGTTTTCTCCTAGAAATGTGCGTGAATTTTTCTCCTGCAAGCAACAAATGAAGGTGTGAAAGTTTTAATGACAAGAAAACATTGCCATGACCTCAAATTTTCAGACCTGAACAGGAAAAACCAGACAAAATACGACCTGACACACTTTGGAGCATTTCATCTGCAGCCTCACGGTCGAGGAGGTGCCTTTTTTTCCTGCAACAAAAATGTTTAATTTTCCTCTCAAATAATGTCTCTCATAGTCGTCAAAAACGTTCGTCATTTGACTGACGAATGCACAAAATAACACGCGTGCAACTGTGTGTTTGAATGCAGGCAAATGTGAACATGTGTCAAACAACTTTCCAAACGTGCAATCGTCGGGTTTCACTCGCGCACTGATCAGCTTGCGTGTGTGTGTGGAATTTTGAAGGTGTCTTCTCACTCCCCCAGCTCCAAACAGGCCCAGAAAAACATGTCTCGCCTTAGTGCTGCCGAGCAACCGTTCATCGGACCTCCGTTTCTGGATTAGTACAGTAGTTTCAGCTGAATTTGGTACAAGTTTCACAGATAAAATCACAGTGTTAGTTACAGAGTAATACGAATGTAAACAGTAAACAAAAAGAGTACAGAAAAATGAGCTAAAACTATTTTTAAATAACGGCGTCTTCAGCTGTAACTTTAAAAAACTTGGCCTGGAGACATATGCTACCAATGGTTTAGAAATTCAATTCAAAACAAAAATTTGAAGTTCAATTCTAAAATGGATACGTAGCCAAAGTAAAAGAGATAAAAGCCATTTGAAACTATGTTCACATCCAGCTCAACAGCATGCATTCAAGTCCATGTAAACGGGTTTCAGCCTTCTGCATTCAAAACTCTCATGTTCATGTGTAGCTATGCAAGTTTTTACAACCATTTTCAGGCTCTATGTACAAAACACAGCCATTGAACACCCGTAGCAAATTAAGCCAGGTAAAACTTTGACCAAGCGGACGCAGATTTAATAGCGGTGGATGGAGTCCCTTTTAAATTACAAAAGTGCCAACAATTTGAAAATTATGATGAAGAAATTCATTATTGGCATTTGTGCCTGAATTATATGACAGCAAGTCTTTCCTGTATTGTAAAAGAGGTGTGCAAAAAAAAGTCTGGAGTCAGTTTTGCTAAAATTGTAGCGCTTCGACATCTAGCCTCTTCCAGCTGTAGATGGCGGACATGCATCAGTGAACAGTAGACAGGAGAAACTCCTCCCCGCTTGTCTAGTGTGAACACCATGGGCCATTTATCTGTTCAAGAATGCGTGTTCTTGAACGCGCATGTCATGCCCAGTGTGTCCGAAGAATCACTAGTTCCTGTTAAAAGCTTTGCAGCAGCATTTTGTTCCAACTATAAGAAATTATCTGTGGATTTAAAAGAAAACTGCAATAGTATGAACAAAAGGAGATGAAAGTAGGAATTACAATCTCCAGGTGATTTTTGGTTACCATTTTCCTTAGCTTAGAAATGTTTCGCCAGCGATTAAAAAACATTTTTGACCAAGGAGCTTGAATGATTTTCAAAGAACATTGATCAGACAAACACTATGCCAAGGGTAGGGTTTTGGCGAGGACCCCTTTGCACCTATGTGGTTTTTGTAATCAGGGGCAAATATTGATTAGGTTTTTCAATACAAGACAATTTAGTCATTCATCTATCTTAAAAAACTCTAAAAGAGCAATACAATTGGATGTCATCAGCATAGAAATGGACAGACAATTTTGAAAGCACTTGTGATAAAGAGGGTTAATGTATGAAAGACATAGGATTAGGCTTAGAACTGAGAAAAGAAAGCATTTTATTACATCCTCATTTGCAAAATTGAAATATGTAACAGAAAAATAGTTGAAATAAGCTGGAAAGTTGGCTTTCATTTTTTTTAATCACAACATACCTGCTTTTATTTGCATTTTCCCCACAGCCCATTTTTTTTCTTTATGATTTGGGTTGCACATTATCAATTCAAATGACTGTTTTCAGCTGGAGGTGCCTTTGAGTGTTTACGTGGAGGTTGGGAGATGGTGGAAAGGAGGAGGCGATCTACTCCGCAGAGACGTGGAGAGGCGGGAAGCTAGCAGCAGCTAAGGTCGCGAGTGTCCCACATTGTGGCTTTGGGGAAACCTGAAGTTGGAAGTTTGTTCTCGCCGACACACATTCCCACAAACACCAGCCACCCTGGAGTCTCGCAGTTCCCCCAGCTCCTCGCAAATGTCCAAGAGATTGAAGTATCGTCTTTACAACCAAAAAAATGCTTCCACCTGATCCGATTTGTTCGACTGCATCACTTGTAGTGTTTACAAAACAAGCACGGCGTCTGCTAATGAGCAGTGTGGATGGGATGTTGCTCATCCTCTGATGTGCACACGGAGAGGGATGGGGAGTTTGATCGCAGCTCGTCCAAGAATTGGTCGCCACAAGGTCGATTGTGCTCCACACATCTGTTGCCTCACTGTTTCACCATCACTCTCCTTCTGAACACGTTTTCTCCACCTGCAGACCTCGCCGTTCGCTCTAATTCGATCTCTCCTTCCCTCTGCCTGGCAGTGATCCTTCGCCGCGCCATCTGTTTTTCTCCTATATAGGTAGGAACAGGAAAGAGAAGCTGGTTAACAATATTGATCATCTTATTGTGAAAGGTTAAAAAAAAGGCCAAAAAAAAACGGTAAATGTTAAACTAGACGAATACATTTGAGATTAATTGGAAGCTACCATTTCTTCACAGGGGGGTGAGTTTGCCTCAGGAAAATAAATTGCCAAAAACATTAAAAGCCGATGCTCTCCCCGTTAAAGTCAGATTGTAATGATGAAGGATATACTGTAACTTGTGAAATGTTGGTTAACACTAGGGCTGTTAAAGTGTTAAGACATGCGAATAATCCAAGAAAAGTAACACGCTAATACATATTAAAGCAATTTTATATATATTTTATATGTGCATATATTCTAATCGTCACAATTGTTTAAAAAAGCATCAATTCAGAGAGAAAGTTCACCTCTTACCGCTTGTTTTTGTCTAGATCATAAAGGAAAAGTTTGTTTTAAAGAAGCATGCACATCTAGAACATTGTGACTGGAACTTCTTCCGGAACACCCAGCAGCCAATCAGGTTAAAGTATTCACCCGGATCATTTAAAGTCCAGAAATATAACGTTTGTTTCTTATGTCTGTATATCAGCATCTTTGTTTTCTTGGAGTAATCCTGCAAACATTAAAGTCTTTACAGTTCTGCCTATCTTACTGTTGATGGGTTTTATGCACACAATATAAACTTTTGAGTTTACACTTTATAAATGTCTCTCTGGCCTTTTTTTGTTCAAAAACACTGATTGACCTATACTGCTAAAACAAGCATTACTGAGAAAATCAGAATCAGCTGATTTACATTGACTGATGAAAGACTTCACTACTGTAAAGTTTTCCATATCAGCTGCTTTTTTTGCACTCCGGAATCAGGAATTGCGTTAATTGTGTAAACGGTTAAAGAGTTACGGTGATCGAAAGAATGCAAATACTAGAGCTAAAGCTCCAGTCTAAAAGTGGTAATATATTCAAGAAGTGGTCCAATTGTGTCTGAGCATCTCTTTATTAAGCTTGGTAAAAAAAAAAGATAAATAAATAAAAAGAAAAATGCTGAATTATCACCTTTTTGATTCAAAGAAGGCTTTCTTTTGCCCATATGCTCTAACCAGATGGCGGGTCTACAGTTCCGTGGTGCCATCTATGTTTTGTCAGGCTTTATCTCTGGAAACACTCAAGCTTTATCCGTTATTTGTCTGTGTGCGTGTGTTTCCTGCACACAGCTCTCTGAAGACTTGCTTCCAGGATCAAGCGAACAAGTTACATGCTGTCTACAGGAGAGGAGATAAACCTGACTGGCGTGTCAAATATCAGCAGTCACAAGAACCAAATGCACATCAAGCACAAGCTAGATTCTTGTCGTTGAGGCCAACTCCAAACCGCATAAATTGCATATTTTGTTTTTTTGGAAAATAATTATTTGAAGTTGACCAAAATGAGCAAAAAATGCACAATTTATGAACAGTGGAAACTTCTTACCAAAACAACCTGTTTAGATTTTGGATCAAAAATGTATCATCATAGCTATGCAAAAACATCTTGTGCCTAGTATTTCCGTAAAACGATTAAACCAGACAGTAAAACTTTTTCAAGAAAATACATGTTTTTCCAACTTTGTTTGGACACAGGTTGTGTTTTTAGTGAGGCTAAAAACAATATGTCAAAGGTCAAACATTTCCCATCTGCTAGCTTAGCCTCTTTTGTTACTTGTGTGATACATTGCACCAACAACAGCCCTATCGTATCATCAGACTTAAGGTGTTTGATATGCTTTCTGTCATGAGAACCGGAAGAAGTAAACTGTGTAAACATGGACCCACTTAAACAATCAACTTAATTGCTGTTTTTTTGTGAGAACAGACAGGATATGGGCCTCAGGCAGCCTGACATGTGGCAAAAATGCTGCTAGCTAGCAGAAAATTTGAATCCCTGAATAATCAGACACAATCATAGTTTCAATTAGTTGGTTGCCGAATACTTTTCTCAAACATGAAAATTAGTTTATTCCAGTTTTTATAGCTATTTATCAAATTCACCACTAACTATCCAAAAACATGCTTCATAGGTTAATTGGTTACTCTAAATTCTCCCTAGGTGTGGATGTGAGTGTGTGAATGTGGCCCCTGCGACAGACTGGCGACCAGTCCAGGGGTGTCCCCTGCCTTCGCCCATGAGTAGCCGGGTTAGGCTCCGGCAGCCCCGTGACCCCGAAAGGGATAAAGCGGTTCAGAAAATGAATGAATGAATGAATGACGACTAACTATTCATTTCATTCTGTTGGGATTTTAGCTGTAATTCATTAAACCACACAAATATGTCACATATTTTAAATATTAGTGACCAAAAAAAAAAAGTCAACTTCCTGTACAAGACAAGTTTCAAAACAAAAGTAGGTCCGCTCTGTCCCGTCCAAGAAGAAATGTATGCAAATTTTATTAATATAGATAAAGTTTAGGCTCAAATACAAAAAGGTTTTGTACAAATATTCACCTCATGTGTCGCAAATTCATAACCCAATACTGTAACAGTAAAATCTGTCCAACACAAGAGGGGTCCAGCTCTTATCTAATTGCTCAGCTGCTAGACAGGACATGACCAAAAAAAGAAAAAACTAATGTAAAGCCAGGTCAGTTCACTTTGTGACCACCAGGTGTTTTCTTACACAAGAATGGAGTCCTCGCCTCTAGTGAAGTTTAGGCTGTTTCTGCCAAATGTCCTTTATGTTTAGGCACAAACACAGGGGGAACATATTCTGGCAGGGGATAACTACTTTAGCATGACACCTGGTGTCTGTGGTGTATGTGTTGTGTAGTGATGGCCAAGAAATGCTCATTTGATCACACTAACTCTGTAGGGTGCCCCAATTTTTGCACACGCCATAATATTTTTAGTTTATTTTTATTTTGAAAGGGTAGATGATGGAAATAAAGCCTAATTTTTGGACATATTAAAAGGATGTCTCATCTGTAAACTGATGCCTTTAGGATGTCTTTTTTCAAATTTACATTGGGTTTTTCATGCTCAATAATACAACAATTTACATGGGGTGCCCAAACTTTCCATCCCCACTGTAGCATTTCAACTTCATGTGGCAGCATACGCCAAAGAACATTGTGCTGAGGAATCTGTGGGAAATTTTGGGTTGGATCCCGAACGCATCTGAGAAGGGAGCATTGCAAGCAGATGGGTGATATTGAGAAGACGGCTACAGAAAAAGGAGCAACAAGAAAACCATTTCCTGATGGAGGTGCAGAGAAAGCCAATGACGAATGAGAGGATTTTGAACATGGATTGTTGAGCAAAGATGGAAAGGTGCAGATGTCTCCAGGAAAATGATTGGCATGAAAGTGAAGATCATTTTTGATACAAAGATTGACGATGTTTCAAAAAGAAAAAAAAAACTTTTACTGTGCTAATCAGAACAGAATACAAAACAACCTCATCATTTCAATCATCCTGAAATGTTCATCTGGTGTTGTCTGCATTTTGTGACTGAATTTCACCGCAAAGTGAACCCATTAACCATCACCATTCTGTCTGTGATGGAATTAACGTCGGTCTCTAATAAAAGCCAGGACGGCTGCCAAATATTTGGAATAAACACCGGGGCTACTATTAGAAGACAATTTGCACCACATGATTTCAGCAAGACGAAAGAGTCAGCAATAAGCCCATCAGTCAGTCAGACTTTATCAACCGCGCTCACAGTAACTCTGGAACTTGTTTGTAACTTGCTACACGTTAGCAACGATAGCGTATTAACCACACCTGTAACTCCCAACCTTGTTAGGAACACGTAAAAATCCCAGAGTCTGACAACGCTACGTCAGCATGTTATTATATTCACAAGAACTCTCAATCTTGTTTGCAAGTCGTAAAGACAGCAGACTGGCATGTTGATGCCGTGTAACTCAAAATAGTTTTGACATACAACCATAATTAATCCATGTGTGAGACACTTTGGATTATAAGGCATAATGTCCTTTTTGTGGGGAAAAAAAATAAGGTTTTTATGTGTGCCTTAAAGTGCAGAAAATACGTAATTCTGACAAATAGAATGACTGAGTAATATCTTTTTTTTCATCCACAGAAGTCTATGGAATTTTTGGTTTCTTGGAGCTAGTGGGTACTTACTGTTTGGAATGCAAAGAGGGGGTGTCACTCAGTCCACTTCTTATATACAGTCAATGATTTAGACGTTTGTTACTCTTTTGTCTCCACCAATTACTGACTATTTCCTTTGTCCTTGTCTCCGTCAGGTTTTTTGGTACCATGTTAGGACAACTCTCCATTCTCTCTGACTTTATGGCTCCTGCTTTGCACTCACAATGAGAAAAGATTTACTGAGGGCCTCTGTCCCCCCAGCAGGAGCCTGATTAGAAGGGCCGGCTTTGTTTGTTAGGGTAATGGACCCTAGGTGAGGTAATACGCAGTACGCTCCACCACCTACGGAGCCCCCAACCCAACGAGAAAGGGAGATGCTGATGGGGGCTGGTGGGTGCTCGGGTCCCTCCAAAAATCTCCTCCACCTGAAAGTAATTACCAGGCCAGCCATGAGCAAACAAGCCCCATATGGAGAGCCTGTAGTGGGGGCTGACTGGAAGCTGGGGAGCCCTCCTCCAGCTCTTAGGAGAGAGGAGGCCTGAGCAAACATGGCTAATGAAGTCTTAACAAGCCGCCCGGGGTTAGCGTGAGCCTGCTAAATGCCACTGAGGCTCTTGGAATTGTGTCCAGCAGATTGGCCAAATCTCCTCCAAGCTTTCCTTTACAAGATAAACTTGCATTAGCATATCTCTGCCCCACCATCTTTGAGGGACGTCCAGGGTCTGGCGAGTAGTCCCCACTTGTGGGCTTCCTTTTCTTCAGCGGCGCCACTTGATTCCGACAGACTCTGAGTCGCTTCAAATCTCAACATGATTGTGGATTTTATTCATTGGTCCTGGAGTGCTGCTCTTCAAAGGCTTCGGCATTTCCTCCCAGCGAGCAAGGACAGGCTAGCAAAAAAAAAACAGATGAGTCCGCTCCCCCAGAGTAAATCATTACCATCGCTCCATCAGCACCCATCCCTCTCTCCCATTTTTTTATTTTATTTTTTTTTTTATCCTTGTCTGTGCATCTCAAATTCCAGGGTTTATTATTGGAAAAATATCCCACCGTTCAAAGCGTGCCCAAGCTGACATACCTCTGCGGCGCTGGCAGCCTCCTAATCAAAAGAAAACAGCCATTAACAGAGCTCGCCACTTGATATCTCACACCAGCCGGTCACTCTATCAATCTGTTGTCTTGCAGGAGAAAAGAAAGCTGCTACACAGGAACTTTAATGCCTTCAATGCTGCATCAGATAGCTGGAAGATGAGTTTTTCTTCCTGCATCCTCTCCATTCAAATGCAGCAGAAAATGTGTGTTTGTGTGAGCAGGCAGGCGTGTCCACGTCTGAGGAAACAAAATGCCTTTTGAGAAACCTCTTGTTAGTGAAACAGAGATCAGGTTTCCAACAGATGTGGGAAGTTTTTTTTTGTTTTTTTTTAGCCAGAGGCAACAGGATTTGCTTTATGAGGCAACAATTGAGCGTTAATTAAAAATGTCCTACATTTATTCAATCCAAAACACACTTTTAAATTTAATTTGACTTATGTGTAGCAGCAATTTAAAAATGACCAAAAAAGAGGAGAAAAAAATACAATTTTAAAAATGTGAAGCTGCTAAATTTGACCCTATGGGTTTACCAGGGTTATGTTTATTGGACCAAAACAAAAAAAACACTTTTATTTTGGTCTTAGAAACTTAATTTGGCTTTCTTTTTTTTTTTTTTTTTGATCATTTGGGGTAGCAGCAATTAACAGCTAAAAAAGAACAAGAAGGAAATGTTAAAAATGTCCAGGATTCAAGTTTTTGGACCAAAATTGATCAACATTAATTTGAACCCTTTTTTTGTTTGTTTCTTTACTTTGGGAAGTACCAATTCACTATAGCAAAATAAATGAACGAAAAAAGCATTTTAAAAAATTTAAATTAAGATAAAAAAGTGTCCACATTTGGATTCTGCAGGATCTAATTTATTGGACCAAAATGATGCCTTATATGTCCTGTCCTACAGGAGTCTGCATAAAATGTACAGAAATCTTAATAAAAGAGGTGCAATTTCTGCCTAACTTTTATTATTTGAAAGAAAAAATGAAACCTTCAGAAATCCCCGTTGAGCTCCTTCATATGCGTGTTTCTCCTGCGGACAAAGGGTTACGGTTATTATATTTTAAATAAACTCAACAAAATTCACATTTTCCTCAATAAATGGTTTTATTCTGGTGAAACTGATCAGAAGTTTGTGTTTACAGATGGCAAACAATTGTATACAGTGTCAGACTACAGCTGCAGGTCATGTGTAGACTCTATGCTTCGTTCTGCTTTTACTTGTGATGGCATTTTGGATTTGCTGTGACTGGTGCTCTCGCCTGACAGCGAAAAGGCCCTGGCTGGGTCTTTTTTTGTGAAGTTTGCATAATTTACGGGTGCATGTGTTTTCTTGGGTTTCCTCAAACAGTCCAAAAACAGGCTTCATGTGTTAGTTGGTGAGCCTAAATTGTTGTGCATATGTGGTTCTGAAACAGACTTCTTACCTGCTTAGGCTGTACCACGTACAGGAGCTGGGATAGGCTCCAACAACCCTGTGACTCCATTATGGATTCAGTGGGTTCAAAAGATGGATGAACATTTGGAAAGCCTGCATGATTTGTTTAGCGTGATATTTTTCTCCCTACCTTAGACGCACATTTTTTGATTGATCCAGTGTCATCTTCATTCTTGTTTTTAAAATGCCTGAAGTAAAGTATTTCACCCTTCTATCCTAAAGCGACTAAAGTAAGTTAGTACAGAAATCCGAACCTGTAAGTGTGCGTGCATGTGTGTGTGCAGCTGTGCATGTGTGCGTATATTTGCTTGTATGTGTGTGCAGTTGGGCATGATTGGGTTAGTGTGTGCATGTGTGTGTTAGAGTGTGTGTATGTCTGTGTACTTGTGTGCAT
Organism: Oryzias celebensis; assembly: GCA_014656515.1. NCBI lineage: Eukaryota > Metazoa > Chordata > Actinopteri > Beloniformes > Adrianichthyidae > Oryzias > Oryzias celebensis. The sequence goes on from BNCR01000012.1 coordinate 40,969,932, forward strand.
GCGCATATCTGTGTCTATGTGCATCTGCGTGTGCGTGCATCAGTGTCTGCTTGCACGTGCGTATGTGTATGCATTTGTCACTGTGAGATTAAAGTCACCTCGCCGCAATGATCCAAGTCGCTGTTTGGCGGGCGCGCGCGCGCGCTCCCGGGCTCTTTACATCGCGCAATTACGCCCCCCGCGGCGCGCGACGCAGGCGCTAAACGAACCATTAGCGCCTCAATTGAAAGATAAAGACAGCGCTCGGAGAGGACGGCCGGCTCCCCTGCGCTGCCTTATCTGCGCAATTAACCCATTTTACGCAATCGGGGGCCGACCGCTCCATCAATGGAGCCTCAAGAAGCACATTCCACTTAATATAGGTTGGAATATGAAACGTATTCAGATTCAAGTTTATTTTTAAAGTTTAATTTGTGAATCTGACAATAAAAAGTGACAACTATTGGAGTTTTGAACAAAAAAAAATGGCACGTGTTTTGGAGCAGATGAGTGCTGTGTACAGTAAGCATTGATTGAAAGGGACAAGCTCCGCCCCTGCTGCTCTCTGATTGGAAGGACGGCTTCGGGGGGGGGTGTCTCCTACCAGCCTCCTGCGTATATGACCGCCTCCACCGCCGTCAGGGGGCTGATTTGTATGGGAACCGGGACTGGGGGAGAGAAGGCTGCATGTAGCCGCTGTGAGGGGCTTTTTGCGCGGATTAAGCGAGGCTCCCAGTGGTTCCGTGCGCAGCGTTTGGACCGCTCACTGAACCAGAATCCTCCGTTTTTTATTTTTCAAGCCATCTTGCCTGCTTCCTCCCTCCTCTTCCTCAGCTGAGAGTAAACACGGCTTGCACGTTGCGTGCAACTCCGTGGAGGATCTGGAAAAGATGGTACGCAGCGTGTAGCCGCGGATTTCGATGCGCCACAGCAGCAGCAGCGGAGGGGGGAACGACATGGACACGTTTGGGATTTTCCTCCTCCTCTCCATCGCTCTCCTTCCCCGCTCCAGCTGCACCACAGCCAAGGAGATCACCTGCCAGGGGATCGCCGTGCCTCTGTGCAAGGGCATCGGCTACAACTACACCTACATGCCCAACCAGTTCAACCACGACACGCAGGACGAGGCCGGCCTGGAGGTGCACCAGTTCTGGCCCCTGGTGGAGATCCAGTGCTCTCCGGACCTGAAGTTCTTCCTGTGCAGCATGTACACCCCGATCTGCCTGGAGGACTACAAGAAGCCGCTGCCGCCGTGCCGGAGCGTGTGCGAGAGAGCGCGCGCCGGCTGCGCGCCGCTCATGAGGCAGTACGGCTTCCCGTGGCCGGACAGGATGAGATGCGACCTGCTACCCGTGCAGGGCAACCCGGACACTCTATGCATGGACTACAACCGAACCGACTCCACCACGGCGTCGCCAGTGCTGTCCAAACCCACCAACCACCCGGGGAGGAGCCCGAAGAGCAAACCCGGGAAGTACAAGCCGCCCGCCGCGCCCTGCGAGCCCGGATGCCGCTGTCTGGAGCCCATGGTGGCGGTGACCACTGAGCGCCACCCGCTCTACAACAGGGTCAAGACCGGGCAGGTCACCAACTGCGCCATGCCGTGCCACAACCCCTACTTTACGCACGACGAGCGCGCATTCACGGCGTTCTGGATCGGGCTGTGGTCCGTCCTGTGTTTCGTGTCCACCTTCGCCACTGTGGCCACGTTCCTCATCGACATGGAGCGCTTCAAGTACCCGGAGCGGCCCATCATCTTCCTGTCCGCCTGCTACATGTTCGTGTCCGTGGGCTACATCGTCCGGCTGATCGCGGGACACGAGAAAGTGGCGTGCAGCCGCGACTTTGACGTGGAGCACATCCACTACGAGACCACGGGCCCCGCGCTGTGCACCATCGTCTTCCTTCTCATCTACTTCTTCGGCATGGCCAGCTCCATCTGGTGGGTCATCCTGTCGCTCACGTGGTTCCTCGCCGCGGGGATGAAGTGGGGCAACGAGGCGATCGCCAGTTACGCGCAGCACTTCCACCTGGCGGCGTGGCTCATCCCGAGCATGAAGTCCATCGCGGTGCTGGCGCTCAGCTCCGTGGACGGGGACTCCGTGGCCGGCATCTGCTATGTGGGGAACCAGAACCTGGACAACCTGCGCGGCTTCGTCCTGGCGCCTCTGGTCATCTATTTATTCATCGGAACCATGTTCCTGCTGGCCGGATTCGTGTCGCTCTTCCGGATCCGCAGCGTCATCAAGCAGGGCGGCACCAAAACCGACAAGCTGGAGAAGCTGATGATCCGGATCGGGATCTTCACGGTGCTCTACACGGTCCCGGCCACCGTCATCGTGGCGTGTTACTTCTACGAGCAGCACAACCGGCAGGACTGGGAGATGACGCACAATTGCTCCAGCTGTCTGCTGGAGCGCGCGCGCAGCGGCCCGGACTACGCCGTCTTCATGCTCAAGTACTTCATGTGCCTTCTGGTGGGCATCACGTCCGGAGTGTGGATCTGGTCCGGGAAGACCCTGGACTCGTGGAGGACTTTCTGCACGCGCTGCTGCTGGGGCAGCAAGGGCACCGGCGGCTCCATGTACAGCGACGCCAGCACCGGGCTGACGTGGAGGTCAGGCACGGCCAGCTCAGTGTCCTGCCGCAAACAGATGCCCCTGTCACAGGTCTGACGTCCTCACCACCCTACTAAAGCTGAAGTTTGGACTCTTCCTCCCTTCCAAAGTGGTTTAACCCTTTAATTGCGTTCGGGTCACAAAGGACCCCTTGGGTCAACACAATATATGGGTTATATTGAAACTCATCTTTGAAGACGAGTGGGCCTGAATTTGAAAATGTGAATGTTGAAAAGTCAACGGGTCCATTTTGACCCAAACACAGTATAAGGGTTAAATTAAGCCTTAAAAGTCTCCAGAACCTTCTCCAGTTTTTTTTTCTTCAATTTCACATGTATTTATATAAGATTTCGGTATAAAAAATTGACATTTGCCTGGAGGTTGGGCACAGACTAAAAAAAAGTCTCTCAAAAGTGGTTTACCCCTTAGGTTGTGCTCGGGTCAAAATTGACCCCTGGGTCACAACATAAGAGTTACAAATGAGGGAACACTTTATAACCCTTATATTAACTCTTATTTTGTGTTCGGGTCAAAATTGACCCGTTATTGTTTGGGTCACAACATAATGGTTAAATTAAGCCTTAAAAGCCCCCAAATCCTTCTCCAATTGTGTGGGTTTTTTTTAAATGTAATTTCACGTGTATTTATATAAGATTTCTGTATAAAAATGTACATTTGTGTATAAAAGAAAACTTTATAAGATATTGTAAATTTGTACAAAGTGTAGATGCCTCTTTTTTGGTGAGAAAGCAGCCTCTATTTTGACAATAAAATGCGCAGTTGGCCTGTTTTTGGTGGTCCGTCTTCCTTTCCGAGGCTGCTTTATTAAAATAATAATAATAATAATATAAAAAAGCAGAAAGCAGTAATTAGAGGCGAGGGGTTGAGCTGGAGCATCTCCCATAATTGTTTGGAGGCCTCTTCACATGCTTGCTGAAGCCTGCTTTCTTGATTTAGTCAAAAAGGAGGGGGTGGGGGGGTGTAAATGCAGGGAAGGGGCTCTTTTCATCTGTAGAAACTTTGATCTTTTTTTTTATAACAGCTCATAGAATAAAGGTGGTGTGTAGTTGGAGCGTCTGATGTGCCAGGGTTCCCCCTAAATGTCCCCATTTGGATGCTTTGATGGACGTCCCAGCATTGAGACAGAATGAGGGCTTTGGAATACTCTTCCAATGAAGGGGAGGGGGATGTCAGAGGAGAAACCTGCCAGGGAGAGCTCCTGCATCCTGGGTTTGTTTTTCTTCTCCCATCGTCCAGGGTCTGAATTGAAACATCTCCCCAGGCTCAGGCTGTGTCAGCGGGTGCAGGGGGAGGGAGAAGTGGAGCGGGTGGGCTTGATGTGAATGATGCTGAAATGGCAATGAAAGCCCCACAGGTGGTCTGTTCACATGATCTCACATCCAAGAGGGGGGTAGCGCTTAATCTAGTCTTTTTTTTTTGTTGTTGCTACAAATGTTTCTACTTTCTGCTTTGGTCTCCAATTAACCGAACGCACCGGCGTGAGGTGATACACTGTAACCCGGCATGATGGCCAATGCTTTGTGTCCTTTACTGCAGCAAAATCATGCATCACCTGATGCATGTTTGCATCAAGCACTGCAACACTTTAAATGGATATTTGCTGACATTTCCCCCCCTGTGGTCTTTGTTTTGTTTTTGTTTTTTTGCTTAAGGATGCGGTTAGTATAAAACTAACGCACAGCTCCCTCTAGTGGTGAAATATGAACAGCACAGCTCAAATGAAGTTTTTAACTGCAAAAAAAAAAAAAAAACGGAATCCAGAGAAACATTTTGAGGGAAAAACAGCAAAAAAAAATGTTTTAGACTACCGTAACTCTTCAGCCTTTTACTTAATGAATGTAATTATGCAGTAATTATTTCATGATTCAAGAATAAAGTCATTTATATCAGGAGAGCTGTAGACGTGTCCTCTCGTGACCGTAACCAGTAACCAGAAAAATTAAACGATTTACTTAATACACAGTTATCAGAATCTGGTTCAGATCTTCTAATTAGAGTTATTTATGCTTCAAAAGTGCAAGTGAAGATCATTTATCAAATAAGAAAGATGAAGTGCTTATTCATTTTATTAAAAGACATGAAATTATTCCAAAAATGCCCTGCGACAGACTGGCGACCGGTCCAGGGTGTACTCCGCCTTTGCCCAACAGTAGCCAGGACAGGCTCCAGCATCCCCATGATGGGTTTAGTCAATGGATGGATGGATGATTCCAAAAATCATCACACATACTACAGTTCAAGAATCAAAATAGAGCGCTAATTTACTGTTGTCATGAAAATAGATGTTTGCTCAATGACAGTGAGTCCTGAGATTTGAACCTCTTTTTCTTCAATAGAGGACATTTCTAAACAGCTACTGCATACTACTGACATAACTACTGCTGGTATCTATAGAGGACATTTAGGGCTTTTCAATGAGACTAAGTGTGAAGGGGCAGAGCTTTGGGAATTGTAGATTTTGGTGGAATTTGTAAAACCTATTGAAAGGACTTTTTTTCCTGCGAAAGGGGGACGAGTATGCTGTGGATGAGTATGCTGTGGACGAGTATGCTGTGGACGAGTATGCTGTGGACAGACCCGCATACGTCGGGGATTGTTTTTACATCATTCAGCTTCACGATAAGGAGTCCCATGACCTGAAAACATCCAAACCGTCCAATCACAGGGCCTCGCTCCATGATTAAATCGTCTTGTTTGCTGATCATCCAGGAGGAACAGGCCGACTTGCTACCTATCAAATATTGATGGGAGTGTTTGATCAGAGGCTGGCAGAGCGGAGGGGTGTGAGGCGGGTGTTTGGGAATTGATAGGTTTAGTCTAGAGGATGGTTTCCAACATGGAGGGGTGTTTCCAGCTGGCAGTTATGAGGGGAAGGTGGTCAATAAAAGTAAAAAAAAAGTTTCCATCGTACTCCTAAATCCATAAAGTGTGATGAAGAGCGCAGGTTTATGGGACACAGCTGCTGACCCCCCCAATGATGAGGATTCCCACTGGACTCCCTGAGGCGGTGAAAGGTGGAAAAAGCACATAATTCATACTCCAAGGCTGCCAGAAGGAATCCACTCTTTAAAAATCCTTTCCATAAAAGAAATAAATAAAAACCTTGACATTTGTTTCATTTTACAACTAAACCTTTATTTTGTGTTCGGGTCAAAATTGACCAATTTTCACACTTAAAAAGGAGTCCATTTTGACCAGAACACAAAAAAGGGTCAAAACATTTTTTTTGTTTTGTTTTTCATAAACTTAACATCCACTATCAACAGGAAATGAAATTTGAAACCAGCACCTTCTGGCTGTGAAGTGAGAGTGATTACCACTACACCACTGTGCCGCCCGTCATTATCATTCTGGACAGTCCTAACTCACCAAATGGCTGAATGTGGACAGACATAAGATCCAATCAGCACAGCGGAAAATGATCAGAACGCAAAGTTTTTGTTACTACTAGAAAAAAAACAATATATATAGATATATATATATATATATATATATCTATATATATTTACTGTATATATTACAAAACTCATCAAAATAGATCTAAAAAGTAACACAGATGCTAAAATACAAACCTGAGCAGCTTCCTTTTGTGGCGATGTTAAATGAATCCCTGAAGTCAAGCCCTGTATGAACAACATGTTCATCTTCATGGGGTTGGCAGCTCAACAGAGAGCTCAGGATGAGCAGGCAGCTCTGCAGCAGGCAGCTCTGCAGCCAGCAGCTCCAACTGTGCCCCCCTGCTGCTTCCTCCAACCCAAAGACTCCCCCACCTCCATACTCACTCAGTCACACAGCAGGACGGGAGCAGAGCCCCTCAGCCCTTCACTAAAGCTGCATTTACATCATACTGTCGTAGATGAAGTTGCCAGTGCTCCTACATTTGTTTCCACTTGAGTAGTAGTACTTTTAAAATTGCTGCTTCCTCAACATGAACAGAGAGTAGTTTCTGTGGAGCACAAACTGGCTTACACCAGTAATCACATCTCAAAGTGGGCGGGGCTCTTTGTGGCAACCTCAAAATGGCGGGTCTTAATTGGTGCATGTGACTAAGGCTTTAAGGAGGATTTAGAGGCACCAATTGACCTATGGAGCATGTTTTTGGTTTGTGGGAGGAAGCCAAAAAAACCCACACATGCACAAGGAGAAGATGTAAACTTCACACAGTAAGAACTCTGGTGGATTTGAACCTGTGTTAGAAAAGCGCTAAACCACCAAGCAACCTTCATTTAAAGGGACGAGGTTCAAAATGTGATAAAACAACTTGTATGGACACAATATAAAGCTGGTATATAAAGTTGAATCTTATTTTTAGAACCATGACTTGCTGAAAAAAGAAAAAAAAACATAAATAAACATTGTTCCCAAGTCTTAACCTTAAAGACCCACTTTGATGAAAATTGTTCTTTTTTTGGTGTTTTCAACGTGTTTTTTGTGTCATTTTTCTAAAGATGGAGGACACACATAAATAAACTGAAGCTCAAAATTGAGTTCCAGAGTATTTCTTTATTCAAATCGTTATGAATCAGGAGCAGACGAAAGAATCATGTTTGAAAAAGATCATCTTTGTTACGTAGAAAATATGTTGGGTGGCCACAACGGGAAGGGGAAGTGGCGGTGGGGTTGCTCTGTGCCAGCAGTTCAGAGGTGAATTTCTAATGAACTCCGCTCTGCAGAAACTAAGTCCTCGAAAACAAGAAAGATTCTTTGATTTGGGTCAAAAACGGCATAATCCTAATTAAAATATCTCTGGGAACACTTGAAATAGATCAAAAAATGATCGGAGTGGGACTTCAAGGGTTCAAGTCCATGAGGTCGAGTCTCAAGTGTGACTCAAGGTCAAATCTCAGGTCCTTGTCCCATCTGTGAAAAGTCGACTGAAGAAACAAATCTTGATCAAGTCCAGCGTTTGTCAGTAAAACGTTTAAAGCAGCTGAACAAAATCAGCTCCATGTTCTGTGACACACATTTTGAGACGGTCATCCACCACTAGGCTGGATCGCCACAATTCCTCACACACTGGGGTCAAGGGTCCCAGCGAATGCAATTAGTAAAAAACGCAGCTGCTCATCTGATGCATTTGTGGCGTGTTTATTGTATGGAATTTAAATGCAGTTTGAGGATAACGTTTGCATTAAAAATGAAATTTAAAAAGTTGACTCAAAGTAAAAGTTTATATATCAGTGAACAACAACGTTTATGAAAACATCTACATAAACTGAACTTTTTCAAATTTTCTAGAGCGATTTATCCTGAAAAGAATCTGCTTGAAGAGGTCACGAAAGAGGAGGAACTTCACCGTCTTCACAACGTTCATGTGGCAGATTCCGTTTATGGGTTAATGTTACAGGTTTCACCACTAGAGGGCAGCACAGTTTTTACAACACACTGTTGGGGAAACCACTTAAAAAAAAAAGGGAAAATAAACCTAAACTAAGCTAATTACATTTTATATAATACTTTATGATATAATGATACATTTAAGAATGTTATTTAAAAAATAAACAAAGGAAGACAAGACAGAAAAATAAAATAAAAATTTTAAAAAGCTGGTTCTTTGGAATAAAAATGTTCAAACATACCTGATTTGGCAAGTCATAAAAAAGTTTGGACTACAGAAGTGGATGATGGGTGTGTGTGTGTGCTCCCTACAAAAAAATGACGAAGATGATGAAGATCTAGAGCTCTCCTCTTCCTAAGAGCCAACACCTGTAACCGTCAGTGGTGCCCGTGTCAATGAGGCCAAGCGTTGATGGATGTGAATCCACATGAACGGGTCAGCTCTCCCTGCAGCTCTGTCCTCTATTTCTGGTGCTGGTCGGTGCTCCCTGTAGCCCTGTAAAGCAGTCTCCATAAATACAGAGCCCCACCGGGAGGGGGGTGTAATTACCTTGTAATCATGGGGCTTTAGGCACAGAGCCCTTCACCTCTCCACCAATCATGAAGGGTAACAGTGACATCACTGCCTTTTTTTTTGATGATGATGATCGGCTGACCTGGACCCAGAGGCTATTTGATCCCACTGACCCCAGCTCAGACAGATGGGCTATAAAGTAACAATGGTAGTGTGTGGGTGTGTGTGTGTGCAGGGGGTCACCTACAACAGGCTAAGGCATGCTGTAGGTGACTGGAGGGTCAACATGTGAACAAACAACTGGACAGCACACTTTTAGATCATTCCTGCATTTGGTCTGAGGGGAAGGACGGCAGAGAGGGCGTGGATTCATTTGGGCGTAAAGTCGAGCACTGGAGTTTCCGGCACTCTTTTCCTTGTTCTCATACAACCTTGTTCTCGTCACACCCACTCAGACTTCTTCTCCTGTCCCTCTTCATCGTTCTGCAGCTCTGCGGTGCTGCCCAGCTCTACCAGCTTGTACTGGGTCAGGGTTCTGGTACTGACGGCAGCGGAAGCCTCCCGAACCGGAGCTGCAGGGGCTCCACAGACCCCCAGCTCCCGTCGCGGAGGAGGTGGAGGTTTGAGTTTGCCACGTTTGCTAACGTGGATGGACCTCAGCGTGCCTGAGGGCTCCTGGGGACACAGCGCCACCTCACTGCCATTCCTCTCCAGAGCATCTTCTTGAAATACAAAATCAATTTCGTGGTCCAGACGGGTGCAGTGGTCTTGGTGCGTCGCTTCCAAACAAACAGCTCTTCCTCCACATGGGTCCTTACCGATGCGCCTGCTCTTGAACCTTTGACCCTGCTCTGGGTTTTGTAAAGCAGCGTCACCTTTTCTGGAAGCAGCTCCAGCGGAAAGGAAGCAGCTCTCCTCCTCAAACATCTCCTCCAGTACCATCTTCCTCCCGCTCTTCTGCTTCACAGAGCGTTTGACGGCAAAGATGAAGTCTAAAAAGTTGAGAAGGAGACACAGGGCCGCCACGCCGAGCATAAAGTTTAGCATTACCGTCTTCTCCGTGGGCCTGGAGATGTAGCAGTCCACCTGGGTGGTGCATGGCGCATGGTGGCACAGAAACCGTCTGGGGATGTGGAAACCAAAGAAGTAGTAATGAGCTGCTCCAAATGCTGCTTCCAGCAGCGTCCTAAACAGCAGGTGGAGAATGTAAGCGCCAGTGAAGCTCTGCGTCCATGCTGGCCGCTCCACCTCATTCACATGCGCCTTCTTCAGGAGCTCCTTGTGGATCTTTAGCAACTGAAAGGCTTTGCCAGACGCCGTCACAGAGACGGAGTTCGACACCTTATGAACCACGTAGATGACGAAGACGAGGTAGGGAAGGCACAGGGCTGCCAGCTGCACCAGCCAGAAACGGAAGAGCGAGATGGGGGAGAAAAGGTCGTAGCACACGTTGGCGCAGCCGGGCTGGATGGTGTTGCACACAAATCTCTCCTGCTCGTCTTGGTAGAGGGGGTACCCGGCGAAGAGGAGAATGAGAATGCGGAGAAAGAGCATCACAATGAGCCAGAGCTTCCCTAAAAAAAAAAAGAAAACACACAAACCTGCACGATTATCAACATTCAAGATACTTTTAATGTACAATTCTTTACATCTGGAGTGGCTGTGGGGAAACGATAGAGCAGTTGACCTCTGATCGGACTGTCATAGGTTCTGTACCCACCCATGTGTGGAAGTGTCCTTGGACAAGACACTGACCCCACATTGCTACAGGTGGTTAGATGTTGGCGCCAGTGTTCAGCAGCAGCAGTGTGATTGTGTGTGACTGTAAAGCGTTGTGGTCCTTCTAAGAACATTGTGAATCACTATAAAAGTATACACAATTCACTATTTACAGCTACGTGTTGCTTGAAAAAGTTGATACAAGACACTGAAATCAATAAACTGTTCGACTGCTCTTCCTCTGCACCACGGCCGCCCCTACATCTAAGATTGGGTGTACCATTTCTTGTCTGCATTACTAAAATTCAAGTTGTGGCCTTAGTTTCCTTGGCAGGTGTGTAACATCCATCAATCAATCCTCTCTACCTGCTCACGAAGATTCAGAAGCCGACCCCTGTCACTGTCAGGGTCCACCGCAAACAACTACAGACACACACATTCACACCTAATGGACAACGTATAGAATCATCAATTAAACTGTCCCTTAGCAAAAAGCACAACACTTGAAGCTTATTTGATGAAGTATACTTGAGTATAAGCACAGTAAGTATGTTATAGACCACATAGTGTGGGAAGTATACTAACTAAACACTTTTTTCAGAATAAATTGGAACATTTTAAGTAGTGTTGTAAACTTTACGTATACTGTCTGTCTTTGCGTATAGAATATGTTTTCTTTTCACCCTTAATAGACTACTTTTTGCTAAGGGATGAAGAATGTCCTTGGACTGTGGGAGGAAACCAGAGTGCCCAAAGAAAACCCCCCCAAAAAATGTGAGAACATGCAAACTCTACACAGGAAGGAAGCTGGGGGTTCAAACCAGGGCCTTGTCGCTGTGAAGCAACAGTGCTAGCCACTACCGTACAGCCACCATCAGTGAAACACCCAAGAATTTGCGCAATCTGAATCAAAAAGAAAAAGACTTTATCCCCAGCAATCAACAAAAACATGAGGGAAAACAAAACAAAACAGAACAAAAACGAAAAAAAGTAGAATCTTGAGGCAACCCATTAAGAAACGTTGTGAGTATAAAAAAAGGCTTCGTGTGACATCCTTCAAAATATTTACCAAGTACTGTTTGATTTTATTTTGAGGGAAAAAAATCAGCATGTCAGCAAAAACAGCTGAAGCCACTATACATTTAGCACGGCAGTGGAAGTGTGATGTGTGGGCTTGTTGGGTTCAACTTCACATCACCTGGAAACCTCCAGTTCAGTTTGTTTTAGAGAATTTTAGAGGGAACTGTGAGGTCAGTTCAGAATAAGAATAGGTGCAACTGAGTTTAGAAAGGCCACAACAATCCAAAGCCTGACATTCTCTTTATTTCTATCATTGATTCTCCTTTTTATGCTCAGTTTTTGTTACTATTAAAGGAAGCAGGTTGACTGTTAAAGTTAAAATAAAAGAATTTCACAGCAGTGAACGTATCTGGAATGTTTTTTGTCATTAGGATTCAGGTAAATAGCTCAACTTACCCATCAGAGTGATGCTGTGATTGACAGAGATGAAGAGGAGCTCAGAGGCGCTTGATTCCACCATGACTGCTGTGCTCCAGAACCAACCCAGTTGTCTTTAAAGACAAACCAGTCTGCAAACACCTCGCTCCTTCTCTACCCTCCCCACCGGAGGATAGTGGCACCTTCCAGGAACAACCCACAGGTGGACGGACACTCCTGCATGGAGCATGCTCCTTGATGGTTAAAGCCTGAGCAACCCTCGCATGTCTCAAACCCTTCAGCTCACCTCTTCTTCTGCCCCCCTGCAGACAACTGTTCCCCCATCAGACAACAGAAGGGAGCGTGCCCCATTGTGGGTCTATTCTTAACACATTTCCAAACGCACGCTCATGCCCTGGCACTGCAGATATTTTGGTGCCCCCGGCTCGTCCTTCCTGGAGGAGAGGGGGCCACAATCCTTCAGGCTTACTCACTTGACATTGTCGCATTACGGTGTCAGACACAATGGCAGGCATGCTCAAACTGCATGCGGCTCCGTGATAAATTGAGATGTTACTTAATAGAGGAGGGGGATTTACTGCAGAGCTGTCACATGTTAACATGAAATAACACTGGAGTTAATCATTAACCTGAAGGACGTCGGTCAAACCCTCCATTCACTAAAACATCAGAATCCAACTAGTACAATACTTTAAGAAGATTTGTATTTTTATTAAAAAATAGTCAAAGTTTTTTGGGTTGCTGGGGAAAGTGGAAATAGTTTAAGTGGTCAAACTTTCAACCAGTTTTACCAAAGTAATTAAATTGAATGTTAAAAAATAAAAAGAATTTACCTGTTACCATCTTTGGTAAAGAATCGTATGAACCTTAATTCCATATTAAGCTAAACGTAACTATTTTTCAACAGAAAAACCTGTTTAAATGACAAAAAGGTGAAAGTGATTAAAGTTTGAACTTTTGTGGAGAAGCAGTGCGATGAAATACATTTCTTCTCCATCCGTTTTGAACAGTGCAGAACCACTATTTTGCTGGGTGTGCTGTAAAATGTTTTGTTCTAACATCTTTGAGCACACCGGGTGGAAAAAAATAGTTTCTCTATTGTGAAGCACAGTGGCGGCAGTATCATAATGTGAAACGTTTCAAAACTTGCAGTGAAATTATTCTATACAAGCAAATGTGTGCCAGAAAATATTAACAGGTCTTTACTTATCTTGCTTAAATATTATTTTGTGGTTTTACTCAAAAAGCGATTTGGTTTTGCTATGCTTGTAAACGGCTTTAGTAACAAAAGTGCATAGTAAAGAAGAAAAAAACATATTTAAATCAATGTGGAGTACAAGTTGCACTTTTGGGGGAACAGCGCAACATTTCTGATCAACTCCTCCAAGCCCGGCATCTTCTTCTGGGTTGATGTCAATAGCAAATACTGATTCACACATCTACAGTGGCCTGTTGGTGGAAAAACAAAGAACATTATTCTTTTTTAAATCACATATAAGTTGTACCCCTGACCCAACTATGGAGAAAGAAAGAAAAAAAAAGAACATGACTTCTACTAAAAAAAAATACAGTAAGTGAAATCGAATCCTGGCTGTTTCTAAGTAAAAAGCTTGCACACTCAAATTAAAGCAAACATTTGAAATAATCACATAAAGGAAAAATCTCATTTTTTTAATATAACAAGGTTTGACATTTTAATTGTTGCACGTTACTAAACATTGCTTTATTAGAGGAATCGGTGCATGTCGGAAACAAAGACGAGAACAATTTGGCAAAAGTGAGAACAGAAACCCAAGCTGGAAAAGAAATTTCACACATGAAGGAAAATACTGTCTAACTTGTTAGGCTTGAGGGGATGGAAACCAAATGCCACACCTACAGCAGTTCTGTTATTCACGCATGACATCATCATGATCAAAAGGAGATCGAAGCAAAATAATAGAAACAGTTGGAGGAGGAGCTATGGGAAGAATCGACTCTATGCAGAGGTAGAGTTCAGTGCACGGGACATGCGGAACGCCACGCCGTCCTAATCTTCGCCGTCCAGCTTGTGGCATCAGTGCTCATCTCTGGGCAGTTCTCTCACACACACACACTCATACACACACAAACACAATAAATAAGGTCATACAATCTTTGAAATCAGACAGGACTCACGAGAACGTGTCCAAGCAGCTTCTAAAGACACATGGCTGACAGGAAACGGTTCTTTTTTGTAACTTCATGTGGAAATATTCTAAATTTAAGTCCTTCAATCATTTAAGAATTCAAAAAAATGCAATTCCACCTTAATTCTTGCAGCTTTTCATTTTCCAAAGGCCGATTTAAGTTGAAAATTGAAAGTGCCATTTATAAACTTGTGGAAATTGGGAAAAAAACACTTTTCCAGATGTTCGCAAAATTAAACCGTATTTTTACGCCATAATCAGGGAGGAAGTTGAGAAACAAGAGTTCATTAATAAAAAAATGAATTTCACTAACTTGCGCCTAATCCAATCAATTCCATCAAAAAAAGAGTTTTGTACTTTTGATTTCAATAAAAAAAAAGTTAATTAAGACAAATTTTCTTTAATGCTGACAGGAAACTAAAAAAGAATAAAACACAGCTAACCAGGAAATAGAGTTTTGTTGGTTAATTTTATGTTAAATGTTTTTTTTTTAAATCACCAATATTTTGCAATACGTTTGAAGTAATTTTTAAGTAAACCTAGCCTTAAATTTTGAGGATCAAAGCTGAACAGCAGAAGCTCTGAAGCAAATTGAACATTCGGCTCTTTAAATGTGATATGTTCTGTCAGCTTCAGAGCTTCAAAAGAAACATTTTCGATTTTTATGGTGACATAAATCTGACAAAGAAGCAACAAGAATGCAGTTACCTGGGAATAAATGAATGGTCAGCAGATATTTTTTAAAGGTGTAACAGATCAAAAACTGGAATTTTAGGAAGTGCAAACAAAAAAAAAGTGGCGTCTCCCTTTGAAAGTCGGAATGCTTTTCTTTATGATTTATTACGAGGGCGCAAACGTCACAGGTATTTTCTGCCCCCATCATAAAATTGGATCTAATATAAATACTCTTAAATCTTTCATTTGTTTTTCGTTTTTTTTTTTTTTTTTTGTTGAAAGTATCGCTTTAGTCTATGAATTCTCCACTGTATTTACACGTATGTACAATGTACATGTATGTACAAAGAATTTAGAAAAACGTGTACAGGCTTGCTTTGGGAATTTTTCATCTCTCAATTTGGCTCAAAGGTCGATCCTCTTCAGCTCCTGGGCGACAACTTTCCACTTTGTGTCGTTTCCTTTCCGAGCTGGAAGAATCATGTTAAAAAAAAGAAAAAAAGTGGATTATTGGTTTCCCTATGACAGGAACCAAGCTTATTACAGGCACCATAGGTCGGGACGATGGCAGTGAAGAATGTAAGCTCTACAGTATGTCTCAGCAATTCTCCTCCCAAATATCAAAGACTGATCAGAAAAATGGATGCAGGAATATTGCTTTATCTACCTGGATATGTGGCTCCATAAATTGGGTAATTCTAAAAAACAGTGGCATGTTTCTGCTTAGATGAGAAGGCAAAAGAGCAAAACACAAAAGAACGGGAGAGCTGAAATGTGCCTTTAGGCTGTAGTACAAAAATAAAATCAAGTTCCTGTAATGCTTGAACACCCTGGCTGAAATTAAAAGAAAGGGCACGGCTCCTTCAATCCACAGTTTTACTGAGAGAACCTCAGAGGGAATGACGGGCTATCGTTGCAGCTTATTTGTTTCTGTCTGTCTCTTGATATCTGCCTTTAATCTCCAGCAGGACTTGCGTTTTGGTTTGGTGCGGCAGCCGGCGGTACTTTCTTCATTTACAGCTCGCAGAGAGAGCGCCGTCACAGTGTCTGTGCGTGGAGGCCTGTTTCTCCTGGCTGAAGCAGCCCCACAGCTCCCTGTCATTAGCTCTCCCTGCTGGTGGCCGCTGTTAGGAAATGATGGCTGGACACCAACGCACCACCGTCAGGTTGTCAGCGCTCACAGACCGCTTCTTGGCTAATTTCTTCAAGTCCTTGTACTTGTTGTCACACAGCCGAGAGATGGCCTAAAAAACCAACACAGTTCACAAACGAGATGGTGACAAATCCACAACACAACAAAAAAAATGGCATGACTTTGTTTACTGAATTCACCAGACTACAAGGTGCACTTCAAAGCCTTAATTAAAAAAAACAACAACAACAATGCACCTATAATCCAGAGCACCTTACATATGGATTATTTCTGGTTGTGCTTACTAATGTCAAAGTTCAGTGTGCCTTATATATAGTACAAATTCAAAAATAGACCATTCATTGACACTGCGTTTTATAATCCGGTGCACCAAATAGTGCAGAAAATACAGTACACACAAGTATTATTTGAGGATTTTTTATTGTGACCTCTCTCCTAGCACCCTGTACACACGCTACTGAAACTACGACACTTTAGTATGAACTTCCTAAACCAGAATTTGAAGAAAAGCAATAAACACATTTCATAAAATAAAAAAAACAATAACAATAATAGACTAACAGTCTATTAATTTATGTTTTCCAATTTCCTTCGTATTGAATAATTTCGCTTTTGTAACTGTTAACTTGGTTAAAAGGTAAAATTAATTTTTTCTTTGGGCAACAGAGTCCCATTTCTTAAAAAGAATATTCACTGTCAGAAATTCTCGGTGCAATAGGCCAAGTAGGCCACCAGGGGGCAGCAGCGCACACAGCAGGACCCCTTTTAGATTTCACCAGGTGACATTTCTAAGTGTATCTGCTGTGCTGTTTCCAAGCAATAACATCTAAAGGGTTTATCGAAAGCTTGATATCTTTGGGGATTTTTTGTTATCAAAGGACATTGATTTTTGGCACCAATGGATGCAGTTTTTTGGCAAAGAGGAAAAAATGGTCAAACAATCCTTAAAAAACATTTCTTTAGAGAGGTATTAAGATACATTTTTAACAAAATATAGTTTTTACAGAATTTGTGTTGAAAAATAATCACATAATGGTGATCTCTGACCTCTAGTTTCTGGGCCTTGTCCCTGCTGAGCGGTTCCAGAGGGAAGCTGAGGTTGTTGGCCTCGGCCAGAGAGCGCAGATCAAAGTAATACTTGGCGTAAACACTGGATGGCACATTGATGTTAAACTGCAACAACTCCAGGAACTGACGCTCCAACTCGTTCCTTCAACAAACAAACAAAACAGAAACTTGTTTCGAAATCGAGAATCTGGCTGGATTTACATTTAATTAAAAGCAGACAGTTACAAAGTATTAGTAACTACAAACTTTGGTGTCTCAAATGTATGTAAAAAAAATCAACTCCCCATCCTGACGGTGTCAAGAGTCAACAGTTTTGTGTGTTTCAGTCGTGACAGATTCATCGCTCGTGGTAGCTCCATCCTCCTCCTTGCCCATGTTCCTCACCCACACACTTCACAGGCGTGCAGCAACAGACAAGCTAAATTTAGCCCCTGCTGAAGCCAAACTCTGCCTAATAATGCTGCTTCCTTTCATCCTGCCCAAACACTCATCTATTTGTGTTTTTTGCTGTTCTTCATAATCTTCTTTCCAGCTTTTGTTTTACAGTCTGGAGTTGAAAGAAGAGACTCAAACTGGACCTCTTGGTTTAAAAAGGGTTACTGTTTTATAAATGATCATATGACAGTTATCCAGCTGACTGCAGGAAGCATGAGAGAGCTGATTTCACCGAGGTGCAACCTTCTTTCTGCAACTATACCGTTTGCCTGCTGGCAGGTGAAGAATCCAAAAGATGAAAGGAAGAGGTGTTCTTTAAAATAATTATAATAATTACTCAAATAGAGAAAAAAAAGTATAGGTATCGAATTTAATAGAGTTAAAAAAAAATGTTTATGTTAAAAACTGATTTTATGGTCTGAAACAAGCTTCAGTGTTAACTTCTGTAACTCTTCAACAGTTAACCTAATTCCAGTGGATTCTGAAGTGGAGAAAAGCTGCTTTGAGCCATTATGCAACACTTCACGTTAGTCATGTGTTGCATTTCGATGCGAAGCCAATACGAAAAGGACCTTTTCTCCATGTCAGAATCAGCTGATTTATCGCATGAACGGTTGAAGAGTTACAGTATGTCAAAGAGTGTTATTTAGGTGTTGCCGGCGACATCGGCAGTATGAAATGGTTAGGTAACCTTAGTTAAAATATTCCCAACCTCCTTTGCTAATGCCTACAGAAAAGAAGATATTACTGTGTGTTCATCTCTGATCCAGAGGTATTCTATTAGACCATTCACTAACTCAAAAACATTAAAAATTAAGGATTTTTACTAGGGTTTTAACAGATCACAAAATCCACGTTTCAGATCTTGTCACGGTCTTAGAGTCACGATTTGGATCATTTTTCAGTAAATGAGTGAATGAATGAATGAATCAGTAAAAATGGGGAAATAAATCCAACAAAATAAAAGCCTATAATTTATTTTGTAAATGCTTCAAAACACATATTTGTTAAAACATTTATAAAATACAACTTGTATTATAACATCAAGACATTTGCTCTTTAAAGGCCTATTAATAAACAAAAGTGCATTATAAGGCATTGCATCTAAAAGAAAAATACAAACATTGTATTTTAATTTAAAAAAGTAAAGAAAGCAGGGGACGGTAATAAAACCCCTCCCACTAGTTACGGACGGAGCAGCGGCTTCGTCCTGCCATAGAGCGGAGCTGCTGCCGCTCCTCATCTTTATGTCTATGCTCCTCACTGGGAGAGTCTCTGAATGCTCTCATGAACCCACACATGGAGAATTGCACTGCTCATTGGCACCTTTGTACAGACTCTTTAAAATAAATAAACCTGATCTCTCATCATCCGCGTCCTCCCTGATGAGGTCAAAAAAAACTTTTGACGGAAGCTCCTCCCACAAGCAACGGGAGTTGCAGGTTAACGCTTTTTTGAACAAGTGTAAAACAATAACTTTGACGCATTTTAAAACAAAGACGGTGGATGCAAATTTAACTGCATTCGGTGTGAATGGAGAGCGGATTTAAATGATGCATGTTCAAGGTGCGCACAAGGAGGGGGGTGATCTGCAGAACACGGGTTTGCTGAACCGTGGCTAGTGATCCGTAGATTATTCGTGATCCACTACACCCCTAATTTTTTTTTACAGATTTGGTCCTTAAATTGTTGCTGCTGAGCCCTTTAGGAGTAACAACAAGATTTAAATAATCAAGATGGATTTAAGCGTATGTTTGCAGCCAAATCATTCTTTATTCCTGAAGGATATTTATTTCAAGCAGCAGTGGATGCACTTTTTTTATTTTACTTACAGATTGTGGAGAACAGTTTTATGGGGATTTTTAGAAAAGTGTTTTCCCTTAAACTTTGCTTTGGGACAGATCTAATTCCATAAGAAGAGAATAGCTGAACAACCTGGAGGTCTAAAATTGGTTGTAAAACAATTTTGCAGCCTCCAACCTTGTGGATTTGCAAAGTTTCAACTCCCCCGCATTAGTTTGTTGTGTTGAAAGTGTTTCCAGTGACTCACATGTCTTCCACAGTGATATCCTTGAGAATCTGGCAGTAGTCAACGTTCCAGACCGCCTGGTCGTCCCAGACTTTTGAAGCCAGGAGGATGGCTCCTAGCACAATGCGCTTCCAGTTGGATGGGCAAATGTCGATCTCGGCATAAGTCAGGAGCCTCTCTAAATAGACCTAACAAAAAAAGTTTCAAATGGCACACTATTACTAAATAAAAACAACAATACATAAACACAGCGGTTTCTTTGCAAAGATTACAGTATTTTGCTTCTCAACAGAAGCTTAATTTTCATTGCACTGGAATAATTTCAGTGGCTGACGACTTTCTAAACTTCCCAGCAACTCTGTTCTTAAAATGGTCTGAATTTCCAACACATCAAAAAGCCCAAAGCCTGCAGGTCTTTCACAAGTTTGAGTGTCGCTGACTCAGAGCATCCTCTGATTATTTCAGACTGCATCACACGATCATTCACAGCTTCAAGCATGAGCCGGTGATGATCTGCTGCTCTGTGTTCTCCAAAGAGATCCCTGATCTCTTTCAACAACCTGCCAAAAGCAAGCAGACCTAACAGTTTTTGAATAGAACAGGAAGCTGCAGCCTTATGTTTATAGGTCAGTATGCATTCAAGAAAGCATTCACTTTTTGCTGTTTGTTACAGACACAACATACAGTCCTATTGACTGCTCAGGCATTCATTCAAGCCTCTACACCACCTCTAAATCTCATTTTCCTAAAAATAAAAAAAAAAGAATAAGAACTTTTTCAAAAAAAGTAAAACGGCTGAGACATTTCTGTGTAAAATAGTGTCAGACTTTGACTGATAAAATATACGTTTGGCTTTTTTGTTGTTGTTTGTTTTGGTTTGGTTTTTTGTTAATCTAACGGCCAATTTGGTCAGTGTTTCAGAAATTAAGTTTCAGGCCCTGTGTGGAGGTATTTTTAATTATTTAAAATCAAATAAAAAAACAGAGTTTGAAAATTGTGCAGAAGCCATGTTCCTTTTAAAACTGGAAATACCATCAACCTTTTTTATCACTGGAAGCAGTGCCTCCAGGCATGTTCAATCTCAGACTGAAATAAATAATAATTCTGCAGCAAAAACAACAAAGTGAAGACCTTCACAGCAGCAATAGTCTAAACTATGGGAAGACATTCAGAGAATTTGTTTTTAGTTCTTAGCTTATTCCCAGGATGTTGACAAAAATGTTTGTCAATTTTATGTTTGTTCTGTAAAACTTGAAAACATTAGAATTTATTTGTACAATTAATGCTTTGTTTTTTAAATGGAACTGATCAAGCAGTTCAGTGTTCTGTTTTATTTATGTTCTCTTTAGAAACTTGAAAGCTTTTGCTTTAATTTTCAGCTTAGTTTGTAATATTTATGCCTTTTCTTTAGTCTTCTGGAGGAAAAATGGTTGCATCATGTTCCTTCAGTGCATCTGTTATGTTTAAAGTATGATAGGAAATAAAGATTTAAATCTAAACAACCTGCTGATGATTACACATTTCTCAAGGAGCCACAGAGTGCTCAAATTTGACAGATATAGTTATTTGGTTTATATTGTGATATTTATCGTTATCGCTTGATATGAAAAAAAATTGAGATATAAAAAAATTCACAATTGCCCAGCCCTAATGTAAATACACAGCAATCTTATATTATAAACATATATATGTTTGCGAGGAAAGGTGGTCAGACACTTGTGCTCTGGTGAGTGTTTACCAATGTGTACTGTAGTCCCTTGCTATATTGTGGTTCACCTTATACAGTCCTGTTGTTTTGTGGATTTTATTTTCAGTGAAATCTTTCATGTTTTCTTTTTTTTTTTTAATATGCATGGTGTTCTGCGTCCTAATTTGCTGAAGGCCATTGCCAGCTGAAAGTTTCTCATCTGGAGTTTCAAACTTTCCAATCTGTCTCTCCTACGACTTTGCTGAAAACTTGTGCCGACCGGAACAAACGGTCCTTCACTAATTATGAATCTCTGCTTGAGCTGCACTGTCAGAGTTACAGTACAAACCTCACACATGCCTGCTGCACAGCAGACAGCAGCTGCTGCTGCTGCTGCTGCAGGAACATCATATATAGGAAGGTTGGAGCAAAAATGAAAAAGTTGGAAAAAATACATGTAAATGTGCTCAATTCTACAGTTCTGAACAACATTTGCAATCTCCCAGGGAAGGAAAATGCTATTTTTCAAGATAATTTTCACAAAAGCCTTAGTCACATGCACCAACAGTGACCTGTACAGGACCATATTGTTTTTGCAATTCGTCTTTCTTACTGCGCTCCCTATTGAGCACAAATGTCACCGTCACCACAAACACAAAAACAAAAACTCAGCAAAATTTGTACACAACTAGTACCTGGCGAAAATGATTTGGGGCTTAGTGAATGAAAAGCCTCTGTTGCCAAGGATTTTACTTTTGTAGATACTTCTAAAATTTACATTGACCTGTTCATCACTCCCAGGCGATCAAAAAAATAAATAAAATAAAATGATAACTATGGAGAATAAACCAAAAGAAACATGTTTTTTTCCAGTCTCCTCCTCACTGTTGATCATCAACTAAAAAACTGCTATGTGTGGAACCAACCACTTCAGAAGGAACTACCCTGACCAGTGGAGATCATCTGTCCTACTTTCTGCTACTGATGTAATGTCCCTGCGAGGAGCGGAGGCTTTTCTTATACCTCCTAATCAAAAGTTTAGCTGCTTGTGGCTAAACCACCCCACAACCAGCAGCTTTATTAATTACTACTGGCATGTGGGATTTTAACTGCGAAAGGAGTCAAAGTTTGGGGTGAAATCTCGTCTGTAGGCTTTTGTCAATCTCAAAATGGTGCTGGAGTGAGCAGAGTGAGAATGTGAAGAGATGTTTCTCAGTAGGAGTATTTAGAATGGCAAACGGCCAGAATGACCAGAATGAAGCAAAAAAGTATGAATATTTGTGCAAATCCTAATCTGAGAGTCAACCAAAAAAAAAAAGTAGGCCGTAAGAAAAAAAAAGGAAAAAGAATTGCTATTCTGTCATATCTGCCATTCTTCACACCCTTAGCTGTTGTGAAAGGAAATGACTAACATCAAACCATGCTGCCCCACATTTTGTGCTGTTCCTAAATCATTCGAGATCCGATGCTGTTCTTTCCTTTCAAACACAGAGAACACTCATGCGGCTTCAAGTGAATCAAAGAGGAGGGAGAAAGACTGACGCAACGCTCCCTTCACACACCTCCACAAGCATGTCCACTCACCAGAGTGACTATGGCGCACTCTGCAGTGAGCTGAGCAGCACTGAACAGAGTCCTGACGAAGCGGTAGATCTGCTTCTGCTCTGGATCGTGTTTGTCATAGTCAGAAGGAACCTCTGATTTCTAGAGGGAGTGCCAGCGACAAACAAGAGAAAGCAAAATCGTTAAACATCCAATGGCTGCTGAGGGATCATCCTTATGTGTTTGTTAGCTCTTCGCTTGTATGGTTTGTCTCACTGATGAGTCATGACAGATCTACATTTGGCACATAATGGAGATGCATGGGCAGCTGAGGTCTTACCGAGAGAGGATGCAGCTTCTCGTCAAAGA
Organism: Oryzias celebensis; assembly: GCA_014656515.1. Taxonomy (NCBI): domain Eukaryota; kingdom Metazoa; phylum Chordata; class Actinopteri; order Beloniformes; family Adrianichthyidae; genus Oryzias; species Oryzias celebensis. The sequence continues at coordinate 40,992,704 of BNCR01000012.1, forward strand.
TGTCTAACAGCATCTGTCCGTCAACGTCTCTGAAACAAGAAAGACGGGGGAAATACTGAGATGTCGCTCAAAAAATAACAGACGACTTGAGTTGACTTCATGAAATCCACAATGGGCTTCAGACAGCAAATTAGCTTTGTTTGTTACAGTAGAAGAGCTGTACTACAGTAAAAAAAAGACAGGATAAGGGATGGAAATGAAGCCTTCCCACCAAGGAACCTTTTAAGATGGTCTTAATGTAGAGGAGGGATTAAAAACGTATTTATAAAAAAGCTACTAATCTCAGACAGACCAGTGTAATGCTCATTTATGTCAGACTTTTAAACACATTTTCTGATTCAGGTTTGAATTCTCATTCTAGCCTAACAAGTTTCGTGGAACCACCAACTTCTTTTGACTTTAGCATAAAAACATAAAACAGCAAGTTTGGAAGTATTTGCTAATCGAGTGAGCATCACTGAACACTAGTTTTTCACAGAGACTTCTGGGGAATTTCTAGGGCATTGAATTTTGGAATTGTAGATTCAGTCAAAAAAATGGCAAACACCCTGAATAGTGCACTTAGTAGTAAGTAGTGAGTGAATTTGGACAAAGCCTTTAAAATGGTGCTACTTTTGTTCAGGATGAGCAATACAGTTGAATTGCTGTTGGCTGCACCGTGTTTTAGGGTTCTGGTACCCACAGGTGGTACCAATCAGTTCCTAATTGACACTTGACTGGCAGCACCTGTGAGCTCAGGACCTGTTCCAGTGGTCAATAATTAGCATGTTTTCCTGATCTGGATAGAGTGCAATGTTAAGATGTTGCACTGTTTGAAAGGCACCATCTTGTATACTATTGTAGGATATACTGTGGGAGATTGAAAGTTTGGGAACCCCAGGTAAAATGTTATACTTATCATTGTACATAAAGAACCCAAGAAAAGATTGAAAAATCTCCTAAAGGCATCAGTTTACAGATGAGACATTCTTTTAATATGTAAAGAAAAATAGTTTTTATTTCCATCATTTTCCCTTTCATAATAACAGAAAACAAAACAACGGTGTGTGCTAAAGTTTGAGCACCCTGCAGAATTCATAATAGTCATAGTACGCCCCCTTTGGAAATGCTGAGACATGACAGTGTCATGGATTGTTCACAATCTCAAAGATTGTTTCAATCTCAAAGATTTGAAATCATCTGAGTTATCTAACCTTGCCCCAAACAATCATGGTTCTTCCAAGAACAACGAAACAGAACAATGAAACTGATAATAGTTGATGCTCACAAAGCAGGAGAAGGCTATAGAAGATAGCAAAGCGTTTTCAGATGCCAATATCCTCTGTTCGGAATGCCATTAAGAAATGGCATTCAACAGGAACAGTGGAAGTTAAAGTAAGATCTGGAAGACCGAGAACAATCTCAGACAGAACAGCTGGCAGGATTGTGAGAAAAGCAAGTCCAAACCCACATTTGACTGCACCATCCCTCCAGAAAGACCTGCAGACTCTGGAGTAGTGGTTCACTGTTCTACTGTCAAGAGATATTTGTATAAATGTGGTCTTCAGGGAAGAGTCATCAGAAGAAAATCTCTTCTACGTCTTCACCACAAAGTTGAATGTTTGAAGTTAACAAATGAACATAGAAACAGGCCTGATGCCTTTTGGAAACAAGTTCTGTGGACCAACCAGGTCTGCCGATGAGACGTATCTGCTGTTAAAATGGAACTTTTTGGCCTCAATGAGCAAAGGTACGTTTGGAGAAGAAAGGGTTCAGAGTTTAATGAAAAGAATCTCTGTCCAACTGTAAAGCACGGGGGTGGATCTATCATGCTTTGGGCTTGTATTGCAGCCAGCGGAACAGGAAGCATAACTTGATGCCACCTGTGAAAAATTTGAAGTTGAAGAGATGATGGCTTTTACAAATGGATAATGATCCTAAACTGTCTTACATTAAGAGACATAAACGGAAGGTTTTGCAGAGGCTTCTCAATCACCTGACCTTAACATACTGGTTATTGAAAATCTCTGGATAGACCTGAAAAGAGCAGTGCGTAACAGACATCCAAGAAATCTCAAAGAACTGGAAGACTTTTGTAAAGAAGAATGGATGAAGAAACCTCAAACAAGAATTGAGAGACTCTTGGCTGCTGTAAAAAGCATTTACAAGCTGTGATACTTTGAAAGGAAGGGAGTACAAGGTACTACCTCTGCAGGGTGCCCAAACTTTTGCACACACCATTATTTTGTTTTCTGTTATTTTGAAAGGGTAAATGATGGAAATAAAGTCTCATTATTTTCTTTTTCATAGGTGTAACCAGAAACATGAGGCACATTTAAAGGGGAAACAGCAGATTATATGTACTGTTAATCACCAATGCATTCATTTTTGTAGAATGATTGAATATTTTCCTTTTAAGAGTCTGCTTACTGATGGAGCACTGTCATTTCAAAGACAATGCAGCATGTTTCACATACCTGTTTTTTATGTGGTAATATATTGCAAGGGCTACACTGTAAAGACACACAAAAAAAAACATTTAAAGTGATACTATCAGAGTGTTGAGTCACAAGTGCATTGCATGAGTCTTAGAGGAATCAGAATAGTTACCATTTGATGGTGTATTTGAGGTTGGGTTGACTGACGGTGCTGTCGTCAAGAAATATAGTGGAACACGAGCTGTACTTCCGCCTCACGGGGCCTGGATGATGCTGCAGGGTGCATACAAAGGGGAGGAAAACAACAAACAACATTTTATTGACCATCTGTGCCTTATGGATGACCGGGAATGTTTGGAAGATCCAGGAATCTACAGGTAGTGGTGTATTTCAACCCAAGACAACTCAAATGAGGACATGACTGAGGCTGGACAGCTAAGGCTGCATGCAGGTTTGCAGAGACTGACGGTTTTAGTGCTCAGACAGTCTCAAGCAGTACAAAAGCTCCATCAAGTAACGACTGTCATTGCTTGATGAAGTTCTATGGAGGAATGGCCTTAAAAGATGAACTCTTTTTCATCCACTTCTACTGAATTGAGCCTTTTGCTTTTTAGTGGGTGTTTATGAGAACTGTTATAAGAATTATGAAAATGAAAAATTCCATTTAAAATGGAAAAAGTTAGCAATATGCTATAATCTTTCTCTCTCCAATAAAAATTATGAATGGAAATGAGTGATATTTGGTTTTTAGACATACATTTAAGCTATTAAACGGAAAATGTGTTTATGCCAAGTTACAAACAAATAAGACAAAGGTTTGTGTATTCTGTGTACAAAATAATCAGTCAAAATGCTTTGGCATACTTGAAACAATTGCAATGTCTTTACCTTATTTTCCGAAATGTGTGTGAACTTGCAAAGAAACACAAGATGCAAACATGATTTTTCGGCATTTCTTCAGAAAGTGAAAACATTTATTTAATCCAGTCGGCGTTTCTACTGTCGAACTTACATGGTTGATGTAAAGGCTCTTCCGCTTTTCTCGAACTGGAAGAAAAGAGAACAGAGAGGATGTAAGTAACACACACCCCCATTCTCCTTGATAGCTTTTAATTATTTTTACTTTAGTACTGCAAAAACATTATTCATAGCATCACCATAAAACCCAGTGTTTTGTTGACAATTTGTTAATTTTCTTCTGTTACACTGGCATATCTTTGTGGTGATGAGCATGGCATGGCTTTTAAATACTTTCAGCTTTTTGTCAGAATCCTGCTTATGAACTACTGAAGATTTTTATTTGATGTGGAGTATTTTTTTTTCTCTTTTTTTATTTCTCTTAAAAATTTGGTCCATTTCAAAGCTACTTCAGTTTCATAAAGAGCACCTCACTGAGCTCCAGAGTTACAGATTTATGTGTATCTTCACAAAAACAAAAAGTTTCTGCCACAAATCGAAATGTAAAACCTTCTTTTTTTGAATTAACTGTTTTTACTCAATATTTAAATATTTAATTTAAAATTGTTTTAAGCTTTTCTGTACAGACCAAGAACACAAAGATGAAAAGCTGATTATAAAAAAGCAAACTACAGCAGACATAAAAACACAGAACTACAACGAGTGTGTTAGTTGTTTTGCGTTTTATTTCCCTGGACTGACTCTCTGAAGCTACGTTCACACCACCCTCTGCAACGCATGTTCAAACCAACACTTTCAATTAAAAGTCTATGTAAACATGTCAATGTGCGTTTCGGGATTCTGCGTTCAAAACTTGCGTTCTCGCATAGCTGCGAAAATTTCCACAACCCTTTTTGGGATTTACGAACAAAATGTGAGGCCATTGAACTCACATTAAAAGTTAAACCAGGTTGAACTTTGGTTGAACCAAGCTCAGGTTGAACCAATCACGGACTCGGATTTGGTAGTGACGAATGGATGATGCTCCTTTTAATTCACAGAAGTGCCAACCATTTGGAGGAGAAATGAATAATTCCGGCTTGTGTGCAACCAGAATTCTATGACACCAAAGTTTTCATCAACCGTAATGGAGCTGTGAAATGAAAAAACGTGGAGCAACATTCACGAGATTTGCACCACTTCAACATTTCGCACCAAGCCTCTTCCAACTGTAAGAGGCAGGCATGTGATAGTAAACAGTAGAAAAAGAAAACATGAAGATGCTGCTCCCTGCTTTTCCAGTGTGAGCACCATTTGCTAAAATCACGTTAAAAAAAGGGAGTCTAGCATGTTCTTGAAATCATATCCAGTGTTGGGTAAGTTACTTCTAAAAATTAATTGATTACTTTACTTAGTTACTGGATCAAATTTGTAATGAAATTACTTTACTCATTATCAATTTGAAAAAGTAATTCACTCCTCGTTACTTTACTTTTTTTCCACTCATACAAATTCTCAAGGAAAAAAAATAGACTTTTAATCTCAATAGGACTTATCTGGTTAAATAAAGATAAATAAATAATAATTAAAAACCCTATATTTTTTTAGCAATGACCTTGTCCAAGGTATGAACATGGTTCAAGACATAACATGGCTTCATTTGAATTCAGACTACAGTGTGAAAAATAACAACCTCCACATCTGCTCAAAGTCAGATGTGGAAAATTCTGTTCAGTCATATTCATCTTTATATTCATGTCTATATTAATCTCTTTCAAATCTGCAACCAAACCAGGTTTTTTAAAACACAAGGAACTATTAAATGCCTCAATTGCAATGAGTTGCACCTAATGCATCAGTCTCTCTCTCTCTCTTTCTACAGCTGCCTTTTGTGCACAATTCTGCACGGCTACGAGTCAAACAAACTCCTATTGATCAGTCGCATGCAGCTTAGAGAGGAAAAAATAAAGAAAGAAAAGGTGAAAAACTTGTCTCTGAGTTCCAGGAAGGAGCGGGCTGTTGTCTTTCACAGCACAGAGCGGCTTTACAGTCGTTTCATTCTTAACAAACACATCAGTTCATGGGGCGGATCTCTGCTCTGCCGTTCACCTGCCGCTCTGCTGAAATGGGAGGACACCTTGCAGCATCTCTTTTCGTCTCATCTTTGAGCCAGTTTAGAAAGGAACCTTGACTGAAGCAATGAGTGCATGTTTGTACTTTGACCGATCGCCAACTCTGCGCGCACACGCGTGTGTGTTTGCGCCAATTACTTCGTTTAGTTTTAAATTAACCTGTGTTTTCGTTTCATCTGACTAAGAGAAAATGTCAGAGCCTACAAAACATAAGTAACAAAGTAACTAGGGTTTCTATAGTCCAGTAACTGTAATTAATTACCAGAATATGAAATGTTATTCGTTACGTTACTCTGTTACTGGTAAAAGCAATAAAATTACAGTAATTCGTTACTTTGTAATCCGTTACCCCCAACACTGCTCATTTCACATATGCTGTGTGAACGTAGCTTGACAGACATAGTTGCACATGTTTATCTTCTTGAGAAGCCATGACTGCATTTCTTCCAGGCAAAAAAAAAGAAAAATTGTAGTTTGTAGCGTTGTCATTTTGATACTTTCTGTCAAAACTAATAAAATTACCAACAAACATAGTCTGTAAAATGTTTTTATGACTTCACCTTTAGTTTAAAAAAAAAATAATTTATAGAATTTATGGTCAAGGCCATGCAGCTGTGTTTATAGTCAGACCTGTCATAGACCAACATGTGCAGTGAAAAAAAACAAACAAGCATAGTGATATCAGCAAAAACAAAAAAAACATTATCACCTGTGTCACCACGTCAACGATTATAGTGTACAACAATCCAGTAAGTTTTCAAACTATAGAACAGGACGATTCTGAAGCCCAAACACAGAGTAAACCACCAGCCTGCCCAGCACAGACACATCTACATGCTTACCTCTCCTGTTGGGAACCGCAACTGAAAAACAAGAGTGCAAGTTGGCACTATGTCTGTTTACATCAGCAATGTTCACAACAGACGTCACAATTAAGTGTCAAAAAGAATATGGGAATAAACAATTCACAAGTGAGCACTGGAAAAGTGTATTACATAATCAATTTCGGGAACATTTTTGTGCATGTATTGGGTTGATCCTGTTGTTGGTCACAGCAATACAAAAGGCCACCCAGCTACTGAGGGGCTTAGGCGGAGTACGCCCTGGACAGATCGCCAGTCCGCAGGGCAACACAGAGACAAGCAACCACACACAAATCTTTGGGACAATTCAGAATGATCAATTGACCTATGTAACATGTCTTTGGACTGTTGGAGGAAGCTAGAAAAAACCCACACATGCATGAGGAGAATATGTAAAAACCTTCTCACTGGGACTACTAACTACAGAAATTGTTCATTTAATATTAACTTGATAAATATCTCTGTTCAAAGTCTTGGATTTAAAATGTCAACATAAGTTCTTGCTAATTGTTAAGTTTCTTCATCAAAGACAGTGACAGCACATATTTTGAAAGGATTAAAAACCTTGACTGCATTTATTTTTAGTTGAACGATCATCTAAAATGTGATTAAAAATGGAAATTATACAAAGTGTACATATGATTTACATTAGTATTTAATACGGTTAGATTTTTCTTGAAAATTACAACATCTTCGTTTTATGTTTTACTAAAATTCTCTCCAGAATGTTTTTCTGGATTAGCATGTCTGGTAATGTCAGCACAGATACATCTTTCTGAAAATAAAGTGAATGAAAGTTTGAATATTAAAAAAAAAAAAAAAACAACAACCTCGCATTGTTTGATTTGACCAGTTTTATAGGCCACATTTTTCAACATGTGAAAAAAAATCTTTCAAGAAAACTGCAGGGTATATGTCAAAGTAAAATAAAAAATTTACACTAAATTCTGTTTTGAAATGGGTTGATGTATTATGCAAAGCATTAGAGGCGTTTTAAGAAAGAGCTTCAACAAAAGAGAGCCGCTAAAATACTTACCATCAGTTTGTGACTTGCTGAGGAAGATGGTGCTGGCCCTGGGGTGATCTGAAGGGTTGTACTCCATGGGAAGATCTGAAGAAATGAAGGAAAAGAAAAATTATAAAAATGTTTCAAGTCTTATAAACTGTAGACTAGACAGAAGACTTCAATCGTCAGGATGCTTGTTTGACTAAGAAAACGCAGACGCGCCGAGGGAACGGGTCCTTTCACTCTGACAGTGTTGGGTTTGCTGGTAATGAACCTAACTGTGTGGAACAACAATGAGTTAGCTGACAATGTGCTGCATCAGTGATGAGTAAACTCTTTTGTAAATCAATGCTCTCAGCAAACATGGCAGAATGCAATAGATCAGTTTTATTTTTTGTCTGCAGAGACACTTGCCACTAGGAATCGATCGTTTTGAGCAGCAACACCGCAATAAACCTTTGAGCACCGCATAAACGATAACGTCAGCTGCTGATAAATGGCTTTTGCACATTGTGTGGGTTCATACATCTCAATTTTCAGTGAAGTTTTCATACAAAAACACAATTTGATGTTTGTCATTAAATGTCATTGCTTTATCCCAAGAATATTAAAAAAATATCAAGAAAACACAGTTTTACAAATGATCTTGGCATTAATTTATGCTGTAAACATGTACTTATCTTATTTTTTCAGATGTATATGTGTCAAACCAAAAGCAGCCACAGTCCCTGCTGTGGAGCAGATGGCTGCTGTGCAGAGCACTGAATCCATCACTCACTTAAATGTCCTACTTCTCTGTCCCAATTTGATCTCACTCTGAAACTAAAGCAGAAAACTCTGCCCTCCATACATATATAACGTGTGCAGTTGATAAAACTGAGGGTCACTGAGCTGTGACAAGATATTGTATCTACAGCATGGATTTCTTTTAAATTAACTCACCTTGAGGTGAGTTAATTTCACTCACCTTGAGGTGAGTTAATTTCCTGAAGAAAGTCAAGTTTTTTCATTCATTATTATAGATAGAGTTGGAGTTTAATGAATGCACTGATGCAATATGATGTTCATAAATCCACTGAGGATATTTGTCTTCAGGAAAACAAATGTAAAAGAGCGTGCCAACAGGAAACGGAGTGAACTAAGTGAACAACAGAAGAAGAGGTGATGAGAATAGCTAACAAAAAGCAAAAACCCAGCTTTAAAGATCCTGCTCTAAAGTCTGATCAATGCTAAGCACTAGCTTGCCCGTGGCTTTAAAGACACTGTGGGAGGAGAAAAAATTAGGGAATGGTGGAGATCACAGCTGCTTGCATGGAGGACATTCAATTGCTGCCATTGTCTCCACACTCTTCAGAAGTTTAGCTTATTTGTGCTGGAGAGCCACTTCAGGAGCCACAAAGGACCCTGGTGCACACGCAGATACAAATCGCCGTGAGGTGGGGTGGGGGGTGGGGGGTACATACACGTCAGGCTGAATAACAGATGGGTGAGTGGGAAGGACGGGAGAGTACTTAAGGAGTACTGAAGGCGGGTTAATGATGTGGCGCTCCTTCCCACAGAATAAAGAAACAAGTGGGTATTTTGTTTATGAGAACAGATGTAAAGGGAGAAGATGCTGACCTGGAGCGTGTAAAACTGATCAATGATGCATCTCTTGAAATGGTAAAATTACATTTTGGTAAATTTCATATTAAATTCAGAGGGGTAAATACTCAAATCTGGAGACTTTATTTTGAAAACAGCACCAGTTCAGAGTTGTGATCTTTGCAAGTAAAAGATGGGGATTTTTTTGTACCTAGTACACATTTGTGCTGTTTAAGGCCAAATGCAGATTGCTTCCCTACCCCTCTGACTCCTCTCTAATAATGGGGTATTTGAAGCTGTAGTGGTGTCCAAAAGCTTGTTTTTTTGTACAGGGAGGAGCCGTAGCGACTTACAGCTGGCTCTCTCTCTGCCGGTAGGGTGATCTGGGTCGCGCTTGTAGCACAAAGAAATGCAAATCTTCATGTGGGTGTGTTCTGAATCACAGAAGTTTACATTTAAATGCAAGTTTTGAGTTTTGTGTGACTTTAGAAAGTCGCGTTTGGAGAGATAAATGTAGGGGTAGAGAGAAGCCTTGGGGGAGGGAAGCAATAAGGATCGGGTCTAAGATTCATTAAGGGTATAGTTGAATTTATTCGTACACGGGTTGATCCGTTTGGGTGCTGCAAGTTTTTGGAAGGTCAGAGAGGAGTGTCCAGTTCAAAGCACATCTTAAGAGTGCAAAGCTTAAGTGCAAATGAGTCTTGCAGTACACTTGAGACTCATTGCAAATGGAACGTACGATTCTTATGTGTGTCGTAAGTGTATAGTAAAGTTTGTATAAGGCTACTGTAGGTTGCACACACCTATGGTGTACGTGTGATGCTGTTATACGCTGCCCTTACACCATACTATAGTCGTTAGTAAAGCATTAGTCACAACTGCCCTTACAGCTAGATACAAGAGGTCCACAGGTGAAAAACTGGCAAACCTGTATGGGGAGCATGCACTTATCACATGAACAGCATTTATGGGCCTGTTGCGCAGTCCGCAGGTTTTGTATGTGTATTATAGAATGTAAATTTTATAAGACACGTCTGCATCTCACCTACTCCCCCCTTAACTACTCTTGTGTTTGTAAAGGTGTTCACTACAGCCTGTTTCCTGAAGATGTTTTAAGGTTGTGAAACCCCACACTAAACACTTTTCTAAGACAGATATTAACATTTTCAAACTTTATTCTCTTGTTTAAATACTCGTACAGTTGTAACCATTATCAAAAAAAAAAGTCCAGTGTAGACCTGTATTATAGAACGAAAACAAAGATAAGTTAGTGATCAAAGATTTATGCAAATTTGGCATACAGAGCATACAAAAATTGTACTGAAAAAAATTCAAACAAAAAAAAAAGGAGAAAAAAAACCACAAACACAGGTGATAAATAACAGTGATTTTTGTGGTCCAAAGTTGTTGGCCAGCTTACCATTTCCTTTGTTCCACTATAACAAATTATAACAAATAATCAATACCGTAAAAAGTCAGTCTATAATGAACTTTCTTACTGACTTGGACTATGGCCCGTTCTTCTTTTATCAAAGTAACTTTGACCTGCTGCTAACCTTTTTCAAGATATACAAGTCGTAGGTGAAAACACAAGAAACTGAGTCAATACAAGTCTTTGCATTGCTCTCTGTGAGCATAGGTCAAAGGTATGGACTTCCTTGGACTTAGATTGAAGTTTTAAAACCCTTCCTCCTGCCCATGCTAGCTTTCCACTGGAGAAAGATTGTTTTTTCCTCTCTGATAGGTAGACATTCTTGGGGTTTAATATTTGTGACCAGTAATTGTTTTAGTCTGCATAGAGGCTACAAAAGTTATTTTTCTCTTTTGTGTGTGTTGTTCTGTAAGTCAAACACCACAAAGAATATGAGTCACTTTGCAGAAGCTTTTCATTCAACATCTTTGTTATTTAAAGCATTTCCACTGCGCCAATCTTAAAACCGTGAATAAAGGAAAGAAAGGAAGAAAAAAGAAACAAAGATTCTTCTGTGCAATGAAATGAATGATTTCTGTAAGCCTTACAGCAGAAGAGAATGACTGGCACCTACCTATACTCAAACACATGTTTTTCAGAAGGGAAAATCAAGACCTGACTGTTCCTTTCATGGTGCAAAGCTGGTAAAAAAGGGTGGAAGTGAGGTGAAGGCCTGAACCCATTTTGATCATAATACTTTTATTAACATGATCTGCAGCTAACTACTTTTATTTATATATATATTTATATATTATATATAATATAATATATTTAATATATTTAATAATATATATATATATATATATATATATAATAGTAATTAATAATAATATAGAATATAATATAATATAATATAATATAATATAATATAATATAATATAATATAATATAATATAATATAATATAATATAATATAATATAAAATAATATAATATAATTATATATTATATATATTTATTTTATTTATACTTTTGTCATTTGATTACTTTACTATGGAATTTGATAGTGACTTTACTACTTTATTACATCAAATTCTAATGTATACGGAAATACAAATCTATACATATATAGTGAATACAATTGAGTCAATATTATTTGCTGTTGCACAAATAGGGAAGGTATTGAGAAACAGAAAACAAGAAAATAAACTGACTTAAAAAATCCCGTTCAACTAGACAAGGTTTTATTTGTTAATCTGAGATTATTTTTGAGAGAAACAAAAAAAAGGGCATGTTTGGACTTTGCTGTGAATAGAAGAATAAAGTAAACTTTGTTTCCCTGCTTGGGATAAGGAAAGTTTTATTGTAGTCTTCTAATATTAATATGTTCTATTTTATCTGCACCTGAGTCCGATGTACAGATACTGTAAAAATATTAACAATTTGAAGAACTTAAAATAAAAAAAAAATCCTACAGCTGTGATTGAAGTAAAAAGGTGGGTTTCGCCTTTGAATAGCAGTCTATTAAAGACAAGCAGCATAAAATGGTTTTGTTGTGTAAAAAGACCTGACTTCAGTTGGGGTGAGGCATTACCCAATAAGACCTGTACCCAAGAGAAAGTAGTAGAAAGAATTAGTTTTTTAGACTGGCAGAAAAATATCACCCATATAAAAAGGTATTTATAAGACTAGAATGCTTTAAAACTTGCAATAAAAACAACAAGGTCTCTTCAAAATAATGTGGATTTTAAGTTTTACTCTTAAAAAAGTAAACTTTTAATGTCTGAATAAAGACTAAAATACTTCTAACTCTTATCTTGGCATAACACAAATTCTGTCATTTTGCCCTAAACAATGAGATTTACTAAAATACAATATAGACCTCCTCCCTGTGTTCTTTGTTCAGCAGACTTCCCTAACAAAGTGTAAACACCCCACCCCCCTTCTATTTCCTACACACTTCCTTATCCAGAGGATGTTTGGGGGGGGCGCTGGGGGCTGGGAATAAGCTGGAGTTCCTGGTGCATGTGGAGCCACACCTTAAACCAGAACTGGTATGGAGGAAGACAAACACTCCGTCACTGCTTAAATGTGCAGTTTTTAAAGTCCTTTGCGAGATGGAGCTAGATGGATGCAGTACCACAGGAAGTAGAACTGTATTGTATTAAGTCTGCTTTGTGTTGTTCAGAAGCAGAGGGGACCGAGCGGGCCTTCATAAGACAAAACTAACAAACGAAGGACAAACACATTAGAATTAATGAGTAAAACATTTAGGAAAATGTTTGGCTAGTGAGTAGGGCCGTGACTAACGATTATTTTAGTAGTCGATTAGTCACCAATTAATTTTTAGATTAGTCAGCGATTGTTGTTTACGTAAGCTGATGTGCAATTTTTTTTTTACAAAAGGCGATAGTGCTGGAACTCAGTTCGTGGAGGTTTGGGTCATGTTTGGTACTGCTAATGCTGGGCATATGGTGCATTCACAGAAACTGATATTTTACATGTATAGTTCATTGTTGAATACATGTATGAATTTCAATAACACCTTAAACAAGATAAAAGTTTAAGGTCCCAGGTAAGCTATATGGTAGCACAAAAAAGCCATGATTGGTTCTGTGTTTTTACTGGATGTATTACATTAAAATGATATGTAATAAGTCACCATCATTTTATTTAGAACAAGAGCTTAGAATCAATAAAGCTGATAAAAACACACAGATTTAGACAGAAAGAAATGGCATTTGTCACTTTAAACAAGATTTTTTTTTTTTGGGTCAACTTTCTGGTTTACTTCAGCAGTAAACAAAACCTGAACATCACTGTTGTTTTGGATCATTCAACAACAAATCCTGAAAATGTTCTCCACAGTTTTTTCTCTCCTCACAGTTCTGCAACACATAACGTTCTAAAGCAATGCATTTCAGTACAAAGCCACTATAAAAAGCCATTTATCTCAGCGGTAGAATCAGCTGTTCATGGTGATTGCGTAATCACTTCACTGTGCAGTGTTGCTTTTCTGCACATTAAAATCCGCTAGAATTACATTAATTACGTAAAATGTTGAAGAGTTACAGGAACCAAAAGAATGTAAAAAGAACACTGGCGCTAAAGCTTCAGTTAGTAAATTATTTTTCTCAGAACTTATGTCAGTAAATGGAACTTCAGTCTAATATTTTTTTTCCAACTACAAAAACGCACTTTCTAGTTTTACTTTGAAAATGACCGAATTGTATTTTTACTACATTCAACCAAGTTTCGAAAGATTGCGAGTCGGCAATCTTGGTAGTTGCTAATATTCATACTCAAATTTTTGGGAGCTGATTGTGTGTATCAGAGTACTCAGATACTCCTTACAGAACAATACAATACAATTATAATAATTGCACGATGACAGAAAACATTACAACCATTCTCTAACAATAAGATGCGAGTCCAAACTGTCTAGACGAAGACGTTGAGGACAGTGAGGAAGACGCCAAGACAGCTTCCTTGTGCTCATGCAAGGCTCTTCCACGCAACATAAGTTTGTATCTATGGTGTTCTATGTTTGAGGAACAGCTATGCCACCTCAAAAACTACATGTTGTGCTTTGCAATCCAAATTACTTTGTGTGCTAGTGGTTATTTGAATAATTCAAAAAAACAAAACAACGCGTCGACAATACCAAATTAGGGTTGATTATTTTTATAGACTAATTGTTGTCAGCCCCATTAGTGAGAGAAAGCCGGTGACAGGAGAAAGGTGCTGATTGGTTGATCAAACTTGTGTCAAAACTCCCTGGTTGTACAGTGATTTTGTGTCTGTAGGTCTGGGTGTGTGCTCATAGAAAGTGCTCATTAAAAAGTTGCAAAGTAATATTTCTTTTTTTGTTGTTGTTTTGAACAAATTGGGCTAAAATGGCTGAGTACCTGTAAGCAAGATACCATCCCTCCCTGCAATTTTCTCCCTCCTGTTCCTTCCTTCGCATCCTCCGCACCCTGTAGCTAGGCAACCGCAGCTTGCTATAATTCATATGGTAAAGGCGGAGCCATCAAAGCAGAGACACTGACAACCAAGCATGCTGTCATTCTCTTTCTGTTGCTCAATTCATCTCTGGTTGCTAGCTTATACACAATTCTTCCTAATAGGAACATGTGGTACATAATGTGACCGCAGGTAAGCTTGCAACTAAAGATTTTTTGGGGTTGCTTATTTTTTCTTCTTTTTCTGATAAGTTGATGAGCCTCAAATAATTTTTCATATATTTATGCTAGATTTTCTTCATTTTGATGATTTGATGAAACAGAGTTCCTCTTTTGAATTTCTAATTATTGCTTTTGAAAATGGGTAATTATCATCCTTATTTTGGACTGTACTTGTGGTCCCTCATCTTGAAAAGCATTAAATGATTAAGTACTGAAATCTTAAAGATTTAGCAAACTGACATGAGACTTCCTTACCTTCCATAACCTCAAAGGTAAATATCTGCAACAAACATCTGTATTTAGACACTTTACATTTTTTACATTTAGATAAAGCTTATGCTAGACTTTACAAAATTTGTTTTTTTTAAGAGGTGGGACTTTACAAATTTATGTTTTAACTTTTATGTTTTTATTGATTTTAGATATAACCTCTAGCAAAAATGCAATGCAGGTATTTTTACTAATGACAGCAAATTGACGAAGGAAACCTTTGAATAAGTGTGAAAAGTACAGGAATCCATCCATCCATCTTCTTCCGCTCATCTGGGACTGGGGGCTGCAGTCTAAGAAAGAAGCCCAGATTTCCCTTGCCATTTTCTAATACAGGAATAATGTAATTTTAAAAAATGCCTTTAAGGACTTGATAGACTACGCAAAGTACAAGATTTTTCAAACACTAAAGTCCCGAACAAGAAAAGTAGAACATTCTTTTTACGCATTTCAGTAGAATAATAGGTTTAAGTTGCATTTTTAACCCCAACAAAGGATTTTGTATATAGTTTCCAGATTATTATTATTATTATTAATATGAGCCAGATAGAAAAGCGACGCGTAATTACAGAAAATAAAGCTCTAAAAGAAATTTCCGTTACTCCAAGTGCACTGAGTGTTTATATTTGTGAATCAACAACAAGCTGAATTTAATATAAATGTTTAAGATTTCGACCACTGCTTGTATAAAGGACATCCCATTTACACCCAACCTGACGAAGGACACTTTAACTGAGGTAGCTGAGAAATAAACCACCAACTCTTCAGAGGGCTAACGACAGATCTACGTTTGAGCCACAGTTCTACTCAAAAGCATTGAATATATATGAAAACTGGACCGAGTGAGAGTGACGTCACCCATAAAAAATGTTTTGCTTCCGGTGCCAGCAAAGAAAGTCAATTAAGTTGCCATTTATGGGCCATATAGATGTCATTATGTTAGAGGCAGATGTCTGCAGTGATTGGTGCAAATTGATCAGTGTCAACATTTCTATGGCAACCACTTCTGCCAATCAGGAGTGAGCTTGTTGGAAGTCCACACCCCTACCACTTGAAAGCAAGCTTGGGAAAGTCTGTCAATCAAACATTTCAAACATTGGACGTGGGTCCACATACTTTTTTTTTGAGGCATCTAATTGGCCAGTTTAATTTGAATGCCTTGCACTACAGAAAAGATTACATTTGTTTCGTTTAGCAGGAACATGTTAAAAACAGGTAGCAGAGCAAGAATGGTTATTCTGACAAAATATAGAGACTGAGTAACAGCTGTTTATTTATCTTTAAAAGTCTATGGGATTTTGGCTTCTTGAAACGTGAAGGGGGAGGAGTCACTCGGTCCAGTTCTTATTTACAGTCAATGCTTATAGCACAATCTGTCAACTATGACCTGAAACAATTCAAAACATTTGCTGGACTTTTGACAGGCGTTCAGGCACGATGCTTTTGCCCGCCCCCTCTCAGTTCCACACTCAGAGCTTGTCGTTTAATCTAAAACAGCGTGTCACTCAGTATGAAGTTTATCCAATGTCAAGCTGCCTGTGCTGACATTTCCAAACAACAGTGTAAGCGATAAGCATGAGTGCAGAAAACAGTCCCAAACAGTTTGTAAAAAGTAACCCTGCTTTTTACTGCTTCATCTTCCTTCCTACTTGATGGCCCTGACTGCAAAAAAGCAGGTGGTAGAGCAATGAGTATTTTGCCAAGATCTTGATTGGAAATCCACTAAATCTGAAATTAGCAGGCTCAAAAAAAAGGACAATTCACCGAAACAAAAAGGAGCAGATGGCAAGTCTGTTATTTGATAATCACACCACAATGGCCAATTCTGCAGGCAGATCGGGCCACGTGTCAGATGTTGTTGAAGCCTTTGTAGCAGTGGAAGTCAACCTTTACTGGGCAATTGGCTACTTCGTATCAACTCAAGACCTTCCAGAAACATCCAGTTGTCTTATCTTACTGTGCTGGTTAAATTAGCTTCATCTAAGTCCAACAAAACTTCATTGATTCATTTCACCACAAAAAGATGTGACGTGTTGTCTATAGCATCACATGAGCGCCTTAAGAGCATTGGCCCTTTCGTGGATGGGGTCACATGTAATCAGGAATTTTTGTCAAAAGGAATCACTAAAGAGAAAGATTTGAAGTTAATTTTAAAGCATGAAGTGGTGAAACAGAGACTGCAACACATCTGATCTTTTTCTGTTAGGTTCTGACTTTTTATTTTCACAAAATCTCCCTGCTGCCTGCTGACTTTGATGCACAAGTACATATTTCCACTGATTTCCTCATTTTAGAGGTGAGGAAATGGAATGACACATGCTTGTCTTTAACGCAAGAACTGGATCTGAGTAAATTTAAACTCAAGCAACCAGTCAATTTTTAGCACATGACAAATGTATTGTTCCTCCTTCATTAAGACTGTTAACAATCTCCTGTTTTGGCATTTTCTAAAACACTCACTTTAGACCTACTGGCAGCTGGAGGCAAACAAAGAATAAGCCCCATGACTGGAAAAAAAAAAGCTGGAGGCTATTTTCCCAACACATGCTATGTCAGCTGTCTGTGAGCATTCAGAAGCATGAAGACATGGGCAGAACCCAATTTTAGCATGTTTACCAGCACGCTTGAGATTCCAGAAGCAGAGTTTCCTGAAACACTTCTTATATGTGATGCTACATTCACACTGGGCATGTGACGCGTTCTTGAATGCACATTTAGCCATGCTGTTAACACTGGACTGTTGCTATCCAATACTAATACATGTTCGCCACTTACAGCTGAAAAAGGCTTGGTGCAAAATGTCAAAGCGGTGCAAATCTCATGATTCTTAGTCTCTACGACCTTCCACAGGCCTGGACAACATAAAAGCCCACAGTGCCAGTACTGATCAATCCCTGTACAGGTGCATTTGACTATATATTTTATATATTTTTTAAAAATGTATACAAATTATTTGATGGTCTTATCAAACATTTTTATTGTAATACAAAGCCATAGACAGTGAAAAAATGAGCAAAAGCACACACAAAAACGGTTAGCTACAACTTAGTGTTGCTACATTTAGCAGCTCTATAGATACCCTTGAAATGAAACTAAATCTACTGGTGTTTTTAATCAGACTTTCACTTACCTAGTTGGCTAGTTTGTGCTACTTTTACTAATTTCAGAAAGAAGTAACATGGATGCTAGTGCTGGACTGTCGTGTCTCCGCATAAATCCAAGCAGAAACCATTGAGCTAAAGATAAAAAACCCCAACTCCAGTTAAAGCACGAGATGTTTACTAATTTATGTCTTTAAATTCAACATGATTTACATTGACATGATCCTCACTAAAGTGTTTGAATTCAAGCAATTGAACAAATATGCAACAGATAACCACAAATATCACCAATCAGTAGGTAGATTAAAAACTAGAATTGATGGAAAAATGGAAAGTTTTAGATGTTGCCAAACTAAATAAAAAAAAATAAGGATAATAATATTTAAAACTGTTTAGTTGCTTCCTAAATAAAAAAAAGATAAACTCAACAAGACACTGGTTAGAGAATAATCACATCACTTTCACTGTTACTCTAAATCAGACCATTTGCCTTTAAAATGAAAACTCACATCATCAGGGGAGAAGTAAAACAGAAATAAAAGGCCCTTTTTGAGTGAATCACACAAGCTGATCAGATTTAGAAACTGAAAACACACGTAGTTGTGTTTTTAATAACTGATCTTGTGTTTTACATGTCAACAATTAGGAGCTTCCTTTCAACTTGTGTTATTTAAAGACAGACCCTGTTCTACCAGAGCAACAAAAAAGAAGATTCAGTCTAAGCCTGCAAATGAACTGTTTTAGGTTCTTTGATTTTAAAGATTCACTTCAATTCTCTTTTGATCTATTGTAAAAGCATTACCAGTGGTCTTTTAATTGCAATTTTTAATTACGATTTAGCCTAAATCAAAAACCTGTTATTTTCTAGGCCATAGTTTGTGCAGAGCAGCAGTAGCTCATTCAAAGTTCGCCTCTAAGTTGTGAGTGGGAACATTGGCGTGGCGCAACCTCGCTTCCCTTCCCCTTCCTAGGGCTGACAGCTATTGGTTTACAGTCTCTCCCAGTAGCTTACAGTTCCTCATACCCCCAACTTTACATTACCAGTGCAACAAATCAAGTAACAAGCAATATTGGAGCTATCCAGCTGTACAGTCCTCCATCATCAGAAAAAGGGCACAGTAATATTTAAAAAAAAAGAAAAACAACACAATTTTTTATCGCAGAGGGTCTTTAAAAGCACTTCAGAGTTTGATGTTTACTGTGTTTCGTCACTAGAATAGCCTTACAGATTAGGTCATTTAGACAAAGAACAGCAATATTTGGACAAATTTGCTCTGACCATAAAAAAAAAATAAAAAATACACCCATAGAAAAAAACCCATAGAAACTTGACAGGCTCGTGTTTAAATGAAGGCCTTCATCTCCTCTACAGTGACGATAGTGAAGCATAAATATTCATTCTATTTTTGATTTCTAATCTGTTAATATTATTTGCCTTTAAAAGTGTAATGTTCGTTCATGGTCCCATAATTTGTATGACTTAAATATGATGAATTCTTTTTTATACATCTTTTGGCGTGTGCGACTTTTGCTTCAAAGCGAAAAATATCCTAAGTGACTAAAATCATTTAATTCACTGATTCTTAGTAAGCGTAGCACAAGAAGAAGACAGCAATCAATGTAAACAATGATGACACCATTAATTCCACATTATCATGTAAGAATACACTGAAGTCACAGACCGAGTTTAAATGTTGACTGGAAGCAAATATAAAACTACAGATATTCAAACGATACGATAAAAAAACGTAACAAAAGAATCAAAAATACCATCACATATAACATATAAGTCAACTGGCCCGAAATTTGTAATGTGGAGACTCCCCAGACTCATCAAACACACATGAATAATCCATGTTCAGATTTCAATTAGCCTGCAAACCAGACTCATCAATACGAGTGTGTATGATCCAGAAATAACTAACAGTAATGAACCCAGGGACACATGAAGAGCCTCGGGGCGTTGCTCATTTACTGATGTCTACATTAAATAAAACTCAAACCAGTTCCAGCTGTTTCATTTTCACTTCTCTGCTTTCCAAGTTATCAAGCCAGGACCAGTTTAATGATATTTACACATTATGAAAGGACATTACTTAAAAGGGATCCTGCGGGTTAATCACTGGGATGGTACGTCTACATTACAAGAAATTCTAGTGAGTGAAAAAAAAAAGTTTACAGTGGTCCCTCATTTATTTACGTTCTAGTAAACCACAAAAGTGAAAGAGGCGAAGTACAATTTCTTTAAGCCTTTAAAGCCCTTCACTACACACTGAATACACTTTTCAGACAGATATGAATATGTTTTCTCTTTCTTTAAAGTTCTAAACTTTGCAGTAAAACAAGTCTGGCGTTGTACCACGAAAACTTAGATCTGCTTAGGTTTGAAGATGTATGTAGATTTGGCAAACTGAGTGCAGTCTTTACAGGAGTAGTGGTGCAACGATCACAAAACTCACGATACAGACCACAATAAAAACCCTCTTACTGGGGACAGACAGAGAAGAGGCTTTCTCCCGCCACAGTGCCGGGACAAGCACTGACAGCAAGCAGTGCCAGGAGAAAACCCACACATGCATGGGAAGAGCATGCCAACTCCACACAGAAGGGTCCCAGCCGGGATTCGAACCAGAGCCTTCACTCTGTGTCAGTAACCACTGTTCCAAAGTGCATCCCTCAACAAAAAACACTGAAAAAGAAATTACATGTACAACTTTAAACACTGTCACAATCAAAAGTTTTTCCTGTCAACTACCTAGTCAGCTGTAAACAAAACATGAACATCGCTGTTGCTTTTTCATTGAACAACAAACCCTGAAAATGTTCCACACAAAACTTTGAGGATGGAAAAACTGAAGAAAATTTAGCAACCATTCTAACATAATAAATTAAATAGTACGAATCATGGTATAATTGTTGATCTTGAGTCATGAATCGAATTGTCACTTAAGTAGCGATCCACAGCAATGTGAAAATCAAACCATATTAAGTAAAGGTGTGATCTTGCAACTTGCAACTTGCAACAAAAAGCTCCAACACTGCCTCAGTCTCACTGTGTAGAAAAAGGTCGAAAGCGAAAAACAGTGACTTCAGGAAAACCCACAGACAATCAGTTTGAGAAGCATTTTCCTAGCCGGTCAACATCAAGCAGTGAAAGCATGAAAAAAGCACCAGTCTGTCATCATTCAGGAGGGATGCATTCAACACCAAGGCACTTGGCGTTTCTTTTCCCACCGCTGGCATTCAGGTGGATTTCTGCTACTTCATATATTCTGGAAAGTAATTTCCTTATAGTGGCAGCATGCTGGGATGGCTTCCTTTCCCGCCTCGCATACCCTCACTCACTGGATTTCACATTTTTTTGTCAAAATAGATAAATAAATAAAAAATAAAATATTAGTGCAGATGAAATTGCATGTAGATCTTTGTGTTTTTCTAGGTTGACCCTAAAGATCTTCTATTAAATACAAGTGTATCCGTGACAGCTGAAATATTTTTAGCCAGAAAAAACTGTCATTTTCTTGGACATGGTTTTTGGAGAGTGGCAGAATTCCTCTCCAAGTTGTGTAAAGGACTGTTGGTGGGAGCAACTCCGCTCCCCCTTCCCAGTGTATTTTCTACAACACAAATGCGCTCTTTTCAAACTGCATTATTTTTGACTGCCCCAGATTCACAAAGATTTAAACATTTTAAAAATACCCAGAAACGCAATTTTAAAAATAAATAATTGTCTTTATACATGGTTTTCATCGTCACAAAAAGGTTTAAAAAAAAAAAAACACCACACAATGTTTTATCGGAATGGGTCTTTAAAGAGCATGCGCAGAACAGTGATCATTAAAGTACATGCGCAGAACATTCACTGAGTCTTTAGGGTGGGTGTGTCACTTAAACTGACGCTATGACAACACTTCGGTCTTAATGCTAAAGAGAAACTGCAGGAAACAAGATTTAAAGATTAAAAATCACGCAATAAATCAGACCTAAACCAGCATGTAAGGCTTTGTGTGTGCTTTTCAGTCCAATATGAAATATCTTACCGTCTATGTTCTCTCTGTCGCTGATGTGCTGGAGGTTGCAGCCTGTGTCCTCACGACTGAGCTCCGGCTCCGGTCGATAGGGCTCCAGTCTCGAGTGGTTGTTCCTCCGCTGTTTGGGGCTCGACGACACGCAGCAGGATGTTGTATTCCCCATCGCGCGCGGCGGATTCGGCGCCTCGCGGGTTTATCTTCGGTCCGCTGTTGACGGCGTTGGGTTGGGGAGATGAGAGGAGGGGGGTGACGGGGCGGTAACGCGGATACAGACCTGGTGCAAGCTAACACCGCATTCTCGCCCCTGTATCCGCTAGCGCCACACGCCCGTGTCCTTCGGCGTCTCTAGCGTGTTTCTTAAGACATTTGCGCCCATAAGGCCGATTCGAGACGAGTTTTTTTACAAAGGACGAGCCCCCCCTCAATGCCCCCCTCCCCTTTCAAACCTTCAGCGAAGGGAAATAGTGCTTCGGTATCAACCTATGCCCACGCGCCCTTTCCTCGCGCCCACTTATCCTTGCAAAAACATTTTCTTGTCTCGATATTGTTATCAAAGATGAAAATATTGTACTTTAACTACTCCGGACTAGATATTTCTGCGCTCGGCTCTACATGGTTGCCAGTGGACAGTACGCTGCTGCAACATCCGCTATGTTGTTGCATTCAGGTACACATCACTTAGTTGGATTTTCAAAAACCGAAACGGTTTCTCTTTTAAAGTGTATCTTTGTTACTAAATTATAAATACTATTTTTATATAACTTACTCTGTACAAAGGTTACGTTAATTTTTCTTTAAACTTTCATTTAAAAAAAAAACAATGACGTTCTCTGATGACTATAAATACACTGATGTGAAGAATTCTAGTAAAATAAAAATTGGGTTTCAAATTTCAAATCAACACACATTTATGGCAGTTACTGTATTGCAGTTGTTTTTTTTTCACACTGTGCCTTCAATGTTGTTTATAACCACATGTGCCAAAAAAAGTCCTAGTTGAAATAAAAACAACTATTTTTTAGAACGTAAACGCACCTTTACTGTACAAGAAGTTCCGGTTCCGGTTCCGACCATACCTGATTATAAAATTGACTATTTCGGACATTGTTTTATTGACATATAGTAAATCCAGATTCGATTGCTTAAAAAAACAATTAAAATGTTATCTTGGATGTATGTATAGATAAATTCGCCTTTGTCACCATTCCTTCCTATTTTGGCTATATAAAATTTTCTTAAATATATATTTTTATATGTATTAAATATCTTGGTTTTGGGCAGTTAAATCAAAAAATTGCATTGACAGAGGGAAATTACAGAGGATTTTGTGTTTTTTTTGGTGAAGTTCATGCTGCGTTAGTGTAAAGTGATGTCACTCAAATGTTGATTTGATGTGATCAAATAATTCTTGCCATTTCCTGCAGCCTTCAATGCTCATTGATGCAGTAGTTTGAGCAAATAAAGAGGTGTGCATGCTTATTGCATGAGCTGCAGCAGTCAGTCATGGCCCTATAGTGCTTCCTGCTGGTTGTGAAGATGCTCTACAGATTTTAACAGTCAAAAACGAAAAAAGAAAAGAAAAACAAAAAAAAAGCCACAAGAAAAGGGGTCAGAAACATGTATTTGCAACAACAAATTGAGAGAAATGTGTTCACTGTACATTATTTGAATTCTGAAAATGTTCCTTGTCCATTTATAGTCTATGTCACAAGCCAAGATGAATATGCTTTTGGGGAAGAACTGTGGTCCTTTCTTCTTAAAGGGTAAGGGTAAATTTCTAGCAGTTAACTAAACTAGGCAAGAAAATAATAATGCAAAGAAAAAATTAATGCAAACTCCTGCTCTTTCTGATCAAGAGAAGATAACCCCTGTGGCTTGGACATCTCAGAAGAGGCCCCAGGGCAGATCCTGGTCACACTGTAGGGATTCTGTCTTTCAGCTGGCCTGGGAGTGCCCTGGGTTCCCCCAGCAGAACAGGGAGATGTTTCTATGAAGCAAAAGGTCTGAACATCTTCCACGCGCTGGAGAAACAGAAAGGGGTTGGATGCTATAGAAGTTTAATGCTGTTGTGGCTTTTTCTACCCTAGATCATGGCTAGACCTACTGTGCAAATGTAATTGCTTTTAAAACAATAACACTGTTCCAAAAGGAGTACAGTATTAACAAAACTATATTTTCTAAATGTTTTTTTTTTATTCATCAGGTCACTATGATGCAGCATCTCTCATTCAGCAAATAGTTGAAAGTACTTTTGTGCAGTTGCAGCTTTTGTTCTCCTTTGGAAATTGGAGCTCTCTGATTGGTTGTGCCCAATGACTGGAGTAGAAATATCTATCTCAGGGGTGTCAGACATACAGCCCGTGGGCCGTGCCAAATGCCCTATTCCAGCCCAGTCATGGAGAGGAAAAAAAACATAAGGATGTTGGGGGGAAAAGTAAATTTCTAGCCCATTCCTGTGGCGAATTATGGTTCTTTAAAGAAATGACCGAAACGCACAATTCCGCCACTAGGGAGAGCAAAGGAATAACAAAACCATCAGGAACTATCCAGAAATAGACAGCATATCTTTCCAAGTGTGTGCCACATCTGGGTAAGATGCAGTTTGGTTTCCCAGCCTCACGCTGTTAAGTTGCTTTAAAGATGATCAGGTGTGACACCACAATTACCAAAATGTCATTGTCAAAAAGAAGACGTGGAGTGCTGAGTTTTCCAGGAAAAACGGACAGTTTTATTTATTCATAGAGCTGAATGCAAAACCTGCGTGCTTGGTATGTAATGAACAGGTCGCAGCGCCACCATGAGACTCACCATAAAGAAATGTTTAACCATTTGTAGAGGCAGTTTAGAAAAGAGAAGATCAACCATCTATTAGCTGCATTCACTGCAGCTGTGACGTCAGTGATGGAGAAGTGAAATCTTGCTACCTTATTGCAAAAACGTTGGTGCAAACATCCAAACCATTTGCAGGTGGTGAACTTGTAAAAAAATGCATGCTGAAGGCTGCAGAAGTCATGTGCCCCAAAAAGCAGTTGACAACAGAAGTGTGTCAAGGATTATGCTTGCAGATCCATGATCTCTCAGGAGACTTGGGCAGCCAAATGAAGGACAGAATCCAGTCATTTATTGATGAAAGCACTAACATCACAGATATTACGCAACTGTGTATATTTATAAGAGGTGTTGATGAGACCATCACACCAGAGTTACTGGTCCAGCCCACTTGAGATCAGACGGGTTGAATGTGGCCCCTGAACCAAAATGAGTTTGACAGCCCTGTTCTATCTCACTGCCTCTTCGTCCAATCTTCCGAAATTGCAAGCTAAGCTTTTATGTTTGTTCTTTATCAGAATTCTGCAATCTCCATCCATCCAACAATCGATCAATCCATCCATCCATCCAGTCATCCATCCTCAGAACCCACATAAAAGCTCAAACAAGTTCATCCATTCAGATGCACATTTCACGTAAGTTGCAATTCATGCAAAAAGAAAAGAGAAGCAGCGAGCAGGATGTGGGAGGGGGGCATTCAGTCTTGTATTTGAGTTGTAGTCATAAGTTTGAGTTGTTCTGAAATGTTTTGTGTTGAAATGTTTTACCAAATGCTTTTGCGCAGAACTTCAAAGTAGTCTGATTTGTTTCTTGAGTATAAATAATAGATTATTGGTTACATTTTGTTACTGTATTTAAGATTTTTTTTAATGACATGATCTTATAATAGTAAGACAAACTCGTTTTTAACCACTCCTGACACAACAGTAAATTAAGAGGCCTTAATTATGTTTTTTGTTTGTACGTTTACATTTTTTTTCAATCTTCCAAAATGCACATAGCAGATGACTGAGTGAAATGATGATCAAATCTATTGTCAGAAGTGTTTATTATTAAGTTTAAAGCACATTATTCAAGTATACTGTTTCTTTGTCCGTGCAATTCACAGCCAAAGACAAGTGTTTCTGTAAACTAATCTTAATATAAACCCGTGCATCCTCACCTTGGTAGGGAATGGGACAATGTTCCGTACTTTGAACTCTTTATTCAAAGAGAAATGACTTCGGTTATACTAAGAAAAAAAATGTGGAGCACAGGCTGGTTTTTCAGCATTTCTGTGCATGTGCATCCTTGCACAAATGGCCTGAAAAGTCTTCTGTTCCCATCCAGTGAATTCTTCAGTTTTGTTCCTTTATGAATAGATTTGACAAAAGGTGCAGAGAATGGCTCGAATAGATCAGATTATTTAGGGAATAGACCAACAAAAAAAAACAAAAACTTTTGTTCTAGTTTTGGTCAAAAACAGGATTGTCCACTTAAACACAAAAGTTGACTTCACAAACATTCACGACAGAGCAACAGTAAATGAGGTCATGCCATTTGCCCAGAGGAAGTAACTCTTACAGCGAGAAGGCCCTGGCTTGAATCTCAGCATGGGTCCTTTCTGTGTGCAGTTTAAATGTTCTCCTCGTGCATGCATGTTACCCTCAGATACTCCGGTTTCCTCCCACAGACTAAAAACATGTTTTATAGGTTTATTGGTGATTCTTTAGACTTCATCTGCCACTTGCAGAGGTTTTTAGATGATACTTAAGGAAGATTCTCCCGAGCCCCACTTCAGTGGAAGGAGTGTTGACTTCGAACAAGCTCACTCATGATTGGCGACTGCAGTTGCTCAGAAATTCATTTCAAAGTTAATGGTCCAATTACATAATGAATTGAAAATTGCCAAATGCCTTTTCAAATTGCATGATCAAATTGCAAATGATTTTTTTAATTGTGAAGTGCATATTACTTTGAATTATGACTGATAAGAACTTAAAAGATACTGTTATCGTTGGACGACGATGAGAAGTGCAGGAGTGAAAACAAAGCGCTCCAGATAATCGACAGCAAAACACGGAGATAATCACTGACTTCAGGGAGACATCACCTTCTGTTTCACCTATGAACATCCAGGGAAGAGACATTGAGATGGGATTCTGAAACTACGTTCACACTTTGCTTTCAAGCGGCCACTTTCAATGAAGAAGTTTATGTAAATGTGCATTTTGGGCTTCCGCGTTCAAAACTCACGTTCATGTGTTGCTACACAAGATCTACAACTCTTTTTGGGCTCTCAAAAGCACATGACACTTGAACACACATTGAAAGTTAAACCAGGTCAAACTTTAACCAATAAGGGACTTGGATTTGGTAGTGACATTTGGATGATGCCCCCTTTAATTGATCAATTATCAAACCAACTGTCTGACAATTGATCAAGAAGGATCAACTGAAAATGACTTTTGTTTTCTCAAATGTTTCGTTGTTGTTTTGTTTTCAGAGATTGTGTTTTGATTTCAGAAATATTGCTTTAATTTATAAAATGTAATGTTTTTTTTAATTATTTGTTTTACTATTTTAATACTCGTTGAGAAGTTTAAAATGTTTTTGCGTTGAAAGATTTTTTTAGTATGATTTGCACTTAAGCGAAAATGTACGATTTGGTTTCTGTCTGCAATTTTTTTTGAACAAATGTCCTTATTATTATTATTATTATTATTATTATTATTAATAATAATAATAATAATAATAATAATAATAATAATAATAATAATAATAATAATAATAATAATAATAATAATAATAATAATAATAATAATAATAATAATACCATAAATAATAATAATAATAATGATAATAATAATACCATAAATAATAATAATAATAATAATAATAATAATAATAATAATAATAATACATGTCGTCTTTCTTTACACTCAAGGAAGAGAAAAAAAAGAAAGAAGAAAAGAAGAAATAATACAGTATTTCCAGATTTAACTGAATTGAAGCTTTTTCTGAGCTTCAGAGGTTTAAAAAGCTTAAGCTCAGTTAGCCTTTTTTTCTGTTTCAGAGTTCTATTTGAAAATCAAGGGCAGGGAGTATTTGGGGTTTGTGAGTGTGTTTATGGAGAAACAAGCTCTTTAACATGTAACAATAATACAAACACAGTCTACAGGGTAGCAATTTTTCATTAACGTGTGTGGAAACCACCCACTTTGTGCCGGTAAAATTCTTTTAGAACTCGAAGCTCCGCCATCAGAGCACGATTTTTCTGCTCCAGCATGATAACGCGGTTTTCTATCATCTCCTGTATTTGCTTCTTCCTTTGCCGATACCTTCGTGCGGCAATCCTGGGGGCAAAAACAACACCAGACAGCTGGATATTAGAATATTGTAACAACTAGTGCCAGACCAAAACATGTTGCATTAAAAAGCAGTTCAGATGCAAGCAACACTTTAGCAGACTCATTTTTGACTCTGATGCCTGTCAACTCAGCAGCTATACAATATTTGAGGAGGAGAATCATATGATGACACACTTGTAGTAATATACACACATTTGCCACTTTATCAGGCACACCGGTCGAACTGCTCCTTAATGCAAGTTTCTAATCAGCCAATCACACAACAGCAGCTCAATGCATTTAGGCATGTAGACATGGTCAAGACGATCTGCTGTTAGCTGTAGTGATTGAAGTGACTTTGAATGTGGCATGGTTGTTGGTGTAAGGAGGGCTGGTCTGAGTATTTCAGAAACTGCTGAAACTGACAACACCACATCCTAACTGGGTGTTGTTGCTGACCATGTCCATCCCTTGATGACCACAATGTATCATCTTCTGATGGCTACTTACAGCATCTCAGACTAGTTTCTATACCATGACAAGGAGTTCACTTGACTCAAATGGTTCCCACAGATCTCAACCCAATAAAGGACCTTTGAGATGTAGTAAAACAGAAAATTGGTATCATGGGTGTGCAGCCAACAAATCTGCAGCAACTCTGTGATGCTATCATGTCAATAAGGACCAAACTCTCTGAGCAATGTTTCCAGTACCTTAATGAATCCATGCCACCAAGTTCCGAGCGCAAAAAAGGGTCCAACCCAATATTTGTAAGGTGTATCTAATAAAGTGGGCGGTGAGTATAGGTCAATGTTGTTCAGGCTCCCATGTTAAACACTGAGAACAGAGTTGCTTCCTTTCACCTGTTCCTCAGCATATATTGCTGCCGTTTCTGTAGCTCATCCATTGAAAGCTCCTGGGTGCCCTGAGCTTCATTCTCCTGCTTTGGGAGGATGAAGAATGGATTTTCTGGTTGGGAGCTTGCCAAAGCCCCTTCTAAGCCACAAAAAGACACAAATAAGAATAATATCAAGTCACACCACACACAGATGCAGCAGAAAAATACAAACCTATGAGTGAGTCCAAATACTGTCACTAATTTAAAGACCTGTGCTACCAACTAGCTTAGCTATTTTACTCTTGGCAAATATTTCCTTTACTCATTTTGCTACAAGTGTTAGTTATACGACTGCCAAACTATTTACAGCTTTATTGTAATTTTAGATATTTTTTATATATTTCACCAAAATCTTACACCAAAGATGTTGTTCACAAGGCCAGAAAGGATTTTCTTTTCTTTTTTTTTTTAAGCTCAAAGAAATAGTTGCTGCAAGTTAAGTATGTTTGACGAAAAGAAAAAAAACATTGTTCCTCTTTTTATCATTAGTTGATTGGAGTCATTTTGGATCATTCAAATCCCCGTTACCTATGCATATTTTATTACTTCTTATTTGAAATTGATCCAAATGAAACAAAGTCCATCAAAAATTATTTGCATTTAACATGTGAGCTAAGAGCTAAGTGTTTAGGATTAAAAAACAATGTATTTGTTTTTTAAAAAACAATGTATTTGTTTTTTAAACTTCAAGATTTTTAAAGAAATTATTCAAAAGTCAAATGTTGAAAAAATAATAACTATTTACCACTTGGCTAAAATAAAAATTTTGCCAAATTAGTATATCGTACCCTGCTAGTTTTAGAAAATCAACATGTTGTAAAATGCTAATTAGCATATAGTAAGGGATGCTAATCTTTGCAAATTAGCATATTGTAAAGTGCCATTTCTGACAGATTATCATTTTGCTACACATACATTTTAAACACATTTTCTTTGTCTAAAAAACAAATGAAAAACTTGAGAATCAGTGTTTTGCAAAATATGCAAACACCCTTTCAAAATCTGTTCTCAGCCCCTTTGGTAGGTTAGTACAGGAAGTTGCTTTCAGAGCAAAATGAAGTCTCTGTTCACACTTATATACTTGACCCACTCAACCCCACCCACAAAAAAGTTAGATTTTTTTTTTTTAGGATACATGTTATCATGACTTCATTTTATTGCTGTTCCTGTCATAAAATGAAAATAAAAAAATAACAAATAAAACAAAACACAAAAAACAGGTCAAACAACAAATAACCTTAAGAGTGACCAGCTGGTGTTACCTATCTTCATTGGAGGGACTGGCATATTTGTTGCTCCTACAGTGAAGAATTTGGCGTTATTCACAGATGGCTGATTCATTGTTACATCCCGAACATCCAAAGTGGAAAAGTCTAGATGGGATTTAAAAAAAAACAGTTGCCTAGGAGTACAAACAAATAAACAAACAAAAAAATAGATAAGACCCACAAAATTATTTAAGATGGCATTACAGAAGGGGACGTAAGGAGCACTCTGAAGCTGTGGTTTTTGGATGAGGGGCTGGTTCTGTGCCGGTTCCTGTGGCAACATGTGTAATCCTCCAAAAAACATAAAAACACGCAAAAATGAACAACAACCCAGAGGTCAGATTTGAGAAGGTGTGGGGGTGGTCGTGTTCACCACTATTGACATGCTTACCAGCATGGTTCTGGTCAGTTTGCAGGTAAAACGGAGCAAAGTTAGAAGAAACTGGAACGAGTGGCTGATCATTCTCTTCTGTTTTCACCTCCATCATCCTTGTCTTTCTATGAGAAACAAGTCAGTGTTTGTTAGAATGTTCCCAAACGTCTTTTGGTAAAATGTCAGCTTAGTTATTTGAGCTACAAATCTATTAAACTCTCAGCTTTAGCCCATGCTCCAATGAAGAGTCCCTCCTCTTGTCATACTAGAAATATAATTGTTAAAACCTCTTTGAAAATTTGGAATCAACTTAGAGGCTTTTTTGGCCTCCACTCATACTCTATTTTAGCACCTGTCGCTGCAAACCATATGTTTCGACCCTCTCTGCTGGATGGGGCATTTACTAGCTGGTCTAGTCTTGGTATAAAATCTTTTAAAGATTTGTACATTGACAAAATTTTCGCATCATTCGAACAATTGTCTGAAAAGTTTGGCCTATCCAGAAAGCACCTCTTCAGATACTTTCATATTAGAAGTTTCTAATTTTGTTTGTATTGATGGACTGATCACTCCATTTGTTGCAGAGTAATCTATCTTGGGTTGCGTAAGGGAGGGCCAAACAGTTATGATCTCACCGTTTTTACGACAATCACCTATTATTATTTCATTGAGTAAGCTTTTTTTAAATTTAACTTTATTTGGTTTTGTGCCATTACTGTTGCACCTTTGTATCATTTATTATTTTGTCTATAGAGCTGTCTCATAGAGGTTTATTTTTCACTACGAATTATTCCTTCTTTTTCAAATGTTGTATCTGTTTACATGCAAAAAAATCAATATACAAATTGGGTATAAAAAAAAAACCTACAAATCTATTTTTTTTTAATTACTTACATTTTAAAGCAATTCAAACTACACCTAACATTTTTTAAAAATCTAAAAACATCTTTTTCTGGTTGTTTTTGCTTACATTTTTCAAGTATTTTAGCCACAAAAAAAATCACATTTATTCTTAAATGTGTTTTAATCAACAAATTTAGACCAAAAAAATGAACTAATTTTAGTAGCAATGTTGTTAATCTTCAAACAAGCACTATAACCTATTTAGCTAATTGAGAATGTAGGAAGTTAACAACAATATTGTTAGCACCGTTAGAGCTCATCAAATACAGATATATTTAGGGAAAATAGCCTAAAAGGTCACAATGTTTTATGTTAGCTTTTTTTTTAAATGTCATAATAATATTTGTTGTCCATGTCTTAAATAAATAAACAAACTAACCTGTAAGTCGCACAAAAAATACCAAGCACAAGACGAGAAAAGCAAGAATAGTTAAATCATGTTTAAGAAGCAGTTAAAGTAATGATTCTTTATTTTTTTGTGAATCTTATTGGTTGTTTTTTTCTCTCTCTTGTTGCTAAGTCCCATAGAACCAGTAGCACGTACCAACATTGAGGATGGAGGAGGGGGGTATAGTAGGCTCATTTGTTTCTGGCATTTATCAAAATTTGCTTTTCCCAACATCTGGAAAAGCTTATTAAAGTTTATTAAACATGTAAACAGCATATTGTTAAGCTGCTGGAAGCAAAACAATACGTGTTTCTGAAATAAAGAAAATGGGAGTGTAAATTTGTACCAAGAGATCACAGAAAACTTACCAAATGATTGAGAAAAGGTGCAAAGCAAAGCTACTTGAATACAAGCTTCTGAGAAAACCTTAAAATTAAACAAAAGTTAGGCAAATATGAAGTGTTTAGTGTTATAATTGTTTTTGTTTTTTAAGTGAGATAAATAAAAACAAAATTTCCCTTAAGCAAAAGGAATTTATGCCGGTGTTAGAAAATGTCAATTCCTTTAAGCTTTCCGTAGTTTTGGGCGATACCACTTGACTCAGTTGGTTTGTCTTTGAACGTTGTTACGCTAATTTGTTGTTTAGTCTATGCTCATACTCTATTGAAAATCAATATTAGATAAAATTTTTACAAATTACAGTTATCAAAAATGTGTACAAAGTTTTTACACTTGTCCATCGCATTCACCTACCTAAGTCAAGTGGTATATTCCTAGTGGTTGAGAAGACCTGTGAGTCAAATCAAGCCTGTGACAGCGGAGAAACCGGAGTTTTTAAACAAGTAATTGCGGAATTAAGGTTGGTAGAATTCTAAAGTCTTTGCTTAAAATAAGTAACAAGATTTGTTGAACACCTGTCCCACGCTTTGCCGAGCTGTCAAGGTTAAAGTGGGGCAACTACTTGTATGACAATTTGCTAACTATAGCTGAGCCATCGTTAGCCGCCAGCTAGCTGGCTAATTGTTAGCTTTTGCCTGTAAATTGCCTTCACTAGAACAGGAAGAAGTAACATGCTAACGCACAGTCCGCTAGCATTTTAGCTCAACATCCTATTTTTGGATTGGCATTTCGCTAGCTAGTACCTCTTTTTTAGCTAGGTTTAACAAACATGTCAGAGGGATGCTAATCTGGACGAGACAGCAGTCCGTATCACTTTGAATTCCGTTGTATTCACTGTAAAATACTGACGTGGTTTTTCTAGACAAAACTACTTCGATGTTGAAATAAATTTTTTGTTGCGTTATAACAATTGAAATGAATGACGAGAAACAACACAGGGCCTACTTTCTCCTACTTGACGTAATAAATAAAACCGCTAGCATGAATTTTGAAAGTGAATCGATATTTATGAAGCGTTTTGCTGCTGCTCGAAGGTTTTCTCTTTACTTTTCTCCCTAAAGAATAGCCTTTAGCCTCTTAAGTTTAACAGTGATTATCAGGCATAGAGCGATAGAGTGGTGTTTCCCTGGACTAAATTTAAATCTTAAATAATTATTTTAATATGTTCTTGTCAGTATGTTTTGCTTTATTAAGATGTTCAGATGTTGTTTTTAGTTTTATTTCCAATGTGATGTTTTTGACATCCTTTCATACTTTTGTTACGTCATTGGATTTGCTTCTTCCTTCTTTTTATTTCTATCAGTTTCCTTTTTGACTCATAGCCTTTATTTTTGTAGCAGTGTGTCAAAACAAACAACCTTTTTTCTTTCAAAGACCCACACTGATGAAACTTGGGTTTTTGGTGTCTTTAACATGTTATTTTGACATTTTTCTGATGATGGAGGGCAAATATAGATGTATAAAATTGGGCCTAAAATAGCCTAATTGAGTATTTCTTATGTCAAATTATTGTAAATCAGGAGCAGATGAACAAATACTGTTTGAAATAGAGCGTATTAATGTTATAGAAACTACAAACAGGCAAGACAAGCTCTCTGTCTGCTTTATTCTGATGCATCCACTTGCAGACAAATAGATTCATGTCTTTGTTTTCCTCATCTGAGCTGGCATCT
Organism: Oryzias celebensis; assembly: GCA_014656515.1. Lineage (NCBI taxonomy): Eukaryota > Metazoa > Chordata > Actinopteri > Beloniformes > Adrianichthyidae > Oryzias > Oryzias celebensis. The sequence continues at coordinate 41,026,659 of BNCR01000012.1, forward strand.
GGCTTAAAGCTTTACAACTGGATAGCTCCAATATTGCTCGCCATTTTTGTTGCACCGCTAATGTTAGGCTTGGGGTGTGAGGAGCTGTAAGTTAGCACGAGGAAATGTAAACAGATGGGTAATAGGAAGTGGAGGCGGACTTATTCCACAACAACAAACCCGCCCTCATCCTAGAGGTGAATTTCTAGTGAAGTACTGCCACTTTGCAGAGAGTATGTCACAGAAACCGACACAATTTTTTGCTAAAAGTGGCATAAGCGTAATTCAAAGACACCTGGGAACACTTTGAAAATAGATCAAAAGATGATTGGAGTGGAACTGTAAGATCTTTCGATAATTCCTGTGTTTTTCTTTTACTTTTCAGTCAGGCTGAAGCAGAAACTACAATGTCCTTAAAGCCGCGGGTGGTGGACTTTGATGAGACATGGAACAAGTTACTGACGACAATCAAGGCTGTTGTGATGCTTGATTATGTGGAAAGAGCCACGTGGAATGACAGATTCTCGTATCTTTTCAAAGAAAATTTTCTTTTTAAAAACATTGTAGGCAGTTTATAGAGGTGGTCCCAAACTTCCGGGCCGTCCTTTGAACAGTTGGTACCACGCTGCAGAGAAAAACAACAACACAACCTAAATTTTTTCTGCTTTTTTAATAATCTGATTCTGAAGGAAATTTTATTTTGAAAAAGTAAAGGATTCTCTACTCCACATCCAACTCATTATTTACGCATGTAAAGTCACTCGGACCAGTACCCAGAATACATCCACTATTTTCTTAAAGCGGCTGCATCTGCTGCTAAATTGAAAACCCCAAGCTAGCAAAGTTAGCAGAAAACTAATGTTTTTGGAATGTTTCTTTTTGTAGAAAAGAGCCAATGAGGAAACAGAAGTGGAGCCCTTGACTTCAAGATAAAATAGTTTTGCATTTAACGGACTAAAAGCAAATATCAGGGGTCTTGACTCAAATATGGATTTATTGCAACAGTTGTTCCCACAGTTCATAATAATAATCCATTCAGCTACTAGCTGTCTAATGTTACAAAGATGCTGCTAATGAAGTTGCTCAAACGATGGATTTAAGTTTCTGATTATATATTTAGAAAATACCAGTTTTTGTGACTTTTATTTTTCTATTTATCTGTCGCATCTTCAAAAGTCAGACATGGCTGAAGTTGGTGTTTGGTTTTTTAGCTTCCACTTTGACAATTATGGGTTAATGGAAAATCTTTATCACATTGCAATGGTTCCTATGCAAAATCTAGTGAAATATTAAAGTTTAAAGTAGCAGCAGCTTCTTTCAGAGGATAAAGATAAACTTTACCCTCAAAAATTAAGGAAAACTTGAAGTTTAAGGGTGTATTTAGACTGGAGGAGTCATTTGGTCCAGACCGAGTTCGCTTGACTTTGGTCCACATTGAGTCCTGAACCTTGGGTTTTGTTTGTATTCAGAATGCTGTCGAGGACTTTTCCAGACCATAGCATCTGTTTACATCACGTGACTACGGTGGCTGTTTTGGTGCAGTTTTTCTGCTCTGAGAACAGATCGTATTCAGACTGAGGAATCTCAGAGCAAACCGATGCTCATTCTGATTGGAACCGAATCAGGACCATCTAGAAAGATGGGTCTGAGAAAAGTTCTTGGTCCTGGACCAGGGTCCGTTTGGGTGTATTCAGACTGAATATTTGTTCCGGATTATTGGGGAAAATGAACTCTGGTTAAGCGAACCAAAAGTATCCCGTCTGAATACACCCTAAAAAAACATTGGCTGCCCACTTGATCCTCGTTTAGGCTGGTCTCAGAAAGTATTGTCTGAAATCAAACTGTTACTTGGATTGAAAAAAGTAGGGGACCAATGCTTTATACCATAAATGTGTTTTTCTTTTTTTTTGGTCAGATACAGATTGGCCATAGTTGAGGTGAATGAAAATTGGCTGAAAAATGATTATTTTTCTTGGTTTGTGATCCTGAACTCAGACACCAGCGACATTTATGCCTTATGTGTTGCATACCCAGAACCTCTGGGGGAAAGATTATACACAGAGACCAAAATTTTTCTTGAAAATCATGTCCGGCAGTTATATAAGGTATGTTTTTTAAGCTCTCACACATGGAAAAAACATGTTTGTTTTCCCCCATGTACCATTGTTTTTTAGTAATAAAATCTGAATGTGCTTTTAGAAAGTTCTGGAGTCTGAGGAGAAAGTTTTAGTGATGTACCACAGATACTGGGAAGAGTACAGCAAAGGAGCCGATTACATGGACTGCTTGTACAGGTAACTGTGCTTGTTTTGACATCTACCAGCATGCACCTGAAGGTCGCTCTTACATCACTGAATCCACTCAAAATTGATTCAGCTGACAATTTGTTTTATTTTTCAAATTTCTATCCAAAACGCATTTTAAGTTTAGGGAAATTTAAGGAAACCTGTTTATGCAAAAAAAGTCAATCTGGATAAACAAAAGTGGAATTTTAATTAACTTTTTTTTTCTTACATTAAAAAAACTAAAGCTGTTTTAAGTTTTTTCAACCACATGGAGAAAATGGCAGCAATCTCCAAGGCACTTAGGCTCATATTTATAAAAGAGGATGTGAGATCACAATAAATATTTGGATGTTGCTGCCTTCTATCCCCTTCATTTACTTGTGTGGTTCCATTTCTTTAATAAAATATCAATTGACAAGGCTAAATAGAAAATGTTCAAATGTATTTTGCACGAAAATTTGTGAAAATCTAAACTTATAATCGAAACATGAACTCCAACTGCTAAAGTATGAGGGGATTTTTTTTCAATCCAACAGAGCAGTTGCTATAAATTTATACCAAATTAGTTGAAAAGTTAAATCTAAGTAAATAATTCTAATATTTCAGTTTTTGCACTGATTTGGGTGAATTGTAATGTTTTAAATATGTAACTGAGTAGTTTTTTCCATACACAACTCAAAATGGACTTTTTAAATGTTGTGATTTTGTAAAACTACGAAAACATTGTCTTTATGACATTTTTTGTTCCTGTCTATTCATTGTGCAGGTATCTCAACACACAGTTTATCAAGAAGAACAAACTGACAGAAGCAGATCTGCAGTATGGCTATGGGGGCGTGGACATGAACGAGCCACTCATGGAGATTGGAGAGGTAGTCATGTTCTTGTTTGGGTTTAAAAAATCTTTCTATTCATATCTTCTTAGGCTTCTCCTATCTTCTTGGTTAAGAGCTTTTGTGTCACCGAGCTTTTCAGTTCGTTACAGATCACAGAGAACCTTTGGAAGGAACTCTGCGAAGTCTTCCTACATGTTTCTGGAGGGAGTTCAGCTGCAGCATTGTTCATTTGTTTATTTACAATTTAAAAAGATTACAAAAATCTTCATTAATAGACAAAGTTGTGACTTTTGTCTTAAATGCATCAAGGAAGCATAGTGATAAACACAAAAACTTAGAACTCCCACTTTGTAATAGCTCCTCCCCCCTCAGCAACACACTGCTGAACTGTCAACTCTGGTTATTGGCTCCTTTGAAATCACACATTTGAAGCTCACAGCAGCTACAGTCAGGTGTTGTCCAAGGGCCAGAGTTGGTGACATCTAAGGTCACCTTAAGATATTAGCCCAGACTAAATCCAGGTTCTGTCGAGTCATGATTCACGCAGGCGGTAACGACGCCTGACGGAGAAAATTAGAGGTCCCTAAATTAAACGTAGAATCGGTGTGTAAACTTGCTAAGTCGGACACAAATTTTCTCTGGTCCCATGCCGTACCTAGTCAGTGATGAAATGTTCAGGTGCTTTTCATCATTTAATCGCTGGATAGCTAGATGGTGCACAGAAAACAGCATTGGCTTGTTAGACTATTGGAGTGCGTTTTGGGGAAAGCCTGGACACGTGGAGAGAGGGTGTCCGTCCCACTTTAGACTGTGCCCCTCCTCCTATAAACATTTCTGCTAGCTTTAGTTGTGCAACCTGACAACCCAGAGACAGGACCCGGGCACAGAGCAGCAGTTTACAACTCTCCTCAGAGCTCCCTTTAGCACTGGTGCAAACTCCATACAGAAGTTGTCAAGCAGCTCCAAACTAGCCCTAACAGAAACCTGGCTACAACAGGATGACTGTGTTAGGCTGATAGAAGCAATCCCCCTCTTGTTATAATAATTATCAGAAATCCAGGATTTCAGGGAAAGGAGGTGGGTTAGCAGTAATATCACAGTCTAGCTTACTTCATAAGACTAAAGTCAAACACATTTATAATTCATTTGAAACATATTGTTCATAAATCACCCAAAGAGGAGGACTCGAAAAGCTGTTTTGTTCACAATTATTTATCGCCCTCCCGGCCTGCACTCAGAGTTTTTAACTCTGAGTTTTCTGAATGTCTTATGGAATAAGCTCCCCGCTCATGTAAGAGAGGCAGACACAGTTTCAAAGTATATTCATAGTTAGGCTTAAAACATTCCTCTGTTGACAGGCTTATTGCCAGGCTAGCTAGCAATCAGAGAATATGTGACTTACTGCTGCTCTACCTCACCTACTGTTAAGTTTTCATTTAATCCATTTTACAAAATTCTCCGCTGAGCTAAGCAAAGGGAAAATGGTTTGATAAACCGGGCCGTAACAGCCCATTCCCTCTGCTTAGTAGGCAAACACAGGCTTAGATAAGATTAATAATATATTTATATTGACATGCTAAAACTTCCTATTTTCTATTATTATTTTTATTAGCCACAATTTTTGCCATATTCCTTGCAACTTACCATTAATATATTTGTATTAAACTTCAATATCAATTAGTTGCTAGCAGACTAGAAGTCAGAAGCTGGACAAAGTATGGTGGACTGGAGTTCTGTCCTTTACTACTTCTCTCCTCTATTCTTTATCATTTACCCAACACTATGTTTTATTTAGTTTATCATGTCTGTGTTTGGTGCAGTGCAGTTCATATGTTGTCCCTGTTTCTCACTCCCCTCCGTGGTAGCGGGAAAGATTCCCGGTGAATTGTCTGTGCTCCTGACTCATCTTGCACCCCCAGCTGCTTAATACAGAAGTACCAAAGTACAGAACTACTGCTCATTCAGATTCAGCTTCTACAGTAAATGGTGAAGCTCGACGTACTTGGAGAGTCCCTGAATGATCTTATGAACCCAGACAGGGAGAAGTGTTTACTGATGCTTCTGTAGAGCTCTTAAAAATACACAAACTTTATTTCTCAACATCATCAGTGCGTTCCATAATGTAGCTATGAGGCTAAAAAGTTTCTCTTTCCACATGTGTCAGGAGCAGCAGGATTATGAACGCTTTTATGAAGGACCCTTTTATGAACAATTATGAAGGACAATTGTTGAGCAGCAAATTTGACACGTAAAAACAGATGCCACAAACGCAAGTTTTCTGCCTGAATCATGTTCTGTGTGAATGCAGCATTACTGGGAAAGACAGAAATATAATAATTAGTTAAAATTCCACACAGAAAGCATTGTAACACTTGTGTCTTTTCATTCCAGTTGGCTTTAGACATGTGGAGGAAGTTGATGATCGAACCTCTTCAGGCTGTCCTGATCCGGATGTTGCTAAATGAAATCAAAAAGTATGTATTTTTTTTCCTGTTATTTGAACAGTAATTTGATTAACCGACTCAATGGCCTTGTGGGACCGTGTCCATTCTAAAATTGGAAGGTTGGGGGTTCAAATCCAAAGCTGAGTCATACCAAAGACATACCCAAAGCATCCCTTCTTGACACTCATCATTCAGGAATTGGATTCACACCCAGGTGTGTGAAACTTATGGAACTTTAATATAACTTTACTTAAAAACAGTTTTTGTACAGGAACATTCCTTTAAATTTTACCCAGTCCCTGATTTGTGGATTTCCAAACAGAATAATTTAAACCTCACAAGCTTGGAGTTTTCTGAAAAAAAATAAATAATGGATTTGTTTGAAATATGCAACTTTTCATTCTCTCAGGATTTTCAGAATCAAACCTCAGAAAAAAACAAAAAAAGTGCTGCTCTGGCTCAGCAAAGTTGACTCAGATGTACAGAGTGTGAGTTAATATAGATTTGTGTTCTCCACAAGCCTTCTGTAGCTGTAACTAACAGACAACAACTGCTGAGGCAGATTCAGAATGTCAGCCCGAGCAGATCGGGTAGCTGAATGCGGAGCTCTCCGATTTCTGGTTTTAGCTTTAGAGGTCTATGAAGGAAAATAAAAAAAGGATCCCCACACGCTTCCAAATTTTGGCCTTCCCTGTTTGGCATCCAGTTGGAGGAGCACGTTCACCGTTCATTCAGTCATCGCTGGCTCATTACAGCTGTGTTGTTTTTCTTCCAGTGATCGCTGTGGTGAGAACCCCAACCAGAAGGTAATCCACGGCGTTATCAACTCCTTTGTTCATGTTGAACAGTACAAGAAGAAGTTTCCACTAAAGGCAAGTTAAAAAAAAAAAAAAAAGCACAAGTTCCTTCGTAAATATCCTCCTAAACTGAAATTGCAAAGGAATGACGAATGAGTTCAGCGTTTCCGTTGAATGGGCTCTAACTTCCTTGCCTGAAGCTGATTTTTTTTTGGGGGGGTGTTGGGTTTCTGTGTTTCAGTTTTATCAGGAAATCTTTGAAGGGCCTTTTCTGATGAAAACTGGAGAATATTACAAGCAGGAAGCCTCCAATCTAATGCAGGAATCCAACTGCTCTCAGTACATGGAGAAGGTAAGACAGTGGAGAGATAACCCAATCAGTGCAGACGTGGGAAACGTTCAGCCTGGCTGCAGTAAAGCACAGAGGCTTTGTTTACAGTCAGGGTGATTGTGATTATTGCGGAGGATTCGTAGACGAAGTTTTAGCTCTGCTTTTAATGCAACAGGGGCCCGTTTGGTAACTGCAACCACCATGACTTCCATCTCCCGTTTTCTTTTTCCGCTCATTTATCTTCACTGACAGTGACATTCAGAAAACACTACGTGGTGTCAGGGTGCTAAGATCAGCCAGTTGCTGATTGTAAAGAACTGTGCTCCTTTCCAAGATCTTCAGGACTTTAACCTGTTTGGTTCTGATCCAGGCTGATTTGTGCTGTACAAAGATAAAACCTACTTTGCTTTTTTTTTTTTAATTCAACAGATTTCCCACTTTTTAAAAACAAATCTTCTGTTTATCCGATCTAGTTGATCTCACCGTGAGTAATTATGGGTTAATTTCAATGACTCAGCTGCTGCCTGTCTGTGACACTCACACAGCTGTGATGTCTATCACACTCTGACTGCGGTAAATTCTAGGGAAAGGTAATAAGCCATATGTCACTTGTGACTTTTTTAAATTTGTCTGATTGAAATGAGACATTTGCATCTTCACCTTATGGGAGCCAAAACTACTTTCATTCACTCTGAACAGGATTCATGCAGCAGAGACGTCCTGTTACAATGTTAAGTCAATGTACAGATGCTTTGAGAAGTTCTACGGCACGTTTTTAGTGTCCGGCGCCTCGCTGCCGTCTAGCCCCAGTGTGTTTCAGCGCTGCACGAAATGTCCAGGATTTACATATATGAACTTTGTCTAAGAATTCACATCGGTTCAACCAATCAGGGGCTTGGTTTTAACCTGTGATGATGTGATCAGTGGGAGGAGTCAAAAAAGGAGAATCTGATCATTATCTTCATGAGCTTTATGATGTTTTTTCTTATTTGCATTTAGGCAAAGATAAAAGGGTCTTCTAATTTTATTCTTGTTTTTATTTTTTTCCTTCTTGGACCAATGCGGGGTAGCAAATCGTCAGTCTAAGTCACAGAGAGACGGAAGTACTGTTTAAAAGGGGCTGTCATTTAGATGCAGTACATGGTGAACCACGCCGAATGATCTCATGAACCCAGACACGGAGACGTGACTGCCGATGCTTTCGTAGAGCTCTCCAAAATAAATTAACCTCATCTCTCAACATCGTCGGTGTCCTTGCAGTGTTTTGACGCGCGTCAAAAGAGAAAGCATTGGATGCAAATTTGACGCACAAATCTTTTTAAGTTTGAACACACCTTTAACCTGGCATTGGCCAATAGAATTTTTATCTTATAAATTCCCATCAGAGTCCCTCTATGCTCTTCTGGAAAGACTTTTTCTTCTGAGTTGGTACGGCACAGGAGTGAGGATTTTCATTTTTGTTAAGGCTCAAATCAGACCAAACTGTTCCCATCACTGCTCTTTTTGCTCTTCTCTAAAGGTCTTAGCGCGGTTGAAAGACGAAGAGGTTCGGTGTCGGAAGTACCTACACCCCAGCTCCTATGCCAAAGTCATTCATGAATGCCAGCAGAGGATGGTGGCCGATCATCTCCAGTTCCTGCATGGAGAGTGCCAGAACATTATTCGGCAGGAAAAGAGAGAAGGTCACTGTGCTGTTTCTAACGTCATTCCTAACGTCAATGATGACATTTCATTAGCTCAGTTATTGTTCCACACAGATATGGCGAACATGTACACCCTGCTGAGGGCTGTGTCCAATGGGTTGCCTCACATGATCCAGGAGCTGCAGGTTCACATCCACAACGAGGGCATCAGAGGCACCAGTAACCTCTCTCAGGAAAACGTCAGTAGCACAACATCGTCTGCATGGGTGTGAATTCCTGTATGGTGAAAAAAGAAGCTCAGTGTTCCTCTAATCTGATGTGTGCAGATGCCAACCCTGTTTGTAGAGTCAGTTCTGGAGGTCCACAGTAAATTTGTTCAGCTCATCAACACAGTCCTGAATGGAGATCAGCACTTCATGAGTGCCCTTGATAAGGTATTGCAGAAGTAAAGTGGTGCGTTTCTCTTATAAAAATAAACACTAACACTTAACGATGTTGGCTTTGCTTCCTCAGGCTTTGACATCAGTTGTTAACTTCAGAGAGCCTAAATCCATCTGCAAAGCTCCAGAACTTGTGAGTACATGTGCAGAAACACAAGCACGTGTGCAATTTGAGTTTGTTGCAGGTCATTGACCGGGTCATTCCCCTCCTGTCGCTTCTCCATGCAGCTGGCAAAATATTGTGACAATTTGCTGAAAAAGTCTGCAAAGGGAATGACGGAAAATGAAGTGGAAGACAAGCTGACTAGTTTCATCACAGTCTTCAAGTACATAGACGACAAAGACATCTTTCAAAAGGTAATCACGGCTTGGCATGAATGAGTCTTTCTAAAGTCGTAGTTATTTGTGGTTGACCCATAGGGGTTCTGCGAGTTATTGGGTTTTCCCTGGCTGTGGAGGGTAGTAGACAGGTGTGACTACATCTTGAAGGGAGCACAGGTGTGTTCCCTCGAGGCTCGTACGACAACCTTAAGGGACGTTATAAAAATGGGACATACGAACTTCAAGTTTGTATATCAGTACAAAGCTGCTTTTTTTCTGCTTTAGAATTTAATTCATTTGCATTAACTGCGTAAGCGGGTGAAGGGTTATGCTGCATTAACACCCAGCAAGATTCATATGTCAAATTTTCATCCACCGCCTTTCTTTTAACATTCATTAAATTCTCTCTTCGACACTGATGCAAACATATCTTCATAAGAAACGCCAAAAAATTTGCCAGTGTTTAGATATTTGAACTCTGGCCGTGTCGTGATTCCCCCCCAAAAAAGTGCTGTCAGACTGCTGTGCCATGACAGGACCTGATCACATCTATACATTGGCTTAGCCGTGAAACCAGACACCCCTGACACATGATCGCGTTTGTTGTGAACGAAGCCTTACACTAGTTGAAAGAATGTCAGCACTGACACTAAATCTCCAGTGTTAAAGGGGTAAGTTGGTGTCCTTGGATACTGCGATGGTTCAGCTCTGGGTCTGATGACCTTTTAAATCTCAGTGTGTCGTTATCTATAAAGTCTGTTTTCTGTCTTCTGCAGTTTTATGCCAGAATGTTAGCAAAGAGGTTAATACACGGCTTATCGTTGTCGATGGATTCAGAAGAAGCCATGATCAACAAATTAAAGGTAAATTCCGAGCGAGAAGTTGCAAGTTCTCTTTTTTTTTTTTTTTTCTTCAGTTTTAGTTCTCTTTCCTCCTTTTTGTAAACTCCTTCTCGCTTTGCAGCAAGCTTGTGGCTATGAGTTCACCAGCAAACTCCACAGAATGTACACAGACATGAGTGTCAGCGCAGACCTCAACAACAAATTCAACAATTTCATCAAGACTCAGGAGATGGTGGTGGACCTGGGAATCAGCTTCCAGATCTACGTTTTACAAGTACGTGGGGGCAAGATTGAGGGCTTCACCCCGCATGCACATTGTGGACATTTTTTGGTCTTGTTTCAGGCTGGAGCCTGGCCCCTCACACACGTCCCCTCCTCAACATTTGCCATCCCCCAAGAGCTAGAAAAGAGCGTGCAGATGGTGAGCAGCTTGGCTTATCTGTAGACTGAACAGCACGATGACAAGAACACGTTATTAACTTTTGCCTTCTCATTTCTAGTTTGAGTTGTTCTATAATCAGCACTTCAGTGGGCGGAAGTTGACTTGGCTGCACTACCTCTGTACAGGTATCAACAGTTGGGCTTTAATGGGTTTACTGCTGGTTAAATGTAAAGTAAGCCAAGTCTGGGTTAATTTCAGTTGCAAATTTTCCAAACAGGTGAAGTGAAGATGAACTACTTGTCCAAGCCCTATGTTGCCATGGTAACCACCTATCAGATGGCTGTGCTGCTGGCCTTTAACAACAGCCAGACGGTGACCTACAAGGAGCTGCAGGATGGCACCCAAATGAACGAGAAGGAGCTTCAGAAGACCATCAAGTCCCTCCTGGATGTCAAAATGCTAAACCACGATTCAGAAAAGGTTTATTTATTTATGTTTGTGTGATGGACGGTCTGCAGATGACAACTTTGCTTCCAACCTGTGAAATGTCGTTTGAATGTTCCAGCGCTTTTTTCTCCACAGGAGGACATAGAAACTGAGTCTACGTTTTCGTTAAATATGAGTTTCACCAGTAAAAGAACAAAGTTTAAGATCACAACATCCATGCAGAAAGACACACCGCAGGTCAGAGAATCGCTCCCTCTCTTTGCCTTCTTTTCTCGGCATCGTTAGCCTGTAGTAAATTACATATGTCGCTGCTTTGTGTCCCCTTGATATTTCAGGAGATGGAGCAGACAAGGAGTGCCGTAGATGAAGACCGTAAAATGTATTTACAAGCTGCTATAGTGAGGATCATGAAAGCTCGCAAGGTTCTCCGGCACAACGCCCTCATCCAGGAGGTGAGAAGAAATCACCGCCTTTCCGAGCTTGGGGGAATCCACCTGAAGCATGGAAAACAGAAATCAAAATCCAGATCCCTGGATAGTTTTGCACTATATAGACTTTTTGGGAGGAAATTAGGACATCGCTTGAGTCTTTTTAGTCGTTTCTCTCTTACCTATCAGAGTTTAACTAATAATGAACTCCAATGGCTGGATGGCTCACTTGGTTTCCTGTAGGACTGGCAGGTGTGAAACTAAGGTTCGTCTCCCAGTGTGGGTCTTCAGGCAATACCCTTCAAACTATTGCCCAACTATGTTGACACAAGTGGACCCAAGTCTGGGTTTCCCTGTGCTGGTCCCCAGCCCGAATAAAATACAAGGTTGTGTCAGGAGAGGCTTCAGGTGTAAAGTTCTCTGCCAAACCAAATGTGCAGATTAGTGGAAGCAGTTTTACTGTTTTTCTGAAGGGACATGCTGAAAGGTGAACAACAATGAACTCCATTCAAACTCAGTTGGTTCAAACCACCTCAAAAGTGGGGGATGCTGTTTTTTTTTTTTTAATTTCCATTACCCCTTTAATACAGCAACTTTAGCTTCAGTGCTGTCTTTCTTTGAATTACTGTAGCTATTCAGCTGTTTACGCAATCAGCATAATTCCAAAAGATTTTCAAGCAGAGAATGGCAGCTTTGCGCTGATGTGCAACACTTTTCTAGTGTTAAGCGTTTATGCAGCCAACATAAACCAGCTGGTTATAATGTATAAAGAAGCAGCTTTGCGTGGATACGGAAGTAAATGTTGCATATCGACGCAGAGCCACTTTTTCATTAAGTGAACACAATTAATAAAATTATCTTGGCAAAACATTTTCTGAAAAACAAACGTAAAAAATGCTGTTTTGTTAAAAAAAAACAAAAAAAAACTTTTGTATAAACACACTGACAAAGGCAAAATAAGTGAAGTTCATAGATATTAAAGAAGCTCAATGTAGTTATAACATTCGACTTATTAAATGTGGTTTATTATTATTTCAATTTTAAGCAGGATTTGGTCATTCCTCCTCTGAATAGATACAAAAACAGGATGTTTAGAGTTAGTTTCCCTTGTGTGAAAGGGAATGTAGATTCTTTAGCTATATCAACTGATGGGTATGACTGGAATGATGTTTTACCTTCTGGGATCATGTTGGAGCACGTCTGCTGAGAACGTTCACCACTGCCAACCTGTCCAACACGCGCACACAGTGGATCCACAGCTACAAACTTTGTCTTATCAGGGATGTTAAATAGAACTTCAATAGATTCTATTGGAGTTCAGTTATTTTCACTTAAAGAAGAGAAAACTGTCCTGTGGGTGAAAATGTTTGGGTAAAGTTGATATCAAGAAGTAAGTCAAATAGAATTGCAAATAAAGTAGAGTTCTCTTGCATCAAATAAGTTCTATACAATTTCAAAATAAACAAAGACATATTTTTAGACATTCTACTCTTGTACTTCCCAAACTATAGGGCATGCCAGATTATGACGCTGATGTATGGTCTGTTTTCACTTCATTGTCATATTTAGGTGCATTAAGAGAGACAAGAGTCGGAGTGAAGTCTGTCAGTCAGACTTGACTGTGTTCACAGTAATTCTAAAATGTGTTTGTTACAAGCTACACATTACCAGTATTAGCTATGCTGGCGTGTTAACAATTCATGTAATTTCCAACCTTGTTTGCAGCACGTAAAAAAATAGATTGATACCACTAAGTCAAATGTTACTGTGACTATGCCGACGCCCGATCTTGTTAGTTACATATAAAAAAACAATCCGACACTGTTTTACGCATTAGCCGTGTTAGCAAATTTGCAATAACACCCAAGCTTGTTCACAACTCGTAAAAAAACAAGCAGATACAGCTAAAATAAATCCTACTGTGACTTTTTTTCTCATAATTTTATGATAATATTCTCATAATGTAGTTCAGTGTCCTTGTGTGGTGTCCTCCCTGAGGCTGTGAGGTCGTGAGTTCAAATCCACAGCCGAGTCCATACCGAAGACTAAAATTGGGACCCAATGCCTCCCTGCTTATCACGCATTATAAAGGGTTGGATTGGTGGGCTAAACCACCAAATGGTTCGTGAGCGCAACTGTGTCTGTAGCTCACCGCTTCCCTTGAGGACGGGAAATGTCGAAAACAAATTTCACACTCCTAGGTGTATGATAGCTAATGGGACTTAATTTTTCTTTTTTTAGTGGGGCCTAATACTCTGTCGTACACCCGACCTTTTTTACACTAACGTGTAAAAAAAAAAAAAAAAAAAAAAAAAAGGTCAGACACCATTAAACATTGGCCACTTTTGCATATTCACAATAACATAAAACTTTTTTTGCAACTCATAAAAAAAAAGACTTGCATCTGCTTCTACATTAGTAAGCACAAGCACTATTAGTCCATATATATCCATATAATCACATTTATGATTTAGCAAAAATTTGCAAGTTATGAGGGGTTCTCTTTTTTTTTTATGTGTTGCACTCTTTTCTTATAGTGCCCCGTGTTTGAAACCTTAAGAAATTTGTTTCCCATTAAATTCATTCAGAAATGCTGTCTAATATTGCTTAAAAACCCCTCTTTTTTTCTTCGGCAGAGGTAAATGAAGGGTAAAAAAAAGTGATCGAGTAAAGAAATTCTTAATGTTCCGTCACCTTTATGTATAACAAGTTTTCCTGATGTTTCATTGGGTTTTTTGTGCAGGTCATCAATCAGTCCAAAGCCAGGTTTAATCCCAGTATCAGCATGATCAAGAAGTGCATTGAGGTGCTCATCGACAAGCAGTACATCGAGCGAAGCCAGACCTCGGCAGACGAGTACAGCTACGTCGCATAGGAGGAGTCGTTCAGGGAACGCCTGCATATAGACTCTCAGCCATTTGATTGATGGACAAACAGACATTAAACCTTAAAAACAACAAAACTCGACTCTTGTGGACCGCCTCCATCACAACTGAAGCAGGACTGGTGCCTCCATCTGTGGAACAAAAGAGAACCGATCGCGTCACTTCAGATTAAGCTGGCTTACACATACTACTCCTCTAAACGACTCCCACTTTCTGATTTTTAAGCTGTTTACAACCTCACCAGTGCCACGCAGCTGTGCGTCAGTGGACGTCAAAGAAAGGCCTGTAGCTGTTGGGGAAAAGAGCTGAAAAACATTTGTCCAGAGTAAACAAAACATTTTAAAAAAATGTAACAAATTAGTTGACATCAATTATGCATTGGTGACTACACATAAAACCATGCTTTCTTTTCTCACGTTTGCAGTTGTTGTGAGTTATTTTCTTTACATGTACTGAAGTTAGGAAAACTATTGTAATAAATCTGGTATTCTGACTATTGTATCTTTCAAATATAAAAAAGAGGTGACAAACATGACCTTGCTGCTTGTCAAATAAATAAATAAAAACACTGAAGACTTTTATCTAAGTATGTGTCCATTTGAGTACTTTTTTTGAATGAATTTTATTGTAATTGTTGAGTTTAAAATGTGAAAAAGCTTTTGTGAGCTTTTGCAAATATGTGTCAAGTCCTTCATTTTTAGTTTACTACCTTAAGAAGGCAGAAATTGGTAAATAGGCTTAATATTATTTTATAAATATATATCCTCTATTTAAAAAAAATTATATGCTTAACTTTGGATATTTTATGGAGGTTAAACTAAACAATGAAAAAATGCATTTGAAGTAGGTAGGGGAAAGTTGGACAACGCCGTAAGGTACGTCATGGCCGGTGCCTTTTTCTCAGGCGCGACGTAGACAGCTGTCCATGGTGCTGACGCAATCAAAGAGAGCGGAGACCCCTGGTAATAAGGTAGCATCTTGAATTTAAACATGCGGTATTCTACACGCGCCATGTACTAATGAAATACGTTTTTCTTTATGTAACCATGAATTCCAGTCGTTGATAAACCAATCTACAGTATTTTTCTGTGTAACATATAATTATAGTTGGGCTGTCGGTGTATGGACCTCGTGGCGCAACGGTAGCGCGTCTGACTCCAGATCAGAAGGTTGCGTGTTCAAATCACGTCGGGGTCATCTACTTTTTCAGTTTCCTTCTACTTCACTTTAGTGTCCGAAACGTAAGCATAATATATTCAACGTATAGAAAATTATACGTTTCTTTGTACTAACAAAAATGCATTGGGTCTTACTATTATATATTTTTTGTCTGTTTTTTTGTTAAAATCGGAGGTTCACCCCATAAGATAAATCACTATTGTTTAAAATATCGTGTGGATGATCAGTACTTGAACTCTTATTTCAGAGTTTTTTTTTTTTTTTGCTCCTGCACAATGGACGTGGAGATCATCAGTAGTCTGTGATTAGTCTGATAGCATCCTTCAGCTTTTCTGGCATCTAACTTATTCTTCCCAGAATGCACATGGATACGTTCTCCCAAAGCCAAATTTTTAAATGTTTTCCCCATGTTGATGATAGAATCTCCATGAAGGTTCTGATCTGAGCAAAACAGAAATTGTTTTGTTGTTGTTGTTGTTTTTATTTATTTGTTTGTTTACCAGATATCACTCAACTCAAATTCTACACCTCTCTGGGACCTTAATTTCCAAAAGAAACATCTTTTATTTTGGAATTGCATTTTGACCACCAATCCAGCTCTTCTGATGTCTAAAGGTTAAGGAACACAGCAAAAAACAACAAT
Organism: Oryzias celebensis; assembly: GCA_014656515.1. NCBI lineage: Eukaryota > Metazoa > Chordata > Actinopteri > Beloniformes > Adrianichthyidae > Oryzias > Oryzias celebensis. The sequence continues at coordinate 41,042,541 of BNCR01000012.1, forward strand.
GAAGTCAATGTCCTGATGCCCTACTTCCTTCCATCATCTTTCCAGCAATGCACTTCAACACTATGAACAACCAGCTTCTTCAGTAATTGAGTTTAAAATGTCTGCTGTCTTTCTAACAAGCGTGTAGCCTAATGATCTTCTGTTTTCTTTGCATTACAGTTTCTAGAACACCTGACCTCTAAAAGTAAATTCTTGCAAACAGACTCCAACCTTTGTTGCCTTTGTGCAGTCTTCTTTTTTTTCTGATCACTCATTAAGCCTTTGCATGTACAAGTCCTGCTATGGAAGGATGTGTTTGCCTTGACATTAGCGTCAGCTCACCGCAATAACACCGTCTTTGATAAAGGGGTTTGTGAAACAGTGACAATAATACCCATTTATTTAAATGGGAGTCAGCAGATGAGCAGGGTTCTTGAGTTCTTTGACTGTGACATACCTACTGTAATTGTGGGACCATGTTGTAGCACGCCAGTCGTGGAAGCGACACCTATGTCCTTCAGTGACGCACACACACACACACACACACACACACACAGTGCATTCTTTTTTTTGTTGATATTTTTTCAGAACAAGTCTGGAAATGTATGGATGAGGAAGGTGTGCGTTCACAGTTTAGGAATCTGTGAAGTGAGGGAGTCAGGACAACACATCCTGCGTTTAACCCTTTAACACCAGAGCTTTAGCTCCAGTGTATGAAGCTAGATTTATTGCAAAAGAATCATCTGTCTGTAAAATGGTTTATTGCTTGTAATAAGACATTTGTGTGTCCATAAAAATGTTTCTTAACCATAGAAAATAAATCGCCCCTCTTTGAAAAGATTTTGTAGTTGAATCCGAGATTTGTGCGTCTGTAAAACGTACAAAAACGAACCCATGCCTTGACCTGCAATGACAAAATCCAAGTTACAAGTACAGTTCTTTTGCTTCTCAAAAAATCAACCAACCAGAATCGTTTCACTGTCACCCAATCGTTGTGCTGCTTGGACCAGCCGATCAAATGTGTAATGTCCATGCCAGGAAGAAAAAAAGAAGTCATTTCTTCCTACTACACAAAGCAAACAAAACAAATTGGAGAGGATATCAGAGTTTTCTGAAACTAAAAACGATACGACACTTAATTTTTTTGTTGCTATGTCGTCATGACATTAATCAGTTACCATATTTCGGGTTATATTTTTGAGGACAGACAATTTTTTTATTTAGTTTAAAACAATATTACAGAAGCACAAATCTCCTACTACAAACACAAAACTTTTTCACAGATTACATTTTTTTTTGTAAAGTACAAAATCTTTTCACAAACTGACAATTTCTTTTCTACCGTTTCCACATTTTTACAGATGCACTAATTTCTTATTACAAGCACAAAACTCTTTTTACAGAGAAACAAAACTTTTGCAACAAATCTAGCTTCATGTATCAGTGTATCATATATCAGCGCAAACCAGATATGCAAAGATGCTTTTCTCCATGTCAGAATTAGCTGGTTCACAATGATCACACAAGCAGTCAAAGAGTTGCAATAAATCAAAGAGTGTGTTATTCAGGTGTCGCCGGCTACGTTTCCGGTGTTAAAGGGTTAATCTGAGTGGAGTGAATAAAAAAAAACAGTCAAAATACAAAGCTGTTTCTAGATGATTTTGCATCAAACAAAAATCTTTTAATTTCTAAACAAGATAGGAGTTGGACCTCTGTCACGCCTTCAGACAATGTGTGGCTTTAAGGCACAGTGCAGTGAGATCCAGTTATGTTTGTCAGTGTCAAAGATGGTCACACAAAGCTTTTTAACTTTCACCCACTGCTTTCCTGCATTTCTTGTGTGCAGTGAACTTACCCCAAACAAACCCTCTGGACGCTCTGATGCAGCTCCATAGCTGGTTGTAAATAAAAACATGGCTAAATATTTACATATAGAAGAAGCAATATGCAGTGAAAACAAAAACGTGTTTCCTAAAGTGGCCACTAGGTGGAGTGAGTATTGCATAAGTAGGAGTACAGGTCAGCTGCAGCCTGTTATTCAGAACTTTTCATGTTCAGGTTTGGATTGAGACACATGTTTTGCTGCTGAAGCTTACAGTTTACTCCAAACCCAGCAGTCTGGCTTAAACGAAGAGCCTTTAGGAGCTTAAGTTAGAGCATGATTAAACACTTAGGCCCTCAGCATGAAATCGGAAAAAAAAGAACAGTTATGTGCTTCTTACACTGGTGTCTATGTTTGACCCGTTGGAGAACGACGTATCATGCAGAGTCACAGCTGCAGCGAGCACAAGACGCCCCGCAGAGAGGCTGCGGCGTTTAGCAGCAAATTGGGTCACATGTTATCTTCATCCTCAGAGATGTTCCTCTTCTTCAACTACAGGTCAGCAGCCCATAAGGATAATATTCAACCCTTAACAGGTGTTCTGTAAGTAGATTACAACATTCAATTAAAGACGCTGTTGAACCAACACGACATAAATGGTGCACACACACTACTGGCTGAGCCAATCCGGAGAAACAGGGGTTGAGGGATCCATGATATATTGCCACTTCATCACTGGATGTTAACAATGGAAAGAAAAGGGATTAAAATTATAACTGATATGTAATAAACATATATTAAAAGGGTAATAAACATGTAATAAATCCAAAATAAGTCAAGTATTTCATGATGTTTTTCTTAATTAGTGGGAACAAAGACTCAACTCATCTGCTATGAGTAGGAACCTAAACTAAATTAAACAAAAAACAACAGGGGTGCTAAAGAGAGTCACCACCCAAACAGAGCCTGCAGAAGCTATAAATTGCTTTTTTACATCTGCAAATTAAAGTCAACATGCATGTAATGACCACAAATGTTTGATAAACAGAAAACCTGTTAAAACTGTTTACGATTATGATTTTCAACGTAATATACTTTCTCCTTTTTATTGTATGTTCTATTGTTAAAAAGAACAAAACTTATCAATGGATCATAAATATACACGTTTCTAAAAAAACTGGATTCTGGAAGGTCAGAAGATTAACACTGGATTTCAAATGAATCCTAAACATCTGTTATGTCACCAAAAGGGCTGATTATCTGTGTCCAGGAGACCATGATCTCCTACTGTACATTCACAAAAAAAGTAAAATAAAAGACTTAAACACGTATCTAACGAAACAAACACAACATAAATATATTACAGCACATGATCAACTTTGCTTATAGATGTATAATAAACAAATGGGTATTGAAACATGTAATAAAACTTGTTTGCATGGTAATATTCAACAGGTAATAGTTTTGTTTATATATGTTTTTAATTGTAAATATGTGATTTGGTTTTGCAGTAATAAAACAGATCAAATCTGCCCCTAGATTGGAAATCCAAACCAAATATTCTGAAATATTAAAGTAACAACACATTATGCACATGTAATAAATATGCTTTAACCTATAATGAATAAGTATTAAATATGTTACAACACATTATGCATATGTAACACATATTTTAGAACAGATATTGAATGGTAGTGCATGTTAAAGTGCTTTATGCTCATGTAGTAAGTAAAGGATAATGCCAGATGAAGTGTGCATTATCAGAAATGAATGCCTGATGTGGAAGCCTGAACAACTGCTTCTCTCCTATACATAATTATTCTCATTATTATTGATTTAAATCACTTTACTTTACAAATACGTGTTTATTACACGTAATAAACGACATAGTAAATAAGTGGTAAACATTTTACAACTGTGTTCTAAATAGATCACAGCATAAAATAAAGTCGTGTTCCAACATTTGATGAACAAACAGCAAAAACAAAAGCTTCATGATGATTTGCAAACAAGTGAAAGTTTTTCTGGACTCGTGGTAGAGAAGCGAACCCAGTGCGTGGTTCGGATGTGTGATCTGCTCAGAGAGCAGTCAGTGGTGGATCCGGAGCCCGCGCTGGCTGGCGTGCAGCGCATTCTTCTTGCCTGCTGTAACACGCAGTGTCAGTTGTCAGCTGTCCAGTTGTGGAGCTCCTCTCTCTGTTCTCCCAGGAACTTTCTGCAAGTCAGTCAGAGTCGGCGCCCGCGGAGGACGCTGGATCCGGATCTGCTTTTTTAGTTTTTTCGGACCCAAAAGCGGCGGATTTATTTCGTCCGGGAATGGTTTTCGTGGCGTGGACGCGGCGTCTTCCTCTCTGGAGTTAACCCACTGCTGGAGATGAAAGTGACGGTGTGCTTCGGCAGGACGCGGGTGGTCGTTCCGTGCGGGGATGGCGTCATCAAGGTCCAGAGTCTGGTCGAAAAAGCGACCATGCGCTACAGGAAAGCCATAGCAAAGGTGAGTGCCACCACTCCCGTGGGCTTTTTATGGAACGTGGAAGTGGATCCACGCAGGAGCAACATGGCGCTTTCCTTGTTGGAGGCGGAGGGGGGGCAGCTCAGTCTGGCACCTGGCTGCTCCCAGAATCGGTACCAGTGGTGAGAGACCCCCCCCACAGGGGCCCCCATTAGAACATAAAAGAGGGGGCGCTCACTTCAAAGGGTTTCTCAAGCGAAGTTCTGACGGGCCGACCACCTTTTATGTACTGCCCTGCTGATACAAAAAGAGTCAAATTCCCGGTTCGGTTCGGTTCGCCCGTTAGTGGAAAAAGGTCAAGAAACAACGAAAGCCTCAAGGTGTTCAGTCAATTCAGGAAGTGCGCGCAGATTCAAACAGGCGCGAGCCGTCACCAAACTTCCAGGTTGAAGCTGCTCCTTCTCACAGTTTGGAGCTCAGTCTTTACTTCTCTGCTCTACCAAACCCAGGAGACATCACGCTGTTAAATCTTTAAAGACCCACTAACGTGAAAATTGTGTGCGTGTTTTTTTTTGTTTGTTTGTTTTTTACACGTTTTCGTGGCATTTTTCAGATCGTGGAGTACTTATTTGGGAAAAAAAATGCTTAAAAATTGTACTTCTGAGTATGTTTTGCATTCAAATCATTGTGAAACAGGAGCAGACACGAATTTGCCATTTAAAAAAGCTTGTAGGAGTGACGTAGAAGGTACTAAAGCTCCCTGCTCCACTTCTTTCTCATACATCCTCTTGAAAACGTCTTTATCCATGTACAGGGGCGTTTCCTGGACCTAGAAACATTGGGGGCTGAGCCCACTCCCTCACAGAAGAGTGGGGGAATTTACGGAGTGAAAAAAGCCTTTTAATGAAAGTTTCTTAGCATTGTAGGACCTTGTTTAAAGACAAATACAGCAATATGTACTTCAAAACATATTTATGTTCAAACCTTAACAATGCTAGCAATGTAACGAATATCTTGTACATCAGTATTGATCTGATAAGGGAGACAAAATGATAAAATTTGATATTACAGGTAATTACTCGGTTTTGTTTTTCCCCTCACAACCACAAATGTTATTCCTGTGTCAGGTTCCATGGCGGACTTTTGTGTCTGCAGATACATTTCAATATTATGCTGTTTCTTTTCTTTTTCACTTTCTTTTCCTCTGTCGCTCCACCTTCTGCTATTATCATGTCACCATCTGTTAATCCTAATCTATTTATGCCTCTTTCAGTTGCAACTTTCTTTGATATTTCTTCATAGTTTCTAATAGTCTGTTTAGTTCTTTGAAATCAGAAGTGTTAGTTAGACCAAAGCTGAATCCTGCTTTAGTGGTTACAGACTATTCCAGCCACTCAAATGTTGTAAATTGAGTTGACTGAAAGGCTCTTTTCTGCTTTCCTAACATGCTTAATGGAAAGCAGTGATGTTTGACCTGCTGTGGTCCTGTATTTGCAGTCCTCAATAATTGACTTCAATTGGGACGCTACCTGTTGTTGTGTTCTTCATTGGACTCATGTTCACCTCCTCCATCAGTCTCATTCCGCTTGCTGTCTGCTGCTCTCTTCTCCTCATTCTCTGTCCTATTTAGGTCATATTTAAATAAAGTATATCATCAGATTTATTTTATCATAATAGACATCAACATAACAGAAAAGTGGTCTTTGCAAAATGATTAGTATTCAAGTGACAATTAGTTAAAAAGTTTTTAAATATTAAAGTTTTAATAATGAAATGGAACAGATGATACTCAAATGTCTTCTATCTGGATATTTGGACTTTATGTCTTCATGCAAACACTTATGTAAATGCTAATGAAATAAAAAATAACAAAAGTTCTATTCCTCTGAGTAAATCTATAGAAATTCAAAGATACAAAACACATCCTTCAATGATGTGGTGGTGAGCATTTAAAGGAAACCAAATGATCAAATCAAATGTTGCAATACTCATCAAATAGCCAGATCTTAAACAATTACCATATTAACGAATCTCTGCATGAAAAAATACAAACCACAATCTAAGCATGAAAAAGGAGCAACAGCTCCAGAAAACGCCTCTGGCAAATCTTAAAAACATTCTAGGAAAAGTTAATTATCAAATTTTAAAAAATTATTTAATCAGTTGTTTTGTCCATCTAAATAAGAAATAGTATAAAAACACTTCTTCTTCTTCTTATTGGCTATGCAGAAATTCTGGACCTTTTCTAGTGAGTAAATCCCCATGTCATGTAAGTATCACACTGAATTTCTTGGTAAAATGCTAGGCTAACGCTTTAGCTAACAAAACTGTGATCAGATCAGACAGGTGTTCACAGAACTTTTACATTTCCAGCCCTTTTGCCTTTTTCATGTGTTCGGACAAAGTCGTCCCGCCCGCTGCAGCCACCACAACAGAAGAACTGTACCACCTTTTTTTCTCAAAAAAAAGTTAATTGGGAAAGTTCAGATGTCAGATTAAACATCAGCGAATAAAACATGGAGGATTTTTTTCCCTCTCTAATCAACTCCTCTCTGATTGGTCAGACCGCTGTGTTTGTGTTGAATTCACTAAAGCTAGGAAAATACCAAACTGCCATTATCATGAATGCCATAGGGCAGTTCTGAGTCAAAAAAAAAAGCTTTTGGGGAAGATAATTGTTTGGGGCAGAGTCGGGAATGCCTAGGCCAGGTGACGCCACTGTCCATATACATCTTCAAAATCGACATTATCCGAGCTGACATCTGGCTCAAAATTGTACGGCTGGATAAAGCCAATGTTGCTCGCCATCTTTGTTGCGCTGATAATATTAGGTTGGGTATGTGAGGGGCTGTAAGGTAGAGGGAGAAAGTGTTAATAGATGGATTATGGGGAAGGGGACAGGCTTACTAACCGCCAACTGTCCCACCCAGGACTCAGGGGTGAATTTCTAATGAACTACTGGTGCTCTGCAGAAACTATGTCCTAGAAAACAGTTCCAGTTTTGTTGAGTAGCGCTAACAACAGCATAATCATGATAAAAAGACCACTTAGAACACTTTTACAACGGATCAAAAGATGATTGTAGTGGGACTTCAATGCCTCCTTTCCACTGAGCTGTACGGGACAGTGTGGTCCAGTCTAGTATTTTGTGTGTTTGAATTATAAAATGGACCCATTAAGCCGGACCGAACCATACCATTTTTGGACCCCTGTTGCTGTAGGTCAGTCAAAATATGAGCTACTGTTGAAACCCGTAGATTGGCAGAAGGTCATTACGACAAAAGAAAGCGCCAAGTGAGCGGCTGTATCCCTCTTTGCCGCCTTCAATTTTCTTTCAAACAACATTAAATGACTTGTACACAATATACAAGTTGTACAAGTCGAAGTAGTTTAAAGCCAAGCGGTTAGAAATGAGCTGTTGGATGACCTCAATTTTTTTTTTATATTGTTAGCTCCACCCCATGACGGTCCAACTTTGAATGGAAGGCTCACCTGAATCGGGCGGTCCATTCTGAACCATACCGGACTGTACTACTCAGTGGAAACGCGGCTGCAGTGTCGCATGACTATGAATTCTTAAAACCAGAAATGAAAGGATTGCTTTTTCTCCAGGGTTCTGGTGGCCCAAGTGAAGAAATCTAGGACCAGTACCAGTACTTCAGGACAGGACTCAAGCTCATTCTACTGGGTCATTTATAGACCTGTTTTGCTTATATTCATCTTCTAAATAAAACAGATCTTTTTTTCTGATTTTATGTAAAATTACCATATTTTCCACATTATAGGGCTCACCGGATTACAAGGTGCAAAATGAAAATGAAAAAATGAATAGTTAGTAGGTGCATTTAAGCAAAATGCAAGAGTCAGAGATAAGTCCGTCAGTCAAACTATATTAACTGTGTTCAAAATAACTCTAGAACTTGTTTGTGGCATGCTAGTCCTGTTAGGAGCATTAGCTGCGTTAGCGTGCTTACAATACCTTTATATTAGTAATGTGTTGCAAATCGGTGCACAGTCGATATTAAAAGCTACTTTTCTCCGCATCAGAATCAGCTGATTCATGTTGATCACGGAAACTGTCAAAGAGTTATAGTATGTCAAAAAGGGTATGTTATTTATGTGTTGCTAGTGACATCTCCCGTGTTAAAGGGTTTAAACAGTAGTTGAGGCTTTTATGGAAAAAAAAACAATGCCATGATCTCTTATATTATCATCTGTGTTTGCTTGGGTGTTGATGAGGATTCTTCAGATGGCTGCAACGGTTTGTGGCATTCACTAGCAGCATTTGGTCTCTGCCAATTCAAACTGTTTCTGTTGCTTGATTTCACTTTTCGGACAAGTGTCAGTTTCTTTTCTGACTTCTTTTGGCTGGTCGCCATGGCGCCACACTCATCTCACAATGTGCACTCAGGCAGAAAAAGGCATGCCCGCGACACTATTAGACCTGAGAAAGTCTACTTTAGTTTTGTTTTCCTTTTCATTAATCAGTGATTATCTTGATACATTGCAACTTTTTTTTGCACACTTCCAAGCTGCAGACAAAACATATTGTAATACAAGTCTTGATATAAGAAGAAAACTTCTATAAGAATTCATGGAGTTGGCCAAACTATAGCTCTAAGTCTTCTATTCTGGTTGAGGCTGTAATGTTTCCATATTGGTCAACACCAATTCTATCTCTTAAGTTAATATCTGTATTAGAAACTCAAAGGCAACTGTATTCACATTCATGTCTCTGTTTACAGAGGCTTCAGAGTTTTCCTTGCTTCAGCAGAACGCAGGCGACTGTTTTATTGATCCATGCAGCCGTGTGTTGAAAGTGTAGAGCTGCATTTTTCTTCTGGAGGATGCTTGATCAACACACGCCTCAGACCACAAGCGTGACACTCCTAGAGGAGACCAAAATTGAAACACAATTTTGAATGCAGATTCTGGACAACATGGGAGTTCCCCGTCTGTAATTGCGCCTGATAAAAAAAAAAAAAAAAAAAAAATGCAACAGATATGCCCATTAGGCTCACGTCTTCAAAGGGTTGGTGACGGAGGGTTGAAAAGCATCGTCCATGGAATGGGTGTCGTCTTTGACGATTGATGTGTGCCTCCACCCACTCGAAACCAGCTCCTGTATCAACTCTTTCCCATGAACCATCTGGGGGTTGCAAAACATTCTCTTGCATGTGCTACTCATCTGTGCTCATAAGTTGCAAGAGGGCTCTTCAAAAAAAAAAGAAAAAAACCTATGAAGAAGCTAATCTTAGGCAGACAGTGTTGCTCTGGAGTACTTGATTTTCCTCAGGGGGGATGGCCCTTGATGGCTTTGTTTCAATCTCAGGGGACCTGACATCAGACACAAGCTTCCTCTCAAAGCACCATTAACTTCAGAGTCAATCTGGTTGACAGTATGCGCAGCCATGAAGGATTAGCGCTAAACCCCCTCTCCTCACGCTCTCCACCCTCCGAGGAGCTGCCTCCTGCACTCGAGTGGGGGGGGGGTATAACTGTGTGTTTACCTCAATTCATCAGCAGCAACACCAAGATAGTGTTTTGTCAGCTTTGCTGTCGGCATACAAAAGGCCTCTTGAAGGAAACGAGGATCTGATTTTGTCCTCTTGTGGCGTGTTCGAGTACCACGCCAACAAAAGGGAACTCAAATGTTTAGCCATTGGATCCATAATTTATGGGTGCAGGTCTTTGAAGAGTTTTAAGATCTTGTTTGTTCTCTTTATCCCAGTCATCTCAGCATAACTTAGGGCTAAAACCCTAAAGCAAGTAATTGTTCGTTTTCCTCTTAAATCACTCCAAAGAAAGAATTGCTAACACTTTGTAGCATAGTCACTGAAATCCCTAAAAATAACTGTTTTTTGATAAACACAGCCACAGAAAAAAAACATATCAACAATTAAGTCCTCCTGTCTGTAAAATGATGCACATATGTTACAACGGTTACAACTCCCAATAATAGCCTTTTCAAACTAGGAATACTGTGTAGATGTCCTCATTTTAGCCAATTTTTGCTGAAATCAGTTTGACTTAAAGGGAAATTTAAAATTAGACACGTGTTTGTTATTGTCATTATTAGCATTATTAGCATGCGACAGAGGTTTAACGATTGTTGTTATTGTTCCAATTCTTTTCCTTGGTCTACACTAATTTCACACCATCAACGCACAAAAGACATTGTCAAAATATCCACACAGATTAAATGTTTTGAAAAATGTTCAAATTTAAAGACCCTTCCCTCCTTTCCAGTGCCAAATGTTCTTATTTTGTGATATTCAAAAAAGTGACAGTGGAAACCTCCATAACTTTTTGAGATTTGTCATTTAAGACCTATATGTGCCGGGAGATCCAAATAAAAAAAATTAACTTGAGATAAAGCAATAGTACTTATTGACATTTTGACGTTTTTCGCTTTATTTTAGAAAATTTCATAAATAAAGCAATTTCTGAAAGCTGAATGGTGTGGCAATGGAGAGCTCGCTATCATTGGCAGAGCATTACTGCCAAGTCACATGCGCCCATAAAGAGGTTGACCCATATGGATGCTGTGGGTTTTTAATTTATTTTTGGCCATGTAGGGTCGTAGAGATTCCAATTCAAAGTGCATCTTAAATAGAGAGCAGGTGTGTCTTGCAGTTCCCTTAAGGCTTGTTACTTGTCAATTATCTTGCGTGTGGGAAGTGTATCATGAAGTATTTGTAAAGCTAAGGTAAGTGGCACGCACTTATGACAAAGAAGTGACGATGTTGTACGGTGCCCTTGGTCACTACCGTCATTTTTGTTAGATACTGGTTATCTGCGGGCAAACCTCAAACCCTTGTTGTTGTGGTACAGATGTTTGCTACAACTTGACGCCCCCTTGATGCTTGTAGAAAAAAATATGCACAAACATTTTCACTCTCTGGGGGCTCACCAAGCGGTCTTTGACTATTATTTCAGTGGGCTGCCTTCAAAGACATTAAGACAGTTTTAACGCATTCATACTCGTTTGCATGCTTGTTTGTTCAGATTGCATCCTATCAGATTCCTTTTGCTGGTTACTGTCCTTTCTTCCCTCTTTTTATACTCTGTTTATACTCTTAGGTTTTCTTGGCCTGCTGTCTGTTTGTTGTCCAATCTTGGTGGTCAACTTCAATTCAACATTGGCAAAAACCAAGGAATCAACATTTTGTTTCAGTTTCTTGGCAGCAGGACCTTTGCCAACATCAGTTTGCTTAAATCACAACCATTCCCCTCAGCCAGCAGCAAGGTTTGGGAAGCTTAGTAGAAAATATATCCCTGTCTTTAAATCCATATTCCCAGGTAAAGAGGGGACAGGAGCCAAGCCCTTTGCTACTGCAGCTCTGCAGAAACACTTGAGAAGTGTGGGAAATGCCTCAGAAATGGCTGTCAGTGCTTATTACCTCACGCCACTACAGGGTTATGTAACAACCTTGAACTGCAGAATGTAAATAGGTTTATGGAGGATGGGTAAAGTTAGGGATGCTATCAAATTAGCAGTAGAATACCATGCAGGATGATGCACTGAAGTGGGATTGATGTTGACTGGAGTCAGAGTTCGTCTGTGGTTTGATTGTGGCAGAGGAGACAGAAAATAAAAGATTGAATAACCTCTTACAGGCGCTCTAACACACAGATCTGTATCTCGACCTTGTTCGAATGTCTCATTTTTGTTTTGTCTTTCTGCATTCTGTTTTAGCTAATTCTTTATTTTATGATAAAAACATATTTTAGAGCTAAACCAAATTAAAAGATAGCCAGTTTGAGTGCTTTAGATTTCTATTCGGCACCTAAAACTAGGACCATCCCAATCCGACTGCATGATCAAAAATTGGGCCCGATCAGGCTCTATCGAAAATAAATGTTGTGTCCAGATCAGGAATTGGATACTTATATTGTTCTCATAATTATTATCAGCGCTATATGTTTCAATTTTGTTATTAAAGAAAAATACTTCACAAGACGTCTGCACATCATGAACAGATCACAATATTTTATTGCCCTAAAGAGCAGCAGAAAAGGGTAGCAGTTTGAGCACTAAGTGCATGAAAACAGTTTGGTAAAGTTAGTGAGATATTCACTCTTCTGGGCTCTTTCAAAAAATCAAACATGTTTAAAACTGTCAACAAGTGTGTTTATGGGTTTATCTTAACTAAAACGATGACCTATAACAGTTTTTAAAAAGAAAAAAGATTGAGTTTTTGTTTCTTTTTAATGAAAGTTCAATGTACACAGAACTGAAGAAAACTGCCAAGGGACCGTCTACAAAGTGCAAGCTCTAGGAAAAAAATAAATACATCATTTCTCAGAAACAAACAAACCTTATATTTACTTTCACATGAGCTAGTCATTGATACTCATATTCATACTAAATCAACAATTTGAAAAGAAAGTCATCATTAATGTAATTTTTAATTAATCTTAGTTTGAGTTTTTAATTCATCTCACCACTAATTCTGACTGCTATGTGTCTGTTTCATTAAAGAGCCGATATACTATTCTTAAGCCTTTCAGATTAAACTATATCCATATACATGATAAAAAATTGCCTTTGGCACACTAAAGAACACACTTTTTCTGAAATATGAGTAATTTTCATATTCAATTTCCAATTGAACAGGTGAACTTCATTTATATGATCACCACTGTCTACCAGGTGACACTTCCACCACACCAATGTAAATAAAACCTGGATTTTTTAATTAAATCTGTTCATTTTATTAATGTGTTACAAAAGTATCGGATCGGGTTTCGGTATCAGCATCAGCAGATGCTCAAAATCCAATGACTTGGAATCAAATTGGTCCAAAAAACCTTATCCTTACCTTAAACCCAAGCTGGAATTCAGGTGAATGCATAGAAACATTTGAACAACTGTTCACATTTAGGAAACTGAAGCAAAAGTTTGTAGAAAAAAAAATATCAGGGTAAAAAGCTGGTGACAACTTGGTTGGAGCTGGATGTGAATAAAAAAGGGTGGTGACAGTAAACAAAGTAATAAAATCCAGGATTTGGAAATGGGCCTTTGAAAAAATTCAAAGTATTCTGAGACTGATTCATGTATTTTAACAATGCAAGCTGCTGGGATGAGACACATTTGACTGACTAAAATTAAGGTCAGGTGTTGACTGCATGAAGCTCCAAGCGAAAATGTATTCGACAGCAAAATTGTAGCTTGTCACATTAAACACACAAAAACAGAACATCTGAAGTATTTTGGAATGACCAAACCTGGGAACATCTCTGACTGTCAGTCTTCTCGATAAGATTTCAACAAGCTCACACAGGCTGCATGAGGGGGTGGAGGAAACGTTGCGTTACAAGACGCAGATCATCTGAAAATTTACAATTATCAAAATAAACAGCTTTGACTTAGTCTGAACAATCTTTTTACAAGCCAAAATGTCTGATTTTTGTCCTCTTTGAAAAAAATGAAAGCAATTTGTGATTGACCTCCTGTATGTCAATCTCCACAAACCAGTATAGGCTACAGTAAGAGATATTTCCCATTTATTTCAATGTTTCATTTCATATCCAGTGTTATTAGATACAATTAAACAGAACTGTCTTAAAAAGATGATCTTTAACAGTCAGTGTAGTTTGGCAATAGAAACACAGTTGTATTGACACAAGGGCTCTTGTGCTTGTGAGCATGTTTCGACTAAAGGCAGTAAAGTGTAGGTTTGTGTTGTTTCTCAGTTTTGCGGTTGTCTCCCTTCATGGATGGATATGATGTCATCAGCTCTTAAATACGTGTGTAAATGGTTGCATGAACATACCTGACAGTGGTTGGAACACACACAGTAAGGAGGTTGCATTTTGTAGGCTCAGGAGTCACCTGTCAATCAAAGACCACACTGCCATTTCAGTGGAGATTTGATTTTAATTACAAAATGAAACTGTAAAGTTTTACTAAAAGTATATTTACTTCTGTTGAACTTTGGAGCAAATGAAGACTAACTTGCTTGCCTTTAGTGGTTACTTGGTGAACTTTACCTTGCTCCAAGAATTTTTCTTTTCAACCAAACTTCAATCCATAAGGCATTGGGTTTCCTTTTAGTTTAGACCAGAATAGCTTGTGAGATGAAAAGCAAGGACATGAGTGAAATTGAAAGTGAACTTTTAAGTTTTGGTGTGTTTTAACACTACACTTTACAGAGAGGGCTGTGCACTTGAGCATTATACATTTACAAAAGTAGTTTATTATTATTATTATGGTTGTTTGTAATTGTTTCTTTCAAACAATAAAAACAGAAAATAGTAGAGAAAAAAGACAGAAAAGTGATAAACTTGTACTGTATATCAAAACTACTTAAGATATGTAAAGATGAAAAAAATAAGAAAATTAAACACACAAATACACAAATATACTCATGCCAATGACACCATTAAGCAGCAGACACACAGGGCATGTGACGCGTATAGCCAGAGTTAACCCATGGTGTGACAAGCTGGGGTTTGTGTGTGTGTGTGTGTGTGTGTGTGTGTGTGTGTGTGTGTGTGTGTGCGCTTCTTTCTATTTTTCTACACTATACCACCGCATGCCCGCCACCTACGGTTGAAGAGGTTTGGTAGGGAATGCCAAAGTGGTACAAATCTTGCCTACCTTGCTCTAGGCTTTTTCTTTGACAGCTCTATTCTAATATATGAAAGACTTGGTGCCATAGAATTTTGGACGGGCACAAACTGCCAGTGTTACAGTCACTAAGTTCTCCTCCATGATCAAACGGTTGGCACTTCAGTGAAATAAAGTGATGCCATCCATACGTCCCTGCCAAATCTGAGACCCTGATTCGTCAAAGTTCAACCTGGCTTAACTTTTAACAGGCGTCCAAAGGCCGTGCTATATGTGAACACAAAAGTTTTGACTTTGCACTTTTACATTGGGCTGTAACAGTCATCAGAAAGAAACCAGAACTCTTTTGCCAACTTGATTGATTGTTGATTGATCGTTGATTGATTGTCCGGCTGACTTATGGAGTATTTTCTGTCTTTGTCCTGCTGTATTTTGAATTCCCACTAGATCAGATTTTAAAGCTGCTTGGATAAAATGTATGAAAGAAAACAAATTGCAGCTGCTAAAGCTATTCTGTTTCTCAAAACAGGTTGAAGTGAAGTGTAAAATCTGTTGCAGATGCTCCATTTACATCAGGGGTCAGTTTGAAATTAGATTTGAGAGTGGATCTGAAAACAACAAAAAAAAACAAATTCTGCCACATCAAAGAGTAGCATAACGCTCTGGGACTCTTATCTAATTCAAACAGGGACCCCTCACTGCCTTGGGTCACACTGAAAAGGCTTCAGGGCTCTCCGCAGAAGAACATGTGTCCAAGTGAATGAACATGCAGGTGCTGTTTGTGTTTATGTGGGAGGAATACAGTAACGTCTGCAGAAAGCCAAACATCTGCCTTGCAAGCTTGTAGGAAGGGCGGTAGAGTTTCAGGCAGAGCCAAGTGGGTTCTTTGGTTTCTGCTGGAGAATGCAATGGCCATACTAAGCTATCGTGCAACTTTCAAACTCAGGGTCGATGTGTCTTGTCAATGTGGCTTCTCAAATTCTTGCCTTTTTGGCTCTGCTGTTTTAATCTCTGGTCCTTGAAACTTGAATAACACAAATACTTACTTTCAAACTCATATACAGAGTTGGAAAAACAACTAGTTGTAAAGTTGTTGCAGTGTTTTTCATTCTTTCTTTGGAATGACCACATTTGCACCCCAGTCATATATCAAACCTAAACTAAGTACACCCAGCTTGTATTTTTTTTTTGGTTCCATTCATGACTTGCTGTTATCTTAGCATGCTGGTTAGGATAACCAAGCAAAACCCATTTACATTTATACAGACTGTTGTGTCGTATAAAAAGCAGCTCTTCTAAAGCCTTAGTCACTTGCACCTGTGCAGGAGGTTCACCTCTACAGCTGCAGTGAGTTTTTGGGTTGTCTGGGCCCGTGGAGGGTCATGGACAAGTCCATCCATATCTTAAAGGTAGCACGTGTGTTTTGCAGTTCCTTTGAGGCTAAAGCGGCCACTTCAAGGGACGTCATAAAAATGGAACGTACCATTGTTGTGTGTGTGGTAAGTGTATCATGAAGTATCAATGAGGTTTTTCACGCTAATCATGTATGTATGGAGCCCATACGCCACACTAGCCATTAATAAGGTGTGTTTATTCGCTCCTTACTGATCATGTGCAACATTTGCACACGAGGTGTACAGGTGATGCATAAGTTCACGCAGGCTGCCCGTAGGATGCCACACAAACTACCCAAGGGGCACACAAGAACCTAATAATGGTGTGAGTAGCACTAACTGGGTCTCTTGCACAGGGTACAGGATTTGGGGAGGATAAAAAAAGAAAACTGATATTTTGTTTGGGCCCCCTCCGTACAAGTTTGCCCATTTTTCTCCCACAGACAGCCCATATCAACCCATTTGGGCATTGATGACTAAGGCATAAAGGACATTGCTATTGTTGCCATTTGGCTGAAAACAATGAGTTTGCATGTATCTGTATGTAGTCACTGCCAAGGAATAATGCTAAATCGGTAGCATTTAGCAGCATGATTTTGAAACTCTCATTCACTATCCAACATGTTCGATTTAAAGGAAAATATCTACTAATTTTACAGTTCCCATTTGTTTTCATCCTAACCCTTCACTTCCATCTTCATTCACCTGACACACGCCCATTTGTGAACACAGCCGTCTGCCAAAGATAATGGGTTAGCAGGAGGAAGGCTTATCATTAAGCTCCTTTCATGCAGTTCTCTAGGCCGAGCTGGTTGCTGAAAAGCCGTGTTTGGGAGTCAAAAAGAATCTGTTTCAATGCCGCTGCCCGAAACATGGTAAAACATGTCAGAAGACACAGTGTCATGTTGCACAAAAAGCCCTCAGAAGCTCTTTTTTGAACCAAAGTTAGAAATGGTGCCCCCCTTTCTTAAAATGTCTATTTTGTTTGTATTCATTTCTGCTACATTTAGAAAGACTAATCTCTTCTGTGTTTTGGCAAGAAAGCTGAAGCGAACCTGATGCTAGATAGTTCATAAATTTCAGACTAGCTCAATTGGTACTGTCAAAACACTGTTTCCCATTTCCAGCCATGGCCTAGCAGTCCAAGAAATGAAAGAATAGATGAACACTACGACTGGCTGTTACTGCCACTGGCATGGAGGCTACGTAAAATGAAAACATTAAGCAAGATGTCAACATGTTGAATTCAAAGCAGATAAGTTGTAAAGAAAAACAAAAATTACAAGCTGGAAGTACCATGTTAGGGAATTCTGCAGTTGGACCATCCTAAAGGCAGAGTGGTCTAAAAAGGTTTTAATGGGGAAAATTAGGTGAATTTGTGAAGAAGTTCAAGTTCACAAACAGCGATTGGAGGGTCAGTTGGGATTAAAAATGTCTCTTTTAATATCACAATCTACTCTGCCTTCATTGACATGGTAAGGTTTTCATGAATGGCATATTGGCCTTTGTATGGGCCAGGGAAATGAGCTGTGAAAAAAACTGACCAAAGGTTGTAGAAAGTTAAGTAGTGTTTATATTACTGACTCTTTTTGCAGGAGAAATTTGCACCACTTGGGTCTATTTTTGTGCAACCCACATGTTTTTGTAAGATGACATGCCCACGGCAGAAGTTGGTGGATTTGTTGTGGATTTATTCAGTTAATTGATTTGGGAGAATGTAATTAAAAAAATATATTTTGTTTTTGCAATGGTTACATTTTTTTTCGCTTTTGCCTCAAGCCAAATCCAAGTGGGAGCAAGTTTTTGCAAAGGCCAACTATGTAATTTGTGGTGTTTCAACTTGCTCACTATGACAGGCTCTGTTGGGTGGGATCCAAGGCTTTGTTAATAGAACAAACAAAACCTGTTCACCAAAGTATAACAGGCTACAAAAAAGCAAAAGGAACATTTGTTATTTTTGTAAAGACTGTTACTTCTTTAGATCATTTAGGAAGGGGTTTAAAAGAACCTTGTGTACCAGAAACTGACTGATACGTTGAAATCTTGACTTTATCGTTCTACACGTATCTACTGAGATCTGGTGATATCTATGCTGGACAGTAACCCACACAGTTTTTTGTATATCTACTATCTTGTTTGATTCAAAAACCTTCTGGCTAAAATGTGATAAGTGTAATTGGCCAGGAAATTACTGTCCCTTTCATGCATAAAAACTGTGTTTTTTCCCTAACTTTCGTCCATTAAAGTTTCGGACTATTTGCACGTAATTTCTGAAATACATGCGGCAGGTGCTGAACTTTTTCTTTGGTCGGACTTATTTTGAATACTAAAATATGTGGCTTAGGCTACAATCATGAATCCCCAAATGCCACCGCATGGCAACCTAAATGGAAGTTTTTCAGCAAATTTGGCAGGTGGCAGCGCGGCGGCATTTGTAACCGGGAGCTGGCATTTTTACATGCTTACAAAAGTGTGTAACTGTTGGGGCAAGGAAATGAAACAAATACCCATGTTGTGACTTAAAATACATATAATTAACTAGTTTTAACAAATTTTCTTGGACTGTATACACATAATATATAACCTAAATAATGTAATTTTCTGTGCCTGGGGATATATAAAAAATAGGCCATTCTGCATGCCTGAGAGTCACCTGACTGCTGCCGCCTACATTCATGACCACGGCAACAATAAAAAAAAAATGGACGGTGGCATAAAATCTTGAAGATTCTGCAGATGCTTCCCCATCAGTGGTGGCAGTTGCATTTGTGACTGTAGTATTAAATACAGTTGCATTTAAAATATTTGCTGTGCCTCTCGGTAACTATTCCTGTTTTTACAATTACCATTAAAATATATGCGATCAACAGCAAAATTTAGCCTTGGACACACTTAAAATACGTGTGCGCAAACATGAATTTTGATCGTTTTTTGTGCTTGTAAATACGTGTGGATAACATCACTCTAAAGTTTAAATGACTATTAAGTTTTTTCATCACGTTCCTAAATGCATTTTTCCCTTGAATTTAAGTCTATGTGGGCTGTAGAGAAGCTTTTGTCTCATTAATACAACTTAATGGGATTGCAGCTAGAGTCATACTAAAATGTTAGCATCAGCTTACTAACATCGTAGCTCTTGTTTCTAAAGATTGCAAAATGTTAACAGTAATTGGCAGAAAAAATAGATCCAAGAAGTTTAAAAAAATATTCAATGCGATGCCCTGACAATAAACATTGTTTTTTGACAAGTTTTTGATGGTCAACACTATCAGAGATTTTGCAAGGGGTCAGCGTGATGAGTCACATGGTGAGGTGTGTTAACTCTGACGTAGAAATAGGGGATTGAACGGATTACATTGAAGTTTGTTGCAGGAAAACAGGAATAACCTGCTAATCCAACACCCTTCTCTGGCACCATTATTACAAAGAGTAATAAAAAAAACATCAGGCATCATAAATCATAAATACACCTGTGTTTGTCGCTAATCATACAACTAGCAATGAAAATGCACTTTTTTTGGGAGTTTTAGTCGTGGTGTTAAACTTGGATAAGTCTGATTAATGATTGACTTAAAACATGGAT
Source organism: Oryzias celebensis (assembly GCA_014656515.1). Taxonomy (NCBI): domain Eukaryota; kingdom Metazoa; phylum Chordata; class Actinopteri; order Beloniformes; family Adrianichthyidae; genus Oryzias; species Oryzias celebensis. Next base: position 41,062,347 of record BNCR01000012.1, read on the forward strand.
GTTCAACTGCAGCAGGTATTTGGTGTCTTTAAAAAATCCGATTGCCTTTGATAGCTTTTGTTAGCTACGCTGGGGAAAGTTTCACTTTCCCTATTTGACTGGCTGTTGCATCCAAAGTTAAGACGCTGTGGTTTTTGCAAAGGATTCTCAAACCCAGCTCATCTGGGTTCAGCAAACAACACAAACGTTTTGCTGGCCATATTCACTGATGAATATGTAAAGTTGTGGATTTATCTGAGCAGAGCAATTTCCTGTCCAGACATCTTTTTTTTTTTTTTTTGGTCCAGCTTGCAGAACATGTTGAGGATGATTAGACTTGGCCCGTGAAATGAGGTCATCTGGTGCGGGTGAGGAAATGCCTCTGAAAGACATGAGAACTATTTAAAAGTGTGATCAGGGTCAGTCACAGAGCATTTGTGCTTTTACTTTGAGCTCACATTACATCCTCAACTTATTGAGTTGTGACTTGTTGAGTGTCATATGGTTTTCAAAGCTGGATCTTGATTGAAAAAAAATTAAGAAAAAAAGTTTTTATTTAAGAATCACATTCTCTACATGAATGAGACTGCAATAAAACCCCCATTAAGAGCAACTTAAAGGTAGTTGAGGTTCTTTAGGAGGACATACAGACTAAACAACGTGTTATCCCAATGACGCTTCCCTGAGAAACAGTGCATTGATAACAGATGGGTCTCTGTTCAACTGTGAGGCTGAGTGTGTTGAGTCGTCACTGACAAGTCTGCAACCCTGCACCCTATGATTAGGGATCAGCGGTGCGTGGAAAAAGGAGTCAGCATGTAAACAGCATCTTTCTGCCAATAAATCATCACATCTTCAACAATGCATGACAAAAAAACATGTTGACCAGAAGAGAGAGCTGTTGTTTTTTGTTTTTTTTTCTATTAAACACAATGGAAATACCCTGCTGTTTTAGAGTGTTTTTTAACCGTTTTGTTCAGTTTTATATTTACACTTTTTCAAGCACGATGCGTTTTATAGTAGTAGCAACTGGACGGCTCAGCTGGTTGGGTGTAGGGCTGGTGTGAAGGAAACCAGGATTTGCTATCCAGGAAACGCAATGAGCTTCATTCAGTGTGGGTCCTTAGGCAAGACCCTTCATGCTGCTGCCTAACTATGTAGCCACAGGGTCTCCCTGTGCCAGTCCCCAGCCCGGGCAAAATGCAGGGTTGTGTCTGGAAGGGCATCTGGCGTAGAAATCTCTGCCAAACCACCTGTGCGAATCAGTGAAAGCTGATTTGCTGTGGTGACCCTTGATGGGACATACCAAAAGGAGAAAGAAAGAAAACGTGCTTTATAGTCTTACGAGTAGTTGAAGTAAAGCTATTGAGGGTCTTTTATTTTTGACAGCCCTTTATGTGGACATGGGCAGTTCATAGTGTTTTACACAAATGCAAAACCTTTGAAAATGAGCAGAAAAAAAATAAAAAAGATAAACATAATTAAGAGAATGATTGAAAAAGCCTTTAGCACTGGAGATGTCATCTAAACAGCCCACGTTCTTTGACGTACTGTAACTCTTCGACCGTTCATGCAATCATCATAAATCAGCTGATTTTGATGTGGAGAAAAGTGACTTTGCTTATCAGCACTGATATGCAACACTTAACGTTAGTTTTCTCTGTGACAGAATCAGCTGGAATTGTGCAAATTGTGCAAGTATTTCATTACTGTAAAGTGTTGCATATCGGCGCAAAGCTGCTTTTCTCAGCTTCAGAATTAGGAATGTTGCTAATTGCGTAAACGGTTGAAGAGTTACAAAAGTCAAAATGAAAACAACAACTGAGGTAAAGCTACAGTTAAAAGGGCTAAAGGAAACAGAAAGAAAGAAGCTACGTTTGCAAAGAAAACAGTTGCGGAACATCATCTGTGTGCAGCATAGCAACATAAGTTCTACCAGCTGATTGCTTCCTGCAAATCTCAGAGCTCTAATGGGTTTTTTATGAACCACAAGTGGATCTGACAGTTATTTGGGTCCCACACCATTATGTGATTTATAAGCTGGCGGAAGTACTTAAAAATCAGTTAAATAGTAGCCAGGGTAGGTATTTATGAACAGAAGTGCTGTGGTCAGTTCTCCTGGTTCTAGTTAAAACTTTGGCAGCTTTGTTCTGAATGAACAAATTTCCAGTTTTTTTGAAAGAGCAAACAGAAAACTATTTTAAAATTTCAGTCCTAGTTTGTTCCTCCTTAAAATTCAGGTTGTTTTTATTTGTTTACTGTTTCTGTAAACAAATATTTGTTTGCTGTTTTTATTTGTTTATGAGCCAGAAGGTTTGTTTATGCTGTTGCCTACAATAGGAGCATTGATGTTCATGCAACATGTAGAGGAACAGCAGCACAGTCTTTGCCCAGATATTGTTTTTCAATACTATATCTAGAAATGTTCAATACAATATTTAGAGAGAGTTGATCATATTCAGCTTTTTTTTGCAATGTTGTGTCTCCAAGTAGCCATGTTCGGTTGCAGGCCAGTGAGGTTGGGGTCTTGTTTAAGAACACGGCTGTTTAGTCCTGTTATGGTTGGGGATTTTTCTGTGGGAGCTGAATTCAGAAAAACAAAAATTTTGACCATGATTTAAAGAAGGACTAAAAACCCTTAAGAAAAGAACAGATGTGAGAGTGATGTGAGAGTAACTTGGGAAGGAATACAAATCTAAATTCATATGTTCTTGGTCTAATATAGCTAAAAAAACAAAGAAATGCAAAACAAACTTTTGCAAGCTTTGACTTGTTTAGCTGGAGCTGCATGGTGGTTTAGTGGTTAGCGCTGGCTCAAATTCCACCAGCTTTCTTTCTGTTTTGGAGTTTGCATCCCTGGGTTTTCTCCAGGTACCCCCAATTTCCTCCCAAAAAGTTGACTCTAAATCATCCCTTTAAATGTGAATTGTTATTTGCCTCTTTCTGGCCCTTTGACAGGCTTGCAAACAATCCAGGATGTACCTCACCTTTGCCCAGAAATTGTGGGGATGGGCTCCAGCAACCCTATGGCTCCCAATCAGGAACAAGCAGGCTTTGAAAATGGATGAATAGTCTTGTTTTGTGGTATGAGAGCTCAGCTTTTTTTTTAATGTAAAATTAAAAAGGAAGCACAGTTTGTTGGGAAACAGGCATCTCTATAGAGTTGGACTGAAATTTTGCAAAAAAAAAATCAACCTGGGTGCAGAGGTTGAGCATTGGACTTCTGTTTGGAAGATTGCAGGTTCAATTCCTGCCTATAGTCCCCCCATTTGTTAACTTACAGAAATATACTACAGAAATATAATATATATATATATATATATATATATATATATATATATATATATATAGCTGCACTGCTTGAATTTACTCAAATTACAAATATGTGTTATAAACAAATGGAATAAGTGATTTGTTAAAGACATCCGCATGTTGTTCCAGGTGGTTTGGTAAGAATTTGAAAGTAAACCAAAAATGAGCGTACTTGTGTGTATGTGCCCTTAGGCGTTAAGGTTAACTGCATCAGGAAATGACAATTTTTAGGCATGTACATGCAAATGTGTGCTTATTTTGCAATAAGCTTTCTTTGATTGTTTGTGTTTCCAGCCTAAACGTGTTGTTGCCAGTACAATAGCCCACAACCACAACATGACTGGTAAAGAGTTCAATCATACTTTAAATGTTTTTTTTCCAACTATACTCATAAGAATATGTGTGAACAAAGCATTATCATCACCCAATTATACCAGGATATCAATAAAGTCAGATAATATCAATACTGCATTGTTTATTAGTGTGACTTTAAGGCCAGATTTTGGTGTGTTTTTAACATCAATACTACATTCATTTCAAAAGAAACTTGTTTTATTTAAACATTTGTAAACTAATGGGAGATTCATTAAAAAAACATATCATGAAATTTCAGTATCTGTGTTCATTTTGGATTTTATTGCAAATTCTACTCAAAAATCTCAACGCAGCTTTGTTGAAAACTTGTCAACGATCCATAGTCACTGCACTACACCATGTTTTGCTCGTCTGTGTTAACATTAGTCTGTTGGATTTGAATCTGTGTTTCTGTGTTACACGCCGCCAGGCTCAGGTGAAACACCTGGTTGAGCTGGTTTATCCAGGTTTGTTAGTCCCGTCTGCTTTGTTTCCCCAAGCAACTCTCGTGATAGTTTTTTCTTCTGGACTTTCAACATTGACAGTTTACCTAACCCATCTGTACTTGGACATGTAGATATACAATGCTGTCATAGTTGAAAATGTTAACTTCTCTCCACTTTCTGGTTCAAAATGGAAGAAACAGCCTCAGTTTTTGGAAATCCTCGAGGCTTCGCCTCTACTGTCGCCACCAATTGTAGATCAAAAGTGATAAACAATGGCCTTTTCCCTTTTGCCTCAGCTCTTTCAGCCGCGGCGGTCTTTCAAAAGACTCCATCACTCGGTGGCTTATTTGTGCACAGGGATAGCGGCACATAGTGGAGTGAAACAGTGAAGGAGCAACATGTGGTTAATCAGACAAAACGCCACCCTCGTCACCTTTCTTATCTCAGTCTGAATGAAACTGACAGAAGAGGGGGCCAAAGGATGATGACTGATTTGGGTGAAAGGCCAAAAGATGTTAACTTTATGCATCCTGTAAGTCTGCTGCACACATATTGGGAATGAAAACATGCAATAAAGAGGCAATATTTGGTGTCCTGCCTATAGTGCGTATGAATATCAAACCTGGGATTAGAACCCTTAACAGTCTGATTAGATGATAGTAACTAACCCACTGAGCTACTGTTAGCTTAGTACATATAGGATAAATAAAGGTACGGACAAAAAAATGACTTCAAAAAACATTCTGACAATTTATGCTGTCATTACAAGCACCCATATGGTGGTACAGGTGCATATAGACGTGCATTTTGAGGGGAGAGCAGGTGTGTCTTGCAGGTCCTTTGTGGCTCATATGGTCACCTAAGGGATGTCTGGAAAATGCAATGTACCATTGTAGTGCATGTGGTAAATGTATCGGGATGTTTTTTTTTAAAGATAATGTGAGTTGCATGCACTTATGGCTGATTATGTGGTGCCCTTACACCACTTCTAGATCTAGGAGCTGAACAAATTCCGTTCTGGAGACATGACTTGAAGGGGATTGATTGAAAATGGTCGACAGCCAATCAGGAGGCAGAACGCAATGCGCTGTTGAAAATAATGCATGGTAACCCTAACCCCTAACCCTAACGCGAAGGGTGAACCCCGTTACAGTGCAGGGCCAATGTATAAAACAAATAATAGAAAAGAAATCATTTGAGATATTTCCAAAAATAACTGGTTGATCATATTGTACAGTAAATACAAAAAAGGAAAACAGCACAAATCCAGAGCAAATCTTTTAAAATCTTCCAACTTTTATTGTTTTCATTTATACTTGTTATTGCATTAATGTGTTACAGCTGAAGCTCCCATGTCTTTGTCAGGTGTGGGATATTGAGCTGCTTCGTATTGACTCCTTGGGTTATTTGTGCCGTTCAGTCTTTAATCTCAGGCGGAGAATGAGATGCATCGAGGTTACTTTACTCTACTGTCTGCTTTCAAGCATCAGCAGGTCCTCAAATTGCCTGAAGTGGTGGTGTGTATGTGTACAAGTGTACACGTGTTGATGTGTGGAATGGCTGTTGGAATTGCCTCTCTGCTTTAGTAAACAACGAGCTCATTAGGTTTAACCTTGCAGCGCTGCCTCAGGATCTTTCCCTCCATGGTTCATTCACTTTATGGGTGTTCAGCTGCACTTTGATTCACATTTTCAAAATCCTGATTTTAAGTTATTTACAACCTCCCAATATTTTTAGACCACATCAAAGAGTTTTGAAGAAGTGTTAAAAGAATAGGCACGAGGGTGAATCATGTTGAGACGAGAGAACAAGGGTGTTGTACATTCTGAGGTTTGGGGTTTTGATGCGTGTTGTTGGTTAGAGAGAGGAGGAATGGTGGCATAATAGCTAATAAAAATATGCTTTTCAACCTATTTAGCTGGGCAAGGGGATCAAACCTTTGGAAAAAAAACTTGTTGCCTTTTGCCAACAGGGTGGGGATTCTCAAATTCCAACCTTGGAAAACTTCTATGTTTCTTCATGAGTGTCAACTCAATAAGTAATGACAAGAGTAAACAAGTCAAGAACAGATCTAATAAAACAAAGGGGTGTGTTGTCTGTGTGGTTGTACAGCGGGATTAAAAAAAGCAGGCGGTTGCATGAGGTTGGCTCCACAGTGGTGTAGTGGTTAGCACTTTTACTGTGAGGCGAGAGTGCCCTGGTTTTAATCCCTGCTGGGTCATTTCCCAAAATTATCCCAATACATGTGCCGGTTTTCTCCTGGTACTCCAAGTTACATCCACTGTCCAAAAATATGATTTGTAGTAGGGGTGTAATGTTTTATTTTAACGACTGGATTCATATCTTACTTGTTGATCAAATTTGTTAATATTGAAATCGACATTTGATAATGGTTCATTTTGAACTATCCGATTCCTGACCTAATCCAGGACATCTTTGGCCAAAAATTCAACCAGTGTAACTCAGAGATAAATACCTGGTACTGAACAGTGCAGGTGAAGTTTTCCAAATTCCTTGTATTTTAGTCAAGATAATCAAGTGTAAATTACATATGTGTACAAACAAACAAGTAAACAAGAAGTAATGGAAAATCCATTCATATAGGAGGTGGTCTTGGTGGAGCGGTAGGGCGGTCGACCTCTGATCGGATAGTTACAGGTTTGATTCCCACCTTGCCCACCCATGTGTCGAAGTATCCTTGGGCAAGACATTGAACACCACATTGCATCTGGTAGAAGGTTGGCTCCAGTGTTCAGCAGCAGAGGCGCCATGAGTGTGTGAATGGGTGAATAGGACTGTGACTGTAAAGCCCAGCTTTTTAGGTAGAAAAGCACCACAAAGTATACACAATTAAACATTCACATTTTAGTTTTCAGCCCACTGTTGTTTTTCCACATCAAAATAATACAAGGAAACGTTTACCACATTGTATGGTCATATGTCTTTACAAAATTCAGTCTTTCCACACACTGGACTGTAATAATGGCTTGGTCATTATTTGCTGCCATCGTGTGTTGTCCGCTGTGATGGTACTTTGTCTAGTGTGGGCAGTTGTGACCAAGCAATTAGACAAATCAAGAAGTTATAGGAGAGGGCAGCTGAGCTCTGTTCTGGAAATGCTAAAACAAAGATTTAAGAAAGACGTGTTCACGTATAATAAAGCTTTAAACATGAGTTTTAAACCAAAAAATGCATAGTTGTTTTCTGATTTTTGTCAAATTTGAGATTGCATGGTTGTGAAGGAGGAGGGTGGTGGTGGTCAATAAAATGGTAGCTAAAAAATAGCATTCAAATCGACTCATAACAAACCTATAAATGATGTCAACACACAGCTGTACAATGTCATGATTTGCATTGTCAGCAGCAAGGTTGTTGTGGAGCTGTGGATTTGATGGTAAGTTAATAGACCACGTCCCCTTGGTGTCATAAATAAGAACTCTAGTCCTTTTGGTGAATTGAATTAAAAAAATAAACCACAAACAGTAAACATGTTTGTTTTTGTTATACATTTTTTCTTTACATTTATCACTGAACTGAATGACAGGTAATGTGGAGCCAGCCTGTAGTGGTCACTCGATGAACTGCACCTGAGTTTAGTTTGTTTTTTTGTAAAGCAGCTTTAATTAAAAATGAATGGGCTTGTAAAACAGAAAACTTACGAAACGATTAGTAGAAGCTGCCAGTATCTACAATGTGTGTTGGAATGCCACAAATAATTCTGGGGAAATGATTAAAATGTGTTTATAGTGTTATTTTTAAAAGTTTTTATTTTAAAATAAATTAAAGCTCATGAAACCTGGTGTTTAACATCAAGACATTTGTATTGTACTATGTTATTATTTTCTTCACAATGAAACAAAGGTACTATTGACTAGCATTTGCACTGCTGGCCAACTTTTGCTCCTTGTTTTTCTGCCAAAATACAAACGATCCCCAAATAGAATTAGACTTTTATTGCTTTGGCCATAACAGTCAACTTATGGTTATTTTACAATTGCATAAGTGAAGCAAGTGCATGTAATTTACTTGCACAAGCTGTAACAAAGTGTTGCTTTTTAAAGGAGTGAGTGCTGTTGTTTACTCCAGAGTCAGACATAAATTACAGATTCCTGCAACAGAAGCACCCTCCACCTCCTTGTGCTCCACATTTGCAGGCTGTGGAAGAGCTGTATGAGTCATGACACAAAACCCTGACGTTCCTTGTCTTTGTGTTTCTTTTGGCTTGCTTCGAAGATCCATCTGTAAATCAAAACCCAAGGCTAAGAAAAGGATGCAAACTATAATTCATTTAAGAAAACAACTAGGTTTTCTCATACTGTGTTGTTGTATTTCACTAAAGCTAAAGGCAAACTCTGTGAAAGTATATGTCCTCTTTCTTTTTATGTTAGCCAAGTTGTTTGATGTCCAGATTGTCACAACAAACAGATTTTTATTAAGTGACCTAATGTAGATTTTGTCTAAAGCTATGTTCACACTGGGCATTTGAAGCACATTCAAGGACACACTTCATGTTCATTATTGAATGCACATTTAGAGCATGGTGTTCACACTGGACAAGCAGGGATGGGCTTCCTCTTTTTCAACTGTTGAGTAGCTCACGTTCGCCACCTACAATTGGAAGTGACTATGTGCGAAATGTCAAAGTGGTGCAAATCTTGTGATTTGGACATAAAACAAAAACCGTTCCGTTTTTTGCTAGCATCCATGCTGTGGGGAATATAGATTACCATCTTTTCCGTAGATTGTCCTCGGTTTATCTTTATTCGATAAACGAAACACAAACGTTGTCAGGCTCATCGGCATGTATTGGTGCACCAAATCTGAGTCCCTGATTGGTCAAAGTTCAACTGGTTTAGTTTTTAAGCCGTGTTCAGCGGCCACACATTTTGATGTTGAGCCTGAAAACGGTTGTAAAAACTTGCGTAGCTACGTGTGAGTTTTGAATTCTAAAGCTCGAAAGGCTTTTCATCGAAAGTGGTTGCTTGAACACATGTTACCAAGGGCGGTGCGATCATAGCTTAAGAGTTTGAACCAACCAACAATTAAACGGTTTAAAAACTGGTACATTTAAACAGCAAGGAAAATATTGGGAACAATTCTAATTTGAAATAACATTTGCAAATGATTCAATTATTCACTGCAGTTCTTCTAGCTCATCCTGTTAATCATGTGGTTGAACACTGACATACATGTGTCTGTGTTCCCTTCATATTTCAGGATTTCTATTGTTATATACTGAAATCACTATAAAACTGACTACCTCACCCTAGCCTTTATTTACTGGATTTTAAGCCTAATCTTGAAAGCAAGTCTTGAACCTCAGAGAAAACATGGCTGAATGGTCCTGTATGTACACTCCAAGTGTGCGCACTCTACTGTTTTTATGCAGACCAGATGCTCAGCTCTCTATGTAGTTCTTGGTCATTGAGCTTGCAGTTGTGGTTTTGAAAAAAACTTAGTTGTGAGGTAACCAACTGTTAACTGAAGCAGATCACAGAGGAGGAATGATGACTGTGTAGATGACTTTCTGACACATGGAATTACTGACGAAGTACTGAAGAATATCATTAGTTTGAGCTTTTAACGGTTGACGGATTTGAGATTCCTAAGAAATGAGAGTTGTCACTGCGCAGGCTGACTAAGGATGATGAACTAATAGAAAGCAGCTGAGTCATTTAACTACTGAGACGTGTGAGCAGGGGGAAAGTAGAACAACTGAAAACAGAAGGCAGGGAACTAACAGGAACAGTTAGACGTCCCCCTTTGGATTCTGAATTAGAAAAATGAAGTTTGGCGGGACAAAGTCAATTTTTAAGCTTTGTTGGGTTGACTTATTGGTCCACTCACCTGCGTTCACAGAACTACCTCGACTGGTCTTTTGAGGAACTGCGTCAAATCTGAAAACAGAAGGTGAGGTCTTGGCATTAAACTTTAGTTGAACCTGTTCTTTTGATTAAATACAAGCTCCTCGGGCAAAAAATCAGCAAACCTTTAGGAGGCACGCAGGTGGCCTGTACGAAGAAGCATGGTCGTAAACCGCTCGGTTAGCCTGTTGAGTGAATATTTTTATTTGAGTTTTTTCCTGCGGACATGCTGTGATCTACAGGTAATAACAGTAATACAATATGCAAAGAGTAAAGCAATCTTGAAGTAGGTGAGACAGGCATGTCATAAGTATTTTTTGACCCCCCCCCCCCCCAATAAATAAATAAATAAATAAAAAATAAAAACCAGCGGACGCTGCATTGAATCCGTTAGTGCTGTTCAGTTGTTCTAGGCATGTATATGTATAAGGGCAACATAAAAAAAAAAACTTCATGAAATACTTACCACATTACCATGACAATCGAACATAAAACTTTCAACGAGCCTTACAGAAACTGCAAGACACACCTGCGCTTTCCCTGGGATGCGCCTTAAGCCAGCCACTTCTCTCTACGAGCTTTTACGGGTCCAGACAATCCAAAAACCTGCAGCACCTACGAGCCAACCCCCTCTGGATGCATGTGACGAGAGCAAAAGCTGTTTCTCCCTCCAGACAACATCATAAAGTTTTGGTACCACCCAATTACGTGTCTGAGACTCCTAAAAACGTTTAACCTGTGAAGATCTTGTTAGCACAGTCAACACACTGCTGTTAAAGTAATTGGACAGAATTAAATGTGGCGTTTGAGCTTCCAATGAAATGGCGTGGTTTGTTTCCCTGCTTGATATTCACTATAGATAATTGTTTGCAGCAGGTCGCTAGTGATCACATGGCTCCCAGCACCCGTGCAGCAGCAGGGTGTCATATTTCTCTGAAAGCGGTAGATGCATTGGGCAACATGCAATCAATAGTCCACAAGCCCCTAAGGTGACTTTGTCTGTCTCAAAGAATACTAATAAAAAGCTTCCCTCTGTAAACTAACATCAAAGCCAACTGACTCTTGATGTTAAATATTATTATCACAAGTACTTTGCTACCTTCCTCTTTCCCAAGTTTTTTTTTTTTTTACCCTTCCTTCTCCTCTCACTTACAATGGATGTTTTGGTGAAGTAGCGAAGGAGCTGTTTGTATGTTCACACAACAGATCGTAAACACTTGTGACATCACTGTCAATGACTCAAAGGGAAGAGCATTGGCTCCATAAATCACAACCATTCTTGAGCTTGGACTCTAAAAGTGGGAGGTTAAGACGTAGAACCACAGAGTAACCCCCAATAATTCACAGGAACACTTACATTCCTAGAGAAAAAACTCTTGTCTAGTTTGGAGGTCTTATCCAAATTGCTTGGCCTGTTCTTTTTTTACACCATATTGTTCGGAGTTTTCATCAAGTTATGCACAAACCTGTTTTTGAGAAAGACTAACAGCCAATAATTTTTTCCCAGCTTGTGTTTATATCCTGACACACCTCCCAGGAAATGTACCTGCATGTCAGATCGACACAGACTGAGAAGAAGCCAAAAGTTTGAGCCAGGAAGGTAACACTGCCAAGTGTACCAGTAAAAGTTGTCTAACACCTCTAAGCTACCCATTAATTTAGTCCCCATAAAGCTTTATGCTAACTGTTCTGGCGGTAGAGATTTGAGTATATTAGATGAAGCGCTTACCCAGTAATTCCCTAAGTCCTTCTTGCTCAGGTAGAGAAGAATTGTTTCTTTTTTTTTTTTTTTTTTTTTTTTTTTTTATAGGTCATCTCCAGCTACTGCAAAAAACCCACAGTGTCCTAGATGACAGTAAAAACCAAATTAATGCAAACAAAAATGCAATGTTGTAAATGTCAATAATTTTTACCAAGCTTCAGTGATTACTTATTTTTAGGACTACGTGAACAGAGGTCTAGTGGGACAGAATAAACCTTACAGGAGCTAAGTATGGTTGTGGTGTGCAGTGATTTGGGTGGTTACCAAGGCCTTCCTCAGCATTCCTGTCCCACAGAAGGGGAACATTTGTTGAAAGACATCTGTTTGGTAAAGTCTACTATGTTGATATTGTGAAAGAATGAATGTTTTCAAGTAGCTTTTTCTTCTAGTACAGAAACACAATGGGTTGTTTTGTGAGTCTAAATTAATTTTGCAATTGACAATACGTCTGAACTGTGTTTATTGCTAAAGAAAGATTACAGTTGTGTGAAATGATCCGGAAGTCTCTGAAAATCAACCATGTTAAGAACTATCCTCATTGACTGGCCCTGCCAAGGACAGCCAAAAGACCATTGATCATTTCCATGACATATGATTCATTGAAACAGGCGGCTGGATGGCTCGATTGGCTGCATGCAGGATTGGCTCCTTTGAAATCAGAGTTCGTATCCCAGGAGGTGCAATGAGCTGAATCCAGTGTGGGTCCCAAGGCAAGACCCTTCACGGTACTGCCTAACTATGTAGCCACAAGGGAGCCCAGGTCTGGGTCTCCATGTGCCAATCCCCAGCTCGGACAAAATAAAGGAAGGAAGGAAAACTTGCTGCCAAACCAAATGTGCAACTCAATATAAGCTGATTTGCTGTGGCAACCTCTGGGGGGATATGCCTAAAGGTAAACCAGCATATGATTCAGTGAAGTGTTCCTTTTTGAAAGGCGAGGCGCTAATTCCGTAAACCTGTTCCTTGCTAATAGCAATTGCAACTGTGTGACTCAGTGGCGGATTTAGCAGTTAGGGGGCCCAGGGCGAGCAATAAGATGGGGCCCTGTGCAGTAATGGTATCAATCGTTTATTTAAAAAAGAATCTTAGGGTATAAACATACGTAACATTAGTAATTTTCTTAATTTGTCAAGTTTTACTTTTCTTAATTTGTCAAGTTTTACTAAGGAAGGCAAAAGACACAAAAATGCTTGAATGATGGAACAAAACAATACCCTATGGAGTGGCATCAACAAAAAATGTTTTTCCTTTATTGGAGTTCCTTTTCTTCTGTTCTACTTTTTTCTGTTTTGTTTTTCTTCCTGCACTTTGGAAAGTGTGGCAACACATTTTTTGCTTTCTCTATGTTTTGCATTTTTTCACAGCAGGTTGAATGCCACTGTTTCTTTTTTTCTTTTCAAACTCTTGGACGAGTCTCTCTGCTAGCTAACTTGTTGTTGGCGGGATATTCCATTGCTGCAGATTTATAGGGGAGGATGAAACACTTTCACATGAATGGTCTAATTCTTATATTATAACAGAGTCAAATAATTATGGCCATGAAAATTATTGTAGAAATATTTAGCATAATTAAATTTTCTTCAGCTCTGTCACCTACCTTTGCCTAATGGAAAGTCCGTCCCTGATGTGACTGATAAGCTAAAACAACAATTATTCACTTTAACTCTTGAAGCAGAAACGTCTGCTAAAGTTCATACAACATGAAACACAAAGACCACAAATCTGTGCAAAATCAAGACTGCTTTCAGATGCAGTTCCATACTCACATAATACATCCCATCATTTTAAGTGTCTTTTTTGAATGGGTTTTGATTAAAAAAACCAAAACATGTATTTGTGGGCCACTAAATATAAACATCCATTTATTCAGTGTTTTTAAGGTGCAAGATCATAAACCAGACATTTGAGTGCTCAAGCAAAGCAATAAACACCCTCAACATTTCATGAACCCCTTTTGGTCATTTTAAGGACTTATGATGGGGAAAAATGTGTTTTTAATGAGAACACCAAACACAAGACAATATTTGAACAATACCCATTACAAAAAAGACAGGCAGCATTGTTCATTTGCAGGACTTTTGTTGGGCAATTTTGTTGTCACCTCTTATTTAACTTCTCAGTTAAAACTTTTTGATGGCACCAGTAGATAGTTGGGTTATTTGCAGTCCATCTGCTATTGAGGTGAGAAACCAGTATCACTTGAAAACAGAACTTGACAAAGAGAATCTGTTCTTCATCTTGTATGTCCTGAAAAGGGATTGACCCCAACGCAGTTTGGACATGCAACCTTCTGATCTGGAGTCGGACTCACTACTGTTGTGCCACAAGGTCTAAGTGTGTATGTGCAGCCCACAGATCTATTGCCAGTTAAATTGGCCCCCCTGGTGGGAACAGCAACACTTGCCAGAGCTAATGCAACAGTCATAAAACACACATACAGGAGCATGCTCTCTCTTTTGTCTGCGTTCCCACACTCCTCCTCTCCCTGAGTTGCTCGCAGGGTTACAGCCAGTGTTTACGCGGTCTTGGACAGGATCGGGCAATGCAGAAAAGCTGTTGTTGGGGCTTTACATGTGCAAGACAACAATCTCCTTGTTACCCTTTTATCTCTAAAGCGGAATTACTTCAATGGTAACCCGATCAGACAAAGGTGGCAGGATGTTTGTCCATCCAGGGAACAAAGGAACAAATGAGGGGACACACTAAACGGGTCATTGGGACAAGACTTGACTGGTGGTGCGATACTCTTCCACAGGCTCTGACACACCCTGCTTATCAGCTCTTATCTGCTCTAGTTCTGTTTAGTGTCTGCATAGCAGAGACTATACTGCAATCAATTAATGCTAAGCTGGCTTTGCCTTAATGTTTATAGTACAAGCAGAATGTTGGCATACCTACCAATGTTCACATTACACAGTTAACGTTACATGGCATGCTTAGATGTTCCCAATTGGTACTGGTATTAAATGCCAATGGAGATCTGTTGATACTTTGATTGAGTGTCCCCCTAATATGACCACAATGTGGTTACTCGTGCAAGGTCTGTAGCATATCCAATTTACTTTGGCTTTAAACAGTTGTATCAATTCTGTTATTATTTAGAAAACAAAGTTTTTATGAATCCCTAGTAAAGGCTGGTCCGTGAAAATACTGTCCCGACTTTAATCTGGTTTGTGATCACAGGACACACAGAACAGTTAGCACAATAGCATTAGCGGCTAACAAGCTAGCATCATAGCATCAGTGTCTAACAACAGCAGTCTCGAAATCAACACATTTTATTAATCTGTCTGTTGCTGCTTTAAGTGAAGCAGCTTTATCCTCCAGTTCTGACTGGATCCTGTTGTAAATCGCTACACAGTTGAAGCGACCACAGAGGTAGGGTGCTGTGTCTACAGCGCGTGTGTTTTGTTTACCCCACGTGCAGACGGTAGAAAAGAGAGGACAAAAGAAATGCAGAAGAAGAGCTAATAAACATGACTATGTTTACACAAACATTTACTCTCCATGTGGTGACTAACCCTCTAACTTTTACTCACCAAAGAGGAGAAAATGTTCACGACTGGCGAGTGTTAATTTTGGACCCTTCAAAATAAAAGTCTATTACAAAAGGCGCATTTTACTTATTCAGAAAAAGTACTATCGCAATATTGATAGCTATCGTTTTATCGCCCAGCCCTAATTAAGAGTAACAGATTTAAAGGGCAAAATTACTTTTTCACAAAGGGACAAACCGATTTAAATGAGTCTTTTCTCCTCAAAACTACTTTTATTTAGCTTTTCTTGGTTAATTACTTTGTAATATTACCTTAATTGAATAGTTTATTAAATAATGATTCGTGTTAAGGTCATACCCATTCAAGTTTGGGAGATGTAGAAACAAAAGAAATTCAGGGAAGGTCCAATAACTTTTCTTGGAACTGTATAAAAGTAAATGGGATTTTCAAAATAAAAGCAATTTTTAACTGTAAACAAAATTTGATTTTTTTTAACTAGCAGCATGTGTTGGGCAGTGTAGATTAAAGTTTATATTTTCAGTAGAAAAAAACAACACCTGCAGTTAAACTAAACCACTCCATTTCCACATCATCATCATTTCTTTGAGACAGTTGAGACATTTACAAATGTCCTACTTTTTTAGGATATTTAACATTCTTTTTTTAAACTAAACTAGAATATTCCAGCAGTTTGGTATTTTGCTGAGATAGGTGAGCAGTTCACATCACTGATGTAACTTTAAAGCGCCTGCAGAAGTTTGCTTAGCACAGGTTACACTGGTTTTTACAGGTTTTCCTTAATCCTCTCTGTTTGCTCCGCGGTTGACAGATAAACTCTATGTAGTTGTTCTCATGTTGCATTTTGCTTGTCTCTGAAATCCACAATTCAGATGTCTTTTGGGAAATTGACTCGACAGCATTGCTTTGTATTCCTGTGGCTTTCAGCCCTTTTGTTAATGACATTATGCAGGCTCACACACAAATGTTGTCAGGGTTTTTGACGCATGTCAATTTGTTAATGAAAAGCTCTATTTTTTTTCCTCAAGCCAAATACATTTAAAGCCACACATCTGTCTTTTATCTGGTTTCTCTAACTTTTTTATCACTTTTTCTATGCAGAAAACTCCGAGGTTTTTTTGTGCTTGATTCTTTGCTATTTCTCTAGTGTTAATCCAAATTGCAATGGCCTATGTGTGTGTATGTGTTGGTGGGGGGTTGTGGTCATTGATGGTTTTTCTACATCTTTTTTTGTGCAATGTCTTGGTCCTTTTGTTTTTGAAATTCAATTATGGTTATATGTAAAGCACTTTGATTTACACGTATTGAAAAGTGTAAAAGAAGTTTGATTTGATTTGACCATTGAGATCAAAGAAATAAAAAAAGACACTTTTTAGGACCAAAGTATTTCAGAAAATCTTTTTTAGGAACCAAAGTAATGCAAAACAACAACAACATTTAGGGATCAAAGTAAGACAAACCATTTTTGTCTTATCAAAAAGTCAAAGTAATGCAATAATAATCTTTCGGATCAAAGTCATGAAAAAATAAAATTTTAGAGTGCAAAGTAATACAAGTTACAATTCAATGAATTAAAATAAAAAAAAATACATTTTAGAGATCAAAGTAATTCAATAAAATTAAATTCTTCCAGTAAGATTTTTAAATACAATGTAGCCTGAGAAGCAAGTGCTAATAAAGCTATATCACAAATGATCAAAGGAACTTAAAGAAGTAAGGATGATTTGTCAAACTTTTTTCTGGTTCCTTTAAAATAAGAGCCACAGTTAAACTTGTCAGTGATGGTCTGCAAGCATAAGCTAATATTTACAGATAAATAAAACCTATTTTATAGTTAGAATAAGTGAAGGTGACAAAACTTAGAAAAGAAATGTGCTATGGATGGGATGAAACTTGCAAAGGAATAAATGACTAATGAATGTTTTAACTATTTCATTTTAGTTTAACCTTTTAAAACATATTTAGTTTAATTAAAAGAAATGAATAGTTTAACATTTAAATTAAATGAAACATAAAATACCTAAAGCTCTGAAAATGTAGTGGGGCCCCAGAAAACTGCAGACTTCGGGCCCTTAAATGACAAACTCCACCACTGCCAGGTTGTAAAGGTAGAGAGCTGAAGGTCTCTAAATGAGCAGAGGAGATCTGCTTTCTGTCCACGTTAGTTCTCCTGTTCAGCTGATTCTGTTTCACTGCAGAAACACTGAATCCTCAGTCACAATACTTTCCTTGTCCGTCCTCAACGGCGTGCAGCTCAACATCTGATTAAGCCCACATGTGTTTAGATGGGCAGCAATCCTTGTGCTTAAGTTGGCCAACTGCTGGCGTACTTATGAAAACTGATGTTAGGGAGCATTTCATCTTTATATTTTAGGTTCACTTCCAGTAGGAAAGTTATTTTTACATTTAAAGTGTTTTTTTTAATTTCCTGATGGACAAACTGTTCATAAAAAAGTACGTTTAACTGCTCGTACTCTTGACTTATGTGTTAAATAGAAAAAAATGTTTCCTATGTTGAAAAAAATCAAAATTTACTCCAAACAAACTTATCTTTAAGGAAATTTTCAATGTTAGTTTAGAAAAAAATATATGCATATATACTAATTTATAGTTAAACGTTGTTACATGCCTGGCCCGAGAAAAATTCTAATACTTGAAATACATAAAAGTTAACATATTTTAAAAAGTCTTGTCTACCAAACAGAATTCAGGAGTTTGAAAAGTTTGAGTTTCAGGAGTTTGAGTGAAAACCACTTTTTCCAACTAATTTGGATTTTTGTAAAATCATTTGTGTGTATTTCCTCTTGTTGTTTCTGGCAAAATAACATCAACTAAACCCAGATGTTTAGCAGAAGCGGGAAAGAAGAAGACTTGGTTTATATCATTCTTGCAAGTTATGAAAAACAAGAAACCTTCCAGCCAACATAAATCAATCTGGGAAATACCAAATACACATTTTAATCTGCAAAATATTGCAACAGGATAGATTTACCCTCAAAATTAAACTTTAGATCACTTTGAATGTCCTTTTCTTTGTCTGTAATGTATCTGTTTTTGGAACTTTGTGCAAAGTGTAGTTTTAAATCTAATCTTTTCATTGCAAATCTTTGTGTTTGTGTGGAAGTGGTGTGTTATATTAAAGACGCATGTATTAGCTCTCTTAAGTTTAAGTGCAATCCAAATGTTTACTTTAATGCCAATGTATTTTAGATGGTTGTGTTTTTACGTTTTACTCAAAATAATTTTCGTTCCATGTTTGCTTGAGGATCTGGATGAGTGATGTGCCAGAATGGGGAAATTAGATTTGGTTTCCTATTTAATTCTGGTGGTGAGTTTGTGGCTTTGTACAACGTTCACATTTTCTATGTTTGTCTTTCTTTGATTTTACATTGTTACACAGTGTTACATTGTTTTACAAAAAGTTGGTTTTCTCTCAAGTTAGTTGTATGAACTCAGTAGAACCATCCATCCACGTATGTTCCATACCAGCTGTGGGGCGGCTGTGGTGCAGTGGTAGGGTGGTCGTTCTCTGATCTAGAAGATTGCGGGTTCAATTCCCACCTTGCCCACCGATGTGTCAAAATGTACTTGGGCAAGACACTGAACTCGACATTGCCGCTGATGAAAGGTTGGCTGCCAGTGTTCGGCAGCAGAGCCACCATAAGCAGGTGAATAGGACTGTGACTGTGACTGTGAAGTGCTTTGAGCCTTCAAGGACGATAGAAAAGTGCAATATAAGTATAAACCATACCCATTAAGTTTGTTTTAGGGACATGGGGTTGCTGGAGCCTATCCTAGCTCCTATAGAGCGAATTTGGGGTCCACCGTGAACAGGTCGCCAGTATGTTGAAAGGACCTTTTCCTCCCTTGGTGAAATAGAAATGTGTATTTTCTACCAAAACTGAAAATAAAACCCAACAATAACAAATAAGCCTTTAAACTAGTTTTTGTGTCATCTACATGATATGATGCAAGTTTTTCTTCATTTTTCTTTAACCCTTTAACACTGGAGCTGTCGCTGGCGACACAAAAATAACACAGGCTCATTGACACCCTGTAGATCAGGGATAGGAAACTCCAGGCCTCGAGGGCCGCATTCCTGCATGTTTTCCAGCATATCATGCTCTAGCATGTTCTAATTGGCTGGACACACCTGAACCAGTTAATCAGTCATGAGGAAGACTTCTGAAAATCATGCAGACACTGTGGCCCTCTAGGCCTGGAGTTGCTTTTCCCTGCTGTAGATCTTTTATTGTCTAAGCGATCATCGTGAATCAGCTGATTCTGGGGAAAAGCAGATTTCATATCAGCTTTGCACTAATATTGAACACAATAGCACTATAAAGTGCTACGGATCACGGCAAAGGTTTTTTGTTTTTTTTTAGCATCGGAATGTGCTGGAATTGTGTTAGTTGCGTATATAGTTGAATAGTTGAATAGGAAAGAATGTCAATACTAGAGCTAAAACTCTGGTGATAAAGAGTTAAACTGCTCCCTCAAAGACGACCATACTGATGGCTCCTTAAAGGATGCACACAATCAATTAAAAATCCAATTAGTTCATCTCCGTAGTGTCGTGCGTATTTAGATATCTTCTTCTGCCAAACATTAGTTTTGTTCTGCCATTTTTTTTTCATGATATATGTTCTTTATTGCAAGTTATTCAAGTTATGAACTGGCCAATCAGAGGCTTCAGTAAAAGTATGTGGTGCCTGCTGGTCCAAAGTTCGAAACCTTTGATTGACAGTTTCTCCTGCGACCAGTGGCTTTCTAACAAGCTCACTCCTGATTAGTAAGAGTGGTTGCTATAGAAATGATGACTCAGACCGACTCGGACCAATCACCGCTTACTAATGTCGTCTGGTTCTGAAATGGCTACCACGGAAAAATGGCGATTGAATTGACTTTGTTTCGCTGGAACTGGAGGTAAGGCATTTTCTATGGGTGACATCATCACCCTGATGGTTTGTCCATCTCTATGTATGTCAAAGACCCAAACAGCCATGTACAGGACATCCAACAGAGCATTACAGTCCCTTATAAAGGCCACCATGATTCCACTCCGCGTGCCAGCCAACAGGATCATGAAATGAACCGCTTGATGATTGGATCAGCTGGTCTCTGAGGAGACACAAGCTGTTAAATCAGTTGGCCTGCCAGTGCTCATACGCTGAAGGGTTTTTATTCATGTAATGCTTCAAATCCTAAGCCCATACCACCAGTAAATCGGATCTCATTAAGGTTCTTCTCCAGGCTAATACTATCATAATTTTTGTTTTTGTTCTAGGACTCTAGTTACTGGGTTCAGGTGCACCGGCTGGAGCATGGAGATGGAGGCATTTTGGACCCCGATGACATGCTGTGTGACGTGGTGGATGACAAAGACAGGGTGAGTTACCTGGAGGATTTTTAGTCATTCCTGAAGCATCATACTTCAGTTCTGAAGCTGTAGGCAGAAACCCGTATGTCTGGGTGAAATGACTCGGCAGAGTCTGTTGCGCTGCCGTCAAGGCTCCGGTTTGATGTGTACACGTTTCTATATTTACCCGCACTTGGGGTAAAATCACAACATCTGCACCGCCTACTCCACCCCAGTCCCACTCTACTCCTCCCATGGGAGCCAAGCTGTCTGCAGCAGACTCAGCAGATGTTTGGCTTTAAACTCCACAGCCTTTACCTGATGATTTATACGTAGTTAGAACCACATTGAGGTTGAAGTATGTTGTGGTTAGGGATGGATACCGTCTAGATTTTGTCCAGTTTAGAATACTTACTTGATACTTTTGAAACGATTCGGGTGACTAACAGTACTTAAACTAGTTCTTTGAAAGAAAAAACAAAGTGTAACAAAGCGGTGCTGAAATCAGCCAGAAACACAAACACTTTAAAAGTGAAAACAAGTAATAAAATCATTCATATTTGACATTTTTTGAATGAAAATTTTTCATGACATTTCAGAAATGTATTTTCACAAGTATTTTAATTGTTTTAAATTTATATTTTAAATACATTCATTGACATTTTCCAAAATCATTCAGGACAATAAAACCATAGTTCTTTTGGGTCTTTTTAGGTCAAGTTGTATCAAATCTATTTCTGGAAACTTTAGACATTGAAGGAGAGGATTTAAAATGTTTGATACCAGAATTCTCCATTCAATTTGATTTGAATGTAATGTAACTTCAAATGTAGAAACTGTGTCAGCCCCTCTTACATGAGCTGGAAGCTTATTCCATAAAACAGGAGCTTGGCGGCTAAAGGCTCTACCTCCAACTGTGCTTTTAGAGATTCTAGGAACCACAAGCAGTCCTGCATTTTGTGAGCAAAGTGTTCTGTTTGTTTGGTAAGACATTGTGAGATCTTTAATATAGGATGGGGCCATCCCATTCAAGGGCTTATAGGTCAACAGCAGGATTTTTAACTTGATTCTAGATTCAACTGGGAGCCAGGGAAGTGAAGCTAACACAGGAGTAATGTGTTCTCTTCTGCTGGTTCCTGCTAACAATCTAGCTGCTGCATTTTGAACAAGCTGAAGACTTTTTAGAGAACTTTTAAGACACGCTGCCAGCAAAGAGTTACAGTAATCCAGCCTAGATGTAACTAATGCATGAATTAGCTATTCAGCATCATTTCACATCCTAGATATATTGTATGGGGTCTCATCTCTGCCATTAATTAAAGGGCGCGTATTTGATAACTGAGCGCGCAGAGCTCTCACCGCGCGCACTCAGTTTTTATTTGCGCCCACTCAGTTTCAGGGGGCGTTTTTGTCACTCAGGGGGCGGTAACCTTTCTGGTTGATCTGATTGGCCGAAATTTCTGGTCTAATCCGTGAGGCAACGGGGTGGGGCTTTCATTTTTTTTTTTCATCTGCTTTAATAGAAAAAAACGGCAGATGGACCGTGGATTAAAAAGTTAAGGAAGGACCAAGAACAAGATAAAAAAGTGCAGCGGGTTTTTTGTGCTTTAAGTTGACTCATGTGTAAATCACTTTATTAGGTAAATATACATGTAGATTTTAGTAACTGTCGGTTGGGCGACATTACGGACTTAAGGAGAGCACCATGCTTTACATAAAAAAAAAGAGGAGGGAGAGCACTATGAAAAAACGGGTGAAAGCTTGATCTTAATGAACGTCAAAAATACGTCTGACACCCCTGGATAAGATATGACAAGCTCACTATAATTTATTATTCTTTGTAAATAAAATAATTAGCATTCATAATTTTTTCATAGTAATGTTTATTAATAACAGCAATAAAAAATACAGTGAAATAATACTGAAAAGATTACTGCCGCTTATGGGCATTCCTCCTCTTTGAGCACCTCGGGAGATGGTGTGTCAGACGTATTTTTGACTTTTATTATGATCATGGTTAACCCATTGTTTTTTCATAGTTGTCTCCTTCCTTACTGGCGTTCCGGCGGCCAGATCGGCGTTTCGGCGGCCAGACCGGCGTTCCGGCGGCCAGACCGGCGTTCCAGCGGCTAGATCGGCGTTTCATCTGCCGTTTTTTCCTCTATTAAAGCAGATTTAAAAAAAATGAAAGCCCCGCCCCGTTGCTACGCAGATTCAACCAGAAATTTCAGCCAATCAGATCAACCAGAAAGGTTACCACCCCCTGAGTGACAAAAACGCCCCCTGAAACCCAGTTAGGGCGAAAAAAAGACTGAGCGCGCGCGATGAGAGCTTTGCGCGCTCAGTTATCAAATACGTGCCCTTCGATTAATGGCAGAGATGTGACGCCATATTTGCGTAGGTGAAAAAAATAGAGTCTTACAAGCCTGTGATATGTGAGCCTTAAATTATAAATCCTGGTCAAGTAAAACTCCTAGGTTTCTAACTGTGGAATTGGAGGCTATATTTATACCATCCAGGCATACTATCTGATCAGGTAGAGCTTCTCTCGGGTATTTGGGACCTAGTATGACGACCTCAGTTTTTTCTGGGTTTAGGTAGAGGTAATTAGTTGTTATCCAGGTCTTGATGTCTCTAATGTAGACATTGAGTTTCTCTATGTGATCATTCTGGTCAGGTTTAACTGATAAATACAACTGTGTATCATCTGCATAACAGTGAAAATTAATACTGTGTTTCCTGATTATGTTTCCTAAAGGCAGTATTCAAAGCATAAACAGAATGGGTCCTAGAACTGAGCCCTGTGGGACTAATTTGAATGCAATGAGAGGACTGTCCATTTATGTGAACAAACTGATACCTATCAGATAAATAGGATTCAAACCACTGGAGGGCAGACAATGTGATATTTTCAAATGAATTATAAATGTGTTTGACCTACTGTTAGGAAGTAAGCTACAATCTAGACTGTGATATTACTGCTAATCCACCTCCTTACCCTGAAATCCTGGATTTATATCTTGGACATTATAACAGGGGGAGGTTGTTTCATTCAGCCCAACATAGTCATCCTGTTTTAGCAGGTTTCTGTTAGGACTATTAGGCTAAGTTTGTTATCAATGATTAATTCATTGACTAAGTACTCTGTTATTGAGAGTACTAGCTAGTACTTTTAGGTTTCTGTGTCTCACTCCTCCTAAAAGTGAGACACAGAATAGATTAGTGAGAGAAAAATAGATGAATATTTCTCAAAAAATACATTATTTTTATTAAAATGTTCAATATAACTTAAAAAAGCCACATTAGGAGTATCTTTTCTTTGAGGGAGGAGACATTTATCTGGAAATGTTTCTGTTTTCCAAGTACAGAAAAAAAATTTTTGTAAATTTTTGGACATTTTTATATTTACTTCATGTGGTACACTCCTCACTAGCTCTGTATCTTCCTATTGATTGAGTTTGGTTTCTATATTGCAGCTCTTTGGTGGAAACAGAGAGCTAAAAAAGGAGGATATGCTTGGTTTTTGGTGTGTGTGTTGGGTGGAGTATTTGTGAGGCAGTGTGTGTGAGTTGCTGCACAGCTGATGAAGACTGGTGGGTGCCATGGTTACTCATCAGGTGGGATCACAAGGGGAGCAGCTGTTTTTCACCTGCTTTCTGTCTTTTCCCTTTGATTTTCCCCTCACCGCTGCAGTCTTTGACTTACAGCTGTCAAAAAAAAAGATTAAAAAAAAAAATATATATATACACACATATATATATTATTATTTTTTTTTAAACAATGTTCGCAACTGCTTCTCTTGGTGGCAAGTAGGGTAATTATTTTCTGACGAACACATTGTCGAATATTTAAATGCTGTTCAGTTGTAAGAAGTGAAAAAGATTTAAGGGTAAAAAAAAGTGAATAAAATCCTGTAAGAGCATACTAGTCATGCTGGAAAACTCAGAGTGGAGCTCAAATGTACCTGTGTTTACAGGTGGAACAGCTTTTTGTGTGTGTGTGTGGGCGTGTGTGCAGTTTGTGAAGTGGAGCCAGTTTGCCCAGTTTTCTCCATGAAAGCTCCTGACAGGCCTGAGCAGCACAGCAGACGCCGCTGACAGAGCCGCTCAACCTGCATCTGCTGCTGTCAGACGAGGCGGACGGTGACAGCACCTTTTTTTTTTCTTTTTCAAAAAAAAAAGCACCTTGTTTTCCGTTATGATGTTATCAAACTCAGATCTTGTCTGGAATTTGATGCGGTTCAGGAATGCGTTGTGCTCCTTAAGTCTAGAGTTGACATCAGCTTACATAGCAACCATGTTTGCTGTCTCAAACACTCATTTATAAACTTCTATGCACCTGTTTAATTTTGGATGCAACTTTTAAACTCTTTTTTTAGATGTTTGGGGCTGATAAATGCTCTGTTTTCATTAAAAGTGATAGTTTTCAGTCTCTTCCACTCAGGTGTGTGCTTGTGTTTGAACTGGTTCAGCGATCTGATTATATGGATGTGATTCACAGGCAGTGAGTGCATGCTGCAGCCTGCCTGTCTCTGCTCCTGTCATGATCTAACTTCCATTTCAGGTGCGTCACAAAAGCGACTCTATTTCTTCCTGCAGTTCGCGCGCTCACTTCCTCAAAGATCATTTCTTCAGAGTTTCTACTTTATATATCCAACCGGATGAACACAACTGTGTTTTGTTTGAGAGTGTGCAGGTTCTGTGTCACACTGTGGTCCTTTACTGCCTCCATCTGGTTAAGGTGGGGTACTAAATAGATGTTTCATTGCTCAAATCTTCTTTATTTTAACGAAGACAAACGTTTTTCAATTTGCACTTCGAACACAGTAGTTGCTGCTTTTATTCTGATTAACACTAACTCATAATTTGGGAGAATTTGGGATCGGTTCTGCAGCTTTTAAGTTCCTCATTGAGATACTTTTCAACCAAGGACATGCGGTCAGGGGAGATCAGGTGAAGCAGTGCCTCACCTGACATCATCCTCACCTGCTGTCATGAGATGTCAAGCATACTGATAACAAAATTATTGTGTCTACTTATGAGTCCATAATTGCAATTTTATGTTTGATTACAAACATTTTTATCCTAAAAATCCCTGTATTTGGTGTGTTTCCTGTTCAATTTTAGTGCAGGCTGCAAGCTCCGCCATACGAGAGATAACGCAATCCCATGTGAGGTGGGTTTTATCGTCCCTTTAGTTTACTCAGTGTATGATTTAATTTAGTTCTTAATGTTTCATTAATACTTGGAAATTTTTAGATTCACAATAACACGTTTTTTAAAAATCAAACCACTCTTTAGTCACAAGGAGACTGGCTTACATTTGACCTCACCTAAATTCATATCAGTAAAAATACAAGAGCAATTTCCACTTTGACCATGAAAGGCTTAAAGGTTTTACCAGAACTCCTAGTGTTTGATTATTTGTTTTATTCATTGTACTTAATATTTGAGCTAAACTTTAGTGGTTGTTTGAAAACGTGCAATAGGAGTCCATTATTTCATGCTTTTTCTGACTGACTACAAAAAAGGTGGATATAAAATAATAAAAAATGTGTCAAAGTTGGACTTTTAATCATATCAGGAAGTTATAAATAATGGATGAATGTTTACTGTTTAAATTGATCACTGATTACAGTTTTGGCCATTTTTTGTTGGGTCCAGTGGTTTTTAGTTGACTTTTGGGCTGAAAAACCATGACCTTATCTGGCAACATTGGCAGAGATTTAATGATGATTTCAAAAAAAAAATGGTAAAATGAAGCATAGTTATCCAAGTGGCTGTAAAAAGAGTATAAGGCAAAGAGAAAGCAATAACTATGTTACCAAACTTCCAAAAGTGCTGGAAGACAAACTAGGAAAAAGATTAAAAGAATCAAAGAGAAGATAAAAAAAAGTCAAGAATGAGAAAAGGGAAAGAAAAAGAGAGACAAGGAAAAAACAGGGCAGAAAATGATAATTTTGGAAATATTTCTATTTTTTTAATGATGCCACTATATTGCTATTCTACTCCTTTATTTCTTTATTCAAATATATTTTTCTTCTGCCTTCTGTAGTAAAACCTAAGAAAATTAAAGAAAAGACAGAAGATTGTCATTTGTTCCTACAAGAAAGTGAGCAAATAATAAATGAGCGCATTCAGTAAATGTAATGTTTGATGCATGCGTACTGCAGGTCTCACCTAGTGAATTCCTAAAGCGCATTTCTAGCAGATAAAAAAGACTAAATGAATCACAAACTGGCACCAATGTAATCAGACATTTGGTGGGAAATGTAGCAATTAAAGATAAAGTGTCTTTGATGATGATAGAAAGACTGAAACAGTAAAGTGCCTCATCTGCCGCTTTCTTGTGTATTTCAACAGGAATTTTGTAATTTTGCTATTTTTTTGGTCAAAGAAATGTTGTAAACCCATACAGAAAAATTAATCGTAGAATCGACATGTTTAAAAAATAATATTTGATTTTTATTTTTGATAATGCATATCACTCTCTGATTGGGACTCATAGCAATAATGCAGCAAAAAACCCACAGATGTGGAAGGAATCCATTCACATCCTGACTTTTTTAGAAATCCACTAAACTTTCTTGCAACTTTGTCAGAAAGCTCATACATTTTTTCTATTTTCTTGGACCTTGAGCTGCATATACGTCCTTGAACTCTTCTATCATTGGAAGATTGGAGCTTGTCATGAATCAGGAGCAGTTGAGACCAAACAACAGAGCTAAAAGACAGCATTGCAGTCCTTCTGCCATCCTTGATTTATGCACACAGACAAACAAAGTCCTTTATTTGTTCAGTCTTTCTCTGATGCTATAAACCTTCTCCTTTTTTGCACAACCAGAAGCATCCTGTTAGGTCAGAGGTCTACAACCTGTGACACCGGAGCCACATGTGGGTCTTTTACCCCTTCATTGTGGCTCTTTGGTTGAAGAAAATTACGGTAGCACTTGTGTCCCAACAAACCATCAAGCAGTGTGGCTTTGTAGTTTACCAGAGTCATACTTAGACATTTAGACTAAGCGCCATATACCACTGAAAATCTATTTGAGGTCAGTAAGCACAACCAGAATTTACACGAGTCAAATTATATTATTACTGTGTGTTTTTGACTAATGGTCTGAAAAATGGACCATAAGGTTTATTAATTACTTTCAATTGTCCCTAGATGTGACTGCATGCGTATGTGATTGTGTGGCCTTGCAGCACACTGGTGACCTGTGCAGGGTGTACCCCACCTTCTTTCAACAGTAGCTAGTTTAGCCTGGTGACCCCGTGACCCCGTAAGGGATAAAGCAGGTTGAGAAAATGGATGGATAGATGGAGATGATCCTATGTGGCACAAGCTGTCTTATTTTGAAGGACAGTCATGTGAACCTCTGTCAAAAGTTAAAATAACTTTACATTTTTTTAATGTTTATGTATTACTCATGCTAAAAAACAATCGTTTTTTAAATAGTTGTTGCAGTAGTAACAATAACATAAATTCAAAGTAGTGTCCTATTTTTTTTAAAGGGTGAACTAGGACTTTCTGGCTGCTGCTGGGTTGTCGCTCCGGATGGTTCTTTAGCAGTTTAAGGTTGCGTACCCGTATTAGGTTTTTGTTAGAAAAGGTCAATTTTGTGGAATCAAAGCTGCAATACCTACATCTCAAAGTCAGAAAAAGGCTGAGGACAAGTTTCAAACTGCTGTTTGGACAAATACTAATTTAGATTAACCAGCTTTTAAATGGACGTAGAAGTTAGAATAGACTCCTGGCTAAGGTCCAAAGTTCGAAACAATAATCCACAGAAATCATGCTATAAAGACAAGAAGCTTCTTTTTTGTTAGAAAATTAGAATACATGAATGGAATAGTTAGCCAGAACACCACATTTAATATTGTATGTAATTCATTACAATATAATTGAATTGGGTTGAACTGGAGTCAGATGAGCTTCTTCTAAGCAAAGAAGCAAAGTGACAAGAGAAGCATTTATTGTGATTGCATCAGCAGCTGTGGTGAAAAAAAATGAGTCTGTTTTGGTGGATAAGTTCACAGAAGGACGCTGCAACGATTGTTGTAAGCCACTAGGTGGTAGTCCAGCCTAAGCTACAGCAGCAGTCGATGTGCGATGTGAAGGGCATGCGGATCTCTCCTCTTTCTTGCGGACGTTCCTGTGGCTTCAAGTGTTCATCTGCTTCGCCTGTCCGTCACGGGCCGCCGACCCCATTGGTGGAGAAAGTTTTGGACAGCTGGGGTTGCCATGGCAACGGCGGTCAGGTGCCAAGCGGGCACCTGCTCTGGCTGAGGATCAAGCGGCGGGTGAAATTAACCAAAGCTAAAGCCGGGTCCCAGCAGCTGCCCCGCTGGTACCAGAACACTGCCGGGGGAAATCAAAGACTAATTAGTCTGTGTGTTTGTGTGCGTGTGTGCACAGATTTAGATCTGTTAGATTGCTGTTTCTTGCTCTCATCTCTCAGACTGTGTGAGGCTTCCGCTTCTCACTTTCTGGGCTCTTTCTGGCAGATTTACAAACAGCTTGTGTCTGGCACAATTTCTGCACTATCAAAACAAATACTCTAAACTTTATTTAAAGCAGTTTAGACTAAATTTACAGATAAAAAAAAGCTAATTGCCTTAGTGGTCCTTTTATTTCAAAGTTTTTTTCATTTGTTTGACCAACTAAACTCAGTTTTTGGGTTATATTTGACATCTTTATTCCATTTTATTTGGTAGTTAGTTTCAAATAAGCTATTTATTTGTTTGTTACTATTTTAGTGTTTTATTGGTTTATTTCAGGCAATAAAAGCAAAAAAACAGAAAAAGACAGGAAAATAGACATAGATGTATCAAACCTACTGTGTTTTGTCCGAAGTTGATTGGAAATTAGAGGAAATAAAATAGGATAAACACAAAAAGACATTTATCTATCATCATCTATCTATTCCAAAAGTATGAATGTATACGGTGTTGATATCTAGCAACAGATGGATGGATGGATGGACGGAAAGATGGACCATTCGTCTGTTTATCTGTCTGTCCTCAGATCTAGATAAATATCTAGAAATCCACTTCTAGGTATAGATGTATCTTTATGTATCTAGGTATATCTATTTTGATATTTAGATATAGATATAGATCTACTGTATATCTATATATTGATATCTACAGATGAACATATCGATGAACTGACGAGTCTGTCTGTAGGTACATCCCTACATACGTCCATGGATAAGTCTGTAGATCATCTATAGATATGTGTGTAGATACTCCATAGATACATCAGTAGACAGGCCCATGGATATGTTAGTAGATACGTCCGCAAATACGTTTGTAGATATGTCTGTAGATGCGTCTGTAGAAATGTCCGTAGATATCCCCATGAATACATCCGTAGATACGTCTGTAGATACGTCCATAGATATGTCCATCTGTCTGTCCACAGATAGAAAAAGATGTATCTAGAAATGTATCTATATCTGGATCTACTTATGGACAAATGTATCTAGAGACGGACTGTCCGTAGACACATTTGTCTGTCCATACGTCCGTCCCTTCACAGACAGATTGAGATAGATATATATTTACATGTTTTAAATTACCAGTAAACATCTTCAGGGGATCATTTCTGTTGTCCAGGTGGGGCTGATGAAAAGTTGGACCCACCAAAGCAACGGTTTCTGAACTACTAAGACGCCAGATATCCTTCAGTGTTTCTATGTGAAACAGAGGACTAAAGGAGGCCTAAAAAAAGCTACACTGCTTAAGTCTTCAAAAAATGTTGTTTTTTTGGTTTTTTTTGTGAGTAGTTTGTAAATCAAAAGTTGTGAGATTTATTGTAAGCATTGTTTAGCCCAGACTCATCCCAAGCCCATTTGTTACCTTTAGGTTTATTTACTCAAATTTGACTCAATCCCTTCTGTTTTTTACAGAAGCTGGTGGAAAATACAGTTTCATTGTGAAGTATTTTACGTCAAAGTGACAATTGTAGAGAGATTTAGCATGAAAAGGTATTAATCTGTAAAGAAAAGACTTATTCAGTTGTGGTTTGTGTTCAAAGTTAAGCTCAGCTGCAAAGCTTTTAGAAGCAGGAAGTTATTTAAAATAGTTATAAAATAGCATGATTAGTAGGTAATAAAAACTTGTTGCTCAGGAGATTATTAGTAAAAAAAAACAAAGTCTGAAACTACAAATGTAGTAAAAACAGATTCCTGATGTAAATATTCATTTTTAACCAGCGCACACGTTTTCTCACTTTGCATGCGGGCTTTAAACTAATAAGAAACGCAGAAATACACGCGGGCATCTTTATATAATCTTTATACATGCCCTCTGCTGTGGTCAGCTGAAGTTTGGTCCACAGTCAGCACTGAAGCTCACCTCCGCCTTGCTCAGAGGTCTGTGGGCAGCAGCCAGCAGTTTTTCATTTGATGTTCCTCTGAGGATTTGGATTTATGGTCTGCTGTTGTTTGTGTTTTTCCTTCCTGGTCTTTGAACTTCAGTCTCTCTTGGAGCGTTTTCTGGAGCTCTGTTCTTTCCCCTTCGATCTACTTAGTGTTCATCTGTTTATTCCTCACCCAAGGGTGAGGTTGCAACCTGCAAACACAGGCTCTTAGCTTTTATTTTTCTTTCTTTACAGTCTCATATCTCACATCATACATGACTCATAGGACTCCAATGAAACACAATGAAAAGAGTTTTCTTGTAAAGAAACTGCTTCATAAACTCGAATATTATCACTAAATCTAAACAGAATGTGTGATAATTCAAATACACAACCCTTTATATTTGATTTTAGATGATTCAATACTGATTATTATTTTTGTACAGCTTTAGATATTTGCTTGTGTCTGTTGTCTTTTCCATTTTTACTTGTAGTCCCTTTGTCCCATCTTGCTAGTGAGGTGAAAATGAAGATCAAAAACACATTTAAAGGCCCCGACAGTTGCTCGGTTTCAAAAGCATGACTGCCCTGTGAGTCTGCGGTTGTACAAATGTCGAGCATCCAGTGGAGAAAAGATGAGCCCGTTCTTGTTGACAATAGTACAGATTCAGCTTCAGAGCATATGCAGGGTGACATACACATCCACGCGCCTTGGGTAAGAATATCATTACTCCATATTGCCGAGCAGCAGGCATCCTCTGTATTCTGCTGTGTTTTTTATGTAAAATTGGAGAAATCAGGTCACGTCACCCAGCTCGTCTGTTGGCTCAGAGGAAAAGCAGCTCATCATGTAGGAGTATTTGATTTTCTTGGCAGCTTTCCCTGCAGGAAAGGCTTTCCCCCTCAACCAAATACCTCCTGACATGGTGTCACCATGGTATTCTGCCAAAACTGTGCCAAAAGTAACGTGTGGGTTTAAACACATCATCCTGCAAGTGTACAGGAGGCACGTTCTGGTGCTGTTTGTGCTCGCGTCATGCAGGAGAATGCTGGGTCTGGTTGACAGCTGTCAGAGCTGCTTTGGTTCCATTGTCTGGATGTGTTGCCAAACCAGCCTGTTGTCTTCAATGGCGGGGTGGTGTGTGGGGTCTTGGCATTGCCTCGGGGGGGGTCAGGTCAGCTCCTATGAGACAGGCCCTAAATGGAGGTGACAGAACAGACCATCCCCTGGGATCCTACAGGAGACACCCCGCTGGGGTTTAACTAAGAGCATTAATGTAACAAAGAAAGCCGTGTTTTCTTTCTTATAGGGGGAGATGCAGCTGCTAGGCTCTACACCATCATCTGCTCTTAACTTTAAATTTGTAATTATTGCTATATTCAGTGGTTCCACAATGTGGCTCGTTAAAGACCCTTTCCGATCATCTTTTGATCTATTGTAAAATGATTCCCAGTGTTTTTTAAAATTATTATTAATTAGCCAAAAAAAAAAACGTGTGCCGTTTTTTAAGACATAGTTTCTGCAGAGCGGCAGGAGTTCATTAGAAATTCACCTGAAAGTTGTGGGCGGGAGTGTTTGTGCGGAGCAACCCCGCCCTCCCTTCCCCTCCCGGTTACTGAGAGCTCTCTGTTTTCCCACTAGCGTATAGTCCATTACAACCTAAACCTAATATTACCGTTGCAACAGAAATAGTGAGCAAAACTGGAGTTTCCAGCCAGATAGTTTTGAGCCAGATGTCAGCTCAGATGAGGAAAACAAACGTACATGGATCTAGTCGTATACAAGTGGATGCATCAGAATTGAGTGGAGCAGGGAGCTTGTGGTCTTCCCAGTGTATTTTCTGTGTCACAAATACAATCTTTTTCGAATGACATTCTTTCGTCTACTCCTGACTCACAACGATTTGAATAAAGAAATATTCAAAAACGAAATTTTAAGCTTAATTTTTTTATACCGTATTTTTCACATTATAAAGTCGTCATTTTTATTAAAAAAACAGCATTCTTATAATCTGGAGCATCTTATATATGGTTTAATTTGAATTGTGTTCACTGATGTTGAAGCAATTTTGAGAGATACACAGCGCTCTGTCCAAATGTCTGTTGTTTTTTTTGTATGAGTTGCATTAAAGATTTGGTGTTGTTGTGAATTTGCTAAAATGGTGCGTCTTATAATCCAGTGTCCCCAGTACTGCTCTGTTTCCTCTATCATCAGGAAAATGCCACAAGAACATGATTAAAAACACATTTTCATCGGAGTGGGGCTTCAAAGTTTAGTCTCTCGTTCCGCAGAAACGCAAAGTTCAAAGTCAGAGTCAGATGAACAAAAACTGATCTTAGAGTCTTCTGTCTTTCAAACTGCAACCTCTCAACACAAGTGTCTTTTTTCCTTTCCAAGTATCCCTGTGCAGCTTTTGTCTCAGGAGTCTCTAGACCGCAAGTGGCTGTTTTCAACACTTGACTACTTCCCCCAGAACCATCTATAATTACCCTCCCGGATCCAAAGTCATCCAAGGTTGTGCCTGAAAATTGGCTCTCAAATAGACGTTGGGCGCTCCATTTTAGCCTGAGTTAGTTCATTACAGGCTAAATGATATATGCACGCTTAGTTGGGATTTTTAGTGGTGTAGATAATGTAACTGCTCGAATGACACACGGGGCTGATGGAAAATAGATGTCAGAATTGTAAATCTACATTCATATGGATTTTACCTTAAATCCATGAGCAGAAGGTGTTTTATTGCATATGAGCAAAAAGAAATATTGAAAGAAATATTTACTGTGAGGGAAAAGCAAACATGATGACAAACCCAAAAATAGTCAATTTGAATAAGAAAACAATGATTTGTAAATAATAATAATAAAAAAAAACATTAAAGGCTCTTCAGCAACTTTATGTTGATAATGGCATTACATTTGTCAATAAAATCCTTATTCCCCAAAACAAAAACAAACTGTTGCATTTCTGCTGCAGACTATATGTGTTTTTTTAAACACTTTGTAGATTTAAATAGAAAAGGATTGACCGAAATTAATATTATAAAGTAAAGTAAGCAAAAGCTTTATATAATTTTATGGCTAAAAGCCATACATTGAAACTGTTCTTGCTTCAGTTGGGCCCCTCAGTTGTTGCTGTAGCTCCAGGTGGCCACTAGGTGGCCACTCCATTCTCTGTAGTTGTTGAAGCCTTTGAAGCGTTTACCCTTCAAAATCGGAGACGCTCTTTGACATACTGTAACTCTTTGATTGTTTTCACAATCAATGTGAGTCAGCTGATTCTGAAGTGGAGAAAAGTGGCTTTTCACATTGGATTTGCACCGACATGCAATGCTTTACTAATGTAACTGTTGTATAACTGCGCGAAAATAGTTTTCTTCGTGGCAAAATCAGCTGATTTACTTTGATACGGTAAGATCGTCACTACTGTTAAGTGTTGTAAATCTCCACAAAGCTGCTTTTTAAAGAA
Source organism: Oryzias celebensis (assembly GCA_014656515.1). Taxonomy (NCBI): domain Eukaryota; kingdom Metazoa; phylum Chordata; class Actinopteri; order Beloniformes; family Adrianichthyidae; genus Oryzias; species Oryzias celebensis. The sequence goes on from BNCR01000012.1 coordinate 41,096,769, forward strand.
TTTATAATCAACTGGAATTTTGTTAATAGCATAAATGGTTGAAGAGTTATGAAGAATGTCAACATTGAAGCTTCAGCTCCAGTGTTTAAAGGCTTAAATATTTTTGGAATCAACTAGAAGTCCCTTGTGTAATGCTTGTGTAATTCTTTTACTTGTTTTTCCTGAGAATGTTTTTTTTTTCAATTTCTTGTTTCCAGGAGAACAGTTCTTTGAGCTTTTGTTAGCAATGTCGCTTCGAAACAGAATAACCTAGAACAAAATACCCTCCATTTTATCTCTCTTTCTATGTTTAGAGCCTCTAAAAGAATAGTAAAGTCAGGTATTCATCGTAAGCAAATGGCTAACACATATTTAAAACAAAAGCTGCAACAATGCTGCAATGAAAAACCTTGATTGCCGCAAGATTGATTTACCTTATCATTTGTGTATTGGTCTGTGTTTGATAACAACACAGATGTTGGTTTGCTCCAGTGGACAATGACTGATCATGCTACAAAGTGCAGAAACACTTCAAAGATTCGCTGTGTTTCCTTTCCCTCGTCCAGAGGCAGGTTGGATGCAGTCGAAGCAGGAAGGATGAAGGGAGAGGAGCAGTGAAGAGCAGACACAACCACAAGCTGGGGCTGCTGGCAGCAGAAAGTTCCACCAAACCAGGGAAAGTGTCAGGGCCACGAAGCCAAGTCTGGTTTTGGAGAGCTTTCCACAGGCATATTGTAACAGAGCTGAATCCCTCCAAACACCAGGCCTGTATGCTCTAAAAGGCTCTCGCCTCATGGTGAAACCCTGAAAAAAAAAACCTCAAATTCAAATGATGTCCTGCTCACATATTGCAGCCTGGAGTTTTTCAAAAAACACTGGAAGAAGGGGGACTTGATATTGCTACAGGACAAAAAATGATAAAAATGATTCTGTTGTGTGATTGGTCTAAATGCATGACTTGGTTGGCGTGGGTTAACGATGTAGACACTAGAAAAGACCAACCCACTGGTATCTCACAGTTGGAACAAAGGCTATCTCTGAATAACTGCTGATGGCGTCCTTGATTCTGTAGGTATCCATACATCTTCAGCTGAGTGAAGCAGAGTGTAGATAAAACAACTAAAAGCTGCTTGTAGAGGAGAACCCCTCATGGTTACCTGCATCTAGATCAACGTTTCTGTGTTTGATCAGTTAAGTTTTTTGCATAATAACCTGGAACCAAATCTAGGAGGTAGAGATGGTGGTTATTTTTCTAGTGTAACATACATTTTTATTGCAAATAAAGCAGATTAAACACATGATTCCCCTTGTTTTATTACAAAAACTATTCACATAGAAGATTTGTCAGAGATGGGGACTTGGACTTGAACAGTTGCACTTAAGTCACACACACAGAAACCTGAGATAGGACTCGAATCCTGACCTCTAAGACTCGAGGCTTAAAGTTTGGACTTGTAAACAATGTTAATTTGTTGGCTCTATTCATTTTGGCTTCAAGTCAATGCTTTAAGGTCTTTCAGGACTCGGATTTGCCACAAAAGACTTGTGCTTTGACTTGAGACTCACTCTCAAAGACTTTAGACTTGAAGTTCGGAACTTGTGAATAATTGTTAAGATTTGGCTTGAAGTCACAGCTAAAGATCTGAGGCTTGACTCGGCTTTTCTACCAAAGAATCGAGCCTTGACTTGAGACTCAATCTCAAAAGACTTTAGGCTTGAGGTTGGGACTTGTGAACAATGTTTATTATTGAAACTTCACTTAATCTTCAGCAAAAGACTTCATTTGGATTTACTGAATACTTGAGACTTGAGTTGGATTTATCACTGAAGACTTGAGACTTGAGTTGGATTTATCATTGACGACTTAAGACTTCACTTGAAATTAGTTTATAGAGTTGGACTTACAAAAAGAGACGTGTACATTTTCACTAGTTAAAAGTTGTTGCTTTGATATAAGTTTCTTTCTGCAAATCCCCAAAAAGTTTCTTCTAAAGCACATGCATATGTCTGTGTGAAAACTAAACTGAACTAAATTTGACTACATTAAAACATCATATTCTTTTCCACACTGTCAGTACTAACAGCAACATACTTTGCAAGAGAATGTCTTTAAAAGAAAAGAAGAAAAATCTGTTTCTTTGCAGCATACTCTCTCCTTGTTCGTTTGCAAGAAAAGTCAGGAATACTAAGAGCTTCATGCATTCATTATGGAGAGTATGTGAAGGTCAGTGGGCCAATTTGTAAAGGCGAGCCTCAGTGTGTCTTCGTGTGCGGTCGTGTCTTTGTCCAGAGGGGATTTTTTTTTCTGGTAAAACCATGGTAATACCTCCTCACCGCCTCCTTGTCTTTCCTCTGTAGAAAACCCTTTTCATGTGAGTGTACAGTATGTGTGAGGGAGGTATTGTGTGACATATCTTAAGAGTCCCTTCTTGAATGCCTTATGTCTCTTCCACAGCAGATGCTCCACAGCCTAAGGCCCCCTCGGTTGTAGCTCGTTATCCGAATGTGTGTGTGTGAATGGAAAGCCTGCACGCTATTCCCATTCGGAAGTCAGCAGGGAGCTTTGCCTATAAAGCCTCAAATAATAGGTACCCATTTATCTCGGAAGACACTCATCCATCAGTGCACCCACAAACACACATGCACACGTGCAATGATTTGTTATATTATTGCTCTTTTGTGCCAGGGGTACTGTCCTGTATCCTTGCATTAGTGTAAATGTCTGCCATTGCACATTCTTCATTGTGTCCTGTCTGCAACGTCTGCCTTTCTTGTTTAAAGGCCATTACAGTGTAAAAGCTGTGATTCACTTGCTAGCACTGTGTGTGGCCTCACCTTTTTATGACACTCCCTGAGGACACTCGGGCAGAGGAGCGTGCATCGTTTGTGCATGCCTGACCCTTTGTGTTGTACACGATCTGCCCCATGCAAAGAGGCCAGTTACTTAACGCTTGTGAAAACTAGAATTAGGGCTGTAAACAAAGCTATCCAACAGAAGTAGATAGAAAAAAAGCACCGTACTGTTTGCAAAGGAATAAAATATTTGCATATATTCTGAAAGAACACAAGCAAAAAGACACAATGGGTTGTCATGAGTAACTGTCAAAAACTGAACGTCAAAACTGGTGGTCGTCTCTATCTTGGCAGGGTATGACATCGCCAAACCCTAGACTTTCTGTAAAGTTAAACTTCCAGGATTGGATCACCCGAGTATGGGTGTTGTATGGAAGTGTTAGTCAATTTTTCAGCTACACATCAATTTACTTTTAATGTTGAGGTCAAATGGTGGTGAGCTCAGTGGCCTAGTCGTAAAGTGTCCGACTGGAGATTGTGGGTTCAAATTGCGAGTCGGGTCTTATCAAAGACTTAAAATGCCTCCTTGCATGACCAACAGCATGAAGGAATTGGATCGGGTGGGTATGTGTTAAAGTACTAAACGGTTTCTGAGCACGGCTGCGAATGCATCCACTCTCCCAGGGAATGGGTCGAATCCGCCGGACAAATTTTGACTATACTAGCCAAATCATTTTGCTAATGCAAGATTGTATGTTTATTTTTACGCTTGAACTTACATTAATGTGAATGGTGACTCACTCGCTTGTGCCCCAGTGGCTACTTGGTGAAATGACCACACTGCATTAATTTTTACTTTGGCCCAACCTAGAAGTCAGTGGACTTTGTACACCCCTTATAACACCCCTTTGTTATAAGTATTTTGTGTCCTTCAGGGCTCTGCTTTAGGCCTTTTATTTTTTTCACTTTTTTACTACTAGGAAAATCATTGTTTCCCATCAATATTTTATTTTAATATGCAATTATTTTGCTGTTAAACATTACATATCTATCATTATAAAGCTGTTTGTCAAAGGTTTATTAGCGTTTTACTTATAAAAAGTTTAAAAAATAATCAATACTGGTGTTGCAAGGTTTTTTTTATTGTTTGGATGTTTATTTTGTACATTTAAGTTACTCTAAAAAACATCAGTCATATTTCAATTGCAAAAAATATTGTAGAGAACACAAATTCTTTTTGTCACCTCTTTGGCATTGATTATTGAAATTTATGACGTTGTTTTGTTTACTTTAAACCTTGAATTTTGCTTCTCAGTACACTTTGGAACTATGAAAGTAACGCCCAATCCCAATTCTTCCCTTCTCCCTACCACTTCTCCCTTCCCCTACATTTACCCCTCCAAACGGAGAGTTATTGAAAAATAGTGTCTCCGAATTAGAACGTCACTACCACTCGATGATGTCACCGATAGTCACCAATCATCCACGTTAGCGTGGAGCTTCCAACGCCTGAATATACATAAACAATAGTGGTTTTGTAGCTCTAAAAAGGTCATGCATTGACTTTGCATAGTTTGTGTTGATTCCTTTAAAAAAAAACAATCAAAATGTTATTGTTTTTCTTGAGCTTCTAGCTAATAAGGGATTTTATGGGATCCACATCTACAATTATTAGCTCTCTATCTGTGGTTCTTCTCTTGTTTCTGTACAAAGGAGGCAGGAAGGCTGACTTGTCTTTCCTCTGGTCTGTGCTAACACACTCACCAGATACCAGCAACCCTTACATGCAAACTCTTAGCCCCCTTTTCTGTACGTCAAGTAAATGAAAAATCCTCTTCTTCTATTGCACACGCAGACATTTATATTATGTGTAAAGTGGTATGAATCTCAGCCAAAGAAACAGCCATGGAGTTCAGTCTCCACATTTGGGAAATGAATTTTCTGCAGTTCTCATAGATAAAACTGTAGCAGCTGCAAATGTATTTATTTATTTTATTAATGGCTGTTATTTCCAGTTAAATGGCAGAGTAAAATGTAAAACCTCAACTCCTCTATCTTCTCAGGGTCATAGGTTTTAAGCTATTTCCAGTAAAAGTTAGACTCCGCCATTGCTGATTGTGCGTTTTTTTTTACCTTCTCTGATTTTATGGTTTCCATTCCGATCAGCTCTTTTTGGAGATGACGTGATCCTGCTGGCCTGTGGAGAAGTAGCACCTCCAAGTCTGAGGTCATAAATTACAAATGAAGAAATGTGGACGGTCTTCCTTGGGACTGACATATTAACTTTCTCTAAAAGTGACTCAGTTGTCTTAGATGTTAAAATGCCACCACATCAAACGGTTTCAGTTATTGCACATCCATTCCAGATGCCTCTCTCATTTAGGTTTGAACAGTTCTTTTAAGAAGAGAGAATTGGGCTTCACCATGACCAATAACTGTCGCAAAAAAATTAGACAAAAGATGTGGTCATACCATACTTGGGTTTTTATTTTTCTAATTGTTGCCATATTGGTAACATATGGTGCCATAGAAACCAGACTTTTCTGAAAGCAGTCAAACAGTTGAGCCTCAGAGTGCCCCACAGTGAGAATACCCTGCCTCAAATCCCGGCTTCATAGGTAACAGTTATCTCTAAATTATGCCTAGATGTGCATGTGCGTGTGTGAGTTTGAGGCCCTGCAACAGACTGGTGACCTGTTGAGGGTATACCCTGCCATCGACCAACAGTAGCTGGGTTGGGTCCAGCAACCCCAGGACCACCAGGGTTCTGTTGGGTTCTGAAGATGGATGGATGGATGGTCAAACAGTTGATGTAAAATGTCCTCTACGGCTGTTGAATAAATGGCTATCACTTGACAATAACAAAGACAACACTGCCTGTAACAGACATCATAACCAACCCAGGAGATGGGCTTTTATTGCAAAGTTAGATTACCCCCAAAATGCAACATTGACTGCTTTGAATATCTAACATAAAATATGAGTCCAAGTGGTGACACGAGTAACTGTGCACGGCTAATGTTTCCCTCCTTTTTTAAAGCGTTTTAATGTGGAAGACAAATTAAAATATTGCTATATAGTTAACCCTTTAAGACCTGAGCATAAACTATTTTGATTACCATAACTGTCTAACCGTTTATGCAATATGGGTAAATCCTGCAGATTCTGAAGTCTAAAGAAGCAGCTTTGCAGTGATATGCGATACTTTACAGTAGTGAAGTGTTTCATGCAATCAAATAAATCAGCTGATTTTGTTGCAACAAAAAGCAACTGTGCAATTTGGTAACAATTTATGATAGTAATGTGCTATACATGTTGGTGCAAAGTCAATATGTAAAGCCGCTTTTATCTGCTTTGGAATTTCATCAGTTGATTCACATCAAAGAGTTACGTTATGCCAAAGAGAGTGCGTTATTTAGTCGTCGCTGGCAACATCTCCAGTGTTAAAGGGTTAAACTGATTTATTGTGCCAGGATATAAAGTCTTGGTGATATGAGTTTGAATTCTAAAAAATGTGATGTATTTTATATACATTTAGTGTCACATTCTCTCCTATAAAATCTTCATGTTCTATTTATACACTATATAGTGAAAAAAAAAAAACCCAACACAAAGCTCAACAGAGATTTCACCCATTAGGAGAAACAATCACTGTTTCTGGCAGCAATGACAGGATGCTAAAAATTCATGACAACAGAGGAATAAGGCTGACAGATGTGATGCCTTGTGTTCAAAACAAGTCCTGCGAGCATCAACCCTGACAAGTGAAGAAAACTTTTCAATGGTTTCAACTTTATTTTACCTGTAAAAACTCTTCAAATGGGAGGACTGTGTTCATTTAACAGGTATCTGTGGAAACTGGGAAACTATGTCTAGTCATTTAAGTTCTTAATAATACAAAAAACCCATACAAAATCCTTTTAAATTGACCATTTTCTACATAGTTTATAAAAGTATGAAATCTATGATTACAGCACAAGACGCCAGAAATATCTTGATGAGGAAATCTTGGACAAAATCAAAGCTCCGTTGTCTCCCCCTGTGAACAGATGATCCCGTGTGTATTCAAGTGTGCGTGCTGACACTGCGCCATGCTCCAATTAGTGGTGCTGTTAGGCGAGGTGCGACACCTGAGACCCTCTAAGCCGCACTGGGAGTTTCCTTCTTAACACAACATTAGGGGAAGCAGCCCCTGCTTTTGTTTGACAATGACGCTTTGCTCTCAGGCCAACGTTAATATTTAGTTAGAGGAGTGACAGAAAATAGTCAGTCACAGTGTGACACCGTTAAAACATTTACCTTGAATTGGGTTTTTATTAAAAAGTGCTGTGTTACCCTAGTGAAGATCAATGAGTAATATATATTTTTTTAGTTATCAACATCAATACATCTAAGAAGTATTTCATCGTAAATGAAGTTTGAACACCTTAAGCTACAGGCAGCCATTTTTACAACCAATTTGCTTTTTCTTTAGCATGAAGAACTTTCTGAAACCAATTTAGTCTCTAACCAAAGGTCAAAGTTCTTCACCATTGGTGTCTTTTGATACACTTCATTTTTTTCATTGAAGGTTCTCATTCATCCAGGTGATGTTGTCTTGAAGTTGAGTCATGGCAACTGGACTTAAAACCTTTTTCCTTGAAACATTTTGCCGCTCATCCAAGTGGCATCATCAGTCTGAGTTGTGCAGGATTCAGTCCACATTTGTATCCTCCAGGTGGGTCACCCACGTTCCTGCAAATGGACAGCTCATTAAAGGGAAACAAAGAAGAGAAACCAGAGTAGTCGCCTCTTCTTTTGCAATCCCCCCACAGCCCGATCGCAGGGTCGTTAGATGTGCCTTTGCTGGAGTTTTCGTCTTCTTTGGAACTAATGAAAAAGGCAGCATGGTAAATAGGAGAAAAATGAAAAATTAGTCTTATTTCCAATGAGCGGTCCGGTACGGTCCAGTTAATTCTGGCAAATGTTTCCACTCAGTTAAGCCTCGCTTCCACTGAGCGTTTTGTTTTCACGGTGCATTCATGGTGTAGACCGCTAGCATGTTTGCATCATTGCAGTGATACGACTAGAAAAGTAACAACAATGGAGGACGTCCAGCAGCTCATCTTTTTAATCGCTTTACTTCTGGTACTTTGTGTATAGCAGTAATTTCATGATGTTTGCTAAGAGAAATACTGCCATAAAGAGGAAAAAACGTTACCTATGAGCGCTAGCTTATGAGCTCAATGTTGGTGCTTTCTATAAGTCATCATCACTTTCTAGTCGTCATCATTTCCTACCAATCAACAGGTGGCGATAGCAGCTCCGCCCCAACCATTCCATTTCACTTTTCTATGCATCTACAACCAATGGGGGCCCTCAATAGGTAGTTTGGTACTGTTGAATGCGACCATTTTATAATGGAAACTAAAAATACCATACTGCACCGGACCAGACCATACCAGACCACTCAGTGGAAACAAGGCTATTGTGTCTGAAGCTTCAGTCACATCGCCCTCGGCATTGTGCGTTTGAGCGCCGACTTTCAATGAAATGTCTATTTAAACTCACATTTTGGGCTTGAAATAAGAGCCTCTTCCAACTGTGGGTGGTGGACAGTAGAAAAAGAAGAAGAAGAAGCCCCTTCCTGGTTGTCCACTGTGAACACCATGGTCAAAAGGCGAGTTCAGGAACCCGCGTCTTGAACATGCCTCAAATGCCCTTTGTGAACGTAGCTTAAGGCCTCCCTCTGTTGAGGAATGGATTATTATATTTACATTTATTGCTTCTTTGACCTCTGAAAAGATGGTAGAACTCATTTCTGAAGCAACCTTTTTAAAAAAAGTAGAAGATCTGGTTTGGATCACAGGCTGCCTATCCTAGCTACTATTGCGCAATAGCAACTGGATGGTTTACAGCTACACACAGGCCAAAAAAAATCTCTTCTACAATTATTCACCAACTTTGATGCAAAACCCCGAATATTGTCATCCAATTACAAGGGTTACCTGAACCAAATTAACTGTTGTTTGTTCTTATACTGGTGCAAAATTACCTGAAAATGTGTCTTTTTGTACAAACATATTGTTATTTTTTTCTTCTGTTGTCAAAACGGAAGAAAAAAAAATTAGCAAAGCACCACCTGATTATTTGAAACAGAATAATCCGTTCTGGAGCTTAGCTTTCAACAACTGACTGGTAATCTAAAGAACATAGGACAAACATCAGGTTCATATCTTTAGTATCAAAAGTCTTAGGTTCAATAAAGATCTAATAAAGACAGACAAATGGATGATCTGTTTGTGGTTTCCAAAGATGTTTTTAAATTGCTGGAGGCAGATGTTTAAAGATTGGATTTAGTAACTTTTCTTGCTGTTTTTGGATTGCGTCAAAGATTTCTCTGTCTATTTTTAGAAGATTGCAAAAACTGAAATCTTTACACAAAAATTTTCCATGTGTGATCCAATTTAAAAAAAAAAACCCTGCACTCTTTTTTTTTCTTCCTGCAAATGAACCCGACATCACCTAATAACTTTAGAACTTTTCTAGTGTGACTTTTTCATTTAGCGCTGGCAGAGGCAGATGAAGGGTGAAAAAGTGATAGGTGTTCAGTTTTATGGAATTGTCGCTTGAAATGAATAGCAAAGAGTTGTATCAGCACGAGCAGGTGATGCTGCCTGTGGGGTTTCGCACCAGCTGACAGGCGCCTCCTCTGTGGGTTGTTTCTCCCATGCTTAGGTGAGTCAGTGCACAGCTTTCTTTGTCTGTTTCCGTTTGTGATGTGTTATTTATGTTTTGTGCATGTGTTTTGTGCAAAGGATTGTTGGAGTGTACTTCTGCTAATACTCCTAGATCCATTCCACCCAACACTTTTTTTGGACTTTATGACCGCTGTCTTTAATTACGACTTGCTTTAAATCACAAAGTGAGTTAAAAAACTGATTTAAATCATAATGCAATCACTGTAAATGCTGTGTAATGCTTGTAGCTCATAAAGAATTTCGCGACTTATTAAGTTAAAAGAAAGGAGGAGAAGAACTGCTCATGTAGACGGAGGGGCGTTGACCTCTCTATAAAGTTCTCCAGTCAAATTTATACATTTAAAGCATCATTCTCTTTCATATTTTAAAAACTTTACCCACTTTTTATTCTGCAGCATCCCACACTCTAAACATTTTTGTATCCTGTTCATCTCTTTCCTTTTTCTTTTATATTTCTAATCTTACATTTCTCGGTAACTTTGTGATTTTACATTTTTTTGAAAACTTTTATTTTTGTAAATGTGCTCTAATAGAAACATTTTTTTTGTATTTTGTTGTTTTGCTTGATTTTTTTTTCAAATTTTACTCTAATTACTTTTATGACCAAAGTACTACCTGTTAATAACAATGTAATAGCTTAAAAATGTGACCTTTATATTCCTGTGCCATTATATTTTCATTTGTGTAATATGTGGCTTTTGTGGTGTAAAATGTACAGATGTATATTATACTTTTTTTGCTGTATACATAACATGTTAGATTTATATCTGAGGCCACATTGTCAGATTTATGATTTAAGATTTATTTATTAGAATCCCCAAACAGCAAATAAAAGACGCCCCAGTGTTGAACACAAACATTATTTGGCCTTAAGGCCATGTTAACTTTAAAGACCTAATCCGATCATCTTTTGATCTGTTTTCAAAGCGTTCACAGTGGTTTTTTGATTACAATTATGCTGTTTTTAAAAAGAAAATGTAAGAAAAACGTATGGGGTTTTCTGGAACATAGTTTCTGCAGAGCGGCAGAGTTGTGGGAAGGACTTTTGGCGTGGAGCAACCCCGCCCCCTCTTCCAGTTATTGAGAGCTTTCTGTTACATGTTCTCGCTTACCCCAACTGACCATAAGGGGGAGGAAGCTTGTGGCCTGCCCTGCGTGTTTTCTGTCACAAATGCGATCTTTTTCCAACTGCATTTTTTCTTCTGCTCCTGACTCACAGTGATTTGAATAAAGAAATACTCAGGAATGCACTTTTAAGATGAAGTTTCTTTAATTATGTCGTCCATAATCCGAAAAGGGCGCAAGAACATGTTAAAAACACCAAAAACACAATTTTCATTGGAGTCGGTCTTTAAGACATTATTCTGATTGCGTTTCTAGATACTCCAGGCATATACAGTATTGTATGCATAAAATATGCAGACAATTACGTGATGAATCAGATGTTTTTTTGTGTTTTTGTCTAAAATATAACTCACAATAAGTCCTGCAGCTCACTATGTCGGTGCTAACATTCTATACAACCTTGAATGACATGATATTTCACTGTTATAGGCAGTTTAGGATGAAAAGTGAACATAAAAATGGTTTGAATCTGCATTTTAGCCTCACAGACTAAACTCCGTGACTCTGAAGAAACGACAGGGACTCTTGATCTATGCCGTACATGACTTTCAGCTGCAGCCAGAGCAATGCTGATGACTCCAGGGTGTCAGGAAGAAGTAGAAATAGCAGCTTGGATGAGTTAAGGCACCACTTCTGTTATAGTTCTTCAAGGCTCCAGAAGGGGCCACTGTGGTGCCACAGTTGTTGGCTGTGGATAGGCTGGCGTCAGATTTCTCTATAAGCCAACACTTCCTTGTATTACACCCAACTACACCAAAAGACTTCAAAGCTTTTACTGCTGAGGGGAAATCATGTTTTTGTTTCTTACACAAGTTTGTCAGTTTGAGCAGATTCATCGTTTGGTCACTTTTGAAATTCTAAATGATTTCAGTCCAAACGTCAGCGTTTGGACGAGCACGGATTGCTAAGACCCTAACAAGAGCAGGTCAACAACAAACTCGCTAAACCAAACTAGTTGATGGGAGTGATGGAATATTTCATAGATCTGAAGTGTTGGAGGCTGGAGCTGAACCCCAGTTGAACTTACTCCTTTCTTCACCCAGATGCAGAAAAAGTGGAAGTACATCCGTTTCTCCACTGCCAGAATTCTGTTTTTTCCTCTGTTCCATCTCCCTCCTCCTCTTTCTCTCCCACCTCATCTTCAGACAGTTGCCTTACCCCATCCGTGAAATGCCTCCAAATGGTTTCCTTTTGTCTGTTAGCAGTGCTTGATCTTATGTCTTATACTAAGCCTGGCCTCTGTGACTGCGCAGAAGCTGGAAGGCACATGTTTCTGTTGCATTCAAATATTTAACAGTACAGGGAACATCGCATTTGTTCTCGCCGTACAGACTGTTGATAGGTGCGAAGCGATAATGTTTGCAGAAATCTCCCATCACATCGTCGCTTCACAAAGAGACTTAAACAGGATTTTCACTGGTCCGTTTTGCATTCCGTGGAGTGTCACAACCATCAGTCTATGTTGTCTATGCTGCATGTCTGGTCTGTCCCCCCGTGGCTCCTGGAAGAGTGGTTTGTCCCTCCACCCTCGTGTCGAGTACTTCATCCAAAACTTTGGCTATCAGGCCCCGTGCCCTCTCCTTCCTCACTTAATCCTTGTAGAATGCAGGTTTTGTGTCACAGATAATGTGTCGTTGTGCTTCTAAATCAAACTTTCGTTGCCCATCTTGAAAATGGATGCTGGTGTTATCTGTTATATGCTTTTAACGTGCAGGCACGTCACTTTAAACATAAAATAAAGTTTTTATTTTGAAAGTAAAATGGAAGTTTTTATTTTGAAAGCCGGACCTGGTTTCTATGTCTCTGGCTTTTGTCACAAAATCGATGCGTCAACAGACTGGAAATAGTCAGATACAGACATGGCGACAGTGAGGTACACATTTCGATTAATTAGTACGCTTTTTTTTTGTTTAAGCGCAGCACAATTGAGAGGTGATGGAGATAAACCAATTTCAATCGCTGTTTAAAGTCCCACTCTGCTAATTTTTTGATGTATTGTAAATGTGTTCTCCATGTTTTTTTAAGTTCTGATAATACCAAAAAAGAAAAACAAACCTGTATCATTTATAGGACGTAGTTTCTGCAGAGCAGCAGAAGTTCATTCAAAAGTTGTTTCTTAGATGTGGCCATGACCTTTGGCACAGAGCAACTTTTCACCCCTCCCCTCCCTGTTACTGAGAGCTCTCTGTTTACACTCTCTCTTGCTAGTTTACAGCCTTCCTTTCACCCCCCCAAGCTATCATTAGCAATGCAACAAAAATGACTACCAAGAGCAGTTCTGAGCCGGATGTCAGCTGGAATGAGGAAAACAAAGGCGTACACGGATTTTGTCATCTACATGTGGACGCATCAGAATCAACCTGGAGCTTGTGGCCCACCCAGTCTATTTTCTACACCACAAGTATGACCTTTTTCAAAAGTAAAGTAGGACGAGACTGCTCCTGATTCTCAACAATATGTATAAAGACATTCTTAAAACAGGACATTTTGAGTCGAATCTTCCTAAAACTAATTCTCCAAAATCAGAAAAGCACACAAGAACCTGTTAAAAAAACACCAAAAACACAATTTTTATTGGAATGGGTCACCCATCATCATTCTTGGAAAATCCTCTGACTTTTCCTGAGAATTGCATAAATCACTTGCATAACTCCCAGTTTAGACAATCGTCATTGGGTTCATCCCTTATAGCGGAAGTCTACGGTCTCCCTCCCTCCGAGTACTTTAGAAAACTTCGGCTGCAGCTGCAGCTCTGTAAAGCTCTAAGCTCCTCGCCGATCCACTCCCACCGTACACATCTTTGAAGTATCGCTCATTGGCAGTGCCGCCCAGCTCTCAAAGCTTATGCAGCGAAAGCCTAATGGCCCGGTGCTGGTTAACTTTCAGGCTTATACTCCCGTTGATGAACTCAGGCAGCCATCACCAGTGTCTCTCATCCCTGCTTAAACCTGCATTACGCTGGAGAGGTTAAGAGAGAGGGAGGGAGGGAAATGTCAATAGATGGATGGAGGGAAAGAAGAGCAGATCGGGCGACTTGGGAAAAACCTGTTAACTGCCATTTAGGTGAGAGCTAAAATCTCAAGGAATAATGAAGTCGATGGACAAGACGCGCATGCAGACGGCGCTGTGGAGATTTCCCCACCGTCTTCTGAAGAGGATTTAGACAGTTGGTTTTATGTGAGGTCAGACAGCCATGAGAGCGCGAGTCAGACACCTCTCACTGAGCAAGAGTGGCATTGAGACCTAAACATTTGGAGAACATCCATCTGTGTCAACATAGGAGCGTGACTCTGAAAGCTGATTAAGGGCAGCCTTGGATCCTTTTTTCTAAAAAAATATATTTAATATGCATCTTACACTTTTCTGAAATGATTTGTGACAACTGCTAAGCAGCTCAGTTGACTACAGTCTTAAACTGCAACAGAAATGTTGACCTGCTCATATCTTTTTAAGTGTGTTAAGGCCAACAAGGCGTGACCTGATGACTTGACATCTCCACTTTGGCTATTGAAACATTCGTTTTGTGTTGTTTTCTCTCTGGTTCATGTAAGTATAACCCAAAACAAACAAGAAATCTTATGTCAAGGTGAGATTATTCTTTCAATCGTAATGTAAGCCCAAAAAGGTATGGGTAAAAGGTATGCTTCCTGAATTGGTTGCAGACTCGTGTTTTTAATCATCAGCATAGAAAGATGTCTGCAAGAATCTAAAAAAATAACTAGCGGTGTCAAATCATCAGGAATAGTTCATTACAGACAAATTAGCACAAATCATGTTAATCTACTTTTTAATCTAGAACCATTATCTATCATGTAAGGGATAATTCACGACAAGGTTTCCATTATCATAAATGAAGAACGACACAGAGGCCCTTTTGCATCGGACTGTTACTTCCATGAAGTCCAATTTATTTCTGATAATACAAACCCTGAGAGGCTTTGTCCCGCTGATACCACGGTCACTTCAGAAAGAAAGAAATATGAAATCAATTGAGTAGCACTTTAATCTTATTTTTAAATCGTTTTTCACAAAAAGCAGACTTATTGATACACAGCACAATGCATTGTCAAGATAACGGCTATAGACCCCCTTTTCCTTCTAGTTTTTTTTATTATTGAGGACTTTGGACCTGATGTTTTTTTTATTGCTATTTTTAAAAAAATATTTAAAAAAATCCCCTTCTGTGATGTAAATGTAAAGGTTGGAAGTCTGTTACAGTAAAAAACCTAATGAAGCCACTTTTTTTTGTTCCATTTTGATCTTTTACTATGCCACAGTTTTACAAATTTCACAAATGTAAATAAAAATACGTCAAAATGAGGCTTTTTACAGCAATTATCAGGTTAGATTTAAAATAGATTAATCATATTAACAGGTCATGATTAATTTATCGCACAAAAAAACGATTCGCATGACAGCACTAGAAAAAACATCAAAATCTACTCTAAAACCTAAAATCCTAGCCAAAAACTGTAAAATGGAAAGAGAAAAATTGAAATGAGAATATGAAAATGAAGCTGTCAGAAGAAAAAGACTTTTATTCTAAAAATGTCAAAAACAAACATGGATACAAATTTCTATCACAACAAACAGTTTTTTCTTTAGCATGGACAGGTGAGATTATGTTTTCTTGCTTGAATATTTAACTCTGAGAAAAAACCCAACCATGACGTTTTAGCAAAAAATACTTCACATCCACTAAAAGCTTGGCAGGGGCAGTATGCTAATTCGAGCTAGCTTTTGTTTGCTAAATTTTAGCCACGCAGTTTAACAGTTCCTTGAAAAGAAATAAAAAATATATAGTTCAGATTTATGTAAAATCTGATTAAATAAACGACTAAAAAGAACTTGAGGGAGGTGTGCATCCATTGATGCTTAAATGAAAGAAATATTAGTATTAAATATTTTTAAACGTATGATATTAAACAAAATATGTTTAAAACTAGAAGTAAAAATCGCTCCAAAAGTGTATCAATGAATTAAACTTAGTGATACTAAAAAACATGCAATTAATACAATTGTAAAATGGATATGTGAAATGAAAAATATATATTGTAATTAATAATATGGTTAAGGAAAAGTCATATGGGAAATGTCATGTTAGCTCTTGTCCTGCTATGGCTGTAAATTCTGGACTTGCTTTTTTTTTATGGTCAGCTAAATTTACCAGTCAGCGTTTCTTCTTGCTTTACGGCGTCTTGCTTTGCTATATCTCATAACGCTGCCCTGCAATTCTCGAGATTAGTCTCTTGACACAAAGCAACTTTGTTTCCTTTTTGCTGTGATCAAAATAACAAATAGAAAAAAGGAGGCCACATTTGCTAAGCAGTTTCGCCTCCAGGGTTGGGCTTTATTGCTCTTGGTAGAGCTTATTGCACGGCTGTGAAAAGTTGGGACAAATGTGTAGAAGTCATTGTAAAACTCAGTAAGGGAGAAAAATCTTTGCTTTAAAAAGCTATTTGTCAATTGCTATTTGATTATTGGTGCACATATTAATATTGTTTGTCACTCAACCCAGTCATTCTTCAATGATCATTCCTGCAAATTAAAACCTTTTTGGAAGGAGAAACTCAAAAAGCAAAGTGAAATAGTTACATGCATCTGTACATGCGATGACCTGTGCGGGTGCTGCATGTATAGGGCATGTAGGGACCACGCGCTTTTCACGTGGACACTAAGTTCAAACCCTTTGTGAAGTATGCAGGATTTGGGGTTGGGTTGTAAAAATGGAAAAAAAAAAACACACGACATGCCTTCGTCTCACCTTCTTCACCCTTACCTACCTTTGTGTGTCATTTAAGTGTTCGCTATGACCTGTTGCCCGTGGCATGCCCATAGAAAAAAAAGCGGAACGTTTTTGTTCTACAGGCCCACTGAGCGGTCTACAGCCTAATTCTAATACAACCTAAGAATCATTTTCCCAAATGTTTAAAAATAAAAAATAACGCAAAATCCTCAAGATTAGATCATTTGACTTAAAATACATACAGTATGTCCCCAAAGCTTAGGCTAAATATTCGTTCAAAATAAAAAGTTCAAAATTTTAACAGTATTCTTCGTGAAGCATGCATGGAGTTTTTTGGTTTAAGGTTAAGAATCTTTCAGCCAACAAGGACATCCCATGCTGGAAAGCTTATGGTTGACCATAGCTGAGAGGAATAAATGAACTGGACTGCTGTGTGGGAGCCATGCAGATGTGGTAATGATGGAGACTCAGCATGGGGGTTTTGTGTCAAGGCTCTGATTAAGGAACCTGAACAGCACATAATGACTAAAGAGAGAATGGAAACTGAAAAAGAAGGAAAAAAGGGAAAGGAAGGATGATATAATCAAGACAAACAGTGCTGGATAGAGTTGAACAGACTTAATAAAAAATAGATGTCAAGAGGTTGGGCTGTACCTTTAGTGAACTCAATTCACTTCATTAGTTTACTGCTTGGTTTAGGTAATTGTCTATTTGTGATAAGTTTGATTTCTGGGTCACGGATGTGGTTTTTACTGTGTTATTTAAAAATACTGCTTTTACCGTATTTCCTGCACTACAGGGTGCATCAATGAATGGTCTGTTTTTGAAACTGTCATAATTTCAAAACATTTTATCGTGAGTATAACATCTAACAATGACAATATAATCTATTTTATAGAAGGCACACAGAACTATAAGGTGGACTAATGGTGTTCATACTGGACTGTTGCTAGCCAATAGCAGCCCATGTACTCACAAAAGGAAGAGGCTTGGTGCAAAATGTTGACGCGATGCTAATCTTATGAATCTTCCTCCAGGTTTTTTCTTTCACAGTGCTATTTCGATAGATGACTGACCTGCTGTCATATAATTCCGACTGGGCACGAACAGCAACTAGTAATTTCTCCTTCATGATCAGTTTTCAACTGGTTGGTTATGAAAAAGACGTTACCAAATCCAAGTTCCTGATTGGTCAGAGTTCAACTGGTTTCAATGGTCGTGCATTGAGTACATAGAGCCTGAAAATGGACTTAAAAACTTGCGTAGCGACGCATAAACTTATTTGCGCATTTATGTAGACTTTACATTGGAAGTAGTTGTTTGAATGCGCCTTTACAAGCCCAGTGGGAACATACAGCAGCATTATAGTATACAGTATTTGTTTGTCTTTGTAAAAATGATGCATGCTGATCTTCCCTTAACAGGATGAAAAAGTCTCGTCCTGCTTCACTTTTCTATGAACTCCATTGTTTTTTGTCTGCAAATCTGTGGTAGATGATAGTCCAATTCTGTGTAGAAGTCCAGAGGTTTCTGACGAGGTTAGGGTAAGTGCATTCATAGAAAGTAAAACAGGGAATACTCCTCACCTCATATCTGCCCACACAGGTTTGAGGTTTATGCGTCAAATGGTCATAAACGACCTTCATAATGTAGTTTTATCTGGATGAGCTTATCCCCTCAGGTCCTGTGTAATCTGTGTGGGTGTTTTATAGTCATTTGCAAGAAAACATTTGCACAATATATGCATACCTGTCTGTGCATTTTTCTGTACATAATACAGTTTGTGTACAAGTACATTCTTGTTTACCAGTCGGCTCCCGTCACCCAGCCTCCCAATCCATTAACTCATGCTCCAGATAGAGAGCCCAGATAACAAATAAGTTGAGGAGTGGACTTTGAATGAGAACATCGTTCCTCTTTCTACTCCTCTCTTTTCCTCCATCTTTCCATCCATCCATCCGGACACTAAACCAATTAACAGTAATTACTTGGTCACCCTAGACGCAGCTTTTTTCTGCTGGCTATGCTGTTTGGTCCTCATCACCCCGCAGATGGAGTCTCTGAGACAGAAGTGGGTCATTACCGTTTATTAGCAAAGGGAGATTATTGTCCCTTGTTGGTCGCTGTTGAAACAGGGTAAATTTTGACGGTCTGGACATACAACTAATTTTGTGTATTAAGATGAACTGGGGGGTCTCATAAGATAGAAGATGGCTATTTAAGACTAAAGTTTCAACTTGTTTTACGAAAGTGAGTATAGAAGTACAAAACGATTTAAGAGGAAACTCTACTGGCACTTACTGAACTCCAAGTCAATGTAACCAGCTCCTTAAAATGATGAAACTGCCAGTGTCAGATGATTAAACTTGACTTTAGAGAGGGGTAATATTTGATGCTCCTAATGGGTAGACTGTCAAATGCCAGTCTGATGAAATGCCGACAAATGCAGCATTTTCCAGTTCTGGAAACAAGACAACACCTAGGGATACGGGAGAGCACTCCAACTCTGTGCTTGTCAAGCTGTGACAACTGAAATATTGTATGTAAGACATTATTATAAACCTATTTATAGTTTTAAATGACCCGACTTGGTGTGAATGTTAGCCAGTAGCCAGAGCTTTTGTGGCTGTGAGTTCCGAAATATCATAGAGCTAATAGCTGGGTATTGATTTATTGCTTTGTGTATATCTCAAATAGAGGAGACTTTTTCTGCTTTTATGTTTAATTCAAAAACTACAAATACGTCACAAGTGGTAGTTAAAGTCTCTCAGTGTTATTATTTTATCCTGCGATAAGGCACTGGATGAACGCAGCTTGTTCCCTGGTGGGAACTCCAAAAAGGACAACGTCAAACAGAGAACGCCATGTTGTTCAAAAACCAGTTTCACCAGAATGGAAAAAAACTGAAAATACAAAACTGTTTGGATCATAGTACATATTTTTCAAACATGATAGCAAATGGACAAGATGAAAATCAAGAAGCTGCTGAAAAAAAACACAAAACTCATCAGTACAGTCTAAAACCTGTGTTATAATGAAGTCTGGTAGATTTGACTGAAACCACAAAAATGCTGTGGCAGGATGCTGACACCACCACCACCATTGAATCTGCCAGTCTATCAGATATGTACGTGCACCAGAAACCTCTTATAGACCTTTGTGTTTTGCATTTACAATCTGTTCAAAACTATTTTACAAAAAGAAAGATTTTCAAAATAAACAAAAATGACTCTTTTTAGCGATTTGCTTTGCTTTTTGGATTCACGTTGCTGTAAAACCGCGCCCGGGTTCACTCTTAAGTAAACAGAAGCCCTAATCCATTTTCTGGGTCATTAAGCACTCTCAAAATCCCTTCATTTGTAAAGAAATCAGCTTGTACTTACCGACACTGGAAATGTCACCGGCAACACCTAAACTACTTCAGAATCCACTGGATGTTATTGCATCAACACTTGCAGAGTTACGATAGTCAACACTTGAGCTCAAGCTCTGATGTTTAAGAGTTAGACCCAATTTCTGTGGAACACGAGACTCAAAAATCTGTCAAAATATTTTGGTGAAATTTTAGTAAACTACAAAGTCACACCGTAGCTTGATGGATTGTTGGAGCATTATGGGTACCGTAGTCAAGAGCCTTGTTGAGACTTACGGTTTGGACTTTTTTTTCCCACCTAATTTGGTGCCTTATAGTTCAAAAGGTTATTTTTTTTTAATATGATATCTTGTTACTTCAGAGATGTTATTTACTAGAAACATAACTAAGTAAAATGAGTAACCACTAATCCTTGCATATGTTCAATTATGAAAGATGCTTAGCATTTGTGACCACACATACCTGCACACACACAACCACAGGTACCAGCTTGATTACTGACAGTGGTTTAACTGGCTCTGAGGTGAGCGGAGCAGGAGGTCACGACCCCATGACTTCCATTCCTGACCGCCCCCTCCCCCGGTGGCCCACGCCCTCCTGTGTATCAAGGACAGTGATCTCATCATGGGAGAAATCAGCCGCTGCAGAGAGTGGTCACTTGCTTCCTGAATAATTAAGAGCCTTTTTCATATTAGTAAATGATGACACCCCCCCACCCACCCGCGACAATTATGTCAGCTTTAATAATGAATGAGGGTGGAGTTGGTTCCCGGTTTGGCAGAGGGGGCTGGCATGGAAACAAGATTCCTGTTGGACAGAAACAAAGAGGGGGGGCGCGCTCATCCTAACCTGTGTGATCTTGTGTTTGTGTGAGCATAGCGGCTCACTGTAAAAAAAAAAAAGCATCTGTTAACTCTCCAGTAAGACCTTTTTTCCCCTCCTTCCTGCGCTTCCTGGACCCTTGCTGGCCGTACGGGCTTATGGCGGTGCTTCAGTGCGCCCGACTCGGCTGCAGGTGGCTCGGAGGTCTCATGGCTGCAGGGCTGGAGGTGAGCACTGACCTGTGAAAACCTCTAGCTCCACACCGCTCACTCCAGTCTCCAGCTAATTCGATAAAGGCCATTCAGAGCGCAGCCAACATCTGTGTGTTCACGCATCAGCTCTCAGAGCCACCGGGGCTCCATTCACGCTCGGTTACAGCTTCACTTAAGGTCTGGGCTTGAACGCGCCGCCATTTACTGATCTGTAGAGCAGCAAAACACTACTGAAGCTACGGTCACACCGGGTGTGTAATTCGCATTCAAGAGTGTGCTAAATGCGGGTTCTTGCCTTTACCCCATGGTGTTCACACTGGACGAGCAGGGAGAGCATTCTCATCACCTACATTTGGAAGAGACTTGCTGTAAAAGGCATTAGCGGTACAAATCTCATGAACTTTGTTCCAGGTGTTTTCTTTCACAGTTCTATTTGAATAAACGAAAAACTTAGTGTCATATAATTTTGAACGGACACAAACTGCAACTATTAATTTCTTCTTCATGTTCAAATTTCAAGCAGTTGGCGCTTCTGTGAATTTAACGGGCCGCCTAAATCCAGGTCCTCTCAAAGTTCGACCTGGTGTAACTTTTAGTTGACGTGCCTTTTGTACGTAGAGTCCGAAAATGGTCTCTGCTGTATTTAGAGCAGTTTTTTTCCTCCACTTCTGTCATGACACAAAAGATGGGGAAAGAAATGGACGTCTTTGTCCGAAGATGAAGGGAATGGGCAGAATGGGTGGATGCCGAAAAAGGAGAGTTAGTGGGTTAGAAAAAGGTGAAAGGGTGCAGGAGCAGCTATCAGGTTTCTACCCTCCCCCCTTCTATGCCTTTTGCTCTCTGCCGGTTTTATCAGTCCTCACCACCTCCAAATTAAATTTGTCCCGAAATGGGGTGAGCTGTGGGGAGGGCAGGGTTGGAGCAGAGCAGCAGTGGCCCCAGAAGAGCTGAGCTGGCCAGCGTGAAGATGCAATCAGGATGGGTTGGATCAGACCCGGAACAAGCCTGTGTTTGTGTGCCCTCACAGAGATAAACATTGTGTGGCATCAGCGGGGGCTTCAGGCCAGACCGGGAGCACTCTTCCTGTCTGCTCTTTGTCTGTTAAGGCAGAATTGATTTATCTCTCCTGTGCACGCTGACACGTGAAGAACAACAGGCCACTGTGTTTTTTTGTTTTTTCAAGCTTCAAATGGCAGATGGATGGACAGCAGGTGGAAACCAAGACATCCTCTCAGAAAACCTGGAGGGACTGGAAGTCACAATTGTCAGGTCCCAGAGACAAAGATTATAAAAGAAGCACTGGAGATAAAACCTGCTGCTCCTCTGTCCAACATCTCAAGTCAGAGATTTAACTCTAAACTGAGGCTAAAGTTTTTTGTTTTCAAGCAAATCTGCTGTCTGACAAAACATGCACACGTGTTAGCTGAATATTTATGGAGCTATTTTAGTGCCAATAAAATGTAAATAAAATGCCAAGTTTTGAAAATAAAACTTCCAAAAGTTCATGAAAAGATGCACCTTCTTCACTTCACAAGTTACTTGAATTGAAATTCTTTAAATTAACTTCATTTAAAAGTAATAAACTTGAACATCATGACGGCCCCCAAAGAAGGACAACCAGCTACTGTTTTGGCTCCATACCTTTTGGAATAGTTGTGAAATTTACTCCGTATTCTGTTTTCTTTTACGTATTGTGATATCTTGAAGAAAATGTTTCTCCCTTTGGATTAGGGTAGAAAAAATGCCCAGTCTGTTTGAGCTGTCCATCTGACAGCTGTAAGTGCTGCTATTGTTAGACATACTGGCAAAGGTAAAGCAGATGCCTCCATTCTTTGGACGAAAGGTTGCTCCTAATTGAGAAAGCAACCGCTGGCTCTTTGACAGGTTAAAAAGCCTTCAATCAAACATCAGGATAATTATTTTTGAGGTAGCAAGGCCCTGCCTTCAGTTGTTGAATGTGAAGCCATCATGGAAGTAGCTGTTGTTGCAGTTCTTCAAACGACCACTAGAAGGTGGTTTCAGAATAGAGATTTACACAGAAGTTAAAAAGTTTGACTTTATTCCCAAAATAGATAAAACCCTACATGTCCAGCCTGGTGTTGAAAAAGTTTCGTTATGGCGACTCTATGAGAGTTTGTGTGATTTAAATCAAGCTTAAGTTAAAGCTCTTTTGCTCATTGTTCATGTGAGCGGGGCAAATTCCATTCATAATGGCTGTCCCTCTTCAAACCTCATTACCTCTTTTCAGAATCTCTTGGACGAGGTCAAATATTGTTTCTCTCGTAAATATATATCTGCGGTTGGAACACATAGTCACAATGGCCGCTCAGAAACCAACAAAATAAAAGCACTCGCATGTTCTCCATGGTTGGCCTTCCAGTGGTTCTTGGTGATAAATTGGAGAATGTCCAAATGATGGAACCATTGATTCAGTGTCTCCCACACACACATGTACAGAGTCTGTCTACTCAGCAACAATGCTTCTTTTCAGAGCTCTTAATCGGCCTGACATTGACTAATTGAATTTATTAACCGTCTTGCTGCGGGCTGCTCATTGTGCTCCCAGTTATTTACAGGTCCATTTACAAAGTAACAATGCAGAGGAAATGTCAGGTTAGAGCAGCAATGACATTACGTGAAAGCAAAGCCTGTGTGGCCTCATGTCTGTGTGCTCACGTTGAAGTGTCACAGTTTGAACACGCACCCGGGTCATTTAATATCCATGAATGATTTAGCCTAGGAAAGGCTCCAAATCGTTTTTGTTTTATGAGCAGAAAAAGGCAAAGAAATGAATCAAAAGCTGCTTCTTATTAGGTGTGTGTATAAATGTGTGGCATGAAGGGTTAAGCAGCCTGTAGGAGGGAAACTCATGGGAGGGCTTTTATTCCAAGCCAAATAAAATCCTAAATCAAGCCAATCCCAGAGGCTGACTTAAGAAAATATCTAGGCCTCGCAATCCACATGCAGAAAAAGTTTTCCTTTTATTTTTTTAAATCTGGGAACGGCCTTCAAGTCCCTTTTCTGCTGTTATTCCATACACAAACTGTTTGGACAAGTCATAAAATCTGCTTTTCTTAGATGCTTGTTAGTTGGCTGTGATTTATTCGAATAATTTCCCATTTTGGAAAACCCACCTGACCTTGGCTATATATTCTTGCAGCTTGGGTTTAGAATGTTTATGTAGTTGAATGTGTTTTCATAATGATTGCAATTTGATTTAGGCAGGCGACTGGACTTTTATAAACTCAAGTCAATCAGAAGTGCCGAAAGCTTTTGTAAGTCAAAATACACACAATCAGGCACACTTAAAATCCTTAATTAACAAAAACAAAAACAACAACTGTGCACTTTATAAGAGATCCTTATACCCTCTATGAATTAACTTTGGCTGTGCTTACTGATGTCAGTGCTATTTTAAGAGGTACACAGCACTCTGTCAAAATGTTTTTTATTTTAACTAACAAGGTTGGGAGTTGGCATTGTTGTAGCAATGTTTGTTTTAGTGGTGTCAGTCTGTTCTCTATGTGATGCAAACAAGGTTGGGAGTCACAGGTATTGTGAATCAGGTAGCGCTTCAAACGCAGCCAACACTTCTAACAAGGCTAATGTGTAGCGCGAACCCAGATGCTGAAGTCTGACTGACTGACGGACTTATCTCTGATCATTTTGTCTCGCTTAATGTGCCTTAAAGTTCGGTGCGCCTTATGTATGACTTAATTCCAAAGGTAATCCAGTCATTGACAGTTTGCCTTTTTATCCGGTGCGCCCTACAGTCCAGAAAATACAGCACTTATTTTCAGTCAAAAGTCTTGCATGCTTGACCTCTGCAGGAGTGGGTTTTTCGCAGGTCAAGAGTTATTGGTCCAAAAAGAAACATACATCTGACTAAAACCAAAGTCGCAAGAAGACAAAACAGACTGTTATCCCTTTAATCAAATTTACCCAGCGTGCACCACATGGCGAGCAGGCAACCCTGAGGTTAAATGGTTAACATCTTGGCTGGAATCCGTCTGGCTGACAGTTCGTCTCGGACGTGGGTGTTAAGAAAAGTGGAACAAGGGACAAAGGGGGAAGAGGCAAACTTTTATGCTTCCATTTCAGTTCAAAATAGGTTTTTAATTCAATTTCCAGAGATTTGTTCCGTCTCCCCTTGAAAAATGTAACGTTATTAGAAAAAGAAGGAGCTGCACACTTGAGGTAGAGGACAATAAGGCAAGTCCAAAGTGGACACATCTTATCAGAGCCAATTAGCGATGATAAAGCAAGTCTGGGTTTGGGTTTTAAAATCTGAATGTCTCCTTGGAAACACTGAGTGGAAGCCACACAGCGATGCTGGGTGGTGTAAGTACTGACTCCACCTGGGTGGGACATCAGGCCTAATTAGTAATTTAGGTGATTGACTCAGACTGCAGTAGATTTTTTTAAATTTGCTTCTTCATGACTGTGAAAAGAAAACCATTTAGTTGGGCACAATCTGACAAAAAGGTTAAAAACTAATGCATACGGGTTTTGTTTTTAGTAGAGCTGTCAATGCAATAAATAAAAAAAAAAACAAATGCATTGATATGTTAACGCAAATGAATCACACTCGTGAAGCATCTGTTTTCTGACGGTTCAGGCTTCTGTGGCGTGCGTCAATTTCTAAAAATAAAGGACACTTCCTCTGGACCTTTGCTGCTTCTAACATGGTCACTTATAAAAGAAAAAAAAAATGTAATTCAGTACTTTATTCTTGTAGTTTTTTAGGTTTGGACGACTTTTTTAAAAAAGGTGGACTATCTGATACATAATGTGGCCAGTTGTCATGGTAACATGTCAAGGCGTTGCTGAGACGGCAGACCTCGACTGCAGCAGCAAAGAATAGTGATTTATGTGCTGATCGTCACTATTGATTCAATAAAGCATCATTTCAAAGAGAGAAAGTTCAACTCTTACCACTTGTTTTTGTCCAGATCATGAAGAAAAAGTTTGTTTTGAAGAAGCCTGCACAAATAGAACATTGGGACCGGAACTTCTTCCGGAACACCCATCAGCCAATCAGATTTGAGTATTTACCCAGACCATTTAAAGTGCAGAAACACTGTTTGTTTTTTATGGCTGTATATCAGCATCTTTGTTTTCTTGTAGTAATCCTGCGACAGACTGGCGACCTGTCCGGGGTGTACTGACTTTGCCCACGAGTGGCTGGATTAGGATCCGGTAGCCCCATGACCCCAAAAGGGAACAAATGGGTTTAGATAATGGATGAATGGATATTTGAATTATCACCTTACTAATTAAAACATTTCAGAGAATAAAAATGAAGAAAAACATTTTCTGTTTTGTTCAAAAGCTACATTTTGTCATATAAGATTTAGTTTCCAACTCGCAGTTATGATTTATTGTGATCACGATCCTAAAGTGTGATTTATCTAATGAATTTTTGTAATTCATTTTTAGACCTAATTTTACTAGGATGTTAAGCCAGAATGTTCTTGGAAAAAAAGAAGATGTTTAAGTGCACCTTAAATTGCAGAAAATACAGAATTGTTAATATTTGAAAATCCAGACATTTTCATTTACAACTAGCAGTTTTTGAAGTTTCTTCACCCTGCTCTGGCCTCTGTGTTTCTTTAACCCCTCTGTCTCAGATCTTTCCTTTCCTCCCCGTGTCCCTATTACTCTTTTTTTACATTAGTACTACGCTGGTTTTGTCATCATCCTGTTATATGAGACAGCGGAGCATGTCTGCGGTCCACTCGAGTGTAAACCTCGCGTCTTCCAGGCCACGTACCTCTTTTTGGCGCCTTGTTCGGCCTGGCACACGCGTATATTATGATGTGTCAAATAGATCCAGCAGCTGTGTAAGAAACGCCACTGCTGTGTGTGCTGCCAGTTCAAATCTGCACAAACACACACAAACTTCATCAGGCACTTATGCAAACTACCACATCACAAGTAAACACCCAACGTCTCTCAATAATAAATGGCAGGTTGCCAGAGAAGAGCTCATGTAAATACCTATTAAAGCACCCAATTGTCTTCCTGCCAGCTTTGGGATGGCGCCCTGGCCAGCTAAATTGAGCCCTGAGTGACATTCATCAGAGTCTATTGTCGCTTTTCCGTTCGCATCTTTCACTAGAAGTAATTGACTGCAGGGTAATGCCGCCCGATTAGTCCACCTATGGAGAGATGGGCCGTAGATTGATTAGTTTCACGGCAGCTCGGTGAGGCTGCACAGTGACTGTGATATTGTTATTCTCTGATGTGAAACAGCGCTAATGGAGTTGGACAAGAACTGATGATCAGAGGGAATGCATGGAATAAGAAGAGCACCGAAATATCACCTCCACTGGTTTTTGTTGACAGGCATGTTTAGCGCAATGCAAAAAGGTTGACTCTTTCTTGGGAATTTGGGATACGGGAATGGGGTACAGCTTTTTATTGAGCTGAAAGTCTACATCGCACATTTTCACACCAAGGACAGTTTGATATAAACAATGAAACAAACAAACAACATTGATTTTTTGTTGCTTTTGCATGGACGTTCATTGTGGAAGATCATTTCCCCTTTTTCTGAAACAGGTTCTTCAATGGTTATATGTACTATTCCCTAACTTTTGCCATGTTCTGAAGTGTCTGTCCACTTCAAAGATCTCTTAAATTGCATCTCATGATGCTCAGATTACAGATTTTGCTGCATTGTTTGTTATATAAACCCTCTATATGAGAACTGGACTGAGGGAGTGTGACATCCCCCAAAGAAAATGACTTGTTTCCGCCTCCAATGAAATAAAGTCAATTCAGTTGCCGTTTTTCGCAATATGAACTTTGCCACTTTGGAACCAGAAATCGTCAGTAAGCCGTGATTGGTCTGAGTTTGTCTGTGTCAACATTGCTTGGCAACCACTCCCGCCAATCAAGACTGAGCTGGTTGAAAGACCACAGCCCTATCACCTAACAGCAGGCTACACACATTCTGTCAGACAGATGTGAGACACATATTTAGGAATCTGATTGACCCATTTATAACTTCAATAACTTACACTACAGAAAAAAAACAATAATGTGAAAAAATTTGGATTACCAAGAACATGTTAAAATAAGGAAGCAGAGCAAGAATGGTAATTCTGACAAATAGAATAACCAGCTCTCATATACAGTCAATGTGCATGACATATGCAACCTCTCTCAAAGCATCTTTACCATCACAGCTCAGACAGGTTCAGCAGGAGCCCACTTTACATTCCCATAAATACGCTCCCTCCTTCAAAGATCTCCTACAGGAGCCATTCTTTATGGTTTAGAGCTCATGTGTGCATAGAGATCAACCTTTATGAGTCTAATAGGAATAGATCACACCATTACATTTTAGTACTGCTTTGCAGTTAGGACAAAAATGTAGTGAATAAAGCTGCATTAGAGAATATTATGAAAAACTAAAGTTACTTCCTATTAAACTTGCCTTCAGAAATGCATAATGTCAAATCTCATTTTTTTTAAACTTCAAAAGATGTGCCAGGAAATTAGTATAAAAGCGAGTGATGACATCCTGCTTTAATATTTGTATTTTTTATTTGTAAACTGCATGTTGCTGAATGCTTAGTTCTATCTGTTCATCACTAATAAAACGTTTCAAATATTTTTCATGTCCAATTATGTAAAACAAAAGCTGACTGACATCTTTATTTTACGTTTTCTGAAAATGTTACCATTTTTTTATCCTGTGTCTTTGCTTAAAGGAACATATTAATGAAAAAGTCTGTTCTTTTGAGATTTTATCCAAGCTTAAATCTGTAAACAGCAGAAGCAAGTTATTTCTACAAAATCAGAAGTTTTAGATGTTATATTTTGTTATTTATGTAATGGGCATATCTCAAGCAAACAAGCCCACAGTAGAAATATGCCGTTCCATTGGGAGATAATGTAGGGGATAGTTGAAGGCAAGAACTGTCTGCTAGTGCCAACACTAATATTCAAATGCAGGGAGGCTAAATCGAAAGCAGCTGAGTATTTTCTTGCAGATCCCAGATAGCTGAACAACCCCCCTCTTTATGGTGAATTTCTGAATGACAGTAGAGATAATGCTCAGATAATGTCATCACTTTCGACCAAAACTCATTACCACACCTGCTTGTGAAAGTCTCATGGTAATCGAATCATCCCAAGACTCTATGGTTCATCTGCACCCAGCTAACTTCTCCAGCTTCATTATTCAGCCAGATTTAAATTTATTTTTTGCATGTCTGGACTGGTTATGGACAACTGTGTTGAGGATCTGATTACCAATTAGTGTATTTCTGATAGTGTTACCTTTTTTAGAACCTAATTGGATATGGAGGTTCTACTGGCCTCTCTCTACTGGTAGCTTTCCTAACCCAAACCTGACCCGAGAACCAGCCACCTATATGCTGATGTAAATGCATGATGTAGCAGATTTTTTTATATCCAGTGTTTTCCGAAAAACGTCAGTTAGGATTTATTGAGGACAAGATTACGTCAGAGAATTCTCAAAGCCTACTTTCTTGTGTGGTTCTTGCTACTGTCCATTTGAGGCCTGGATGGTTTTCCCAGGACTGGCCTAGTGAGAGGGAAAGACAAGCAGAGAAGATAGTTTCTCCTGACGAGAGCGACAGTGACACTGGGCTTATTGCCTAGTCAAACACACATAGCCGCTGCCACACGCAGCCTGGCCCTGTAATGGAGGCCAATGAAATGTGCTCATTGGGAGCAAGGGACCCGCGATGGTCGGCCCGGCAACTGAGGCGAAACAGCCTCATTCTGCTGCTGTCATACGCAGAAAATGGGCTGACTTCAGTCACCGGAGCGCCTGGCCCTGTGAGGCTCCCGCCACTTTGCCGCTGCGGCTGTGGCAGCTCTGACACGGAGGGATGAGAATTTATGCTGCTTCATTGTGATACCCAAACGGATCTGACATGCAATTTCACCTGGAGTGAACACAAACTGTGATTTTATAGAGTTTTTTTTTATACACATAGGGTAGGGTAGCTTTTAGTCGACAGAGAAGTAGACAGACCTGCACCCACCTTATTGCCAGCAGACGTCATTGTCTGTCTTTGTCTCTCACCCTGTAATCTAAATGCACAATAATGAGGCCACAGTAAAAGAGAACCATTATAAGTTTGAAATGAACTCAGATCCTCTGCAGAAAGCCTTTTATTTTCTAACTGTGTCCAGATTGCTCCTTTAAAAGTAATTTGACACATCTCTCCTGTGATGGCTCTCTTTGATTGCAGATTGAATGCGGACAGCATGTCATTTGATCAAGTATGGCCAGAAACCACTAACTTAAGTTGAGGCTTAGCCCACCTGCCTTTACAGCTAGGTAGCGGCTGTCTGTGGAGGAAAAAAAAAAAGGCAAACCTGTTTGGGGCATACAGGTGGCTTTGAGATCCGACTACTTGGTGTGCCTGTAAAGCAAAAATATTTATGCACATTTTATTCTATGGAATTGTGCAAGCAACAGGTCAGAGTGAACACTTCTGCTACGTTCACACCTTCTTCTTTTGATACTGTTTATGAACACGTGTCCGCTTCCTACATTTGGAAGAAGCTTGCTGCGAAATGTCGAAGTCATGCAGATGTCATGACTCTTGCTACAGACTTTCTTTCACAGCTTTATTCCGATATATGAAACACTTTTTGTGTCATATTAGTCTGGCACAAACCTTAATTGTTCATTTCTCCTGCATGATCAATTATCAAATGGTTGGCACATCCGTGAACGAAAAGGGACGCCATACTTGTGTCACTACCACATCTGAGTTCAACCTCAGTTCAACCTGGTTTAACTTTCAAACAAGTGTTCTACTGCCGCACCAGAAAAGGGTTGTAGAGACTGTCCAACATGATAGAAATCAAAAGCCTTAAACGCACATTTACATAGACTTTTTATTGAAAGTTTTCGCTTGGACGCTCGTTGCAGAGAGCTGTGTGAACATAACTTTATGTAAACGCACCAGTAAAGTAGGTGAGATGTAAAAGTCTTGTACAAATCTTTTGACCCCTTTAGTGCTTTTCACTTGATAAAAGCACAGACAGTCCGTTTCTAGCTGTAGGGGTAGTTTTGCTAAGCACTAGTGTTCGGCATAAGGGCCCCATACGTCAGCGTCACCCGTACAACTTTCATCAGCCTCACGAAAACCACAAGAAACACCTGTGATCCTCTTAAGATTCACCCTGAACTGGCTGCTTCTCCCTACAAACCTCCACAGGCTCAGACGACCCAAAAACCTGCAGCATCTGTACGGGTCGAGCTCTGTGTGGGTGCATGGAACTACAATTTACGTATGTCTTTAGTATTGAAAATGTAAAGCTATTTTCCAATGTACACAGTTGTGCACAACATAAGTTTGACGATTAAATGACAAAATGCTATGTTCAGTAAGTCCAACTGTGTTTTTCAGTGACTGTTATTATCCAGGAGTGCAAGCCTGAAGGGAGTTATTCTGAAATTCTTATGAAAATGATTATTTACATTTTTTTCTGGTAGTCTAAGACATGTTTATATTTCAACAAAAGATGTGCACCTTAGATCCTCATGTCACGTACCTGCAACAGAGAGCTTAAAACTATATTTTTGGCTAAATTAAAAAGTTGGATAAAAGTAAAGAAAATAACAATGATAAATGCGCGCTCACTCCTTCCTTCACTCCACGCCGCCATCAACGTGTTTGTCTTGAGGGCCGAGGAAAACCCTTTTTTCTGGAACCTTATCTGAAGTGCAGCTTGCACACATCCAAAGAGGCCTCATGACACGCAGGAATTACCATCTTTCCCAGTTACATGTGCCTTTTTTTCCCTTTACAATTCCCTGTCATTTCTATTCACATCCACCAATAATTTTCAAATGTATTGGACTCCAGTCCTCAGAAAGTTCACCTTAAGATGTTTTTGTTCTACAGCAAGCAGGTTTCAATTCTAAAAGAAAATAATTCATTTTAATTTAACAACATAGGTTTTTCTAGAAATCTACAATGCCACATAAGCATATTTTTGTATCTTCCTCTTCTCAGACATTCATATACTGACAATTGTATACAGTACATTTTGGTTACTCTGTCAGGGAGCTTTGGAGCAGGACCCAAAACACAGGAGACCAGACTTAAATAAACTGAAACATGACAAAAACCATGGCGAGACAAACCGGTGACTAAGCAGAGCAGAACAGGTGACCTGACAAGCATTAAATGAAAAGCAGACATTTAAATAGGCTGAGGGTAATTAACAGAAATGAAGACAGCTGTGGATCCTGAACCTGAACCTGGTGACTGAGGGAAAAGTCAAAAAGCACAACAAAATCTAAACCAAAGCTCACAATCCTGACATATTCTTTGTATTTTCCAACCCTTTTGCTGTAGAAAAAGGAAATAACCTGTTTTAATGTGTTTACCAGATGATATGTTGTTCCTACTTATCCAGTAGGTGTTTGTTTACAGTCTTTTGTAAGTTTATCATCCACCAATAGCTATAAAACCATAAAGGGCACGTAGTTAAGCTGCCTTATTGAGATCAGAGCTCTATTTGATGTTTTCTTTTTTGGCCTGTCTTCTAGAGCACAATGTGGTTTACAGTTTGTTCTTGGACAACACATTGAACCCCACATAGCTCCTGGTGGTTATAGATAGGCACCAGTGTCCGGCAGCGGTGCCGCCATCAGCGTATGACTGTGGGTGGATTGGATTTAAAGGGTTTTGGGCTATTTTCGCCAGTGCAGTGAGCATTAATGAACACTTTTTTTGCAGAGACGTCTGGGAACTTTATGGGGCACTGGATTTTGTAATTTTTAATTCAGAAAACAAAATGGGAATGCCCTAGAGTTGTGAGGGAATTCGCATACAGCCTAATCCTTGACTAAAGTGTTACTGACAGTAAAAGTTTTATTTTAAGTTTATTTTATTTTAAGTTTTATTTTAAGGTTCCCTACTCCAACTCATAGATTTAGTGAGAATTAGTCAAAACTGAAAAGCATTTCACCACAATGTATGGAAAGCTAATGATGGATGGCTGGATGAGATTGATGGACAGCCTCTAGTGGTAGAGAAACCCAGTGGTTGGTAATGCCGTTGAAGCGGACAGTGAGGGTGGGCACAGCTGGGTAAACTGAGGGTGGGCTTCCTGTCAAGCTGAGGACACTTTACCGCTCTGCTGTTAGAGGGCATGCTTCCTCTGACAGGACTGAGGCAGTTAGTCAGCTTTGGAACTCATTTTCTGTCATGAGACAGGGTCAGCTCATTATGTCAAAAAAACCAGTGTTAAGTAGAAGCTCTAAAATGGGAAACAAATGCAGAACTGATGGAAAACATGTAGTACATACACCAGTTTAAGGGGAGGTTTTTCAATTCACTGCACTTAATTATACTACATTTCTTTCTTTTTTTTTTAATAAAAAGATCAAGGTAAAGGTCAAGATTTGGCAGGGTTGCCAGGATACTTGCTTTCTTCTGTCTGTGATGGGGGGGAAAGCTTGAAAAATACAGAAAAAGGAGGGGGACGGCAGAGAGAAAGGAGGAAAAAAAGGAAGCTGATAACAATGACCAAAGGGCTCTGAGCCCACTGAAGTACGACGGCTGGCAGAAAAAAATGGGAGCAAAGGGGAAGCAGAGGGAGGTGTGGGGGGTTGTCCGTCTGCCACTGCCTGTCTGGTTTTCTATTACTGCTGTATTTACTTCAGCTGTGTGAGGAAAATAACACATCTGAAGCTGGAGGCGCGTATATTTGTTTAAAGTATTTTTTGTAGGAGCATGGCAACGTTCTTCTACAGATCCATAACGCCCGTTTCGCTGCATTGTGGCCTTTTTGCCCACCCCCCCACCCCGCTCCACCCTTCCTCCCAGCGTTCGTTTCTTCTGTCATCATAACCCATGCCAGTCTCTGTTTCCAAGACAACCGCTCCATCAGCTTCTCGCCGCTTTGCTGCCAATAGTGCTGCTGCGGATTTGCTTAT
This sequence comes from Oryzias celebensis, assembly GCA_014656515.1. Classification (NCBI taxonomy): domain Eukaryota; kingdom Metazoa; phylum Chordata; class Actinopteri; order Beloniformes; family Adrianichthyidae; genus Oryzias; species Oryzias celebensis. The sequence goes on from BNCR01000012.1 coordinate 41,130,505, forward strand.
GTGGTGATGCAGTGGCAGTCGCTCTGCTGCTCCTGTTTTAGAAAACAATAAAAATGGTTTCTGCTGAGTAAATGTGGGGTCTGTGCACATCCAGGTGCATCAAGCTAGTTGATGAATGTAAAAATAGAGCATAATTTAAAGCATTTCTGCATTAAATCCTGCTGTTGTCAAGTTTTACTACTTTTATTCACCATTTCTATTTGCATAACATACAAAGTAAATCAAGGATGCCTTGAGAGTTGATATTAAACAGCCTTTGTCTCTTTGTTCCTTTTTCCTATGGTCTCTGGCTGTCTGCTGTGTGTGATTCTGCAACAACAGGTAAGTCAATCTCAATACCGGTTTGAAGCCATTCTTCCTACACACACATGCTCAAAACATATATGTTTTCTTTCTTGTTTCTAGTCATGGAACGAAGCGACATCTTGATTTTTATGTTTATTGAAATGTTTTGTCTGTGTCAACACTGTAAATGTAGCCATCATACCTAAATAATACACGCTCTTTGCTATGCCTTAACTCTTTGATTGTTTATACCATCCATGTGAATCACTTTAGTAATGTAAAGTATCGCATATCGGTACAAAGCTGCTTTTCTCCATGATAGAATTAGCTGATTTACATTGATTGTGTAAACACTTCCGTTCTGTAATGCTTTAGTCAGACGCACCCGTACAGGTGCTGCTGGTTCTTGGGTTGTCCAGATCGTAGACAGAACTGTTCGCATATTAAAGGGAGTGCAGGAGTGTCCTGCAATTCCTTTGAGGCTGATGTGGCCATCTTAAAAGATGTCATGAAAAAGGAACGTAACATTGTTGTGCGTATTGTCAGTGCATTGTGAAGTATTTATACGGACAATTCAAGTTGCACCTCATTTGTCGTACGGGTGATGATGTTGAATGATGTCCTTATACCACGCTCTAGCTATTAAGGTGCACCGATGGCTCCTTGCTTACTGAACGGTTGCTGCACACATGGATGTGATGTGTAAGTGCCCGTAGGATGCCCACAAAAACTGCTCCCTAATTGTCTTATTTCCTTATTTTTAACTGTGTATCACTTGAACAGCTCTAATGGGCCCCTTGCCTATAGTACGTAGTAGGACTTGGGGGACTTAGAAAAGAACATGAATGGAGAGAAAACAGTATCACCCTGATCTGTATCTGCGTTTTTTATCGATTTGTGCATAACTTTGGATTTGTTTGTGCATAATTCTTGATTTCTGCGTAACTTTGAACTAATGCATGCGTAATTCTTGACTTGTAACTCATATGATACATTTTGTTCATAAGTACAAAAATCACAAAATAAAAAAAAAAACGAAATACAGTTTACACTTGCACAACTTAAAATTACAACAGCTTGAAACTAACTACAAGAACAACTCTTTAGAAATTACGCATGAATCGCTTGTTACGCACACACGAATCTACATTTACGCACAAATCTGATGTGAGACTCTTTTTACGTCTCCACGATTCGTGTGTAAGTGATGCGTTTAAATGCTGCTAAAATGCTGGGTCATCAGAGTTTTCTTCTCTTTGAACTTAGATTGTTAATAATATCTCGTGAAACTTGATATTTTACCACTTTTTGAAACAGATATGCTAATTAGTACATAAAAAGTCCAAATAAGCATTTTTAAAGCATTTAAGTCTTTAAACATAAAAATATTTTTCAAAAACGGATTGCTTTCTCTCTGCAGCACCTCACCTGATGGCGCCACTGACACGAGGCTCTTTCTCGAGCGCTGGTCATCAGTCACGGGGGGTGGCAGGTGCCTACTAAGCAGCCGCAGATCAAAGCGGGCCGGTGGGTTGATCAACCCTCTCCGCTCTGTGGGTGTTTAGATGGGCCTTGCGCTGTTATTGCTGCGTTTCGCCGCCGTGTTTTGACACAGAGAAACTTCTCCGAACACGAATGCGGTGACAAAACGCAGGAGCCTGCACATTCTCTACAAAGAATAAAGCCAAACCTCTGCTGTTAAAGGGTCAAACAAGCTCCATCCCACTGACGACAACTTTTGTGTGATTTTAAAGCAAAGCATTTACCAATAAACATCCGATTGATTTATATTTATCAAAAATAGTCAAATGAGACAGTTAGATGCTGCAGTACTTCTTTCATAAATGTAAAACAGATTTTGTTTTTCATATATTTTTTGTAGATAAAACCCACAAGAGACTCTGCTTGAGTTCAAGGCTACATTAGCAGTTAGACTAACCGTAAAGCTCAGTTGCAAAAAGAGCTTGAGATATAAGATAAATGTCTTTAGCTTCAGTTGCCCCCTTTTACATAAGAAAATTATGTCACTTAGTGTGACTGATACATTTTTTTGCAGTTTTATTTGGCAACTCATTTTCATCACTTACCATAACGTGGAGCGATGAGCTCAGAGCAAAGGCTTAAAGCTATCTGTTACGTCAGCACTAATGTTGGGCCATAATATCAATTATGTAGAACAATAACAGTGTTTCGACTCACTTAGTCATCGAGTAATTTCATTCATTTTAATGTGTTTTGATATTAAAAAAATTGAGTCACTACGGGAAAGATTTCATCTAATTATTCCTTGTGAAAAAAAAAGCAATTTTTGTCCAATTAAAACCAAGATGTGGGGTAGGGGAGTTGAAATTAATGGGGTGTTTGTTTAAAATAATGCATCATTGGTCAGGTTTGTTGGGACTTAAAAAAAATTCTAAAAAGCAACAGTGAATTAGGACATAATGGAAATATGCACAAGGTTTAAGTTTTTATTTTTAATTTTATTTCATTTTAGCATATGAAATATTATCAATGGCAAGTATTTAATGTCAACTTTATTTTATAAAAATAGGGAGCTTTTATTTTGTGATAGAAATGTAACTAGAATTTAACCAGTGGTGCTGCATCATTCACTCTATATGGGTTTTGAGGATGTTAAACTTGGGTTCATATTAAATATTATTCACCATTAAATGCTCACTGTTAACTATTATTTTTAAATAAATGCATGTGTTCTTCTCATTTGGCCCTAAAGGCTCTCAGTATTAGAACAGCTTATAATTTATTTCAGCCAATCACAATCAAGTTTGTGTTTGAGGACACATATTTGATTTTTTTGACAGGAGCCTACAGGCAGATAAAAATCTAAACCTACACTTTTGTCTTGTTACTGTGATAACGGGCCGCATTATGTATCAAAAAATCTCCCTTTTGTGAAAAAGCGATCTAAACCTTAAAAATAACAAGAAGAAAGTACAAAAAATCTATTGAATATTTATTTCTTTTTTTATCTTATGTTATAGGTGAGATTGTGCCCGACAAATGTGGTTTTTCAGAAATGGATGCACGCCGTGGAAGCCTGAACCAGCAGAAGATGATTGTTTGCTGAGTGTAATTTATCAGCGTTAAAATGTATTAACCCATTTATTTTTTTGGTATTAATTGTGTGCTATAACGCGTTAACATCGACAGCCCTAATATATATATAGATATTAATGCGTTCATTTTAAAATGTTTTGGTACTACATAAAGTCTCTACATCGTCTGTCTTTTCCTCTAATTGAAGGACGCTGTCTCTTCACCCGTTTATCCAGCCTTCCTGCTATTAGAAGCTTTTAATGGGAACTCCACCTTTTCTTCCCATCTCTCCTCCTTCCTGCCGGCAGCCTCAATGGATCTCTTGAAGACCATTGTGCAACTGTGTGCATTCGACAGAAAGACGGGGTGGGTGGAGGGGTGGTGACCAGCTGAGAACCTCGCTAATGAACTCAGTTGATCTGCCGCCGCCGTCTTGCACAGGCAGGGCTTCCATCTTCTCCCGCTGCCCTCGTGCCTGATGGGAGCTCCGGCAGCACGCTCAAAGAGAAATGAGACCTCGCTGTCAGCGGAGGAGAGTCCGAGACAAGTGGAGGATCATAATTCAGAGTTAACTTTCCACTCACGTCCAAACTAAGGCTGAAGTTAATGCCATCCAATTGTTTGCCAAAAATCATTTCAATGATCCCATTTCCTGAATGTTTTATTTCTCAAGCTGCAAAGAAAACGATCTCAACTGAGAGTTCTAAGGAAAGAAACTCCCTCAAAGGCCCTCCACTCTACGCAACCTCCACTACTTATCTTGTAAAATGTGATTGGAAAGCAACAACCCCTCACTGAGCTGATCAAAAAATCAAGAAAAGCAGCAGATGAAAGGATGCAGAGCAAAGACTTTGATCAAACCTTTTCTGTTGATCTGTTTGTTTCTGCCACTCCCTCGTTCAAATGCTAGCCTGTCAGATCCAGAGGTTGCTTTGGTGATAGTTGCTTTTTACATGAGGTTAACACAGTTAATCCTGTAATCTCAATCAGAACAGGTTTAAGGATTAAAAGGGACGTAAATCATTCGATTAATTGCCACAGATAAATGCTTAATCTGGTCGGTACAACAGGGATTATTTTTCTTTTTTTTTTTTACTTCATTAGGTTTGTTATAATATAACACATGCATGACCATATGCTATTTGAAAATATTGTGAACTTTGTTGTTATTCATGTGTGTCTCTTTTATCTTATCTTAATTAAATGTTACAGAGAGTGCAACAAGACAGATAAGTCAATCTTCATTGACTATAACTCTCAACATTGGTCTGTTGGAACACTTAAAATACAAAATAATGCTCTCACTATTTCAGTTCATTATGTTGAAGCACAGTACATCTCACTCCACCAGGCACCTGACTACCCATAAAGCCCCAACAAATTGTGCCTTCATAATTTACCAACGTCATACTAAAACATTTGGACAGATTTTTGAGCTCCATCACTTTCAGGTGCCAGAATTTACACCGAAGGCACACTATTGATTTTTCGAGAAAGAAAAATAATCTTAAGGCTGTGTTAGGATCCAACAAATACGGTAAGGATCACAATATTTCACTATGCTGTATGTCTAAAACCATGCTGTCCTATTCTGTCATTTTATGTAGGTTTTTTATTTCTACTTTTGCCTTCATTTCCTTTTAAGCAACTAAAATAAATGAATTCATCTTTCTTCCATTCTTCGGGCTTCAGTAAGGAGGACGGGGTGACGAGAATGCTGCTCGTGGTCAGCAGCAAAAGTAATCTCCTTCCATATTGCAGATTAAGTATGTGCTGCTGGATTTCCTTCTTAATTAAAAAGAGCGAAAGGCGCAACTATTGATCTGAGGCCTCAGTGCTGCTCCGGCGTTCTGTTCCATTAACAAACAGTGAAACTGGAACCTCGGTTAATTAGAACAATTGAAATCAGATTGAATATTTGTCCATGAAAGCAAAACTAATGAACACATCTTACAACTCTCTGTGCAATTATACTTGTTTTATCCAATTTATTTACCACAAAGGCTGTTTGGAAGCAGTGTTGCCACAAACAGAAGCGCCGTTTTATTTCATGGGTCTTGAAAGAATCACTGTTAAAAAGATCATTTAAATTTTAAATACTTGATTCCAGAGATACAAATATATATATTTTCAACATCTCTTCTCCAAAAAAGCCTTTTCTCATTTCTTACCCAGGTTATCTTTCTCTCCCCCTTTTGTGATGCCTCGCTCCCTCCCCGAAGCCCTCAATATTACAGCACTAATGCGCCAATTCAAGTGCAAATATTTGAGTTGGCTGTTAAATCCCTAATCACACACATCAATTTCTCCAATATCACAGTTCATTTGAAGGCTTTTGGACAACCATGGCGATTTTACCAGCTCTACCCCAGAGATGCATTCATTTTGATTGTTCTTCTCGAATATTTTTGTAAATATTCTCTTAATCTAATCCTAGGGTGACAGGAAAAGCTCATTTTGTGAGACGTTTGAGGATCGCTGTCACTCAGTCAAGTGTTTTCCGTGTCTCTAGCAATCACGACCATTATTTAGTAGTTTTCTGTTTGTCCTTAACCTATTGTAAATGCCAAGAAAAAAGGCACATACAATTCTGACCATAACTAAAAGGGAACTGAGGTAACAAGCCGGATTTTTTTTTTTAAACAGGAGAATGTCTGCGGCCTGCATATCATCAGACTAATTAGGCCGAGCCAGGCATTCCGAATGCATACCTAATGAGCACCCTCTCCATCACTGCCGGGATCACCCCGCACTTCTAATGGTCACATAAATTCTCATTTATAGGTCATAATCTGTCATTTATCTACACGAGCTACCCCAATTAAAGACTAGGGTCCTTCAGACTGATGTCTCTCTGGGGGATTCACAGCTCTGGTTGCTTTGGCTTTCTAAAAAAAAAAAGAAAAAACCCATTAGTGACAAGGTCCGGCCTGGCGGGAGCGTTGACCTGGAGGATTGCGGATAACCTGGCCTCATAAAAAAAGACGCTAGGATTGGGGGAATGAATCTTGGTGCTTACTGCGAGTGTCCTTTGTGTCTGACGGGGGTTTTGGAACAGGACTGGCAGGAAGCGTCAAGTCTTTGAGTGGGGTAGGAGAAAAGGGGGTGACTGGCAGGAGCTCAGATTAGCAGGCTGCCATTTGCAGTTTTGCCTCTGCCATTTTGCTTGACAATTAGCATTCTGTTATGAGTTGCCAAAACTATTTATATAAAGCACTCAGGCCAAATTAGAATTGTAAATAGATTATAAACCAGCGCTCCATTCTGCTTCCCTCTAATTAGAAGCAGAAATCTAAAATGCCAATGAATGGGGACATTTGCCTGCATCCCATCGGAATCAGTGAAAGGCCAAACGCAGTTTGTCCCAACAGGCAGGAGGTCTGTAACCAAGGTACAAGTTCTCAATGAATGCTTTTAATTGCATTACACTGGCGGAGATACTTTCTAGTTGTTAGCAGATCTATACTTGTGTTTGTCTGTCTTTTACTGTCTCCAAAAAGGAGGAACAGTGAAGTTGAGGGGTCACGCTACCGATTTTTGACCTGCACCAAATCTTCAGACATGACTTGTGAAGCTTTACTACGTTAAAGTGGTGTCTTTGTGGTTACAGGAACAAAGTGTTTACTTTACACCATAGTTTGATAAAAACAATTGACTGAAAAAAACACATAAAGGGATTTTTAACCACATGAATTTACTAAATGCCTTAGTCACAACTGCTGTAATGGGCACGGCAGATGTCCTGCATAACATTTTGAGATTGCAGATCACTCTTTTAGCTCGTAGAGCAAAAATGTTCCAGCACAGTTTATTCTATTGGGATGCTGCGGGTGACAGGTGGTAGCCGACACTTAAACTACATGTAAGGGCAAGTGTGGCTGAAGTAAGTGAGATGCAGGCGTGTTGTACACATTTTTCTTTTTTTTTTTGAACTCCCTAAAACCCGTGGACTGTGAAACTGGCCCCCATACACATCCTGTGCATGCAGCATCGCACGCGGTCAGCAAGGAGCCACTATGCACACCTTCACCAGTGACTAGAACGTGACGCAAGGGCACCTTACGATAGCATACGATAACAAGAATACCTAATGTGTTTGGGTGGGAAAGGGGAAGTTTGGCAAAGGGCGGTGTGAGCACGGCTTTAAAATTGACTGTAACTTTACATATTTTTTCACATAAATTTGTTTTTTATCTTTCTCATTTTTCTTACACTCAGAAAACATGACTTTTTTAAAATCTCTAAATTTTTACATTATTCTGAAGAATGTATTGGTTATCGCTGAATGCTAAAAATGGGAATTAAAGTCCTTTTTTTCATATGTGTCGGTTTTCTTTTCAAAAATTGCTTCAGGTATCACCATTCATTTTTTAAACATTAAATGCAGTCCATCCCTGCCAGAAAACCAACACATATCAGCAGCAGCTACAGCAGAAAAAGAAGACAAGTTTTAAAGTTAAAAATCAAACTATTATAACCTTTACGTGAACTTATCAAGCTATCCCCAGCTGACCCTTTCAGCAAACCCAACACCCTGATGTTGTTGTTGTTTTCCCAGAAAGTAGATTTGGATGCTTTCAGCTGCAGATCTCTCTGGAGGCTCTTTCTTCTCCACAAAGCATCATCATATCAACACTTTAGTGTTTTTCTAACTCTTCTTTTCCCTCGTACCCCGCTAACCCTGTCTTATTGAAAAAAAGAGGGGTGGTACAGGGGGCGCTCCACCCCTGTCACTTCTGTCAGACGCTCTTGCGCACATGATTAGCTCTGGACAGGAAGCACGTTTGAAAGCAACGCTGAAAAACCAAAAGAAAAGCAGATGGTTCTGCCCTCTCACAAGTCCATTTTTCATTTAAAAAGACACCAGACTGCATTCTGTAATTTCACACCAACAATAAAAATAAAGGAGTATTCAAGGAAAGATAAGGACAGGCGTTGCAACCAAAGATCTCATCTTGAGCTAGAAAGCCTGTACAGGTCAAAAGAAGTATGTGGGCGTTCAGTGATTTTCTTTGTGTAAAACGCTCTCCAGAGACGTTTCTCCTGGATTCTGTTACCAGACGAGGGAAAAAAGAGACAGCTATGTTGTGGTTTCCCTTTTAAATCTTCAGAGATGATTTGATGCTCCTCCAGGACGCCGGCCAACCATGCTAATCACTTTTAAAGAAACCATTTCAATGCCGAGCGTCTTTTTCTGAAACTGTCGGATTGCGATAAAGGCCAGAGTAGTTAAAAAAACATATATATAAAAGGTGGAAGAAGATAGAAATACAGGAATTGGAGTCACCGCTACAGCCTGGACAAGGACGGCAGAATAAAAACCTTTATTGGTCCTGTGACCTCAACCACCAAACTAAACCCAGAATTTTTATTGCTGGTGCCGCTTTGCAGCAATTTGTTTACCCACTGAACTGAGTCTGAGACCTTGACGTGGCCCTCATTCGGCTATTATATTCCTGTTGACATTCACTTCTCGACAGACACTGCCCGTTAGTGGTTAGCTCTGAATAATGCATATTAAGTAATGAGCTGCCCAAATGGATCAGTGGACAGTCAGTTGGGCCGTGCATAAAGCAATCAATTATTCGATCGATAGTCCTCATTAGTCCATCATATAGTTAAGCTGTTTGTAGGGGCGTCCCAGAGGAATGTATGAATAATTCACGTCCACAGAGAGGAAATTGGAGGAAAAGGTCCAGTTCAGGGATGTCACTGGTCTAATGTTGTATTGTTGTTTCGGGTCAACGATGTTTTTGTTTGGGTCATATTCTTCTTAAATTATCCTCTTGGGAGAATTTTTTTCCCATTTTTAGGCAACAGTTCAAGGATGAATGTCATCAAATGTTTGCACGTTTATCATTCTGAAACCAAGTCGATGAAGATTCTCATTCGCCCAGTTGATGTTGGTCTTGAAATTGAGTCACCTGGAGACTCAACTACCCTTATGGCTCCTCCCTATTGCTTCAGTTGTCAGTGCATTTCAAGATATAGTGGTGTTAAGGCTGGCTATTTTCCGCCGTAGAGGACAAGTGCATTTTTTTTCATGTGAGTGTCCTCTGAAGCCCAGAAGTTTACATTTGACTGTAAGCATTGAGATTTTGGTGATTGAGGATGTCATCAAGCTGTAGTAACAATTGAATTTGCTATTTTTTCCATATTTCTCCGCTCGGAGTAAATGTATGGATAGGGAAAAGCCGTAAGGGTAGGGAAGGAATTTGGATTCAACCAAAAAGCCCTGGTGGTGTGACTCAACTTCTAAACATTTTAAAATCACGTTAGTAAATGCGATTTCTCAGAGGACGGCAGAGCTTGGAAAGTTCCGACACATTTCCGAAGTCTTTCCTCAGATCTCAGTCGGCGGTCATCCGACCGGACCGCTTTCTTTGTTAGCTTTTGTGTTAACAGGAGCTGTGCGGCACTTGAAACAAACCTGCCTGAAAGTGAGCCAAACCAAAAAAACTCATGGCGCCAGCATTTCCTAGCGATATTATGAATGGGGCGGAGTCTTTGAAGATCAAAGCAAGGATATTTCATGGCCGAGTATTCCCATGGGAACTCTAAAAGCAATTCAAAATAGGACAAATAGACCATTATTTTCCATTTTTTCTTTTTGACATGTTAATCGAAATACCTTACGTTACGATGTGTAGTGTAAACATTTTCCAAAGTAAGTTTGGGTTAACCTTTATACAGTCGTAAATACTACCAGTTGTGCCTCCCAATCACTTAGCTAAGCTCAGTCCGGATTCGCTGTTCAGTGTCTTAAATACCTTTCCCGTTTTAAGTGTCCATGTTTCCTATTCCTAATTGCGTGCAGGCGTTTGGAATCAGACCTGAATGCCTCTGTAGGTGTTAATTGGTTTGAATGACTGCTAACAGGAGACAAGCAGCAGAGAGGCTGAATTAGGACGGTGCATGTTGCACATAAATAGTGCAAAGTGGCCTGGCTGCTGTCATGCCTCGCACAGACATGTTCTGGTTTATGTTGCCACTGTGGCCCCAGAGAAATGCCACATTGCAATGCATCATCCTAACTTCTTGGAACTGTTAAGCCATATTATCTTTCTCACAGAAAATAAAAATTTTTTTTCTACAACCAGAAAGAAGCCCTAATGGGAGGTTTTTTTTTTCGAAGGAATTTGTGGCTTTTTACACTTCCAAGGACAAGAACATTTTTGCACTCAAGGAATATGCTCAAAGATGTTTTAAACAACTTTTAGACTAAGAAATGTTCAGACTTTTATGAAAGATTTGGTACATATTTATACTCCAGTGGAAGCAGTGGCGTTGCCATTTTCTTGTTTATATAAAAGAAACTCAACCTAGATGTGGTTCTTAGGATGTAATATTTTGGATTTTTCCTGAAGGTTCTAATAGTAATAATTGAAAAATCAAACGACTAACATTCTTACTGCTTAAAGTCTTAAAGTGTTCCCATTGTTTTTTTATATGGTTTTGCTGTTTTTGGCCAAAAAAAACTGTCAATTTTAATGGAATAGTTTCTGCAGAGTGACAGTTGTTCATTAGCAATTCGCCTCTGAGAGATCTCTGTTTAAGCAGAACAGGGAGGTTGTGGCCCATCCAGCATATTTTCCATGTTACAAATAAGCTACTTCTCCAACTAGATCTTCTTTACTGCTCCTGATTAAAAAGAATTTGAAGAAAGAAATCCTCAGAAATGCAATTTTGAGGTTAACTTCTATGTATATGTCTTCTTTTATCACAAAAAGGCCACATGTTAAAACACATAAAAACATTTTATTTTGAGTGCGTCTTCTAATAATGAAAGCTAACTTAACTAAAGTTTCATTTCCTTTTTTACATTTTTTATAAAAATATAATCTGTCTTCCTCAAGTCTTGATCCAGTTTCTGGTTTCCTGTTTTATCTGCTGTCTTAGAATTGCAAAAAAAAAACAAATAAATAAATAAAAAATCCTGATTCTGAGTTTTTTAAAAGCTGCAAGAAACATCTCTCCTTAACGGGGGGAGCTTTTACTCTTCGTAGGCTTTCCACTGAACTTTGAGACACTCCTTCACCTTTATCAAGACTCAGTTTCTATGTAGTTTCACCATGCACCTGTGAGATGAACTGCTGCAAAGAAAGCAACTTATGTCCAGCTGGGGTTGGCATGGCGATAGGTACAGAGCGGGGTGCTGTCCCTTGCTTTAGATTTCAAGAGGAATGCAATGTAATGTCCATTCATCTATCTTCAAAAGCTGCTAAATACCTTTCAGGGTCATGGAGATGGCGGAGCCAACCCAACCTGAACAGATCATCAGTCTGTTGCAGAAGTACACAATCACATAAATCATACATATGAATCATTTTTTTGGGACTGTGAGAGGAAACCAGAGAAATCCTGCACAAGGAGAACTCCACATAGAAAGGTCCCTACTGGGATTTGAACCAGGGCCTTCTTGCTGTAAGGCAAGAGTGTTAACCACAACTCCATCATTCAACCCTGTTAAATAATGTTTACAAACATATCAACATGAGTATTCTTTTTTTTTTTTGTGGTAATTTTTTCACCCCAATGAGCTCAACTCACTCTTGTCCAGACGGCTCTGCCCCCACAGTGGACTTCAGAACATCCAGAACCCCTTTTTTAGTGTGACTGAATAACTACCAATGGAGCAGAGACAGCTGGTTGGATCAGAGACCATTAGATGTTTAATGGCATTTTCCCTTGAGCAGATGCAAAGTGATGACGGTTTTTATTCAATTGAGACCCAATTTATGCTTGTCGCCAAATCTAATGGTACGTAGCTTTGGGGGATTTTCAATAGATTTGTTATGCCTGGAGAAACATTCTGCTCATTAACAAAATTTGACAACAGTAAATAAAACTCAGAATAATTCTCAATATTTTAAATACAAATGTTATTGGGCACGAAGTGAGATTTTAAAAAGACGGGTAGCAAGCACAGCATCAATCTAACAGCTTTTAGGAAACCAGAAAGCTTCAATGATCATTTTATTTGACGTTTAAATGATTTAAAATCACTAACTCAAAAACCTGTAGATTGATTCTGATTTTACAGCAACTATAGAAGGATTTATTTCAAATATAAAACAAAACACGATCAAGTGACAACTTTGAATAGAAAATCTATGTAAACGTGCGTAAATTTGATTATGTACGTTCAAGACTCTAGTGTTTGCAGTTTTTAAGACTCTTTTAAGACTCAGGCTCTGTAAAATATGTGTCTATTGAACAGCTATTGAAACAGAATAAAGTCAAATTTTGACCAATCAGGGACTCAGATTTGGTAGTTATGGATGAATGGCATCCTTTGTAATTCACAGAAATGCCAACCGTTTTAAAAGGGATTGTGAATGAGAAATAAATAATTGCGGTTTGTGCCTGGCTGGAATTATATGACAAGTTTTTCATACATCGGAAGAGAGCTGTGAAAGAAAAAGCCTGAAACAAGATTTGTCAGATTTAAACCGCTTCGCCATTTTGCACCAAGATGTTTCCAACAGTAGGTAGGTGTGCTAGTTTCCCTTTAAGCGCCCCAGACAACCCAAAAACCCACAGCACCAAACAGGTGCACGTGACTGCAGCATAACCCTTCTCATATGTATGTATGACCTGCTGGAAAACCTCCCATTAACAACACTCTATTTGCCTCAGTTGATGCCTGTGTAGTGGAGAGTTCAAACACTTCAATTCTACATGTAATAAATTTTTGTTAAAGACTTATTGCACATAAATCACTCAGAAGGGGTGCGTTATCTACATCCAAAATTCAATAAATAACTAACTTTGAATCCTGTAATGCTCAAGTGGCCAAAGAAATTCTTTGGAGGTGAAGAAAACAATCACTCAAGCACATATCCACAGATAACGAGAATGTCTAACTCCTTGGAGGAGGTTCAAGGTGATTCCACGATAGACTGCTGATAAAGAGAGGGTGTAACCTTTTTCCTATCTGACAACAAGAGATAATCTAAGCCTCTACATTCAGAGATAGCTAGTGTCCAAGCCTTTTGGGTTTGGAAAGACTGGAATCCAACATTTGAAGCAATACCTGGTTATTCTCAAACTAGAGAATCTATGTAAGATAATAAAACTAATGATGCTTAAACTAACGGGTGTGGGGAGTTTCTCGTAAGAATTTTTCTTTATTAGCTTTGGTTGACTAGCATTTTAAAAAAAGGAACCACTAGAGTTCGGAATATCTGATTCTGTTGACTATCACACTTTCAAACTTTCCTCTTCAGTTCTTTCTTTACTTGTTGCTAGCTTTCCTTCAGTCATCTGGTTGAGATCCACTAAAGCGATCAGGAGGGGTTTTGCTTTTTTTTTGCATTTCCTGCTGGGAAGGAATTGGAAGCGCAGCAGAAGTACGTTTTTAAGCCGCTTCTCTGTATCTCACAGAAACACCTCAGGTCTGCCTAATCCCATTGATTCAGTGGAATCCTATTGATTGATTCCTGTTGGCGAAGAACAATTTGTTTGCATGTTGGAGCAACTGGAAAATTCCTGTTGTTATGTTTGTCTGTTTTCTGTGCTCCACATACCCTACTTTAGACTAAGAATGGTTCAGTCCAGCACAGCTTCTCAAGGTTGGGCCAAGGGCAACATTACAGGGACATTACTCTCAGCATCTGTTTATTGTTGAGACTGTAACTATCGGACCTTGCTGCCAGAGGGAAAAAAAATAAAAAATCTACACTTGAGCAGGTTCATACTAAGGTAGAAAAAATGGAATACATGTTATCAAGACTTCCAAGCATCTTGACAAAATGCACAAAATTATTGATTTTTGTCGTTTGCAGAGTCAAAAGATTGTTTTCCCAGAAAAAACCTGTCAGAGGATCTCCAAAACTGAAGTATCGTCTGCATCGATCACAAGAGCAGAGCAGTTTTTTTTTGTTGTTTACCTTGACCAGGAGTGACCAAGAAACATCAATCTTTGAAAAGTTTCGCTTGGTCAGGGTTAAGAAAACACCCAGCGTTCTCAGTGACTCAGCATGTTTTTTTTTCTCACTTTTTTGCAATTTCTCAGCAGAGACGAAAAAGGTCATTGGGGAAGAACCACCCACATCAAACTTCATTTAAAGCCTGGTTAAGTTTGTCAAAGCTAACAAATTGGCTGAAATGAAAAATGATCCGAACATAAACAGAGAAAGGTGCTCTCTTCTCTTTGGTATGTGTAATGGGAAAAGTAGTCATTACAAGGAAAACTGCTTAATTGCCGTAACAGCTGTTTTGTTGTTTACACAAATAAAAATGCTGCATACAGTTTTAGTTTCATGGCTTTGTGCTATAACACTGTGTACATGCTTTTTTTTTTGGTTGTAGTTTGGTTTGTCGTAGGCTTTTTGTTTGTAGTTTTTGTTTAGGAGACAAGAATACATTAAAAAGGCATTTTTTAGTATTTCCTTATTACCATCATTTTTATTATTACTCAACTCATTGTGAATCAGTAGCAGACAAGAAAATGCTGTTAGTAAAATATCATATTTGTGATTTAGAAAATGGGCTTCCTGCTCTGTTCCAGTCTGATCCATCCACTTATAAACAACTAGATCCGTCCTCATCTGAGCTGGCATCTGCACAAATGTATGGCTGGATAGCTCCAATATTGCTCACTATTTTGTTGCACCGGTAATGTTAGGTTGGAGGTTTGAGGAGTCTGTTAGCAGCAGATTGTGTAAACAGAGAGCTCTCAATGACGAGTTAGGGGAAGGGAGGGCGGGGTTGCCCCATGCCAATGTTCCCACCCACAAATCAGAGTTAATTTCTAATGAACTAATGCCGCTCTGCTAAAACTATGTCCTAGAAAATGACACAAACTTTGTGATTTTAGCTAAAAATGGCATAATCATATTTAAAAGACACTGGGGATGCTTTTACGTTAGATCGAAAGAAGATTTTAAAAAGGTGTCATTATTTTAATAATAATAATAGGTTAAATTTACAAACAGTAAATCATCATTTATTTTTAAAATGAGCTAAGTAGCTGTATTAAAGGTAATGAATTAGACCTTCACATCTATGCTTTGTGTTTACACTTAGATATTAAATCTGCCTCAATATGTCAACAGGTTCGATATTTTGTGTTTAAAAAGTTTTTTTTTTTTTTTAAATAAAAGTTACTTCATTTATGTGTTGTTGCCTTATATATGCACTTTCAAGGTGCACTTCAGTTACATGCAGTACATGTACAAACTGGTGGAACTTCAGCATCAGTACGACCCCTCAACCTCAAGCGGTCGCTCTTTTTCTCTGAAATTTGACAGGCGCAGAGCTCTGCCTTTAAATACAAATATTGTTGCACCCTCTGCACGACCCACAGTCATGGGAACCCTCTGGCCTCTCAACAATCTCATCCTTCCAAGGTTGCCCAGCCCAATGGAGCACTCCTCTCACTTCTTACAAACTAACTAGCTCATGAACTGTGACATCTCCATCTATCACAGTCTTGATAAGTGCTATCCTTAATTACACCTTCCTCTCCTCCCATGGATCTGCATCTCCTTTTTTTCTGCTCCTTTAACAGACTCCCATCCATCCACAGTCTTTCTAAGGGATCCCTCCTAGCGAAGGCTAGAGCATGTCGCTGTCCCAACGCTCCAGACTGAGTAAGTCGATCCAACAGGAAATCGATAGCATGGCCTAATGCTGAATAATTGAGGTTACGGGAGTTCAGTTGCACTCCCCAGATGTAAACCACCCTCCCACCCCCAAAACCCAATCATGTAGCCTCCCATCATGCACAGGGTGGGGCACACTATATTCTCATTTCCTACATTAAGCTCGCAGATGCATTTTCTTGACTGACTGAGCATTTTACCAAAAGGGGACTTTTAGTTCCTCACTTGCTGTCCAGTTAGCCCCAGATTGATCGTTGCTTTAGCATGAAAGCTTGTTTTGGTTCATATCTACTCACTGGTCACAGGAAAAGCAACCAATGATGAATAAAAACACATGTGCGGAACCTGACTCTCTACCGTGATATCCACTTAAGACTACTGTATTTTCCGCACTATAGAGCATGCTGGATTATAAAGTGTACTGTCAATGAATGCTCCATTTTCAAAATTACGTCATGAAGTATATAAGGTGCACCAAACTAAGGTGCATCAATCGAGACTAAAGGGCCAGAGATGAATTAATCTGTTAGTCAGTCAGACTTTATTCACTGTGTTCACAATAATATAGAACTTGTTTGTAATATACTACGTTAGCCACGTTACAAGCATTAGCCTATTTACAATACCCGTAGCTCCCAACAGACTGATACAAACATTGTGATGACGGTAACTCCCAACCTTGTTAGTAACACTTAAGCTATGTTCGAATTCCCTTTCTAATCCTAATTACTAAAAAAAAACTATATACATACTATATATCTGAAAAACAATTCAGAGACCATGCTCACTACTTATTATAAAAATGCCAAATATGACTTCATTGAATTCACAAAGTGAAGACTTAATCAAAAGGAGCATTTTTATTACCACTGTTTATGAATCCACGGTTTTTTGACGATAAAAACTTGGATGTTTTATTTTAAAAAATGCATTCAAATGCTTTTTTTCTCGCAAAAAGTGTCAAAACACAATGCATTGTGGTCTTTATCCCCTAATCTAGTGAGTATCGATGCACACTGGTTTTCCACAGAGAATTCTGGGATATATCTAGGGCACTCGATTTTGCAATTGTAGTTTCAGACATCACTACAATATGGCAACCACACTATATATTGTACTAAGTAGTGTGTGATGAAATACCGTCCAACACAGTCTTAGGTTAGCTGCGTTAGCGTATTCACAATACCTGTAACTCCCAACCTTTCAACTCATAAAAACAGACTGATACCACTAAAAGAACAGTGACTATGCTAAGTCCTATTTTGTTAGTAACACATAAAAAAACTGTCAAAAACTGTTACATGCTAGCCGCATTAGCACATTTTCAATAACAAGGAACCTTGTTAGCAACACGTAAACAACAGATTGATACAGCTAAAACAAACGTTACTGTGGCTACGCTAACCTCCAGCCTTATGAGATAACATGTTAAAAAAAAACCATTTCAGCACAGCTACATGTTAGCTGTGTTAGCGTATTCACAATAACACCAATCCTTGTTTGGAACTTGCGCCAGCAACTTTACACTGTTTTGTTAACCTTATCAAAGTGGATTGTCCAGGAGACTGATCCTCAGAGCTGGTGCCATTCCTACAATCAAACCTGATGAAAATGCCAGACTCGTAAATAAATCAATCAACTAGCTGAAATTATGCAGTATAAGCATATAATGCACAAGCTAATGCTACATTTCCACACATGTTGTGCCTCACTAAAGAAATTCCGGATTGGACTGTGGGTCAAGAGTGTAAGGCTTCACAACATATGCATCCATATTTAAAAAGGTTCTGTGTTGTTTGTTTTCATGAGCGGACACGCGCAGACATGCTGCTGAGGCTGGCTCTAAGATTTGGGCGTCTTCCACAAGGATTCTCCATTTTTCTAAAGCGTTTCCACCGAAAGCGATTCGTGTGACAGGGGTGACTGTTTTTGTCAAGAATCTGACGTGAATACACCTCACGAATCGCGTTTAGTGTGAACACAGCACAGTGTGCCTTCTCTATATTTTTTTCCATCTTGATTTCTTCTGATACAAAAACTTATTCTGACTCTTAAAACTTTTTAAAGTTGACTTTTACCTTTTCTTTACCTTTTATTTTTTAAATGATCTTTTTTTTTTTTTTTTGGTTTGAGATGAGCCCAAAGTAGTAGACATACACACAGGCAGAACCTCGCTTTTCCAAGAGGTGTCAGGCTCCGTGGAGCGATCGACTTGGCTGTGGCTGCAGAAACAACAGGGAGAGAAGGAAGAAATGGAGGGAAAAAAAAACAGCAAAACCTGAGCAACCTGTGTCCTTGTTATTCAGTGTGAGGTGTCAGTGCTGAGTTTTCATGCTGGTGTTAAATTTGTCACAGATCCCCATCTTACATTCTGCACAACCTCCTAGGAGTTTCAGCTCCTCACAGGCCTTCACTGCATGCACATGCTGAACAATCTTGTTTTACAAGCCTTCTACTGGAGTTTAGCATTTTTGCCTGATAAAAAAATGGAATAAAAACTTTTAGTTGAACTTTTTGTCTGTAATCTGGTTCTTATTGAACCTGCTGTGGTGTTGCTGGTTCTACACGTTTCTCTCATGAAGCAAGGCCAGTGGATTTGCGTGTGGGACCAGCGCCATCCCTTTGTTGTCCTCCACTTGTGTGTCAGAGAGCCGTGTCGTTTCTCCTATTGCGTCCCATCCCTTACACATGCACACAAGGGCAGCCATTGGTTTGCTCTCCTCCTCCCCTCTTCCTCTTGCCTCCAGGCTACAGACTCTCCAGCCTGCAGATGGTAGATAATGACAGTTCTGCTGTTCCTGCCGGCCAACTCGTGCCCTTCTTTGTGCTTTCGGGTGTTGGCTGTTGTTGGCTGCATCCCTGCTAATTGACTGGAGGACTGGGTCACTGATTTGGTGTGCTGAAAGGTTGGCTCACTACTGTATGTGGCTTACTGCTCAGTGGTACTTTAAACCAATGAAAAAAGTACCAGTTGGAAAATTCTGCAACTGGATGAAGGGCTGATTTACATTCTTGGCCTATTTTCACCTGACTAGAGTCTTGATTTATTTACCTGCCAAGTAGCGAGTCAGTTGAACACCTGACACACTGAATGAGATGTTTACCAGCATAGCATGGATTGGTGCTTCACTAAAGGACAGGAAGGGAAACATGTTTAAATGAGTGGAATAAGGGCCTCAGGTGGTTTCTATCCCTCTGCCTATCCTTACAATTCCTCCAGGTAGAGAAACAGACACAGTCCAGCTTTCCTTGTAATCCTTTATGTCTTCCAAAAGTAACCCAGACCTATATTATCTGTATTATTATCAGCATCAATCTTGTTTCTGTGCTGAATTATATCACTTCATGAGGAAACTTGCAAATCCCAAAGTCCAAACCCCATCCAATCCTTGATACCGTCACCATGGTTCTTTCAATCATAAATTCTATTTTGACCCAAAAAAGTATACCATCAGTCACCACCCTCCTTATTTTTATAATTTTGAAAATGTTGTTTCAGTGACTGTTCCTAAAGTAAGGACATTTCTGACAAAATACCAGGGTTTAAAACAGCTTTGATTTCGAAAAGCTTTACAGCTGTGAACGCTGTCCATCTCTCATTCTGAGAAGATAATGGATTTTTCTTAGTACTAATTGTTTAATAGTAACTTACCTAGCAACCTTGAGGTATGACACTGTATGTGTTTTTCTAACTTTTACTTACAAGATCTTCAATTCTTTACTTTACTTTTCTGCGTGTTGCAGATCTAAAAAGACATTTTGTCAATATGTTATTATGTCCAAAGAATCCCAAATGATTCATTATAATTAACATTGTGGACAAATGAATAGTTCAGGTTAATAAAGTTCTTTTTTCTAAAGAGAAGCATATAGATGCATTTGTTTGAAGTCTCAATATGTGAGTTCAAAGTATTTCTGCCTGCATATTAAGCAGTTTGTGCACATAAACATTCTCTGTTGTTGATCCATGGCCCCAGGCTATGAGCCTCCTCCCCATGGCCATCCCAGGTGACAATGCGATGCCCCCCAGGACAGACTGACAAACACTGAACTGAACAGGCAACAGTTTCTTTATGAGTAGGAAATAAGAGGAACAGTTTTTGACACAAATAACTCAATGTTGTTCTATTTAAGTGTGTTTTAAATATTTATAACTGAAGATAGCATTTACTTATAGCATAACAGCTGTTGGTTGTGTGGATAACTTAAAAAAATCCTTTATTTAAAAATAAAATCATTTTAAAGCATTGCAGCTTTTCATTTCATGATAAAACTTGACAATTTATTTACAACAAGATACATTTAATGTGTATAAAAAAATATTCAAAAACTTTGACGTTTGAGACCAATTACATTTTCCCACTGTCTGGTCTCCACCTTTATAACGTTTTTTCATGACAGTGAAAACAATAGAAAAAGGCCAATCTTGGGTTAAAAAGCCAGAAAAAAAATTTGGAAGTGTTGAAAGATCCAAAAAAAATGAAATGACTTCTCTAATTCTAAAAGATGAGCTCTCCAAGTCCAGAATTTTCTTTTTACTTTACAAGTTTTCTTGCTTTTTGTAACCAGATTATCTAAACTTGTAGGTATCTCAAAATAATGAATTTCCTCTTTCCTAATTTTCAGACACATTTTACTTGTGTAATCTTCCTCTTTCTGACACTTTAACTATGCTTGGATACATTGAGGGACTTTTTTCCTTTGAGGCAAAATTCTGATAGAACTATTTCGTCTTTGTCACAGACATACCTTCGGCTCCTGTCAGCTCCACTCATCCATCTGTCGTTCATTTTAAACATCTCCAGCCACCAGAGAGGCCTCACATGTTTAAAGCTTTTTTCTATTCTTTGGCCCTTCTCTCTCAGGGCCTTGGATGTGGGGCTTTAATTACTCCCCTTTAGCTTTGTGCATAACCAATTTGAGACTGAAGGCCACTGTCTGAATATGGGTTTTTTGTCTAGGCGTTTCAGGAGAAGAATGCTAATATGAAGTGCTATAGGGCACATTAACAATGAATGATTGTTTTTAAAACAATGTTATAAATAAGGCACACTTATCCATCACTCGTGTGAAACATGCTACACGTTAGGCACATTTGAAGTGTTAAGTCTTGTTAGCATTCTCATAATACCTGTATTTTCCAACCTTGTTTGCTATAACATAATAATAATACATTTTAAAAAGTCTGGTACGGCTAAAACAAACGTAACTGTGATTATACAAACTACCTTGTTCTTAATATGTGCTAAACAGTCTGACAACACTACGTTAGCAACGTTAGTGCATTCACACAAACACCCAACCAAACATTTTGACACAGCAGCGTGTATCTCTCATAATCACTTTCACATCAGTAAGCAAAACCAGAAATAATCCAGACATAAGGTACTACGGATTTTAAAATGCAGTATGTTTATTTTTTATTTTTTTAAGGCCTTTAAGTGTGTCTTAAAGGGCCGGAAATACAGTGTACAGTGAAAGTGTTGCCCCTAGACCTCCAGCCCGTTTACATCCACACCATTTATCAGTAGCTGGGACCTCAGTACAGTAGGCTCCAGCAACCCTGTGATCCCAAAAGGGTATAATTAAAAATATATCCACAGTGGAAAAACATTCTTGTAGATAAGCTGATAGGACCAAACCAGTTGACCATCATTTCTTTTATCTTCTTGTGTCAGTGTGTTAAATGGGGTTATGTTGTTGATGGTGTTGATTCCTACTGAGTCTTTCCCTTCCATGTATTTCCCAGATTACATTCAAAAACATTTATTTTGTTTTCTCCTTTGTCCTGACTGCTCTTTGTTCTTCTAACACTTCAGCTGAATGGATTTAAATAGTACTCATGACCGTAGGTTATTAGATATTAACATCCAGAGGACATCGTGTGGAGGGGACATTTTTTTCTTCTGTCAGCATTGTACTGGTAGCGTTCTCACACGGTGCGTTAATAAGGGTGAACTCAATTCCCTGAACCCGGAGAACTTCAAAGACGGACTAGAACTTTGCCTTGTGGATTGGAAAGAGATGAGTCTACAATTGGATTTTTTTTTTGACTCCCAACACTTTCAAAATTTTCTTCAGCTGGAAACAAACTTGATTTAAAAAAAAAAAAAAAAGAAATGATGATCCGAGGTTCTATCTTTGTTAATTAACCCCGTTTCAAAACATCACCCCTCTTGTAATTCCTTTTGTGTAGTATGACCATGTGTAGCATGTCCTCTTGGCATCTCAACGTGTTGGATTTTCTTGATTGGGTGAGTCATCATGTTAGCTTGAACCTCCTTTGCCAGCCAGCCTTTGAGCTCGTTTCTCTGCTTCAACCCCATGTGACAGCAACCTGAAATATGCATACGTTTCTGACGCATTGCCGGCTGCTTCTTGATGGTTATCCGGAATGCTGGGGATGGGCCAGAGTGCCGGAGACTCGTTCTTTGAATATTTGATGGTTTTAATAAACAGGGAAAATACAGGACTAAGCACTTTGCTGGTCTGCTTGACTCACGGAGTATGAGAAATAATGGACAGTAGGAAAGGATTAAATATTCAGAACTGCGAGTGAGAGGAAAAATGCTGTCCACTCTGATACTGCTTAACAAAGTTTTAGGGTAGGAGAGTTTAAGGTCGAGTGCTTTGGTTGGGTTTGCACAAAAAAAAAAAATGTCCGCGGTGGGAAGAAGGATGGCACGGCGTTGATGGATGCCTGAAAGGCTCTGTGAGTTTTTGAGAAAATCAAAGTCATGAATGGATGGACAAAAAGATGGATAGGAGGTCAGCGCATTGGACGAGAGATGGTGATTTATCGCTCTCAAACTTCAAAGTCCTTGGAGTTTCTGGTGGCTTAAGTGGCTCTCACAGTTTGCACCGCCGGTCCACCTGCAATAAGTTTGTGCCACTCGCAATGAAGCAATGATGAATGATGGAGAAAGGGGATGGAGCTGGCCCTTTTGTGTTTTTATCTTCTGCCACAGATCAGAAATATTTGAATTTCCTGTCATTCCTTGCCCAACTAATCTTAATCCAAACTTTGAATAAACTTTACCTTTTTTCCTTCCATTTTATATGAAGTTTAAAGCATCTCTGTCCAGTTCACCCTTTAACACCAGAGCTTTAGTTGCCTTGTTTACATTCTTTTGACTACTGTAACTCTGCAACCATTTACACAATTAACACAATTCAAGATGAGAAAAGCAGCTTTGCGATGATACATCACACTTTACACAAGTGACGTGTATGTAATCAACGTAAATCGGCTGACTCTGACATGGAAAAAAGCAATTTATTTACAACCTATTCGTTGTATAACGATGCAGTAGCAACATGAAAAGTCACTTTTTTCCACCCCAAAATCTGCTGGACTTAAGTTAATTATGAAAACAGTTGACTTGTTATGAATGAATAGAAACTTACAGACAAATAGATCCATGTATGTCTTTGTTTTCCTTGTCTGAACTGGAATCTGATTCAAAAGTGTACAGCTGGATAGCTCTGATATTGCTCCAATTTTGCCATTTTTGTCGCACAAGTGGTGTTGCATGTAAAAAGAGAGCTCTCATCAATAGAGGTGAGTTTATAATGAACTTCTGCCGCTCTGCAGAATATGTTTTTTTGTTTAGACAAAAAAAAGGACATAATTGCTTTTAAAATATCTCAAAAGCTCTTAAAAAAGTCTCTTTTAGAGTAAGAGAAAAAACTTATGACCAGGGCTTGAATATCTACATGCTTTTAAAAATGTTCACAACAGGACACTGCTGGTGCAACACAAGTAGACTTCTTGTGTGAAAGGAACTTGCTCCATGTGGACCAAATTGTCTTCGCGGTTCTCCGTCATAAGCCTCTGTGAGGATTAGCGTCACAACATTGTGTTGCAAGTATTACACATCCCTCCTGACACTGCCAGCACTATCCTGGGAGTGCTATAAAACCTCTGCGGTCTTTGGAGAGCCACCTGGTAAGTGCCTCACATAGCTGTTTTGCACTGATGGGAATTTGAAGGCCCAGTCACCCCTGCAGATCAGAGGTTCTGGAGGGAGAAAAAAATATAAAAGATGTTGAGAAAATGTCAGAATCCTCCCACTCTTGATATTTTTCCTTCACCCCTTTCGTCTTCTCCAACTTGCTGCCTTAAGGAGATCAAAGAAGACCAATATGAAAGGCACATTTGAGTTTTTTTCTAGCGCTTTCGCTCTGCTCTCTCTGTTTAAGATATTGAAATACCAAATCCGCAACACGGCTTGTACCCACAAATCGGAGAATACCCGGCCTTGGCTGACTTTCTCTTTTCCTAAACTTCGCCTTCAATCCTCTCCTTCCTCTCACCCCGTCACCCCATCATCATCATCTCACACCATCCATCCTCTGCTGCTGCCTCTCTCCAGCAGCCCTCGGGCTTCCAGGTAGATAGCAGGTGATTGGCAGCGGCTGTGACAGTCAGTGGAACAGACTGAGAGTGGATGAGTGTCAGCTTTGCTCTAGGGGCTTAAGGCAGCAGTAAAGTTGGAGCTCCCTGCAGGAGAAGGGGAAAGGTGCATGAAATAGGACTTAGCCAATTCTAAACTTTTGCTGTGCTTGTCTCAACTGAAGCAGGTAGAAGCTAAATAGGTTTTTCAAATTGCACTTGAGCCTGGAACAAACATTTCCTCAGCTCCCACTTTCAGTTGATTTAGTTCTCCTACTGTTGGTCATCCGGAGGAGTTTAACACATTAACATCGGAGCTTTAGCTCCAGTGTTGATGTTCTAGGATTTACCGTAACTCTTCAACCGTTTACATGAAGAACATCATTCAGCTAATACTGAAGCAGAGAAAAGCCGCTTTGTGTTGATATGGAACTCTTTACAGTAGTGAAGTGTATGCGCAATCAATTTAAACAGGCTGATTCTGACGTGCAGAAAACCGGCTTTGTGGCGATATGCAACACCTATCGGCGCAAAAGCGGGAAGCTTTTTTTCACGTCACAATGTGTTGGAATGTAAAAGGCATTGAACCTGCTGGGTGTGAACCTAATGATATTATCAAGAAAGAACAAAGAAATGTACTTTATATTTATTAGTAATTCCAAGAAAAATGATCTCTATAAATTAAATAAATACCAAAGCGCAGACAATTAAAAAAAAAATAAAATAAAAAAAAAACGAAAACATGTAAATGTAATGGAAAAATGAGAAAAAAATGAGAGATGGAGTGGAATACAGCAATATTTAAATTTTTAGGTTTAAAGTTTTTTAATGAAGAACCCAATCAATAACTTAATATAAGTATGTATAAATATGTAGACATATACCCGAATATGAAAAATGGAGAAATTAGTAAACTAATGACTGGGAAATGAAAGCTCTGTTAAGATTTTACTCCTTTTGTTCTCCTTTTCTTTTTTCCTTATTTTTTTCTGTTTTTACTCCCTGTCTTTTTCCTTTTTTTGTCTACTGTTAGACTTGTGTATACATGTGTCAAACAGGCAGACGGCTGGTTCCACGTGCAGCAGGTTTATTGACTCAAACAAGCAGACAGGAGCAAAGCTCAGCTAAAGGTGTCCCGTGGCTGATTAACAGATGAGAGTCTGGTGGGAAGCATCCAGACACTGTGTGCTGGGGTTGATGGGAGATTGGGTGCAGTCAGTACAATGGAAACGGCTCCTGCCGATGACCAGAGGTAGAGGCGGAGCGCTGACTCTGGACAAAATGCATGTCATGTTTGTTATGTGATTTATAGGTTTTGTTTTAGAGTAATGTTCTTGTTTGTAAAATGAAAGCTTAAAGGCTTATCTTATGCTATTGTAAACCTTTCAAAGTAAACTATATTCATATATATGATAATATACTACCTTTATGCACACTAAAGAACAAATCTTTTATGAAATCTACCGGGAAGTAAGACAACTTTATCTCTGAGGCTCTGCCTTTCACTCCTTGTGTGTGCCATCCATTTCATGACGTCATTCTAATGCCGGCCTCGACAGCTTGTCTGTGTTTCTCCCACGAAGACAAACAATATTCGAACTGTTGCAAAGATGGGTGTGCGTATTGCGCATATAAAATAAATAGATAAATAAATATAGTAGCTCCGCAGAGAAAAGGCTTGTGTGTGTTAGTCTGGGGGTGGTGCTGGCAGCACAGACTCTTCCTGGAAGGGGCTGTTCCCCACGTTGTGACATCACAATGGGATTAATTTTTGTGGATTGGGGGGGGCTGAGAGTGCATGCTTTCAGAGGAAATACTCAGAGTTGCATGAACGGATCCAAATACCTCTTTGCGATTGTTTTTTGTGAGGAATTAACATTATAATATCTTTAAAAGCTCCAAAATGTGCATGATATAAGACCCTTAAAATAAAATGCAAATAAATGAAAAAGAACCTGTTGGAATTAGGTTAACTGTGTCAACACTTGTTTGTTATGGTAGTTCATAGAGTGTGTTGTATTTTGCCGTTACTGGTGTTAAAGGTTTAAGATGCCATTTACTCTGCCTTTAGTGTGGTATTTGAAATTAGTTCTGCATTTCTCATCAAAACTTCAGCAAAAACACTTTTTTTAAATGAAGAAAAACAAGTAAAACCAAGCCAACACCCTCTGTAGCCAAAGCCCCCCACAATAAAACATGAAAAGTTCAAAATCAGTGGTGTTTCGACCCTCTTAACTTTGTTTTTTTTTAATGACCATTCTGCTAATCACAACTTCATAAACAATTACAACCATTTGGGAATGAACAAACGTATGTTCAAAGTCTGCTTTGTGAGTCAAGTCAAAGGCAGTGTTTTAAGATACGCATCGGCCTTGAAGATTCAAAAGACTGAAAATATGACAACACTCACACTTATGCCGACTGCGTCTGTCTCTCTGATACCAGTTCAAATAGTCTCCAAAGCTGTTTTTAATTAAACTCAACCGCTCTGTCTTAAGAAAAAATAAAAAGGGACTGATTGATACAAACCCTTGGTGAATGAATCAAACCAACTAAACAAAGCAAAAGGAGTAAAAAAAGGTAAACAGCTTCTGTGTGCTGTCTGTAAATTAAAATAAAATCAGCTCTCGTGCCTGTTTTTCTGTGTTCTTCTCTTTGACTTTAAAAGAAGCTAGATTACTATGACCAGCTTCATTTTTGCAAAACATTGACATCTTTGGTGTTAAAGGGTTAAACAAGAGAGAAAAGTGTGAAAGTGTTATTGTCTTAAGGAGATAAGTGTATAAAATGTGTTGTGGGGAGGGGTTTTACAGCCTTAAAACATCAATCATTTTACTTCGCGGTTTCACCTTTTGGAGTTTGATTTTAGGATGCAACTCCTGCAATAATGGAGGGAACACGGTATTGCAATCAAAGTTGACACGGAGCTGTGGGAGTGTGTCCGACCATTTCATGTCGGATGCTAACTGATATCTGTGGAGTGGCGGCTGAGTGGATGCAAGGCTTGGAAAAGTGGACCCAATTAGTGGGAGACCAAATGCATTTAAAAACGAATCACAACACCAACAGCAGTATTCACCACTTCAGCAAAATGGGCAGCTGGCAGGCTCAGGGCTTGTCGAGTTGTTAAATACCCGTAGCCACATATGAATGGGAGGCTTGATTACTTTGTCACTAATGACTCACTGGCTCCCGTGCACTCTGGGGGAGCATAAATAGCTCAAGGGACACATTTTTCCTGCTTGTCTGAATTCACATCAGCCTCTTGTCATGCTTAGACCTGCAGAAAGCAGTGTATGTGTTAACCAGTAGGGAAACTCAAGCTACACTAATCAGCATTCATCCCCGCTTTGCCTGTTAACCGTATTTGCCAGTAAAACACAAAACAAACTGTCTCTCAAGCCCTGACATTTGAATTTGCAGACTTACAAGTGAGCAAACTTGGAAAGTATTACATTCTCAATCTGCGGCTCGCTTTCCCTTCTGATTGCTTCTCTGGTGTACTGAGCACATCTGATAAACTCTCACAACCTGAGGAGTGTCATTTCAGGATTGGGATGAAAACGTGATGGGAGTAAAATTGGAGACGCTTTTGGTGATGAAGTACATCTCAGACATGGCAGTGAAAGCAAACAGAAAAAAAAAGGATTTCCTTAATTGTGAAAAACATAAGAGACGCTAGTGGGAATAATGGCAGCCATAAAGCACTCTTGGGAAAGCATAAAGTCACACGCAGATACACAAACACACTTAAGCGTCATACTCTGCACGAGAATGAAATCAAACGCAAGAGTGGAGACTGCTAAACTTGTTTATATGCAGATTTCTCCCAGCTCGGGTGATGAAAACTTGCAGATACAAAAGTAAAACACTGATGCTATCTTTAGCTTTCGACCAATATAGTGTAGTTTACATAAAAGCTGTTTGCTCCCCACAGTAACTAATGCTTTCTTTGTCAGTAGACTCTTCTCTCCCTATTCCCGGTTGCATGGATTTGCAGGTAGCACAAAGACATAAAAGGAGCCTGTCTTGAGTCTTCAATATGCATGCTTTTGTGCTGTGTAGCATGTTGTGTATCATTCAACTACTGCCTGATTGCTCTGTCTGGATGGAATAAAAAGGTTAATCTTCTTGTGACAGGTTTAGTAACTGATGCTGTTGGAAATAAAGAGCCACTAGTTCTATCCATACTGCTGCAACACATTTTGTAGAGTTTCAGCTTTTTCCCTTCATTTTTAGGAGCATCTTTGGAGACCAAAGACTAATAAAGTGTAAGAAATGGTTGGGGACCATGGTGGTGTTACCAATGGCTTGTTTTAATTTTAGAGATTTTGAGTCAATTGGTGTCACCATCTTGATAGGATAAATCATTGTTCCATCACCGTATCAAATATAAAATTGTACTTGTCAATCCCAAATTCACCATCTTTGGAGGATGCAATGTCATTATTCTATTGCCTTGCTACAAATGGCCATTATAGACAAAGACTGTTATGGCCAATTTCAAATTCACCATTTTTGTAGGATATGGTGTCATTGTTGTATCGCCTTACCAAAAATGTCTGTGTAAAATCAATGATTGTCATCGTCAATCCCAAATTCACCGTCTTGGTAGAATACAATGTTATTGTTCCATCACCTTAATCAAAAACAGCCCTCTAAAGACAAAGATTGCTTTAAAGTTTGAGCAGTTTTACTGTGGTTTCCAAAGGATACATACCCCTGGGGTATTAATAAATAGTGAATTTACTCTCAACCAAGCCACCTACCTGGTGGCTACCTGGTTCTAATTGCTTTCCTTGTTCATATTCTTTGAGTTTGTATTTTCCAAGTGAAGAGTGATTTAATACAATATGTTGTAACAAGTTGCATTGAATGGGCTTTTTAGCCATCTCTATTGTTTCTTCTCATGTTGAATAAAATAAACCTGTTTACATATATGATAACTGTAAAGCACTTTGAGTGAAACCCAGATTTTTCTTTTGTTCCCTAGCTGGTTGCAGTTTACGAAGAACAGGATCCACACAATGGAGGTGATGGAACCAGTGCCAGTTCCACAGGAACTCATAGTCCAGAACTATTTCCCAGCGACACGAGTTCTACTTCAGCCTTCCAGCCTTACCAGGCCGACAGTGAAATTGAAGTCACGCAATCTGCTCTGCAGTCTAGTAAGTCCAACAATGATCATATTTTGAAAAATGTTTACAAGCCATTAAATTGAAATCTAAAATCATGGTGTTATGGAGAGCTGTGTGATACTTGTCATGTTATATTGAGTGTGTCGGATGAAGGTATGGCAAGTTAGGAGAGGCGGGGCCATGTTGCTCTCATGCCCTTTTCCAGCCACCAACTGATCAACATATATAGAAATCAGCAGTTTCTTCTTTTAGTAGAAGAATTAAAGAAACGTTTGAAAGTGCAACACATAAAAGTCTCAAGACCATGCTGCTATGATAAATTTTAGAAATAAAAAATAATCGTCTTTATACACCCTGGCTTAAAATGTGTTCTGCAACCATTGATAAAAAATTCAGTCTGAATAGATTATAGAACTGACCATAACTCTAACAAAAATCATACATCCTCAGGTAAATTAAAAATGTTTTTTGTCAAGAGTGACATTTTTTTGACTGAGAAATAAGCTGTTTTCCCATCAATGTTACACAAAAAAGTGATTACTATTGATTTTCATGTGTCTCAATCGCTGGGAAGGTTATTGACGAGAGCGATGGCTTTATTCCCATTCACACTGAAGAAAAACTGAAGGGAACGAATAAAATAAATAGTCCACTTTCATATTTTCACTCAATCTCTCACAATCATTTTATTACCATCACTTTTTAAAGAGTATTGCATTAAAAAAAACTTTAGAAAAAGTTTTGGGATTTGACAACTCAAAGGTTTAATGCAAAAAAAAAAATGGAGCTTACAAAACCTCTAGGAGAGTATATTAAAAATGCAACTCAATTGAAATTTAACATGGGTAGGCACATGATGAAGTTACTTGTGCACCCTGGGAATTGAATCCTGATTTCCTGCAGCCTAGTCCCACACGTAACCAACTGAACTACCCAGGCACTACATAACTTGCTGAAATCGAGTTTAAACCATCTCAACCATTAAAATGAAGCTAGGCCCTACTTGTATCTTTTCTGTCCTGGACATACAAACTTATTTCATCCATTCAAAGTCTTTTTATGCCTTCGCATCTTTTGCAACTGCACATCTGCGAGCTGCATCAAAGACAAGGATTGTTCCCTACATTTTGTTACATATTTCTGCATAATTTTCCCGAATATAACAGCAATATATAAGAAAAGAGTTTTAAAAAGTAAAGATAAAGGTTACTTGCTTTTCAACTGAACCAGTGAAGACATGAAAACATTTTCAGAAAAAGTAAGAGTAAATTGGTGTTTTCTAAGCATTTGTGTAATTTAAGGGTTGTGTTGATTAAGTTCTGGATATTCCAAGTCTAACATCTCCTGTTTACCGCCGAACAATTTTAATTTAAAAGGAAGGATTGGCTGATCGTACAGGCAGGTGGTGTTCCCTCCAGAGATGCAGATGAGCAAATTACGGGCAGCAATATTGCATATCAGAATTCAAAGCATTTCACTGGCGTCTTTCACAGCTGTGCACTGAAGCAGAGAATTATGTCAATTCGGAAACATAATCTTTTAGAGCCATATTGATTGCAATTCTTGACAACTCCCATAGTCCCAAACTCTGCCTCTTGCTTATGTTTGGTCCCTCATCTCCGCTGTAGCATCTTCTTTGGAAGACATTTCAGATTTTAAAGCTAAGCAGGTCAAACTGCTAATAACTGGGTTGGATATGAGATGTAAATTACAATAATGAATGTAATTTTCTTGTAATTATACTGGAGGTCCCTCTGCCTCCTTCCACCAATCTTAAATCTTTTAAAGTTAGAGAAAAACGTTGAAACTTTAAATTAGTGTTGGATCACGATGACAGCTTCTCCTCAAATAAACCTTCTTTTCTCTGTAACCCCAAAAATTTTATGTGAAGTTTGAGCCAGAAACTTCTGTCTGTCTAGTTTTTACTTGCTCTGTTATTGCTCTTGCAAAATATTTGTACAAAAATATAACAAATTGGAAAATGCGTCCAAAAAAAATCTTCTCTTGACGATTCAAAAGTGATAACAACAACAAAAAAGGTTACTAAAGAAGGAAAAGACTGTAGTTGGACAGCCACCAGTCAACAACATTATCTTTTAAAGTCTAAAGCTATGTACACACTGGCCATGTCTGGTGCGTCTGGTTTAACTTTTGTTTGTTGCTCGATAGCGGTTGCGGTTCCTGAGCCGGGTGTGAACATGGCACGATGCTGATTCCAGTTTGGTTCGCTTTGTAGAACTTCCACATTTGACGTTTTCCTTCCGTTATGCATTTTAATTGAATTGTTTTGTACTTTGACTCAGTGACTAGTTTGACACCGACACTGGTACCAATTCACGTTGGAATATATCCGGATACTGTATATGATGAGTATATAGTGGGAATATATTTGTATAATATAGAAAAATAGAAATAGAAATATAGAAAAAACCATTAGATATAGACATATACTTGCCACAAAACCTACTTCTTCTAAGGCATGAAAGGCTGTAAGTAATGGAAATTCTGCCTTTTAGTATCAAGTGAACTATGGTGTGCAGATTCTTCTATTTTCAAACAAGGACATTGTAGTCTTGAGGCTTTTTTGTGTTTTCCTTGACCTTGAATTTCATAAGTTACTACTTTTTATGGATTCCTTCTGTTCACACATCGCACCAGTCATGCAGGACAATCAGGAGGGAAGGAGAGACAGAAGTGCTATCGGCAGTTCTTACATTGATTTGTAGTGGCCTCAGACAGTCACAAAAGATTACCTTGATTGTAGTGATTACTTGCGTGTTGGCTATACTTTTGACGATTTCTGTTTGTACGGATAAAACAGAACTGCCTTCAGGTAACTTTTGACTCTTTTTTTTCATGTACATCATTCTAGCCAGCTCAAGTTTACCGCATAATGAGGAGTTGTCCTTTCCCCCACTGACCTGCTCCTCTGTTGAGTCTCTCTCTGGCCTTGATGCTGGAAACTCTGGTGTGACAGGGTAGCTGGGACACCATTAGAGAGATTGCCCATGCAGGCAGGGGGTTAACACCTTCAAAGAGAAGGGCCTTCATCCAATCAATTTGGCTTATTTGTCAGCCACTGAGCAGGCTCC
The DNA here is from genome assembly GCA_014656515.1 of Oryzias celebensis. Lineage (NCBI taxonomy): Eukaryota > Metazoa > Chordata > Actinopteri > Beloniformes > Adrianichthyidae > Oryzias > Oryzias celebensis. The sequence goes on from BNCR01000012.1 coordinate 41,163,080, forward strand.
TTGCCTCTGTCAAGGCCATATAAAAGTCACAGCATAGAAGGTTATACATAGTGACACACTGGTAACAGTGCCAAGAAGAAAATGTTAGATAAGTTTGGAGATGTTGGGTTAGTAACTCTTTACAGAAAAGTCAAGTGATGGAATAACTTTGAAGACTTAAGGCTTAGAAAAAATGAAATCATGTCTGAGAGTTGAGTTTGGGAGACTTTCAAAGATGTGATTGCACATAATAGATAAACAAGCAGGTGAAATCCCTCATGTTTGACTGTGAAGATTGCTAGTCATCTAGAATAGGTTGTGACTGTGTATGAGTATTTTGTTATTCAGGTAAACTGGACTTAAAAAAAAAAGCTTTTTTGAGATTCTCAGATTAGCAGTCTTCTAAATGTGAACTATTCTAAAGGTATTTTGAAAAGTCTTCTGAAAGTCCAAAAATCTTCCTAATGTATCTTTAAAGTCCAGTTGCCCTGAAGGACTGACCTACAGGGCCTTTTAACTTCAACTATATGGATAAATTAAAAAAAAAAAAAACGTGATGAGTTTAAAGTTACCAAAAAGTTATTTTTCTACAATTAGTTTTGAAGACCATTTTACAAGAATTCAAGAGAATAAAGCATGGCATTGATGTGGACAGTCAAGCATGTAATTATTACAGTTGGATGTTTTATTGCAGAGATGAAAAGCACTTTATGAGCTCACATGACAAAGTTTCTCCTTTGCCATGATAGGTTTAATTCATAAAAATCTATCAACAAATGCTTTCATGAAAATGTGTTTTCCCTCTTTTTATGTCAAAGCAATTGTTACAACTTTTTGATGAGCCCCAACATCTATTCATCCATCCATCCATCCATCCATCCATCCATCCATCCATCCATCCATCCATCCATCCATCCATCCATCCATCCATCCATCCATCCATCCATCCATCCATCCATCCATCCATCCATCCATCCATCCATCCATCCATCCATCCATCCATCCATCTACCCACTCATCAATCTGTCCATCCATCCATATAAACACATATTTTTCTTTATTATTGATAGGGAAGAAATTCTTTATTTTTATCATTGTTTAAATGTGTTTTCAAATGTTAACTCAAACTATAGTTCATAGATGACCTTTTTTACCTCACTGCAGCAGTTATTCTGTGTTTTATTGCCTGCTTCCTTCCCCAAACCAGGATGAGAGGGTTTTACGACACTGTCCCTAGCAGATAAGGAAGGGTGCTGTTGGAACTGAAAACATTCCCCAAAATACGACACTCTTAAAGAACTTTTCAACTCTGTTTCTTTGTTTGAATGTTGTAACCTCGCACTGGAATTTCCAATAAAAGGGAGCAGGAGAGAACTGTCCTTTGAGAGAGAGAGGATGGCGGCATCTCTCCACTTTTGTTGTCTCTCCCTTAAATATAAGAAAACTTGATTGTTTGTGTGGTCGTTTACTGAGTTTTCTTTAGTGTTTAGAAGAATTTACCTGACATGTATCAACAGGGCAGTGCCAAATGTTTATTGACCAAAAGGATCAATGACATTCAACTTTTTTGCCCTAAAAGATCAGCTCATTTTCTTTGACCTTGCTAGTCTGAGCTCACTTGTCAACAAATAAAAGATGTCGCCCTACTTTTGATACCCATTAACATGCCTCTCTTGTTTGTTTGCTAATGATCTTCAGCCCAGAAAAGTAACAGTACTATCAAACATTCAGCAATGATCGCATGATGAACATGTCAGAGATGCTTTGGCCTTTCATGTTTTTCTCCAGACTGAAGCATTTTCATTTTCAACTCTGAACATGGTGAAACAGGAACTGAAGCCTATTTGTTAAGTGAAGCTGTTAAATGTGCTCCAAAGTTTGAATGGGACCTCACATCACTTATTGCAAGTGTACATCCCTTTAGTCGGCATGACTCATTGCTACAGAAAAATGAAAGATGGAGAAAGGCATTTCCAAAACAAACATTAATACTGACATATCATCACCCTAAGCAGAAGAGGAGCTAATTATTACAACTGCTGGCACAGTTAAACAATGACAGCACTGTTTTTGTAAATGAAGTGTGAAGTTTTGAAGTGACAGTCTCAAGTTAAAACCTCTGGTAATATGCTAGAAGTTTAGGTTCCAGTAGGTCTTCTGCAGCCTTAAACACTTCCTCGGCCCGACAGCTGAGTGGTGTGAGGACGTGTGAGTGCACAAGTGTTAGAGCTTGTTGACTGCTTTATTGCTTCCTGAATGGGTAGAGAGCAGCTCTGCGAGTCACTGGTGTCACGCTTAAAGAAAAACAGGATCAGCAAGGTCTTGAAAACAAAGTTGGATCAACTTCCAGGCATGTAAAAATGGGCTTTAATGATGACTGGCTCTGTGACAGAGATCCTGGGAAGGAAGTCAGGGTTTGTTTAACCGGACCCTGGCGTCATCTCATCTCCAAAAACGCCAGAAGAGCATGTGAAAATTGCACAGCCAGTAAAATGATGTTTTTATAGAAACTTTGTCATACTCTATGATGGAAAAAAAGACAAACATTGTTTAAAAATGCTAATGTAATGTTTGCTTTTGTAATGTGGTGTCCTATAAATAAAATCAAATCTGGTTTCAATGTGGGTCACCTCAGGGATTAGTCTTTTCAAAGGGTCTGATGGCATTAGCAGATATATTAAAATGACTGATAGAAGGTTGACCCCCCACCCCCCACCCCACCCCAGAATTTCATAAAAAATAAAAATGATTTATCCCTTAGGTATGGACATCAGAGATGACAAAAGACAACCTTTTCCTTCAAATGAACAGGATTTTTTTTTTCAAGTTTAGAACTTTATTCACATGGATCAAATCCAAAACAGTATTTGGGCAAATTGACACCCAAAACTGAGTCTAGTGATATTCAAACTTATTATTATTATTATTATTATTATTATTTTATTATTATTTGATCTTTTGTCTGCCTATGTTGTGGTGATTGATGGTCTTCTTCAGTTACCTTAATAACCAACCAATTCTTTGTGGATTTTTATGGCTTCATGAATAACATTTCACTGATTGGAAATGTCTGACTGATAGTATGTTCACACCAGTCTCATAAATGTGCATTTGAGTGACTGTATCCAATGAAAAGTCTAGCTAAACGCACCTAATGCATGCTTCGGGCTTCTGCTTTCAAAAGTCTCATATTTACGCATCGCTACGCAAGTTTCTAAGTCCATTTGAAGGCTTTACGTACAAAAATGGAAAGTTAAACCAATTAAACACAGAAGTGCCTACCGGTTGCAAATCGATCACGAAGGAGAAAAATTAGAAAGATTTGCATCTTGTCGACAGTTCAAATTTTCTACTAGTTCATTAGTAAGGGTTATGTAAAGCTTAATAGTTCACTAGTGTGACCAAAATATTGTACTAGTTTACTGGTGACATGCAAAAGGTTAACTAGTTGACTAGTGAGGCATATGTAAGTCTTACTAATTAACTAGTGGGACAGAAAAATTGCACTAGTTAACTAGTTGGCACAATATTTTCTTAATAGATAACTAGTGCATCCTTGTAAAAGTCACTAGCTAACTAGTGAATAACTAAATGTTAGCTAGTTAACTATTGCTAATGAGAAAATAGTTTAAAAGCCTCAAGCTCAGGTTTTGGAACAGACCAATCAGGAGTTCTGTCTCGCGCCTTCATTTGCATAAAAAGTGTCACTAGCTTACTAGTTGGCTCAAATTTGCGCACTGGTTAACTAGTTCGGTCTGTAAATTGATACTAGTTAGCTAGCTGAGTTCTAAAATGCTCACTAATGAACACGAATGAGCCAGAATGGCAGCTAGTATATAATTTTAGACTTGTCTCATCTATGAAAAAACACCTGTTCCCATCTCCAGCAGGAAGACACTTTTATTTACTCACTCTAATGACTGACAAAACTAATTTGTACTAATATGAACAAAAAGAAAAACACATTATTAACACAACACTCGTAGAATTGTCCATACTGTGCACAAAATGGGCACAGACGAATGTGGCTTTCTCCACGTTTGGGTCTGGCTCTTTCATTGTGAGAATCTTCAGCGTTGACCACCACTGGTCAGAGTTTCTCAGCATTTGTGTGGACGTCCTGTGCAGGAATGACTTTGGCTGGACCTCAGCGGTTCTTCCTCTCAAACTGCTGCTCGACAGATAGACAGAGCAGCTGGTTTCCCTCCTGCAGCTTCAGCACTAGTGGTTGTGATGTTCATGGTGCGTCTCATCACGGCTGCTCCTCATCTGTTCACTCACTGCTTCTGATTTCATCACCTAGTTTAGAAAAAAATAAATCACTTTAGAAAAGATCTGCATTTTTATCTATTTAATGAGTTTACACGGTTACATTTAGGAAGATCAAACAAGCTGAAACTCTGCACACCTGTAATTACCTGCTGGTTCAGGAGGGGATTCTTCATCAAATTGATTAAATCAAGTTACTTTAATCTGAATTTGCTCAGTATTTTTACACTAAAATCTAACGGTCTAACATAATGCACATCAATCTATATGGTTAAAATGTACATCATCCGTCACAACATTTACCTTGTGTGTCAAGTCGTTTTTAGTTTTCCTACAGAGTTACAGAATTTTCAAAACAAAAAGTGTTCAGAAATGTGGTTTTCCTGTTTGGTTTTTCGAATGGGGACGAATGCATCTGTTTGGCTACAGTTACAGTAAGTCTGTCATTCCCACTCTCTTATCCACCTTCTGTTTTTCATCAGCACCACAAAGAAACAATTTGCCCCAAAGCGCTGCAGAAATCCCAGAACACTCCCCTGCTACATCTCACCGCAAATATGACCACTTTGAGAGTGCTTTCTTTGGCTCACAACAGGCGCTTTGATCCCACCAGAACATTTGTGCACACCACCGACAATGAACGCTTTCATTTGAAGCCATTCGAACATTATGGTCAATTTTTAGTTGACAAGAAGCAGAAACAACTAAGCAGATTAGCTCTGTGGCACTGTAGAAACTATTCAGACATAATATCTTCATGCACTAAACTCAGACTGTCTTGAAATGTTGGGGTAGAAAACAAAGCATACATTTCTATATTGCAATTATCAACTATTAGCCCATCTTCAAATGTTGTATTGTACCTAAAACTCAACAGAAGCCAACAAGTTCTTCTCTGTTTCCAGCAATGTTTTCTCAAATTTAAATGTTTTTTTTTCCTCCTGTTGCATACAACGGACGTGTCAGCGCTATGTGAGGAACCCTGGAGCTCAATGAGCTTTTGTGTCGTTTTTTTCTAGCAGAACAGATGTAGATTGATCTGAAGGGCTAATGCTCCTACCCACTTCCTAAGGCCTGCGGGGCCAAGTTGTCTTTGCCATCTGGAATTTAGCGCTAAAACAGATATCATTGAGACGACTTGTTAATTTGGCAGGTAAAGTTCCAGAGTGGAACATTGAAGTTCATGCCCAATACGCAAGACTTTTATTTAAGGTTATGTTGAAATGTGCTGATGGTTTGTTTGACAGGCCAGAAGAAAGGGATTGATGAAAACCAAACACCAACCTGTTATACATTTGATTCCTGGACATAAAAGGCTAAGTCTTCAGCTTTTTAATATCTTACCTGTTCAAGAAAACGTCATTTGGAAGAAATAACATTCAAACAAATATTCTTAAAGTTTCTTTTTCCAGAAATTTTTTTTAATCATTTTTCCTTAAAGTCAAATTGACAGAAACAGTCTCATTATCCACCGAACTTTAACTTTTGGGCACACCCGTGATCCGTATGAGCAATGTCATAGACTGCTTGGTGAGCCAACAGAGCTAAAATGATCATTCACATTGTTCTTTCATGGGCATGCTGAAAGCGACAGGTGGTAGCAAACACTACAACAACACCTAAGGGTAGGGGGAAGTAAGATGCAGAAGTCTCGTGCGGTTTTGACATCTTCTTAACCCTCCCAGATCCTGCATACTGCTGAAGGAGCCAGTTTGTGCTGTTCAAGTGATAATGGTGTGCACCTTGCTCACATTGGACTGTATACAGAGACTTTGTGTGGCTATCCTATGCGTTTCACGTGCACACCCTGTGCATGGGATCAGTAAATGTCCGGTCCTTGCACCTTAGTGACGATTAAAGTGCAGAGTAAGGGCATCGTACGGCAAGATTTCTCGTAAAACATAAGTGAGTGTAACCTAAATTATTTTTAAAAATACTTTATGATACACCTACTAGACCAGGGATGGGGAACTCCAGGCCTTGAGGGGCCGCATTCCTGCCTGTTTCCAACATACAATGCTCTGGCTGGACACACCTGAAGCAAGTAACCAGTCATGAGTAGGGCTTGGATATCTGGAAATCATGCGGGCACTGTGGCCCTCGAGGCCTGGAGTAGCCCATCCCTGTTCTAGACTAACAACAATAGTACACTCCTATTTTATGACCTCCCTCAAGGTGGCTGAGCAAACCTTAAGAGAACTGCAAGACACACCAGCCACCGTAATATTCAACCCCTGTATGGGTACATATGCTGAACTTGTATTAATTAGCAACAGTCCATTCTGATTAGCTATTCTCTGTGTTTTATGTCAACTGAATATGCTCAGTATTACCACTAAATGGCTAAATGTTGGTAAAACTTGAGTTAAAGTTCCATATAAATCATTAAAATTATTTACATACGTTTAATTACAAACTTGATGCATGGTACTCAGTGATTTAAGTGGACAACATCTATATTATCTTTGTACTATCTTTCATGGAAATGGAAAATACAATGTAGAGAGTATTGAATGTTAATATTGATCAATAAAAATAAGTCCTTTTTTCTATGCGCCATAAAATGAAGAATGAAAGAAGGAGCTCAGGTCAAGTCTACAAATAAAATACATGTACTCATATGTTGTCTGTGTACATCAAATTACTTTAAATGGGTGTACAATTACAACATTGATTTTCATTTGATTTAATAATAAGAACACAGTCAACTAACAGTAACACAAAAATGTGAGATTTCCTTGAAATGGAAAAACTAAGTGATGCTGTAATTAAATAAAACGTGCTGATCAAAAGAACATTAAAATATTCATAGAAAAAAAATTTAAAAATACATTTGCTTACTTTCACTTTTGTTTAACCTCTCGAAACATACATAGAACATTAAAGACTAATTCTAAGTACATTTCTTCTATACTTTAAAAGTCACACAATGTATGAAAAATGAACCAGACCATGCTAATTAAAAACAGTAAATACAGTTACAAACATTGTTCTAAGTCGTTCTCTTTAGAAAAGGCTCCAACACGTCTAAGGATCCACTTTTCTTGCACTTTCCAAGTTTCCTTATAAAGGCAAAAATGCACACTGCCTGCACTTATGAGTTCCTTTTTTTATGCATGAATGCAAATGTCTGTTTGCTGTTTAGCATTAAAACCAGTAGAAAAAAATCCAAAATCAGTAGGAAAAAAAAAAAAAAAAAAAAAAAAAAAAATATATATATATATATATATATATATATATATATATATATATATATATATATATATATATATATATATATATATATATATATATATATATATGTCTCAAGTAAAATAATTTCTAATAATGAAGTAATATGAAAGTTATATGAATTGTTGATTTCAGTTACCACAACTATTTGTTTAAATAGAAATCTTGTTTATTTTTTCTTTAATGATTCACTATTTGCAGAAAGAGTTTCAAAATACACAGTTTCACACATTGAGCCCCGTTTCTGATTAGTATTACTTCAAACTATAAGAACTGTTTAGACACCATCTCCCACAATGCATTGTTTTGTAGTCACCCAGGCGAGTTTCAATCAGCATCAAATTTCCAACTGTGCTCACTTAGGTAGGCGCCTTGCACCCGCCCCTTTCTCGTAACATTTTATGATGACTGACGTGATGTTGGAGCGAAAAACTAACCAGCATGCACTGCTTACCAGTCAATTTTCACAGCGCTGCGTCTGCCTGAGTAATCTTAAACACACTTAACTCTTTAACATCTAAGCCTCAAAATGTCCATCTGGACTTCTCTGATAATTTTCACTATAAAAGGGTCAGAAAATGTCCTGTAAATGTGTGCTTTTGCCTTTCTTCCCAGAACATGGAATTGTCAATATCTATCATTATATTACAATTTACTCCATGTCATATGAACAACTATTATGAAAAAAAATTTAAAAAAATCAAGCTTTGGTTTTTAGAGTTTTGTGTGAGAAAAACATTGCTATTGAACATGAACAACATGTTTTACATGTTAAAAGTTTAAAAAGGACAAGTATAAAACTATGTACAACAAAAGTTCTGCATCTTCGTCTTTAAATGTGCAAAATCGGTGTATAAAATATATGTCAAGGCGAGTTTTGGTCACACAGGACGTTCTCTCCTTCCTGGCTCCTCAAAGGCCTTGGTGATGCTGCCAGTGACACTTTCTGTCTGACTGCCCACAACACAAGTCTGACACTTCCAGGGAGTGCTCGTGATGCAGAGGTTCCAGCATCAGTGGGAAAATATTTCACCTGGTGATGTCTTTCCTGTATTTAGAGGTGTTTGGACACCTGGGATGTGTCTGGGGTGGAACCTCAGTGGGTGAGGGTCTTCATCATCAGACTCTGCATCTGTCTTTCACTTTTGTTGATGTGGTGAGCAGCTTTGGTCCCTAACCTCATCACCAGAGTCGCCAGAATCCCCAGGTTTTCTTACTCTTCGGCCCTCCAGCACCTCATCACCACCAGCGACAGGCTCTGACAGAACACAGGAAACTTGAAGAAAAATAGTATTCATTTATTGTGATTTCACAGCATAGCTGTTCCTGAACAAACATAAACATATGCTTATTTTATAACTTATGAGTCATAACTAAGATTACTTTCATTTAAATTAAATTTCTCTCATACAGTAAGTGTTTCAGAGTACAAACTAGCTAGGGCTTCATTTATCCATAAATCAACCTGGAAATACCGCTCCTCAAACGTGGCCTCTTCTTGCAAGAAGTGACTCTTTCTGTTGTGGCTTCAGTCTCAAAATCTTCTTTGAACCTCCACGGAGGTTTTGTCAGCAGGGAGGGTCATCCTTCTGATATCTTTCTTCTTTTTTTCGCTGTTTGCCCACTCCGCTCTTTGTATCTCTCCTCCGCTTTGTCCATCTTCTTAGAAAACCAAGGAGCTTTCCGCGGGCTTCCGGGTGAGATTACCGTAATATTGATACCAACGCACTTTGTCTCAGCTTCCAGAAACTTCTAGTTCTAGTATGTCTTGCATGTATAGAATTAAAACAAACACATTGGTGTTCTGGTGGTGTGGAGAAGTAGCAGCACTCTAAAAAGTGCCAGTACTTAGGACCGGTGAGTACTGGCCCACTTAAAGCCCCAATGGTGCTGTAATACTTGTATTAATGAGCAGAATATGATGGTTTTAACTTTCAAAACAAAACAAATTATTATATTACCAATTTATCTTTGTATCTAATCAAAGAAATGCAAGCTTTTTAACTAGTTTTTGGACATTTTCTTTTTATTGTGACTAATCTTTGTAAAGAGGTAATAGATTAACGGAATAGAATAGATAAAATCATGTTGATTCATAGCAGGGTGATTCAACTGTCTAGCAGTTGACCACAATAAAAGCAAAATAAAGTTAAAATTTCACAATTAAAACAGAGTTAAATGATGAAAAACAAGACTATCCAGGTTGCTTAGCTCTAAAACCTTTAACCTTGGCGGACACCAGTTACTGTTTGCACTAAAAGTGTAACAAAACTGTAAGCTAATCTTGCATTGAACAAGCTTTTCTTGAGATCAAGTTCCAGAAACTTTTGTGTGAAATTCAGCTGAGTGGTGTCTGTTGAAAAAGTGACAGAATTGATTTATCTTTGTGTGACTAGCTCAATTTTAATATTATAGCTACACTTTCATGTAGTCCTCACCTAAAACCCGCTACCAATCTGAGTGTAACGTCAGACAATACTATTCTCTAAAAATCCTTTGTGGTCACTGTTTCTACACCAGAAAGTAAATGTTTATTTCAAAGAAATACCTACAGAAACTTAGCTTCCCCACACAACTCTTACCTTTCATAGCCCCCTGCCTTGAATTTCTGCAGAAACCTCCTTTACTTCTATAAAACGCGTGACTGATCAGCATGAAGCACGTCTAAAACATCGACTTTGCACATCAAAATACCATCTGTTTCCAACTTTCCTGGATTCACTTTTTAGAAAACAGTCAAAACATAATTTTTTGTCTCTCTGTGGAGCTGCAGTGCGCTCCTGACTTCTTTCCTGTTTTCTTCCCACTGTGTTCTGTTCTGCATTTTCAGAAGAAGTCCTGTCTGACAGCCTTTGACTCGGAGCTGCTCTGATCTCTCAAAGACTGTTGTACTTGAGTGGAGAGTGGGAGATTTAAACATTTTTTTAGCATGTTTTAATAACGTTTTTATTTCTTTTCGGCATCAGCTCCCATCAGGCAGTACCCCAGCTAAACACTGTTCTCTCTGTAGTGTCCGAGTTACTTGCAGCACAGAACACAATTGTTTTTCAGCCATTGAAGCCTTAGTTGACCCGTACAGGTGCTGTAGATTTTTGGGTTGTCTAGACTGAGGAGGTGCGGGTTTGTCTTGCAGTTCCCTTGTGGCTTGTTCAATTGTCGTGCATGTAGTAAATCTTTCGTGAACTATTTGTAAGTCTGTACGTTACACGCACTTACGTATGCACGATGGTGCCGTATGGTACCCTTACGGGGCGCACAAGTAGCGCATTGTCACTTGAATATCAATAACAGTCTACTTGTGCAGTGTGCAGATTTCAATTAGGTTGAAGAAATGAAAAATGGGAATGATGTGCCTGCGTCTTATGTGTTTGATATAACCCATAACAAATGTGCAGGAACATTTTCTGTCTACAGATTCTTTGAGGGGTCCCCAGGTGTCCTGGACAGGCTTTTGGCCTATTTTGGCTCCAGTTGCTTTTGTTTTCAAACCAGGCTAAAGATGGGGGTAAATGCCTTTCTCTTTAGGTTGGACACACGTGACCCAGGTGATCTGAAACAAGTTAGTCAAATGTATCTCGACAAAAAAGTGCTTTTAAAAGCCTCAAGTTCTCCTTTTGGGACCATCACATGGTCACTGACCCTGGTTTCTAAATTCTAATAGAAGTCAAAAAGAGTTCTCATTTTTAAAAACAAAAGCTTTCCAGCTAAATTGAAAATACAGACACACTCACACATATGGAGCTCCTGACCTAGATGAGTCAGGTTTGATTTTTTTGGGGGGGGGTGAGTTGTACCCCTTTCTTCTCTTTGAGGGCTGCACATTCACACTTTGATGTTATTGTTGCTGAAGTGTCTGTGTCTGCTGCTGCAGGCATCCGGGGTCTCGAAGGGGGTTCTAGGTTGGCTGACATCCTCTCCTCCTTCCCTCTAGTAAACTGTCTATATATTGTTCTTCTAGAAAGAGGAAAGAAACTGATTTTTTTTTGTTTCTAGTGTAGAAGGAAGGTTGACGCAACAACCCTATGGGATGCTTAATCCCAAGCCTTCATACCGACTCTCAATCAAACCCTGGGAAGTATTGGAATACTATATTCTGTAGCTTGAATAGGTTTGGTATTTGAAGCATTATAACAAAGATTTTGAAGATAGCTATTTGTAATTAGCTCTTGGAATGTACCATTGTCATGCGTGTGGTAAGTGTATCATGAAGCATTTGTAAGGCTAATGTAAGTTATACACATTTATGACATGCAGGTGATGTCATAGAGCGCACTTAAGGCACACTCTAGTCTAGTCATTAGAGAGATGTACGCACTGGCTCCTTACTGACCGCATGCAATGCTACATGCAGGCGCCTACTTTACCCTTACTTACCCTTACGTGTTGTATAAGCGTTCTCTACGACCTGTTGCTCACATCATGCTCATAGAAAAATATGGATGATTGCTCTAGGGTCTCTGAAAGGTCTGCAATTTCTATCATTTGTGCGGATCACCTGCGTGCCTTATACAATTTCTGCCCGCAAACTGCCCATATCCAACCGTAAGAGATGTTGTAACTAAGGCATAAGGCATGCTTCAGGGTAACGGGCAGGCATTTGTTCCCTTTTAAAGAACAAACTGTTACATTTTAACTCAATAACACTGGAGGTTTAGCTCCAATGCTGACATTCTTTTGACTACTATAACTCTTGTTTACACAATTAATGTCATTCAAGGGGATTCTTAAGCGGAGAAAAGTAGTTTTGCACTGATATGCAACATTTTACAGTAATAGTGTTTACACAATCGATGTAAATCAACAGTTTCTGTTGAGGTCAAAAGCACTTGCGCTGATATGCAGCACTTTACTCTAGATACAAAGTCAGTTTTTTCTGTGACAGAACCCGTTGGAAATATGCTAATCGCATAAACGATCAAAGATTAACGGTAGGTGAAAGATCACGTTATTTAGGCGACATCTCAGGTGCTAAGAAAAAGTTAGAAAAATGACTGAAATTTGACTTCTTAATAATGAAAAACCTACCAGAGTTTTCTAGAAACATATTTCAACCATCGTAAACTGAATTGATTTATGCAGTAAAATCAATGTTGATTGTTTTGTGCTGAAAAAAATAGTTGCTGTTTTTTCAACATTGCCACAGACACTATCTTTAAAAAGCACATTTGTTTAGATTCATCAATCAAAAAAAAAATAGAATCTAAGTGCACATTTTAGGCTTTGGTGTCTAGGGGACTGCCTTAGACCCTGTGACACTATCCATGTGCTTAAGAGTGGAGACACAAAGTGCATTGCACAGATATGTGAGCACTTAGCTTTAAAGGTAAGTAGCATTTTTTTGTTATCACAGTGCTTAAAAGTATTTTTCCATTGATCCATTTATCTATAATGGATTACATGTGCTTTTGGTAAAAGTCAGTAGTAGTTAACGTCCAGGTTTGTTTCGTCTCGTTCTCTGATGTCATATAGAAGCCAAATATTTCACAGAAGCATTTTGAAATCTTAACCTGATGTGGCCTTTCCATTGGCCAGAGTCCTTTGTAAGTCCTCTACATATTTCATGTCCTTTTCCACAGGCTTGGTTCCCACCACTCTTGAACTGTGGCGTTCCTTTTTTTAGACTCTTCAGGTCAGGGTGTATTCAGTGGAACTCTCCCCTCTATGCACAAGGGACTCCAATGGAGCGCTGCCATAATTTATTCAAACATTGAACAAACCCAGGCTTGAAATATTCAAAATAGCCCAAGAAAAAAATTGCTTTCAGACATTTCATGAAGCCATGGTGGCTTGGTATTTATATTTAAATCATCTTGGTGTGAGAGCATTGACCCGGACTACAGAAGGGCTTGAAGGCCGCAACTGAAAATACCCGGCAGATTGTCTTCGGCTCCGCTCCTTTGGCGGTGCCTGTACTCTCGCTGTGAGCAAATATTTGTGTATAAATACCAGTTTGGGACTTTATTTATTCCAGAACCTCTAACCCGTATCTTGCGGTGCAGAAAAATTCCACCTTTTGATTCATTCAAGCGGGTTATCTACTGTTATGTTTGGCGCACTCGGCATCCTATCTGCAGATGTACTTTTACTCAACTAATCCTTTTAAAATGCCAACTTTTTGGGCATAAAATCATCCGTTTCTGAAAAAGATTATTTCGCATTTTGATTCATTTATTTGTAAGTTTAACAACATACTCTATACATGAATAAGTTTTGCATTGTAGAACTTTCATTTTTTTTTTCAGTAGAACCACATTTGATTTTCACTCCTTTGATGTATACAGACAAGGACTGTGGAACTATTTAGACCTTCTCTTGGATGCATTCCTTGTAAACGTATCCACATGCTGGGAATTAAAGAATGTTGACTTCATATGCAGTTTCAATGATTGGAGCATTCCAGAGTGCTAACATTAGAACGGCATCTTTATAGGATGGCGCTGCTATGTTTTTACATTGCGATGCCTTTCATGTTTTCAAGTTAAATAAATAAGAAAACTTGTTTTAAATATTTCTTTATTTAATTTATTTTTAAAAAGCACCTTAAAGGTCAAATTGTTCAGATTCTTTATTCAACATAAAAGTCTTCATCGGGTTAGATACACTCATTTGAGACCAGATGCAAAAATGTCTGTTTGTCCGTTCTTTTTTTGCAGTTGTGTAAAACCATGTGTGCACATGGTTTTCTTTTAGAAATACCAGTTTTCATGAAATTGAAGGCACAGACCCTGCTGTCTATTATTGTTTAACTGAAAATGAATGCAGGTGCTTCCTGATTTGATCATTTCCTTGTAAAAAGCGTGGTTTGCATGACAACCCAAAAGACAAAAAAAAAAAAAAAAACTACTAACACCAAAAAATATGCAATAAAGACACAAGTTTACTTAACTGAGAATAATGGAGTACAAGTATGAACGTTAACACATTTTTAAAGAATTGACTTGAATGCGAAAGCAAAAATAGCACTACGAAAATGTGTAAAAAGCCATTAAAAATTATCTGACCCATTGGAGGCTTCTAATGTGGGACAGCTTGTAATTTAAATGGTTGATCACTCTCTCTATTGGTTGGTTAAGGGTTTAAATTTCAGGCTAGACAGTACTAGACTTACAGTCTTTGACAAAATGCCAAATTTCACGATTTCTTATACTTCTGTTGTAAATACTATAACATGCTATATATTTAAGTTTAATTTAAAAGTAAAGTTGGGATGGTAAAGCATAGCAAGATTATCCCTCACACAGTACTTTCATTACATGCAAAACTATGCGTCCACTGTTGTTTACTGTGGTCAATCATTTATTTCGGGAGTTATGTTTTAGAATTGCCTACAAAAGCTGGGATTGTGGATGATCCTAGGATTTTAGATGGAGAAATACAAGTGTTGCAAAAGAACCCTCACTACACATCTTATAGAATTTTCTCAGACATGACCATTTTCATATATTCTTTCTTTTTGGTTCACTTTTTGTGGTCGGCTTTTTTTTTTCAGTGCAGTTTTGCATGCTTTTGTATTTTTTAAGCGCACAATGTGTTCTGCATCCTAAATGGCTGTTGACCTTGTCTGTCAGTCTTTGTGCCATGTCTCCTGTGCAGAATGCATTTAGTTTTCCACATTTATACAAATCTTTGATCATGATCAAATCTTAGGTTTCAAAACACTGGTCTCTACTTTGTGGATTTCACCTATTGCAGGTTATTTTTAGAATGTATTGAATTACAATTTAGAATTAAAATTAGAATGAAAACTTAATTTGCTCATGATCGGAGGTTTATGTAAATTTGGCAATGTAAACACATTCTGTCCAGGAGACACAGCATAGAGTGAAGTTGATTGAAAATGCTGCAAAAACTGCAAAAAGTGATATAACTATGGAACACTGTACAACTACAATTGTAACACAAAGATACAGCATCAATATTTTTTCAGCAGACTCCTGGCCTGCTAAAATAGTATATTTTTGGAAAGCAGTTTGAAGCAGCTCCAGCTTCATTCAGACTTTTGTTTTACATGTTTTACTAAAGAAAAAGAAATTACAGGTGGAATTTGTTGTTGTTTCTTGTCAGATACAACCATCCATTAGGAAAAAGCCTACTTTTGGCTTATTTCTCAATTAGGGTGGCATTTTAAATTGTTAAATTTCTCCCCCCTACAATTCTATATGTCAATCTTTCTACATGTAAGTGCATTTTTCTCTTGTGTGAAGTACTATTAGATACTTGGTTGTTTTTTTCCAAAAAAAAGAAAAAGAAAACGGAATAAGTCATTCCCACAATATTAACAATTTCATCTCCAAACTATGACCGCATGAACGAGAGGTTCAAGTCAGTTCAATTCAGTTTGATTTATATTGCCACAAAATCACAACCATAGCCGCCTCATAGGGCTTCACACCGGCATTTATGCAAAGAACATAAAGTCAATCATAAAAACATAAACGATACCTGGTTGCTAAACTATACTAAACAAACTAAGAGAAACAGGCATCCCTGCCGTTAGACTTTCCTTCTCGGTGAGGAAATCCTAACAACTCGAAAAAATAAGAAATCTCAAAGATGCCCACATGAAGTAGGGATCCTCTCCCTGGACAGGCAGGTGATGTCCTAACAACTACATGTTTAAATAACAACTGCATGTTTGAACAACAACTGCATGTTTAAATAACAACTACATGTTTAAATAACAACTACATGTTTAAATAACAACTGCATGTTTGAACAACAACAACTACATGTTAAAATAAAAACCTGCATATTTAAACAACAACCAACATGTTTAAATAAAAACCTACATTTTAAATAACAACTACATGTTACAATAACAACTATATGTTTGAATAACAACTATATGATTGACTAACAACTAAATGTTTAAATAACAACTACAAATTTAAATAACAACAACTACATGTTAAAATAACAACAGCTACATGTTAAAATAACAACCTACATATTTAAACAACAACCTACATGTTTAAATAACAACTTACATTTTAAATAACAACTACATGTTAAAATAACAACTACATGTTTGACTGACAACTACATGTTTGACTAACAACTACATGTTTGACCAAAAACTAAGTTTGACTAACAACTACATGTTTAAATACAACTCTGTTTCAATAACAACTACATGTGTCAATAACAACTACATGTGTCAATAATAACTACTTGTTTGAACAACAACCTACATGTTTAAATAACAACTACGTGTTTGAGTAACCACTACATGTATGACTAACAACTAAGTGTTTTCCTAACAACTACATGTGTCAATAACAACCTACACGTTTAAATAATAACTACATGTTTGACTAACAACTACATGTTTAAATAAAACATTCCATGTTTGAATACTGGGGCTGCACGGAGGCGCAATGGTTCAATCCCAGCTGGGGGACTTGAAAAACATGCTCCATATGATAATTGTCCCTATGTGTGGATGTGAGATTGGATGTGAGATTGGGTGTGTCATTGTGGCCCCTGCAACAGACTGGCGACCTGTCCAGGGGTGTTCCCTGCCTTCGCCCATGAGTGGCTGGATTAGGCTATGTGACCCCGATAGGGACGAAAAGGGTAAAGAAAATGAATGAATGTATGTTTGAATAGTGTAGCAGATGGGCTTCAACCAGATGAAACTGTGGGGCAGCTGGAGGTAAGAGACAAGCCAGAGGTGACGTCCACAGCCAAAGACAGGAGCACAGACAATCTACCTAAAAACTCCCCAGTGGGAAACAGGGACAACATAAGTAAAGGACAACACAAGGCGAAGTGAAAGCCCCTGGAGGGTACGACATCCCTGTGATGAATTCAAGTGTGTGTACATGTTTATGACCCTGCGCCCCAACCATAATCCTTCACTACAGGGGCTGAATCAGGACCTCGTTTTATTAGCCCACCCCCCCTCCTTACCGCCAACAGTCCTGCTCCCTCTTTAGTTCGGATCGATTGCTTGCGCGCTCTAAAGTGGCGGCACTGGTTATTAAATGTGGGACCAACCAAACCCCTCGGACTGCTGGGATAATCCCTCCACAAATAAGCTGAGGAAGATTGGTATGGGAGGATGGGGAGAAAAGAGCATCTTCATATTGTGACCTTCCTATCAGCAAGTGCACAAACAAGAATTCACTCTTTTATTCATGTGCTGCAAATCTGTAATGAATCGCCACTGTGATGGAGTAGGGGGTTTGTTATTGAGAGGGCCTTGCTTAATGGGATCATGGCGGCGTAAAACTTTTTGTTTATGTCGAGATGAAAAGAAAGACTAGATGTTTGTATAAACAAATCTAAACCCTTATTAACATAAGTTACATATTAAAATAAAAAAAAATAAAATTAATGGTAAAGCATACAGATCTGTGATTTAATCGCGGCATAGTTTTTATCAAGTTACACAATCATGCCATAGTCACATGCAGGCATCAGAGGTTGACCTTTACGGTTGCTGTTTGTTTTTGGGTTGTCCGGGCCCTTTGAGGGTCATAGACAGGAGTTTCCGCATCCTAAAAGGAGCACAGATCTGTCTTGCATTTCCATTGAGGTTCATGCAATCAACTTAATGAATGTTATGAAAAGGGAATGAACCATTGTTATGCGCGTGGTAAGCTTATCATGAACTATATGTAAGGATTATCTAAGTTACATGTACTTGTGAGGTACAGGTGGTGCTATTCTCTCTATTCATTAGTGAGGTGAGCATACTGGCCCCATACTGACTGCATGCAAATGCTACACGCTCATTGTGCAGATAATATGTAAGTGCCTGTCCTGTAGAAATGTCAACATAAACTACGCTCTGATTTTTCAATTTCTTTATTTCTAATGCTACGTTCACACCAAGCTTCTAAACGAGTGACCACTTTCAATTAAAAGTCAATGTAAACGCATGTATATGCACATTTTAGGCTTCCTCATTAAAACTCTCACGTTCAAGTTTTTAAGTCAATTTTTTGGGCTGTACGTTAAAAGTCAAACCAGTTGAACTGCAATCAATCAGGGACTCAGATTAGGTTGTGACAAATGGGTAGCATCCTTTTTAAAACACAGACGTGCCAGCCAATTGGAACTTGATCATGAAGGAAAAATCAATAATGGTGCTTTGCGCCCGGCTGGAATAATTTGTTTATCAGAATAGAGCTGTGAAAGTAAAAAGCCTGAAGCAAGATTCATGAGATTTGCACCACTTCCTTGTGAGTACATTTTTGCTCTGTGAGCTCACCGAGTGGTAAACCATCTTGATATTTCATGCGAACTACCTGCTTGTACTTTACAGGTTTACCCATTTTTCATCTGCTGACACTCACATATCCACGCACAAGAGCAGCTGAGAGCAAGGCATTACACAATTTGGAATTGCTTAAATCTTTGTTATAAAATAAAAAAAAAGGCTGATAAACCCACAGCAATAGGCTTTAGAGTCTCCCGCATCTGGAAGGAATCATATCCAATGAAGCGAGATCGATGTGGTCATAGATTCCAAAGATTCACAAATGTCCAGGAAGAGCTAAGCCTTGAGGTATTCTGGGAAATACACAACTGCCTTGTGTAAGTCTCTATACACGCACGTGCACACACAAAAACATTCCCTAACAGTTAGAAATAAATATTTAGTCTCTGTAATTACCTGAGAGAAAAATGGTCTAGGTGTTTAAAAATGCAGAGACGTGAAGACATAATATAATTAGGATAAATACACTATTTAAGTTCCTATTGGCCTTTGACTTTTGTCATTTTCTGCCCCAATTTTCCACATCGCCTTGTGTCAGTCTCCTAATATAAACCCTAGGCATTAATTACCCCAGCTTAGAGTTGTGAACTCAACATGAACCAGTCATTACAAGAAGGGTCAAAAGTTTACTGAATGCTGTTATTAAATCTTAAACTTAATTTAAAAAAAACTCCTATTCATTGGTTGGCTGGCCTCCATGGAGCGTGTTTTTTTTTTTTTTTAATTTCTTATGTGATTTCTACTATCCTTTGAGGAATCAATAAAATCAGAATCAAAAATAAATGAAACACGTTTGAAACAAAAGATTGTACTAGATTGCCAGCTGCTTGTGGGTTTGGCTGGCACGTTTCGACTCACTGGAATGCTGTAGAAATAAAGTTTTGCACTAAAAGTACAAATTTGCCAGGTTTACTGGCTTTTCTTTTCTTTTTTTACATTAGAGCATGAGGATTCCAGATTATTCCAAAGAACAGTTTTGTTTGCAGACTGCACCCAGAATCCACTGTCATCAACTGTTATGTGCAAGAAAAAATAATAGCATAACCCCATCTTAATTTTATTTTGGAAGGTTTCACACTCAGTTTTGATTCTCAAACTTTTTCCAGTATTTTTATTAATTTGAAATGTATTTACATTTCATTTGAAATATAGATTTTATTATCTTTGAGGCCTTGGTGCAGCGGTAAAGCCCTCTGATCTGAATACCACATATTCGGTTTCCGATTTGCCCGCCCATGTGTCAAAGTTTCTTGGGCAAACAAAACAAAGATGCTGATATACAGCCATAAGAAACAAACATTGTGTTTTTTGCACTTTAAATGGTCCAGGTGAACACTCAAATCTGATTGGCTGCTCGGTGTTCCGGAAGAAGTTCCAGTCACAATGTTCTATATGTGCAGCTTTCTTAAAAAAACTTTTCC
Organism: Oryzias celebensis; assembly: GCA_014656515.1. NCBI lineage: Eukaryota > Metazoa > Chordata > Actinopteri > Beloniformes > Adrianichthyidae > Oryzias > Oryzias celebensis. The sequence goes on from BNCR01000012.1 coordinate 41,183,207, forward strand.
TTTATGATGAGGACAAAAACAAGCGTTAAGAGGTGAAATTTCCTTTATTGAACCTATTGTGATGATCAGCATATTTATTGCTTTCCTTTGCCGCTGCAGTCAAGGTCTGCCAGCTCAACAACGCACTGACTTGTTACCGGGAAACCGGGCCACAATACGCATCTAATAATCCCCCTTTTGTGAAAAAACGATCTAAACCTAAAAAATATCAAGTATCAAGTATTAAAGATTGATTGAATATTGATTTTCTTTTGTAAGTGACCATGTTACAAGAGGAATAGTTTCTGAAGAAGTGTGCATTCAAAATTTGACTGACGCCGCAGAAGTCTGAACCAACCGAAAACGGTTGCTTTGCGAGTGTGATTAATTTGTATTAATATATGTATAAATATATATATGAGTTAATTTTTGTTTATTAATCGCGTGAGTAAATGTTGACAGTCCTCCTTAAAACCAAGGATTTTAAGGACTCAGCATGCTTGTATCATTTTTGGCTACCTGCATGCAGCAATCCTGGCACGTTTGTTGCCAACGAGCAACAGCTTCACATAAGTGGTGCTTCCACTGCTTCCAACAATGAGCCACGTCTGCGGTGTCAGATGGAAGTTTAGCACCGGCATATGCTCTCTGCAATGATGCACGGCTGAATGACAGGTGGTTAACTCACTATTTACATAACTGTGGTTGCAACATACTGGTTGCTCCATCATCGTAAAGAAATCTTTGTGGCTTAAGGAGATTTTACACCGATTCAATGGCAGCTGTTGGTGAAACGTTTCCTGTCTTTCTATTTTTACAGGAATCTGCAGCATCTTTCAATAAACTCTGAAGAAAGAATAAAACGCAAACCAGTTTTGTTTATTTGGAAGTTCTTATTCATATGGCTCAACTATGTGAAAAGATTTTATTTTCACTACTCATTGTGGTGAAAGTGTTGGAGATGGAAGTTTGTTTTTCATCTACTTTTGTGATAATATATACTTTTGTATTACTTTTGCATTTCTGCAACCATTTTAAACTTGGTGGACAATTTGTCAATACTTAAGGGTTTATTAAAGTAGCAGTTGTTAGTAAGGTGTGAGTTATGGCCCTTTAATGACCCTGCACAAATGTTGCATGCATGAAGCGTGCATATAATACATAAGAGGCTTTAAAACGCCCGTATGATGCCCGCACAAACCACACAAACGTTTCCTATTTTGACTTAGCATTCTGATGTTTTGCATTCTGTCTGCCTCCTCCGCCGTAGGCATGGCCCTCAACGTCCGCCGCAGCAGCGACCCCTCCTTGTCTGGCCTTCCTCCCGGTGAGGTCCCGGACATTCAAGAAGAACCTTCCAGAAAGAACCCATCTCACTGGTCCACAACAGTTGGTTTTCAAAAGTTGAACCACAATCCAAGTGCAAGTTCTGGCACAAGCAGCCTGGAGCAAAAGGTAATGTATACGTAGCGTTTGTCAAACAGTTGTTAAACCTGGGTAAAACTGATTCAAACAGAGACTTGCCTGGCAGTTATTTGCTGCAGAGGTGCAGATGTATTGAGCTGCACCAATTATAGGATGAGAGATGGTCTCAGAAATCCTCTCACCTCCTAAAGTCTGTTTTTTAAATCATTGACACCTTTCTTCTCTGATTTCCATCTTTCCCTCTTCTGTCAGTCACATCAAAGGGATGGGACATATGCTGCTCTGCTGGCAGGCTTCCAGCGGCGCCATAGATAATGTGAAACTAGTTGCTTCTGATAAAAAACACTTTTTATCTTAAGAGAAAGAGAAAAAAGGAATAACAAGTAAGAACCATTAAACCCTTTCCTATTTTTTTCACATTCTCCCATTTTCTTGACTTTTAAAGCCACTGATTATAAAATCCTTTTGAAGAAATAAAAGTCAAGATCTCAGTGCATGAACATACTTCTTGAATTCTCCAGGATAGAAGGGGACCCAATTAACTTTTCAAAACGACTGTCAGTCAAAGGTCCTTAAAGACCTCCTTTTGTAGAAGCTTTTTTTTTTTTTTCTGCTAAAAATATTTCTTATACTAAAAGATGAATAAAAAGGAAGAGCGCTTCCTATCTGAAAAAGCATCTTAACAGATAAAAAGTGTCTGTAAAATAAAAGGCTGTTTCATTGTAAAAATTCTAACTTTGTTGTAGAATCTTGTTTTTTTTATTGTTTTTCTTTACTTTGGTGAAATAGGGATCTGTTATTTAGACTGAGCTTCATGTAAGGAGAAATGTAAACTTGATGATGACATGATCTGCAGGTGGAAAGGGCCAAATCCTGACAAAACATGGATACCTTTGTCTTCACACAAACTGTAATTTAAAAAACCCCAGCAAACCTGAAGCATCAAAGGATCCTCTACTGGATTGGGATTAATTAACAAGAGAAAACCCCCAAAAATTGAAATTCTAGCCAAGCTACCTAGTATGGGCGTGGCCTTGACAGTGCGCTGAGCTTCAGTCTATATGCTGAATACAAAGTGACTGAAAGTTTTGCTGTACCAGATAAGGCTGTGGAATTAATTAGCCATCTCTTACTTTTAAAACATAGTTCACGGGATCAATCTGGTGTGAAAGCAACCCGACATGAACATTGTTAAAAAGAGCGATCAGTTCCAAGAAACCAAATTACACGCACAATAAACAAAGAGTTGCTGTCTTACATCATTTCCCTTCCACAATAAAATGCAATCATCCATGTTCTGTCAAGTTCTCTGAGTTTAGCTGAGTGAGGCTCACTTCTGCTAAATCTACATGATATTTACCAGTGGGAGCATTCACTCATCAGAAAGCTCTCAACGGTGATGTTAAAATACATCTTAGAAAGAAATCAGACATTTGACTCAACACTGAGTCACACTGACTAATTTACAATTTACTGTTGCTTCTCTGGTATCTTAATTTTTTTTCAGGCTTTATGGTCAGATGTGTCATAAACGTTTGTGGATAGATCATTGCTGCAGTTTGTCTCAAACAATGATCTATCATGATTTATGATCTACCCACAATCTACCTATCAGGCCTGTCTCAGTATCAGAGTCCACATGTTCAGCTGACTTTTACTATTCCGTCTGCTTCCTCAGACCACTTCACGCCACATTGAGCTGTACTAAAACACACATGCTTTACGACGGGATACATTTTGCTCTGCTGGTCTGTGGTTTCCCAAACATGAATTGTCTTTTCTTTTATACCTTCCTCCCTGGCTTTCCTTCCATCAGTTATTTTATAGCCTTCCTGTATTTATGCACAGTCTGTTAGTTACAGAATACATCAGTTTTAAATTTAACATCTTTTTTCAGCCATGTATGCCAATTTGTTGGTATTTGGTGTCAAACAGTTTTTTTTTAATGAAAATGGTCAATTCCCAAGTTATTGCATTTTGGTTTGTTTTTCTTAATTCATCTCAGTTAACTTGTGTCCATTGGTTTTTATGAGCTTCTATAGATCTTGATATTTGGCCTTTAAATGAAATCCATCCATCCATTTAATAATCCATCAGTTTTATCCATCCATCCCTCCATTCACTTGTCCATCCGTTCGACCATCCATCCATTCATTTCCGGAACCCGCTTCATGCCATTTGGGGGTCACAGGGTTGCTGGTGCCTAAGATTTATTTTTTCTCTAAATCATGTCTGGAATCTAATTCCATATGTTTGGGTAAAAGATCTCCAGGATCTTGCCCATGCTAGATTTTCTCCTGAAGGTCAAGCGTAGAATCCTTTCAAAGTTTGTTTTTGTAATGGAAAACTTCATCTGTGCTTGAAATAAAAAATAAATAAATAAAAATAAAGTCCCATTAGCTGTCCTACATCTAGGTGTGTGAAATTTGCTCTCACAAACTCAAGTAAGCAAAGAAAAAAGGCAGCATCTTCAGTGGAGCCAAACAGAAGTAATAGAAAGTGACGTGGGAATCCAATCCAAAGGTTGCTGGTTCAAATACTCCTAGTCTAGATTAGATCAGGGGTTCAGGGTCCTCCCCAGTGTTTGACCCACCTCTTTCTACCTCTAATGTGCTGTCCTTGAAAATTAATCCATGTAGAAGAAAGTTTGCTTTTTGCTGGGTGATCAATGACTAAAAACAAAACTGGATCATTTGCACACACAGCAGAACGACACACTTCAAGGGCAAGCTTTACCCCTAAAGAAATTTTTATGTCAAGCTTTAGAAGTGGAGACAGTGTGTGCCTCACAAACCCAAGAGGAACTAAAGGAGAAAGGACAAATGTGCTGCAACGAGGTCCTATTCCACATTGAAATGTTTCAAAACTGCTGCAAAAGCACAACTATTAAATCCTTGCAGTAAAACAGTTGTAAATCTTGGATGGGATGATCTATATTCAAGGGAACACCATTCACTAGAGACAAAATGTTTTAAAAATGAATGGTGTGATCCTGTATGCCACAAAGTTGTCCAATAAAGAAGCAATTATCTTATTTTCAGACTATAAGTCACACTTGAGTTTAAGTCTCACTTTTGGGAGAAATGTTTTTAGCAAAATACAGGAACAAGGACAGACATTTCAACTTGAGGCAAGTCATGATAATGGAATAGATTTAATAATAGACGTAATATATGTATGCTTCACTACTGGAACACATTGATGCTTATCTACCTTCACGAAACATAGGAGGAAGCTAGTATATTACCGCAACACATGAACAATTATTCCGATGAACACAAAAACCGTGCAAAAAAGTTAACTAAACATGATATTACTTCAAATGAATAAAGCCGTAGAATTTTAATTTGTCTGTGTTGCTTCTAAACAATTCCGCCAAGCGCAATCCAAGATACATATCTACTGTAGCAGAACTCTGAATTTATCTCCATAAAGGTTAGGAAAATGGAACCCTAATCACCTTTTTGGTCCAGATCTCAATCAGTCCATCCATCATTGAAGAATTGCAACGCTTTTTGCATTCACATAAAAATAGTTATTTCAGGAAAGCCACTATTTTTAACGTTCAGTCACTCTGTTATGTTTTACAGGAAAAAGGCTCACATGCGTACAGGAGTCTTCCTCGCGATGCAAGTGGCTGGGCCACTCAGTTTCAGAGGGAAACCACCAGATCTTCCCTCAGCGCCAACCACCCTATGGTGGATCGATGGTTTGACCGGCAGGAACAGGTGACATCACATAAAACCAACCTTACTCTGTTAGACTTGGGATTGAAGGTGCATTGCATTGATGATGTGCTGTAGAGACCACCTTATGAAGTGAATGGAGTTTGTATAAGCCACTTTTAGCTAACTTTACAGTAAGGATTTATTGTCCATCAATGGATTATGTTGAAAACGTTATTTTTTAGCTAAAATGTCCTCATTTATACTCTATACTTCCTTAGCAATTTGAACTTCCTTCTTTCCTTTTAAAAGAGGGATACAACTCCAGTTTTGTTTCTCAGTACAAAAACCCCCCTTTGCTTGTAAATCACTTGAAACCACATATGTCCCCTGTCAGAAGAAAAGTTTTGGCACTGTTCTAAAGCTGTACTGATGTTGCTCTTTACGCACATACACTATTATCACTTGATAAAAATGGCAGTGTGATTTTAATCCTGTCAACACAAGAAAAAGTAGTCAGTGGCAAAGGAAAATCTGTGTTACTTCAAGTAAAATTGCTGGGAAAAGTTGACAGCACAAGCCAAAACATTCAGACTTGGTTTACTGATTGGTTACACCGATAAATGTGTCTGTTTGACAGGCAAACTATCCGTGTAATTTGGTTGCCTTTTATGAATAAGCGCATTAGACATTTTTTGCAGAGTGCTCAAAAGACTGAGACAGATAAAAGGACGGACACATAGAATGTGATTGATTAAACATAACTAAGGACGGAATTGACTGTTTTTGCATCTATACTCAGCACGTCTGAAAGGCAGGTGTTAGTTGGAACAAAAGGTCATCGTAAATGCACATCTTTATTGCAAGGATTAATACTTTCGTCATGGTCAGAGGCAAAAAATTATTGAAACATTTTGCAGGCCCAGGGTTGCAATCATGGGGCTTTTGGATGAGGGTTAGGGTTAGATGTTTTCAAAAAGTATTTTGTCAGTACATTACACTTCTAAGGAGTACTTTGCTACTATAAATGGACTCTTGTTTTGAAATCTATACATCAATTTCTACTGATACCTACACTTTGAATAAGGATAGGTATACAAACATCTTTTAAGCTTCCGTTTGGTTGGATTTGTTCTTAGGCTACGTTCACACCACTTCAAATGAAAAGTCTATGTAAATTTGCATACTTGTGCGTTTCAGGCTTTTGCGTTTGCAACTCTCGTGTTCACGCATAACTTCTTGATTTCAAAAACTGGTTTTGGGCTCTTAACACAATTGAATCATGGAAGACGCATTGAACAACATCTTCTCACTCCCAAGTCGTCACATATTGACGCATGGGTAAGTAGCCCTTCTCGTCAAAAATTGAAGGTTTGAGTGCTCCCAACTTGCCGCTTTTTGACACGCCGGCTGTTCGTTTTTTGATGCGCTGGTTTTCCGATTAAATCAGGGCTCCAGTCGTTTTGTGGGAAGCTGTACCAAATGTGGACCAGACTTCAGGACGTGTCCGAATGCAGACCGAACCTTGGGACACGTCCAGTATCAGTACCCTAGCCTGGTCCATATCCAGAATTGGTGCCGGGTCCGGTACCAGATTAGGCTCCTTTCCCTTGCGTCAATACGTGACAACTTGGGAGTGAGAACGGGTTGCATTGAAAGTTATAACAGGTTAATCTTATGACCAATCAGAGACTCAGATGCAGAGGGACCATTGATTTTATAAGACAACTGGACTGAGCGTCACCTATAGAAAATCTTTTACTTTCGGTTCCAACCAAATTAAGGAAATTCAGTCGCCATTTTTTCATCTATCCATCGCCATGTTTTTTGTTTTTTTCTTTCCATTGCTGACATGGAAATGCAAGATAGGCAGGTCTTTCAGCTTCTTCATGCCATCTAAGCCTCTTTGGCGTCTGTTACTTTGGTGGAATCATCATGTCAAATCGGTTGGACCACTACATGTATGTCTACATCCCTATTTGACTTTACACGTTTTATGTTTCCCAAAGGCAAGGCTGTTGTACTGAATGCAAACTCTTGTACTCTTAGTGATTTCAGACACGTCTTCTCACTTTGCACCTTCTTGCACTGTTGGCACTTCATGATTGACTCAGCTGGCGACTTCTCCCTCTGCTCCACACTCTGTCAAAGGAGAGAAAAATATGCTCCCTTTAAAAGTTATTAAAAGTGACAGAGTCTCTTTGCAGGGAGAGCAGAGATGACCTTGAGGGGGGTGTTGAACACGCTCAGACTAATAAGCAGAAGACTTCCCCCAGTTTGTGTGTCAGTTTCCACCCGTCACTATTGTCTTCCTGCTGCAACTTGTGGAAAAGGAAGAGGAAAAGACAGAAGGAAAGATGCAAAAAGACAAGCAAACGCAGGAACAAGAGAATCACCAAACAGTCGGTTGGCGTTGGAATCGTTTACGTTTGGTCACCTGCTCGCTCAGCTAGCTGCGTTTTTAGCTTTGTCTTTTTCCTTCAAAAACATTCCTCTTCATCCAGACATATTCTTGCCTCCTGACAAATTAACTGTTCTATTGTTCATAGGCCAAGTTGATAAAAAAAAAAAAAACCTAAATAAACCAAAAACATTATAGTTGAGAATTTGTTTATAGTCTTTTATAAATTCATTTTTTCAACAATGCTTATACTTTGGTAAACTCTAAATATGTTTTTGCTTTTTTACATCTTATGCCTGCTTTAGTACTAAAATGTTATATAAATATATATATATATATATATATATATATATATATATATATATATATATGTGTATAATATACATATTTAGGGCTGTGGATTGTTACTTAGGCGGCGATCCGGCACTATTCCCAAATCAAGCTCAATGATTCACAAATTAAACCACTTCCTTTTTTAATATAATATGTTTGTTTGGAGAACAGGATTTAAGCACAGCTAAAAGTCAATGAAGCTAAATCATGGACAGGCAGGCAGAGGTCAAGTACATGTGATTGCTAAAGGACAACAGCTGTGGAGCTTCTGAGAGTGACAGCAGGGGCTGATGGGAAGTTTAGTGTGGAGGCCAAGGAAGTATTAGAACTCAGGTGATGGATCCTGCTGATGGCCAGAGGGGGAGACAGGGGACCGATTCATGACAATATCAACGCGTAGCTGCTTTTCTCCTCATCAGAATCTCGTCAACAGTTGAAGGATTACCGTACTCAAAGCAAAAGCTCCAGTGTTAAGCCACATTAGTTTTCCAGAACTTATGTCAGTAAATAGAACATCAATCTCATTATGTTTGAACAACAACAAAAAAAAAAAAACACTCAAATTTTACTTTGAAAATGGGAAGCTTCACCAACATTTTATTTTGAAGATTTGTTTTCTTCTGGTTACAGTAGCGCTGTGTATTGCTTCTTTAGTTTTTTTTACTTACAATCCAACATTATTCTGCATTTCAGAACAGTATTTTAATTGTGCCTGTGTTATATCTTTACCACACTCTTCTGTATTTATAAAGATCACGAATAAGCAATCTTGGAGGTTGTGATTATTTAGGCTCAAATTTTTGGGAGCAGATCACGAATATCCGAGTACTTGAATACTTGTTACAGCCCTGTACAGAATATATCCACCTTGTTGAATATTCTAAAACCTCTGAATATTCCAACATCTGCAAAGTCTGCTATTTGGCCTGACCTGGGGTCCTACCTTGTAAACCAGACCTGGAGATGGGTCTCTTCCTTTATATTCCTGTTGGGTTTAGCCCAAAGAGACTGCATGGGGTCTCCTTCCAGTAGGGCCAGCACCTTTAGGAAGGTTCACTGTGTCATTTGGGCAGGTTCCTCACTGGCCAAATCCATTAAAAATGGAGATAAGTGATTGGGAGTGTCTGGATGCCTCCTTAGAGACAGGAAAAGAGCCACTGCTGCTTCACAAGAGAATCCAGTTGAGGAGCATCGGACAATTCTTTCCAACACCTCCTAGACCCCTCCATGGGCATGTCTCACTGAGAAGAAGGCCCTGGAGACAACCCATGACACACTGGAGGTCGAGGGATCTCTACTGAAACAATTGACCCTGCGATCTAGCTCCAGATAAGTGGTAGAAGATGGAAGGATTTTTTGAAGTTCAGCTAAATTGTCTCATAGCAGGTTTAGCTGCTGTGCAGGCATGCTAGTTTAAAAAATAGTTTTGTGATGTAAGAACAGAATGTTTTTCCTCCATTTTAGATAATTTCATTTAATATCTACCAAGAAAAACATAAAAATAAAGAAGGAAATTAATATTTTTCAGCAGGGTATTATCCAAGCAGGGGGTTCTCTGTGGAAAAGTATTCCTTGAATAACAGTAGGACATGTGCCAGCATGAAAAGCAGGATCTGCTGAGCTGATGCTTCTTTTTTGTATTGGTACCTGGTCATAATTTGACAGCCATGTGACTAATATGAGTCACAAAACACAAATCTGCTCATTAGAGGGCAAGTTGTAGGTATTTAAGAGTCGTTCTGTTTCACTCGCTCTGTCTTGCAATGCAGTTTGCTTTTTTATTTGTCTGATGGGTGTGCAGCACAGCAGCAAAGAACCATCAGATAAAAATACACTGCGTGGGCTAATTAAAAAGCGCGGGTGGCGCCGGCAGGGATAATGAGCGTGCACAAATTTACACTCATAGGTTAGGTATATGCCAAGGTTTTTGGGAGAGAAAAAACACTAATTAGCACATCTTTGTTTATTGTGGTTTTATTGTCTGCTTTATGCAATTGTTCTTTTTATGACTTAAAAATAGAGACAAAGAGAGGGTGTTGCACTCTTCTTTCTGTCCTTCACTGAAGCGATTGATGAAGTTTTTACTTCATGAGATTATACACGGGTGTATTTCTAATCAACATAATAGTTAATCCTCCCTGAATCAAAGTAAAATCAAAGTTTTAAGTGCTGCTTATTAAAGTCTTAGTCACGTACACCCATATGGAGGTTGTACATTTGTTGTGCGTGTGGTAAGTGTATCAAGTATTCGTAAGTTGCAAGCACTTATGTTGTATGAGTAATGCTGTTGTATGTTACTCCTATGCCGTTCTCTAGTCATTAGTAATGACTTGGTCACACGTACCTGTACAGGGGTCGACCCCTACAGGTGTTGCAGGTTTTTGGGTTGTCTGTCTCCTTAGAGAGTTGTAGAGAGAAGGCAAAGGTGTCTAGCAGTTCCCTTGAGACTCGTATGATCACCTCAAGAGATATCATAAAAATAGAGTGCACAATCGTACAATTGTGCAGTAAGTCTATCGTCACGTATTCATAAGGCCAATGTAAGTTGCAAACACTTATGACGTGCAAGAAATGCTGTCGTATTTATTCCACTCTTTAGTGATTAGTAAGGTGCGAGTCCCTTAATGTCTTCAAGTGAATGCCGCAAGCACAGGATGTACACATGATACATATGTGTCAGTAGGACGCCCATTGGAAAACCACACAAAGTATGATGTGATTGTCTCATTTCCTATTTTCTATCAGTCAGGCTGCACAGAGGGAGCCCACCCGTATCTCGTGGAAAGCACTGATGGGCGCCTTGCACAGTTTGGAGGATTTGGAGATGGGGTCAAAAAAAAGGAAAAATCTGTACATCTCTGCTCTTTCTCCCTTACTTACTTACCCTTGTGTGTTGTAAGTGTTCACCACAACCGCAGTAGAAAAAAAAATGTGCATGAACATTTTGATATTTCACCTGCAGTTTTTCCCATTTTTTTTACGAACAGACGCCCTGTATCTAACTATAAGGGCAGTTGAAACTAAGGCTCAAGGTAAATCCATTGACTGAGGCAGGTCTTTAACTCTATTCACTGAGGTGTTGAAATGCTTTCTTCTCTACTTATATTTAAGCTGACGTAATCTCAGACTTACTTTGCCACCAAATTCACTTTTGCAGTCAATATACAATTGTTGCACAAGACATATGTTTAAAGGTGGGTGTGGAGTAGCGTTTATTGCACTTTCACAACTGAACCCATTCAATTCCTTAATGTGGATGCTCTTAACAAACACCAGTATTTGGCCAACTGTCTTGTTTATCTAACCAAGCAATAAATCCCTTTCAGTGTCAAACAAGTGTCATCTGAGACCTGTGAGGCCCCTCCTCCACCAAATCCCACCCCATCCGTCTCCCAACCCTGCAAACGGGGCTTCATCAGCCCATATACACCAAGGCCTTATGAGTTATTCCTCTTATAAACAGCTGACATTAATGTTGGCCTATTATCCCACTGATGAATGTTAATGGGCCTTCCCGCTCGACATTACAGGCACGCGCACACATTTCGATCCGCTTGAGTGGCTCTCTACTGTATTATTTTGCGGCCTTGATGAGGGACCAGAGGCCATTATCGTGAGCTCCACCAGTATCTGGACTGACACCAGCTGTCAGTCACCCCGGGATTTAACTGAATCAAAGGCTCAGACAGCAGGAACAGATCTGTCGGGTTTTATTGGGAGACGGGTAAGAAACTAAAGTCTGCAGAAGCATGGGTTTGAATGAACACTTGAAATATCTTTTCCAGTTCAAATTTGTCCTGTATTTTTTTATTTTTGTATCAGAGACAAAGTGAAAGACATCTGGCCAGAAAGCCAACTGTTGATGCTGAAGCACGTGTGAGTGGAAACAACTGCTCGGACATTTCTTATGGTGTGTCTGTCTTTGTTATCTGAGTCTATGGTCACATGTCTCAAAATGCCACCATGCGGTGACTAAAATGCACGTTTTTCAGCTAATTTGGCAGGTGGACACGTGCTGGGATTTGGTAGGCGGTAGTTGCATTTTTACTTGTCATGCGGTGGTCATGGAGGTTTGAAGAAAAAGTACAAATTTGATGGCCCCCGGACGATTTTTTTTCTAAGTTGCCGGTGGTTAATAGCTGCCTGGGCACATTTCGAGGTTGTGCTGTGGCAGTCCAGCGACAGGTGGGGATGATGTTATTCCGAAATCGGGCAACTGCTGGTCTGCTACAGAGCAGATTGCCGGTCGGCAGCAGCTCTGACTGGAACGTGTATGAATGTCTTCATACCGTGGCCGTCCATATCCAGTGCTGCTGGCCACTAGCTGCCCGGTAACCAGGGGGTATATAAAAAAAAACAAACAAAAACAGGCCATTCTGCACGCCTGATGGCTGCCTGACGGCTGTCTGACTGCCACCGTCTAGATTTATGACCACACCAATGATTAAAAAAAAAAAAAAAATCAGCACAAAATCTTGAAGTTTCTGCCGATTCCTCCCCATCGTGTGGTGACAGTTTTATTTGTGACTGTAGCAACTGTAGTCCAAACGCATCGAATTATTTTGTGCTTTTTAAATAATAAATAAAAATAATACTTTAATCACTCATAGGGTTGTTGTGGATGCCAGCATTGATTCCCCCTATTGTCAAGGGTGGGGGAATTCTGTAGACCAGTTTGGCTGGCTGGCAATGGCCACACACTCTTCAGGCCCTGAGGGGAGCTGCAGGCAGAGTTAGAGCAGCGACACATGGGGACGACACACAGGAGTAACCCTCAAACTCTGCACCTGTTTCCCATGTCTCTCGACAAAGCCTCCCTCGAAAATAAAACGACCAATTGTCTTAATGAGAGAAAATTATTTACAATTCATGGATTTTTAAGGCAATCTCTCTGTTTTTGCAATAAAATAACATTTTCACCATCAGTTCTTGCTGTTTGCCTCAGAACAGTAGACAGAAAGAACTGCAGAACACATTCCTGAGCGGTTCTGTCACTTTTGCTGTCCTGTGTTCAGTCATACGGGATCTTGCACTTATCCTGAACCGGCCTCCTAATTCTACTTGAAAAACACATACGGAGGTCAGCTTGCTCACAAAGGCTGTTTTAGTAAACGACAGCCCTTGTGTACACACAGCCTATAGAAAAGCAGTCCTGTTTTTTAACGTGTGCATGTCACAATCATTTCTAATTGATGCACAGTTGGGTATTTTAGTTTTGCTCCATTAATTTTAAATGTTTTCAATATTTATAGTTCACCCTTTGGATATTTATGAGCTTATTTGAACCATTTTATTATATTTTATGACATAAAGGTTTTATAACTTTTGTTTTATGAAAATATTTTCAATATATTCAAAATTTATTGAGACATTTGCTAAACAGCTGATCTGACTTTTTGATGACACCAAATTCAAGCATATTGACAGATTCTAATTAAAGGTGTTTATTTTCTCATTTAGTTACCTAAATAAGCAATATTTTTATTGACAGGCCAAAAAATGACTCATTATCTTCAGTGCGGAGTAATTTTAATGTTTTTTTTTTCCCCTCCATGCTTAAGTTCAGAGTAATTGCCGTTGTGCAGCTGAGGACCTAAATGGGAATAGTGTCCCTCTGCCTTCAGCCAAATTAGCCATCACTACTGAACTGTTTCTGGAATGCCGGGACCCCAGACGTACCAGAACCTGGTTATTTTCTGCAATTTACCTCAATGCCTGCAGCTTTCTAAGCCTCATTTGGTGTGGGTCATTTTTTTTTTTTCACTTCCATGAGGTCTTAAGGGATGAAGGTTGAGCGCAGTGCTGAGTTTTTGTATTCTCTTCAACCCTACAATTTTAAAGATGAAGATTTGAAGGATTCCCTAAATATTTACCAGTATTCATAATGCTTTCTTATTATCCCATTTTTTTGATCAAATCGAATCTATTTTATCTCATTTTTACATCTTTACTAACACCTTGCTAAAAACATCAGGGCCAATACCATTCATCCATCCATTTATCCATCTTCTGAACTCGCTGAATCACTTTCTGGATCACAAGGTTGCTGGAGCCTATCCCAGCTACTGTTGGGCAAAGGTGGGATATACCTTGAACAGGTTGCCCATGTGTTGCACCTCCATGATCAATTTTCTAACAATTGGCACGTTAATTAAGAGGGACGCCATTCACACGTCACTACCAAATCCGAGTCCCTGACTGGTCAAAGTTCAACCTGGTCTAATTTTTAATTCACATTCACTGAACATGCATTTTGTATGTAGAGTCTGAAAATTATCATGAAAAGTCACGTCTCTGCGCGAAAACACTAGGGTTAAGCCAGAAGTTTGCATGCATGATGACATTGTGGCTGCTTAAATGTGTATTGCGGAGGGCAGTGTGGCCTTCTCGCTGTGGTGTGAGAGTGCCAACCACTGCACCATCGTGCAGTCCAAGTGTGGATCCCATCACTGCTTTATTACCCTTAACACACAAATTTATAGAATAGTGTTACTTTGCTTATTTGGGATAATCAGCGGAAATACAATAGTACTTTCTGGAACCTCAGAAAGTTTCAGTGTTACTTTCAAGCCACGTGCACAATCTCACATGAAACTGACTTATTTACTGTAAGTGTGCACATGCACTCTAGTGTTTAGGGGAAAGAAAGACGCAGGTAAAATGCACTTCACTGGTAGTGCTGTTTAGTTGATTCAATCCACAGCGAGGAATGAATAGCTTGTTAATGAGCAATTATGAGAAAAATGCTACTTAGCATGCCATTATTAAAGTCTTGTTAGACACAAACAGCAACAGTAATCAGTGTGAGGCTCAGTGTGCTTCTTTGTGACTCATACTGCGACCACCACTGTCAGCCTGCAGTTTATTAAAAACCCAAGCTCTTTTGCCTCTTACTCTTTCTGTGTTTTATCTGTCTCTCTTTTAACCTCATACGCACACATGAAAGGTTATAACAGAACTGACTGGACAGATCTAAAGGATTCGGAACATGGTTACGGAATGTACAGATTTGTATTGGCTACAAATCGGCTTCGTTAAACAGGGGACACTAGAATTTTGTTCTGCGTAGAAATCTGTAAAATATGTATGACAGCCTTACTAACAGTGACGCCTAAACTTTTTTTTTTTTTGTGGCGCACTTCTTAGAGGCAATGTTTCGGAAATTATTACATTTGATGATTTTCACATTTTTCCTCAATATGGGAAAAAAATGTTTGAGTGATCTTACAAAATTTCACACACATGCTGCAAGCTTAAGTCTACAACCACAATCAAAGTTTTTATGACCTTTGACCTCGGTAAGAGGTAAAAAAAACCCAAAAAACCTTTAGTACCAGGTACAAATTTAAACTCCTCCTTGGAATTTTGATCTACCGCCCCCATGACTGCCTGATAACCATTGTAAAGCTAAATTTGCTGGAGTTTGGAGCTCTAGAATTTGAACAGTGTTAGTGTGGTGACGTTCCCCAGTTGCCCGCAACTTTTTATCAGAATAATGTGGAAATTTAAATAACACAAATCCCTGGTTCTAGCTGAACAAAACAAAATAACATATGATATAAACATACTTGGAATGTGGGAGTGGCTTTGGAAAAACCGTAGATACCAAGGAAATCAAAACATTAACTTTTGCAGATTCCTCTAAAATTATGTAGACCTGTTTGTCTCCCCCAGAAGACCAAAACATAAAATGGTTGCTATGAAGATTATTCCAAAAGAAAACTCGCCATTTTTAAACAAGAGCACTGACCAAGATGACAAGGACAAGAGACATATTATTCTGTTGATTTTTGTCTACTTCCCCAAACTCACCCATGTAAATTTCACTGCCTTGAGTACCTTCAGTACCTTGATTAATGCTGCCTCTGTAAAGTTCAGAAAGATTGTTGTCTTAGTAAGAAAGTAAAGACTGACAGGCAGGGGGTTGGTTTTTGCTTATTTTAATGTTTGTAAGTGAAATGTACAGGAAGGTTTAAAATGTATTTTATCAATCTCATCATTCACAATATGCATTTAAAATCAATGTTTTCCCTCCCTGTTTTCACACAGAAGAGTATAAATAAGAATACTGATAGGAATACCAGATCAATAAGCATCATCAAAAAAAGCAGTAGTAGCGATAAAATCTTAAAAATACTTATCCCCTGAATTGAGGTTGATTTTTCACAGATTTAAAGGATTTTAAGGATGCATTCAGACTGGACACATTTGGTTCACTTAAAGTGAACAAGACTTCCACCTACAATCGAGACCAAATTTTCTGTCTGAATACATTCAAGTCGACCCTGGTCTGGGACCAGAAACTGCTCTTGTACTCATCTTTCAAGGTGGTCTCAGTTCGTCTCCCACTGGGCTGAGTTTCGGTTCACTCTGAGTTTTCTCAGTCTGAATAGGCTCTGTGCTCAGAGCAAAAAAACTGGACCAAAACAGCCACCGTAGAGGGGATGTAAAGCAGAATAGTGGAGCAAAGACAAGACACAGCAACTCATTGAAATGTGGTATGATAAATGCAAACTCTTTAAAATAACTTTATATGTGATACGCATTTCTTCTCACAATGTTTTCCCAACAATCTATATGTCATAAACACTAATCAGTGTATCTCCATAGTCATCGTCTCCTCAGTAACCGCCTTGCGTCATGCCTCCACTGTACCAAAGCAACAAGTAAAAAGTGATATTGCCGTTCAAAATTGGTCAGCAAAATATAAAGTTTGAATAAGTGAACTATCCTGACAAGGATTGCAAAGCGCAAGACTTCCATTATTCTTTCTCTTGTTCCTTTGCCCCGCCCTCGGAATTCCTAGTCAAGTGGACTTAGTCCAGACCAATGAATTTTTCCAGTCTGAATACACCCTAAGGGGACCTTATGGTCCGAAAACTATCTTAAACTTAACACTGGTACTCCTTTTTTATTCTTGGTCAAATTTGAATTTCATGTCCTTTTTTCCACTTGTTACAGACAGACATCCTGTCATATTAGGTAACTTCCATCCATCTGCTGTTCTTGCTTAGCCCTGTGTAGGGTCACGGGAGTTGCTGAGGCCGACCCAGCTTTTTCCCATCACAGGGCCACACACAGACACTCACCATTACATTGACCGCAAAGGGCCAATTTTCAGACTAGGGGAAAAAAAGTAGAGCCTATGCAAGCACAAGAAGCACATGCAAAGTCTACACAGCCATCTGCGTGAGACAAAAGTGCCTGTCCTAAATCCTATCTTTGTCTGTGTTTGCATCAATTATGTTTAATTTGTAAGGACTTCTCAAGGTCATATTTGGTTATAGAAAAAGTATTTGCAATGTTTGAAAAGTTTCCTGTCGAAATTAGAAAACAGGATGCATTAAATTGTATAGTCTTTAAAAATACCTCAGTCATGGTTTTCTGTAGCCAACAAAAGCCAATAACAACCTTTTTTTAACTGTGATAATGTGATATAAAGGTATTATCATGTATGCGCTGAAGCTTTCGATGAATCGTGTCATTTTCTTCTGTCTGGAAATTAATGGTCTGTTTGTGTTGGGTCGCCTTCATTTCTGTTTACCATCAGTTATTGAGTTTCTTTTCAAAGTCGACATTTTCTTCCTACTGCCTTCAATTCCCACTCCTATTTTTGGTTTTAATTACTTCTCAGATGTTTTTCTGTCTCACATATTTACCAAATCACTGCAAACAGACTTTTCCTGTAAACATATCACAGTTGTTGACAAGTGCTTTTTCTTTTTACTCCTTCGCTTCAAAGCCTTGAAGAAAAGTGCTCAGTTGAGCAAACATTTGTCAAGAAAGTAGGAATAACTTTTTTTTTACCCTAGAATGTGCCATCGTTTTAACTATTTTCCAATGCTCTACCAGTATCTACCACATCTTTGAATTGTTGATGTCAGGTTCTTCTATAAAGCCTGTTGCCAATGGGTTAATTCTTGATTAGAGCTCATCCAGTCGCCTCCTGCGACTTGCTCTGTGGAGTGAGAAATCACTTTCTCAATGAGAATAATTGAGGATGGGCAGGGGGGGTGCCAACTCATTACCCACAAATCACAGGGAGCAGGGGCACCTTAGCTGAATGCCATAATGACTTCAGGGAATAGCCTGGGACAGTCAGCCCGAAGACAAATCAGCAGAGAACAAAGCTGTTAAAAAAAGGAAAAGAAAGCTGCACACTAATCCCAACACTCTTTGGTCCAACTGCAGCTCAATCAGGTTGTTGATGAATCTCTCTTCTCATCCCAGTAGACAAGCATTAAGGGGTTAAAGATTTCCACAGCTACACTATACATTTTCATTAAAAACAAGGTTAATTAAACTTTTTTTTTTAAAACTTTCTCAGAAAAAGAAAATGTTCCCACTCAGATTTTACTTTTTTGTGCCTGATTTGAGGTCTGATGCGTTAATACAAAATGTTAAAATATATTTAAAAATAATAATAATAATAATAATAATAATTAAAAGAAAATCAAACTGGAATGTTTTTTTACGTGAAGTTGTGTTGAAAAAATAATACACTAATAATAATAATACACTATATATATATATATATATATATATATATATATATATATATATATATATATATATATATATATATATATATATATATGCAATATACACATATTTATTTTTACGCATTATAAAGTGATATAATGTCGGACTAAATAATAATGTTTTTTTGTAAATGAGTCAAACTGTCCAAAAAAATGGCAAAAACTAGTTTAAACATAAACCACAACTGTTTAAAGGGACTTGGCAGTGCCATGAATTTTAGGTCTTACTCTCAAACTTGTTTAACCAACGCCAGTAAAGCGCCTAAAGACCTGAAAGTTCTGGTGGGCCTTTCGGTTACAAGACAATCTGAAATATAGGAAGGGCAGAGACCATTAAGAGATTTAAAACGGACCCTAAAACAAACCCTGAAGTTGAGCGGCAGCCATGGAAAAGACCTCAAAACCAGAGTAATGTGAGCTCTCCCTCTGGTCCCTGTTAAGAGTCCTGAACTAATTGACGTTTGTTATTAGCCTGCTGTAACATGAAATAAAAGCAAGACTTTAGGTCTTTGGACTTCTTCAGAGAAATGGTAAGACTCTGGGAATGTTCCTGTAACTGTCTTAGTCAGGTTCTAAACATGCGCTATAAATCCAGATCACGCTTTTGTGCTTGAATAGCTTACCAAGATACAATTGAGAAGAGACAGCCACATAATCATCAACATAGATGTGGGAATGAACGCTGGATCTTCTGATGACATCACCCAGTGGTAGTAGGTACAAATTAAAGAGATGTTGACCTGTGGACACATCCTGTTAGGGGTCGCCATAGTGAATCTGCTTTTACCGATCTGAGAATTTTACAGAGTTCTGACATTGAATGCCAAATTTTGTGTCATGGCTGTGAAGCAAAGCACTTAGACATTTTTGCCAATCAAACCAGATGCATGTCTTATCAAAGGCCATTGAACCACAATGTGGCCCACTTTAAATTGCTTACTAAACTTGGTTTGAGTGTGAAATGTACTCATCACGCTGGTCAAACGAATGAAGTTCTGAGGATCTAATGTACCTGAGTACACCCCATCAGTTTACTTTTTAAAAAACGAAGTCCTTTACTTTTTGAGGGAGACGCTGGAGAAACACTGACTGAGTTGACAATGTTCAGATTGACTACTTTTATTTCTAAGACCTAAAGATCATTCATGATTAATCCTTTCAGCATTGAATTTCACTGTCCCTGCCTCAGAAATAAATCAAATGTTAGGTTTATTTAGTGGACAGCTCTTAAGCTAAATAACAATCCCCTCCTTTTTGCTCTGGATTGTGAGGAATAACTCAATGCATGATTGACAGTGCCCACTTTCCCACAGTGCAAAGCAGCGCCAGCTCATTTCTCTCTGCCTTTCTCACCTTCCCCTTTTTGAAAATATGCCACACACTTCCACTCTGCAGAGTGCCAAATGAGTCCACTCTAACACAATGAGCTCCATTGTCACAATAGACCTTTTGCACATGTTATAGGTCCCATTTGGGTCCAATGCTTTTAAGTTGCTGAAGGAATCTAATAAGGCCCTGGCTGATAGTAAACATCTACATCTCTGGGCCGCAGAGAAACATTAGATGTGACTGTGTAGCCATTTCTGTGGAAGAGGCTCGTTTCATTTGCATCAGCCACAGATCTAAATGGTCACAGATGGATGCAGCAGGGAGAAATGGGTGGATTTGATGCCAGAACCTAAACGATGGAGGAATAGAAAGCCTCTTGAGTGGGAGTGTGAGAGGCTGGTCAGTCCATCTCTTCTATACAGATGCAGAACTATGAGCCAGACAGTTGTGTTTCATATATTCTTATTAAAAAAAAACAGAAAAAAAAAACATTTTCATGATCGTGTATACTGGAACGAACCAGTTGGATGAAAGGCTTCACTGCTCCATGAAGTTTCGTCTGCCCAACACTGCAAAAAATTGTACTTTTGAAGACTGAACTCGGTTCCTCATGGCATAAGGACTGTTTCTGACAGCCATTGTTGAGGGACAAATGATATCACAGCTATTTATTTTAGCTCACCGTTAAAAAGAGGATACAATTTGGAGGGTTATTTTAGTAGATAGAACAACTAATACATTTCCAAGAAGCCCATGTTAGACTAACACTCACACTTGATCGTATTGATTATAAGCTTCCAGCATCTTGTTGCCTGTTGTTTTACGATTCTACGCTGCCTCTCCTGTGGTCATCCTCTTACCTTTGTAACCCACCCTTTTCCCCTTTTCTTTTGTGCCCCCCTGGCATCTCTCTCTCTCTTTTTCCGTCTGGTCCAACAAAAAGGAGGACACAAACAAAATTAATATTAATAAAGTTTAGTTTAAATTACAAAATGACTTTATACCAATATACACCTTGTGTGTCCGATGAATTATAATCCCAGATTGTAGCAGTAAAATCAGTTTTAACACAAGAGCTCTCAGCTCATATCTGTTTGCTCAGCTGTTGGACAGGACAAGTTAAAAAAAAAACAAACGCAACATTTCAAAGAAGTAAATGAATGCCAGAGGTTTTCAGGAAGAAGAGAACTTAAAAAAACAGGAAAACAGCAGATGTTTGACTGTCTGAATGACTTCAGAATAACCCATTGCACGTTAATGGGGTCATTTTAGCTAAACTGCACATGGAATAGACCATTTTTGCCCCTCCTCTTTAGATTTTAAGCTCACTTGCTATGGGGGTGTCTTTGCAGAAAAGCCCGCCCCCCCCGCAGAGCTTCATCAAAGAATTCTTAGACATTTGTTCATTCCTGACTTCAACTTAAGAGCGCGCTGACAGTGTTTTGCATTTGTGAAAAGTTGTAGCATACAAATAAGAGCTGTTTGCTTGCTTCTGTTCATGCACATCAGGTTTGTGGCTCCTGCTGCTGTATGTGCCTGAATTCTAAGCATCTGCTTTGAAGTGTAGACTCGGTGTGCCAAGTGTGTGCAATGCAGGAGTGTGTGTACATAGGGAGGGTGTTTCCAGATGCCAGAAAAATAACGGTGTCTTTTCTGTAATCTTTCCTTTTTGTCAGTGTAGTGATGCTTTTATCGCATCAGTGATTAGATTACATTTACAAAGTAAATTATCAGCTGCAGCTTTGATTTGTTTTTTCTGCTCTACAATGTTTTGTCTTTGCATGTCCACCTCTCCCTATTTCTTTTTTCCACTAAAGCGCTCTCCTGTGGCGCACCCACACCCCACTCATCTTCCCTGCGCCTCCTTGATTGCTGTGACTGTGCCGATGTCTATAGGGACCTCTCTTCATTACTGGCCCTCCACAGGCCACGCCGTCTCCAGGCAGCCCCTCTTTATTTAGCCCCAGTTGAGAGCAGCGACTCCGCCAAATGGCTTTTCTGTCTCCTCCTTATCCAGGAATTCCAGCTTCCAATTAAAACTAAATTGAAAGTGCCCCCACCTTTCTCCTGCCCCTCCATCTCGGCCGACAGCGCTCCCATGATGCCACAGATGAGGCCCCCTCTTGGAGTCTGCCCTACCTGCTCAAACAAGGCAGCAAGCAATGACTGATGGGTAGAGCAGACCGTTCACACGGTGTAATAACGTGCTCCAGTGTGTACCGGAGCTTTTTTCCCCACTAAATTATTCATGGTTCAACATAATTCACTCCAATTCCCCTTTATTTATAGTTTTCTCTCCTCATGTTGAGTGTATTAAGGCTTTTAGGTCATAGAGTGTTGTAAAAATCAAACAGAAAATGGAGGATACTCTTCCCCCATCCCTTTTCCAGTGCTGCAATTACTACTCCCTGAAACAACATTTGCATTGCAGTAACTGTTATAAGAAGTGGTTCAAATGGAAATTTGGCAATTCAGGAAGTGCAGTTTTGTTGGCAGCCGCTGCGCAGCTCAATAAGTCAGCGTGATTCTGACTCTCCTAATTGCAGGAGCGGCTACTAAAAATAATTAAAAAGAAGAAATTGTATTTGATTACGACTTAGATCTGATCCACAGGAGCCTTCACAGAAATTCAAACAGCCGCTATTATTTCAACGGGGGTAACACTCACTCGCTGACCTTCACAGTTTGAAAGATGGATTAAATGTTCGGAGCATTGGAAAGCAGACTGTCCTCCCACTTAATAAGCTCAAAATGATGATTAATCTGTGAAAAGCACAGCGGAGCTGCTTTTTAATGCATGGGTAAATACCCTGGATTCAGCTGGGACCCTCCGTTCAGCGGGGGGCCGCACTCCTGGCGCCTCTGATAGGTTGCTCAGAACCACCTCCTGTCACCTTAACCAGAAATGAGGAATACTCATGCTCTGTTAGGTTTTTTATTTATTAATTTAAAATGGAGACATTTGCCACTATCTACAAAAGCCTTTCTCCCGGAGCTCGGATTTAAGACGTGTCCTGGACAGCCACCGGTAACGATAACTGCATTTAAAGCTATCTATCGGTTTTGAACCTCCGGCTCTGCGGCCTGCTCCTGTTTCAGTTGTTATTGATGAGGTTTGGAAAAGGTCTCGAGCTGCTCTGTCTGCTTTGTGCCTCAGTTATTGACCTAGTGATTGATTTAGGCCCTCATAATTAGCAGGCCTAATTTAATCAAAGTGCAATTTAACAATACAGTCTGCAACGGCAAAGAGAACTGTGTCATTGATAGATCAGCTGAGGCTTGATAGAAAACAGGCACTAGCAGATGATGTATTCTGCTCAACGGGGAGCCCAGACACAGAGAGGAAGAGGCAGATAAAAGTCAAGAGACAAGACGAAAAAATAAGCAATGTTGACTTATTTCTTTGGATGTCACTCTTCAAGTAGAGCTGTCTGCATTTTACTACTGAACTGCTACTAAAAATGGTGATATGTACAAATGCACAGTATGATCTCATTTCTTGAACAGCATTAGAAAGTCAACTTTTACTGCAAGTTTTTTGTCATAGCACATACTTTTAATGAAATGCTTTCATTTCACCCTGAAGCAAGCAGGGACAGATTTCAAGACTGGGGATTAATGCTACAGGCACACTGGGCATGTGATGCGCATTCAACATTGCATGTTTAGCATGGCGGTGTTCTCACTGCACTGTTGCAAACTGATACTAGTGCATGTACCAACGGTTGGAAGAAGGTTGGTGCAATATGTTGATGCGGTGCAAATCTCGTGATCCAGGCTTTTTCTTTCACAGCTTTATTGCGATACATGAAAGACTTGGTGTCATCATTCTACCCGGGTACAAATGGCAAATTCATGTCTCTTTTATAAGTGATTTTCAAACTGTTGGCACTTCTGGGAATTGACAAGGACGTTACCCATTCGTCACGAAGAGTTACCCATTCGTCAGAGTCCTTGATTGGTCAAAGATCAACTTGCGAATTTGAAAGCCCACAATGTGCAAATATATGTGTTTACATTGACTTTTCATTGAGTTCACCTTTCTTAGCGCCATGTGATAAAACAGAACCGATGCCGCCGGTGTGGCAGGTTCTTCAAGTGTCCATGTTAAGTCAATGTAAAGACGCCATCTGAGGTCTTGTGGGATCAGGCGAGCCACGTCAACCAATCAGAGAATTCGGCTTTGGGCACACGTGACATTTCAGTGACAAGATCAAAGCGTAGAATAAAAGACTCAATATGGACGCTCGATGCAAGGATTTTTGTCCTGAACTTCCATCCATTCTCTTAACCCTCTGGGACTGTGGGGTTGCCAGAGACTGTCCCGGTTATTGTTGAGCGAAGGCAAAATACATCTTGAACAGGTCACCAGCCTGCCACAGAGCCCATGGAGAGCAGAGCTCTGCTAGTATCTGGGAAGCGAAGTTCGCTGTGCTGGCCTGCGGGTGGTTGGATGTCTGGCAGACGGAGAGCTAACGCGGGTGGTGTCGTAGCGGGGGTGATTGCTCCAGATCCGTGGGCTTATGATGTTGTTCCTATTTTCATTGAGACAATATTAAAAGAAATCCCCCAGTTTTATTTTTATTTTTCCTGTCTCAGGTAAATGCTCAAACTGGGTCACAGGCAGACAGAAGTATCATTTAAAACGACTGTCAGGCTCTGCTGCAGAAGTGAAGTACATCGCACTGAGAGAGACCCTGAAAGATCTGCTGAACCCAGACACGGCGACATGCTTGGGGACACCTCTGCAGAGCTCTCCAACACATATAAACACAAGTTACTGGCTCAACATCATTCATGTTTTCCATGATGTGGTCTGCAAACGAAGTTTGTCTGCAGTTGCTCTGCGGCCGGAGCGTTAAGGCGTCAAGCAGGATATTCAACGCGCGTCAAAATCGAGGTGGCAGATGCAAATTTGACGCCTTGCCGCATCCGGTGTTAATGCACCAAAAGAATCATGACCTAAACGTGTTTAAACTCAAACTATCGTCTTCTTCAGTATTTGCCCTGGTTCACCATATGGAACTATCATTTGATTAAAGGAAGCAGAGTGTCTACCCTACTAAACTCAAAGGTATTAAAGATTATTTAAGGAACTAAAAAATGCAAAATAGGCCAAAAAAAAAATCCATTGAGAATATTATGAAGTAAAGAGATAAAAGTCCTACAGGTATTCTTTTCCCACCTTCTTTTGACTTTCTGCTCTGCAATGGATGAGCAAACCATCTAGGACAGTGGTCCCCAACCACGGCTGTACACTGGTACCGGTCCAAGGATCAATTGGTACCGGGCCACAGAGGAAATAGTTTATTGTACTCGTTTTTTTCTTTTGAGTCTTGACAATCTTTTATTTTGAAAAAAAGCCCCCAAAAAACCCCAGATTCTTTCAGCTACCCTCGATCCCTTGAGCTGTAAGTTCGTTCAGGGGAGCAAAATGACTACATTTGAACAATCTTTTTCTCTTGGTAACATTTTGGTCACTAAAAGTAGTGTGGCTGAATCAAACTTGGTGATTCAACAATGGGTCAGATCCCAGACTGTCATGGTGTTGACAGACGAGACATCTGTAAACTGTAAACTGACTTTGACTATCCAGGTTTTCCAACAGCAATACCCAGAAGCATTTTTAATGGCATTGATGCCTAATCCGGTGACAACAAATAGTTAACAATGGAGGAGGACTGGATTTTTGAGTGCAAGAGTTCCATCCAATTTAACCTCAATTAAAATGTTTGGGCTTCATTTGGCTGTAATGACAGTTTTCCCTCTAAATGGATGGAGGGGCAAATTGTGCGTGTACAGTTCACAAAGCTTTGACCTGGTCACCATCATTTTGCATGTTGGTAAAAGCAGACTAGAAACCCGCTGTTCAAATTCAGGTGAAAATGTTTGTGCCCAACATCATAAAGTCTCCTCTAACTGCTGATTGAAAATGGTACAGCTTTGGCTCTGGTTAAATTGGGAAAGCATTAGTAATTGTACTTTTAGGTTAAATGACCTGTAATAGGACCATTAGGAGTTATTACCAGCAGCTGTCTTTGTATGTCAGTGCCATTGTGTAGCGTGGCAGCACTGTGAAGCCTCATCCTGTCTTGTATTTTGTACAGTGTTTTGCTGAACTGCAATAGCTGGTGGTAATGAGGGTACAATTAAGGGTTCTTAACCTTTTAAAAGGTACAGGAAATGTCTCCAACTTGGCTGTTTTTATATTAGTTAGCAGCCAATTCTTCTCACATGTTACTATTATTTGTATTGTTTTTGTAAGGGCCATATGCCACCCTGCTCTATTAATGTTTCCAGATTTGCCTCAAATTGGGATCAAGGGCCAGCCTCTTTAGTGATTTTCTTCTTTTTTTTTGGTTCTCTTATGAAAGCACAGTGCTAACACGTTGCAGTCATTGGTTTCTCTTGTTTTGGACATAACTCATTGTAAAAGAGCGTGAGAAACTACAATGGGGACCTGCTCAGCACATGAAGCTGTCACACAGATGTGGACCTCAGCCACAAAGGAAAAGCAGTTACCGCAAACACACCACAGGTCCATCCTTCCAGCAAGTCCTTGTTAAGCCCTTGACGCCAAATGTGCTCACAGAAGGGGTGCTGGGTGAGCATTCACCCCCTTAGCCTAACAGCTACATGCTGTACGTGGCCTTGGGTAACGGCGTGACACGTGTGCACATGCACACCCACAGTTACAGTGGGGCTTCTTAAAAATGACTGTTGATGGGGCTTGACAGCTCCTCAAACAGGCTCCCTTTGCCCCTGCCTTTGAACAGTGTGCGTTCCTAGAGTTCCCCCTCCTGACCAAGCAGATGCTCCTTCCCTTTCTCCTGCTCCTCTTTTTTCCCCTTTGGCCCTCTCCCCTGTCTCGAACCTGCCAGTGCATTTGAAGCTAACAAGGCTCTGCACTTTGCAGCTTTCTGTCTCCTCCACAATAATCTAATGCTGCAGCTGTCTGCTTGCCAAGCCCATAACTGTTGATATGGCTTCCTGTTTTTTATATTGTCAAAAGACGCTGTTGGAATTTTTTACCCCCTGCTCAGGGCTTTGACCGGCACTGCATGGTAGGAAGAGATAGGGCTATAGGATGGAGGGATGAATGTAGCCCAAGGGCAAAAAAAGAGAGCAAGTCAGGAGCGTGAACCTCGGAGGAGCTGAAAAGCCCTGTTGCATTCCCACTCCGCTGGTTACCAAGAGATCAACAGGGTGCTAAAAGCACTCGGAGGAGGAGGAAATGGATGGTTTGGAGAGGAATTCAGAGTGATGGAGAGATCAAGAAAAGAGGAAATGAACCTGCAATAGGACATGGATGTATCTTCCCTATTCTACCACTTATAGCTCAAATTTGCCATCGACCCAAGAAGAGACCCAAAATTGTAGCAAATAAAAAAAGGGAACAGGCTTGCTAAAACTCAAAGAGACTCTTGTTCAGTAATAAAAAGACTCTGAAACCACTCTGCTGAGAGGTCAGCAGCCTTGTTTACACCTGAATACATGGATTTCTTATCACTAGTTTGTTATCCATTGCTTAGAACATCTCTTCCAAAAAGTGTTTTTAACAAAATGTGTTTTGGCACAAAAATTGCATCTGAATCATGATTAGAGTGTGATCAATCTGTATGAATGGTAAAATGATAAACGGTAAATGGTGTTCACACGCTGCCAAATACTGGTGCCAACCTATAACCACCAGGACTATTGCTTGGTTCAGTGTTTTGCCCCAAAAACACTTTGACCCAACACAGAGCCTGTGATCCTATAATGAGGGGTCAACCTCTCTACCTCTGCACCGTGGTCGCCTCTATGAATTTTATAACAAGAGATGTATAACACAAATGTGACTCATATGAAATTATTGTTCTGCGTTCTACATAGTTCACGTCTATATACTGTGGAAGGAAATGAAATCTTACTGGATATGGAGGAAGAATATCGACAGAAAATGTACATCTGTCATTTCAAGAAACAATTCAAGGATGAACTTGTGGTATTAGTTTGATGCAGCTGCTTCTCTAGTTTTTGTGAGCAGAACAAGACTTGTATCCCTATTGCTCCTTACACTGCTTATTGCTCTTTACATCGGTCCGTCTGCCGTTCGTCTTCGTTGTGTGGCGTCTTTGTTGTGTGGCGTCTTTGTTGTGTTGATGCAAAAAATGGACTGTTCATTAATGAATCAGAATGTTTACATCGCATCTGTCTTGTGTGCGTCATACCTCCGTCCCACTCTAACGTAAAGCAAGTTTGGCGCAGGAGTTCTATTTTCCTTTAGTCAATGCGAAGATTGGGCGGCAAAAACTTGGAGAAACAGTTTCCAGGTCCAGGTTTCAAAATAAAAATGTACAAAATAATATTTGAAAAAATTTTATTTTATAGTTAAGGTGGCGTGCACACCGGTAACACAGATATTTAACGTTCATTAACACAGCAGATAACACTGGCGTCCATTTTCACATTGATGACAAAAGTTTACTTTTGGAAATACAAAAACATAACGTAACGTAACGTAACGTAACGTAACGTATATGACACAAAATGCATTTTACAATGATTACATGAAGAAGGAGAAGACATAGGGACTACGAGCAAAGGGAGCAGAACAAACTACTCGACACAGGGGTGGCAGGACAAACCACACATCTGGAAGCAACAGGGGAGGGTGGACAGACCGTATACACAGCAGGGACACTGTAAACCAACGAACGGTCATGAGAGACACCCCAACGCAAGGGAGTCCCATTGTTTACAATGGTATGGGAATGACGCTGACCCACCATTAGTATCTTTTTTTATTTAAATTTTAACCTGAAATAGAAAGAATAATAATTAAAAAGGAATGATGGCAAGTATTTGTGACACACCTTGACACAATTCCTTGGATTTATAGCTTAATTCACTTGTTTTTAGTTCTGTATTTATTTATTTATTTTTACACATTTTTTCATTGTTTTCGCTTTGTCTTTGTTTTGTTTTTTTGAGTTTACACATTTCAATTTTGTACACTTTAGATGTTTGTCTTAAAACATAAAAAAATTGTAATCTAAATTTTTGTGAGGTTTTTTTGCACTGAAAAAATACATTTATTACACCTGGTAAGACCTTCTTTGTTGAGTTTCAAGTGTATTATGGAATTATTATGTAATATAATGGAAAAATATTAAAAAAAATAAACTGTGGTAGTAAAAAGAAGCAAAAACTGTTAAAATTGTATTTTTAAATTTAACATGATTAAATATAGTCCTTAGACTAAGGACTAATGTTTCATGGTTAGATGATCAAGTGCCTTTTTTTTATCTTAACCACCCACTATAATTACTTGTTCCAGATGTCTTTTTTAGAAAAGACTTCTAGTGCATCCAGATACTGCAGAGAAACTCACTGTTAACACAGATAAATAAACGCGGCACCAGTGAGAGCTGTGATGTGTTATTTGCTTTAGCTAAATATTATGTCAGCAAGACTCAGCTAAAAGCTGCAACACATTAACAGTTTTTTTTTTTTTTTTTTTTTTACAAATAAACATTGCAAATTTAGCTCCTCCACAGATGGCAAACTTCAAAATCTATTATGCATTAGCTTGAATCACTGTATCCATGGTTTTTCTTTTTTTAATAAGCTTCGATTCCTTATTAAAAAGGAAATTTCACAATAGTTTAAGGTCCATTTTTGTTTTAATTGTTTCTATTTCTTTTTTTTGGTCACAATTTTCCTCATCTTTTGATGTTTTTATTCCATTTTGCTTTTCGTTACTATGTTTTTATGTTTTATTTTAGGAAGGTTTTTCCACTGTTTTACTGCACTCTTATTCATTTAATTCTATGTGATTGTTTCATCATTTTAACTCTGGAAAAGTAAACCATCCCCCTTCCTGCAACTCAGAAAGTCCGTGTGTTTTAAAAACTGGAAGAGTCTCAGAATGATCTCATGAACCCGGACATGGAGACGGGATTACAGTTGCGTTTGTAAATCTCTTCAAAAGTAATGAACCTGATATCTTAACGTCATCTGTGTCTCTCATGCAATGTGAGTGAGATATACAGGCAACGCTTCCATGTAATGAGACTAGAAACATTTTTATGAACCCTTTTTTGAACAAGCTTGACGCGCGAAGCGAGACATTCGACGCTAATTACATTAGGTGTGAATGAAGCGTTGGCTTGGCAGAGTTCTTCAGAAGCATTGCACTTTTCTTTTCCTTAAAGTCCGATCTACATATGATTTTCTTTTCTTTATTATGCAAATTTTTGCTGCTACTACCACTTATACTCCAGAGTAATTTATAGTCCAAAAAATTTGGTTGTTGGAACCCACTGGACCTTTGTAATAAATTGTTAGTGAGTTGGTGTTGCCTGCTGTTAATCACGTGTTACCAATGGCAGAGATGAAACATTTGATTGTGTGTGTGTGTGTGTGGGGGGGGTGGGGGGTGTGTGTGGGGGTGGGGGGGTGGACTTTGTAAGGGTGGCAAATGAGAACATGTGAAAGGCCATTACAAATGAAATATCAGAAATAAGCATACATAAATAATACATAAAATACAAAATTTGAGGGCCTGAAGATTTCATTTGAAAACATGTTTTTCCAGTGAGTAGTGATAATCTTTGTCAATAATTATGCTTATATTGAACCAAAAATGGTGTGTAGCTGTGAGTGTGTGTGTGTGGGGTGTTGGCAGCTTCTCCGGTTTTCCCCATCCGCTCCATCCCTGCAGTCTTCTCCATTTCTTTCCTCAATATTCAGTATACCTTTCTTCAGTCGCGTTTTTCTTTTCCTTTTTGCTCGAGTATCAGTTAACCTTGTCTTAGTTATTCAGTCTTCATGC
The DNA here is from genome assembly GCA_014656515.1 of Oryzias celebensis. Taxonomy (NCBI): domain Eukaryota; kingdom Metazoa; phylum Chordata; class Actinopteri; order Beloniformes; family Adrianichthyidae; genus Oryzias; species Oryzias celebensis. Next base: position 41,213,699 of record BNCR01000012.1, read on the forward strand.
AGTATTTATCAGTCTGTACTCATTTCATCCCCCCATCTCAGTCCGCCCCCTTCTTTAGGTATGGATTTACCACAGGTGGCCCAGTCCCCTGTGCCGGGGGCATAGAGGTGTGTGTTAAAGAAGCCGAGTTCGGCCTCCCACTCTTGAGCTTTCTTCATAAGAAAGCTTTGTGAATAAGAGGCCCCCCCGAAGACACCCGCCACCTCAACTGACATGTAATTAAAAGCAGGGCGTCAGCGGTCGACTTCTTACAGAATGCTTGGAGAACAGGCAGGTGGAGTGAGGTCTTTTTAAGGGAGACTGCCGATGAAAATTTCATCATTCCACCCCTTTTACCCCCAGACTGTAATAAATAAATTGGAGACAGCGGCATCAACCAGCGTCGCCAAAGACATCCCAGCCTTTGAAAGGGGTTGAATACATTTCCATAAAGAAACTGTAGAGTCCCCCACCTTCACCTTCACCCACCTGCACCTTATTTGGGGGGGTGGGGGGTTGACATTTTAGTCAAAAAGACAGGAAAAAAGAAAAGGTGAGGGGTGAGGGCAGGGAAATAGCAGAGGCTAACAAAGCGTTTCAGCACACCATCCCAAGGTGGCAATGTGCAGCGTGAATGCTGACAAGTTCTCACACACACACACACACACACACACACACACACACACACACACACACACACACACATGCGGTTACTAACAGGACTTGGAAGCAGAAAGTAAAGTTAACTGGAGGAACTTTGATGCTCAAGAGCTTCACGAAAGCTTTAAAAGATGATTAAAAGAAGATGAACCCGGCCCGCCTATGTTAAATGTAGGATGTCAGGCGCCCCACATGCTTTATACCATGCATTAAAGACAGCACGAAGCCATTCCCTCATACCAGCACCCAGTTAAGTAATCAGAGCTCTGCTGCCTAATAGACCTGAAGGAAAACGACTGTCTTTTTTTTTTACTTCCAAGTCGGAGCCTTTTTCTTCAAAGGCATCTGCTCCACACCCCTTATGTGATTTTTTTTGTGATAATTTTAAACTACTTTCTTTTCATCTGCTTCTGATTCACACCAATTTGAATGGAGAAATACTCAGAAAAGCGTTAAGATTAATATTTTTGATAAATGTTCTCCATCATCAGAAAATGTTTAAAACACCATCTATATATATATAAATTGTTTTCTGCCCTGTAGTTCACTATCGTTCCACTAGAGACAGTAGAAGGCAGGAAAAGTTTAGCTAATTTTTTAAACTTTATGGTGAGAAAACTGCAAATATTGTTATTCATTTTTAAGATGACTACTTTCTGTTTACTGTCAAATAAGGTGCTTTTTTTTCCTGAACACTCACCCCAATATTTAAGCTAACATTGTCTTTTGCAAAAATGTAACAAATCACCCAATATATCTATCATAAGCAATGCAATGTACATCTCAAAAGAAAGTGAAAATGCAACCTTGAAAATATCTTAATTCCAAAAATGGTATGTCATTTTTTTATGAAGTGTACATTTAGTGGAAGTTTTTATAATTGTTTTTATTTTTGTCTCCAGGAAGAGGAGGCAGAGGAGCAAAGCACGCAGGAGCAACGGATTGAGCGTATAGAGCCCGTCGGGAGGGCTGACTCCTCCCTGGATCATTCACCTCTGCCAACTGTTGAGTGAGTGAGCCTCCAAATCTGCACATTGATGTTCAACTATAACTTTTTTATTCTTTGTGCCTATAAAGACACGTAAAAACGATCACACGCTGAGGCCAAAGTGCTCCTCCAGGGAGCAACATTACACACATGTGCGGGGACGTTTGGCCCGTTCATTTGTCTTTACGTCTATCTGCGCAAATGACCCCCCCCCGTACACTTTTTTTCAATTAATTTGCTTTCTTAATGCAGCCTGATCTTAATCACTTAATTGGAATCTCAATTTAATCGACCCGGAGGTCCACTGGCCGTACTTTGTGATGGATGACTTTATAAGCGCAACACGATGCAGTCCTCCCACCCCCTTCGTCCTTATCAGCGTCCTGTCATGTTTGACTGTAATGTGTTTTTTTCTCATATTTGCTCCCCCCTTTATATAATTTTTTTTTCAAATTCCTGCATGTCTCCCCCTCACTTTCCTGTCTTCTTCCTACTGTCGTGATCCATCATTGTCCTGCAGGAGCATGCTCAAGCCGGTCGAAGTGTCCAACGATGGGGGCCCCCTGGGGATCCACGTGGTTCCTTTCAGTTCACAGGATGTCAGGTAAAATGAAGACAGCCCAGAAGCTGCTTACTGTACAAGACATTGCTTGTATGTGAATCCTTAAAAATACTTTTGACCAATAAGGAGTGCCACTGACAGAGTTCAAGAAATGGAATGCACTCCAGTTTATGGTTGTTCTTGAAATAGTTAAGGACGGAGCAAGTGGCCAAATGTAATCTAACTAAAAGCCCGCGTAAAGTACAGATCCCTGCTGTACGCCTCGGGGACTGGCAGCCCTCCAAAGGGGGAATGTGGCGACTCAGCTCTGAGAAAGCATGGAGAGGATGAGGTGAAAAGGCAGAAAGAGAAGATGAGATGGGACAGCTTATGACGGAGCGCCACCAAAGATGTCATTGAGGGGGGGCTCGCCAGCACACTGGCATCCTATTTGTATTTTAAAGTGTTGAGGCGCTATTTTTAGCTGTAATACATAAGTGGGATGTGATGAGAAAATGCTCCACGCGGGAACGCTCTTTTAGCATACGGTGTTCACACAGGATTGTCACGACCTAATACTAGTGCATGTAGTGTACCTATAGTTGGAAAAGGCTTGGTGTGAAATGTCAAAGCCGTACATATCTTACGAATCTTGCTCCAGACTTTTTCTTTCTCAGCTCTATTCCGATATTTGAAAAACTTAGTATCATAATTGTGACCAGGCAAAAATCACAATTATCAATTTCTCAGGGAGTTGGCATTTTTGTGTTTTGAAAAGGGCGCTACCAAATCCGAGTCTCTTATTAGTCAAATTCAATTGGTTTAATTTTTAACACGCGTTCAATGGCCGTGGATATTGCACATAGAGCCCAGCTGATTTAAAAACTTGTGACGCGTAGCGAGAGAGTTTTGAACGCAGAAGCCTGAGGTGTACATATGAGTGTGTTTACAAAGACTTTTCATTAACATGTTCACTTGAACGTGTGTTTTTGAGCCCGGTGTGAATGAAGCACTAATTCTCTCCAAATCAGTGACACTTTATGCCTATGTCACCCATTTATTTTTGTCCGCTGCGTAGTTGGTTAAGACAGTTATAAGAAATCAGTTATGAGATAAAAATTCCAAAAATGCTCCATGACTCCAACGGCAAATTTGATGGGAAAACTCTTGAAAGTTCTATTTACAAAGGTTTTCTTTACTCAGTGTGTTTCAACTTTACAGTGGGAAAGAGGAGCTCAAATGATTTTTGGTGTACACACCAATCTGATGGTTTTTTCTTTCAAACAATATTTATTTCAAAATGCAGAAATATATGTCATTAAAGTGCATCTTATCTAATTTATAATTTATTTCCTTAATTGACATTTTGAGGAATAAAACAGCCCTCTTATGGCAAATCTAATAAACTCAAAATCACAAAAGATGTGCAATATTTGCTTATGCCTCAGTCACAACACAAGGGGACCCAAGTCTGGGTCTACCTGTGCCGGTCCGCAGCCCAGATAAAGTATAGTGTTGTGTCAGGAAGGACATCGACGGAAAACTCAGTGATTTGCTGTAGCGACCCCTGACAGAATGAGCAGAAGATGAACAACAGTCCTTATGGGTAGATACAGGCTGTTTCTGGCAAAAAAGGATTCAACCTCTACAGGACACGCCACTGGCCGCAGGACATAGCAAGATCGTAGACCACTTGATGAACCTGTAGAGAGAAAATGTTCAAGCATACTATTTTGTATGGCCATGCTGCAGGCGACAGAACAAAGCAAACACTTAAACAACACGCAAGTGTAAGTAGGGATGAATTAGGTGAGATGCAGGAGTGTGGTGCATAAATTTCATTGGTTTGACCATCTCTAAATCCTACAAATTTCACAAGGAGCTCTTTTACAGCTGTCGCTGCATACTCTTTGCGTGCAGCCTGTTAAAAATAAGGAAATTAGACAAGCAGAACGTAGTTTGTATAGGCATCCTACAGGCATTTATATATTAACTAAGCATCTGTGCGTGTGGCATTTGAACAAGGTCAACAAGGGTCCAGTACTTACCTTACCGATGACAAAAGTGTTGTGTAAGGGCCCAATACCACAGCATCACCAGCATGTCATAAGTACATAGAACTTACATTGTCTTACATTGACCGTTTTCATGACGTTCCTTACGTTATCTGAGCCTTAAGATGCTCCTTTCTACAACCCTCCACAAGCCCAGATAACCCAAAGAACCTGCAGCACCTATAGGGCTCAACCCCTATAGGGGAACATGTGACTAAGGCTTTCAACAAATAGGACGCTTGTGGGACAGGTGGAGAAAACAACTGTTCTTCATCTATTTTTTGTGCAATTTCAATGTCTTTATGAGCTGGTGGGTTTCACACTTGAGCATATAGTTTAAAGCACACCTTATTCAAATTATGTTACTTTTTTGGCATTCTTCATCATAATGAACCTCATAACTACACCATTATAGTATCTATCTATGTTGTAAAAAATGTTTTTGCATCTAATCTTATAAAGATTGTTAAAAAGATGTAATAGCTCCATAAGTTGGAAGTCACATCTGCTTTCTCCAAATAACAAATGTGGAGTATCGATAATTTTTTGGTTTAAATTTTTTTTAATGCTATATTTAAAGCAAATTTCATATGCACCCAAACACAAATATTTGCAAAAGACAAAAAAAAAATGCTTAACCCTGTTCTTTTTTATGATTTCCTGTAATTCTGAAAAATCAGTTAATACACAGCATATTTTTTTAAATTGGTATAAGGACTGCCAGTTCAAAATTTCTCATATTATCAGACCCTGTCCTGCACATTATAAACAATACCTAAGAAAAAACAAATCAGACACCATAGTATGGGACATGAGTAATGCTGCATTTCCAGTAAGTTTCCTCTCCATCAACTTTGGTCAGTGCTAATAGCTATCAGAGCCTTCAATTAAATCCAGCCATGATAAGACTTAGTGTCTGCTCAGTGGGTTGATGTTAATGGCCTGATGCGGCTCTTTCCTGTGTGCTATTGGCTGGGAGGAGAGACATTAGGCTTGCTGGGCTGTCATTAGTGTCTAGACCAGGGCCAGAGGGGTCAGGAAGAGAAAAAAGAAAACAAAAATAAAACAATGCAACAAACAAGAACCTAAAGGTGCTTGTGATGTGCACTGACAAGAGAAAGCTTATAGACTGACGCTCCAAGCAGATACAGTGATCCTCTCCTAAAGATGAGCTTAAATCTAAAGAAATTTGGGACCAATTACTCTTTCCTCACATACGTTGCTGCCATTCAGCCTTAAAACTACACATTTACATCATTCTCTGCAACGTGCGTTCAAGCAACCATTTTCAATGAAAAATCTACGTAAATGTGTAAATGCACATTTTGGGCTACTGTGTTCAAAACTCTTGCATGTATGCATCGCTACACAAGTTTCTAAGATCGTTTTGGGGTTTTACATACAAAAGGCGCGCCCAATCAACCTGTGTGGCGTGTTACACTAGGTTGAATTTTGACCAGTCATGGACTCAGATTTTGGTTGTCATGAAAGAATTCAACCTTTTGAAAATTGGTCATGAAGTAGAAATTAATAATTGCAGTTTGTTCCAGGCCAAACTAATGTGACACAGAGTCTTTCATATCTCAGAATAGACAAGAGCTATGCAAGAACAGCTCTTGAGGTTTGCATTGCTTCGACATTTCGCGCCAAGCCTGTTCCAACTGTAGGTGGAGACTATGTGCTGGTAAACTGTAGAGGAAGTAGAAGTAGTAATAGAAGGAGCCACTCTCTGCTTGTTCAGTGTGGATACCTTGGGCACATTTAGGATTGGTTTAGCACGTTCAAGGACATGCATCACTGGTTTGAATGTAGCATTAAGTCCAACTCCGATTATCGTTTCATCTATCTCAAAAGTTTTTAGCCAACAAGAAAAATCCTGTGTCGTTTTCTAGGACATAGTTTCTGCAGAGCGGCAGTGGTTCATTAGAAATTTGCCTCCAAGTTGTGGGCGACACCGTTGGTGTGGAGCCACCCCGCGCCACATTCCCCTTAATGTTGCTGAGAGCTCTCTGTTTATACACTTTCTGTCTATCGTACTGCCCCTCACAACCCCAAACCTAACATTAGCGGTGCAACAAAAAAATGGTCAGGAATTTTGGCGTACATGGATCTAGGTGTCTACAAGTGGATACATCAGAGTCATCAGAGGGAGTTTGTGACCCGCCCACTGTATTTTCTGTCAGAAATACACTTTTTTTTAAACTGCATTTTTTTGTCTTTTCTTGATTCACAGTAATTTGAATAAAGAAATACTCAGAGATGTAATTTTGAGCTTAATTTTCTTTATTTGTATATGCCGTCCATCATCAGAAAAAATGCCACGAGAACATGTTAAAACACCAAAATGAACTATTTTCATCAGAGTGGGTCTTTAAAGAGCTCCCTGCACACACAAACACTCTTCCAGCTTAATGAACGAATGGCTAGTTTCAATTGTTAGCAAACTCCGGCTGTAATTGCCTTGCATAAATGGATTCTGATTGGAATTATTATTTGATTAAAGTCAGTGGAGGAGAGCAGGTGGCCTCCTTCAAATCAGCTGCTCTGAGCTGCAGCCACAAGGTGGAGTAAAACTGCAGACTAGGACGAGGATGCTGATTCTCATTGACGGGGCAAACGTGGGACATAGAGAAACTCTTCTACAAAGTCCTGGTGCTTAAAGAGACTTCTGTGAAGATGTCCTTTAGGGTCCCACACGTCTCTGACTACATTGTCGGTAGAGAACAGAGCATGTTGTACTTTAAAGTTGCTATATTGCTCTTGAAATCTTAACAAGATCTCTTTCCCCTCTTCTCTTTGCTTCTGCTGTGGACACTTATCAGGGTTAAGGCTGTAATATTCATCTTCCTTGTTTTCAACCCCTTTATTCAGAGATAAACAATCATGTCAACCAGCGGTGTTTCTGCAATTACTCTCAGCTCAGCAGCCTTAAGCCGGCCCGCTAATGCAGGCTCAGACACAGAGGAGAGCTCCTTTGTGATATTTAATTTCAGCCCGGTGCTTTGCCATTCACCCCCGTCGAGGAACCGAGATGAGTCTGTGGCGTGAGCGTGGACGCCCACATCATGCCGCCAATTACAGCAATGTTCTGAGAATGGCTGTGTTTGCGTCAAGTGCTAAAGAGCTCCACAAATCTGATCTTGGTGTTGGTGGTAAACAAGAGTACACTGCATGGGACTGGTCCTTGCACCCGGGTAACTGTAAAGCTTTATACACGCTGGACATTATGACGTGCGTTTAAAAATGTGCTAAAAAACTCATTCTTGAACTCTTATTTTGTCCACGGTGTTCACACTGTACAAGCAGGGAGGGGCTTTTTCTTCTTATTATTCTTCTGCTATTGTTTGCTAGCTCATGTCCACCACCTAGAGTTGGCAGCAGTTTGGTGCAAATATATTAGCGGTACAAGTATCACAGATCTTGCTCCAGGTTTTTTTCTTTCACGGCTTTAGTCCGATATATAAAAGACTTGGATCAAATTGAAATTGCTTCCCTACACCTTTTGCTTCTCGTTATTGCTTCAATTGTAGGGGCATTTGGAGCTTTAGCTGTGTCTGAAAGTGATTTTTTTTTAGGATGGGCCATAGTGCTGGCTTTGCCTTCGCCAGAAGGGTGATCTGCGTCACGCCTGTGGCGCGGAGGATAAATGCATTTCTTTATATGGGAGTGCTTTAAAGTATAGAAGCTTACTTCAAATGTAAGTATTAGGTTTTTGCTTTTGTGTGTATTTTCAGAGCGCTGGCAGCTACACGCTAAAATAGATGACCAACGACTAATGATGATGTCATCAAGTGATAGCAATGTCCGAATTTGAAGATGCAATTTTTTCCATATCTCTCCGAGGGATAGATATAGGTATAGGGAGAAGCCATAGAGGTAGGGAAGCAATTCCGATTCATCCTTGGTGTCATGTAATTCCAACCAGGCACAAACCACAATGCCTAATTTTTCTTTTTATAGTACATTTTTAAACCATTGGGACTTCCATGAGTTAACATGGATACGTTTTTAATTATTGCGCGTTTTGTATGTAGAGCCTGAAAATGGTCTTAAAATATGTGTAGCTATACGAGAACATGAGAATTTTGAACACAGAAGCCCGAAATGTGCATTTACTGAGTTTTTTATTCAATGTGGTCACTTGAAGCATGTTGCGGAGGGCGGTGTGAACGTAGCTTAAGAAGCCTTTCAGTCGGAGTCTGGAATATCTGCGTATCAAAACTTTTCTCTTTTCTTCCAAACTTTTTGTCAGCGTAAGCTAGAAGGACAAACATCTGTGAAAAAAAAATCAAGCCGCTAACTCAGGTCTATCAGACTTGAAGTGTGCAGTAGGGTTTTACTGTGCTGCTGTGTGAGCACACAACTCTTTGCATGTGGTTATCCGTAGGGCCTCGCTAAAGCCCCAAAGGAGCTCACTGATGTTGCTATTTAAAAAGGGTTGGAAGGAGGGAAGGTGGGGGGCGTTTGAAGGTAGAGGTTGGCTCTTTTGAACGGATTCCTTGAATGGCTTGTGGTATTTATTACAGCACCGTCGGCTTCATCTTAAGCTCGAGGGAAGGCAACTGTAGCATTCTCCCGGAAGCCAAAAGATGATCTGCAAGCGCTGGATTATTTCAGACAGTCTGCCGATCAGACCTGCTCCCAGAGAGTGAAGCAGAGGGGAGAAGGACGGACGCACAGGCTTAAAGTCAGCTTCTTTTTTTTTTCTGAGCTTATAGTGTGGAATGTAAACTTTTCCACAGTAGGAAAACTTTGGAAACTGATGATGTGAACAAGTGCTTGCAAATCATCAGTTTTCCAATCTGAACGACAGAAAATGGCCAAAATATCCAAAACCTTTCTGTCGTAAAGGAATTTTATTAGCAGCATCCATTGACTGTGTTTGAGAAATGGTCTGAGTGACCCTTTCCCCCTCATGTTCCAAATAGGAAGCAACCCCTGGTTCTAATATGACGTTGCTCTATATGTATCTTGGACAATGGTAACACAAGTCTCGTGTGGCAACTCTAACATTGGAATAACTTTTCTTGCTTCGCTGCCATTTTTTACATATTCCTTCTAATATTAATTTTTCAATATATTATTTTTATTGCAACTTTTTAAGTTATTAGGTAACCAATCAGATGCCTCAATAAAAGTATGTGGTCTCACGTCAAACATTCGAAACATTCGATTGACTAACAGATCTTATTAAGAGTGGTAGGGGTGTGGCCTTCCAACGAGCTCACTCTTGATAGGGTTAGGGTTACATGGCAGCGTCCATATTGCAAAAATATGGCAACTGAATTGACTTAATTTGGTTGGAGCTGGAAGTATACCATATTCTGTGGATGATATCACACTTACTTGGTTCAGTTCTCAACTACACTCAACAATTGTGTCACAGTTTCTTCAAAATCTATCTTTCCGTGCAGAATGTTGAAACAAAAAGTGTTGTAAATGTCACGATTTCTGCCTGAACGAGTCTTAGAAAGACATTTGTAACGCTTGTGTAATCATTTCAGGACTCAGGGTCTGCTTGTGAGGCGTCTGGAGCCTGGAGGAAAAACTGAGCAGCAGCGTCTCTTCCAGGAAAATGACTGCATCGTCAAGATAAACCAGGGGGACATCCGTAATCTGCGTTTTGAACAGTAAGTTTGCAAATGGGACATTTCATAGGAAAATTTTATTGTTTGCAGAATAAATTGACAGAAAAACTGGAGTTGCAAATGAAAGTCGTTCTATATGCATGTATGTACAAAAATATATTGATACATAATTTTAAGAGACTTTAAAATATTTTAACGTTTTTTTAATCAATTTTTAATATTTATTTTGTTCTATTTTATCTTGTATGTGTATTTTTTGGTGGCGCTGAAATGCAAACGACATCAACATAAAATCATATATGTTATGATATCATATGATTTTATGATGAATAATTGGTGATATTTTGAAAATTAGCCGTATTTTCCGGTGTGTCTTGGTCTAACTTCCTGCCAGCAAAAAATAGACCAGATGCCGAAACAGCTGCTGCACAGTGCTAGACAGCGGCGCTTCGAGGACAGCGGCACTTCGCGTCTGATGTGAACTACACCATAGGTTAATAAGGGCGTCGAATGGAAGCGACCTCCATTCGGCACCGCTTTGCAGTGCTTCCACGTCCGGTGTAAACCAGCTGTAAGGGGGATAATCAATGAATGGTCCATTTTCAAAATTATGACCTTATGAAGGACACACTGAACTACAAGGCGCATAAGCAAGCCATGAGTCAGAGATAAATCTGTCAGTCAATCAGACTTCATTAACTGCATTCACAGTACCTCAAGAACTTGTTTGTAACATGCTACACGTTAGCCACTTAAGAAGTGTTAACCGCTTTTACTAACACTTAACTAACCGAATACGCTAGTATTCGAATACGCGTTGGCGTATTCCCAATACTCTGTCTGTGTTTATGCACCCATTCATCCATGCATCTATATTTTAATGTTCCAAATGCTGAAAGGTTTTCACCACTAGGTTAGTAAAACTTGGACAAGTCACTTAGATACCTAGCATGTTGAAAAACAACATTTTCGTGGAATACAAAATCGCATGACAGTACGTAGCGTGGCTCCAGACCTGACACTCCCCTCACAGCTGAGTGATAAAAACCAGAAATATGACAGAGTTCCACTAATAGCTCACAGTGACCTGCAATACTTCAGCCTCACTTCACCCAGTGACCCACAGCCGCTCACATTCTTCCAGTGATACATTTCCACTGACTCACCACTGCCCCTTCATTTCCCAAAGTGGGATGAAGATGTAAGCCTGGCACTCCTCCACCTCCATTTACCCTGAGCCCTTTCCTCTCACCGACATGAATGTGAAGATGTCATACTTGCCAAGCTGGGAGGACATCCCGCCCTTGGTTGTCTTCCACCTAATCCACTCCTGGTTAATGACAAGAAAAAAACTTCAAACTTCTTTACAGACAGCTTTAACCCTTTGATGCACAACATGGGTCAAAAGTGACCCGGCTGAGTTTTTATTTTTTATATCTTTGCATCAATGAGTATATATCATTCAGCAGTCAAGGTATTCCTCAATTAACTTGTTTTTGACCATCACGCTTGAGTTTTTTCTTCATTTTTTTGAATAATGACATGGGTCCAAAATGACCCATATTCATTTCATTTGTATTTCCTGTACGGCTCAGTATTTTTAGTACCTAAAAACATTTTGATGATAATTGTGAATTGTGTATAGGTTAAGTTACTTTGAGAGTGAGTACATTATTTGTTAAAGACACAATTATTAGCTAGATGGTGGGTTTTTGCTAAAGGTTATGGCGGAGGTGTGTTGACAGATTTCTCTAACAAGAAAATAAAAAACACTCATCCAAGTAGATTTCTAGGCTACTTAGCAATGTAGCTTACTAAATAATTAGTTATAGAAGTTACTTAGTCAAGTCAGCAAAATAGAACTGTATTTAGGTGCATGTATATTGATGTGCATTGGAAAATATTATTACCCTTCTGATTTTCTTAGAGTATGGCTGTTTCCCAGATTTATTGCTGAGAAGGTTGTAAAAAAGCCTGCAGCAAGAGCCAGATGAAGATAAGGAGGCAATTTTTACAGATTCAGAGTCTGAAATTTCTGATGATGATGATGATGATGACCCAGAATATTTGCCTCAGGATCAAGCTGAAGTTGTGGGTGTCTTGGAAACCCAGTTTTCCTGCAAGAAGAAGAGTTCTCTCAAAATTTGGAAAACTCAGGTGATGAATCTTCTCAAGAGGAAACTCAGACCAACTCAAGTTGGCTGAGCAAAACAGGATCATACTGGGATGAGAACCCTCCGACTCATGGCAGAACACGCAGCCACAACATTCTCAGGAGCTGCCCAGGCTCTTCACCTGGATCAACAGCAGTGATTGTGTTACCATATAGTATCATGAAGCCAGCTAAATCACAGAACATTCTAAGCTCTGACTTTGGATTCAATGGCAACATTACCATGGAGAGCTAAGTGGTGAAGAAGGGAAAAGCTGTTGTCCTCTTGAGCATTGTACATGATGACATAGCAGTGGATGACAACAGTCAAAAGAAGAAACCAGAACACATGGTTCTCTGGTACAACATGGTGGATGTCGCCATCCTCAATGCCTACACAAGCTTCACTGTACAACACTCCGGCTATTTGGGTGGTGTCAACAATGCACGTCAGCTTTTTATTAAGGAGCTTGGCAAAGAGCTTTTCATGCCACATATGAAGAGGTGCATTGAGGATATACCCCAACTCCAAAAGCATATTATTGAGGCAATGGGATGATGTGGGTTAAAAAATAATCAAACAGAACCACCACCCAGCCTGAAGAGAGCATCAGACAGGAGGGCCACAGGAAGGAAAAGAGGTGTGCGATCTGCCTAGTTTCCAAAGGCAGAAAAGTCAACAGCTGGTGTTTCCACTGCACCAGACCTGTGTGTAAAGAGCACAAACATCAAATTAGATGTTGCGAGGAATGTAAAAACTGAGGTGGTAATTTGTGATAAATGCTTAATCAGTTTACAGTTGTTAAAGTACTGATACAGTTGTTAGATATGTTATGTTATCAGATGTATGTGTGACAAAATAAAAATAAACATGTTGCAAATAAAGACAAACGTTTGGCCCAACTCATTGAAAAAATATTACTTTAAAACACACAATAAAATGATAGTGTTTGTGACGAAAAGCCTGAGGCTTTTGGATCCATATGCAATCTGCTTTATTAGCATGAGCAAACAGACAAGGTCTAGGCAGGACATAGTCAGTAAACAGGCAACAGGTCAAAGGCAAGGAGCAAGGCAGGATGGTGACAGACAGGCACCGTTTAAACATAGAGAGGCAAACCAATTATAATGCTCAGAAATGAATGCAGGACAAACAAGACTTTGCATGGAGCAGAGGTCTGAGGGTGAATATATATGGAGTGGTGATGATGACAGTGGGAAGCAGCTGGTGGGGAAGTAAGTCAGAGAGCAAGTCCTGATTGGTGTTGGAGTAAGAAAGAGCGCCAGAGACATCAGTACTCTGGAGAGGGCTCCCTCTGGTGGTCTGAGGAGGAATTGGATGGAGAAACCCTGACAGTATGAACTTTTATTAAAATGACTGTGTAATTTTTGACCCATGTATGTATTTTGATGTAGCAGCATAAACAACATTTTTCACCATAAAGTAAAAAAGGAAAAATAGAAATATTAATCTGTGTTAATACAAAACAAGATATGTAAAGAATCCTTCGAATAAACAACCACTATACATATATCTATCTATCTGTCTGTCTGTCTGTCTGTCTATCTATCTATCACAAAAACAAAACAAAAAACCCCCCAAAACTCAGCCATCGTGAAAAAACGAATGCTGTGAATGTTGTGTATTGAAGGGGGTGTGGATTTGCTGTGCATAAAAGGGTTAAATCTTTCCAAAATCTAGTTGCAAATATTTATTTTGTGTCGTTTTTAAATTCAGACACTTCCACATGCACACACGTGTACAATATAGGAAGATTATGTATAAAACCCCCTCCCCCTTTATGAGTTTGTCATGATTGTACATCACAGAGAGTGACAATTTAAAGTAATAGTCTAATCTGCTCGGATTGTTTTGCTTGGGTAAATATTTTGAGGCGCTTCATCTAAGTGAAGGTAATGATGCGTTGATGGCGATGATTTATATTCAATGAAGCTCAGGTGGAGGCTGATTGCTGGAGTGATGTCATTGCGCTTGTGGGGACTGCGGAGTTGAAGTACAAGCACACATTGATGGTTTGGTTGAGGGAATTTTCTTTCAAAATACCATTAAAAATTAACTAATCTTACCGAGCTAAACCACCGTTACACCCCTTTAAAGAAATGGAATCCTCTGCCCCACAGGCAGTTGAGTTTAGTTGCAGTTTGGACAGATTTGGTGTGGTTATGGAGGGTTCTAGACAAATACAGTCTGAATCCAAATGTCCTTCCTCGCCTAGGGCCCCATATGTCACAGAGTGGCTCTCTCTGAGCCAGTCTATCTATATGCTAAGTGTTACTGCTAACCAGAATAAACTCTTGTCTGGAAATAATTTTGACCTCTTGTCTGAGCCGATTTGGTTCATTTAGGTTGCAAGGGGACAGCCAAAGGTCTACAGTCCAGACCTTAGCAGGGCTCTTTTCATGAGAAGTGCTCTGGCTTCTTATCTCAGGCCAGAACATGCTGGTTGGATGGGTAATAAATGTGCCTCTGAGCTATTCAGGGGTGTCCTTCCATTCTCCACATGAAAGTGGGGAGAAAAGCCAGCCCCCGCATCTCTGAACAATACAGGAGTTGGTTTGTGAAATGATGTATTGGTATATATTTAAAATTAGAGACAGAGTGTCCTTTTTTACATTCTCTATTAAAAGAATAAAGTGTACTTTAAAATTTTGGAAAATACGTTTGGTGCAAGATTCTTCCTCTGAGTTTTTGAGGCAACCCATACTCTCTCATCCTAAACTCATCACAGTATAAATTAGAGTGGATTTCAGGCCGGACAAAGAGGAAAGCTTTAAAAGTATTTACAAATATGTCCAAACAGTAACATACTCTGCATCAGTACAAAGAACAAACAGGTGTGGGAGTTACCAAAGAAGATGATTGTTAAGACAATAAAATGTCTTTTTCTGCAGCTTCAAATTAAGTTTAAATGGATAAATTAAGTTTGTTTTTGCAGTAAAATTAATTTGTAAGAGTGCATACACGCACGTTTTACATGGAAAAATAATGGAGGGTTCTCCAGTCTGGAAACCACATTACCTACAGAAGGCCACGGTGGTAGGAGTGTTATATGTAGGGCTGTTTTGTTGGTTCAGGTATACAGAAAAACAAGCCCTGTATATTTGTGTACGGTTTTGATAGAAAAATAAACGTGTTCATAACTTAAAGATGAAAAAGAAAAAATTGCAATAACTAGATTGTGTTTTTCAACTACAAAATGGACCAAAGTTAAGTTCAAACCAAGATTGTAGCTTTGTTAAAAAGGAAGGTAAAATAAACTTCTTAAAAAAGTGATGCTAAGGCTGCTAGGCTTGAATTGGTTTTTAGTTACAGTGGTCCTTTGCAGTCACGCTACTTCACAGATGTATTTTGTAATATTACTTATTTTTTAGGACAGCGCACTGTGCCTTGTGTTCTGATTGGCTGCAGATTGGCTCCCCTCCTAGTGAGGGGTTTTATAGCCTTAAAACACATTTTGTATAAAATAACATTTCACAAATTTCACCTGTTGCTGTTTATTTTTAGAATGTAGCTTCCTCAGTAAGCGAGGGACCACTGTATTTGTTAAAATGGCATAATAACTGAAGAAAGGTTGTAACCTTTTTGTTCTTCTAAAGCCGTCTTCCAACTTAAATAATGAAAAGATTTCTATTGAGAAACTAAAGGTTTTGATTTTCCAAAATTGAAAGTTCATTCAGTTTCAACTTTATGTTGTTATACACAGGGTTACCCAGCTATTATTCATACTAACCTCAACTCGCCCTACTTCCTTTCAGTGCCTTGTGACTCCATATCTACAAAGCTAGGATAGTACATCATTGTACATGTACTTATCATGTTGAAGCACATTCGATGCAGTCTGTGTGACCTTTGTGCTTTCTGTCTGACTCTTCTGTTTCACCTGCAGAGCCCAGAACATTTTCAAGCAGGCGATGCGGTCCCCCGTCATCCTCTTTCACGTGGTCCCTGCAGCCCTCAAGAGACAGTACGAGATACTGACAGCCCACAAGGAGATCGCCTCACCCCAGTTAAACAGGGTCCGCTTCAGCCAAGACTCTCAACATCCAGGCTACAGGTCAAGCCTGGTTGGAGGGTCATCAGTCAGATCTGGATCCCAGTCCAGCACTAACCACAAGTGGGTTTTCTTCTAAAACACATGAATGGATCAAAGCAAAGTAAATGTTAAACTGAGCTAAAATGCTGTTTCTTCTTGCTACAGTCACCAGGGCCCACTTTCAGGGAGCACCCCTGAGACAAGCCGACGGTTTGCCACTTTACCGCCCTCGTTGATTTCCAAGACACCTCCTTCCTCCTCGCCCTCCCTGCAGCGAAGGATAAGCACAAACATACCCAGCACGTCCTACCTTAAGAAGAGAGGTCGCAGGTTCAACGTCCAGCTGAAGAAAGGTATGGTATTTTCTGGAGTATAGGCAGACTTGAGCATGACAGACTTGGTGTCATATAATTTCGGATGGACACAAACAGCAATTAATAATGTCTTCTCCATGTGTTTCGAAAAGGACGCTACCAGTACGTTACTACAAAATCAGAATCCTTGGTTGGTCAAAGTGAAATTGGTTTAAGTTTTAACATTCGTTCAATGGATGTGCGTTTTGTATGTAGAGCCTGAAAACTGACTAAAAAGCCTGCGTAGCATGAACGTTCGTGTTTTGAATACGGAAGCCTGAAACGCGCATGCACACGTTTACGAAGACTTTTCATTGGAAATAGTCACTTTGGCGCACATTTACATTTTGTGAATGTAGCATTACGTCGAGCATGGTGGACTTGTCCTAAAGCAGCACAGACAATGAAGAATTCTATAGATTTAATGAAGTGATATAAATAGTTTAGTTGACCAGTTAGCATGTTGTTAATGCTATGGTCATCTAAATAATTGTCCATATGTTGCACTACTAGATTCCTCCTATGATTCATTAAGCTAATTAGACAACAACATGCAACGGTAGTGAAGCGTGTAAACCTGTCTATTATTCCGTCTATTATTGTTATCTATTTCTTTATAGTGATTTGTCTTTGAAAATGTCTGTTTCAATTCCCATATTTTTAAAAAAAACTTCTCCCTAAAGTTCGACTTATATATATTTATTCTAATTATTTCTTAATGCATTTTTTTGCATCTGCTTCTTATGCTTCGTAGCAACTTATAGTGTGCAAAATGCGATAAGTATCAGCACATGCTTTAATAGATACATTTGTTTTTTGAACCTTCAAACCTAATTCGCAATTTCAAGTTTAAAATGGTAGTATTCTTTTTTAAACTTCTGCAAGGCATTTTATCCTTTAAGCATCAGCTTTCAGACTTTAGAACCAATCCAGGTTGATCTTTTTTGAGCTTTCTCATTTAAATAAATGTCCCATCCTATTTCTTTTTAAGATAAATGAAACTTAAGTTATGATAAACTCCTCATGAGTACAACATTTTCCATTTTTATTACTCAGTCCATTCAGACTTTATCCAGCATGCGTCCGTCACGCCCCTCCGATCCAGCTGAGATTCGTCCTCAGTGGACTTGGACAAACCCCTGCTCTTGGAACAACTTTATCACGCAGTGGTGGACTAACCGCCACATCCTGAGTCACATTCATCTGTTTGTGGCATTCGGTTTAAAATGGATCCGGTGCCAATACAGCGCCGGGGTGCTCTTTTTCCGTAATGGAGAGAAACAGATGTTTGGTTGGAAGCTGGCAAAGAGGTCTTTGCTGTGAGTGTCGGGGAACAGCATGGCGTGTGAGGGCAGGAGCGCAGGCTAAATGCGACACACTCAGGGGAAATGCATTCACAAGCTGCTTTAATGTGTTTGGCGGAGGCTTCTGGGCTCTGCCTGCAGAGCTCCTTGAGAGTGTAGGCCTGCGTTGAGGAAGCTTGATCTGCTTTCATTTGTTTACCATACAATAAAACTCTTTGGGTTCGAGTCTTTCATTACACTGAAGTCGGGGAAATGTTGGTGCACCCCCAGCTGTTTCTAATAATTCCGTTTATGTTCACAGGCGCCCCCTTTTGCTGAGTCAAAAAGCTATGAGCGCTTGCCCAACTGTGAAAGGAAACGTCATTCTTGTGATATTAATAAATAAATATAATAAAATAGAAGTGCAATTTCTCAAGAAACATTGCCTGAATGTCGATAAGTCGGAAAACAGAAAGCACTAAAATCCACAAGGGTTGAAGGAAATGTGACTCCGAAATGTATTTTGACATTTCCTTTTGATGACTATCAGCTTTTGCTACGGCTAAAGCGCTTTTAGGCGGGCGGTTGTTGACTATGTGTAATTGTTGTCTCTCAGTCTAAGTGGCTCGAGTGAATCTTGAATGACAAATGTACAAGAGTGCCTTGATGAAATAATTCTGTTTGCAAAGGACACATTTGCTCCATGAAGTCATTGTAATGTGACTCAACATCTACAAATGTCTCACCACTTGATTGGCTCAATTGGCGTTCATATTTCATACACCATGTTTTCCACACTATAGGCAACACTTAAAAGCCTTTTTTTAAATAAAAAAAACAGCAGTGTGCCTTGTAATCTGAAGTGCTTTATATATGGATTATTTCTGGTTGTGCATACTGATGTTTAAGGGATTTAGAGTAGTGCATGGTGCTCTGCTAAAATGTCAAATTTTATGAGTTGAAAACAAAGCTGGGTGTTATTTGTAAACACGCTAACAAGGCTAACATGTAGCGGGGTTGGACTGCATGTTTTTACTTGCTGGGAGTTAGCATTGTCACAGTAACACTTGTTTTAGTGCTGTATTGTATTTAGTATTGTAAATATGCTAACATGGCTATTGTGCATTTGTGTCAGACTGTTTTTGTTGGCCCTGTTTCTCGTGAGCTATTGCCCTGTTTGTTTTGAGCTAACCCCGCTCAGTGTTGGGGGCTACTTTTGTCAGTAACGGAGTAAGGTAACAAATTACAGTTCAAATTTTGGTAATTAATCACAATTACTGGACCATAGAAACCCTCGTCACTTCGTAAACTTAGGTTTTGTTGGCTCATTAGGACATTTTCTCTCAGTTAAATGAAACGAAACGGAGATTAATTTAAAAAAGAGCAACTGGCGCATATGTGCACGCATGTGCCCGCAGAGTTGGGATCGGTCAGTACAGACATGCCCTCATTGCTGCAGTCACAGTGATTTCCAAACTAACTCAAAGATGAGACAAAAAGAGACACTGCAAGGAGTTCTGTCAGGTGAACAAGAGAGATACTGTTATGTCGGTTATGAATGAAACGACACTAAAGCCGCTCTTTGGTGTGAATGACTAGAGCCGGCTTCTTCCTGGGAGCTGGTTTTTTTTTTATATATTTGGGCATGGACATAGTTCGATTGGCTCGCAGCAGCGCAGAACTGTGCACAAAAGGAAAACGTAGAGACAGATGGTATAACTCACTGTAATGTAATACTTACAGTCAGCCAGAATGAACATGAAGGTATTTAATAGTTCTTTGTTTTTTCAAAAGACTGACTTAGTTTCAGATTTGATAGACATAAATATAGAGGTAACAATATTTTCCACTTCTGACTTTGAGCAGTGGCATAGACCAAATACTATATGTTGTAACTTATTTTTGTGTCATTTTTCACACTGTTGTCTGTATTCAAATGAAGCCAGGTTATGTCCTGAACCTTGTTCATAACTTGTACTAAGTTATTTTGTTAAAAATATATTTTTTTCATTTAATTTAATTGTTACGTATTTACCTTTATTTAACCACAGAAGTCCTAATGAGATTAAAATCTCTTTTTCAAACAAGCCCTGTTA
The DNA here is from genome assembly GCA_014656515.1 of Oryzias celebensis. Classification (NCBI taxonomy): domain Eukaryota; kingdom Metazoa; phylum Chordata; class Actinopteri; order Beloniformes; family Adrianichthyidae; genus Oryzias; species Oryzias celebensis. The sequence goes on from BNCR01000012.1 coordinate 41,233,448, forward strand.
AATGAAAGACAAGAGTTTGTGCAAAGCTGTTTTTCCCTTTAGAATTTGTATATGAGAGGAAGAAACTTACCCAACGGTGACTCCTCTTCAGTAACTACTGATTAGCTTGATTGAGTGATATATAACTGGATTGGCCGTCATGTGACATGATGTGACAGACATGCAGCAATACTACCGAATAAGTACTCAACAAATCAGAAAAGGGGGTGCAATGTTTTGCAAGCAACTGCAAAAACCACGACACCTAAATAATTTGATCGAGAGGAACCATCACAGGATAGGAATTACAATGTAATAGAGAGAAATCACGCTAGGAATCGAGAAGTTTTTACTGAAGTGGGTGCTATCAAGTAGCATGCTAGTTTGGTCCATCAATGATGCATTTATTTAGTGTTCATGTTTGATATTTTCATGTTTTAAAACATGGCTGATGTTTTTTTGCAATGTGCGACCAGCACCAAAACTGATTAACTCTGGCCACATGTAATATGTGCGGCCGAGATGCACATTGCATCGTCCGCAGGTAATTTAAGTGCGTCCGGAGCTAAAAGTTGCTGTTGGTCGCAATTATTGTTTACAAGAAAGTGAATATTTGCATGTTTTTTTCTAAATACATGCTGCTAGTGTAGAACTTTTTTCTTGGCCGCAGCGGCCAGAGGAAGCCCAGCTAGAATACGGTGTTAGCTAGAAGGTGTTTTTTTTTTTCTTTGTACAGTACTTTGAGATGTTTTTAATCTGAAAGTGGCTTTGTTACTTAACTTTGTCAAGTTTATTAACCATTCATGCCATTGAACTTAATCAATGTTCTTCCTTTTTGGGCTTTGGTGCCAAGCATTTACACGCTCAGATAGATGGATTCTAGTATACAGGCAAAATCAGTAATCTGATATTTTGAAGCTGTTAATTCAACAGCAATAGATTACCTGTCAACACTAGAAGGCACAGTTCTTGCACTATTTACAGATCAATCTTTAGAGATAATAGATGTTTAAATATAGCATAAATCAATAATTTTCCAAGCTTTATTTGAGCCATGCTTTGTGAAAATCAGTGAAGAAATAAGGGAACCAGCCCAATTTTTGTAGTTGATGCCTGCCTGTCTTCCCCTGGAACAGCAGCGTTCTGTTGACGTTACTCAGTGCATAGCAATGGCGTCTGTGCGTGCACATCACTGTATCGCAGCAAATAGGCAAAGGCCAATCCAGTGATACATATCAATGCCAGATTCTAATTGACTGAACACACCTGATCCAGATGACCAGTTATTACTGAAGCAGGGTTAGCTGCAAAACATGCAGGGCAACAGCAAATCAAGATGCACAACACAATGTGCTAGAAATAAAAAGGCTAGCAAAAGTTCACTGAAAAAAACATTTGCAAAACAGTCAGACCTGGAATGGTGTACCATGATACGGTGTATTTGTTGAGTTTAAGAGTTGCAGTCATACTGAGCTACTTTGTATTCAATTTGTTGGGTTGTCCATTGAAACAGATGTTCTGATAAAGTTACTTTGATAGTCCAATGCAAATATGTTTTTAACAGTAAAAACTTGACATATCTAGAAAACCTAAAAGCAGGTTTTCATCCCAGACATCCACCATTGCTTTTTGCGTTTTCTTTTATTGCTGCTTTTAAACAATTTGTTCTGTTTGTTCGAAATTGTCCCTTTGTAAAAGCCCCTTTTACTTCTGCTATTAGTTTTGAATCAGTCTAACTGAACAGAGGATTTGTCATGAGTCAATCAGAAATAAATGGTCTGATAACAAATGTTCCTGACTTGCTGTCAGACAAAATACAATTTCTGTCCCACAGGAAGTTGGATCTTACACAGAATATTTTTTTTCTCAGATGTGTCTTTTTTCGTGAATAAGTAAATATAAATAAATTCTGACTTCCTTTTTGATCTCTCCAGTTTTTTTTTTCCATGTTGTCATGAGGTGACATTAATCTATCCTGGCCTTTCAGAATAAAACACATGAGAAGAATAACCAAGCCTGACATTTAGATACAGTGGCTCCTGTTTACAAAGTATGTAAATACTTGTGTTACAAGCTCCTGGTGGTTACTTACCAAACTGCTTTTGGTCATTTCTTTTTTATCGTACGCTTTTATCATACAATATTCACACTGGATTGTTGCTACCTGATACTAGCCTATGTACTCACAGTTGGAAGGGTTTGTAAAATGTTGAAGTGATGCAAATCTTGCTCCAGGCTTTTTCTTTCACAGCTCAGTTCCGATTTATGAAAGACGTGGTGTCATATGAATCCAGCTGGCACAAACTGCACTTCTTAATTTCTCCTCCGAGTCCCTGATTGGTTGAAGTTTAACCTGATTCTACTTTCGATGCGTGTTCAATGAGTATGCGTTTTGTACGTCGAGTCCGAAATTGGTTGTAGAAACCTAAGTAGCGATGCGTAAACGTGAGAGTTTTGAACACAGAAGCCAGAAAGGTGTATTTGTGGAGGTTTAAATAGACTTTTCATTGGAAGTGGCCTGCTGGATTGGCATTGCCAAAAATGTTGTGAATTTAGTGTAAATGTGATCACCTAGCTGCCTTACTTTTGGATGGAGGAGGTCTTTTGTATCCTTAGCAAATAAAACATTGAGTCACAATAGAAGAAGATGAAAATAACACAAAGCAAAGTTAAGATTTGACAGCAGAATCGACATGTCTTTGATTTAAGAAAACATCTTTAGTGATGTCTATCTATGCACTTTTTCTCCCATAATTTTTGTACATTTTTTATTGAAGACCTCTTTTTTTCTGAAATTGCTTGTCAAATCATTAGCATTTCAACTAAAAAAAGTTTTTGCACAAAATGAATAGATACAAACTATAACTCCTTTTGAACTACCAAACTGCCTTTAAACACAGCAAAGAACTTCCACCAATTACTTCATTTTGCATTGAGAGTCTGTCAGGCGTCACAAACACACTATATAAATAATTTTCTGCATAAAACATAGCTTCTATTCCTGTGCTGTTACCACGCAGCACCAACAGGGAGATCAGAGGGCATCATTATCCCAAACAGCTCAACTTTTCACCTCTACAAGCAACTTCTTCATCTCATCTCTGCAAGTTTGTGCGCGGGAGCTCTGAAAAAGTTGCCATTCGCGATCTGCGCTCTTAGTGTTCCATCGGCGGATCATTGTCAGCCCTCCTGACAGACAGTTCGACAGGCTGCTAAAGAGACATGCAGGGAAAAAGTAGGTCATGATGAACTATCAGAGGTGCTGACAGCTCTGTGAAATGAGCAGCCTCTTTGACATGAATACTAAGCGGCGCTGTTACTGTTTAGAAAGCAGTGAGTGAAGCCGCACTGCACGACTTTTCCAACTGGCGCTGCTGGAAATGTTGACACCTCGGTTATACTTAGTGGAATCCTGTCCATCTCTGCAATCAGAGATCTTAATCGATCAGCCAGTGACATTCGATGACAGATACGCCCCCTCAAATGTGTTAAATAGAAGCAAAAAGTCTTCTTCTCAGGTATCTGTGTATGTACTACTTCAGGGAACCATAAAAATCCTCAAAAACATATGTAGAAATTGAGTTCCAAAACTTTAAACTGAGTTGCCCATATACATAATAAAAAAAATCCTTGATTTAAAGAGTAATTTATCCTCCAGTATAGAGGGAACAGCTCTATGGTACAAAATACTTTAAAACCTATAAAAAAGAAGTATTGCTATTAGATGCCATGCCCTCTGCTTTGAGTTTTAATGCGATTTGCAATCCATAATCATCATTTTTTTATACTTTTCGGTTTCCAAAACCAGCCTTTAATCTGACCTAAACCATGCAATGATGGCTTTACTGTCCACATCCACCAATGTGCAGCACTCAATTTTGGTTTCTAGCTTTGATACTATTTTCATAGTGAAGAACATATTTTCATTTTTGCACACCACGAGCACACGAACGGGACACACCCTTGGTGAAACTGAAGGCAGATGCCAGCACGGGAGCAGAGATCTTTATATTTAATGAGGGAAACAATCATCCAGTGTTTTTTCTATTTTGGCTAAAAACAGCATGATCACAATTAAAAGGCAGTTGGGAAGGCTTTTACAACAGTTTAAAAGATGATCAGAGTGTGACTTTAACCTGCTATCGTTAGAGAAATATAATTCCCTGAGTATGGTTAGAAACAGCAACACAAGCGGATACAGACTTGTAGTTCTAGTGGAATGTCTGTGAACACTCAGTTTAGCTTGCTCTTGTTCATTTAGGTGAGGAGGGTCTTGGATTCAGTATCACCTCTCGGGATGTCCCCATTGGTGGGACTGTTCCCATTTACATCAAAAACATACTTCCTCGAGGCGCTGCCATCCAAGATGGAAGACTGAAAGCTGGAGACCGGCTACTGGAGGTGAGGCAGCACTTTCCAAATGTTTCTTCTCTCTGTTGCATCAGGACATGGATGCTAATGTGAAAAATAATCTGTTTTTCTGATTTTTAATGTCAAAACTAGCAAAAGCTTTGTTAAAAATGGGTTAAAACTTAAAAGTGTTCCTTTTGTTTTGACATTTTTAGTTAGTTACACCTCAAAAAAGTAAAATCACCTTAATCCTCTCTCCATCTATGAGTGAATTACAGATTATTCTGCATAAACAGCGTCCTCCCTTTGTGGGGGTTGTTTTTACTGCATTTATGTGCTGATGTTCCTGCAGGTGAGTGGACAGGACCTGAGTGGGAAGAGCCAGGAGGAGGTGGTGGCCTTGCTTCGAGCTGCTCCTATGGAAGGGATCGTGAGCTTGTTGGTGGTTCGTGATGAGGACTCCCTGCTGCCTCGAGAAGTGGTCAGTCCTCGCATACTGAAGTGATGCATTTGCAGTTGTGTGGCATATTACAATAAATATTGCAACATGTCAAATTGAATTGAAAGACTGACTGAGCGGACAATTTTTATTATGTGTATATACAGTTGCAAGCAAAAAGTATGTGAACCCGGACAGATAACATGTTCTGTTGTTTATGTAAATCACAACATTAGAAAAACATGGTCTGCCTAAACTAAATCCACGCAAATGTTTATTTTTTTCATGCATTTATTTAGCAAAACATCCAAATTAATAGTGTATGGTGGGAAAAATATGCGTTGACTACTAACTGATTGACCATCTTTTAGCAATAATAACCTCTACCAGATGTTTTGTGTTGATCGGTCAGGAGGAATTTTGGACACTTTCTCTTTACAAAACTGGGGATGTCAGATGTGAATTGGTTTCTTGAGGCCGCGCCACAGCATCTCTGTCAGGATGAGGTCAAGACTCTGACTGGGACAAGCTAGAAGACATGTTTTCTTCTGCTGAAGTTGTTCTGTTGTTGGTTTTATTCTTCCTTGGGTCAGCGTCATGTTGCTTCACACATCCTCTTTTGTGTTTTAGTTGCTGCATTCACATCCAATGCGATTCAGGTGCCAAGTTTGCGTTGGCCTTTATTTGGATGCATTTGCTGCTAAAGCTGTTGAACTGTTGAAAATGTGTTGAACGTGTGTTGGAAGAGCTACCACTAAGTGTTTTTAGCCTCATCACTACATGGAGCACCGTTTGTGTATATCTCATTTCCAAAACATGAAAGACACAGATGATGTTGAGAGATCAGGTTTATTTATTTTGAAGAGATCTATAAAACTGCTGGTAATCATGTCTCCATGTCTGGGTTCATGAGCTCATTCAGGGATTCTCCCAGGATGGTGAGGTTCACCCCTAATGAGATGCATCTGAATGGTGGCTGCTTTTACCGGTGACCCACAGTGGGACCCAGTTTGACAACTTACTGTCCCGCATTAGTCCAAGGAGGTAAAAAATAAAATACAATTGGAGGACCTTATATTATCCGTCTTACAGTTCTGGATAAGAACGATCAGATTCTTTATGTGGGTTTGAACTCCACCCGCTGATCGTGTCATTGAACGTCACATGCCCAAAGATGAGTCCCTGATTGGTTACCATGACGTGTCGTCTTAGCCAAAGTTCCAACTCTTGAACTCTGGATGTGCTTACATCGTCATGCTTTCAGACCGACGTGCCACACCCGATGCCTTAAATTGCGCCTTAGGACCTCTAATCACGTTTATACATGAACTTATCATTGAATCTGGATGCCTTTGATGCTCGAAACACGTTTGGTGTGAACACAGTTTTGTTTTCCTTAATAATGTCCTTATAATTTTTGGAATTCATTTCTACTAATGACAGCATACCACAGCAAAGCACTCCCTTACCATGAAGGTCCCTCCACTATGCTTCACTGTTAGGAAGAGCTGAAGCCTCTTGTGTTGTACAGATTTTATTGTTACAATATGAGTTATGACTCTTCAGACATACGAGGTGTATATTTGTATAAACCTCTTCTGTATTTGAGTCTAAACATTTTTTATTACTCATATTTGTATACATTTGTTTGCATGTAAGCTTTTCTTGCTAATGTTTTTCTTATTGTTGATTGGTCTACAAACACTTCGGCATATGGCAAAGGGTTTATGAAAGTCTTGAGCTAACAGTCTTCTTCATTTTATTCTGGGCTGTGCTCTGGCAGTCATCTTGCGACAATGCGACCACACCATGGGAGAGCAGCAGCAGAGCTACGCTAAACAAAAACATCATCTAAAAGGAATTTGATGAATTAAGTTCCTGTAAAAAACAAAAAACATGAATTAGAAACTAAATCAACACACTGAGATATGCACGCACTCTTCCAGACTCTGACATGCACACTTGCACCGACTCAACAAGTCCCCCCCCCCCCCCCCCCCCCCCCCCCCCCCCCCCCCCCCCCCCCCCCCCCCCCCCCCCCCCCCCCCACGTATTCAGGGTGACTTTGGTTGTCACGCGGCAGATGGCGGAGCTCATGCCCTCACCCAGCCTTGTGCTCTGTGAATCTGACAGCAGGCTCGGGCGTCATGGCCCCCTTCCTGGCAGACCAGGAGCTTCCGACGCCAACCTCACTTCCACCCGTAAAACCTCAGCCTGCCACGCGAGCTGTTAACCCCGCCACAGGAGCTGTGACACGTTTTACTCCGGTTCCTGCTGTTTCTTCATGCAGAAGCCCACTTTTTTTCTGCACCTGCAGTTAGAAACAAATTTAAACAACTAATTTCCCATCCTTAAAAGAGAAAATATCCTCCCTTTAAGTCCAGAAATCCTTAAACCTGCATGCTTCCTGTCATCCCTGCCACTCATGATCGCTAACCAGCTCTTTAACCAAACCAGCATGCACTTCAACTCCAACTGGATGGATGCACCCTGCTGATTAATGCAGCCTTGACAGCAGCTGAATGATGCTGTGAGCAGTGATAAAAAATGCACAGCTGCCCCCGGCTCATCTTCCCGTGAGTGTTGCAGTACGAATGCTGCTCCCACCTTCCGGCAGACGGCTTTTGCATAAACCTGAGTGGGGAAAGAACAGGTTCATCCTGAAGATGCTGTCTAATGTTCTCTATATTTGGACCAAGACGGCATGAATTCATTTTTCATCGCTGCTTTCATTTATTTATTTTGTGCTGCACTTTTGCATTTTTTTAAAATGTACTCTCCTCCCACAGAGCAATCTCGCAGTGCTTCAATAAATCTCAATAATCCTAACAAGAATGTTTATAAAAATCTGATAAGAAGGCAGAGGTTTTACTGTTGACAGGTATCACAAATAAAGCATGGCAGAGAAGCACTGTGGGTAATTGCTTTTTCGCACATGTACAAATTTAGGCGAGGGGAGTGTGGTTTTTTTGTTTGTTTTTTTTATTATTGGATTGATTCACACATAAGCGGAAACATAGAAAGACCATAGATGAATGTTTGCAAGCTGTCATTTATATTATTGCATCACTAAAAAGGCGAGGAGGTTTTCAAAATGCTGCAACCTGTTGTGCAAAGACATTTCCAGCTGCATCAGAAAAAAATATTTAATATTTTTTTTAGGTCTGCTTGACATTTCCCCACTGATGTTACATATCTTTGCCCTTCTCCCTTCACCAACCATTTGTTTGGAAGTTTTATTATATGCTTGCTGCACAGCGCAGACTTCCCAGAGGAATTAATTTACCCTCCCAGTATGTTTGTGTTGCATCTTTAATTAGCACGATTAGACTTTGTTTTGACACACTTTCAGCGGCAACACACAAAACCTTTCAATAAACATGTACTTGCCGCGGAGAGAAAAGGTTAAGCAGGAGATCAAAGGAAATGGGGTACTGCTCCAGTTACCTGCATGCTCACTTTTCCCTCTCCACTTCAAGGATATTGATAGACTTTTTCTGGCAGATATGGAATATTGCATCGGGGAAACTGTGCAGCTTTGGAACAGAAACATGAACACAGACATCAGATAAGGCGGGTTCTTCAGGGAGCTGCTTTTTGCCCAACTTAATAGAAAAATATGTCAAGTTTCAAGGTGAAGGAAAGTTTCATGGAAGTTTTGAATTTTGGGGCTTGGAGGTTAATTAGTCTGGGTTTGTTTGTTTAAATTGAGACTTAAAGGAAGATATGTAAAGAAAACAGCTCATAAATAGACATGGTTTACCATCCTATTTACTAAAGTTAACCTTTATTAATCAAGAAAAAATATTAAGATTATTTGTTGTCTTTTTTTTTCTTATTTAGTATGCCCAAATGAGAACAAAGAAGCTGCTTGTTTGGTTAAAATATTCTTTAGGAGCTAAAGTGATCACTCTTTTTTTGCACTATAAGGCAACGTAGAAGTCTTAATCTTTTTTTCCAAAAATGACAGTGCGTCTTGTAATCCGGCGTGCCATGAGTATGGATTAATTCTTGTTGTGCGAACTGATGTTGAAGTGATTTTGAGAGGTTCACGGCGCTCTCTCAAAATATCCGTCTGTTTTTGAATGCAAACAAGGTCGAATGTTATAGCAAAAATGCTAATGTGTAGCTGTAACAAGCAAGACCAGCTAATCTGACAGATCAGGGTCCTGTTTTCAAAGAGGCCTGTGATTTGTCTTCACAAAAAGTGTGCTGACACCCAGAGGAGTTTGCATTATGCAATAATTAAAGTCCCCACTGTATGGGTTTATACAAATATACACCTTGTGTATCCGAAGATTTATAACCCCAATTGTAACAGTAAAATGTGTCCAAAACAAGAGGCTCTCAGCTCATATCTGTTTGCTGAGGTGTTGGACAGGACAAGTTAAAGAAAAAAAGAAAATACTAGTCACAGTAACGTATGTTTTGTCGTTATCAATCGTTTTTTTACATGTTGCAAACAAGATTGTGAATTACAGGAATTGGTAATATGCCAACGTAGCTAACATGTTGCAGTGTTGGACTGTTATTTTCATGCTACTAACAAGGTTGGGAGTTAGCCTATAGTCACAATATTGTTTGTCTTAGCGGTATAATTCAGTTTCTCTTACGTACTGCAAACAAGGTTGGAAGTTACAGGTAGTGTCTATATTTGCTAATTCTGCTAGCCCTTCTAGTGTAACTAACACATAGCTTTCACATAGACTGCAAGCAGAAACGGACAGAGCCAAATGGATGTGACGTCAGCAAAAATAATCCAATTCAGTCGGCATTTTGACAGTGATTGGTCCGAGTCAATCTGAATCACGTTTGTATGGCGACTACTTTCGCCAATCAGGAGTAAGCTTATTTAAAGTCCATACATGTGAGGTGAGGGCCAGCAGGCACCACATGTTTTTACTGAGGCACCAGATTGGTTAGATTATTACATATGTCAAGAAAAAAAATAAGATTAGCAAGAAGATGTTAAGAGATGTGTCTTAGAGCAAGAATCATTATTCTGACAAAAAAAAAATGTCTCAGTAATAGCTGTTAATTTCTTATTAGAAGTCTGTGGGATTTTGGCGTTTTGGAGCCAGCAGGTACTTCCTGTTTGGAACATGAGCAGGTAGGGGTCAATCTGTCCAAGTCTCATTAACAGCCAATGGTAACGTGTCAATAAACAAGTTCTAGGATTACTGTGAACAAAGTTAATAAAGCCTGCCTGACTGACTGACAGACTTTTCTCTTAAAAACAATATAATTACCATAAAATGAAAAAAAAATTAATAGCTATTTTACTTTATTTGTCCATAATAGAATCATTTAAAAATATGGCTGTGTAGAAACTGCAGAAAAATCTTCAAACTTTCCAACTACCAGAGAAAAAATATTTTGTCCACCCAATTTTTTTTTTAATTCACTAAAAATTAAACATCTCTTCACGCTTGGTATCATTGAAAACCCTAAATGTTCTGTGTAGATACCAAAAGGAGTTCATTCAGTAGTATGAAGTGATTTAGAAATGTCTGCTACTGAGGACAATTTTGCATTGCTGGTAGCGAGGAGGCTAAATTGTTTGACTCTGTTTTATTAACGAAAAACTTTAGCTTGTATGTGTATGTGGCTGTGGGTTAAAATAAGAAACAAATTGACGGTTGTAAAATTAAATTTACTTTAATTCCATTTGTTCATGGAAGGCAGATTACTAAAAAACCTCAAGGAAAACCTCCTGAATTAAAGAAAGGGCATTAAGATAAGCAGCAAATGAGAATGATTTAGTTAATTGCAAGCTTTAAGGCTACTACCTCACTTGACTGCTCCGGCTCATGACTTCAACATAGAAAAATGTGAGAAAATATAATTTAAGTAAATGTACAATTTTTACGTACAGTTAAAATGTTGGCTTCACATTTATGTTGCATGCAAACATCGGCGAAGTGTCAGACTCTCAAGTCTACCTTCATTGAGTCACAGTTTAGTTTTAACATTTGTTCTTTGTTTCAAAACAATAACTCACAAAATTGTAAAATACTGTATATATGTGAAATGTAACTGTGTTCAACTAAACAAAGATCCAGAACAGTTTTATTGTTCAATAACCCATGTATGTGCCTCTGAGACACTCTTTTCCACTTTGTGACTAATTTGAGAAAAAAAAAAGCTTTATTATTTTTAAATCTTGCTCCATGGACAAAAGAAGTGGTGGATCTTACTTGTTTTAAATGGGCTATAACAGTTCCCTTTTTTCTGCACTTTGGTTATATTTCTGTTGGTTTGCCCTTACACTATGACATCTGTTTAACCAAGGAGTTCACTTTGCTCTGCCTGCAGCTGCAAGCACAAATGCATTAGGATATGGTGTTCACTCAGGACTGTTGCTACCTGATACTACCAATCACCATTGGAAGAGACAAAAGGTTGAAAATGTTGAATGTTGTGCAAATTTTGCAAAAAACTTGGTGTCATTTAATTCCGGCCGGGCAAAATTCGCTGTTGCAAATTTCTCCTTCGCGACGACTTTTCAACTAGTTGGCCCTTCTGTGAATAAAAAATGAATGGTACCCATGCGTCACTACCAAAGCCGAGTCCCTTATTGGTCAAACTTCAACTGGTTTCACTTTCAATCTGTGTTATGGCTGCACGCTTTGTATATAGAATGCAAGAGATTTAACCGCAGAAGCCCTAAATGTGCATTTGCATAGCCTTTTTCTGGAAGTGGTTACTTGAACATGCATTTCCGAGGCCAGTGTGAACTTAGCATAAGGCCTTGTTAGCAATTTGTGGGAGGGGCTGAGTCACTGACTTCAGCATCATCTGAAAAAACCTTCAGAACACCAATTACTACAATACTAATACAAGTCTAGGAAAAAAACTAACAGCCCATTTAAAGTTATACTTTTGTTATGAAAAGATTTGCATTTTATTGGTTTGATAGATAGCCAATTTATGGGAGCCAAACAAAGGTTATTGCTGGTTTATGTTGCAGCAGCGTGTAAATTCAACTTTTGTGGTTGTCACAAAGTAGTAAAGCACTCTTGAAATGTTTTTGCAACAGAAACTTTTTTACTATAATGTAGGATAAAACAAATACAGTTTTCATTTACCAGTTTTCAGCTTAGATAGCGGGTGCTTCACACTTTTTTCTAGCATAACATAGTTTGAAAAGATATGTTATATGAGTAGATGTTTGCTACGAGGTTCATTGCCGCATTGAGAGAACACTTTTTAGGTCCAAAGACATCAAATATGCCTTTGAATTCCACACATGAAAGTATAAATGTATTTGGAGACACATACAGTCTAACATAGCCTCTGGGTGTTTTTTGTCTTGTTGCAATCTATCTCCCAGCAAGTAGAGCTGTTTGTACTTACTGCTGCAAGGAGAACATATAGCTCAGATATATTTGGCGAAAATTACATTTCCAACATTGGCTTTTCTTGTAATAGCAAAGACAAATGTTTAGGGCAGAAATCAAAAAGATGGGGACTCTGGCTCTCTTCTTTATATGTTTGCCCTCATGCCATTATTTGGAACGGAGGCCCGTAGAGACCCACCTGCTGTCTTTGTAACTCCTAAAAGTGGAAGGAATACACGCTGATGGAGAAGAAGTGCACTGGTTTTTATGGATAATTTAAAAAACGTCATTCTAGATGATTCAAAAGTATTTCCTTGTTAATCAGAGTTCCTTTTTTTGCAATCTGACAAGCAGACTCATGGCCTAAACATATTTTAGGCAAAATTACACTTAGTCACTCCTTGTAAAACCTCATGCACAATATGGCCTCAATTAGTCCCATATGCTTGAGTAACATAACAGCATTGTCCACACCTGCCCTTTCCGTGCTTTCTGACCCCTGCATGAACAGCATATTTTATTTCCAATTGGGCTGGAGAACAAATGAGCATGCCCAGCCTGGATTGTAGCACTCGCGTCCACATAAAGGCAATTAAACACTACATTAAAATCCCCTCTCTATGATCATATCACACTTGTCATTGATCCATTAGTAGTCGTATCTGCCAAGCAATGGGAATCTTAATTGCACGATTAATTCTAGCGTCAGATTGATGTGACAGCCGAATTTATGCCTCGTGTGAGTGCCCAGGATGGGGTAGACAAATGCGTGACAATATTGGTGACAATTATAGCAGACCAATGGCCTGTTTCATAAGTGCCAACCCCTGTGGCCTGTTTTAATATCCAACCCCTCCCCAGCATGTTTTTATCCACTAAACTGTGGCTGATACTTTCTGTGCTGCTCTGTTTGAAGCCTGATTTAGCTGCAATAATCTTTTTAATGAGTAAAAAAATTAAAAGAATAAAATACAGAAACAGATGTCAATTAAATTATTGGTTCCTCAGATCTTCGAGGATTGTTGCAGTTTTTGGAGTTTTTTGTTTAAAAAAAAGGCGCTTGAGTCTATATTTGCTTAGTTTAGAGAAGAAAAGGCTGTAGTACTGACAATAAAAGAATTGATATAAGACAAACAACATCAAGTCCTGTGTTTACAGGCAACTGAAATGATAATGGTAAATGATGTGTACTTAGGCCTAAGTCACACCTGTCTGTGGGCAAAAATGGGCAAACTTGTACGGGGTAAACAGGTAGCCCACGGGAAATTGCAAGGTCGTGAACTGGTCGATAGGGACAAAAATGTTAATGCATGTTTTTTTATATGGGTGTGCTGCAGGCAATATCACCCCCAAACCTGGTGCAAGAAGCCCCTTAGGTAAGTTCAATTGATAGGTGCATGCTCCTTTCATGCAGCCTGACGGTTAGAATTTAGGAAGTTAGACGATCAGAGTGCAGTTAGTGTGACTGCACATTTAATGTTAAACCGGGTTGAACTTTGACCAGTCAGGGTCTTGAATTTGATAATGACATATGGATGACGTCCTTTCCAATTACCAGCCATAAAATAGAACTGTGAAAGAATAAGCCTGGAGCAAGAGCTGCACCGCTTCTACATTTTGCACCAAGCCTCTAACAGTAGTTGGCTCTAGTATTGGGTAGCGACAGGCCACTGAGCTATAAGCATTTTCAAGAATCCGAGTTTAGTGTGTTCTTGAATGCCCGGTGTGAATCATTTAGAATTATCAATGAAAGTATGAAGTATGTTTTTTAACTGTGGAAGTAAACTGTAGTGCCCTCTTTATATACAGTCAATGGTTTGGGTGAATGGGATTGAGACTGTAAAGCATTTTGGGCTTTCTAAGAAGGCAGTAAAGTGCTATACAAGTATATGTTGTTTATCAAGAGAGCAAGAGAGAACCATCCCGAAAGGACCCAGATGAGATGAAGCAGGGTCTTCTCACATTTAGGCAAACGCACTAACTATTCTACCGCCATGCAACTCACTGCACCACCAGCAAACAAACATTTTCCTCAGATTTGTTGTATTAAACTCAGTGGGTTTTATGCTAATATTTTTGTAAACTTAATTAGTTTTTTGTTTTTTTCAAAGGAAGGAAAAAGTAAGACTTTGGCTGAAATCTCTTCAGCTTTTACTGTGTTTGATCGAGAGGATTGCTTTGGCTTCTTTCACTGCAGCGGCGATAAAGATTCCTGTGCCACCCACAGCTATGCCAAAAAAGACATCTTTGCAGTTAATATAATTAGGTGTCTCTCAGAGTAATGCCCCCTTGTATCCTGGATAGATGATGTAATCTGTGGCAATGTTTTACTAAGAAAAGGGTGAAAGTCAGAGCCTTTCTTTTGGCTCCATTAAGTGCTTTATTTATGTTAACAGGTGCCACAGCCTTTTCTGTTAGTTTAGTAGAAATTTGGCAAAGTAAAAAGAATCCTTTCCTTTCTCAATCGAAATTACTTCATATTAATAAATCCCTCATATTCTCAGACGAAAACCCCAAAATAGACCTGTTTCTAAAATATGACCTGGTTTAATCAGCAAATTGGTGTGCTGTTTTCTTTTCTTTTACTTTTCAATGTTTCTAAGTTTCTTCCCCAATTTTAGAAAAGCAAAAATGCAGCAGAAAATGGTGAAAAATCTGAGTTGGTGACGCAGGCCCTGTCATAATTAAAGTTAAAGCTGTCGAGTGTCATTGACGGCAATGCCAGACTGGTTAACTGCGTCTGGATCATGTGGCCATGATGCCACCTGTTTACGTTTAGCACTTTTTAAGCAGCTGCTTCCATAATTACGCTTGCTTGCAATGTGCTTTGGAGTGCGGGATGGTGCGGTTCAGTACTGTGCAGTGCTGATAAACAGTATTTAGAAGCCACTCATTGCAGTGCAGTTCTGCTGCTGAAGGGGATTCAACGTCTGTCACCAGGCTGACGTGTGTAATTTGGTGAAGGTCTCATCAAAATGCTTTGCCATGAAAGAAGAGGCATCTGCTTTACAACACAACTGAGAGTTTTTTTAAACCTTTTTAGTTTTCAGGTCTTCTTACTGAACCACTTTTTGGTTCAAAAAGACACAAAAAAAAACGATCTTAGTTCTCCACAAACTGCTAAAGTATGCCAGTGTTGGCCTAATAGAGGATTAATTTTGGCAAAACATTTGATTTTTTGTGCAAAAAGCTATTATTTTGTAAGTTGTCCACTTTAACAACTTTATCTGTTATCTATTAAATTTCTTTTTTTTTCACTTAGGCATAGAAGAAGATGTGATACTCAAGCCTTAGTCACATGACCCATATGGGTCCTGTAGAATTTTGGGTTGTCTATGCCCGTGGGTGGAGTGCTCCTGCATCAGGTGGACGAGTTTTGTTCATCAGTGAGCAAACATCTGAGTGTGAGACTGACAGGCGGATTGTTGTGGCATCCGCCCTTATGCTGCCTGTACCGGTCCGTTATGTAGTGAAAAGGGAGCTGAGCCAAAAAGCAAAGCTCTGAATTTACCAGTCAATCTTCATTCCAATACTCACCTATGATCATGAGCTCTGGATCATGACAGGAAGAACAAGGTCCCGAATACAAGCGACTGAAAAAAGCTTCTTCCATAGGGTGGCTGGGCGCTCCGTTAGAGATAGGATGAGAAGTTTGGTCACCCAGAGTAGAACTGCTGTGCCTCCACATCAAGAGGAGCCAGTTGAGGTGGCTTGGGTATCTGATTCTGATCTGTCTCCTGGACGCCTCTCTGGGAAGGTTTCTTATTACGTGAATAGCAGTAAAAATGCCATTTACCATTACATGACCTTTCTTTTGCAATAAAGTTGCCTACTTTTAGCTAGGTGTAAAACAAATTGAATTAAAATAACACATTCTTATGTCAGATTTGTACTAATGAGCTTACAAGATCAAAGAAGTGAACGCTCTGAAGTGAACACTGTTGGTTGGACGAACATGTCCCATTAGTTCCTAAACACTCAAAGCTGTTCACACCATCCTCTCGTTGTACCTGAGCTAGCTTTTGAAGCTTAAAGGTACTTAATAACCTCCCCTTTTGTCAAAAAATGTCGCGTGGAGAAACACCGCCAAAGAAATTTGTGTTACAATACTTATCTCACTTGCACCTCTTTTTCAATTACACCCATGGCTGACTTCTTTTATCCCTTTCAAATTCATTCCCAATGACCTTTATGTCATCAAATTTGGCCAAGTGTGGAAAGAAGTTTTTCATGAGTGTTAATTGTTTTAGGCATTGATGTGCAGAGAGGTAATTGTAAATCATTTGTATTCACAATTTCTTTCTCTGTGCTTTGCATCTCATGGTGTTTTTTTTTTTTTTTTTTTTTTCGGTTATTCTCATCCAGTCCGTCTTTCCTAGTTAAGTGAGCTGTCCATTTAATAGGAAGCCTATTATTGTGGCTCAGCTTTGGTGTCGAATCTGTATATTAATATAAAGTATTAACTTATATTTAAATACACAATGAATCGTCATTATATCCCAGTTCTCAAAGGCGGAAATATTCTTGAATAATAAAATACCTTCAAAATCTGATTGAATTAATACTTTTTTGTTTTGGATTTTCAGCACAATAGAGAAAATTGATAATTATTATTCTTTTTTAAATCAGTCTCATGCTTTCTTAATGAAGCTTGAAACACAAAAAATCTTACTAACAAAATAAACGCTTTTGGAACTATGAAATGTAATGCCCTGTCATGTCTTCTGTGACAAGGAGTCCCCTTTCCTCCTCTTCATGATAAATAGCATATTTGTATAGCGCCTAACTCCCTTCTTAGAGTCACAATCTCATTCACCCAAACCATTGACTGTATATAGATAACTGGACAGAGTGGATGTGACTTTATCCATAGAAAATGCATTACGTCAGGCTCCAGTGAAATGAACCAATTTCAGTCGCCGTTTCTCCATGATGCGGACGTTGCCATGTTGGAGCCAGACGACAGTGATTGGTCAGAGTCGGTCTGAGTCACGTTTCTAGGGTAACTACTGTCACTGATTGAGGTGTCGTCTTTCCTTTGATGTTTTCTGCAATCAGCTATACTCAAGATAAGATTCCGATCTGAGATGCAAACACAAACTTTGCCTAAAACGTTTCTTCCTTCCTGGCACTTTCTCAGATTTTACTTGAGCAGGTAACCTTTTCTTGGCTTTTACATCAGATTGTCAGTGTCTTTTGTGCTCTCTGTCCCATGTGCATACATGAGGCTGAGCTTGGAACAATGAGCGGGCTTTCTCTCCTCTCATTTTCAGAGCTGGTTGAATCCAGCTCTTCCTGCTCTGAGTCTTTGCTACAAGGCCTGTCAAGCAGCCTGACAAACTCATTCTTGGCTGGCGGCACTTGCTCCTGTCTGATGAAAACGTTTCACTGCTGTCTTTTGCTTTTTTCCTTTGCCTAAGGTTTTCCAGAACACATCCCTGAGCGGGGGATTATTGTTTCAAATTATGAAAGTGTGTATAAACACACAAAAAAGGCTTTGACTCAGATACAGAAGTAATCTTTCCAGCTGGTTAGTTTCCATCGTCATCATCGCTGACTGTCGAACATTGTCTGTTTATTGCAATTTGATACAAGATGTTCCAAAGAAGGTAATAACTTACTTTCAACTGTTTTTTTTGCTTCAATCATTCCTTTTAGTGGATCCAGTTTCAGATAAGTTGTGCATTTTGCAGTACAAGCCCTATATTTGGCATGGATGTACCTTTTTCCAGTATTCCAGACTTCCCTCTCCCATGACACTTCCTCCAGCTCTAAACCCTGAGGTGTTCCCAGGCCAGCTGAGAGACATAGTCTCTCCAGCATGTCCTGGGTCTACCTCAGCGCCTCCACCCAGTGGGACAAGCCCGGAACACCTGCTGAGGGAGGTGTCCAGGACGCATCCGGACCAGATGCCCGAGCCACCTCAACTGCCTCCTCTCGATGTGGAATAACACCGGCTCTAGTCCGAGCTCTCTCTGGGTGACCGAGCTTCAGACCCTATCTCTAAAGGAGCGCCCAGCCACCCTAAGGAGGAAGCTCATTTCAGCTGCTTGTATTTGGGACCTCGTTCTTTTGGTCATGACCCAGATCTCATGACCATAGCTGAGTATTGGAACGAAGCTCGGCCAGTAAAGTGAGAGCTTTGCTTTCTGGCTCAGCTCTCTCTTTACCACAACGCACCAGTACAGCAACCGCATAATGGCAGACGCTGCCATTAGCCTATGGCGTTAACACCATACTAATATACAATATACACCATACTGTTACTAATGTATGTCCACTACCCACAGTCGGTTAGTGCATAATGTTGCAAATCTCATGAGTCCAGGCTTTTTCTTTTACAGCTATTTCTGATATATGAAAGACATGTTGTCATATACTTCCAGTTGGGCACAAACCATTATTTTTGCTTCATGATCAATTTTTAAACGGTTGACACATCCGTGACTGTGCGTTGCTGAGGGCAGTGTGAACGTAGCTTAACAGGTGTCAGACATTATGGAAATAAATGTTTTGCCAGCGCAGAATAAGAAATGTAACCTAAACATTGTCGTTTTTTTTTCTCTCCTGTCAACAGGTAAAAAGTATTTTCTCCCATTTTTTCCCCCTATCCACTTCATACACCAGCCTGAGGGGAAACACAGGTCATTTCTTTACAAGATCTAGGGCTTTCTGTCGTAGAAGCAGAGGTGTTGAAATACAGTGCGTTAAATGGATTCCAGCAGTCTGAATTGACTATGGTTCCCGTCTCAGACAAAGCCCGGTTGGCAGGTTGTATCGACAGGTGTACAGCAATTCCGAAACCAAAGCGGGTAAGAAAAATGTCAAAAAAGGAAGAAAAGAGGGCAGACTGGAAGGCCATGTGGAGAATAGGGGCTCAGTCAGATGGCGGTGAAAAGAACCTCCACCTGAATGCACCACTGCATCCTAAAAATTCCTCAGTCTACAAAAACCAGACAATCCCCCCACCCTGTCTTTGACTTAATCCCTGTGTTTTAGTATTTATTCAAGCAGCTGTGAGGACCACTCCCCTTGACTACACATGGATGGTTGTATTTAAAGAGAATGCGGGTGTCTGGGGTTCATTGCTTTTATATGAGTTGTACATGTGGCTACTCTTCTTCTGCTTTCAGCTGCACCCTTTAGGGGTCGCCACAGTTAATCATGTGGCTCCATTTAACTGAATTCTCTGAATCCATCTCTTCTTTCTGATCAACTGTCTTCATGCCATTTTTCCCTATATCCATAAATCTCCTTATTTGGTTTTCCTCTAGCTCTCCTGCTTGGCGACTAACCATGTGAACAGTACAAGACCCACAACCAGTTGCTTAATTATGAGCTGTTTTAAATCTTTGAGGAGCAAATTAGGACATGCGAAGGTTGTCAAAATGTTGAAAAGAGTCTAAAAGAAGATTTTCCCCATAACTTCTTATTGTGTATCTCTGTACTGTGCACAATTATGTTAACCCTTTAACCTCATCACTTTAGATTCAGTGTTAAAATTCTTTAGATTACTGTGACGTTTCAACAATTGAAAGTGGATTCTAAAGCAGAAAAAAGTTAGCTAATATGCAACTCTTTCCAGTAGTAAAGTGCTGACGCAATCAATGCAAATCCGCTAATTCTATTGCAGAGAAAAGCAAAATGTTGCATAAAGGTGCAAAGCTGATATGGAAAGCTGCTTCTCTCGTTGTTTGAATCAGCTGATCCACAGTAATAATGTAAATAACCAAAGGTTTACAATATGTCAAAGAGTGTGTGTTATTTAGGTGTTGCCGGCGACATGAAGGGGTTAAGATATGCTTAGTGTAAGGGCAGAAACTCTCACCTTGTCTCCCTGCTTGGCATTCTGTATTAAAGGGTTGTATTGTCTGGCTAAATTACCAAATACTTCCAGAGTGCAGCTGTGTCTGAAGTCTACCACTCCACCGGGGAATGGGTCAAATGCAGAGAACACATTTCAGCTAGCCCCTGCGACAGACTGGCGACCAGTCCAGGGGTGTCCCTGCCTTCGCCCATGAGTAGCCGGGTTAGGCTCCGGCAGCCCCGTGACCCCAAAAGGGATAAAGCGGTTCAGAAAATGAATGAATGAATGACATTTCAGCTAATGAGACTATTGGGATCACACCATTGAAACCATTTTCTTACAGTCACATAAACATGTATCTAAAGTTTTATTAGGATATTAGCACTTGGAATTTCCATGTTGCTACAAATCTATTCCTTTATGACACATTTTCTTTAGTACAATATTACATACGTATTCATGTATCTATATATTAGACATCAGTGAAATTTAAATCCTAGTACAAGGTGTACATGCTGGGCTTCTTTTGTTGAGTGTGACAGGCCAATTCGACCATCAGAATGAATCATTTTTCAAAAACCAGTAGTTGTAGTCATGACCTAAGGTGCATAACGGTAGTTTTGTGGAATCTGCTCCTCACAATAATCTCCATAGTTACTGTCCATTTCACACAAAGAACCCACTGATTGCATTGAAAAGGAGGGTCAGGACCCTAATACATGATGTTTTCTGCAAAAGAGTTGATTTCGGAAGCAAAAGTCACGCTGGTTGAGTCTAAATTGCCAGCCATCCCTCAAAAGTGACTGGCACCCAACATGACAGCATGACCCGTTGAAGATGGTCATTCTTTGCTGTGACTTTCAAACTATTATACCTACCTAATCACCTCATCCAACCTCTTGTGTACCCCCCCGTACCACCTTTTTGCTCCTAAATGCCACAGTGGGTCTTATCATTAGTTATTATTTGAGTTATTAGTAGAGGCTTGACACTCTACATACATTTGTGCAATTTTATTTCCTTTGTTGGCTCCTATCACCATTTGTAGTGACTTAAAACAGCTACAAAGGTCACACAGTGAGGCCAAAATGTTTGTAAAAATATGTAATGGTTTGTCTTATCTTTCTTCATAAGGAGGAAGATGATACGGCCTTGATACGTGACGGAACACAAGAATTCATGACCTTCGAGATCCCCCTGAACGACTCGGGATCAGCAGGTTTAGGGGTCAGCGTCAAGGGCAACCGCTCAAAGGATACCCAGGCCGATCTGGGTATCTTTGTAAAATCCATAATCAACGGGGGTGCAGCTAGTAAGGCAAGTCCCAACTTTTTGTCTCTCTTTTCTCCCCTTCAACCAGTATGCAACTTCATGATTTCATATAATGTTGCCAACTTAATTGGTATGAATACTATTATTCTTGGACGTAAACAATAAAGTTGTTTATGAGTTAAAGGTATGACCTTCAGGAAATCTGATGTACATTTTAACCAATATTTAAGGTATCTTCTACTTTCCTTTGCTCTCTTTTGCAGGATGGACGCCTACACGTCAACGACCAACTCATTGCAGTCAATGGGGAATCGTTGCTTGACATGACCAACCAGGAGGCCATGGAAGCACTACGCAAATCCATGTCTGTAGAAGGCAATAAGCGAGGCATGATTCAGCTCATTGTGGCTCGGCGGATGGGCAGAGATAATGAGGTAACCCAACAGTCATTGAGAAGTCGGACCTTTAAAACAAACCTCACACCAAAAAAAGATCTAATTTTGCTTCCCTCTGTGATCAATCTTTGGATCTCGGTTGTAAATCCTTTAACCTCTGGTCTTGTAGAAGTCACACAGGCCCCCATTTGGTACCGAGCACCCTCAAAAAACTGCAGGCCACCCTAGTGGCCACCCCTGAAAAAGATTCTACCATTTTATTTTTTATGAACATTTGTGTACTGTCAACACAGTCCAGCATTATTTTTATTTTTAAATGTTTTTTTAAAAATCTTAAAAAAAAAAAAAAAGTTAAAAAATGTATAATCAGGCGCGCACAGAGCACCTCAACCATTGGGTCCTACTACTTAGAGTCCTTAAGTCGGAGGACGAAGGCGGGAGTTCCTTTTTAAATTATGTGTTTTGTGCAAGAAGAGGTGTAAGTTTCAGAAGATGGAGACCGTCTGCATGGAATTGTCAGTAAGAAATAAATGAAAACTTGCTTCAGTTTAACATTTAGTTTATGATTTTCTGCTCATTTTTGTGCGTAAAAGAATTACAAGGGTGATTGATAGTGCTAGCTATAGATAGTCTTTGGCTTTCAAACAGGGGTCTTGTAGTGAATTTCTGAATTCAGGAATGATGTCTCAGAAAAGCTTTTTCTAAAGTCCAACATTTTGCTGTGACTTCACCGTTTAGCATTTCTCATCCAAAGTTTCTCTTACAGCAGTACTCATAATATGCAGTCCCGCCAGGAATTTGCTGTTAAAGCTAATTCAAGCAAACCCTGGAAATTGTTGCAACTTGACATTTTCACTGCAACTTCACTGGGACTTTGAGTGGGTGAGAACATTGCTTCACAACAGTTTCCGGTGTGGCTCCTTCCTGGAAGCCAGGATTAAAATTTTTTTTTTTTAACTATCTGTAGCTCTCTTTTTTTTTCTTTAAGCCACATGTGAATGGTCAACACACGTGTTTGCGCTGAGCGCACGCGCGCACTGGGGGGTTGTGATGAGTTCATCTTTGTGGTTTTTATTGACTTCAATGCCAAGTAATGTGATTTACGCTCATGTCAATGGATTTACGTCCCTCCCTCCCCTCACATTATCTGCTAATCCTGTCGCTTCCCTGCACAAACACATTCAACCTGCGCGTCTTACAGACTAAGTTTGATTTGATGTCTCGAGACGCTCAATTCTTTCACAGTCAAGCAGACATCTTTTTGTGCAAGTTGGAAGTTGGTTAGTTTGCAACGGGGCAAAAAAAGCTAAAAAATGATTCTTACAGTTTTCTGAACACTGTTGTGATTAATAGTTCAAGAATAAACCGAATGTAATGGTAGAAGTGAAACATGCAGCAAAAAGTATATATCTACAGTGTATGTTTGGAAAAAGAACAATGCAGTTCTTGACAAATGTAGAAAAGCAAAGTTGTGCATACTTGCATATTTAGAGAAGACATTTGCTCTGCTTATCTTTGTAATGTAGTTTAAAACAATGCAAATAAACTCAAACTGTAAATAATAAGTAAGAGATTTGGATTGCTCATGTTTAAGTCTGTTCAACTAGATTAAGTAGGTGTTGTCACAATGCACTTTGAGAGGAACAAGTTCTATCCAATGTTCATATATGGCAAAAATGACCCAATAAATGGGCTACAAACATGTCTGTTTAGATGGCCAGTCAGTCACAATATTTGGAATCTTTCTAGTCTGCATCCAACAATCAAATAAAATATATAGTCACATTTCAGTTTTATGTGTTGAAGAATGAACAGCTGCATTGTGGTTGCTCGGATTGCAACAGATAAATAACTTTTAGTCAATGTTCAAAATTTATTAATATCAAAAAATGTATATTTTTGATACAGTTGCGATGGCTGGATCTTAAAAGACAATTATATTTATACTCTTTTTTTCTAGGAACACATCAGATCAGGAACTCTTCTAAATATTAGCACAAAGTGTTTTTGCACACAGTGCATGAACGTTTGTCATTATGCATAACTGACATGATATCCCTCAACCACCCTGCATTTTGCTCTGGTCACCCTGTGGCCCCCCCCCTAAAAAGCAATCTGCGGGCATCGCTGCACACATGTGAGCCATCCTTCTTCAGACGAGTGAGCAAATGGAATGTAAAAGATGGAAAACTTTATTTCAAAGTCCTTGAAAGTTTAAAAGACTGCTGTCTTTTATCTTTTTAAGCATTGATTTAAGGGATAAGTAAAAAAAAAAAAAAGAATCCCCCTTGTCAACGTTCAATCTTCAAAGAGCCTCACTTCCTGTTTGAGATGAGCGATAACATTTCGCTGTTTCTCCCTTCAGCCCATGCCGGACTCTGATGCGAAATGATAACTATCATATCATGTCATGATTGACACCCACCGCAAAATACCACTGCGAGATAAATGGATAAAAGCGGTGCTGCTTTTGTTCTCGCGGTACGGGATGTATTTTGTTTTATTGTGAAAAATCCCCAAAACAAAGGAGGCTAGAAACGTTGTCCATGTGTGAGCATCTTCCCACACAGGTTCACTCAGCCTGCAGCCAGGGGTTGGAGATCAGATTTGATTAATGTTGCTGTGGCTCTAATTGGATCCGGTGTCCTGTGGCGACATGTCACTTTGGAGTGTGATGTTGAGCTCCTTTCTGAGAAGCGTAGTCCTCTGGAGCATTGTCTTCCCCCTCTCACCACACTTCCACCACTTGTCACTTCTTCTGTTTCTCGGTTTTCCTCTGTTTTTCCTCAAGCCTGTGATGCTGTCTGATTGGAATTGGTTGGAAATTAGGTCAGCGTACTGACAGAGCAGTGCGACTATATTTTTGAACAGCTCTGCTTGATCTGCTGTTTTCTTTTCCCTCCTCCTGGCTGCTCTTCTCTCTGTCTCCTTCCTCCCACCTCCAGACTAAGAGGGAGGACACTTGTCCCCCCCGGGAACGAGCTGCTCAGAGCTTCAGTGAGTTCTATCACTTGAGTCCAGTCAGTCTCCTGTCGACTTTAATCTCTCACCAGCAGGCAGACAGGTAGACAAACTGACACTGAGCAGACGCAGACGGTTAGACTCGCATCAATAAAATAATAAAAAAAAACAACATAACATTTCATACAAATCATTCTGCCTGGGAGAAATAAAGAAAATTCTGCAATGACAGGTGCAAACAACTGCTTTTTATTTCAATACTAGCTGCAGTAAAGCAGGGAAAAAAGGTCATCCAATGATGCATTTTGGAATCAGTCCATTTAAGTCACATTTTAGAACATCGTGGAGCTTTAGGAGCTTATAGGTATCAAAACGCCATATCATCTCGAAACAAAACGCTACATTTTCAGGGTTTTTTTTGTGAAAATTGTTTTATTTTCTGCATCCCCCCATCTCTTCCTTTGCTGGTCAGACAAATACGTGGCGGGCCAGTTTGCCACTGTCACCCAGCGGGATGGTGAAGAGCACTGGAAGCCACCAGTGAAATGAATCAGATCCATCACTGTCTGCAGGGGAAAGGAGCCGAGGAGCAGAGCCCGTAATGCATCAGAGACGGGAGGATGGAGGGGCGGGGGACTTCTATATGTGCAGTGTGTCCGGGCCACCTCTCTCCATGAAAACTGCATAGGTTTCTTTTCCATTTTGCCAAGGCCTTGAGGCTAAAGCCAGACTTTCTTGGGCAAAGTGCTGTAATGATTCTGGGGAGGTAAGATCAGGTTGGTTGAATGGAAGTTGAGGCAGAAAAGAACCTCTTTGCATATGATTACAGACAGGGACATGTGAATTTCTCTGTTCATGGGGCTCATTGTAAGTCAAGACTGTGTGACCATCTTTAACAGACTGGTTTTTAGCTTCTGCACAGTCAAAACATTGGCCTGGTGTGGCCTTACAGAAGCTTCTCTTAGAGTTGTTATGCATGCGTTAAATGAACAGAAAAAAATATTAAAATTATTAAAATCAAACTAAAACGTAAGTATTTTTGGGAAGTTTTTGAGTGTGAAGGTGGCATTTTGATGATTGCAAAATGTATTAGACACCAAGGCAGAAACAAAACCCAACATTTAGCAGGATGTGATCCTCTGCTGTTGCAGAGGGACAACAGTGACAATGTTCTATTGGCAGGAACAAAGGCAGCCTTGGTGTTCAGGAACCACAGTTTCACTTATAAAGTGGCAAAAGTGCAGATCCTGCTCAAGAAGTCCCACAAAGCAGGTGTTTTACCTTATTTGTTTGAATGGCATAGCACTCTTCTATAAGGCCTGACCAAATGGCTCCAGATTTGGTGGTCTAAACCCCCAATCTAACCTCTTTATGCTGAGTGTTAAGCAGGCAGGCACTGGGTCCCATTTTTAGTCTTTGCTATGAACCAACCTGGTTTTGAACTTGCAGTCTTCCAGTCTCAGGGCAGGCACACTACCACACGGCTACTAAGTTGGTAGAGAGTAGAAATAGAAAAAGACACATTGCTCGCTCAGTGTGAACATCATGGGCTAAATGTGCATTCTTGAACTCAGGTATGTGGGTTTTCCCCCAATGTTGGCTTGTCTCAAAGATGCTTCATTTTACAGCAGGCCCATAGAAAAATAAATGTTCCTGAACATTTGAGTTTTTACCTCTGTGAGTGGTCTAGGATTTGAAAATATCTTGCGGGCCACCTTTGTACAGGTTTGCCCATTTTTTGCAGGGAGACATCCCATATCCAACCGTATTGGCAGTTGTGACTAAGCCCTGAGACATAGTAATCACTCAGTTCAGATGCACTCTAATCATCTCTGCTATGGCAGCTTGGACAAATTCTATTTCTCTTTAATAAGATTTAACAAACTCTTCATATTTTTGACCCACTTTTGCTTGCTGTCTTTGACCTCCTATGCCTCATCTTTGACTCCAGTTGATTGTCTTTCTCGCAGGTCACACCCCTTATCTCCTTCCTACTATATTTTCTCCCCAGTTATCTGTTCTCATTACGTCTTTGCCATCGATCTTGGCTGCCGTCCTGCCTGTTTTGTTGGGATAACACTTGAATAAACATCAGATAAAAGTCTTCGGCCTATTTAGCCAGTTTAGCGCGGGACATTCTGAACCTGATCCAATCAGCTTAATTTCATCGAAGCATTTGTGAACAATAAAAACAAGCAAGTTATTTTAAATATTCTAAATGTTTCACTTTTTATACTCTATTCTCTCGTAGTCTGAATGGATTAGTGTTAAAGGCTGCTGTTTACTATCTTTACCTGTGGATTATCCAACATCTCACTAATTATTCAATGTGTTGGATTGAAGTGTTAACTTATTCTATGAGAGTAAGCAAAGTAGCTAAATCTATATCAGTCTGAAAAGAGCAGATGCATTTATTTAGATGACGTTTTTTCTTTTATTAAAATCCCAACAAAGAGTGTTTAACATAGAATGCACAAAAGCAGAAAGATTTAGAACAAATCCTCGGATTCTTAATTTTTTCTGCAGAGTTCCTGTTTAAAAACTGCTGTTCTGCCCCAGATAGTCCCACTCAATGACTGATAACTACCAATTAGCTTGAAGCATTTTAATTACTTTTTTTTCTAGTATTGCTCCATCTATTTCTGAGTTCTATTACTGTACTGTTGTGTTTTTAAGCAACTGAAAATATGAAGGTTTTTTCACTTCCTTTCTTTATTTGATTTGAAATCTTCTCCCACATTATATTTAGAGTAGACCTGTTGACAAAATTGGAAAATTGTGCATTGTTACAGATTCTTCACCTATGTACTCCATCCATCCATCCATCCATCCATCCATCCATCCATCCATCCATCCATCCATCCATCGTCTTTTAAATCTACCTAATCGAAATGAAATTTGGGGTTCGCCCTAGATAGTTTGTCAGTCTGTCGCAGAGTCAACCTGGCTACTCTTTTGTTCTTATTTAAAGCGATAATTAATATCAATAAATGAATTTCTATCAATGAATGACTTTTAATGAGCCACATTTCTCTAATGGATAGTTTCCTTATTATAAATACAATTTTTCTCCTCAGTGAATAGAAGCTTTACACTTTGCCAGAAAGACATTTTTATGTTGATTGCGTAAGTGCGTCACAACTGTAAAGTGTTGCAAGGCTGCTTTGTTTCCACTTTAGAACATTTTTAAATCATGTAAAAATGGTTGAAAAATGATGGTAGTTTAAAAGAATGTAATTTTAGTCTGCGACCTGGTTAGGAACACGCCCATCTCTTCCAGTAGGTTTAATTTGTTTTAGAAAGTAAAACATTTTCAAGGGCTGAAATATCTCCAACATAACCCCGTTGAAAATATTTAGTTACAATCCAAGTAGAATTATTGTGGTTTTTCTTTTGTTACATACATTTCTCTCGTGCTCATGCTCAACTTATTGGCCACACCCCCTTCTAGAACCATATCAGTAGGTCACAGGGGTATAAAACAGGGGTATTAGACAATGAAACAAGGCTGTTTAATTATTTTCAGTAACATAGTATGCATATATAATTGTCAAATAACTAGAACTGAAAATTGACTTTTTATTGTCTTTATTAATATCATCTCCAACATTCCACCTTTTTCTTTGAGTGGTTGGAATATTGAGCTTCAGCAGAGCACATGTGGAGAAAATGAAAAAGGCCATTAAAAAGGCTGCTTTAATATTGATAGATCAGGATGAACAGTATAATAATGAAAAGTCTTTGATTCTTCGCTTTTTCTCGAAAGCGCCGCATTACCATAAGGACTCTGCCTCAGACTTAACTCGTTGAGGAGGAGTAGACCTAAGAGCTTTTTCTGTTTATGAGAGCAGAGGAGCACTCTCCTTGGCATGCCAAATGCCCCGTTTGCAATCCATTCCAACAGTATTGCTGCAAGTCACTAAGAGAGGCTTTATGCAAAGAGACAGGAGGGAAGGAAGTGGCCGGCCCTAACAAAAGACGCTCACTCGGCTGAGAGAAGGGATTATTGATCCAGCTTTGAGAGAACTATCAATCAGTGTCCAGGTCCAGTAAATTATGGTTTTATTAGTATTGAGCTAGAAAAGACCTTACAGCATCAACAAAAGGCTAATAATAGGAGAGGGGCAGGGTGTGGAGCTGACCCCGTAACCCCTAATATGGAATGATTGAAGCTCATTTATGATATGGATATCATTCAAAACTACCAATATTTAGGCAACAAAACAGTTGGGATCCAGCACTGCACCCTGGGAAATGTAGTTCCCATCGACTAACTAAGTAAACAACGGAAAGTAGATCTAAGAGCAGCAGAAATGCAATTCCAGTGCTGCTGGGCCTCGTTCCCAGCTGGCTCTCTAAGGACTAACTCATTTAGGAGCGGCAGGGGAAACTCAATAGCACCAATTGAGAGAATAATATATTGAATGTGGTGGTTGAGTGGGCTGCTCAAGCCACATGGAGGATTGCGGAGGTGAAGAGTTTGCTCCGGGGTTTGAAAACCGGTGCGCTGTAGAACATACACAAAAGAGTTGAATCATTTATTCTCAGGCACAAACACATCATTTCTAAGGTACTGCACAGACTTCATGCTTTCGTTGAATCAGAAATGTTTATTGTCCTTGGACCTGACCAGTATTAAAGAAGACTTTCTAAACAAGTGCAAACTAAATAATAGATGCTTCAGGGAGTTACGGAGGAGTATTTGATGGTAATCATCAGATGCATCTTTTCAGTTTCATAATAGAGGAGAAAAAGTTTTTGCTTTGTTTTGAAATAAAGATGAAAGTAAATTAGTTTTTGTACAAAGTACAAAAAAGTTACATTTCCACAACAGTGAGCCCTGCTCTACGCTCAAATAAGGACCTCAGATCGCATCTGTACATTGACTTAGCATTAAAAATGGCTGCCCCCAGGGCAAGTTCAGAAAATAGATGGAACAATTGACTTTCTCTTTGATGCTGCAAAAGTTATTGGAGCCTTGTTGGTTCACCAAGTCAATGACAGTGATGGCAGCCTGGTTCTAAAAGAGGTCTTAGTTGTTAGTTTTTTTATACAGACCAACTATACTGGTAGTGAATTTTCGTCAACCTTGTTAATTATTTTGTAAATGAAACGACACCCCAGGAACTACACCCCAAATAGGACACGCCCTTTTTATTGATAAAAAAAAGATCACTTTTTTTTTTTTCAGAACAATCAAATAGATACTACATTGGGTTAACACTGAGCATGTGACGCACATTCAAGACCACACTTTTAGCATCCTCTTTAACGCATATGGTGTTCACACTGGACTGTCACTGGACTGTCACCGACACCATAGCATGTCTGCCAACTAGATTTTGAAGAGGCTTGGTCGAAGTGTTGCAACAGCTCTATTATGAGATTTAAAAGTCCTTTTTTTCTGGCACACGCTACAGTTAAGGTCTCCTTCATGAGCAATTTTCTAACTTCCTTGTTCTGACAAGACGCTACCAACACGTCATTACCAAATCTGGTTACTTGATTAGTTAAAGATCAATCTAGTTTACGTCTAAGCGCGTGTTCATGCGCATTTTGTTCATTGCAGTGCAAGAGTTTTGAATGTGGAAAAGCTGGTGTAGCTTCAGGTGTGTTTGTCCTACACATTTACTTAGATTAAAAAAAAAAAAAATTGTCTCAAAAAGATTTCATTAACTGTTCAAATGAACAATGCCATTCAAACCGATGGAGTGCATCACCACATGTGCTGGCCATCTATTTACAGTCATCCTCTTACCTCCTGCTTTGTGTTGGTTTGTGTTTTTCTTTGGTAAAAAACTGAAGCTTTGCAAAGAACTCCTAAAAGATCACCAAATCCCTCTTTGGGAAGCACCACATTAGGTGAGATTGTGTGTGGATGTGAAGGGCTAATGAAAGTAGGTATGTAGCTCACAGAAGAGAGGTGAGCTGTGCCTGGGGCAGGATGCAGCAGCTTAAGGATCGTAATTAGAGCATTATGGTGAGGCTGACTGGATTAGGTCCTCGGCAGCTAGCTGAGACCAGGATAGAAAGTTAGGAAATGGCCATGGAGGAGATTTTATTTGCCTTAGCTGACAGCTTAAGACAACGTCTGTCAACAAACAGCTTCTTCTCCCTGACTGAGTAGTCAAGGTCAGAAGGATGCTGATGCACAGGAAAAAAACACATTAGCCCACGGCTCTGCACTTACCACAGACAAATATGGAGGAACACATGCACGACTGCGTAGCACTCAAGCCGATATTCACATTAAGCTAAAACAAATACAAGCTTTTTCTTGCACATATTGTCATGCGGTCCAGCAGGACCTGATCAAATTAGTCACTGTGCTCTGCCCTCACCTTCAATCAACAGGATAATCCACTGAAAATGACTGGATTAAGACTGCCTGAATACATGATGAGA
The DNA here is from genome assembly GCA_014656515.1 of Oryzias celebensis. Taxonomy (NCBI): domain Eukaryota; kingdom Metazoa; phylum Chordata; class Actinopteri; order Beloniformes; family Adrianichthyidae; genus Oryzias; species Oryzias celebensis. The sequence continues at coordinate 41,264,396 of BNCR01000012.1, forward strand.
ACCTGTAGTGTGAAACGATAGACATCTCTCTGAAAGCAGAAGTCCACTCTCTGAATATAGCAGCGCATTTATGACTTTTGTTGGTTTGCATCATTTTCAGTTTGCAAACAGTCAGGCCAAAAAGCTATTTATTTTCCACCAAATGGATTTGTTAATATTTTATCATAAAGTTTTTCTATTATTGTCTTCCATTCTAGTCTGTCTGAATCCGATTCAAATAATTGACTTTGATTCTACATTTTAAAAGTTTTCAGAATTGTCTTGTACAAAATAATTGTCAGGGATTCATTATTATATATATATCATGGCAACCCAAGTTTTCATCAACTTTGGCTAGTGGACACTCAGCAGGATTTTGGGATATGTGACCATAGTCTTAGCGATATGGGATATAAGTTTGCTGTATTCTATGTGGGACATCTTTTAATTTATCCTTGACAATTACTGTATTTTGGGAGGCGGCAGTCACATTTTTACACGTTTCCCGATGGCCGCAGAGATTTTAAGAAAAAGTAAAACTTTTACAGCGACCGGACAATTGTTTTCTAAAAGTTGACCTCGGTCAGTGGTCGCCCGGGCACACTGCAGTGGCGGTCAGGTGATAGCGTTATAAAAATTGAGTGACAGCTGGGCTGCCACAGCCGGATCGCCGGCCAGCAGCATCGCCGACTGGACGACGTTTAAATGGCTCCACGTTGTGGCATATCCATATCAAGTGCCATCTGCCTCCAGCCGCCCAGTAGCCCTGGGGGTATAGAAAAAGCGGCTATTTTGTACGTGTGATGGCCTCCTGACTGCCACCATGTACATTTATGACCACACCAAAGGTTTTGAGAAAGATTGGGCAGCGGCATGAAATCTTGAAGATACCTTCCTGTTGCGTGATGGCAGTTGTATTAGTGACCGTGGCCGGTTAGTGGCCTAAATGATACCACAGCCGGCTTCAACCCCACCACTGAAACGATATATATCTAATCTGTGCCGAATGGAATGGAGTAAAACATTTGTGACATTTTCATTCTTTATTCATTCAATAATATGTTACCCATGTAACCCTACTTAGTAAGCAAAGGCGCCCCTCCCACATTCGCAGTGTGTATGTATGTGTGCATGGGTGAGTACGACTGTAACTGTAAAGTGCTTTGGGCCGTCTAAGAAGATAGTAAAGTTCTATGTAAGTACACACCATTCATCATCTTTAATACCCAGAACATGCAAACGTGCAGACTATGCAAAGTAGGTTTCTCACTGCAGATAGAGACAATTTTGTTTTTCTATTATTTGTTTCAAATAATGTCATTTTTATTGAAAAATGTCATTTAAATCAATGTCTGTAGTACAGTGAGGACATGACCTTTGGGTTTAAAAAGTCCTTAGTGTTTATATGAAGGATGTACACCTGCCAACCTGGAAAATACCTGTCCTACTCGCTTTCCGGATAACTTTATACATTACTCAGTTGTTGTTTTATTTTTTTTATAATATAAAAAAAAATAAAGGAAATGTTTTCCTTAAGTTGTACTTTCATTTTTAAGCTAAACTATGCATATAGAATAAGATAATAATCGACAAACTTGACTAAATTAATTTTTCTTCTGCTGACTTATGGCCATTTAAAATAACCTCTAATTCATTAAGCAGTTTAGTAGCAAGTACAGCTTATTTTCACAAATGTGTCTTTTCAGGATTTTGCGAGCAAAAAAAATGACTTTTGCTAAATGCTGCCGCAGAAAAACAAAGTGCATCCACTGCAAATCGCTTTGTAAACATGAAATATTAAACAACAAAAAAAATGTGTGCTGTTATTGCTTTGGAGCAGCACAACACAGATACTTAAACATTTTCCCCGATGTCGATGTTCTCATTCATCCAGGTACTGTTGAGTCACAGCATCTGGACTGAAAGTCTTCTGTCTTGAAATGTTTCGGTACTCATCCATGTGGATTCCAGATGCCATGACTCAACTTCAAGACATTTCCCCAGATGAACGTTCAGACAGCAGACTGTGGTTCATGCTGTACCGCTCTTTTATAGCCTGCATGGTTTACTTCGATCCACCGCAATGTCGAAATGCCCTGCACATGAAAAGAAAACAATCAAACAAATTAGGTTCAAACAGTTGTAAACTCAGCAACCCCTTTGACCACTGTAATTTCTTAACCGTTTATGAAATTAACATTATTTCATTGGATTCTGAATTGGGGAAAAGCAACCTTTCGCTGACATGCAACAATTTACAGTTGTGCAGTTTTTTTGCAATCATCGTAAATCAGCAGATTCTGTCTCAGAGAAAAGCACCCTGGCCATTATGTAACACTTTATGTTAGTAATGCTGCTTTTCTCCATGTCAGAATCAACTGATTCATGTTGATTGTGCAAATAGTTCAAGTGTTTTGCCATGCCAAAGAGTGTGTGTTATTTAAATATCTCCTGCGACACATTTTCAGTGACATTAAATGTGAAGGGGTGGGGCTCTGGGAATTGAAGTTTTTGATGAATTGAAAAAAATTCACAACATTTCACTAAATGTTTTCCTTACTTAGCAAACAGTGGGAGCCAGTGATTCAACCCCTCCCACATCTCAAATACTCTAAACACAGAGGATGCAAGTTTATTTCTGTAGATAGAAACATCTGACTCTCTCTCTGGTAGTCAGGAGGAAGTAACAGTAGGGGGATTTATTGAACTACCATAGTAATTTGTTTTATCTGAAATGACAATATTCACACTCCCTAAATGTATTTGTTGTTTTTGTTTTAAAAAAGGATATAATGTTGCCTTCTTGTTAGTGGCATGAAAGCTTTTAGAAAAAGGGTAAAAGTTCAGAGTAAACTTAATCCAGACTACATGGGGTAGAAAAAAATGACCTAGGAATTCATTGGAATTCATAACAAAGGTTTATGCTGATGTTAAACTTCAATGTGTACAATCCCACACTACTTGACTAAAATAATGTTCTTTTTAATTTCTTTGCTTCTTTCATAAAACCTTCTCTTGTACTTGTTTTCATCCCATGAAAGGGCAGCGATTGAAACAAATGAAAGAGGACAGGCAGCGGTTGGATAAACAAGACAAAAGGAGATAAAATAAATCTCTATTTTGGCCAATGTTGCTCGAGTCTAAATCATCAAGGGACATTTTCTTTGTTAAAAGGCAGCCTTCCTGTGACCACAGCTGTGTTGACCCAGTCACACACTCCCACTCCTGATCCCTCCCTACTTTCATCGCAATGTCCTGATAAACTTTTGGGCTTTTAACTTTATTAAACCGCCTCGTTCGCATTAAACAGCCAATAAATCCCTCTGTCCACCTCTGTGAGCGTGGTGATCTGCTCTCGCGGAGAGGCGACTTGGCAGCACCAAGAGTTTTATATGTTTACACAAAAAAGTGCCTAATGAGGGGCTCTTCTTTTGTATGCGTCTCCCCACTGCAGCTGTCCAGTTTTTAAACGTCTCTTTGCCTCGGCCTGGAGCCAGCAGCGTGTTTTAAGACATCAGTATTAGCCAAGGCCTCCTGGTTCAAAGCATTCTTGAGGTAAAGAGTTGAAGTACGATAAGATATCAGGCTGTTAGGGAGCAATCTGTAATAGGTCTTGTACAAGAAGTCCTCCTTGGATGTTTCAACCATGCTGCTTTGAGATAATGTTGGAAGTCAAACCAAAGTCCCAGTTTGAACTCTTTTCCTGTCCTCCATTCCCTAAGTCATCCATGTATTCTCAATGTTTAGGGTTGAATTTACACTTTTTGAAAGGCCAAAACCTTGCAGATCTAATGCTAATAGACTAGCTGTTAACTGCCTGTCAGGACTGGTGCATTAGCCATGAAGGCTGAACATCGACCACGAGACAAATGTCACTGCTCTTTGCAGTCGAGCTCATCTTTAGCGACAGCTGTCTGTTGATTTATGGGAACGGCATGGAGCTTTATCTGTCTGAACCTCTGCAGGTCCCGTTTCACGCCGCTGAAGCAGAAAATACCAAAGTACCATGGGATGGATGCAAAATCAATGTTCCCGTGTTTCTGAAATTTACACACATCACACAGAACCCGCAGGACTTTGTGCTCATTTTAAATTTTGTGAATTTTAAGCCCAACTCTGATAAAAATTGTGTTTTTTGTGTTTTTAAACATATTTTGTAGCATTTTTCCAAGGTTAGAGGACCAATATAAGAAAAACTCAGCCTGAAATTGCATTTCTGAGTATTTTTTTGTAAAAATCAGTGTGAATCAGAAGCAGAGAACAAATGCCATCAGGAAACGATGGTATTTTTTATATAGAGAATATACGAGACAGTCTACGAGCTCCCCTTTTTGCTCTATAACTGGGGTGGGAAGAGGTGGAGGGGTTGCTCTCCGCCAACGGTTTCATCCACAACGTTCACTCTACAGAAACTATGTCCCAGAAAATGGTTTGATTTGGCTAAAAAGAGCACCATTGTAATTAAAAGACCACTGCGAACGCTTTTACAGAAGTTCAGTGAAACTTTAAACTTATAAATTACATAAATTAGGTAAATATTTACTTGCCCATTTAGGTTTTGTCTGAAAATTGTTTCTTTAGCTATGGTCAAGTGACTTCAGCTGCCAACAAATCAAATCAAACTTCATTTATCAAGCACTTTCATTACAACATTAATGCAAAGTGCTTTACAGGCTTAACTATTCAACTTTGCAATGAGATATTCAATTATTGCAAGACGTCTGCGTTCAAAACACTCAAAGCTACACACATTTAAACATATGTATATATCTATGCATATGTTTTAACGTTTGACCGTTAAATGTTAAACCAGGTCAAACTTTGATCAATCAGGGACTCGGATTTTGCAATGATGAATGGATGGAGTGCCAATCATTAGAAAATTAATGATGGAAGAGAAATTAAAATTGCAGTTTGCGCCCGGCAAGAATTCAATGACACCAAGTTCTTCATATATCAGAAAAGACATATAAAAGAAAAATCCCGGAGCAAGATTCACAAGCTTTTCACCGCTTTCACATTTCGCACCAAGCGTCTTCCCACTGTAGGTGGCGAACATGTGCTAGTAAACAGTGGAAAAAGAATACACCCCCCCCCCCCCCCCCCCCCCCCCCCGATCATCCTGCTTGAACACAATGGGCATTCAAGAATGCACGTTATTGAATGCCAGTAACATGCCTGTGTGTCTGTAGCTTTACTAGGGGATCAAATACTTGATTCATTTATTCAAATGCATTTCTTTATTTTTTTTTTTTGAGAACCTACCATTAGGATGACAGACTATCAGTTCCTTTAGGTTAGCAAACTTACGCAATCAACAATGGATCAAATCACTTTGATTTGTTTTCCCATATAGGAACCTCCACTGAGTCCCATACCGCAAGAACTTCCTGTCAACTCTCTCCTCGACAGCCAGGAGCGTCGGATCTCCCATTCCACCTTTGAAACCTTCGAAGGCTTGGACGCCATTTCCACGGCAAGAGCCAATGTCATAACACGCATGGGTGAGTTTTAGTCCATCTTTCCTCTCTGCAGTGGACTAAAAATATCAATTCTGTTTTAGACTCGATCCCCTCATGTGGTGAAATTTCACACAATAACATTTTCCTCATCAGTCTCTGTAATCTGACGTTAATACGGTCTCCTGTGAAACCTAAAAGAGTCCGCTCGCTTCTTTCAAACTGGCGTCACGTTGAAGGCCCCCCCCATCGTTCCAGGGAAAGCTGCTTCAGGTTCCAGTTCTCTCAGGGATTAATCTCAGCTCCAATCCTCCCCACTTTTTACTCCACGTTTCTTTGGCTTTATTCTGCACCACTGACAGCATCAGATGTTGGTTACTTTGAGGTATTCAAATTGCTGATTCAGTTTTCGATTATAGGCCGCTGTCATCTCAACATCAACCGACCTTTCATGTGTTTCAAGACCCAAAAAAAAAAAGCGTGGCGGGATTGCATTAGTTTGCAGGAATGATGCAGTTCTTCTTTTGTCAGCGCAAACCTTGCTTCAGAGAGAGCTGCTTGGGATGATTTGGTGTCCAATCCTTTATTCGTTTCAATTTTTCATCTTTTTTTTGTCTTTAATCAAAGCCTTTCATTTTTAATTTTCCTCCGCAACGATCAGCTGTCTCCTCACCTTTCACCCCGCTCATTACCTGGGCCTTTCCACCCACTGCAAAGGGAATTTTGCAATCAGCCATCGACATTTTCTGCCCCAGCTGCCCTTCTCCGGCTCACTCTCCAATTTCTTTTCTGTACCTTCCCCACCTTATCCTCCCTAAGCGGTGCCACTCTGCCACTGATCATAGAAGATCAGAGACTCTGTCAGAGGCATCTGACGGTTAATTAAGCTTCCGGATCAATAAGGTTTCAACCTTGACACTCTTTCTATCTCGCTCTTCCCATTTTTTTCATTGTGTGTTACTTTTGCTCAGAGTCAGATGTATTTTATTATGGTTTTCATTGGTTTGCCTGTTCTGCTTGTGGTGCTGAAGCCTGTTTTCACTGCGATCACTGCCATTTACAAGGAACTGAAAGCTTTTTCAAAATGTTTTTTTTTCATTCCTGAACATTGAAACTTCAAGGACACCTCATGTCCTTGCCTCATCAGTAAAATGAGCCAAAAGGAAGGGTTTAGTGATTTGCGTGGAGTACCTTCTAAATCAGTAAGCTTTCACAGAAGAAGTCTAAGGTCTGTTACATGTTTGAAGTGACTTCAGAACAGTGTCAGGTTGCTTTTATTCATCAGGCTTCCTCAGAGTCACGCTCCCTTTACCTGCCAGGTTTTCATATGACAGAAGTCTATATTTGAAATGTCCTATTAAAGAACAGGAAAGTGTTTCTTACACAGTCACTATATTGGAAAAAATCATCACTAATCATCTCTTGATATTCCTACTTACTGGGTTTAAGTGGAAGAAGTCAAAGAAAAAAGAGGATTTTTAAAAACATATTTATATCTTCAAATTTTTCTCAATTCAAGGTCATATTCAGACAAGTTAGGAGGTGCATGTACTAACGCCTGAGCATGGAGCACACACTGGCTGGACTTGGCTGGCTTTGCTGTATCTTGCTAGGATGGGAAATCAAAGACACAGAAGATATAAAAAGACTTTTTTTAAAAAATGTCATCTGTTTTGCATGATTTCCACATTTAAACCTTTATTGTGACATGTATACACCTTTACAAAGAAAAACCAACTACCCTTAATGCATCTATAACAATGAACACTAAAATCTGTTTCAACGTTCTCCGATTTTTGGCTGTATTATCCAATACCAGAGCTTATGTGAAAATCCACTAAAGCCTTGGATTAAAATGAGTACAATTCTTTTAGGGGGGATAGCTGGAAAACATGATGAAAGGTCCCACCCATCAAGTAAAGCTTCAAGTGAGTCCATAAAGCTTCATGAACCATTGAAGCCTTTCACTCAATTGGTTCACTCCAGCACAAATCTTTGTGAAAGCTTCATTTGCTCTAGTAGGACATCCACTGGATGAAAAGATATTAGTTGGTTTGAATTTGAAGTGTGTAGTAAATGATGAAAGTGATCATTTACAGTGAGGTGAGAGTGGTTAGCTTAAAATGATTGTGCTTTTGCTACATTGTGAAATTGCCAGTGGTTACTGTTTAGGGAACACATTGGTTGTAATTTTAAAATAATAGTTTCTCCTAAATCTCCAGTTTGTCTCCGAACTCTCACTAACAGTAGCTCTTCATCAAACACACATTTTCAGTGGTGCATGAAGGACTTTTATTGCTGTCGAAAATTGCATCAAAATCTGAAGCACGTCCTGAATCAGTCACATGGTACAGGTGGGAAGAGAAACTTCAGCTCTTTCCAAAATAATGCAAGCCTTCATGCACACATTGCAGAAACCCCTCTTCCCCTACTCAGTACATGCTTTGAACAACATGATAACGTCACATCAGTAGCTTCAAACATGTTCTCCAACATTTTCGAGAAGTTCTGCAGGTTGTCTAACTGATAGCGAAGGTTCAAGCCTTCACCATCCATGTTAGAGACCCGGTTTATGCACAAAGAGCTACATGATTATGTCAAATTTTCTGATCACTGACGAGATAATATTCCTAGAAAACGAATTGATCTTATTATTATTTTCATGTCGTCATGTATAATTTCTCTATATCTGCTTACATTAGAAAAACGTATTGATAGTTATTGATATTATGGATGTTAGTTGATTTTTTGTAAAGCTTTGCTATGGTGATTTCGGACCTCTACTATCCCCTGACGATGGCTCCTGCCACTGTACACCAGAAATGAAGGCCATCGCTCACTTGGGCAGCTTGACATTAAGCTCTAGGTAATTTAATCCTCCTGCAGCTGTAAATCAGCATGATAGCAGAAACGGCGGTAAATTCAAGAAAATTTGTTTTTTTGGAGTCTGCAAGACCAAGATCAAGAAGATTGCATTTTTACCGCTTGTTCTACTTTTATCTTGCTTTATGGGCACGTTTAAAAGGACGGTTATTTGCAGCATCAAATGTGCCGGCATAGAAAATACAAATAATATACTGTATTATTTGAAGTTCCTACATGAAGCCTGTGGGAGAATTTGATTAATACAATAAAACACACAAAAAAATAACCTAAACTTGACAAAAGCAGGACAAACTGAAAAACAGATACACGACTAAAAACCCTGATGCATGGTAGAAAAACAAACAAGATTTTCAAAGACCTGGCAAAAACGTATCAATACATTGAACTAGACAAAACGTGCACTTTATAAAATATTACATTTTACAAAAAACGGAAGGAAACCTGATAATATTAAGACATTAACTGAAACTTGACTTGACAAAAATGAATCGCTGTTATTGTCAAGATCTAATGGTTGGGGCCCAAAAATGGGGGAGAGCAGAATACTTAGAACCATGTGATAATTCAGTTTTTCTTTTTTAATAAATCTGCAAAAATGTAAAATATTCAGTGTTTTTTTTTTGTCAATATGGGGTGATGTGTGTTCATAAAATGCCTAAAAAAATTAAACTCAATGATTTTAGCAAATGGCTGCAAAATAACAAAGAGTTAAAAATGTAAGGGGGTCTGAATACTTTCCGTACCCACTGTATATTTAGCCTTAAAGGAAACGCTGACTCAGAGGGGAAGAAATCTAAAAAAAGTCATCTCCTTCACTACTGATGGGGCACCTTCCATGATGGGATGAAAAAAGGGTGGAGTTACTTGACGGAAACAAGACTATCCAGAACCTTTGTCATATCATCGCATTATCCACATGTCTGTCCTCTGCTCATTACTTTCAGAGCACTATGAAGATGCTATGAACACCATCACCAAACTAACTTTCTCAGGGCGTCATCAGTCTTTTCAGAAGAAACTGCTCATTCTGAAGGTGGATCTGGAGGAGGACTGTGCACATTTTCCTTCATTGAAGGCGATTAAAGGGATCAATGTCACTACTCGCTCTGACTTAATCAAATAGTTGATTGAAAACTTTAAGACTTGTTTTAATGGCTTTTCTTTGGGAGACCAGCTCTTGATCTTCTATAATATTCTCTTTTTAGTGAAGAATGTTGTCAATTTTTCAAAGGAGGCCACACATTGTTAAATCACGGCAAGTACTTAGTCCCTCCAAATGGAGCTTTTAGATTTGCAGTGTTAGGAAAGCAATGTGAATCATCTGATTGTGACACGTTTTGACTCCAGATTGTGCCAAAGGAGACGTTTTCTTTTCTCATCAAAGTGAATTGTACACATTAACAATGTTTAGTTCTACCTACTGTTGTGAATCAGCCTCTTCAACTGTAAACATCATTAAGAACAAGTACCGCTCCCAGCTTACCAATGAGCATGTGCACGTATGCCTCAGAATAGCTTTGACTCCTTTCCTTCCACAGTTAAGAGGTGAGCTGCCAGTGCTCAAGCACATTTCTCACACTAAGATAAGTCTATTTTGCAGTTTGCCTTTATATCCATAAAGTTTTTTTGCACTTATCAAAGTTATTACTTGAATATTCAATATGTATTATTATTTGCAACCTATTTTTAAGGGTTTTAAAACAGGAAGTTAACATTTGCTCAAAAGGGCTTAATGATTAATGCTTTTTGAAGTACATTCATGTTACGTGATGCACTTTAAGTGAAATACTGCAGAATGTTACAGTTGATGAAAGAGCACACATATTGCACTACAAGGAAGCAAGTTTATGTGCAATCTTTTTTACATTTCAATGTAGTTCTGTTTATTTAAGTACTTTTGTACAAAAATGAATGAGGGAAAAAATTGTTGAGACAATTAACTAAAAAAGTTGTTTGCCAATCTAACTACACATTGCAATAAAATAAAAGAACAGAAAAGTGAATTATCATCTGAATGTTTTTGCCTGTTCGGATCCTGGTCTACCAGGCTGACAGAGTTAATGGAGCTCTTGCTAATTTAGTTAGGGACCCCTCCCCTTTGCCATATTTTACATACTATGGGGACGCACCGGTTTATTGGCGCATCAACAGTGAATGATCTATTTTCGAACTTGTGTTATTTATAAGACACGTTAAAATAAAGAGTGCATTTAGTGAGACAAAAGAATCAGAGATAGGTCTGTCAATCATTCAGACTTTATTAATTGCGTTCACAGAACATTATTTACAATAACACTGACCTTGTTTGTAACACGTAAAAAAAACGACTGACATTTTGACAGCATGCCGTGTACTTCTCAAAATTGCTTAAGCCTCAAAAAACACAACCAAAATGATTCCATATCTAAATCCATATCCAAGGCACACTGACATTGTCAAAAACTAAATCTGAGTCAATGGTCCTGTAAATAAATAAGGCATGCAAGCATACTAAGACGTACTCCAAAGTATGGCGGTGAATAAACGGGTGATCCAGTTCCTAAACTGATTTTATGATACAGTGGAGAGCCTCCGCAGGGAGCTTTTTGACAAGGCCTTTCAAAATCTGTTTTAAAATATCTTACTTTTCATGTTAATGTTTGGAGGCATATTTTAGGTTTGACCTCATATCCATCTCCCAACTCTTGTAAGTCACACCTCAAAGTCTTCACCTTTCTTATCTGAGGAGTTAAATCAGAACGTCAGCGTCAAGAAGACATGCCTGGAGGTTTGGAGTCCGTAGAGGGTTTGCTTTTGAGTGACTTTTCCTTCGCTGTTAAACACTTACTGTTTGGTTGCATCAGCAGCACTGACATGTTTACGACAACTGCAACTCAGAACCAAACTCAACCGGAAGGCTGTTTTGAATTCAAAGGTGCCCTCTTTAAAAAGGGAACGACATGGGATCTCTGCACACCCGCTTATGACAGCAGAGCGTTCCAAAGAGGACACTGTATTAATTTGAAAGTCTCCATGCTTCTCTTCCAAGTTTAAGAAATATTTCCAGTCAGGACCTCTTGACACAAGTGGCAGCTCTGCAGATGAAGCACTCTTAAGCACATCTCTTTTGGCTAAGGGACACACAATGTCGCAAATTAAACGGCTGATTTGCAGGTACGGGTGGGGTCACGGAGTTACTTTAGAAGGTGAAAATAATTAGAAAAACTGCAGCACTTGCTTTTCTCCAGCCATCAGCACATTAAGCATAAAGGAAAACTGCAGTGCGTGCCCTCCTGTATTTTTTATGGTGCAGCTGATTCTGAACAATGCTGTACAGCTGATGTTGGGAAAGAAGATCCAAAAAACTAAAAATCAAGTGACAATAAATGTAGCTTTTGTTGTAGCACAATTTCTGCAAAAACTGAAACTTTACAAGCACACTGTGTTTTTCAGATTTGTGTAATTGCTAAAATGGTAAACAGTGTATATTTATAAAGCACTTTACTTCTTTTTTGGAATGCCCAAGGCACTTTACAGTCACATTCACACAAACATTCATACACTGATGGTGGCTCCATTTCCAAACAATGGCGCCAACCTATATTCACCAGGAGCAATGTGGGGTTCACTGTCTTTTCCAAGCGCACTTTGACACATGTCAAAGTCTCAGATTGGACAAACTAGCACAATGCCACTGAACTGTCTCCTGATTAAGACTGATCCTTGAGCTCCACTAAAAAAGTTGATGAAAAACTATTTATCAGGGTATATCCATCCACCTTCCATACCTACTAAAACCCTTTTGGGGTCATGAAGTTGCTGGACCCTAACCTGTCTGCTGTTGGGTGAAGGTGGGGTACACACTCGACAGGGCCACTCATGTCATAAGCAAAACACTCTAAGCAATTATTTATGGATTTATTATTATTATTATTATTATTTATTATTAAGTCTATGAACATAAGTACGAGTACACGTACAAGACTTGTCGCCATTGAAAGCACTTTCTATGTTAAACCAGGTTGAACTTTGACCAATCAGGGACTTAGATTCAATGGCGAACAAATGGTGTCTCTTTTAATTCCTGGAAGTGTCAACTATTTGAAAATGAATCATGGAGGACAGATCGAGAATTGTATTTTGTGCCCGAAAAAAAATGACACCAAATCATTTATATGTGGGAATAGAGCAGTAAACGAAAAAATCTGAAGCAAGATTAATGAGATTTGCACCATTTCAACATTTTGCACCAAGCGTCTTCCAACTGTAGGTGGTGGACATGCACTAGTAAACAGTAGCATAAAAAGAAGCCCCTGCCTGCTCATCCAGTGTGAACATCATGGGCTAAATGCACGTTATTGGGATGAACGTGCATCACATGCCCAGTAGCTTTAGAGGTCCTGATCTCTGTTGGATCTGCATCTTCTATTTCTAGAGTTGGAGTAAACCCCACAAAACAAAGACAAGTTATTTTTTTTATTATTATCAACTTTTTAGTAAACTCCAGCTGCTATCCAGATTAAAATCAGCATGTAGCTATTTAGCCTGTTGTGACAACAATGCAGCCTTTCATGCTGGTGCCCATTCCTTTTGTGTACTTGAAATCAAAAGAAAAAAAGAAAAAGATGAAGAAAAATGATCGCCACAAAGACTGTAGATGACAGTACAGACAATCAGCAGTCATCCGCAAGCATAAAACACGAGTGTGTGTGTGTGTGTGTGTGTGTGTGTGTGTGTGTTCATATGGGGAGAAACATTAATTAATGATTCACAGAAGGCACTTCCCTCACAAAAGAGCAATTTGTTATTTTGCTAAGAGGCTTCTGATTTTTGCAGCTCAGAAAAGATTTCGGCGGCAGCATAATTGTGTCACCATGGCCTTTGTCACCCTGTAATTAAAGATAGCCTCTCATGAGTCACGCCGACCTTAGGCAGATTCAAACGACCCAGCATCCCTTGCAGCTGCTGCAGCAGCCTCTAAGAGGGCCATGACATGGAAAAGCAAATTCCCTGCCAACAGCTGAAATCTATTAAAGTGATGGCTGTAGTCATTGATTTGTATGTTGGGACATTGAATTACACTGCAGCTGTGCAACCTGGAGGACAGCTAACGACAATCACGGAGGAAAATATCATGCAGGTCATAATGTGGGGAAAAATACTCAAAATTAAACTTGATGTTCTTAAAGTCATTAGTGGATGGAAGCAGTATGGCAAAATGAAAGTTCATGAGCTCTGCAGTTTGCAACCATCCCCGTCTGATTACAGATTCTCTTCTGTTTGCCATATCATCAAGTGCTGGCTGTTGAAACATTGCGTTGAGGTGACGGGGTCACACTAATAGCCTCACTCCATCTTCTTTCGTCCAGGCGGTTCCTTGCGTCCCCCGTCCATCACACCTTCTTTACCTGTCTCTGTTGTCTCTCTTCCCTCTGTGACACTTTGGCCTATCAATTTGACTGAAGGGGAGATCGTTAGTCGATCCGCGCTGCCACGGGGTTCAGACATGAACTCCGGCAGGTAATCACCTTAAGTACACAGTGCTGGAAAGCAATGCCTTTATGTTCAACGAGGGACACAGGTGCCATCTATCTAAGGGCATTCTGCAGTGTCTAGGACCAGATTTCTTCATCTGTGTAAATGCTCTTAACATTTAGCGGACAGACGTGATGACAGCTTCCTTCGCAGAGAAATGTCTGGACTGCAATTCAGGTTATTTACACTTAAAGAGGAACACCAACCAATCACATGACAGAATTGATACACGGAGATGTGACATCTCTGTGGCTGCCGTTGCTTTTAGAAAGTGCTGACAGCTTTAGTCTTGTTATGTATGGAAGCAATGATCATTGGGAAAATGATCCTTCTTACATCATTAAAGTACAGTGTCCACCTCTGAGCTAAAAGGTTTTCCTGCTGCATCGATGGTCGTGATGCGATTATCATGACGGGTTAAAATGTTTGGTGTGAGACATGACTTTTCAGTGGCGATGTCATCAAAAGCAATCCTGTTAGTGCCGCGGTAAATCTTTAAATACATTTCATAGCAGGACTTTTTAGCCACCCAAAGTGACCAATGCACACATGGAAGATGTAAACTATGAGATACTGGACATGAATGTCAGCAGGGTCAAGCAATTCTAGAGACCAGATTTTAATGCAACATGAGATAAAATAAGAACACGTTGGGAAAAACTAGCTCCTCATTTACAATTTAGTCAAATCAATGCAGGAATCCTTGCACATAAGTGAAAAAAAGCTGGATCCTAACTCCAACCATTTAAAGAGTGACCCCCTATGTTTGAATTGAGGGGTGCCTAATCCTGGTCTTTGAGATGTACCAACCTGCCTATATGACACTTCTGTCTTCACTGCTTTCTGCTGATATCTGACTGAGAGGTCTCCTTGTTTTGATTGACTGAACATAGTGGATCGTGATAATCAGCAGCAAGGAGTCCGTGGTGAGCTGGAAAACAGGCAGTGGTAGATCTTGAGCAGATCCCTTAAAAGGTTGTTGACATTCTTTCGATTATCCTAACTCTTCAACCGTTGACGCAATCAATGTAACTCCAACAGATTCTCAAGTGGAGAAAAGCAACTTTGCGCTGATACATGACACTTTACAGTAGGGAATTGCATATGCAATCCACGAAAATCCAATGATTCTCTCGCAGAGAAGCATAGCAGCTAAACCACTTTGCGCGAACGCTTAATGTAAGTGTTGCATCGCGGTGCAAAGCCAATATGAAAAGTCGCTTTTATCCAAGCAGTACTGAATTTGTCGTTTGGCAGCTGTTTTTACAGATCCCTCCTGTGTTGCTATAGTGAGTGCATACAATATGTAAGGCACACAATAAACCAGCACTGTTTACTGTGGTTGAATGACATAGGAAAGACCATTTCTTTGAGGAAAAAAAAGAACAAAAACATCCCAACACATTCCGAATAATATAATAAACCATAAAATACCTAGGATCACTACTTTTAATTCTAGCAAAAGTTAATGCTATCTCTGATCACCAGTGCACAGTTTCTGATTATTAAAAAGAAATATCAGTGCAGAAATTTCTAACAAACAAGTCTTGGCATATAAAGGAAAGCTTATAAATTCACTGTATTGACTTGCTGCCGCCTCCCATAACTCACGATTATATGCAAGTCTTAACTCTCAACCTTTCCATTCCATTTACTTCTGAGTCTTGGTTCATTTATGACAGCCCAGGCAGCATAATGAAGCAAAACATCAGAGGAGAGGGCTTGATTTGATTAGAGTTCCTCTGTTGTCTTTAACATGAGCTCAGAATAACATCATTTGAATGAGGTATTAGATTAACAATGGCACTGCGTACATACAAGGCAAGTTTGAAACATTCGAGTTGTGTCATTTCACACATAAAGAGGACAGAATCATGAATATACTTAAATTTCTATCTCTACAATAGCAGAAAATTTGATAAAAACAGTAGCAAATGAAGCACAATTGACTATAGCTTTAACAAAAAGATTAATTTGACTTTTCAGAAACTTTGAAAGGCAAAATAGGATTTAAAAAATAGAAAACTGCAAACCCAAACTTGAGGTTTATGCCAGTGTGAATGAATAAGTGATCTTTAATATATGTATTTCCAGGAAAACAAAATATAACCCCTGGATTATTCCAAAACTTATAAACAAATTGTCTGTTGAGAAACAAAAAGGAATTTTTTAAAGGTTTGCATCATGTTTTATCTGGAGTCAAGGATTTTATGCTAACAATATTTGATAAATAGTCAATTATGGTGGTGATGAAGTGATGGTTTGGGCCATTTCTGATCTTGAAACTTTTACGTTCATAGAAATTACAAACCCTTTACAAGCTCACATTTAAGCTTAGAGATAAAAATAAAAATAATAATAGTGGGGTTTGAACCCACATGAGCATATGCTCATTGTTTCTTGAGTTCAACACCTTTACCACCTTTTATGGCCGTCATGGTTGTAAACTGCTTCATCTGAGAGATTTTAGAAATTTTAAAAAAAGTAGTTCTAAAAGTATCAGTTCGGTCTAAAAGTTTTTGCCTTTACATGTACCTTTGATGACTGTCCTCAGCATGTTTTTTTTAGCTGAACCAGGTATGTGGAAGCACAGTCAGTCATTGGCAGAACCAACAAGGTCATGAAACTACCAGGAGTGGGGTTTGAACCCACGTGAGCATGTGCTCATTGGATCTTAAGTCCAACACCTTAACCACTCGGTCATCCTGGTTGGTCTTCTATTCCACACATTGGATTTAAAAAAAAATGTTTAGACAATTAGTATGTTATGACACAAAAGGTATTTTTCTAAAGATTAGTGTCTGGAATCAACTTACTAAGCAAGACTGGTGTAATCAAGAGTAGTGGTGATAAAGCATTGTGGGCATCTTGTATGCTCTTAAAAACGTTCATATCAGTAGAAATGATATTCTTTATGTAGCTTCATGGTAGCACTCAGGAGTGGGGTTTGAACCAACGCGAACATGTGCTCATTGGATCTTGAGTCCAAGGCCTTAATCGGCCATCCTGGTTATGAAGTTCCATTCAATTTTTAAAATTTCAGAAAAAAAAAAGATCAAGAAACATTTAAATAAATAGTGTGTTGAGACAAAAACTTTGTTAAAGTTTTTTCTGTTGTATCTGGAGTCAATCTTTCAAGGCAAAATCAATAGTCAAGCAATGTTGTAGAGTTTCTGGACCATCTTTACTCTCTGGGTTTTTAAGCTGTTAAAACTTACACCATTCTTCATTTAACTTGCTTCTTAGGCTAAACAAAAGGTACAGTTACAAAAAAAAGGTTTCCTACTTACCAAGAATGAGCATGTGCTGATTGGATATTAAGTCAAACATCTTAAGCACTCAACCATCCTGCTTTTAAAATAACCTTCGCACACGAGATTTTAGAAGAACAAACAAACCAAATATTTGGATAAATATTATGTTGAGGCATAAAAAAGGATTGTCTCAATGGTTTGTATGAGCTGTCAAAGTTGCTTAGTGTAATCAGTCAAGTATGGTGTCGGTAAAGTGATGGTTTGGGCTATTTTTATTCTTAGGAAAACTATCGTTCGTAGAAAGAATGAAAGTCTTCACATATGTCCTTCCTTAGTCAAAATGTAAACATAACCACATTTAACAAGGATTGGAAGCTACCAGGAGTGGGGTTTGAACCCACGTGAGCATGTGCTCATTGGATCTTAAGTCCAACGCCTTAACCACTCGGCCATCCTGGTTGGAAAGTCCTTCTTATAAGTAAATATTTCAGAAAAACATGTCAAAAAAATCTAAGAAATATTAAGACGAAAAGTGTGTTGAGACAATTAAAAGGACTTTCTTGAAGTTTTGTTTTGTTGTATCTGGAGTCAATCTTTCAAGGCATTATCAAGAGTCAAACAATGTTGTCTCAAAGTTTCTGAACCATTTTTACTGTCTGGGTTTTTATGTTATTAAAACTTACAACATTCTTCATTTGACTTGAATGACAGATGTAATCAACAGTCAAGTATGGTGGTGGTAAAGTGATGGTTTGGAGTAGCTTTATTCTCAGGAAAAAGAGCATGATGGCAGATATGATGACAGTCTTTTCATATGTCCTTCCTGTGTCAGGACCCAACAATTTATATAGTAAGCAAGGCTTGGTTGGTACCAGGAGTGGGGTTTGAACCCACGTAAGCAAGTGCTCACTGGATCTTTAATCCTACACCTAAACCACTTTGCTATCCTGATTGGATTGTGCTGTTGTTGTGACCCCAACTAGGAATAAAGGGATGTAAAAAAGGATGGAATGTTTTTTGGGTTGCCTCTTTTGGGTTATGGTTCATTTTAATAACAATATTCCTTGAAGTTGCCTTAATAACAACTTTTTTCCCCTCATTTCAGAAAAAACAACAAAAAAACAGCTGTAGAGGTTTTATATTTGTATGCGTCTGGAGTTGTGCGGATGTAAGGCGAGTGCCCCGTACCATATCTCAAACTCCACACATCTACCCTTCACAGTTCAGTTATTTAGCAGGTTTAGATACACTCCACATCAAGCTGTCAGTCAGGCCCTAGCAGCTGTGTGTTTTCTGACCTTGCTGAGCCGATTTCAACATCTATCATCTAAGCACAGCTGTCACATCTTTCACAATCAGGCAAGGTGTTTGAGCTCATCTGAAACAACCCGTAAAAGAAAACAGACCAGAAACAGTTGCTCTCTGTGAAGGCCGGAAACTATTACCATCCAGCTTTTGATGTCAATTCGAGGACATAGTTGATAGTCATATTTTCCCTTTTACAAGTATTGTGGAAACAATAATGCACACACTTTTAACAAAAGCATTAACGCTCAACACATCCGACTTGCAATAAATTAAAAAAAAATGCTTTCTATTAGTTTTAATGAGAAGAATGTCGTTCTGATAAACTCACATCTACTCATTGCTAAGTAACTTTTTAGGGGTTTTTTTGGGGCTCTACGTACAAAATGTGCAGCCACTGAATGCAAGCTGAAGTTAAACCATTTGAAGTTTGACCCTGGCATTTGATGGTGACATATGGGTAGCTTGGTTTTCAAACACTAAAGTACCAACCATTTGAAGAGGGATCATGAAAGAGAAATTCATAATTGCTGTTTGTGACTGCTCAGAATAATATATCAAGTCTTTTGTATATCGGAATAGCGCTGTGAAAGAAAAGCCCGGAGCAAGATCTGGGAGATTTGCACTACTTCAACATTTCACACCAAGCCTCTTTCAACTGAGTACATACACTAATATGAGGTAGCGACAGTTCACTGGGAACACCATATGCTAAAAAAATAGGCTCAACTTAACAAAAATGAGAATGTTAAAAAGTGGCCAAAAACAAATATTAAAATAATAAAACAGATGCTGTTACAAATAAGCTTTTTTGCAGTTGGTATGAGTTTTAGACATCATTTTTTATTCACGGTTTTTGCATTTTTTCAAATTCATTTATTTAATTTTAAATGCACGTTTCTTTTACATTTTTCAACATTTCTCTATTTTTACAATGTTGATTTTTAAATCTTGTTTTTCATTCTCTTTAAGTTGATCCTTATGACCCCATAGAGCTCATCTAAGAAAAGATATTGCTCTCTGCTGTTAATAATCATGCAGTATTTCCTGAACTTTTTCAACAAAACAAAAACAGGAAGCCTGGGCTTTGTCCAAACTTTCCTCCCTACTTTTTGGTTGGCAGATGCATGGCAAACTACATGCGCATTTGCTGGAGAAATCTTTAGTCTGCGAAAGTCGCAAAACGTATTGCAATGCTGCTTCTCATGCTGCTGAAGGAGTCTGCTGCCGCCCTTGGTGCTGAGTGTCTTCACGTTCCCCAATGACTTTTCCTCCTGAGGAGCAGAAAAGGAGCGATTATGAAGGTCCTCCGAGTGGAGGGTCAGGCGGGACAGAATACAGATCAGGGAAGCTCTTCTGCTCCTGGTTGTCCTTGGAGAAGAGTGAAGGAGAATGGATTAAAGTACAACTTTTCTTTGGAACATTAATAGACTCTGGATAGCAGATTTTTTTTGGGGTGGGTTTGCCTTTTGAATCATCATGGTCGCTTTTGTCCTTCTCTTTGTGGTTGACATACGTCTGGCACCAAATTATGTATTATTTATGTTAAATCGGAATGTATCCCAGTCATTTTAGTGGTCAGATGATCAGAAAGAATATCCAAAGGTAGAATATGAGCGTGATTTTAATCAGAGATGGAGCAGAAAAAGAGAAAGATTGTCTTTCATTTGGTGGGGATTTCTTTTCTAAGAATGCTGGATGACGGCATCAGCCTCGATCGTCAGTGAATGTAGGCCTGTGGATACAATCAGATTTGTAAAGTGACTCTGATTGGACCTTTTTGTACCATTTTGAAAGGAAAATATCAGTATCCTTCTCGTGTACTTTTTACAACAGCCACACATGTGTCACTAAACCATTGTCTGCATTTGTTTTGATCATGTCTTCTCTGCACTCACTAAATGCTATGAAACTGATAAAGCCTCTCTGTCACTTAGGTCACTACCAGCTCTCTCCAACTGTGAACATGCCTCAGGAAGACGTGGTGATAATCGAAGACGATAGGCCACCCATGCTTCCTGCTCGTCTGTCAGATCACTCCTCCTCCAGTTCCCATGAAGACATGGTCTTAGTAGGGGAAAACCCAAGTGGCTGGATGCAGGAGCTGCCGGTGCAGGATGAATGGTAAGGAGCCTTTTGGTTCATGAGAAGATGCAAAACTAGTACAGTGGTGCCTCATTTATTGCTTGAGTCATGTTCTAAAATTAACCGTGACAAAGCCTTGAAGTAGTTAAGTTCATTTTTTATTAATATTTTAGATGTTTTAAGACTGTAAAAAACCCTCACTACCCATTTAATACACTTTTCTCAGACAGACATGAACATTTTCACAGTTTTCTCTCTTATTTAAACTCTCAAAGTTCTAAACTTTGCAGAAAAACAAGATTGAAATATATAGAATTAAACCAAAGATCTGTTCGTTGAAGGTTTAGATGGCAGATGTAGATTTGACAAACTGATTACATTCTGTACAGGAGACACAGTTCGGAGGAAATTGATTGAAAGTGGTCTACAGTCAGCCAATCAAGACACAATGCACTGTAAAGAAAAGCATTATGGAAAATATTTACTCCAGAAAGACTCCACAAAACAGTGACAAAAAAATGTAATTATTTCACATCATACCATTAATACCAGGCAATATATTAGTATAGGGCTCATAAAAAAAAATTAATGAAACCTAAACATGCATGCCAAGGATATCAAAAGGAAGTTTTAAAGTCATCATCGGATGGTCACAGGACCTAGGGCTTGGCATGCTTTCACCTTGGAATTAAAAAAAAAATCACCTTTAATACCTTCTACAAATTTAAACTCCTCCTTAATCGTCATTGTGAAAATTCTTGGGAAAAAAAGAATTGAATTAGAAGCTGCAGATTTTGAACGGCATCAGTGTGGCAAAGTGACCTGTTGAAAGCACATTTTTACCAGAATATTATGAATATTTAATCCATGGATTCCTGGTGCAAGCTGAACAAAGTGATATAACATACAATATGAACATGTTAGGAATGTGGGCGTGGTTAACAAAAACACCTCTCTTACCAAAGAAATCTATTATTTTGCTTTTGCTGAGTCTTCTAAAAAAACAGACATGTTCGTTACTCCAAGGTGAAAAAAACATTGGTTGCTATGGTGAAGAAACCTACAGAAAAGCAGCCATTTTGAAAAAAAGATTGGTTTTTTTTCTTCATGAATTTGTTACATGCACCATGTGACCAGGGTTGCATGGACAGGAGGTGTGACTGAGGGGTGTCTAGCCGCTGCCCAGCCAGTGAGGGTGGGTCAGAAGCGGGAAGCAAATAGAAAAGGGGCAGGTAACAACTGCTTTACCATGCTTTTGCATCCTTCTCCTCTACGTGACATTGAGGTCCTATCACCCTCCAGCAGTTGAGCCTCAACCTTGGCTGTTATGAACAGAATTGCTCTGATTTATTCATCACATTTCTTTATTTCAGATCCATATTTTTATCCTGCTCCCTTAGATAAACTCCTCCCCTTCTCTCACTCATTAAGGATCAGATTTGCTTTGCAGACCAGTCACTCAGGTGATGTCATGGTGGATTGGTTCTTAGCCTTACTGCTCAAACACACTCGAACAGTCCCTCCTTGCACTTGCAGTACACACACACTCGCACAAGTGATACATGCACAAAGTCCAGGAGTGTGCTACATGCCTCTGCCTGCGGGGTTACCCTGAATAATTCATGCTCAGTTACATGTTGTTTCTTTTCCCACTCACGGGCTAACAGCTGCTTACCAACTGTGTATCATCATTCTGGCTTCCTTTTTACTGATTCTCATTTTCCCTTTTCATGTCTCTCCAACATCCTTAAGTACGTCAGCGTTAACAGGCATCCCCAGCCAGCAGGGGATGTGGGTCAGACATCCATTGAAACCATTCCTTTTTTTAATTAAGCTCCTGCAACAGTGCAGCCAGGACTCTGTATGCACTGAATATGTATTGTGCAGAGCATACACCAACTCACCTTTGTCCTTTAGTCTTATTCAGCCTTCTGGCCTCATGGGAGAAAGCTTGCCAGGGCCACAGCTGTACACCTACAGTGCATACACATTAGCGGTCTGTGAAATCATTGTTTTTCAGATCTTCTCCATCTTTTTTTAAGAGATTTTTCCTTTTTTTATTTTATTTTCTTAATTCCATCAAGCTTTTATTAGTTTATTTACCCTCCACTGCAGTTGTGTTTCATTTGACTGCCCTAATTATTCACTGATTGTATGTTTGGTTACATATCATTAAAAGTCAATTCCTGCATCTGGTAGGGGATTTCACGGCATTCAAAAAACTGTTTTTCAACCGTTTCCTTTTCTATTTTTTGGAATCTCACTCTCCTTTTTTACTCATCAATTCCCACCTTGGAGAATTTTGCAAATGAACGTTCTCCTCTTCCTCTTCTCTGTTTATTTCCCCAGCTCGGGTTTCGGGTGTCTTGCACCACCCACGTGATGCTGCGTGAGCAAACGATCGCATCTCACACTCGCAGTCAAGAGACCTGAGCTGACCTACTTTTTTTCTGACATCTTTAGCTCCCTGCATATAGACCTTTGTTGTGTCACATCAGCTTTCCATGCCTCACATTTGCATTTTTACATGTTTTAACATTTCAAAGCCTTAGATGTCAATTAAAAAGCACACAGATTTGTACGCTTTTGTTGCCGTTTTATGCATATTGTCATGATTTTTTTTTTATCGTCTCCATGGCTGGATTGTTGCATTCTTCCTGTCAGAACTGCTTGTAATGTGGTTCAGATAATCTTTTTTTTTTTAATCCACCCATGCTGCAGCCAGCTGCAGTGGATTGTTTCAGGATTAAAAAGTGTGCAAAAGTGAGTTATGATAGAGACCAGCATTTTAGATTTCCATATTTAAGTAATAATGTAGGGAAGTCGTGATCAGATTTTTTTTAATCCCCATCCGATTCCAAATCGTTACATTTTGAGAATCTGCCACTGTCAATCCTAATCTGGAAGAAATTGAATATACTGACTGATTGTTATTTTATTCACCCTATTTTATCATTTATTATGTTTTCAGTCCTATAAGGCACACTTAAAGGTCTTAATTATTTTAATTTTTCAAAGACAGCAGTACACCTTCAAATCCGTAGTGCCCTCCATCTGGTTTCATTCTGCTTGTTTTTACTGATGTCAAAGAGATTCTGAGAGGTACACGGCGTTCCATCAAAATGTCAGTCTTTTTTTCACAAGTTCCAAACACGTTTGAGTGTTAAGATAAAAATGCTAACATGGCTAACGTGAAGTGGTGTCGGACTGAGTTTTTTTACCAACAAGGTCGGGAGTTGGCGTAGTCACAGTAACATCTGTTTTTATCAGTTAGTTTTTTTAATGTGTTGTAAACGATTGTGAATATGCAAATGCGGTTAACCTGTTACAAACGCGTTACAAACAAACAATAGTAACTGTGAATGCAGTTAATAAAGTCTGACTGACAGAGGAATTTATCTCTGACTCCTCTGTGTTGCTTAATGCACCTTATAGTTATAGTTTGTCTTTAAAAAAAAAAAAACAATCATTGACTGAGCCTTAAAATCCGGTGTGCATTTATGACAGCACCTTCCAACAAGAATGTTTACCATTTCCACTTGGTTTTCGTCTCAGAAGCTGATAAAAAAAACAAGGTTGTTGACATACTGGGCCCTTAGTTCTCCTCAGACTGGCATGTTTATTCTCCAAATGCTTGTAGACTGAATGAAAATAAAGAAATCAGCAAGAGGGGAGCTAAAAGGATGACAGTTTGTCTAAGAATGGAGAGTTTTGGAAAGAGTTTTCTACAGTTTCTCAGAGAGTTTTTTTTTTTTTTTTTAAATCTGGGTTGTTCAGAACCATTGCCCCTGGATGCTAAAGTATTTTAGCATACTCTTCCCATCTTTCCTTTGGTATCAATCAAATCTTTTCTTTAATGTTGTCTGCTAAAGTAAAAAGATAAGCAAAAGCACTTTGTGTAGCACTGTCAGTCCGTGTAGCTCACATTTGTGTGAAATTTTTAATTTTTCCATTTTCATCTCCAGTTATTATCACTGCAAATAATAGTTCTACATTTGCTATTGTTTTCTTGGCTTGCTATTAACAGCAGCTCCTTGTCAGCACTCATATTATTCAATTAACTTCATTCTGCTTAAAGCCTCTAGTTTTTTTGTCGATAACACTGCCAAAGTCAATTTGGAAAATAAGCAACAATATTCTGAAAAGCAAATCTAAAATGATATATTTTTGCTATAAAAAATGCAGTAAATACACTGTAAGTGCCTGACAGGTGTTAAAACAAACCCAATAATCCTGTTCTAAAGCTGAAGATTTAGCCATCAACTGGCAGTTCAAAGGGGATTCCATGTTTTAAGACAATTTCTTTCAAAAAAATGCATTTCATTTCCTCCTGTTAAGTCTACCACAGATGTGAAAAGTGTAAAAGTTCTTTGACCCTTTAGCACTGAAGTGAATGGGAATTAACAACCTAGTGGTCATTTGATGGATTGATCTGGCTCCACTCCCAATGAGTTAGGAGAAATGCCCTGAACAGGGAGTTATGAGGGGTCCCTTGGTTTTCTCCCATCTGTTTTAATCTTTTTTGGTGGTGTAGTGGCTGGTGTCTCACCTCACCACGAGAAGGGTTCAAAACCCGATTGGGTGGTTTCTGTATGGAGGTTGCGTGTTCTCCTCGTGCATGTGTGGGTTTTTCCTCCCACAGTCCCAAAAACATGCTTTATAGGGTATTTGATTGTAAATTGTCCCTTTGGGTGAATGCGATTGTGTGGCCCTGCTATGGACCTCTCCAGGGTGTACCCCACCTTCACCCAACAGTAGCACCAAACACTTGCTGGATAAGCTCCAGCAACCTTGTTACACCAGAACAGAAAAGCAAATTTGGTAGATGGGTGGGTGGATGTAGTTACAGATATACGGAAGGAGGGATGGATGACATTGCGACCAACTAAATCCTTGTTAACTTGTTAACGCTGAAGATGTAGCCGCTGATGCCTAAAAAAACACACACTCTTTGACAAACTGTAATTCTTCAATCATGTATGCGATCGACTCAGTTGATTATGACACTGAAAAAAAGTAGCATTTCATACCATGCTTTCACCGATTTGTAACACTTTACTGACGTAAAGACTCAGCTGGTTGTTAGTTAAATAGGGTGTTATTGTCAAATTGCTAACATGTAGCAGTGCTGGACTGTTTGGTTTTTTTTTATTTATGTTTTTTTACAAATGTTACTAAGAAGGTTGGTTGTTAGCATAGTCATAGTAGTGTTTATTTAAGCAACATCGGTTTTCTTTTTTTACATGATTCAAACTATATTTGGAGCTACGGGTGTTGTGAGTATGCTAACATGGCTAACGTTTCAAATGGGGCTAACGTGTTACAAGCAATAATTAGAATTAATGTGAATGTTGTTAATAAATTCTGACTGACTGAGGAACTCATCTCTCACTGTTCTGTCTCACCTAATGCTCATAGTTTGGTGCACCTTATATGTGACATGTTCGAAAAAAGACCATTCATCGCCGGTGCACCCCATAATTTGGTGCGGCCTATAGTGCGGAAAATATGATAAAAGTTCAGATTTTATGGGGTTTGCCTATCAAAGTAAGTATAAATAAAAACAAAACCAATTGTCTTTTTTGAACCAACAAGACTTATTTTCCTTCTCATCTCTGATTTCGACTTTGACAGAATAGAGGATAAGTGTCAATTGTCATTAGGGTGAGAGAAGAAGGATGGAGTGCAGAAGCGGCAGGTAGGAAAAGAAAAGGCAGAGAACTAGACTGTGTCCTTCTGTGTCTTTGTGAGATGTCACGGGTGGAAACATCATTTCCCGGGCCGCTCCGACACAGGCTGTCAAGCAGCGAGAATTGAAAAGGAATCCAGACAAACACAACGCGCAGCTATTTTTCACAGCCCCAAATACACACACGGCTGCACAGACGCATTCAGCCTCATGAGTGTTTAGATACACATTGGCAGGTAAACAATTTCCCAAATTAACATATAAAGTGGAAAAGGTTCACACAGGCACGAACAAATAAACTTCGCAGGAGCGCTGCCTACTTCGGTTGACTCTCTAATAGTCTGTCATTAGTAATGTAACTAAAAGTCACATGTGCTCTTTTAGGCTTGTGGGCTTTTTTGTTTATTTATTTATCTTTTATCATTTTTCTTTTACCATAAAATCATCTAAATGCAAACAGCTCTCTGGTGCAAGCATTTATCTCACACTATTTGACTCATCCAAATGTCCTTGTAGGTTGTTAGTGACTTAAATGCCAGGTAGTACACATACACACATTTCCCTAGAAAAGGCTATTTGTCCCCTCAGGTTTTATGAATGCTGAGCATGGCTCATTGGTGCAACCCTGCTCCCTTTCTCCACTCCCGTCACCATCTTTTTCTATGGCTTCCTGCTTTGTGCACCAGCTGTTTTTGCATTCCATATGGTGACAGGAAGGCAGCTGGATATCAGTTTTGCCCACACACCAACACACACCTTTGCTTGATCTTGTTGTTGATGTGTCTTTCTGTGTCAACTGTCTATCTACCAAGTTTATACGATAAAATTGTTAAATACATTTGAGCTTTTTTATTTTTTCTGTAGAGCGCATACATTTTGAATGTCGTCTTGTGCCTGTCTGTTCTTGTCTCACCTGTATGGCTTTACGCACTGAAGGCAGCTCGAAGCTTTGTGGCTAAGCCGTGCATCCATGCAGTCAGCTGAAACGGCCTCCAAACCTCAGAGGAACCATGTCGGAAGCTGCTTACCATCCATGCTGACGTCTTGCATTCTTATAATTTGAAAAAAAATCCATCATTCTTATTGTATGTTTTTGATTTCTTTAATATAAGTCAAAAACAATCAAAAAAAATCAAAAGAAAGAAGGCGTACGCAACTAAGGTAATGGTTCCCTAGAACACATTTAGCACTCAGCCCTTAACATTAGAGCCGCCGGTAACTTGTGGTTTGACAGATTTAACTTCCTGCCGTGAAGCCAGAAACAGCAACACGTTAATGTAAAATGTGAGTAAACTCAGTGGATTTGCCTTTAAGCAACCCTCAGGTCTATTTAAAATTTAGATGATGGCTGGTATCTGAATGCAGAGGGAAGCATCTGCAGGAGAAAAGGAAACTGCTTTTAAATACTACTTTAAGAAGAACAGAGGAGGGAAGTTTTACAGGCGTACATTGGGTCTTGGGTTCAGGATAGGATATGATTAATATGGTTTTATGACCCCTTGTTTTTACTTTTGGATGATCTAAACAATCCTGGTTACAACTCAAAATACTGCCCCATAAAAAAGCTGTTGAAACTGCATGAGTTTTCCAGATGCTTAGGTCCATTTGGCGCTAAAACAAATGAAACCAAACCAATGTGCAAAACCCTATGCGTATTCTCATCAACCCCACCAATGCGGATCTGCAAGAGTAAAAGATGTTCCGGTCAACTCGACCTCATTGTTTGTGTATTCCAAAGAACAGATTTCTGCAAAATAAAATTTCTTGTGACCTCTTATTTTACTCAGGATTTTGAGAATTTCACTGTTCACATGTCTTTAAATCACTTTATTCCCATCAATGTGCATACATTTATTTATTGGTCTGCCACTTCTCCGGTTTTCTAACTTCTCTTCAAGGACACGCCGCAAAGCACGCCCCAATGTGCTAAATTTTTAGCTTGTGACTCTAAGGAACATACCCTGCATGCACAAATATTATTTTATGCCTGTCAAACTGTGTTATCTTTGGCATTTTTCATGAATGTAGCTCAAGCAGTGGGAACAAATTATGGTTTCTGCCACAGGCAGTTAGCAAAGAGCCTAAAGACACCATTTCAAATTGCTTCTCAGCCAAAATGTCTGATATATATTCATACGCAACACTCACTCATCTATTGAGTTAGGTGCCTTTTTCTGTGCTTGAATGATTTATAGCTTAGATTTATATATATATATATATATATATATATATATATATATATATTCTGTAACTAGTTAGGCATACGGACTAGACTGAAAATGGATGAAAAAGCAAACGTTGTTTAAAGTAGAAGTGTAAATTCTAAAGAAAACCTGAAGAACTTTTGCTACTTTAAAAAGAATTTGAAAAACAGAACTGCTTCCCATTAAACTTCAGTACGTTTTAGAGCCAGTGAGCTTACATTTTTAACATATCTGGTAAATAGAAAAAAAAAAAATCAATTTTGGCATGGAGGGTGCAGATCAGGGATGCCCGAATACGTCGACTACGATCGAATGAAAAGTGGGTCGATCACGGCTCATCAGTATAAATGAATAACAAAATATATATTTTAGCAATTATCTATCAGCCACTCATCATCCTTGCATCACTTCATTGACATGAACAATGGCCAATCGAATAACCCATGATACATACGTCATTGCACATGTTGTCATGACAGGAAGGAAACTGTTGAAAAAAAAAG
The DNA here is from genome assembly GCA_014656515.1 of Oryzias celebensis. NCBI lineage: Eukaryota > Metazoa > Chordata > Actinopteri > Beloniformes > Adrianichthyidae > Oryzias > Oryzias celebensis. Next base: position 41,293,274 of record BNCR01000012.1, read on the forward strand.
ACAGAGGGACTTTCTATCATGTTGCGATCTCACATATTCATCTAAATTGATCATTTTATTTCAAAAATAATTGTCTAATTCACTTTAAAACAAGTTTTTCATAAGTCTGCAGTGGTGGAGCTAGAAGGGGGTCCCAGGGAAAGAGCTTTGCCAACCCCCACACGTACCCCCCAATTTTTGAGTCAATATCAGTATCATTATTGGCAAAAATTAAGAAATAATCAACGCAAGCTTCTTTAACCATTGTGAATGTTGCAAGAAGCTATTTAAATAAAATAAAAAAAATAATACAGAAATACATATTTTTGATCCTCTCAGTTGTACTGGCCTTGCACTCTGCTGCTCTCATTCCAAAGTCTTCTGCCCCCCTCTCGCCCTCCCCATATGAAATGTTCCAGCTCCGCAGGAAAGTCTGTATATCTATGTACAAAAATATAAAAAACTCATATTATGCATATAGGTAGCTCTTTTGGAGCTGGACTTTTAAAGCATAGCTTGCATGCAAAAAAAAAGTGTGGGCACTTCGCGAAGGAGATGGAGAGAGGTTGCTAAAAACCTGAAACGTCACCAGGAGGTCTTCAATGTGTCTAAAATGATGCAAAAAGTTTTCCAAATACGGTTAAGAGAATGTGGCAAGATAAATGATGAAGACTGGCAAGTTAGCAGGTGAGGTAAAAGCACACAGGTTGCTTCTGACCAGTATTGCAGCACCAGAGGGCAGGAGTTGTGGCCTAAATATAGAAAAGAGTGTAACATTGAGACGGTCTCACTAACCTGTGCCTGCACATATAAACATAGATGACGTGTCCTTTGCCTTGTTCATTCCAAAAACATTTGCATTGGAAGAAAGGATACCTTCTTGCTGTTGGCTTAAATGATTTTTATGTCAAATCAAGTCAAACTTAATTAATAAAGCACTTTTCATGCCTTAGTGATAAAAGAGCTTTACAGACTAAAAGCATCTTTCAATCAAGAACTAAAACAAAACAAAGGCCTTCTATCCGTCCATCTTCCAAACCTGTTTATGATGGGGCGAAGGCGGTACACACCCTGGACAGGTCGCCAGTCCGTCGCAAGGTCACAACAACCACAGCCTTCCCCAAGCACCCAATATATTAAAACATAAAATGACATATAGATAAGATATACAACAGAATGAGAGATAGAGATCTGGCTTGATGCTAAAGTGAGGAAATTGCATTATGAAGATCTGTCCATGCCTCACTCCTGATCAGAGAGGATGTCACCACAGGATCCCAGATCAAAGCAACCTCCTCCTAGGGATCCTCCACACCCGGGACTTCTGGGTGAACAGGGCGGATGCAGTGGGAGGTGCCTGTTTAGATCTGGTAACCTGTGGATACATCAAAGTAAAAAGAAAGACAAATAAAAGCTCAAAGCAACAAGGACATGCATATTCTTTAAAATTAAATATAAAGGATCATAAATAAAAAATAAACGCAAAATATTAACTGTGAAGTAATTGTAACTTGTCGATAAATGTCTTACTTGTATAGTTGCACTTCTTAAAATCAGATTTGCTGAACATAGATGCAACCTTTACAGTCATTTTCATGTTGAATTAAAGACACCACACCTGCTAGGCTCATGTAGTTGCTTCTACTCCCCCCAAAGATTTACAATTTGTTTGGGCTGAAACACCTAAATTGCATATTAGTGTCAAAAACCAATTTTGCTTTCACCATTATTGACCATATTGCTTTGCACATGTAGCAGACGCCATCCAGCCAAAATCTTTGCAAAGATTTGTAGGGAAGGCCTAATGAAATCAAGTCCATTGTGTTTTTTCCCCAAAAGCATTGTTTGTATTTTTAGAGCACATTTGTTTGTATGGTAAGTCACACATAAAAGTCTTAATTAACAAAAATAAATTTAAAAAATCAAGTACGCCATATAATTTGTAGCGCCTTCTATGAATTAATTCTGGTTGTGCTTATTAATGAGATACACAGCACTTAGTCAAAATGATAGTCTGTGTTTTGCATGAGTTTCAAACAAGGTTAGATGTTATTGTTAATACGCTAACGTGGCTAATGTGTGGTGGTGTCGGACTGCATTTTTTTTTTTTTTTACATATTACTGACAAGGTTGGGAATTAGCATAGTCCCAGTAGCGTTTTCTTTAGTGGTATCAGATGCAACGTCTGGCTACGTCTTTTATTTCAAATTGTCACCCATGCCTTGGTGCTGTCCAGACTAAATTATCTCAGTTCTTTATATGCTGGGTTATCCAAGGCTTCAATAGCAAGACTGCAGTTGGTCCAAAGCGCAGCAGCCAGATGTAATAGTTGGGCAAAAAAGTTAACTTTTACAGTTAAGTTTTACAGCTAGTATCAGCCCTTTTATTGGGTTGGTTTTAATCTCAGTTTTATGCCTTTTATTCTCTTCATTGTATCATTGAACAATGTTTTATGTATGTTTTCTCTGTGCACAGCACTTTGGACCTCCTTGGCCTTTATAAATAAATAAATGAAATGAAATAATTTGGTGTGCCTTACATATGACATACCGTAAGTTCAAAAATTGACCATTCATTTCCTCATGATCCAGTGCGTCTTCATGGTGTGGAAAATACAGCAGGTGGATGTAGTTTGTGATGCTTCCTTTAGAACAATTTATGCAAGAAAGGTGTGTAGGTCTAATTCTACATACACTAAATCTATCAGAGGCAGTGCTAAAAAAAGGGCAGCAGCTCATAGCAACAGACTGTAGTTCCTACTAAGTGAAGTGACACCACTGCAGAGCTGTCCCTCTGAACTTCACTCTCTCTGCCCACAGATTTCTCACCAGTGCTGCTCAGACGAGCTGGGTGCCGAGAGCTTTTTTTTGCGTAATTACTCTCCCAAACAGTTGCACACTTGACAGCTCTGTGTACCTGACTGACAGGACCGTACACGCTCTAACCCGCTGGCCTCTCACTATGTCACTCTGTCTATGTTAGCTCTGCAGGCCCACAAGCCGCCACTGGCAGGTCGGAATTTCATCTAAATTCAGGGTGAAAACACTCACTTTGTAACCCACCGTTCCACGCTTCTCAGTCACACTTCGACAGATGATATTTGAAACTAGAAAAATAAAGGGCACTGCTTTTTTTGTGAACCTGGAATGATATGAAGAGAGAGAAAAGCAAAGGATAATGAATAAATGAATAATACATCTGTGCTGTCATTGCTCTCTCTTCCTGTGTCATCTGGAGACGCTGCTGTGAGGCAGTCTGATGGTGGTTAGGATTGTCAGGTATGGTTGACTGCAACGTGACAGACAGACATGGTTCCTCTGTGACACGGGAGGCAGCTCCACTGTTAAATGTGGTTGACACCTTAAATGAGGATTGTTTACAGGCAAACAAGTTCAAGCAGATCCCATGTAGACCTTCATAAAAGCAAACATTAGGCAACACGGACGGCTGCTTGAAGGGAACATCTTTTTTTCTGAGGAAATCTGGAGGAAAAATACAAAAGTGGGACAAGTGATGAATTAGTTGCAGAGGGTGGCCAATGTTTAGTTTAAGTAAACTTTCACAGTAGACTGATTGATTTGCAGTAGTATACTTGTTCCCCTGATCTCTGATTAAACAGGAACACCAGCTAAAAACAAGGGTGCAGACAGACTATGCAGCAGACCAAAGAGCAGTACCTACAGCTTTAGTCACAACTGCCCTTACGAGTAGATCCGAGCTGTCCTCAAGGAAAAAAAAGGGGCACTCAAGGCTGTAGACCACTTGGTGAACCCACAGAGCAATACAAGTATTGTTTATGTCAAAAGTTCACACTCCTTGCGTGCAACGTGACTGTTACAGATTGGAGAACTAGACAATTGGAGAGCAGTTGCTGTTGGGGTGCTATGGGCGTCCGATGGGCTCTAACATTTCCACGTGCACGCCCCGTTTGTGGCATTTACACAGCGTCAGCAACCATCATACCTTACTAATAACTAGAGTGAGGCGTAAGTGCATGCATCTGACATTGGCTTTAGGAATACTTCACGATACATTTACCACATCCGTGCTAATCGTACCTTGCATTTTCAGAGGTTTCTTGACGTGGTTGTGTAAGCCTCATAGGAACTGCAAGACAAACCTGTGCTCCCGTTAAGACATGACTGCTCCTCGCTACAAAAAAATGCAGCACCTGTACAGGTCAACCCCCAAATAAGTTCTTATGTCGAATTCTTAAACTTACATTCAGAGGAACAGAATTATAGTTCTGGACTGTATTGGTTTATTTTCAGTCATCTATGATGGTCAAATGATAATTACAAACACAAAAGCTAGATTTTGTTCATAGGATCAATGTCTAGTAACTGATGGTCCTGGTCTCTTCTTGCATGCAAATGAATGTTTCCACATGCAAATGCCCCAGTTCTCCTCTCCCTCCCTGCCTCATCCTCCCAGTCCCCCATGATTTTCAATTAAGATCCAGACAGAGATGGGGAGGATGTTAAAAAGAGTACACTGTAGTGGGTTTGGTCCTGCATGACACATTGGGGGGGCGTGCAGACTGAATGAGAATTGAGTGGCCATGACCCTGGAGCACCCTCACCTCGTGGGGGTATCGCACATCTAGGCCATGCCTCCCCATCCCAATTATGGAGAATTCTGAGCAGGGATGGAGGTGCCCTTTATTGGAGTTGTCTCTGAAATAAAAGATTGAAAATGTGTGTATGTGTGTGTGGGAGTATTGAATATCAATGGTCATTATCTGATAGTGTAGGGGTGTTTTGGTCTGAGGTTTTTAGTTGTGTGAATATTAATAGGTTTTTTCCTTCACTTTCTGCCTTAATATCAGATTAGCCTCAAGCCATGGTAATGCCACTTGATGTAAATGATTGAAAAACTACGTCTATAATTGGATAATGATTCTCAAAAAGGATTATCTACTTTGCCATTAATTTCATACATTTGTTTTTCTCTCCATCTTTTCTCTTTTTTCTCATTTTCAGCACACTCAGTCCTGATGCAGAGGCCGACCTTTCATTCCAGAGGGAGGGTTTTGGCCGCCAGAGCATGTCTGAGAAGCGCATCAAGCAGTACGACAATCCGGCAAGGCTGGAGATTATGAAAAATCGAAAAACCAAAAGCATGGATCTAGGTACATTTTTATGCAAGTTAAAAAACACTATGCATCACGAGAAATGGGTATTGGTCATTTCATTGTTTTACAAACCTGGTGTGTAGTTGGACAGCTCTGCATCACTTATTGTAATCTTTAATGAGTTCATCCATCCATCCATCCATCCATCCATCCATCCATCCATCCATCCATCCAACTTTGATATATATGGAATCTTTAGGATAGAAGCATAGGGTTGATAAGTAACTACTCGATTGGGATGCCAGCCATGTGTCATTTGTTCTTTTTTTAAAAAAAAAAAAAGGTTTTCCTTGCTTACAACAAAAATGTTGTAAGATTAGGAACATATTTCGCTTCGGAAAAAAGTTGTCCCTCTTAAAACACAGTCCATCCATGTCTTATGACCAACAGAAAAATCTCCAGACAATTTCCTCAAATTAATCTGAACATCTTCCTAAAGACACAAAGAACTTGAAAATTCATATTTGTTCTCCGAGTTGAAGGAAGAACAAGTTTTTAGTGACAACCTGAAGATGGGAAAGCGATGTAACACTCACACACATGGACAGGTTGAAGCCAAAACACAGTGTATCCTGGGAAAAGTGGTTGTGTGTGTTTGCCTTCCCGCTGTGCAGGTGCTGTCGTCTCTCGGATCACTGATTAATCATTTCAGATAACAATCTCTGAGCTTCCAGTGCTGCTCAGTGTACTGTAAAGGTCTTTGACCCCCCCGCCCTCATGTTGGCGCAGTTGTTGGCCAGTCAGTTCACCTGTGTTGGATCGACAATGGAAAATCTTCTAGTACTTAGAACTCTGACAGTAGAATGTTTCTTCGGTGTTAACTGATGGCACTCTGGCTTCAGTTACCAGTTTGTTGAGCATGAAAATGGGTTCCATGTGACCCACTGTGTTGAAAATGTTATTAGATATTCCTGGGAACTGCCATCACACCAGATGGTCTGGAGCCAGATTCACTAATGAAATTAAGGAATTGTTATTCGTCCAAAAGTGAACCTTCTTTGTGAATTTCATTAGAAGACAAAAGTGACCATTTTAGGAATAATTCAGCTGCTCAATACTTTCTGTATACCCAGTTGTACAGTGCTCCTCATTTTTTTGCGGAAGTTAGTTTCTAAAAATAACCTGCGATAGGTCAAATCTGTGAAATGGAATTATATGTTTTAGGGCTGTACAACCTTTCAATACACAATTTATACACTCTTCTCAGACAATAAATAACATTTTCACATTGTTCTCTTATGTTTAACGCTTACATTGTGTTCGGGTCCAAATTGACCCGCTGTCAAGTGTGAAACTGCGTGTTCAAAACTTGCTCATCATTTTTGCACCTTCCAAACGCTTCTTAGGTTAATTGATGACTCTAAGTTGCCCTTAAGTGTGAATGTGAGTGTTTGTGTTATTGTGTGTCCCTGTAATTGACTGGCAACCTGTCCAGGGTGTACCCCACTTTCGTCCAACAATAGGTGGGCTAGGCTCCAGCAACAAAAGAGATTCAGTGGGTTGTGGGTTTTGAAGATGGAATGAGTTTGAGGCGCTTTATTGCTTAATCAATACATTAAAACGTTTAAGAAAACATGGATTTGGTTAAGATAATAAAACAATTACAAAAAAAGGAGTTTTCAATATATTGAAACTGTAATTTCGATGAATGCCAGGTTTAAAAGGTGGGTATGTGCCTTAATTTGGAAAAAAAATCTCCACTGTAGATAAAATCTTTAGATCCTCAGGGAGGCAGTCTCACAGACAAGGCTTTATGGTGTTGGAATAAGGCGCCGTTGTGGGTTTTCATGTTAAATACTATGTGGAACTGATCTGCACAGAATGATCCAATATCGACTATGAATCATATCATCAATCGCAAATTATGACATGGATGAAATCGTTAAAATGATCCTCACAGAAGTCACACGGGGAAAAGGTATTCGTGTAAGCTGGAGAATCACACAATGTATTTTTCCTTTGCTACCTGTTGCTATTCACTAAAGCTCATAACCCAGTCAAGTCTTCAATAGTAGCGCAAAAACTGGCCACAGCATCACAACATGTGGAGGTGAGCAACCGTGCTGATGCCTGCTTAACACTCATCCTTATTTCAGCCAAGCGCTATGAAAGACCCATAAAGTCAATAAGCGAGATCAGAAAAAAAGGGCCTTCCCTCATAACCAGCTCCTGATTGGATGTGTGATCTTGGCACCTTTAGATCCACAAGCGAGAAGCGTTAAGGTAATTGCGGCATGATCAAATGAAGGTTTTCATATTCCTGAGAGGCAGACGCTCTGAATAGAGACTTGGCAACAATTGTGGGGACCTGTGCCATTGTGCTCATTCTGGACTGCAAATAATTGAAGAGAATACTCATTACTCCCGAAAGTACAGCGCGCTGCAGAGAGTCAGGCATCGGAGAGGCAATTTGAATATACTGAAGCTTTTTGCCAGTTGGCCTCTTCAGCATTTGATCTATCATATTTTGAACTCTTATTGGAGCACATTAGAGAGCTGGTTCATTAAATTAACAGAACCATCTAATAACTGGGTCTCATGCATGTATAAGAACTGAGTGTGTTTTATATTCCCAAAACCATTTGGGATGCAGAGAAACTGATGAGCTATCATAGTATACTGTGTGACACTTCAAAAGTAAACTCTCTGGTTTCGAAGTCTGTTTTTTTTTTTAAGTCCAACTAAGTGTATTTTCCAGATCCAAGGGTTTACCAAGGGAATATTCAACAGGATAATGATTTTGTTTTTGGAGGCTGCCTTTCCCACCATTTTCTTTTTGGCAACAATAAAAAGTTAAAGTGTGGTTCTGTCATTGTTTCTGTTTTTTACAGGGGGCTGAAACCTGTAAAGAAGCCACAAAGTCTCACTTTTCTCTTTAAAAGCACAAGACACGGATTTGAATTTATGTTACTGTTTTTGGTATGATAAATATAAATGGACCGTTGTTTTTTTTTTGGCATAAATACAACCTAAATATAAGAGAAAAAAAAGCCTTTTCTTGAAATTAGACATAGTTTATAACTTCCTAACTCCCTTTCAAAATAAGACACCCTGTGTCACATGGGATTACCTCAATGCAGCAAATGTCATAATAGATAGTTTAAGATAGTGATAAAAAAAAAAAACAATGTTTTGTTTTACCATTTATGGTGCATCTCAGCCAGAAATGTAAACATCTAACAAACAAAAATTAAATCAGAGTTAATTAAGTGACTTTGATTGTATTTTTAAAACCATATGGTGCATTTAAAATCCTTGAATTTGGTAAAAATTAAAAATCCACCTATTAATCCAGTGCACCATAATACTCCATGTGCTTACTGACCTCCAATTGATTTTCTGTGGTGCACGATACACAAAAATGTGTTTAAACTAAGTAATACTTGCGAAATGTTTATTTCTTCAAGTCTTTGTGAACGAGTAGAATAAAATTTGACTTAGTTTACTTTGTTGTTTGATTTCCTTGTTACTATATACTTTACAGTTACTTTCTAAAATTAAAATCGTTTTGTTTTTCTTTAACCAGAGAACCACAATGGAGGAGTCAAAGAGCCACACTTCGAAGTTGCAGGTTGTAGACTCCTGATATAGGAATTTTACTGAGTGACCCCTGCTCCCTCACATTCCAAACAGAAAGTACCCGCTAGTCGCAAGAAATCGAAATTCCAAAGGCTGCCATTGAGGAATAAACAGCTACAACTCAGTAATTATATTTTTAAAAATATTTTTTATTACAAGTTATTGAAGTCATACCTTGGCCAATCAGATGCCTGTTCGCCAACTTTCAAGTGATAGGGGTGTAGACTTCCAGCAAGCTCACTCCTGATTGGTGAGAGTGGTCATCATGAAAATGTTGTCTCAGACCAATTTGGACCAATCAGTGCCTACTGACAACTTCTGGATCCAACGTGTCTATAGCGCAAAAAAATAACATCTGATTTCATTTCATTGGAGCCGGAAGTAAGTTACTTGCTTTGGGTGACATCACACTTAATTGATCCAGTTCTTATATAGTTTCCTGTACAGAGAAAGCATTGTCAAGTTATAAATCAACCACCAGCAAGGACAAAGCTGCATGGCTGACCCAGTCACGTCTCCCTTCCATTCCGGTAACTTGTAAATGGCCTTCCTCCAACCACCTTGGAGGGTATTTTTAACCTAATTACCCTTTTATGACCCTCCTTTAAGCCTAGACTCGTTGAATAAATTATGCTTGATGCAGTCCCTGTCTGTACACAGATCTTCCCATGTAAGGGTCTTTGGCGAATAATAGTCACTAAGGATTGTTTTAGCTCCTGTAATTAGACTCTGGATTTGTGGGTCTGTAATATTCGCTGCTTATTTATTCATAGAGTTTGCCATAACTCCTCGCTAACGCTTGGTGGCAAATGGGCCATCTCCAGTTAACCTTCCTTGCCCCTAATGTGACGGAGCAACACACACTGGCCGTTTTTTTTGTTACTTTGCTGAAAATTCAAAGCATGTCTTATATTTAATTTGTTTTTCTCTTTTTTTTTCTTCTTTTATTTCAGTTTGATGATTTGCATTTCTCCTCCAAACGTGTGGGGAGTGGCAAACTCATGTCTGTATGCAAAGGGAGAATATGCATTTTCTTCCCTGTGAATAAGAAGGAGCTGAGGAGCAGAGCGCTGAGGTTTCTGTAGTGTGATAGGAATCACATAATAGACTGGCATACAGAGAGCTGTCCGTCAAAGTCTCCCAGGAGAGCCGGGGCTGCCTCTGATGGAAACAAAAAACAGGTCGAGGCAGCCGGGTCCATGGGCAAACTCCCTTTCTCTCCCTCTTTTTGCTTCCTTTAACCATTCTCTTTGTCTCTGTGCTTCTCTCAGGCATTCACCATGTTGGTTAAAAACAATAAGGAGTGCTACTGAGGGCCAGAATAGCAAGCAAGAGTATAATTCCCTGTTTCCAAGTACAGCAGATGCCATTTGTGTTCCTGTGAACGGCTGCATCCTGTGAAACTCAAACTTGCAATCCCTGTGTGCCAGCTAGTCATGCCGAATTCCCTTCTCATCCTTTCTTCATAAAGATGCTTTCTGAGTACATAATGCACATTTCTCACCTGTTTGGTGTTAGTGTTTCCAGTTGGAAGGGCAGGTTAACTCTTTAACAACAGAGGTTTAGCTCTTGAGTTTTTTCAACTACTGTAACTCTTGTAATCGTTTACGCAATTACTGTAATTCCGTTGGATTCAGAAGCAGAGATAAGCAGCCTTACGGTAGTGAAGTGCTTACAAAATTAATGTTATTCAGTTGATTCTGTCCTGGAGAAAAGGAACAGAGTCAGTTGACTCATCGCATAAACGGTCAAAGAGTTACGGTAGCTCAAAGACCTGTTTATTATTTAGGTGTTGTCAGTGGCGTCTCCGATAATAAAGGGCTAAATTAATAGCCACCAAGTACCAGAGCCAACCTTGAGTATAAGATCAGAGGTGTGCGAGCTCCAAGTATTTTTAAGCAGGTGAGAGTGGGCATTTTCCCCAAAAGGAACATGGGAGTCCACGTGTGTCCTAATAGAGATGAGTTCCAGACCTTTGTCCTTGGGAAACACTGACCTGCTTTTTTTTAAATCCTAACCTGTTCAAACACACCTTATTTTGATGGCTGCCATTATCAGGTTCTGTAGAGCTTGATGATGAACTGAATCAGGTATATTTAATCAGGGCAACATGGAAAACATGCAGGACACTGTGCCCCGAGAACCAGGAATGGAAAATACTGTTCTAGACCATTGACTGTATGTGAGAACTGGTCTGACAGAGTATGACATCACCCATAGAAAATGGCTCACATCTGGTTCTGCCAAAACCAAGTAAATTCAGTCACCATTTATTTGTTATTTGAGCGCTGCAATGTTGGAACCAGACGTCTATAAGTAGTGACTGGTTACAATTGGTCTAAGTCCTCCTTTCTGTGGCAACCACTCTCGCCAATCAAGAGTGGGCTTATTGGAAGTCCACACCCATACAACTTGAAGGCAGGAAATCACAAAATCTGTTACTCAGACATTTTACTTGAGACAACATACTTTAATTGAGGCATCTGATTGATCTGGATTTGGAAGGCCCAAGGCGCTTCACAGACCTGGCGCATCAAAAAACAATGAGATGGGGGCACCCAAAGCGTCAGAATGACACAGAGGGTTCCTACCCATGCGTCAATATGTGGCGGCTTCAGAACGTGTTAGGTGGTTTGAGTTAAACTCACATTAGGTATTTTGACCTTGTCCGCATGTGGTGGTTCATGTGCTTCAGTAGCGACACAAAATAAAAATCAATTCATTCAAACAAACAAAAAAATAATAAAAAAAATATGATTTACAAATCACCTGGATTAAATACAGATCTGCAACAAATTTTAACCAGCAAACAAGAAAAACTGCTAGCGGTAAAATATCTAAGTGTTGCATTTGCATAGACGTGGTATTTAGTTGTTGTGCCTCTGTGACCTTTGTTTCCGCCAAATACCTCTCATGCTGTGTGGAACAGAAGGAAGTTGATATTGATTTTGCTGCCTTTTCCATATGTTGCCCTAAATTGCTTTCTTCCAGTTCGGGGTTTGTTTTCTTTGCCTAAAGATCCTCTGTGATCACCGGCAGCAGTGGGACATGCCTCATTTGGACTACTTAAAGCATAGTGGATTATCCCGTTTTTTTCATCAAACTGTGTGTCTTATTGGGGTGTCTGCACATGTGCGTTGGAGACAGGAACACATATAAATATTTGCCTCTTTGGAAGCCAACAGGAAAAGTCCATTAATTTGCTGCACCTGAATCCACAGAGGACATACCATTGACGGCATGTGCAGTTCTTGCCTCATTGCCTCTCTGGTTAAACTCTGTTCACATGTGCTTTAACCTCTGAGAGACCTTTGTTTTGAAGTAATTCAATTAGAAGTTGATTCAGTTTTACTGACAGTTTTCTTCAGAAATGTTTTTCTTATTGTTGGTCTTTTTGACAGGGATTTACAGCTATATAAAATCAGAGTAGATATGACAGATAAACAATATTGGGTGTTTACCCGTTGCTGGATAAAAAAGGAACTCTGGGGTGATGGACCAATACCACTACTTGCACAACCTAAACATTCCATTGCTTTGGAAAAATAATTCCTCAACACAAAGTTTGCTTTTCTCCCAGTTGGTCAGCACTATATCTGTCTTCGTAAAGATATGTCTTAAATGCCAGCATTTACTACGGAGCGAGTGGAAAAGATTGCACAAATAACGTTTTTAAGGCGCCAGCTTGGCCGCATCTAAAAAAACAAAGCAACTTTGGGAAACACATTGAATGAACAGACCAGAATAAACATGGGGCCCCATTCCCATAGTCCTGAAAAACAATCATAGGCACAAAAAGAAAAATCTGGTAAACTATCAAGCACAGTGGCGGATTGCAGCCAGTGTTAGGGTTAAATGCTCACCTTATATACAAATGAATTAATGGTTGATCACAGATATTGGTTACTCAATTAACTAATTTACAGTAGTCTAATGTAAAACTAAATGATTATCTAGTTTGCAAAAATGTATCTGTGGCTCACATTATCTAAGACAAAGATAAAAATGGGACAAAATGTTTTAAAAAAAGAAGGAATAGTTAAGAGACGTTTCTAAATGCTCCCTTTAATCAACACTTTCCATTGGTCAATTCACCAAAACTGAGACGCAACCACTTTATATCATACCCAAATGTCATCATGGCTGCCACATCTGCCAAAACATGAAACCTCTGACTAGGTCTATAGGGTAATGTGCTGTGAGTAAACAGTGAGGTGTATGTCTTTCTTCTGAATTTTGCACAGAATTCCTTGTTCGTTAATGTGGTCAGCTGGTAGTTACCATGCAGTTAGCTACCAAGCGTTTTGCTAAAAATCTTGTCATTTGTTGATTGGTTTGAAAAATAGGTACAAAACTTCAAGTGTTACTTTAAATTGGTTTATTTTGATAAATGTTTTTTTTCAGCAAATACAAACATATTTATTAGGAGTATTTATTGGCAAGAGTTTGGCAGTACGATATGGATCACGATATGATATATATCCTGATTTATTCCAAGACAAGAAGGTTTGTGTGACATTGTTCACTCCTGCTGCAGGTTCTGAGGAGCGTGGAGTGGGACCTTCACCGGGTCAGATAAAGCCAGGTTCCCTCGAGAGCCTGGAAGCAGCTGTAGCCAAGGTGAGCGTCAACAACAAGATCGGCGTGCACAGGCTGCACCCCCACATGACAAGAGGCCGCGGCTGCAACGAAAGCTTCCGGGCGGCGATCGACAAATCCTACGAGAAATCCGGTTCGAAAAAGGGAAGCAGCATTGAGACATGTGAGTGTTGCCGTTTAAGAATCCCAGAATTCATACTGCTGTCAGAGAAGAAAAGTTCAAAATCAGAATCCAGTTCACACTAATTCTTTCCCAATAAAAGTCGTGCCTTAGTCACATGCACCAGTACAGGGATTGCACTAGTTGCTGGTTTTTTGGGTTGTCCGAACCCGCAGAAGGTTGTAGAGAAATGTGGACACCTCTTAAAGAGGACACAGGTGTGTTTTGCAGTGCCAGTGAGGCTCGTACAGCCACCTCAAGGGACATCGTAAAAATAGAATATACAAAAGTGGGATGTGTGATAAGTGAACTGTGTGTGAGCTGTGTATTCGTAAGTTGCATTTGCTTTTGATGTACAGGTGATGCTGTCATTAGATGCCCTTACACGACACTCTCGTCATTAGTGAGGTGTACTGACCACACTTGAATGCCACATGCAGGGTGTGTGTGTGATACACAAGTGGCCGTATAGGACGGCCACACAAACTATGCTATGATTGCCTTATTTCCTAAATTCTAATCCTACGTTCACACCAGGCTCTGCAATGTGCATTTCTGTTCTAAGCCTCTTCGAGTAAAGTACGACCTTGATTGTACCTGTGGGTCACCCACATGCCCTGTACAGGTTTGCCCATATTTCAAACACCCTGTATCCACCTGCAGGGCAGTTAAGTCCAAGCATGGTGTTTGTGCCAGGGGAAATCAGCGCACTAGATTTTTTAACTCAATGTTCTTACTTCTGCTAATGATTCTGCTGAACTTATTGGAAACGTATGACATCAAAAACTGCTAAATATTTTCATCTGATTCCACCCATTATACATGTTATGTTTGAAGACCACAAACATCCAGAGGAGCAGACAGTCTTACATTTTTCAATAGGTAACAAGACTGAAACAGCATAAGAGTAATCACTCGAAATAATGTTCTATTCCACCATGAAAGGATTCCATTAATAAAGCCTGGGGACATTAAAAAAGAAAAAGAAAAAGAGAGAATTATTTGCCTGAAACGCTTTGTTCTCCTAAGCTCTGTCGGCAAACCACTAAATACAGTCTTATCTCGGTGAAGAAAAATGGGGAAAGCAGCCGATTTTCCCTGCACAGTATATTGCATTCTCCCCATGATATTCAAATAACTCTGTTTTTCAATTTAGATAAAAGCAGGCAGCCTGTGCTCGTCACTGAGGTTAATAGTCAAAGTTGACAGATAAGCCTCTGGCTTTCACTGCTTCCATACTTTTATTTACATAAAATAAGAACGTGGCATCACGTAAAGAAAATGTGTCCCCACAAGATATTCTGCCGGGCGAAACGCACTTTCTCTTGTGCTACTTTGTGTTGCATCATTTGAAAAATAAAAACAACAACCAAGGGCTGTAAGAAAATATTCCTTTTATGTGTGGGAGTAAAACTAGCTATTTAACTTGTCTGTCTTAACCCGCACTGACAGACTGGCCTAAAATGTCATTGACTAGTAAATGTAATAGCAGATTTGCCTTCTGCAAATTAGCTTTAAGTCTCCTTACACCTTCATCTATGCTTCTGAAGTCAATTGAGGTTGCCAGCATTGAGTTCCAGTAGCGCTTATCAAATATCGCTTTTTTTGTCTGTTTTTTTTTTTTTTCCTGATGGTGGATTGCTTCCATCTCTGATTTCGTTTGAAACGACGAAACTAGACAGAAATTGACAATGGCGTTCATTTTTTAACCTGACCCTTCCCTTTAGCTTTGGCACTTCCTGGTAGTTCAGAGCACACTGTTCCATCTCTAAATCACAGTTCACCTTTTGTGATTTCTCTTACTGTTTTATTCTGTGATAATTTTGCAGGCTGTTTGTGGCCTGCAGCACCATGGACTGCAAGGACCCGATTGTTTTTGCTATTCTTCTTTCTTACTGCACCTTTTACCAAAAACTTTGCCCGCAGAACGTACTCAAACCTCAGTTGCCAAGGAAATCCACAAGTTTACTTTTACAGATTTTTCCAAAAAATGCATAAACCTTTATGTCACCCTCAGGCGACCAAAACTTAAAACGGTTGCTATGGAAATAAACCAACAGTAAAGCCGTGGCTTTAATTTTTTTCTTTTACAGCGTACTGTGCTCTGCGTCCTGAGTGGCTGTAGACCTTGTCAATCAACCTCCTCTGCTCTCTATGTTTACATAATTCTCTGATTGCTAGTAGATATTTGATTTACTTCTATAACACTGGACTTGTTTTTCTATGAAAGTTTGAACTTTTCAAACAAGAGAGAAAACTAAAAAGGTTCAGGTCTGTCTGAGAAAAGTGTGTAACATGACAAAGACTAAAACAACTATAATCCTACTTTGCGACTCACTAATTTGCAGATTTTTTTTTTTTTACATAACCCTTGCGAAAAATTAGGTAGCACTTTACCATAAGGACTTGAATGCACATTTGTGTGTGTAGGCAGGTGCCACAGGCGCACACTTCTCTTGATTCTATTGTTTAGCGTGTTATCTGCGACTCAGTGTCATTAAGAGGTTGCAACAATCGCACAACTGCTAATCTCATTCATATGAATGTGCAGATGCGCAGTAGCGCTTCAGGTTCACTGCCATCGCTCTTGGGCGCCTGATAAGAAAGCAGCAGAGGGAGCGATGTAACTGATGCCCGTCTACAAATTAGCACAGGTGGAGCAATGCGGAACACAACGCTGACTGTTTGAACTACTGAACTGCTCCTTTTTCCCATCATGCTGTGCTTCCTTTTCCAATTCTTCCTTTGTGATTACAGAAAAAAAAAAAGCTGAGAGCGCTGCAGATCCAAGCAGAAAACATAAATCCCATTTTGTCTTTGAAATGCGAATCCAGCCGCTACCCTCTCCTGTCGGCAGTCTTTTCCTCCGCCTTGGTCTCCCCACCTTCATCGCTCACGATAAGCACTTCACACTCCTCCATCAAAGGCAAAAGTTGCATGGCTGTAACAAGCGGTAATCTGAAGGACATCTTCACACCGCCATAGCAACAGATCCAGCACAGACAGGAGCCGGCTACACCGAGAGAGTCATATTTGCAATTATAATCCCCAAAGGCCTTTTTTCAAGATTGTTTAAATGCATAATTAGTGACGGATTAATTACATTTTGTTCATTGGTTCTGATTAGATGTGATGGAAACTTTGAGTTTAATCAACCTCGAATCACCTAAGGAGTTTGGTCTTAGATTGATGTCGGGTTTGAAAATTGGTTTCGACATAATTAAGAGGCAGAATTGTATGACTATAATCAGACCTCAGACTATGCAGTCGCAGCTCTTTGATATAAAAAGTAGGAGAAACAGGCAGACTCTTGTGTGATCCCCGCGAAATGTACACTTTCACAATCGAAATGACTTCAGGCTTTTAGCGGAGCGAAAATATGTGCAAGACAATCCTCAGTAGGAGTGCAATGTAAATATATTCTGCTCTAATGAGGCAAATAAATTCAGTGTGTTTTGTTCAAAGCTGTTATACCTTGTGGGACACAGTTTTTTATGGCTTCTCTGAAGTTAGCAAAAAAGAAAAAAAGTGATGCTTTGTCACAGATAAGAGAAACTGCTGACTTTAAATATGACTTCTGTGTAATCTACAGGGAGTCAGCAGAAAGTTTTCCCCCTTTCATTTGTCTGCCAAAGTTTTAGCAGTTAGTATTTAGTTAGACTTTTCACATTAAATGTACCTTACTTGTTCCATCTGTCTTTTCTTTTTATTCATTTTAGTGGATGATGACACAGAGGGAAGCTCACGGTCTGGCCGGGAGTCCATGTCCGCCAGCGGGGAGCTCATTGCGGTCGACAGCGCAACCGGTCGCATCGACGAAAGAGAAAAAGATCAACCCAAAGATGTGCCAAAGGAAAAGAAGCTGGAAAAGAACAAATCGAAGAAGGGAGTGCTGAAGGGTCTGGGCGAGATGTTCAGGTAGGACTCAGCTCAGGTCAACTTCCTCCACTAGCCTGACCCCCATCACTGCCTGGATTGTGTAATGCTACGTACACACTGGGCATGTGATGCGTGCTTTGGCATACCCAATACTAGCGTGTGGACTCACAGTTAGAAGAGACTTGGTGAGAAATGTCAACGCGGTGCAAATCTCTTGAATCTTGCTCCAGGTTCTTTCTTCATTCTGATATAAGAAAGAATTGGCCTCATAAAATTCCAACCGAGCACAAACAGCAAATATTAATTTCTCTTTTATGATCAATTTTGAAATGGTTGGCACTTCCATGAATTAAAAAAAGACGCCATCAATACGTCGCTATAAAATCTGAGTCCTGTAAGGTTTAACTTCTTTACCTATCAACGCACATTCAATGGATGCACATTTTGTACAAGGAGTCCGAAAACCGTTGTAGAAGCTTGTGTAACTATGGGTGAATGTATACGTTTAAACACGGAAGCCTGAAATTCACAAATATGTGCAATTACACCGAGTTTTTATCAGAAATGGCCGCTTGAACGTCTTTATGACTCTATGTCTAAAAGGTTTTGCTTGTACTGTACAAAACCGCAATTTTGAATTTCTCCTTCATGGCACTTTTGAGATTTAAAAAGAACACCATCCTTGCATCACTGCCAAATCCCAGTCCCTGATTGGTCAAAGTTTGACTGGTTTAGGTTTAAATGCGCATTCAATCGCTTTGTGTTTTGTTCGTAGAGCCCAAAACGAACTTAAAAACTTGTAGCTATGTGTGTTTGCTCGTTTACATAGACTTGAACGTGGTCACTTGAACGCGCGTTATCGAGGGCGGAGTGAACGTTTCATAACTCCACCTGACAATGGATCGTACAAACTTTGAATACATTCATTAATCATAGCCCAGCCTTCATCGGAAAACCTTTTACTTGAACCCTGTAGGGTTATGAAGTAAGTTGGAGCGGGTGGGGTGCTGGTTATCGACCTCCAGAGCCTCTGGCACTTTGGAGCCAGGTCATTTTTAAGAAGGGCAACATGTCTTATTCATAATCCATGTGCGTGCGCATGGAATCCAAACACAGTCGGTATTTGTTAACCAGCAGACAATACAGATGGCCCTGTTTGAGTGCCGATGACAGAAGAAAGGAGCGTGGGATGATGTGGAAGCTGGCCTGGATTTGGTTACAATTGCTGCTGTTAGCAGGTTCCTGCTGTAGCCATCACATTGTGTACTTCCAAAGGTTTCCAACAGAGTCACTTTTGGTAGGTGGGGTTCAGATTCTGCTCCTAAAAGCTTTCAAATTTGAAAGGAAAGTTCACAGAAAAACATCTAGCAGCATGTCTAAATGGGCCGATACCTGCTGGTGGTTTTCTATTCCTGTGCCTGTGCGGAAAATTTGACAAGTTTAGAGTTATTAGTTTTGTGTATTAGTGTGGAAAATGGGTAAGACATAAACAGGGGAGAACATACATCCTGCAGGTAAAGTCACAAACGTTATTGCGATGAATATTGCCGGGGAAGTCATTGCATTCATTTCGACCATGCATATTTAAAGGCGGCATAAATTAACGGCGGAGGCGGCACAAGCTGTTATCGGTCCGTAAGTTGTTTTCGTGTGGATTAGTTTAATAGGATTAGTCAGCATATCGTGGCGCACGGCTTGGTAATGAACAATAAAGGCAATAAGTGTGTTTTGAGGTCACGATTGAGGAATTCACCCGGCCTGATCATCCTCCATTATTCCCAGTTTTCCTGTTTTTTATCTTCTGACTTAAATCTGTGTGCACACTACATGTGGGCACACTTGAAGGGATGTTTAAAGGAGAGCCCTGCTAAAATCGGGAGTCGTCGGCTGAAGGACGGGTTTGATGCTGATGTGCAGTCGGTGTCGGTGACGAAGCTTCTCGAGGGGCTGCCTGCTCACGCTGGTGGGCGGCTGCTGGGATTTTTTAGCTGTGCGCAGAAGCCCTGCACGTGTCCTTCTTGGCCTCATCAGCATTCCTCATTATCCATGAGTGCCACAGCCACTTAAAAGTTGGCATGCCGCAGGCCTCTCTAGACCTTGTGCATCCTGAATGCAAAGAGGTGTTACCCTGACAGGCTTCTTGGTTTCCGTTCTGTCTGCAACCTTCACTTCATTTAAAAACCATGTTTTTCCAAATAAAATACTTAGGCATGCTTTCCTCACGTGGTAAAAGACATCTGCAAGACAATGCAACTGATTTCTTGTTAGATGTGATGATTCTCATCCTGATCTTTTTCTTTTTATATAGTTCAAGCAGAACAGTTGTCTCAATCATGAAGACATTTCATCAACACTAAAGCTACCTACAAAGGCGTTGTTTGCAAATTTTTGAACGCTTAACCCATGGTGTTAACATTAAACAAGCAGGGAGGGGTTCCTTCTTCTTTTTCTACTGTTTACTAGTGTACAGTGGGGATTGCAGGTTTGGGAACCCCAGGTTTAATATGTAAAAAAAACTAGACTTTATTTCTATCATTTACCCTTTCAAAATAACAGGAAACAAAATAATTGCGGATGCATAAGTTTGGGCACCCTGCAGAGTTAGTCAACCAAGAGTCCTGCAATTCTTGTTTGATTTATCTTGATCCATTCTTCTTTGCAAAAGTCTTCCAGTTCTTGGTGACTCTGGGATGTCTGTTTCACACTGCATTTTGTGCATCAACACCCATATTTTTCAGACAAATAGACATTAGGTGTTTTTGAAACAATTGAGTGCACGGCTGTCATATTTATTAATGGCCGCCTTTTTGGATTTTTCTAGTAGCTAACGTGCTTTTCTGAAAAAGGGGACCCCAAATTACATCCATGTGGTGCTTATACCACAAAATTCACGATTTTTCTGAATTGTCATCCTAACCAGTTCCAGACAAAGGTAGTCAGATGACCAGCGGGCCTAACGAGGTTTCGTCTTTGTGCTTTTTCTCTGTCATGGTCAGAGTTTGTCTTAGCAAATACTGCCTCTGAGTAAGCAGCTGTTGGAACTTTGGTTCTGGGAGGACGATACAAGGAAATTAAACACAGTAAGAGTTTGAAATTTCTCCATAGTTCTCTCCCATTCACACCAAGTCTCCAGGACCGTCCTGGTTTCACGACAACCTCATAGAATTGTATATCTCTATGGTCTTCTGAAGAATTCCCCCATTGCCTCGGCCTGACATCAAACACGTACTGTGACTGTGTTATCTTTTATCAGCAGAAAAACGCACAGCTTTTCTGCCTTTTCTCACAGATCCATGTCTAATGTGCACATTCTCTTTCTTACGGGACTTCAAGGGGCCTGGCGTTCGCTGCAATTTCAACTCATTTGCATGCAAGTCTTTGGACAGCTTGATGAGCGTGTTGTGCACGTCCACTTAATGGACAGCCTGATTGGAAGTGCATTAACATCAGAGCCAGGAGAAAAGGAGAATAGCCTAATATAGTGGGAGAAAGAGACAGAAGGCGTGAGATAAATGCAGTGGGTGCAAGATGTGTGTGTGACGGATGGAAAATTGACTCACCAAAGCCCCAAGCCAAAAGAAAAAAAGAACCCCAGTACATAGCATTGTTGTGTAGGTGTTCTCTGGACATTGGCTTAACTTACTGTAGAACGAGCGGCTGTAACCTCATACAACTCTGTAATGGATAGCCTATTTAGATGCAAGCATCGACTGTAAAATGAACCTGTAACGGTTACTCAACGTGGATCTTTTGAATGGATCTATAGATTGTAGCGTCAGATTAAACTATTGCATTTTATTATTGTGTTGGGGTTTTTTTGTGGATCGCGTGTGATCCTTACTTTCCAGTCTCCTCAGGATTGTGTAGTTGTTGTGAGGCTGTTGTAAGCGACAAGGAGCCCAGGGCTCCATAGCACCATTGTACTCGTAGACATCTCAGTCAGCCTGGATGACCGCCTTCAACACGCCTAATGAGGTGTTGTTTATCTGCTCCCAGACTGCCTGACCTCCTACATCAAAGCCCCTTCTCCATTGCTTGTTGTGATTAAGTGTCTGCCTTTTTTACAGTGTTCATGTACATCTACAAATAATTGTATTAATTTGTAAGATAGACTTTGAAATAATTGAAATAATTCAAATTTAAGTCACTGCATCTTGCAAATTGTGTGTACTTTCTTTGAGTAAAACATTTATTTAAAATGTATATTATACATATTTTAATTCTCAGCAGTTATTTTGAAAATTTAAAGAAAAGTGGATGTTTTTTTTTTGTTTTTGTTTCATCTCGTTCTTTGGAGACATTTAGTTTTCCCTTTGTGGACATTTGGGTGACCAGAATTCACTTGGAAGAAAGGGCTGCTCACATTTAAATATTGTAGTAGATTTTCTTGGGTACCTTGCCCAGGAAACTCCTATTTTGGATTGTAGACAGATTGACGTCACTCATTTACTGAATGGGTTCAGTGGACCTTATATATGACATCATTTCAAAAATAGATCCTGATGTTGGCCCTTATAATCTGGTGTGCCTTAAAGTATGAAAATTGCAAAGAGTTCTGGGTAATTTCCATGGTTCTGTATTTTGGACTCGTAGATTTGGACACCCCCCAAAAATAGGAACATCCTATTTGATGCCCTTACTCGTGAGTATGGAGAGATTTCAGACACAAGCTGTGTATGACACAAATAACTTACCGAAAACAAATGATGTAGGAAAAAATAGTCAAAATATTAGCTAGATTAGGGGAAAACAGCTATAAAAAGCTGCAATGATTATAGTTTTGATGAGGTTGCTGTCACTGGTCAAGCAGTGGGGTACATTATACGTTATAGGTGATAACACTGACACAAACACACTCTCCTGCTATGTCGAGTCATAGAGTTTGCTGGAAAAGGAAGATAACCAGCAAAGGCAGGATGTTACTCAAATAAGTCCAGAAGTATGTTTCGTATAGAACCCTAAAATGAGCATAACTGCAAAGATATTAAACCTGAAAAATGTGAATGAACTGTAGGAAATAAGAATCCATGAAAGTGAAATCCATATTTCTTATGTTTCCTATCTCGTGTGGAAATGGGATTGGTTTAGGTTTGCAGTTCTCTTTATCCAGGCGGATAATTCTAGAATTGTTTTGAATGCTAATATGTTTTTGGAAAAAGGAGTGGTATGGTAGCATTAAGGAGAGAAGGAGGGGAACATGTGAGGAAAGGGCTCGAGAACAAAAAAATGGGTACCAAAGACTGAGATATAGGGGGTGGAAATGATAGAATGAAGAAAGAAGAGGCAGCGTGTGCACTGGAGTGAACTGGGGCACCAAGAGAGAGTAGGAACCAAGGGTGAAAGAGAAAGGGAAAAGGAGGAAGAGAAAAGCAGGGAGCCTTTCACAGTCACGGCATCATGCTGCCTGCCTGCAGGGAGGATTGTGGATTTTAGGCGATTTTTGCCTTTAAAATCTGTCTATGTGTGTGTGTGGCATCTTAGGTTGCATGTAAATCTGCATGATAGTGTTGGTCCTACTTTTCTTTTGCAAAAAAGCGTGGTAATGGGCACTGGTATTCTCTGGTACTCTCAACCTTCCTCCTAAGTGTTTCATCCATTTTCCCCAAACCCTTCCACTTTTCCTAACAATCTAAAAAAAAAAACCATCAGCTGACATCATAGCGAAGCGTGACAGTTGTGCACCCCCACCTCTGTCCTCGCCCAACTGCTTCCATCACCCAAGGGGAACTTGTTTCCTGGCTCCTCCCCTCAAATATAGACCCACTCTGAGAGGAAATATGGCAGTGTGAGTTGAGAACTGTAATGCTATGTTCATGACGGACATTTCATTCAATAAATGTGCTAAACAAACCACATGGAACAAACCACAATTGTTAATTTTGTCCGTTATGATCAATTGGCTGTGAAGAAAGTAAGAAATTCAGCTATTACCTTAGAGTGGAGACCAATTGATGACTTCAGGAGTGATGAATAAACACACAGCATCCCTGATGAGGTAGATCTTCCTTATTGAAATTGCTCCAACGCTTCAAATCACCAAATCTGAGTTCCTGATTGGTCAAAGTTCGACCTGATTTAACTTTCTACGCTTGTTCAACTGCCGTGCATTTTGTACGTAGAGGCCAAAAACGGTTGCAGGAACTTGCATGGCCATGCATGAACGCAGAAGCCCAAAATGCACATATGCACATATTTACATGGACTTTTCACTGGAAGTTGACCCTTGTTGAGGGCAGTTTAAAAAGTCTTTCAATTTGTAATCTTTATTATTCTTAACCAATGTTTTTTCCATTCTGAAGTGTTCAGAAATGATCTGGAACATAAACGATCTGTGCTTTTGTATGCTTCTGCAGAGCTCTACTCCATTTCTCTCTGCTATTGTAGGCGTGAACAGCTGACGGCGCATGAGGTTCAATAATGTACTGATATCACTAAAGTGTACCTGGCATTTGTCTGTTGAACGCAGCCCCTCCGCTTCCCACTGCCGATGCACACTCATGCTTAAAACACGTGTGAATTCAGCGCAGTAATTATCCGCCTCTGCATATGGACCCTGACATCT
Organism: Oryzias celebensis; assembly: GCA_014656515.1. Classification (NCBI taxonomy): domain Eukaryota; kingdom Metazoa; phylum Chordata; class Actinopteri; order Beloniformes; family Adrianichthyidae; genus Oryzias; species Oryzias celebensis. Next base: position 41,317,166 of record BNCR01000012.1, read on the forward strand.
GCTGAATGTGATCTGCGAGAAATGATCATTGTTCTGATTTTCCTTTGCCTCGCCTATCATAACGTTGAAGCAAAGGTGTTACAAGAAAAATGCAAAGTACAGCTTTATACACTTGTTTTCTTTCTTGAATAACACAAGTGCAGTATTGTTCCCAAAAGCTTTCTGAAGTGCAAACTTATTCCAAATATGGTCAACAATGACCGTTTTAAATGTATCAATGAAAAACTGCAATTCCGTTTTTATAAAATTGTCAATTTATTGTTTAACTATCAACAAAATACAAAAACATAGATTTTAACTTGAAAGTAAAATAAAGGACTCATTTAAGCATAAAAAGCAGCTTGTTTAGTTGAAATATTTTTGATTGATGCTCCATCCTACAGTAGATTAGTCAAAAGTTCTTTCAGATAAAATAAATAAATATGTTAAAGGCAGTTTGTTTGATCAAGGATTGTTAACCCTTTTAACACCAGAGATGTCGCTGGCAACACTTAAATAACGCTCTTTAACTGTTCATGCGCTCAGTGTGAATCTGCTGATTTAATAAATTTGTAGAGCAAGAATGTACGTGCATGTTTTTTTCATACAGGCGCTCAACGAGTGAAAGGTCGTAGCGAACATACAAAATACAAAAACGGCATAAACTGCTCTTCATACCGGCTTGGCATCGACATGCATCACATTACGTAAAGTGTGTTCAAACCCTTCCTTCAAAATCTGCTGGAATACCAATAATTGTGTTAACAGATGACTATGGTCGTCGGAAAAATGTCAGTCCTGGAGCTATAGCTCTGGTAATAAAGGGTTAAGCTAAGAAGGCCTGGCTTTGCTGATTTGGTAATATTTTAACCGATAAAAAGGTTTCCCTTCAGGGGTATTTTATCCTCTCTGGTATTCATTCTTTAGAATACCCGTGCATGCATGTGTGGGTTTTTGGCCGTGCTCTCCGGTTTCCTCCAAAAGTTTAAAATTATTATTCATAAATAAATTGTCTCTTAGTGTGAGTACCCTGCCTTCAAAAGCCTACAATGTGTGGGACACCGTGACACTGAAAAAGATGAAGTAGTGTGTATTTAAACTGTACTAATCACAGAAGACTCGCTTGCAAGTAAACATAGACCCTCATTTTAAATTGGACCTGCAGCTTCCAGAACTGCATAAACTAACACAGTCAGTGATACTCTATCATGCACAAAATAGCTTAAACAGTTTCCTAATACTACACAAAACAAATCTAAACAACACATTTCAAAAATACCCTCATACATAGTCAAACAATTGCAGAACTTTCCAATCTTGCTCAGTTCCTTTTTATGGTTGCCAGAGCCGATCCCAGCAACTGTTGGGTGAACTCGAGGGTACATCCCAGCTCACCAGTCTGTCGCAGAACCTGCACAGTTGTCGTGAAAAGAAAATAATAAAAACTAGCATCAGAAGCACAAATAACATAAGAAAAGCTTTTATTGTAATTTGATGTTCAGTGTAAAGTTTGACAATCAATGCAAAGTTGGTTCTTGTTCAAAGCATTTTCTAGTGGTCAAATGCTCCGACTTTTTATCCTTCCAGGTTTGTTTCAAATGTGGGAATGGAAGATGGGGGCTTGGTCAATATCCTAAAATATACCATTAAGCTTTAAACCAAAAACACAACACAACCCTGTAACAGGGCTCCTACCGTTATTCACAAATTTCCCTTGTCGCTGATGTGTATTTCAGCTATAATTTCAGGTAGAACCTTGTCAGCCTTTTACAGCCTCACCAATTCCAATGTCATACCCTAATACCACCTTCAATTGGCTGCACAGCTGAAAGAAATATATCTCAGAAGATGCTATATAAAGAGCAGGTCACTTTTTATCAGCTACTTAAAGAGGTAATTTTTGTTCTCAATGTGTGACACCTCATTTCTGGCTGTTATGCACCAGAGATTCCCAGCAAAAGGCCAAATACCTGACAAAAAGTCGCTGAGGGAGAAGATGACTCTTGTTACAGAATGCATCAACAATGGATGAAGTCAATAAAGGAAGGCAAGGCCAGCTTTGTGTTTTTTGTCTAAAAATTGTAGATGTCATTTTAGACATTTTAGGCATTTTGACACAAAGAAGTTTAAATTGTAGGATTAACAAATAGAGTAGGTGGGTGCTTGTTGACTTTAGCCAGCACGCAAAAAATACTAGAGGGGAATAGGAGGACTTTAAGCTGTCCATCTGCACTTTTCCTGCTTTTGGCCACTCAGTGCAAATGTGATTGGGCAGCACAGGGTTTCCATCAGACAGCTCGGCAGTAATTAGGTTTCGAATGATCTTACAGCGCTCTGAGATGGGCCTTCAAGCATAGGGAGCAGTGGCAGAGGCTGCTTTGTGTGTGCGACTGTGTGCGATGCGGAGGTGGTATTGGGCGACGCCGTTAATTGAATCTGAAATCTTGTTGGCCTGAAATGAGATCCACGATGTCTCTCACGCTGGGTCTCGTGCAGTGGGCAGTGCAAACACGACGCAATTCATAAAGTGTGTTATTAAAGAGCTCAAATTAAGTGTAGCAGCAGACCCCTCTGCTCCAACAGCTCTATGACTACTAATGACTCAACCCCACTGGAATGTCCACCAGGCGCACAGTCAGCCTTCTTTTTCCTCTCACTTCCTTCACTTCTTTTTTCACTTGAGTTTCAATTCAAAGGGACATAAACTAAACACTGCACATCCTTACCTCTCCAGTGCTATTGTTTTGTGTAGCAGCAGCTCCAGCAACACTCCTCTCTAGGCCCCCAAGGGCCCAGACAGACTGCAGCACTCATATAAGTCAACCTCCGTATGGGTGCATGTGACTTTATTACTATTGGATGTTCAGTTGCTGTTGTTTTCTTATTATTTCTAATTATACCAACTTGTCTTATTAAATATAATACAACGTATGATTTCAACAACCTACCCAAGAAAATCTGTTTTTGGTTTGTTTTTTTTTTTTTTTTGTCTTGGTTTTATCTATATCACATCAAAATTTCATAAACTGTTGATACATTAAGAAGATTAGTACAAAAAATGTGTTCTGGTGTGGATGTAGTTTTTCTGGGTGCCTAAATATTCCGTTTTTTCCTTTTTCTTTCTTTTTTTGAGGAGGGGGTTGAAAGGTTCAGACTGGGTGAAATGACCCAGAAGTACCTACATGACAGCCATGGAAAGGACTGTCTAAAATTCGCTAAATTGCCAAAAAAACAAGGAGATCCAGTGCCTCCTTTGTTTTCTCCCAGAATCCAGAAAACACTAAAGCATTTGATGTGGAAAGGAGATATAAAATTCAGTCCCATGAATTCTTACTGCATTACATTTAAGACATATCATCTAGCTATCCTGAACAGCAGCAACAGTATACTGAATGTGTAGGTTATTTTGGAATGAAAACTCATATTTCTCTCAATGTGTTAATGTTTTATTAATGTATTATTCACTTTGACAGATGGAACACTTTAGATTTTCTGTGGGATGCCAAAAAAACCCCAAAAAAACTGCATGACAAAGAAAATCAATGAAATAATAAAAGAAGCTGCACTACAACACATATTAAATGTCTTTTAAAAATAAAACTTTGTTCAACTGTGATAAAACATTTACAAGTCCTTAAAGACTCACTCTTATGACAGTTGCTATGTCATAATTATGATTAACAGTTTTAAATGGCATTTCTTATTCAAATTGTTGTAAAACAGTAGCAGATGAAAAAATGCTGTTAGAAAAAGCTTGTTACGTAAAATCTGCAATTGACAAGCCACAAGCCCCCTGCTCCATTCCAATCCAAAAGATCCATAAACATCTTTACTTTGCTTCTCTGAGCTGGCATCTAATTTAAAACTGTACGGCTTGATAGCTCCAATACTCCAGTTTTATTGCACTGGTAATGTTAGATGGGGGTGTGAGGGGCTGTAAGCCCGAGGGACCTAATGTAAAGAAAAAGGATGATGGGAGGTCAGGGCAGTCTTACTTTGTGCCAACAGTCCCGCCCACAATTAATTTCTAATGAACTACTGTTGCTCTGCAGAAACTATGTCCTAGAAAACAACACATTTTTTAAATTATTATTTTGGCTAAAAACAGCAACATTGTAATTAAAAAACCACTGGGAACGCTTTTACAATAAATCATAAGATGATCAGAATAAAACTTTGAAAGCATTCCACCACTGGGAAACGATGACCCTTTATGGTAATTCTCTGGTGGTATGTGTTAGGAACCAAACTCACAGATCGCAACAACTAAATCAAACATAGGGATACTGAGGATGACACTGAGGATCTTTAAAAGCTCTTTAAAAGATCTTTAAAAACATTGTAAAGGAACTGCATTACACTTCCCCACAACGAAGACAGGAAATTCCTCACCCAGAGTTTGCCCCAAAAACAATAAATTAAAAAATAATAAAGGGGTGCTCAGAAGAAGTATAAAAACAGCTCAGTTGGACACCCCTATGGACACCGAAGAAGGTGTAAAAAACCAAAGCAAATATTTGTCCACCGCGGAAAGAAGAGAAAAAGATAACAGACCTACACACAGACCAACACCAACAAACAATCCTGGACGAGCCCCCAATAGTTACTAACCTAACCGACAGATCGCAATAAAGGCATGAACCCTAACCAAAACTTGGCCAGAAGTGATTTACCATAACACACACTCACAAGTTTTCCATATAAGTTTGTGTGGCAGCCTTGATCATGTTCATTTGTGTACGCATTTGTTGTATCAACATGTAAACAAAAGTGTGTTGTATTGACTTGCTGTTTCTTAACCTTTTTTCTTCTTCGCTTTATTTTTGGTTTTCAGACACTTTGATGTTTTTCTGTCTGAGCCAGATTGCTTTGATCAATCTAAGTGATGTTCAATACACCTTGACTCTGGGTGGTTTCTGGGGTTTTGAAAATTATCCTAAAAACACACTTTTAGTCAAGAAAGACAAATCAGTTTTGCTGTTCTAAACGGTACAAATGAAACCCACGTCCCACGTAATGAAAAATATTTGAATGGCTACATCTAAAGACGAAAAAAGAAGTTGAATTAGAAATGCATAGAATACTTGATATTACAGAGACAAAAGTGAGAAATGCACATGGGAAAACCTATTTATTTCCCCCTATGTGTATGTAAATGAAAAGGATTGCCTTCCCTGGTTGGAGTCATTACTAGTCTGCTCACTCACCTACCAGGCTTAGCATGTAATGAAAGAGAGGCCTTTGGCTGAAATGACCTTTCCCCATTTGCAGAGTTCCCACCTGCTGATGCGCACACACATTAACATATGAGTGAGAGGACAAGGAGGGAGACAATTACAGCGGAGAGGGAAAATTGCCTTTGAATTACAAACGTAATATAAATTGATGTTGAATTACACATCTGATTTCCATCAAAGGAAGCAAATTAAAGCCACAAAATATATCTATCTTTTTTCCGTCGGTGTCTTGGCATGTGCCGAGCATGGCAAAATAAATCAGCTCATTCTTTTACTGAACAAAACATGATTTTATTTTTTATATTAAAGATTTTATTTGATTTTGTTGTTTTTTGAATTAATTCAAACACATCTTGTAAGCTGTGGAAGAAAAGCGTAAACGAGATGCTAAAGAGAATCTAGTCCCTCTATTAGATACATATCAAGTACTGATGCGAGACGAGTCAAAGCCACATCATATCATGGTTTTATGGGTGACTCAGCAGAGTCTAAACCGGGATGGCCAAATCCACCACCGGCCCTCGAGGCCTGAATTTGGGTATCCTGGTCTAAATCCTTCAGTGAGCACACAGCAAAAAATATCTGCACGTGTTTTTTCTACAGGCACAGCATAAATTCAGAACTTTTCATTAGTTAAGAGGAAATTCCACTCAGTGGATCTTCCAGTTTCAGTTTCTGCACTCCGGTTTTAGGAAGGATTCCTTGGCAGAACATGTTAGGTCTTTTATTTGTTTATTTTTGGAGAGTGTTTTAAATGCCAGCCTCCTTCAGCACTGAAAAGATGAAGGTCCTGGTTATTTATGTAACCCTGCTCATGATGTACAGTCGCCGGTGCTGCGGACTCCTACTCTTCCTCATCCTCGCTTTACTCACGATTACTGTCAATCCCTCCCTCTTTTCTTTCCATAAACCCACAGATATACCCCTCCTCCCTCTTTTAGCCCTGGGGATTCATCACACCATTGACAGAAAGACCTCTCCAGTCTCCCATTGAATGCTGGAAGGAATGTATATCACGGATCAGCGCTTCTGCTGTCTCCTTTCTCCGATATAATCGCATGCAGTGCTCGGACCGACGTTTATTTCAAAGTCTGATGTTTACGAGACACTGAAGCTTCCCGCTTTCCCTCTGCAGTCTGGCATCTGAGTGTCTTAAAGCACATCTGTGTCCAGACTCATCAGCATGCAAATCAAGCGGGAAATAATTGAAGGAGGCAAGGAGAATCAAAACAACAACAAAAAAAGGAGTCTGATGAGCAAATTAATCAGAAATAACAATCGGAACCAGTTTTTGGTGGAAACGGAAAACTCGTGTCATCAGTTCCAAGAACTTTGAGGTGGTTTGAGTTACAGTTCAACAAGTCAGGTGGATTCTCCCTAATTTGTGGCTTTTTGACATCCATGCCGTGTTGAGCTGAAGTGTTTTAGGTCTTGTGGCAGAAGCCGCCTGCGCGCACAGAGAGTGGCAATGATCAAAATGGCCCATTAAGAATGCAGTGGGGGCTGCTCGAAAACTAGGTCACAGTCTGAGCCCCCAACTGTAGATTCTCCAAAGGCAGAACCCCCCCCTCTTTACCAGTCTGTGTCTCACCATGTGCCATCATTCATACGTAATAAAGTGTTGCTTTGTTTTTCTTGGAAGGATCATATAGATTTTGCATCTCCCTCGGCAACTCACATTCAAGTATTCACTTCCAATGAAAAATCCATGTAAAAGTGCAAACACGCGTCTTAGGCTCCTGTGTTCAAAACTCACGCTTTGCAATGCTAGTGTCTTTGTGAGTTTCCATTGAACACATCCTGAAGTTAAACCCGGTTGAACTTTAACAAATCAAGGACACAGACTTAGCAGTGACGTGTGGAAGGCGTCCTCTTTACTTCACAGAAGTGCCAAAGGTTTATTAATGGATCATGAAGGATAGAATTAATAATTGTTGTTTTTGCCTGGCTGGAATTATTTGATGCCAAGTTTTTTTTTATATAATTATCATAATTGATTGTTCTTTTGCTTTATTGATATTTCTTGGAAGGCTTAGAAATATTTTTCAAGATGAGATAAAGAAAAAAAAAAGAATTTTGAAGATCAAGCTTTTAAAGTTACATTCACACCCCCCTCAAGCAGCCACTATTTAACACCATATGCTAAAAGTCATTTCAAAAACGTGCTCGTTGTGCAGCATCAGTGCCTCTTCTGTCCTTCAGAACCATACCCAATCACTCTAATAAATGAATGTATGAATGTCTTTGGACTTTATTTGTGTTCTAATGAGAGGCTTTAATCAGAGGTGTCAGGGACTTGAAATATTCTATAGCCATGCTGCAAAAACACCCCCCCTCCACTATTGCTCGCCACCTCTCTGTCTCTCACAAACACAATTCTGTGATTTATGTGAAACATTAAAGGCAATCATGTTGGGTTGGGCCTTGTCCTTTGTAATGCTCAGGCTGTTTGAAATATGGAAAAGCCAAGCTGCTCTTCCACACACACAAACAAAAATAAACCACACGCAGATGATTGTGTGTGTACCTGCTTTTCCTTCCATATGAATAATTAGCAGTTAGAATAAATGACTTCCTGTATTTTTTTTTTTTTACATAACCCAGCTACTCAGCTCTGGCATTTCTTTAAAACTGAGAACTGCAGTCTGCTCGGATGTTTATTCAGAGCTTGGCTGTTGTTACATTATGTTTTTAGGAGTCATGAACATCAGTCTATCTATCTATCCATCCATTTATTTATCTTCTATACCGTTTTGTCCCCTTTGGGGTCACGGGACTGCTGGAGCCTAACCCGGCCACTCATGGGCATACGTAATAAATTAACGGAGACCCCTGGACTTGTCGCCAGTCTATCGCAGGGGCCATAATCACACACCCATGCACACTCACATCCACACCTAATGACAATTTAGAGTGACCAATTAACCTGTGCAGCATGTTTTTGAATGGTGGGAGGAAGCCGGAGTCCCCGGAGAAAACCCACACGTGCATGGGGAGAACATGCAAAGTCCACATAGATAGGACCCCCATTGGTGATACTGTAGTTCATATATATATATATATATATATATATATATATATATATATATATATATATATATATATAAATATATATATATTTCAAAAAACAACAACACTATATATACACTATATATATATATATATATATATATATATATATATATATATATACATAGTGTTATTGTTTTTTTCTTTGAATATATACATATGTAAAAAAAAACAGAGTGAGTTTCCATTCTTCATGCAATTTTTAGCATTTCTTTTTTTATCTCTGTTTTCTTTTTTCTTAATCAGGTGGAAGAAATGCTAAAAAAAAGTGTCTATAACAAGTGGTTATCTAATGGCTACCGCCGGAATATAGTTGCTGATTAGCCCTTTGGACACAGGCAGGCTTGTAATGGAAATTTCAGGAACCTGAAAGGATTGTTTTTAAAAGAGAAGTGTGAAAAAAGAGAGGAAAAATTGTTGACTGACATGGCTGGAAAACTTATAATGTGTTTATGGAAACTGTCTGAGACAGAAACATATTTCCTTTGCACATGTCAGAAAAAGTTTATTTCCACGAAATGTCATTTTTATGCTAAGCGGAAGAAACAGTGACATCGTTTTTGAAATGGGCTGGATTTGAACAAGATTCAAGATGATAAACAGTTCATACACATGAAAATTGATTTTTTTTTTCCCTCTTTTAATATGAAATAAGCTCCTGTGGTGTCACTGTAACTGAGCAATCTCAGGTGTTTTACTTTTGCCTTTGCCCAGCTATGAAACACAACAGGAGGAAAATCCCCCTTTTATTCTCGTGTTGCACCTGCGTTGTCTCCCCTACCTGTGCTCAGCCAGATGTCATGAATAAATGGATGTCATGTCTCTGGGGTTCAGAGCATTTGCCGCCCAGGATGAGCACATGTGACTCCCTGACCTCATCCTCCTCTACCTGTTGTTTCCACTCTTTGTTTTGGGCGGCAGGAGTAATTTACATCCACGCTACTTCCCGATTAAGCGACACGGAGTGGTCGCACACTCCTCCGATGAGGCGAAAGAAATGAGGTGTCATGTTTCAGTGTAACCTGCAAGAAATGCTACTACTCTATGACTGCTTGATTTCAAAAGACACATCTGGCTCTCCAACAAATGTTTACATTTTTTGAGCTTTTGAGCTCAAAAAGAGGCAATTTAATGGACATTTTTAATTCAAAATGTGCCAAAAAAAACTGGTAGAATTGAAAGGACACCAAGGCTACACATAGTGTCTTTAAAGGAGATTTCATTTGTTGAGGATTGTTAAATAACTATCTGGCTATGATGCTGAATATTGCAAAAAACACAATTTTATACATGCCCAGTGGAACCTTCTGCTTTCTGAAAATTTCAGAAAGGCCAACCAGTCATTTGGCAGAAAAGGGTTAGAACTTATAACAGGGCAGGTTTTCTTACCTAAAGAAGTTTTCTGTTCTTTTGTGAAGGAATCACATCACAACTTTGTGGGTTAATCAACTGTGGAGCTGTGGAGTTTTGTTTATTTCTACTACTTCTTGTATGATGGCTTTATGAAAACACTTAGTATAAAGCTGGATTTGCCACAAAAAAAAAAAAAACTTTATGTCATAAAATGACATAAAATCACACCATCTTTATCATTAGACTTAAAACACAAGTAATGAGTAATTTTAGCCATTTAGTCTGTGCTTCATGCATGATAATGCCGCCTCTTAGTTCTCTTAGAGGAAGGGGTTGCCTTTTTTGTTTAAGGGTGCTTTGCATCTTATTACCATGACATTTTGAGGCTGGAGGTACTGTTATTTATTTTCCTCCTGACTGCCACCAATGCAGTTCCAGGTGATGGGGCTTCAGACACCACATCAGGCGGCTGTGGGTGACTTCGCCCCAGGAGATACGGATTAACTTTCAGGTTGGCCGAGCAGAAACCATAATGATTCTCTTTGTCTGCCCTTGAAATTATCTTCTCATCATGTACTCAAATTGATAGATGCATTCTCTTTTTCTCACACTCACCTGGTTCCATCTGCAGCTTTGAAAAATTGAGAACATTTTAAACCTCCTCTGAGGTAAAACCAGGCACTCCACCGTGTTCCTCCATTTAGTTTAAAGAAAGTATGTTTTGCTTCTCTTTTTTTTTTTTTTTTTTTTTAGGTCAGCTTCAGACACTTCAATTGATAAGATGTTGAATGTAATTCCGTTCGAATCTACTTCAGAATTAATGATTTTTGGCTTTAAGACTTTATCTACCTTCTTTTCTTTGTCTCGGTAAATTCTGCCTTTGACTTTTCACTCCTCAGTTGGGACGGACGCCATGATGAATTATTACCCTGTAAATCGACAAAGATGATGGATTAGATAACCAATGCTAGTATTATAAACCCTCTCCATTTTTTTCCTCTGATATATGATGGCGTATCATGTTGAATAGCTCATATTTACGGACTTCTTCTCCAGTAAAAGTGTGGAGCAACTCCAGATTCCCGGCAACACGCCGAATGTGGAGCAGTGTTAATGTTTTTTGTCATTTTATGAGACGCTGTCAGCAAATGAAAAATGCAGAGCACTTAGATTGAACTTTTGAGTATTTCTCTCCTTGTTTCACCACATCACTGGCCATTACAATAAAGCATGTATTATAGGGTGTCATCGCATACTAGATGACATGACATCCAAATGCTATCGGATAACCAGTCATCCTCGTGACCAAACCTTTATAAGTAGCTAGAAGGAATACATATTGTGGAGGTCATGAATAGTCTCTGCATGACCTGGTGAAAGCGAACCGTTGTACACTGGACTCACCTTTATGCATTTAATGCCCCATTTTTGTAAGAAACAGATGGGACTATTCAGAAGAGATCATAAAACACAGCTTTGATCTGCCAAACGGAGGCAGAGTATCAAGCCATTTTTTCTGGGTGAATATGATGACTTTTTTATTTAGGACTGATGCTTTGGTAAAAGCAAAACAGATATATTTGGAAAGGCCTTCACCTGCAACAAAAATCCCACTAGCTGATGTCAGAGGAAGAAAGAGTCCAGCCACCAAGTGGATCTCCATCAACTCAATATTTATCAGTGGAAAACATACAAATAACTTCACATCTACAACTACATAGTAAATTAAAGTGGTTTGCTAAAATGGATACCTTAATTAATAAAAACACAGTGAACATTTTTATTTCTCAGAATGACATGGAATTTTACTTAGTTCTAGCTTTTAAATATTTATTATCAATTACATTTAGCTAGTTTTTAAAACTCTACAACATTTTTGCTACAACTGCATATTGTTTTTTCTCTAGACTTACTTAAGGTCACTACAGAGAAGAAACTGAGCTCAAAGAAAAATGGTTTGAGCTTTGAAGGCCATCCCTGGTACAATATTAATTACCAGATTATTTCTTTTTAAAAAAGAAACCCTTTTAGTCAGAGGTCCGTGATGCCTCTGTGCAGACAATGCAACTTAGAAGGGGCCGTTTTTAATTATATCCTTATTTGAACTCTAATAAGGTATTTTATACACACAGTTGATTCTAGTCTCTCATTGTGTAAGTTTAATTGTTGTAGGAATTTTTATCATGCATTATTTATTTAGTTTTTATAAGTAATCCCTACAAGTGGTTCATTTGCAGCAGCACAGAAAATGTGCCTCTAAATTTGTCTTTAATGACCTCACTTATTACAAAAAAATTGGTGGCAATAACTGTTGCTTGCTCTACACACCAGAACTGCACATACTGTGTTCTATTTTTCATCTATTTAACCTTGTGCGCTGTTTCATTGCTAACAACAATGCTGAAAACCGGGCTTTATCTCAATGAACAGCAAACTTTCAAAAAGAGTATCGAACACGTATCATTTGTAAATGTGATGTTTCACTTTGCTAATAAATAAACAGGCAACTGTTAAGTTGTAAGTTCAATCATATGTGTTCATATTTTGTTAAGTAGCAATTATTGGGTGACTAACATGGAAAAATCCCATTTTACTTTATGTAATAGATACTGAAACTAGATATTATTTTGTATTTCTGACATCCAAAAATAAGGTAAGTAATTGACACAATAAAACCAGTAAGCAGAAATATACCATTAAATAATCCAGTATGATGTTGTCTTGATTGAAAGTTGTATAAAATGTGCAGAATGGTATTATTTGTGAAATTATTTAAGTGGCAACTGGCAATTATGTTTATCGTCCTCAAGACAACACATTTATATGGACAGTTAAAGGTTGTTTTTTTTTTTTTTTTATGAAAACAGTTTTTCAAAAAGAGTCAGATTTCAGAACAAAATACTATTTTCTTCCCATCTATAAGATGCAGCTGCCAATCAATATCTTATTATAGAGCTTATTGTCTCATTTCCAATACATTTTTTCTGATACATGGTTAGCTTGGTGCAAATGTGGCACAGGTGCTTTTACAAATGATTTCATCTCCTCATCTGACCCTCATTACTCTCATGTCAAACCTTTTTATTTTTTAGCCCTGTTAGGACATTAGTCTTATTGAAAAGATGTCTCATGTTTTGATGTAAAAAAAAGAAAATTGAAAATTGACAAGATGTATTTTGTAAGGGTGAGGTGTTTGTGCACCATTGAAGTTTTGAAGGATCATCAAGAGTTATAAAGACTCCCAAAGGGAGAAAGCAGATGACCAAGTAAACAATTGTGGCAAAAAAAAAACATTCTATCACTGACAAGAAAGTATGGAGTCACTTTCTTTTCTCTCTTTTTCTTTTTTCTCTAACTACACCTATAGCTATGATTAGTTTGGACAAGTTGTGTGTAAAAAAAAAATTCAATGTGTCAAAAAATTCTAAAAACTTACATTACAGAATTGCATGAAAAAGCAATAACTGCAGCAAATATATACATTATAACAATGGTAACAAAGGTCCTTTGTTTACCAGGGATCTAGAAATAATTTGCAATAGGTGAATTCTGTGAGGTAGGATAACAGATTTTTTAAGTCTCTGAAACTCTTCACTCTTCCTTTTAATTACTATTCTCAGACAGATGGGAGCATTTTCACATGTAAACTCTCAAAATATCCAACCTTTGATGAAAAACAAGTCAAGGATTACAGAATGAAAACAATGATCTGATTGTGATCAAAGATTTAGATTTGGTAAGTTGAACGCATTCTGTACAGGGGACAGCACAGAGGAGAGTGATAATATTGTTGCAGCCAATCAGGACGCAGAACAATGCAATGTTTAAAAAAATACTGAAATTGCAGGAATTGCAAACTGCAAATTTTCTACCAAAAAAATACCCTTCAAGCTGACACTTTCTAACAGTACGACACATTCTATTCTTTTGTGCAATATCTGTAAATTGCGCAATTCAGATATTTTTCATGGGATAAAAGTACTTTCAAAAAACATCCTAAAGTTGACCTTTTGTTTTTTCTTTGATGAAATGTAGATTCTGAAAAAAAATTGTTTTGGAAAAGAAGAAGGTGAATTTCACTCAGAGACCTAATTAAAGTCCTTGAAATGGGGCAAAAGGAACTGTAACCTGCTCGAGTGATAGATAGCTAGGTCATTATTAGCATTCCCAGCTCTATTACAAAGTTTGAGCTTACTAGAGCCATTTGTTGATTAAATAATCAGGTAATGTATTAGTTGTGTGCTATAAAGTTTAGAAATGGCTTTCTCTGCCTTTGCTGTTCTCTTTACAAAGCAGAGCGGGTATGTAGCCATTAAATGCATTCAGAGTAGCCTGTACTGGCGCTCCCATTTGCATAAAAATAAAATCCAGTTGCTTTTAATGTAAAGCGCACTAATAGTCAAACATGCAGACTCCCAATTCATGAGTATATTCTCCCCCCACCTGTCCCAAATCAACCTTGTCTGATGCAATTCTTCAGTTTTGAGAGAAACTCCTCCAACTGTCAGCGAAGGCTCAGGTTTAGGGAAGGCAAAAATGAACTGGCGCTGTGAGACTGCAGAGCTTAATTTCATCCCTATCTGAGATTGAACCGCACTGTGCGAGAAAATAAAAAAGAAAAACCCTTGTGAAACATCACAATCAATGCCTGTGTATAAACAACACAGAGTTAATTTGAGTAACACAACTGCTCAATCCAATACAGCCCTCGTCTGTGATTATATTTATTGAGTTTCTTCTGACTGGAATGACATGCCTTCACGTCTGTGGATGTCTCCTCTGAGGCTTTGTCCCAGTGCACAAACAGTAGCTGCTCAACCCACTAACTGAGCTGTTTGTTTGAGCTGCCTACTTTTTTATTAAGTTTGTACTTTCAAAAATTGATTAGCTGTGGAACGCAACTCAGCAGTTTAACAACGTGATTGTTACCGTATCCGTTAAGTTTACCTTATCTGTTAAACTTTCCAACATGTCTCCTTTACTAACAAGTATTTTACCCGATTTGCACTCTTTCCAATAAAAAGATAGCTATGAATCTCAAAGTAATGACTTGTGTTAGTACATCGTCTCCCAAGCTTGATACATGCAAAAGCGAGACGCTGCTGTCTAATTCATTCATAGACCTTGACATTTTTAAAATCACTTTTCCCAAGTGTTGCTGCACTGTTGTGTAGTGGTTAGCAGTGTCATATCAGCCACAAAAGTAATGGTTGGGTGTTTCAGAGGGAAGTTTGCATTTTGGCTTCCTCCTAGATGTGATCTCCGGCATTTTGTCCAATGAATTTAAAGTTAAGTGCAGACCCTACACTGGTTAAGCAGCTATTAAAAACGGACTTCTGTTGGATTTTGAATGCAGGAACTGATGTAACTCAGTGAGACAAATGACGCTGAAGACTGTGGACTAACAGTGGAGTCATTCGCTATCATGAAAACAACCTAAGCCTTACAACAACTCTGTCGATTTATTGATTGATCTGGTTGATTATTGATTCCAGTCATGTGTTGGACAATCATGAAGTCAAGCAGCTCAGAAAAGGTTGAATTGTCGTTTGTCTTGGTGATATTACATTTCTAGGATTTGGTTTGTTTAACAGTTACCAGTGATGCCTAAATGACTCACGCCGTTTGGTATACTGTGTAAAATAAATCAACACAGTCTGACATGGAAAAAAGCAGCTTCGCATATCAGCACAAAACTGCTTCTGTCCGTTACAGAATCAGCTGATGAATGTTACCCGCTTAAGCACTTCACTACCACAAACTGGTTTTGTCTGTTTTAGAATCTGCTGGAATTGGGTTATGAAAACGATTGAAAGTTTACCGCCATTGAAAAAATGTCCACATTGGAGCTAAAGCGCCAGTGGTTAAGGCTTAAACTTTCACACACTTAGTATATTTTGCATGATACAAATCAATGCTGAAAAGGTTCATCTGTACAGAACGCTGATGAATTTCCACCAAGAAAACCTGATGGTGTAAAACAGCAGAAGGTGACATCATGTTCATTGTTCATGAATGTACTTTATTTATGTGCATGCTGATGGCAGGAGCTATACACTTTTATAGGGAGGATAAAACAATCCGTATTTTGCTGTTTTTGATTTTTAAGCTTTGGAGACAAATGCACCATATTCCACCTTATTTAGCCTAACCTTTAGTGACATGGAACCTTTTCCTCATCCAACCTGTCCAATCAATTGAAAGTTTGTTTTTTCTTTTTATTTGAATGCGTTTCAATCAATTGTTTTTCATATCTTGAAGCTCCCCTAAACTAGCATGACAACACTGGTAAATTTAAATCTAGAAATAATTCTGTCTAGCTCTTTTTTCTTTTAAGCAATCGATTTCCTCTTCTCAAAGCCCCATCATTATTAACTCAACAGCCCCAGAAGAGTTTATACACATTTATGCTATTTTCACTTTTCACACTAAAAAATACTCTTTCTGTCTCTGATAGTCTTTTCTAAAAGTGAATTCACTTTTGTCTTATTTATCGATGTGACTTGACGCTTTCTGATTCCATTTATATGAAAGAGGCCAAGTTATTGTTTCAATATCGGATTATTGCCCAGAGAGACGTCTCCTATGTAGTCTCCACAATAGAAGAGCAACTTGCTGATTTTGACAGCTTGACACTTTAATTTCCTGCAGTGTTTCACCTCAATTTCCCCAGATAAAGGAAGCAACACAACCCCATTTACATATTCATATTTGGCAAGAAATTATTGACATTCTAGCTCTTGCTAAATAGCAAATGCACATATTTATATATGCTCTTTTTCTCCTATTCTTTTTTTTGAACAGGTTTGGAAAGCAGCGAAAGGGTGAGGACCAGATAGAGGGAAGAAGCTCCAGCAAATCTAAAACTGGGGAAGCGTCAGAGGAAGACACTCTTCAGAGGAACATAGAAAGAGAAAGGTAAGCAGAATGCAGGGACTTGGGGAAAAAAAGCTAAAAATCTTCACTTTGTTGGAAGAAAGACAAAATTACTTAACTTTGTTTATTTATTATTATTATTATTATTATTATTATTATTATTATTATTATTATTATTATTATTATTATTATTATTATTATTATTATTATTTGTTTAATATATTATTCTGACATTGAGGAATTTTGCAAATTGTTATGTAACCATTACTAAACATTGCATTATAGCTTCTTGTGTCCATAATGATTCTAAAAGTTCATTTTTCAAGCAATGATTACCTTATATAAACTAATTCTAAAATCCGTGTACAGTGGTCCCTCGCTACATCGCAGTTCACCTTTTACAATCTGGAAATCTGCAATGTGTTTCCCAGAATTCTTTTGGTGGAATCTTAAATTATTTTGTTTAATAGCGTCTTGGGTCCTGTATCCTGATGGCTGTCCATCCATCAATGTGTCAATCTGTCAATCAATCTCCTGTACAGAATGCATTTGCCAAATCTATATAAGACTTTTTCTGAAAACAGATTTTTGGTTTCATTGTATAAATACCTGACTTATTTCTTTCTATGAAGGTTTAAACTATAGGAGTTGAAACATTCATTCATTCATTCGTCTTCTATACCGTTTTATCCCTGGGCTGCTGGAACCTAACCCGTCCACTCATGGGCGAAGGCAGGGGACATCCCTGAACAGGTCGCCAGTCTGTCGCAGGGGCCACAATCACTCACATCCACACCGAGGGACAATTTAGAGTGACCAATTAACCTATGAAGCATGTTTTTGGATGGTGGGAGGAAGCCAGAGTCCCTGGAAAAAACCCACACATGCACGGGGAGAACATGCAAACTCCACACAGAAAGAGTTGAAATGAGAGAAAAAAAATGTTCGTGTTTGTTTATTGTAAAAAATAAAGTTTCTTTAGTGGCCAAGAATTTCAACTCACACCAGCAAATCACTAAACGCAAAAACAAATGAAAGGTCATAATGCAATATGACAAAAAAAAAACAAATACTGAAGAAACAAAATGACATTTTAAAAACCAAAGTCAAGAAACTAAAACAAAATTCCAAAAAATGAAATGAAAGAAAGAGGAAACGTTTCAGTAAGCAAAAGTGAAATGTTAGAAAAAGAAACCCTCTAAGAAACTGCAAAAGGGAGGTACTACGGGACGTCACTGATTAAATGGTGATGTTCGAGTTTATTTCAAATGCACTTTAGAGCCACTGTAGATTTCACCTTACTCTGGTTATTTTGGAACGGAACTCCTGTGATAAACAAATGGGCCGCTGTATACACAGATTCACTTAAAGCACACAGCTTCCAGATCCAGTTTTGCATAGCGACTTCCAGCATTTGATGAAAAATTAGGCAGAAGTGGATGTTGCTTTGGCTTCCATTACCTCACAGTCCAGACTGATTGCATTCTCCCCAATGGAGAATACAGCATTGGAAGCAGAATGAATGAAATGGCATCTTGCTGCCTCCATTGTTCTCCTCCATCCAAATGAAGTCACTAATCAAAAGGCCGCAGGCAACAGCAGCTAAGTGAATTAAAACAACAGGGTCTGGTAGTGTTCCCTCTTACAGCGACGGGAGAGTTGAATTGAAAATGTAAGACACAGACAGACGTGAAACTCCAAAAGTTTCACAAAGGCCCTCTTCCCTGAATGGAACATCTGGACGGCTCGCTCAAAAACAATCGATGTCGCCCATTTCTTTTTGGTGACTTCCATTGAAGGTCCTACCCATTGACTTTGTGAAGCTCTCTGGCGGAGGGCCCAGCACATTTGTGCTCTGGAGACCAACGGGCCTGCTTCTTCATCCAGATCTTCCTCCCCCTTTGAGCAGCTCCCAAACAACTGTCATGCTAAGCAGTGGAATCAAGACAGGCACATAGAGGGCATGAATTATGTATGGCGCACACCCTTCCCACAAACAGATAGAAGCCATTTAAATCCAGCCTCTACCCCTTGTCTTCTTCCTGCTGTCACACACTTCAGCTGCTTTGTCTTGCGCCCCATTCTGATTCCCTGTCTCGTTTGTGTCCGTTCTGCATGTCTGGGCTTCCTATGCAGAAGCGCTGCCTAATTCTTCTACACAAAGTGCAGAAATCCCATCCCTCAGCCCGGCTGTGATTGTCCCTCAGTTAATGGAAAGGGAATCCTAAGGGAAATTTGGGTGGGTAATAATAAAGCAACCTGCCATGAAGCCAAGTCGATATTCAAAGCATCAGGGTTCAGCAGAATGACAGCTTAGAAATGCATTACCCCTTGTATTTTTCCGTGGCACCCCTGTTTTACTCACCAAGAGTGATACATTTGATTGTCGAAGTTTTCTACATACAGTAAGTCATATGTTCTGATTGATTGCCATGCTGACATGGAGACCGACTATTCCAGAGTGCTTTTATGAAATTATGGATTGGCCCATTCCAGGCTCATGAAGCTGGCAGTTTGCGTGTCAGCACGACCCGGGACGGGCTGGAGCCAAACTCCCGGCTCGGCTGACATTAGCAATCATTAATTCGAACAGACATTTTGACAGCAGCTTTTAGTGATCCAAAGTAGGAGTCAGCAAGGAGGTGAAACAGATTAATTCCCAGAGCCTGCCCCTTTTTACCCTACAATGAGCAAGGTATAGACATTTATTGAAAAACTGACCTTGATGGGATTCTTGTAATTGATAGTTTGGCCTGTGGTCCTTCCAGATACAATCCTTTTAGTTTAAGTAAAAATATTACGCTTCATTGATGTCTTGTCAGGCACTTATGACTGCAATTAATGAAGAAGAGAGTTCATCAAAGTTTGACTTTTTTCCTGTGGAACGACGGAGTATGGAATCGTCTTAGTGTTGAAACCTCCCACTTTCTTTTCCAGAGTTTGAGGGATTGGATGCTGCAGTTCCTCAAATGACCACTGGAGGTGGTTTCAAAGGAGAACCATATATTTTAAGGATTACAACTTTAAACAAAAAAATACAAATTTATAGTCAAGTGCCACAAACATTTTAATTGATAATTACTTTGTTTTGTCACAACTGGAGAAATAATTAAGTGCTATTTTGGACCTGGAGGCTTTTTTTTAAGTTTATTTCTTTTTTTGGGATTGGCTTTTGTGGGGACTCAGCAACATTTTGTTTTGTATTTTGTCTTATCTGATTGCCTGTTTGCAGAATATTGATAAGTCGGGTGGAGCAATCTGTGGCCAACGTGCTGGCCACAGATTCAGAATCCATCCAATCCAGAATGCCAGTGGTGACATGGTCAGTTATCAGAAGGAGATCTTGTGTGGGGAGAACTGTTGTAGATACAGTTCCAGAGACTGTCCCCAACAAGTCCAACATTGACTGTTTAAGAGAAGCAAAATGAGTCAGTGTGTCGTCACCCAATGAAAATGACTTATTTTCGGCTCCAATGGAATTTGGTCAATTCAGTTGCCTTTTTTTTATGAGAAACATTAGAAATTGTCAGTAAGCAGTGACTGGTCCAAGTAGGTTTGAGTCATCATTTCTGTGGCAACCATCGTCGTCAGTCAGTGAGCTTGTTGGAAAGCCACACCCCTGCCACTTGAAAAAAGGCTCGGGAGAATGTGTCAATCCAACATTTTGAATGTTGAAAATAAGGCCACATACTTTTCTGGAGCCATCCGATTGGCTAGGTAAAAAAGGTCGCAGAGCAAGATTGGTTATCCTGGCAAAGAGAATAACTGAGTAATTGCTGTCTATTTCTCCATAGAAGTCGATGTAGATTTTGACTTCTTGGAACCTGCGGGTACCTTATATTTGGAACGTGAGGGGGGAGGGGTCACTCAGTCCAGTTTTTCTATCCAGTCAATGGTGCAAAGCTGATGATTTGTATTTTAGCTGGAAAACCGTTTTATTTTACCTTTATCTGGCTCAGACTAGACTTCAGGTACAATTGTCACTTTGACTGGCTTGGTAATGGGTGAAAGCTCACACAAGCAGAGCCAGTGGACTGAAGAGAGAATAAAAAACACACACTGGAGGTTTTGTTGGTGAAGCTTCTATCACTCTCTGGCTTATCTCTGCACATGCTAGTCCTGAAATTATATTTCTGTGGCCAAAGAGAGCATGCGGTGCCAATCTGACATTGTTTTTTGTGAACCCGTCTCCATTTTCTCTGTCTTTGTCTGCAACAGCTGATTATGATGTCCCTTTTCTGTTATCTGCCCAGCTCTGCTTGGCTTCTAATCAGCCACCAGCAGTCTCTCTGCCACTCCTTCATTTCCCCTTTGCAGACCACAGCAGAGCACATCACAGCTTTCTTTACCCGCCAACTTACGCTTGTTTGTTGTCAAAAGTTACTGCTGACTCTGAACAAACAAATCCTGACTAACCTTTCTGAACAAGTCATTGCAATGTGGTTCCCTCAAACTCAGATAAGATGTGAAGGCTCTCTTTCCTTTCATTTTTGGTCCCCAATCAAAGAAAGAAAATAATTTGAAGTAAATTATTCTGCTTTTTTTTTTTTTTCTGGGGATTGCGAATATCTTCCCACTTTGTCAAACCATCTCATTATACTCATATGCTGTCTGAATCTCATTTGCAGAGTGAGTTCAAAGCAAGGTTCAACTGGCTGATTGGAAACTATGATTCCATTTGTAATTATATTGATACCTACATCAACTTAATATGATTATTAACACTGTGAATTAACACTGCCAAATGAGAACAATTATCTCTGTGATTGCATTATCGGCTCAGTTTCGCCACCAAGTTGGGGAATTTTGTCATTCTTCAGCATGAGAAGAATTTTGATGAGACAAATATTTGACAGAAACAATCAAATCCAGGCATCAGAAAGCGATGTATTGTTTTAGTCTATGTACAACAATACTGTCCATGGTGGGAGAATGGTTTTAAACATTAAAGAGATTTTCAAAAAGTGTTTCTTGTCAGACACAAAAAAAAAATCAGCTTTAGCCAAACTATCATTTTAATTCTCAATAATATTTTCTGAAGCAGTGACATGTCAACACAAGTCCGAACTTTTAGAGGAGGAATGTTAAACGAAGTATACAGTGGTAGGTAATTGCAGGAGTTATGTTGTAAAAATAACCCCTATAGTTTGCAGATCTTGCTTTTTTAGAACATTATCTCATTCTTTCGCAGATTTTTGTGAGTGTAATTTTGCCTATTTTATTTCCACCATAGTTATTTGAGGTATCTTGAATACAACCAAAGAGTAACTTTGGGTCAAACTCTAGACATGTTCCATAGATTGATAATCTTGAACGTCATCAACAGGGTTCTACACAATGTCAACAAATACTGGACCAGGCTGGGTGAGAAAAGGTAGAGGACACGTATAGTTGAGTTTATTCATAGGTTTACCCATATGTCTAATTATGGACAAATTCAAGCTGTAATGAATTTAAACTGAAAACAGTACCATTCCTCTTGTCACCATTGTTATTTATGGATAGAAAATAAATCAATAAACATGATCGATTTTTTTTTTGACCAGATGCTTCATACGCTTTTTTGTTGATGTGAAATTTTACAGTGCAGTTAGTGGAAAATGTCTCCCTGTCGAAACCTGCCTCCAGTGGTCTTTCAAGGAACTGCACTAATTAACAGCTTTGCATTATTTCAAAACGGATAGGGGGGAGTTTGGCTCAAAACAAAGACCCTATTGTAGATTGGAGCGTGGGCTACAAACTGAGCGATCGAGTACTTCCTCAGCTGGTTCCATTAAAAGCCCTCTCAGTTTTTTTTTTTGTTTCTGGCAAGGGCAGGCAAGGAGAGACTGGCTGGTAATTGGGACTGTACGGCAATAATCAGCTGAATGTGGGCAGCCCTTTCCTCTGTGTTAACATGCAGGTCCATTAATTGGCTAATGGACCATATATGGTACATAGCAAACCTGGTCTCTGAGGAGAAAAGGTGGGCTCAGAAAGGAACCGGGAGGGGCCAAAAGCAGCTGCAGTTTCCGAAGACAAACACGGGGAGCAAATGGAAAAGTTTTGGAGACGATGATAAAAAAAAAAAAAAAAAGAAAAAGATAAAGGCGTTTGAATTCCAAAAGCTTGTTTCTTCCTTTTTATTCAAACCTTTGGTACAGTCTTTAGACATTTAGGGCAAAGGTCACAGGATAATGTTTTAAGGCAGCCAGATCTAATTTAGGACAAGAAAGTGGTTTTGTATGGAAATAGACAAGCCAACAAATCATTATACCATAATCCTCAATTATGGACCACAAGTATTAGGAAATGCAAGGATCACCTTGTTTTTGCAATTCTCCTTTCTTGCTACACATTTGGGCAAAAAAAAAAAAAAAAAATCCCTTGCCAAGCACTCTCAAATGCATTTGTACCTGATGAAAATCAGTGAATTTTGGACATACAGTAGTGAATGACCCCCCAAAAAATGATGACCTCACAGCGGGTGAAACCAGCAAAAATATGAATTGGGCCAAAATCTCTTTAAAATCCAATGAAACCAAAATACACGTGTCTGGGACATCCACAGAAAGTTTGGAAACTATTATGGGATGGCCACAGGGCCTCCAGCTTGGAGGCCATTCTGTGGAAAAGTGTGAAATTAAGCAATTTAATTTGGGAAAAGAATAGTTTTGTTTGAGTGATCTTCACAAAATCTCACAGACACTCCACTAGCTTAAGTCTACATCCACAACCAAAGTTTTGCTGACCTTTGACCTGGGAAAGAGTTTGCCATCTTTAATTAGAAAAATAAAAATCTTTGCTGCCTTCTACAAATTTAATCTCATAGGGATTTTGAGCTATCATCTCATAACTCCCCAAGAATCATCGATAAGCAAAAAAATGTTGGAAATAAAGTTTTACAGAAGGCCTTTGGCATTAACTTGACGAGTTTGGAAAAGTTGCGTTCGCCTGTTGCTCTTCCATTTTTTTACCAGAATATTGGGCCATTTTTAGACATGAATACCTGACTCAAGCGGAACCAAAAAACATGACATACAATATTACAAAGAATTTGGGCGTGGTTAAAAAAATACCTCCATTGCCAAGGAAATCCACTATTTTGTGTTTTTTGCATGAATTTGTTACATGCAGCTCTGATCAGGCTGAAAGAGGCAGAAGGAGGCGATGAGGAGTGTGTAGCAGAAGTTTCAGTCAGAAAGGGCATGTCAGGAGGGGGCTGCGAGGGCAGGTAGCCAAACTACACCGCTCGTGGTTTCAATTTTTTCTATGTTTGAACATTTGGAATACGGATTATTATCCATTTAAGTGTACATTAGTGCCAAAACATCATAAATTTAGCTGCTTGTTTTTAAGCCACATTTAAAGAAATATACCTTTGAATTTGAAATAAGGATAATACAAACATCTGCAATGTTTGAAATAATTCAATGATCATGCCTGATAATGGAAAAAAAACATATTGCCTTAAGGTTTTATAGGTGTAGTAGGAAAGCATTTGGTCAGATATTCTTAAAGCCACATTTTGCTTGCTGATAGTCTGTCAATGTTACACACTTATTTGTCCTAAACATATCAGACTCCTGGGGGTAAAGAAACATGTTGCTCGATGTCCTTGGTCTAGCCGCAGCCATTATCTCATCTTAAATGTCAATAATCCATTTTTTTATGAATCTGATTAGTTCGTAATATGCCAGAGGGGCTGAAGGTCCCAGAAGACTTACGTGAACCATCTGTAATTGCATTGTCTGATGCTTCCTGGCAGGACCTGCTGGTTGGTGGTTTTACCCTGTAAAGCTTTATTTTATTTATTTTTTCCCTTGTTGCCGACAACAGTAGGTGAATTGAGACCACCCTAACTCTAAACAGCTACTTATTGCAGTCCACCTGCTTTCAAACAATGTGGTGTTACACCTAATGAGCTTTGAAGGCTTTCCTGATGACTCTGCGTCCCGCCACATTGCATCAGGCCTGCCATCAAAATCCCATTCCCCAGAAAATGCCAAGAAAATAAGATTTTGGAAGGCGGTGTATAGGCAGGATGGGAAAATTAGGTTAATCTGGCACTGAAAAATGGTGATTGTTTAAAAGGTGATTACTGTTATTAAAATACAGGGAATGGCAGGAGATGGGAGTTTTATGAGTATTTTATCCATGTCACAGACCTGTCAATCATCTCTGAGAAGCAGCACTAACGGGGAGGGGTCAGAGGTCGTATATAACCTAAGGTAACAGGAAAGTCTATCAGCAGTTGGAGTTGTTGCACCAGTGTGTGAACGATTGTTACCCTGCAGCACGGAACATCTGGAACCAGTGAGCAGGCTGGTGGCGGGTGCTTGATCCCCACATTGGGAGGTCAAACTCCCTCGTTTAGCCTGTCCTTAGCCCTTCCCCTACCCTCGCCGTCTTCCCCCCTGCCCCAGAAAAAGCCAGACCTCCTCATCCTATGCAGGTTGGGTGTTGTTAGTCACGGACAGATGGGCATTCACATGCAGCCATTCTTCGGGACAGGAAGGGCCCGTCAAAGACTTCCTTGTGCTGCTGCAGTCCTGTGGAGAGAAAACAACTCTAAGAGGGGGAAAAGGCGAGGCTTGTGAAAGGAGGAAGTAGATGTCCCGCCCACACATTTTTTGTTGCAAATGTATGTGTTCCCATTCCATTATTTAACAAAACAATGACACCTTTTGGAAGGCAGGTGACATTTTCTTGACTGTTTAACAATTAACATTGAATTCAAGTGGTGGATTTATGCCTTTCTGGAGGAAACAGTTCAAAGCTGTCTTTCCTCTGGTATTACCTGATAATGTAATTTACTCACTATGATCCATTGACTGTAAAAACAATGGACATAGTAACCCCTCCCCTGTCGTGTCCAAAATAGGAAGTACCCTCTGGTTTCAAGAAGACCAAAATCCCATAGACTTCTGTTGAGAAATACAGTTATTACTGTCATTTCATTTGTCAGAATAACTATTCCTGCTCTGATACCATGGTTTTCTTGAGTCTTTCAGAGTACACCATATCCATATATATGATCATACATTCCATTTGGTAGCTTTAAAAAAAAAAAAAAAAAACTTATTGGACAATTTTTTCTCTAGCAATAAGGTGGATATGTTGGCAAGTGAGGTTTCTGAACCTGGTTGCTTGACTGTAATGTTGCATCTCCTGTCATTGGATCAGAATACAAGCCAAGACTGAGGAGTTCCGGGAAACTCAGGTGAAGGACAGGGAGTACGCCGAGATCCAAGACGTCATCAGCCGCACCTTCAGCTCGGACGAGGAACACACCTACGCTGGAATCGGGTCGTTGGGCTCGTCCATGGACGGTAGCAGCACCGATGCCTACAGCCATCCCTACCACCTCCCACAGAACCTCCAGGGTCCTCCTCCTCCTCCTCCTCCTCCACCTAAAACACTGAACCTCGACAGCAACGGACCCCCACTGGAGGCGCTCTATGCCCAGGTCAACAAGGTTCGCAACGGCCACCCTCCAGCTCCTGACAGGTAGGCGACAGAACTCCAAACACAAACCCAGAGCCCTTCTTGTTTAACCTTTTAACATAAGATCTCTAGCTCCAGTGTTGACATTCTTTTGACTATTGGAACTCCTTAACCACCTATGCAATTAATGTGATTCCAGTGGCACTTTTTAATGTGGAGAAAAGCAGCTTTTGCCGTTATGTAATACTATACATCAGTAATGTGTTGCATATCTGCGAAAAGCCAAAATGAAAAGCCCATGTTCTCTATGTCGGCTGATTAACGTTGATCTAATGAATGATTGTAGATTTACGTAGGTCAAAGAGTGTGTTATTTAGGAGTTGCCAGCAACATCTCTGGTGTT
This sequence comes from Oryzias celebensis, assembly GCA_014656515.1. Classification (NCBI taxonomy): domain Eukaryota; kingdom Metazoa; phylum Chordata; class Actinopteri; order Beloniformes; family Adrianichthyidae; genus Oryzias; species Oryzias celebensis. The sequence continues at coordinate 41,343,509 of BNCR01000012.1, forward strand.
TAAAGGTTAGTCAGTTGACCGCACGCTACATTCATTTATGACAAATAACAATTGTATATTTATGTTCACTTTTATTCATCAAGAATTACATTTGGCTCACTTTCATATTAGACTTTATCCAACGCTTCATCCCACATGACATTCCACTGTGCAAACGGCTAAAATACAAGATCAAAATACCCAGTATTATTTCTGTTAAAGCTTTACAAAAAAACAAAAAAAAACAAAATATAAATGTAGCTGTTAAAGACACTTGTGACTTTTATTTTTAGCAATCTCAAACACAGCCTACAGACCATGCCACCCATCTTAACTTTAGAAACATTGCACAAAAACCTTCTATCTTTTGTTGACTTGAGGTGAAGTGAGGATACCAATTTCCTTTTTTTTTGGTGATATCTAGAGGTGACAGACCACCAGAGGCCTATTCCCATGGTCTTCTCAAACCTTTGTAAATGTTTATTAGTGGGTTGAATGGAAGTCTTCTTCCATGATTGACATGTGTCACCAGGAGACGGGGGGGTTTGACCTTTCCCTGCTGAGCTCTAGCTGGAGTAGTGTTACGCCAAGAAAGAGCGTCTCCCGATGCGCTGCTGGATGTTTTTTGGAAGGAAGGATCTCTGTTCTCTCTTGACAGTCAGCAACAACACATGGCAACAATTAGAGCAGTGATCTGAACATTCAGACTGGAACTTGCCTTGTTGTGTTGCAATTACCTCCCCTCATGGAAGCCACCTCTGCTGCGGAAGTTTGGTAATGACTGCATGGCAATGCTTGACCTGTGTTCAGGGCTTCCATTACTAGAAAAGCCAATGCTCTCTGTGAGGTGCTTTAACATGAAAGGAGCCAGTTTAAGATTTATTTCGTTTTTCCTTACAGTGTCTAAAAGAAACTCAAAGGCAATAAAACAAAAAGTAATTCAGAGCTTAATGTATTGAATAAAGCCATCTTAGATTTTCTTACTTTACTTATTCAGATTTTATTAGATTTTGAAAGCTTTATAATGTTCCCAATAACTTTAATATGAGTTGCCAAAGATTTTAAACATTGGTGAGTCCCCGCTCCTTGAATGCATTTATTGACGCCTTAACACAACAGCTTCAGCTAGCTTCAGCGCTAACATTCTTTCAACAACCGTAACTCTGAAACACAATCAACGAAATTCCAGCAAATTCTCAAACTTCTGTCATTGGGGGTGCATTAAGCTAGACAAAGTAGTCAGAGATTAGTCAGTCAGTCTTAAACTGTGTTCACAGTAATTCTAGAACTTGTTTGCAAAACGCTACATGTTAGCCACAATAGAAGTGTTGTTAGCAAATTCACAATACTTCAGACCTTGTTTGCAACACGTAAAAAAAGAGACTGATACAGCTAAAGCAAATGTCACTGGGTCTACGCTAACTCCAAACATTGTTAGTAGTTCATTAAAAAAAAAAGAAACACAGTCCAACACTGCTATACACCCATGTTAGCCTGTTTACAATAACACCCGACAATTAACACCCAACCATATTTAAAAAAAAAAAAACGGACTGACAGTTTGAGTATTTTTATGTATTTCCTCAAAATCACTTTGACATCAGTAAAGACAACCATCAGTTTACAAAGCGCTCCAGACTTCAAGATACACTGTCGTTTTCTGAAAGGAATTGAGACTTTAAAATGTGACTTATAGTGACGAAAATATGGTAGTAATATGAAGTGATTTATGAAAACTCATCATTCTTTTGAAGAAAAATACACATTAAGAAAGAGCCAAATAGTTGGTTATTTCAATAGTTTTCTTTAGAAACTGAATCAAAAAGTGAAGTTTCAGAAACTTCACTTAGGGCTTTGTTCACCAAAAACAAATGCTGCGTTTAAATAAATAAACGCTTTATTATTTATTAACACAGATTAATTACACGTTAGAAGCGACCATCTTCCGCTTTGCACCTGACAGTTTAGGCTTTAATTCAGGCGTTAATTTCTGAAAATACACACTTTGGCAGTCATAATCCCGCTTATTACATGATCACTTACAAAAAAAATAAATATTCACGACTTTTAGTACTTTATTCTTGTTATGTTTTTCAGTAGGCAGACCTCGACTGCAACGGGAAAGCAAAACGATATGTGCTAATTGTCACGATTGGTTCAATAAATAATCAGTTCAGAGAGAAAATTCACCTTTACCGCTTGTTTTTGTCCAGAAGATGAAGCAAAAGGTTTGTTATTAAAAAGCCTGCTCAGTGATATAGATATAAAACATTTGGAATTCGTGATTGCAACAACTTTTTAAGATGCGCATCAACACCCAGCAGCCAATCCGATTTGAGAATTCACCCAGACCATTTAAAGTGCAGAAACACAATGTCTGTTTTTTTTAAAGCTGTATTTCTAGTCCTTGTTTTCTTGGAGTCATACTGCAGACATAAGAGTATTCACAATTCTTACTGTTGATGAGTTTTGTGCACACAAATTAAATTATTGGGGTATTCGAGTCAACATTTTACAAATTAAAAACATTTCAAAACAATAAAAATGAAGGAAAAATATTCTCTGACCTTTTTTTTTTTTTTTGGTCAAAAGCTGCATAATATAATATAAAATTTACCAAGTGAAACATTGTGATTTATCCTGATTAATCACAATCCAAAAGTGTGAATCTGATTTAATTGTTTTAATTGATTGACAGTACTAGTGGTAATTAACTGCTCGTAAAAAGTCATTTTTTATTAATGTTTCACTCATACTTTTGATCCTTTTCAGCTGTAATAATCTTATAGTCCTTATTGGTGTGTGAATTTATTTACATGATTCTGAAGACATTTCTAGTTTAGTTTTAGCTTTTTAAAAAATACTCCATCTTCTCTTCCGTAGCCTCACTGTGGCATTTTCTGGATAGTGTTGAGCTCACACCTCTACAGGTTTATGTCAACTTAAACAGCTTAGTGATGCTTGTTAATTATAAATGCAGTACAAGCTTATTTCAACTTATGCTAGGGTATTGATAATGTGGTTTTATTAGCTCGGGGAGGATTAACTGCTGCGAGGGTTGTGTTTTGATGTGAAATCTGCACCACATGCTCGACACTGATTCCTTTTTCTTTTTGTTTGTTTGTTTCACACCTCTAGCTGCTTTGCATATCTTGTGTACGCCATTCCAGCTTTGAGCTTCCAATATTTTCCTTTGCTGCGCCTCACATGGATCTGAATATGTGCTGGTTCGTTTTGTGCGCCATCTCTGTTTACCATTTGCAAAAAGAAGCTGAAAACGCATTAAGATGCAGCAGGAGTGCTGCTTGCCTTTCATAACAAACATATTGTCTTATGCATTTCCAAGTCCAACTAATTCAGCTCATGTTTAACGCAACTTTTTGATTTTATTATTATTTTTAATCCCTATGCTGCTGCTTCTTGGATTTGCAGAAATTCGGTGAGTTTCACATGTGAAAAGCAGAAACAGATCAAGTTTGTTCACTCTTGGCTTTCAGTCAGCCGTTTTTGTGCAATAGGAGAATGAGCTCCGTTTAACCCTGACCTGGATACTGTTACCTCTTTTAGCGGGCGGCCCTGGAGGAAAAAGAAAAAAAAAAAAAACATGATCAAAGTGCAGATTAAAGATACTAGTTTACAGGGTTATTGGAGCTTTTTCTGGCAAACGTGAGGGCCATGTTTGCGGCGCCATATGCAAATATGGTGTTACTCACCTTCTTTTCAGACTTTTGAATATTTTGGCTTATATTTTAAAGATCCATTCTGACAAAAATAGTGTTTTTGAAAATGTTCTTGTGACATTTTTCTCATGATGGTGGACATATTTAAAATAAGTTAAACTGAACATCGCATTTCTGAATATTTCTTTATTCAAATTGTTTGTAACTCAGGAGCAGACAAAAAAATATGCCATTTAAAAAAGAGTGTATTTTTGGGGTAGAAAATACGTTGGTCTTCTCCAACCATTCTGATGCATCCACTTGTAGACGACTAGATCCATGTACGCCATTGTTCTCATCTGAGCTGGCATCTGGCTCAAATTGTACGGCTGAATAACAATTCAGCTCCCCATTTTTGTTCATTGGTAGATTTAGGTTGGAAATGTGAGGGGCTGTAAGCTAGCAGGAGACACAGAGTAAATAGTGATTTGGTAAACACTGTAAACAGAGAGCTCTCATCAACAGAAGGGGTAGTGAGGCTGGGTTGCTCCACAACTCAGAGGCTAAAAACAGCATAATCATAATTAAAAGAGCAATGGGAACGCTTTTAAAATAGCATAAAAGAGGATCAGAGTGGGTCTTTAAGACCCGCTTTGTGATTGGAGTAAATAAAGCTGGTCTGAATACCAAACATAAGCTATATCTCCCTTAGTATCCTGACCGCTTTAAATCACATCCCACCGAATGATTTTTATGACAAGAGCTGACAGCGTGTAGCAGGATGAAATAAAGCTACTCTGAGAAGAGATTTAAAATTAGATTGAAGCAATTCATGAAAGATGACAGTGCAGATTTAAAGACAAAATTAAGCCAGCACTCGGGTTTTTGGAAAACAGCCAAACACTGTACTCTCTCAGCACAATAAAATGATGTTAGAAGAAATTACAATGGAGGGCAACATCTCCTGATTTGCATATGACCTGTAGAAAAAAACCTGTGTTGCATGATGCGAGGGCGTTAGCATCATATCCTACTGGTAAAGTCATCAGTCTTTGTAAACTACTTTTTGACTTGAAGTTGTAAGTCTTAAAACAAAAGTTACTCGCCCTATTAGCAACTTTAACACAAGTGTGACTCACCATTTAATAAGAAATTATTTGCACCCAAGCAAAGTTAATGTCTACTTTTATCTTTAAATATGTATTGGTAATGTAATTTAAAATGTACCATTATTTTACAGACTATTATAAGGTGTCAATGTCTTCAAGCTAATGTCATATAAAGTGCACCGAATTATAATACTCATTAAGTGAGACAAAGAAAAGTCCGTAAATCAGACTTTATTAACTGCATTCACATTAACTCTAAAACTTTTTTGTGGCATTTTACATGTTAGCCACATTAGGCTAAGTAATAAAACAGACTGATACCACTAAATTAAATGTAACTGTGACTATACTAACTCATAATATTGTTAGTAACATGGGGAAAAAAAACAACAGTCTGACACAGTTAGACATTTGCAACATTAGCATATTCATAACCTGTAAATACCACCCTTTTTTACAAAAAGTGAAAATAAAAAGTGATACCGCAAAACAAACCTTACTGTGACTACGTTGACTTCCAACTTTGTAAGTAATGCATAAAGAAAAACAGTCCAACACCACCACATGTTTGGCATTTTCACAATAAAGCCTGATATACCATCTGTAGTGCGTCTGGGGTGTGTCTTTATTGTTTTGACACAAAAGAATAAATCATTCATTATTCATTTGAAATGTTTACATCGCCTCCGTTATGTTTGAAGTGCGTCCCTCAATATAAGCTGTACGCAGGATTTTTTTTTTTCTAGTCCATCAATGCGCTAATTTCACAGTAGCTATTCTGAAAAGCAGGTTCATAAAAAAATATTTTATATTTAAGCTGACATGCCCAAACGATAATGTACATTAACACTGCAGATAACACCAGCGTCAATTTTTGCCATGAATGACAACAGTTTAATTTTGACAGAGCAAAAACATAAATTGCTTAAGCTTAGATGAGTTGAGCGAAGACAGCGGTAGGAACTACTCCACCTGGGGGAGACGGAACAAACCACTCCTCCTGGCGCCAGGGGAAGGGGGACTGACCAAAGTTGCAATGGAGACATTGTAAACTAAGTGACAGCGAGACGGATTCCCTACGCAACACAATGAAGATTCACCACAGATGGACCAGTGTTTGCAACTCGTCCAAAACCAGAGTGAGATTTTTACAGAGCGCCGTCTACCACTCAAAATCCCTTCAACATCAGAAAGCACTGCCAGAAATAATCCATATATAATGTGATTTGGATTATAAGGTCCATAATAGTTTTTACAAAAAAAAATACGGCTTTTAAATGCACCTTAGAGTGTGGAAAATACAGTACGATCAAGAGGCTACTCCCACTACAAGAAAAAGAAAGGACTATAAGAAAATAAAATATGTTTAATTGGATACCCTTAGATTGATGTCAACTTTTCCTTTTTTTAATATAAGAAGGAGTTGAGGAGTTAGATAACCATCTTAAGGTTGTTTATCCACTTTTTTTTAAACATGCGTGTGCATTTTTCATGGCCTCAACAGAGCCACTCACCCACGCATGTGCATCGCTCAAAGCTGCACTCCTGTTTACCCAACCTGATTTCACAGACCTAAGCTGCAGCTGAGAAAACAAACCCCCGTGTTCCCCTTTCTCTTTAATAGACCTTCGGTAATGGAGCCTTAATGGGAAGGTCACTGTGACTGTAAAACTAGAATGAGTCATACCTTAGCCAATAAACCCCCTTGGAGATATTAGGACCTCTGGTTGGAGTGCGCGTTCAAAGATCTTTAGGCCTCCGCAATATTGGGTTTTACAGTTCCTGAGTGGGTGCAATGGGAGCTCATTTGACAATTTATTACCAACCTCTGTGTTATTAGAACTGGCAGCTTTGGATGTGTTTTGACAGTGCTGTCACAGCCAGTAAAACTGAAGGGTACCAATTGGAAATTAGCACTTAGTTATGTTCATTTCCGTTAAAACATCATATACCATGTGGGTAAATATCATTCTTTATTTTAAAATGTGTAGCACACGATAGCCAAACCCAACGTATGCACCTGAGTGCAGTGTTTTCTTATTAGATTGCCTTGCTTCACCTTATAAAAAAAAGGTAGAACTCGTAAAAAAAGAGTGACCTCGTTTCTCGACAGGGAGCTGACAAGTCAACTCCTCCGTCTGCCGTGGGACGCTGTGGTTTGGGTGTCTGGCACTGACAGTTGCCAGCCTCGATGGGATTTGCGGGAAGCAAGCGTGAAACAAAGCATCACCTTTGAAAGTTCCTTTTGATTGACAGCTACTCCCTTTTTTCCTAGCAGAGTTTTCGAACGCTCCTAAGAGCCGGGGATAGAGAAGAGGAAAGGGAAGTGCGGCCGGGGGAAGAAAAAGATGTGAAGCTCACAGATCTGAACTGTCCAAAGCCTCGCAAAGCCTGTGCAGCTCAGCAGCTCAGCAGTGTGCCGAACAGGCATTAAAAAAATAAATAAAGGGACCAAAAAAAACAACCCAAAGTACTTTTTAGTTTTTCGTTCACCCATTTTCTCCTTCAACACTCTAACCAAAACGTCCACTTTGCATGATCTTTAAATTTGGTTATGAGGTTGCTAATGCATTTTCTGCCGCTGATAAAAGGTCAGACTTTTCGTGTCAGGAGCACATTTGTGAAGCTCTGCTCTCTCCTCCACACTCTGCACAAAAGCTTCAAAGGCATGCTGGGAAATATCAACCTGCACAGAGATTGTCATGCAAGCCACAGATGAAACACAGGTTTTCTGTTCTTTCTTTTTGTACTTTTGGTCGTTGGGATTGTTAGAATGTTTCTGTTCTTGATTTAGGAACATATAAATGTGTTCACACAGTAAGGACTTTTTCTTCAGGTAGTCTGTTTGTGGCTTAGTTACAACTGCCCTTATGACTACATAAGAAAAAACGTGTTGATATACGCACCACAACACAAAAAGTACCGTCTTCTTTAGATTATAAACTTATTATCAAAAAACAGAGAAGGAATGGTCTTCTTTCACATATAGGGTGCACTTGGTTATAGAATGTATTGAGTAAAGCAGTCATATTGTGATTTGACCAAACTACCCAGAATGCCTTGAGGGCCCAAGAGGCAGGTTATTGGTCAGAGGGGTTGCTGGGTAGTTTGTTCAAGTGAACTGTGTAATTCTTCATCTGTATAATCAGATGCAGAGAATGCAATATGCCAGATAAGTTCATCTTTATTCACAAAAACCTCCAACATTGTTCAGTTAAAATACATAAAATACAAAACAATACAATAACGTTATCAGTTCTTTTTTTAGCACAGTATGCAGTACTCCGTGAGGGTTCTGACTACGCCTTAATGGTCCAGCAATCAAAAACAGATTTTTGAATGTCGTGTTCAACAGAAAATTGGTTCCAGGTCAGTAAACACAAACAGAATTCATACATAAAGCGTACTGTTGACTGAAAAAAAGAGCTTTAGGTGTACCTTATGGTCCACAAAATACAGTTGGGCGAGTTGGAGAGATATTGATGATATATCATGCTAAGCAACATGTTCAGGCCAATTTTTGTTTTTTTTTTGCTTCATTATCAGGACTTGTTTTTGGCAAGGTCCCTAACCTCCCAAAATAAACAGCCGATGTAACCACACAACGTTGCAGGTTTTGTTCCACTCTTCATTCTCAAAAGTGCAGTGTGAATACAAAAAGAGGTGAATTCTCCGTTCACATGTTCCTTTCCCAGAATGGACTCCCCCAGAGCATTTTGGTCTGAAAGTCACAGAATGAAGATGAGGGCATTTAGGGACTACAGATGAAAAGTAACGAGCCTTTGCTTCAGTCAGATAATTACCAAGCCAATCTGAAGTAATCACTTTCTTATTGTTTAGCATCTCTTATTTGAGCATCTGTAATTAACTCTGCAATCAACAATCACTGATTTTTTTATTATGGGCTATACGTTCATTTGGACGCAATCAATCAAGAGAGATTAACGATGCTTTCAACTGCAGCATCTGTAGCTTTGATTAAATAGTACCTCTCAATAATTTATTGGTAAACAAATGAATATTTTATGAAGCCTTCATATGCTGTAATAACAGTTTGTAAGTCACTTATAATGTTTTATTGCAGCAAAACAAAAAAATGGTTTGCTTTAATGAGACACATATATTTATTATGATTATTCAAGCTTTATGAATGCATCTTTGTTATCCTCTGTTTGAGTCCCTCTCCCTATTTTCAGAATACACTTTTTTTTTTTATTTTCTAAAGACCCAATCTGGTGTTTTTAACATGATTTTGTGGTTTTTTTGCTGATGATGGAGGACACATATAAAGCAAGTTAAGCTCAAAATTGCATTTCTGAGTTATTGGTTCTTGTAGTCAGTGACTGCTGCGGCCATAATTAAAAACGTAATCCCTTTTTTTTCGTTTAAAATGTAGGCAAAAAGTTTTGTTTCCTTGTGCATCGACTCCACACGGTATTCAAATATAGAAAACAGGAAACAGTGTTTTTTTTTTAATAATCACAAAATTGACTGTTTTAATGTTATTGAACTGCAACTGCAACCAGCACAAAAAGTGAAGGACATTCTTGTTGACCGCATGTAATACGTGCATCCCAGATGCAGATTGCTGCATTGCCGCACGTACTTTATGTGCGCCAAAGGCTCAATTTTGTTAACCTAAATTTAAAGTCCTGTTAGCTTTCATTCACCCAGATGCGTGACGTGATGTGTTCTCCACATTTTATCCACCCTCGAGGAGCGGTGAATTGCAGAAAGAGCCGCGCTCAGGAACCGTTTGGTGGTTTAACTCTAACCATAACCCTTAATCCCAAACTTTACCCTTCCTTTGGGTCCATGCGGTCAAGAAAAAGTTCAGCACTGGCCACACGTATTTAGAAAATTAGACACTTTCTTTTTATTTTGTTTAAACTTAAATAAACTGACCTATTTTGGGCACATTTTGGGACCTTCTTGCAGATTGTAGAGCTGTGTCTCTGCTGTTTTGGTCCCCAGTACAGACCCAGCAAAGATAACAGAACGATGATCATGCAAACACGAGGGCGTGCGTAGCCTTTTGCCCTCTTCCTCGCTCCTTTGGCTCTGCGTTGTGGCGATAGTGCAGGAGGACCCATGCGGCACATGCTCAGCCCTCTTATCACAGTAGTTCTGCACAGATAGCAACATGTATCTCCCAGGCAAAGCAAGTGAATTATTTTCCTGATGTGTTTTCATTTTCCCCGCCTCCCCTTTGGCTGCGGAACAGGCCCTGTGGGATGGATGTGATGAGATGGAGTGCAAAGAAGGCAATTTATCCTCCGTTTGTAACATTACGTTCATTTAAGAAAGCAAACAGCCTGAAAGCAAATGAGAGGCAGAAGGAAGCGTGAGAGTGGATGGAGCTGATTAAGTATGTGTGTAGTTTTTTATCGTCCTTCAAAGTCTCTAGGACATCCAAACAGTACATAATGAATTATCACAGGAAGATGAAAGGAAAAAAGAGGTGGGGGGGCATGTAGAGCTGCCGTTTCCCAAAATACTAAGTAGGTGATGAAAATAGAGGGATTTTCAATGTGGCCGTAGGCTGCTAAAGTCCTCGTCTGGTGATCAGGACTGGAGGGCATCCCATTCCCAGCAATCAGCCGCTGCAAATAGACAGTTAATTCCTCCCCCCAGACTCAGAAAGCAGTCAGACCTGACACAGTCGCAGACTGTGCCGCATGTTCAGAAAGCTCTCGAAACAGACTGAGTATTTGTTTTGAAAAAGTCACTGCAGCTAATTGAGAGAACGCTCAGAAAACACGCTGTTAGCAAACGTGGGATATATTCTCAAACACGAAATCCATTTTGATTGAATAACACTCGCTGATGTGTACCTGCGACGCTGACATGAACCTCTTCTGTGGGAAACTCTGCTTTGCACATGATAGATAACCTAATTTCACAAACTAATAACATGTCCTCTCCACTAACGCAGAAATGCCGCTTTCATCTTCATCTTCCACGAAAAACGATCAAATAAAGAAAGTGATTGGGAGGCAGATGACTGCCAGGTCTTGGTTTCCTTCTTCATTCTTGTCGACTTCCTTTGACGGTTTTCTTCGCTGTGGTGTCACAGCGGCTGGAAACACACAGATAGTTGTGACAAACTGTTTTGCAAGCTTTTTCCAAGCACACATTAACAAGGGCTGAACCCCAAAGAAATTTGTTTTAACACTGCTTATACTTATTAACAGGGTTCTTGAAAAACTGGGAGAATTTTTGGAAATTGAAAATGCCATTTTTAGGTCCTTGAAAATGGTAAATATCTTCTTTTACAGAGCCTTTCTACCTCAATAATATTTTCATAAAAAATAATATCTTCTGTAAAGTTTTGGAAAAGTTATTATGTGGACAGTATTTTGGATGTGTAAATTCCAATAAAGAAAATAGCGTAATGTGAGATTGGTTTTTAAATTGTGACAGAAGTACATCATCACGTGTTTTCAACTTGTTATCTGACAAGGATTATGACATGCTACGGAAAGATAGCTTTAACAATGAGTGGATTTTCAAGAAGACATATCAGTTGTGGCTACTGAGAGGCCCTGACCAGAATCTTGCAAAGTTTAGACGTTGCTCCAAGTCCTTGGACATAAGCAGCATGGGAGCAGAGAGACATGAAAGGGAATCTGGACACGATGGCTGCTGGATGCTGCAGAAACCAGTCGGTCAAAGATTTTCTTTTAAAACAAGCAATGATGGTGTTACTGCAGTTTCCTCCACACTGACACAAACAGCGGCTGGAATTTCAATGGGAAGGCAGACAAACTTGTAGGTATCTACAACAAGAGAAGTTCTCTGAGGCATTGTGGGCTTTAAAAGTAATGAACTCTCACTACTCTTGTAAATCATTGGGTATTTTCCCAGACAATAGTTTTCCTTTTTTTATTTTGATAAAAGTGAATACAAGTCAGACTAAAGATTCATTCCGGATTAAGTTTGCGGTTTTGCATAATTCTGTTCTAAGAGGAAATGTATTTCTTGAAGAATTTGTATTTATGTTTTAATAAGCATGCAAGTGCACAGAATATTTCTTTACTTTTATTTCTTGATAAAACAGACTCTTTGATTTAGGAAATAGTGTTTCTATCCCTTAAGCACTTTAATGTTCTCATTTCTCTTGCTTTCTGTGAAGAGGAGAAGTCAGATGGTTTTTTCTGATAAAACTGTAATGTTATCCGTGTGCAGTAGTGTTGCATTTAAACATGAAAAGATGTATCAGTGTGTGTCTTGGTTTGATTTAGAGGCACTCATTACAATGATCCAACTGAGATGTGTTCATTCTTGGTCTTGGAAATTCAGTGAAAGGTTATAGAAAATTAATAGAAAGCAATGGAAATCCATCGCTAAACTAGTGTATGAACCTTGTTAAACATACATAAGCATCAAAAATGCATTAATAACAAGTGCAGAGTGGCAAAACTACATATTTTGTGTTTTTTCCAAAAAACAAAACACATTTGGTGTTGTGGATATTTGTGTTTTGGAATGTCTGTTTGGTTTTGCATGGATTTCTAACATTTTGAACTGTTTCTCTGCTTCGGCTCTCATGCCTTTAATCCGTTTTGAGTGGGACAGCATAAAAAATGAACACATGCCTCTCCGTCCAACCATATTTCCTTATCATATCATCTACCAACCACTGCAATCTCGTTTCATGTTCTGTAAATCAGATTGCACACGTTCTTTTGCCTATATTGGACCTTTCATAAAAGATGCTGCATATCCGGTTAGTAAATAAACGCTGACATTTTTGCATGTATTCTCAAGTATGTACATGTTTTAACGCATGCAAATCTTAAGTAAACGAGGCACTACCACTTAAATCTTTCAAAGATCCCCAAAAATGACCCTAAAGGTATTGTTGCTATGTATTAAAAAAACCACAAAAAGAACACTGTGTTCCGTAACCACAGAGTATTAAATATGTGCAGTGTATTATCATTAACCAGTTAAAATACTTACACACTTTCCAGCAAACACGCCTTCAAACCATGACTCTTTTTTAACCTTTCTGAGATTCTGAACTTTCTGAGTCCTGCATCAGTTCAGGCTGTAGGCAGATAAACGGAAGAACAGAAGCTTCTTACTTTATACCCAATGCCATTGCAACCTAGTCACATAAGGTCTCGTTGAGTTACCTGGCAACTTGAAAAGACTTTTCTCAGCATTCACCCGTTGAAGCAAAGCTGCATTGAGTGAATTACCTGCAGACACTATGACCAGTGTAGCTGCGGCCAGCAAATCCAACGGGGCAACGCAAAGATTTTCACTGTCGTCATTTTGAGTAACTCTCAAATTTGTATGCTACTTGTGGTGCGCTCTGGGCGTCTTAAGACATCAGCTTCAGACTCATTATGGGATGACCTCATGCAGGTTTAGATTTGGATTGAAATGCATTAAAAATGGAGGATTCCATTATAAAGACATTAGAAATGAGCGGTCTCACAAGTGTGCGCTCTACACTGAATTAAAGACCATGTTCTGAACACTGCTTCCTAAATGGTCACTGGGGTACCCCTGTTTCAAACAGTTAGTTCATTCTAATCGAAAGCCAGCTAGTGTGTACAGGGCACATAATTAAATTTACCTTGCCCACATCTGAGCCAGTGAGCCTGTAAACTCAACAGAGAACATCATTAGTCTTCTCTCTATTTTAAAGAGCAGTATCCAAGCTCTCTTGTCAAACTGTGTCATTGTAATAGTAATCCCTACGCCTTCGGCAAGCTACCAGAGGCAAATCGGATCCCGGCGGAAACCTCTGTAATTACATTGAGATGAATGGGTGAACACATCTTAAATCCACAAGACCAGCCAGTGACACATTGCATGTGTCTTAAGCTTTCTTGAAATATTTGGGATTGAGGTTCATAAGAAAAGGTTGAAAAAGAACAATTTTGCACCACTTTTCTTAATTTTGTTTTTCTTGCCTTTCTCCCTAGTGCACCTTAGGATGACTACAGTTTTAAATGAATGTAAAAAAAAAGATCACGGATTTGGTAGTCGTCATGTAAATTGTCAGGCACATTCAAGAACACTATTTAACGCTATTTATTTCTCATTAGAAGTCTATTAGATTTTGGCTCCGTGGAGCCCGCAGATACTTCCTGTTTGGAGTTTGACAGGGGTAGGATCACTCAGTCTTGTTCTCTTATAAAGTCAATTCTTGTGACATACTTGCGTCATCTTGAGTGTCAGAAATCAGAGTGTGTGACAAGTGTATACCCTTTGGCTATACAGGGTACATTGTTCATCCTTTTGCAATCCATTATGAACAGGGTTAAAACAGAAGGTACAAGGAGAAACCCAAAGGCTGCTTTGTTTCAGCCTCTGCTGTAACCTCTGCTGTAGCCCACACTTGCCTCAAAGACCTCTGCAGCAAAATGAAACAAGTGCTTCGTTGGGTCACCTGAGCCAGACTTGTCTGAGCTTGCCGTGGGACTTAATAAAAGCATGCAGAGGAAAAGCAGACATTTCTAATGCAGTCCCTTGTGACAGTGTAATGGCAGCGCATGGCCCTGTCGGTCCACTGTAATAGGCTCATGATGTCATCGTGGATCCCAGCGGCTCTAAAGGTCTCAGACTTCAAAGGGAGGCATGTTAAGCAAAATCACATTGATGTCTGTGTTTAGAATGTGGGATATGGATTGATTGGCTGGGTTTGTTTGTGCCAGGAGGAGCTGGTTTTCAAAGATACCTCAACTTAGGCAGGCTTATTGAATTGGTTAACTGATTAGACCGTCTGTCATCCCAGTTTCTTGTAATTGACTTTGCTGTTTCCCATTGTAATAGTTTTTAAAGTAAAATCATAATTTTTTCTCCAAGTAGTTAATTTTGAATATCTTATATACATATATAATGTTACTCGATTAGTAACAATTTATGATTTAATTTTACATTTCATCATTTGATCACTTGGTGGATCGAGTTCTCTATTTCTACATAATGGACTATTTGACGTTATATATTCAGTTTATTTCAGATACTCATACTCAGATTCTTATTTTCAATTACAATTGTGATATATCACTCATCATTACTCAAACTCGAAATTCAAAAAGTTAAGTTTGAAATCTCCAAGTGATTACTGTTTATCATAGGTTTCCACTGACTTTCCTTTCCTTCATGGTGACTGAATGTTCTGCACATAAAAAGAGAATACAACATAATCCTGTCTGTTCTTAAGAGTTGAGTGACATTTTCAAAAGCATCTTAAATGTAAGTTGTTTTTTTTTTAGCATTCAAAAGTGCTGGCTCTGTGTGTTACCTATAATTTATGGCCATGCCAGATGCCTTGCATCCTGTGTAGCGCTAGAACTGTGTAATTTGACGACGATGGTCCAGTCTTGAATCAAAAAATGAAACTTCGTTGATTGAATCGGACGGTGTTTAACATGTCCCACAAAAAATGTTATAAATTTGAGATCAACGTGATAAAAGCAAAGGAAGAGGTTAAATGCAGAAGATTGGGGCTTCAGCCTTTGTTCTAATGTGGCCCTAACTATTACTCCATGTTGTGTCTTTCCTCTTCATTTCATCTCTTCTCCATCATGGGATCTGTTCTGCCTCATTAATGCTCCCTTCTATCCATCTGCATTCATTCTTTTTTTCTTTTTCCTACCTTACTCCTGTTGTGCACCCTACATTTCCCCTCTGCAAATCATTATCTGCTTTTCTTCCCCTTTTTTCTTACCCTCCACATAGGCCAGGGATGCCGAACGAGACCTAGATATCGAGCCAGAATGAGCATGTGCACTAAAGCACTGATTCATCAGAACAAAGAGAGGCAGAGAGCAGTGAATGATAGGGGGGGGGTGATGCTGGAGTGTATCCTTGAATGGCTTTGGACTGTAAACCTCTTCTGCTTCCTCCTCCTTTGGCTGTATTTTCCCTAATAGCCTCTTGGGCTATTTCTGGGTCCCTTTTTAAATGTGAGATGGTGGGGAGTGAATACAGTAAAGAGGGGGTGGAGGGAAGCATTAGAGAGTGTGTGTGTTTGGGGAGGGGTTTGGCCCCACTGAGGCAGTGAATTAGCACTCTGACTCACAGCTGGATCAGTGATGGTGGCGGCAGCAGCAGCACTGGATGTGAGCGCATGGACTCTCTGTTGCCACTGGAGACAAGGAAAAGGGATGCACACTCACATGCAGAACCTCCAAAGCTGATTAGTCAAACTTGTGATTTCCAATTTCAAACCGGCGACACAAATCCCACACTTAATATTCATGCAGAATGCAGTTTTGGGCTCCTCACCGTACCAGGCTGCTCAAAGGCTGTGGGTTAGGTTGTGGGAGAGCTGAGGGTGTTGACTTTTTAATCAGCTTAGTTGAAATGACTAAAATGAAGGAAAAGATAGAAAAATATTTTTTTTGTCAATCTTTTCGTTAGGTTGATCTATTGCACTCTTAAAGCCTTATTCAAAACTGCCCTTACGGGTGGATAGGAGCTGTCTACGGGCAAAAACTGGACAAATCTGTATGAGGCACGCAGGTGGGCCTCATGACATATCAAAGTCGTACACCGTTTGGTGGGTCCACGGTGCGAAAAAGTTTTCGCTCTGAAGACTTACTGTAAACAACATGTAAGGACGAAGTAGCTGTGTCGTACAGATTTTTCATTAACTGTACAAAAATTTCACAATACATTTACCACAGTCATGACAATCGCAGGACATCCCTTCCTTAAGGTGGCCCTGCCAGCCTCCAGGGAACTGCAAGACACAAAACTCTCACTTTCATGTGTCGTTTTGCAAGTTGCTACGACATTTTCTACGACGTTTTCCCACCAAGCCTCATACAACTGTCATACACTAGTATCAGGTAGAAATAGTCCAGTGTGAACACAAACTTGTGTCACATTTCCGGTGTGAACGGAGCACAAAGCTCTGAACAACACTACAAACATAATCCAAGCCAATGACTTATGTCTGGTTTGGTTCAGACTGACTGCCTGGAGAAGAACGCTGCCTGAACGCAGATCGTTGTTTCGAAGAACACTCTCCACTGCGTTGTTTGTTGCACATGCATTTGGTCAGGTGGCTGTCCACTCATCAAGGTCATATGACAGATTCTGTCTTTAGAGATGCCACTTTGAATCGTCTTTTCCCGTCTTCTGATTGTATTGACGACTGTGTCATCACTGATGGAGACAGCAGGAGGTCAGAAAGTGACGATGAAATGCAATTAAAAGAAATGTGAGCAACGATATTAAATGAGGAAGCAACCAATGGACTGATTCCCATTAGTTACAAAGAGTTTGGAAAGTTTTGTCATTAGAACTTTTTTGCCAGTCTGTCTGCCCTCTCTTCTCCTTTTTGATGTCACTCTTTGATCCCAACAAACTTTTAGTTAATAATGAAGAAGGAACTGGGTCAGTGTCACAGGCTCCTGTCAGTCAAACGCATTCGTAAAACAGTCTATGTGTTACACAGCCACTTATTTCCATAAATTAAAAAAAGGTGATTGATGGAAGGACCAGTTAACATCCCTCTCTCTGTAAGAGAGACAAATGTCACAAATGGATCCATCCTGTGCTGAGACTATAAGCAACAAGTTTAAAATGATCCTTTCTGGAGGGTTTCTTAAATCGAATCACAACAGTTGCATTTTCTGTATTATACTGAAAGAAATGTAAAAAATATCTAAACAGAGGAGTTGCAGGTGTAATAAACCTGTTTCCAAATGTTATGAATATCTTTTAAGTAAAAAAATCTTAGAAATTTTAAACAACCCAAATCACAAATATAATACAGTGCTTCCTCGTTTATTGCGAGTCTTCTCAACATAACCCACGATAGGAATATACTGAAGTTTTGAGGTTGTTAAACTCTCACTACACACTTTATACACAGACAGACGTGAACATTTTCACACTTCATCTCTTATTTAAACTCTCAAAGATCTCAATGATCAAAGGTTTATGTAGATTTGTCAAGCTGAACAAATTCTGTACAGGAGACATGGAGCGAAAATTGATTGACAAGACCAACAGCCAATCAGAATGCACAAAAGAGTGCGCTATAAAAAAATTGAATAAAATCAACAAGAATGCAAAAGATGAACTGCAATTGGACACTTTATAACAAGACGTAACATTTTTGGTTAATCCTGTGTAAATGTTAGGGACACATATCCAAAGTAAAACTCAAGTAACTGTTAAAATATCTTGGACGCCTTTTACAAATGGGACTTTGATGAAGATTATCATACATTTATGGTCTCTCTTTTTTTTTTTTTTTTTTTTTGGAGGGGTGGGGTGGGGGGGTTACTATAGCAGCCCAATTACTAACCAGCCTAAAAAGATGGTTTCCCTTGGAGTGCTACATATACAGAGGGCAAAAAGAGAGAGACCTTTGAACTCCCAATGATTGGTATCTATTAATCTTGGGCTTAAAAGAGCGTTAAGGATTTCTCGACTTGTTGGTTGTGTCTCAACTGAATTCAAATGTGTTGCATCCTTATGTGAAAAATTTGATTTCACAAAAAAAAAAAGAAAAAAGAAACGCACAGCTTTAGTATATTAAAGCCACTGTTGCAATGACTTTGCCATTCATTGGTTCATCTACTAAACCTGCTAAGCCCTATGCTAGGCCTACAGGGTTGCAGGAGTGAACCCAGTTACTGAAACGTGAAGGTGACTTACACCCTGGGAAGGCTGCCAGTCCATCACAAACAAATACTTGCACCTGTGGAGTAAAGGCACTTACATCCTTACAAATACTTCACAATACTGTAAACTCATCACATGCATGACAATAGTTCCCTCCATTTGTAGTGTTGTAATTTAGACAGACATATTTGTGCACAACATATTAATTTATGTTTTCACTGAAACTGGCAATAAAATAATGATATGTGAACTAGGAACAGTACAAAACATCATGAATGGCTCCTCTAAAAGAGAGACATAGCAGTTTCTGCCTCCCCCGTTGAGGCAGTGCGTTCTCATGCCATTACTCATCCAACCATGGAGGAGCCGTGCAAGGTGTTTCCAGTCTCCAACGCGGTCCATAACTCAACCCCTCTTCTCCAGAGAGCTGCTCCTTAAACACCACCTCCCTCCCTTTCTCCTCCCTACCTCTCATCTCTCCCATCAGTCTGTCTTTAAAACAACCGTTTGAGGTTTGAGCCTGCAGCTCTAGCACTAACCACACAGATCTACAGGCCCCGTCCCCTCAGGCCTTGGGAGGAGAGGGGGCAGGTGTGTGAATGGGTTGCTCCTCTGAGAGACTTTTGGAAAAATGGCAGCAATAGAGTCTGCAGAGACTATCACTCACCTGGCTGGCTCTATGACGCTTTGACAAAATTATTAGCCACATAAAGCCGAGCCTTGACTGTGTCATTATGGCTCAGAGTCACATGAGGCCGTTCTTCTCTTTTTGTTTACTTCTGTATGTGACAGCAGCTACATACCCCGCCTCTTTTTCCTCCGCCATGTGATCAGGGCGATTGATGCTTCAGCTCAAAGTACTTTGTTATACTTGGGTTGGTCTTGTGTTTTTTCCCGGGATAATAACACACGTTCGGGCACATTTCCAGGACACGATGTCGATCGGCTGGCTGTGTGCCTGGAGGGTGTTGACACAAAGGAAACATTGCGGAGGAGGTTCTGTCAGTTCAGTTCTTTTACTCATTTAGCAATGTGTCTTCAGTTGTAAGAGAATGTCCCAAACAGATGAGTACAGTCAGTCCTGTCCATTTTGTGTGTAAGAAACCCACAGCCCAAAGTTCTTTCCATTGACTGTATAAGAGAACTGGACCAAGTGGGTGTTATGTCACCCAAAGGCAATGACTTGCTTCCTGCTCCAACAAAATGAAGTCAATTCATACAAATGATCATGAAAAAAATGTATTTAAAGTCCAGCTCCTCTCTAAAACTGGAAACAGTTCTCTCTTATTTAGCTTGAAATTTAGCTTCAAATGACATTAATTCAACTTAGGTATTCTCAGAAATGAGAATTAAAATTCTGTCACTTTACAAATCTTCACTTCTAAACAAATTTCAGGGTAAATCTAAAGAACTATTTTAGCGCATATAAAATTCTAACCTCTTTGAAGTTATCACAGATGAAAAATCTAACCAAAATGGTTACAAAAAAGGTTTGGAAACCATAATATAATTTATAATTTGAGTGAGAAGAGGCTTTTTTAGTTGTGTAACATGATCTCTGGTGGTTACTCAATGAAATGACATGGAAACAGTTATTTGCATTTTCAAGTGCGCTTCAAGAGTCTCTGTGTGGATGCAGGTTAGTGTTAATGGTTTGTTAAATTTAATATTTTTTTCTCCGAACAATTACAAGGGCTGCTGTCAACCCTCGTAACACCATAAAAACTGAAAGTTTGGTTGAATTTCAGATCAAAGCTTGTGATCTTTTAGTCTTTCTGCCTCCATATGGAGTCAAATATGATTTATTCAGAAATATGTTTTTCCCTGAAGCGTCCTTCTTTGTGACAGTATCTAAACACTTAAGTACAGGAAGTCTGTTTTATGAGCTGAGGAGCAGCAAGGTCAAGATCCCTCTCGCAGGTGTGATAAATGGACTGTTGGTCAGTGTTTACATCGGTCTCAGAGTGATAAATGCCCTCTGGTTTGAGAGAGATGTAAACATATCATTCTCCTATCTGTGTCCACCACTTTGACAGCAGAGCCCTGCAGTTTGCACACTTGATGGGAATTATGGGCTGGAGGTTGCAGGAAACAGATAAAACAGTTGATTACAGATAAGCAACACTTAACTCCATCACACAGAGAATTTTTTATGAAGCTTCTGCTTGTGGAGGAAGTGAACTTTGCTTTTCAACAACAATATCTACATTATTTAACTGAAACCAAGACAGACAGACATTTGAAGGTAGCTTCAGGTTATCAATCAGGATTTATTCTGAAATAGAACTAAAAATAAAAAAACAAGTTATTTTCTGATGAGGCAACATTAAGCCACAAACAGATTTACGTTGACCCAATTAATGTAAGATTCTGAAGCGGAGAAATGCAACCTTGGCTGGACACTTTTTAGTTGTGAAGTGCTTACGCACTCAACGTAAATCAGCTGATATTGACATGAAGAAAAGCGGCTTTGCTCTGATATGCAACGTTGTATATTAGTGACGTGTCTGTTCAAGGCGGTTATGAAAAGTCGCTTTTCTCTGTGTCAGAATCAGCTGATTCACACTGATCACATCAGTGGTCAAAGATTCATGGTATGTCAAAAAGCGTGTTGTCTAGATGTTGCCAGCGACACCTCCGATGTTAAAGGTTTAAGGGATGTCCATGGAAATGGATTGTACCATTGACGTGCATGTGATAGGTGTACTGCAAAGTTTTTATAAGGATAATCTAAGTTACAAGTGTTTATTTAGTACGAGTGATGCTGTTGCATAGCACCCTTTGCGCAGCATTCCAGATTTTAATAAAATGCAAGTACTGTCCCTTTACTGACCGTGCTCAAATGCCGCACTCACTAGGTGACGGTTACGTGCCCAAAGGATGCCAACACATATATATATTGCATTAGTCAGGCTCCAGTGCATTAAGGGCTTGAAATGGGTGTAGAAAGAGTGCGCTTATCATTTGAACAACACTAACCAAAATCCAGAAAAAGTCATGTTAAAAAGGATCTTTTATATTTTTGTCTGGGTTATCTTTAATTTAACACATAACTTACTTAAAACATTTTAAAGTTTATTTTAGGTTTTTGCTTCTAAATTAATACCAACAATTTAATCTGATTATTGTCTTTTAATTATGTCACATCTTTAACATTAATAAAATGCAAAAAAAATCATTATCAATCCACACTAATATCTTTATATTATGAAATAACTGCCATTTACTCTTTTTTTTTTTTTTTGTGTGTGTGTGTGTGGGGGGGGGGGGGGGGGGGGGGGGGGGGGGGGGGGGGGGGGGGGGGGGCGCTGTGCAAAATGACATGTGATCTCACTTGCAGTTTGTCTGCCACATCCACCTGGTTATCAAAAGAGTCCGAAATTTTTGCTAAAAACGTCTTTACGATAAAAATGTGCTGTTATTTATGTCACAATGCATCATGGGAAGAACAGGGGTCAGCTGGCTGAAACGAGCTGTCTGTGGACCCCTAAATAAATTTCCTCTTTGGCAGCAATGTGAGCGCGGGCGTGGTGAGGACAGCACTGGAGATAAATCTGGAGGTGCAGGATCAAAGGTGAGGAGGTGGGAGTTGCAGTGAAGTCGGTGCATGTTGAAGCTCCCTTTCTGCAGAGGCTGCACCCCCTGTCCATTTTATTCTAACTAAGCATTCTGCAATCAATAGAGACTGGGACAAATTAAAGGTGCTTCCTAATAGAAATGAGTGCAAAAGAATCAAATTCAACTTCAAAGCTGATCATCAAGGCAGTTGTGATTAAGTTTCGGCTCAGCAGTCCGACATATTGCAGTGCAGAGTGCAGAGTTCTGGTATCTGAACAACAAAAACAAGAGCAGGGGGTGTTAAACTCCACACCTCGAGGGGCCGGTGTCCTACATGTTTTCCAACCAACCTGCCATTGAAGCTCCTTATTGGCTAAACACAATCAGCTACTAATCAGCAGTAAATTCAGTAGGATTTTTGGAAAACCAGCAGGAGGCTGGCCCTTGAGGAGTTGAGTTTGACACCCCTGATTTAGAGTGACCAGTTAACCTATGAAGAATGTTTTTAGACAGTGCGAGAAAACCCACACATGCACGTGGAGAACATGCAAACTCCAGGCAGAAAGAACCCCAGTGGTGACACTGTTTCAAGTCCCCCAGCCTTGAACCGGGAGTCTTCTTGCTGTGAGACAAGAGTGCTAACCACTGCCCCACCGTGCACCCTACCAACAGAACTTTATATGTTTTTTTTCCCATCAAGACAAAAGGTCCTGTATTTTTATTCTCGGTGGTGCAAGTCATCAAACTGGGTCACAGGGAGAAGGAAGTACCACTGAATACGTCCATCTTTCAGCAGACTTAATGAGGACTGGGTTCATGAATGAAGCCAGACACGGAGACGGGATTATCGAATTTCTCAACATCATCCGTGTCTTCCATACATTGACTGTAAATGAGATATACAGTTCATTATTCCGCACACCAATGAAGCTGAAATGTTTTAACAGTAGCTCCTTCCACACGCAATGGGATTGTTACGTTTATGAAGACATTTTTGGACAAGCTTAAAGCAGCAAATCTGACATCCGTCAAAAGAGAGGCATTGGGCGGGAATTTGATCAACTGCGTTGGGTGTAATCTTAGCATAGGGTCATAAATATTGTCTGTACCCTTAACAAAAAGTAGTCTCTTTAGGTGTACTACAAGTATACTTTGTGTATAGTAAAAGTGAGGCAGCAGACTTGAAATGTACTTCTTAAATACTACATATTCTAAACTTAAAATTTAGCCTGAAGAAGTATTTGGTTGGATACTTCCTACCATACACTTACATGGTCTACAGTAGACTTGCTATACTTATACTTTAGTGTGCCTAATAAAGTGTACTACTTTGTTGCTAAGGGTAGTTATTGTTCAGGTTGGCTTTACTAGTCTAGTCTTTACGTGTATATATTTGGTTAGTAGTTGTCCATAGGGCCCTTCATCCTCTTCACCCCTGCACTTCCTCTTTTCTTCTTTTTTTTTGTTGTCTGTCTGATGCCTCTTCACAGGACACACACACACACACACACACACACACACACACACACACACATGCTCTGCAGCTTAGGCACCCTTAGGAGTAGCTGCCAATCACCCATCAGGCTCCCAGGTCAATTTGCCAAGCTGCCAAATGTGTCGTATCAGTGAGCTCCCCGGTGTCAAGAGTCCTCATTATAGGCCAAAGGCTAAACCAAGGAAGTGAATAAGGCTTATCCCTTTATTATTTCCAGTCCTCCATGACCCCCTAACCCTTTTGTGTTCTGCCCCCTCCATAGTTGGTCAAATGTGCGAGCCTCGACCAACCACATTGGTTAACCAAGTTTACCTGCAGGACATGACCATGCTGCTTCCAGCTCCTTTTCTCGTACTTCCTCAGTGCCTTTTCCTGTTTCCTGCCACACCCAGATATGCTGAACAGAAAAGTGTTACTTTTTTTTTTTTACCTTTTATTGAAAGAATGAACAGACTGCCTGCAGCTTCACTGGCGAGGGGGTAGGACGCTCAAATCCTACTGTATTTTTTTTTTATTATTGTTTTTGTAATCCATAAATCTATTAACTGTCATTGCGGCGTGTGTGTGATGAATAGCTTGTGATTAGCCCGTAGGTGTGACAAAGCCATCCTCTGTTATCTGTTTCCGTACACGTCTGTCGATGGCGCCTATCATCCGCTTCATTTTTGCATTTAGTTTTGTGGCTATGCAGGGTTTAGTAGATTATATAGGGTTGATCAAACGGCTTAAATAAGAAAAAGCGTGAAATAAGAGCACAATTGACTTCTTTTTTACTTTAAAGTCTAAGATAATCAAAGACACATAGTTTTATATTGCGTGGGGCTTCCAAACAGAGGAGTAAACAAGGTTATCTGGAGACCTTGATGGCTGAAGAGAAAAAAAATAAACACACAAACACACAATGGTGGCAGTGTTTGCCCGTCTGATCGGAAGGCAAATGGATCCCATGCGGCATCTGTGCGTGTATTGAGTGTTGTCCTTGGTGTGGGCTCCTCCACAAAGAATGTGGCTGGAAAAATAAAGGGTTGTGGATTACGTTCAGTTTTTTTATTCCCCAAATAAAGCGTGTGTTCGGTCAGAGTCATCTGCAGTCAGGTTTTCAATCTGACTGTTATAAAATCAGCGTGTAATACTTTTTTTCCAAGTTTCTTTTCATCCTGAAAACGTAGATTTTATTCTACTGGAAGTTTTTCAGGTTACTGTGTGCTAACACCAGCAAAGTAAAAAAAATTTTGACACAATGTCCCCATCTTCAGTTTTTGATCACTGAAGTAAGTTTATATTAGTGGTTGCCATAGAAACGTGGATCCAGACAAACTCAAACCAATCACTGATTACCGACGTCTGCTGGCGTCCATATCATGAAAAAAATACCTGCTGAATTGACTTTATTTCGTTAGAACCAGAAGTAGTTAATTTTGTACAGATGACATCACACTTGGTCTGTCCAGTTCTCATATACAGTCAATTGTCTTGTTCAAGAGACTTTGTCAATTCTAAATTCCAAAAAAATAGAAAAGGAGGAAGTATAAAAAAGTAAAAAACAAAAATAAAAAAATAGAAGAAAATAACAAAAAAAATTGTTTTCTTTCCGCTACATCAAACTCCTTCTTTGTACAACAACAATGGAGAAGAGCCTGTGGTATCGCTTACCTTTTTAAAATTTTATTTTTTTATTATTATTATTATTATTGTTTTGGCTGCTGTTAATTGCTGCCACCCAATACAAGCCAACAAAAAAAGGTTAAATTTAGCTTAAGAAGCTCAGAGGAAATTTGGTCTTGGGTTCTCTGGTGTTAAAGATTTTTTTTGTATAAAGAAAATCCAAAAATAGCTTAACTCTAATCCTATAAGCAATATATATATATATATATTTAAAAAAGGTGTTGAGTTTTGAGAACAGATCATTCCTTCAATGACTGAACCTCGTGTTGGCGTCACTGCAGGCACGCCACTCTCAGCCAGTGGTGTGCAGGAATCCCTGTCCGTTCATGGGGACATTTGTGCCAGTGCGACCCGCCCCCTCACAGATTATCCTCGATCAGGCCGACGTGGAGCTTCACGGCGGAAGAACAAAATCACAAGCGTGGCGGGAGAGAGTGGAACAGTTGAGAGCATTCTTCAAGCACTTCCAGCTAATCTAATCCTTCCTCCCCTACCAGGTGCTGAGAGAGGAGATAACTTGGGAGACAAAGGCACCAAGCCGGCCTCTCCATATGCTCCAAACTGTGTGTGTTTGTGTGGGTGTGTGAAAGTGTTGGGCAGTGACTGGCTTCATGGATGTGTGTGTTGTGGGGGGTTAAGGACTGGCATTTAGAGGGATAACAAGAGTAAGTAGAAGGGAGGGAGAGTGTGTTTTTACAGGCCTAAACAGGGATTAGTGGCTCACCGACACTTTCCGTCACTCGCCACACGGTGATAGAAGCTGCGAGGGGCCGCCGCTGCATGAAAGTGACCGCGGCGCTGACTGATCTGTGTCATAGAGATGTGAGGTTAACCCCTTTCCACCTGCTGAGAGGGCTGCAGACACACTTCACTGCTTTGATCAAGTTAACGTAGATTGATTTTGGTTAAACTTCTCTTCAGCTGGTCTGAAGTCTGCTGTTCTGACAGGAGCCGTCGCCACGTGATCGCAGTCACAGGCGGAGCTCCACAGACTCCTCTCTAAGCCTGTGGAAGCTGCCAATGACTCAGAAGGTGTTAATACTCCAGTAAAGATCTTTTCTTCAAGCAGACATGAAATAAGTCAGAAATAAGTCTCATGTTTGGTGGTTAGTGTTTGGGCCGATGCGGGCCTGTGACAGGCTGGCAACCAGGTCAGAGTGAACCCCACCCTCACCCAACAGTAGCCAACTGAGGTACTAGAAGTCGGTGTTTCTTTATGAAATGGCGCTAAAACATCACCAATATGGCGGCAAGACATCTGTGGAGGAGTTACCACAAGTGTTTTGGAGCTGATAGCTGTGTTTCCTTAGAGGACTGACCGTGTCCAAAGACAAAAAATCTGCACATATTTTTGAAACATTTTAATGTCTTTTTACATTATTATTACGTACTCAATCTTTGTCATGTGCTTTATTGCTATTTAAGGAATTTTAATGAGATCAAACTGTAGAAACTGTATAACAGTAAAGTATGAATACCTGATCAGAAGTTAAGAACTGAATAATGAGGATTTAGGTAAAAGGAAAAATATGAAGGTAAAGCAAAGCAGGGGTGGGATTAAATACATTTGCTTCCTCCCACTCTCTTTCAAGCAATCTACTGAGCTTCTTTTCACAATCTTAATAGTTAATAGTCTCATTGTGTCAAGCACTTGAGGCAAAAGAGGAAATATGTCTGTATCTTTAGGAGTAATAATTAAATTACTTGATAGTGTATGTGGATGTTTGTGTATTTCCCATTAAATCTTATAGCAAATTTTCCTAAAATTAGACATATCTTTGTATAGCTTCAAACCATCCATTGCTTATCTTGTTTTTGCATTATTTTTTCTGTGATTGCTTGAAATAAACCATTTCCATCCAATCCTTCATGATCGATTTTCAGACGGTTGGCACTTCAAAAAGCGCCGTCCATACGTCACTACCACATCCAAGTCCCGATTGGTTAAAGTTAGACCTGGTTTAATTTGCAGCACGTGTTCAGGCTGAAAACTGTTGTAGAAACTTGCAAAGCTAAGTAAAAGTTTCAACACAGAAAACCGGAAGCATACTAGCATTTACATAGACATTTCATTGAAAGCGGTCGCTTGCATGGTAGAGGACATTGTGAATGTAGCTGCGTACCCCAGTGTGTTGGAATTAGAGAAGTGACGTTCACAAACAAACCAAATCTTTTGAATTAAAATTGGTGGAATTGAAAGGAGACGATAGATACGTGTCTTTCTATGAGGTAATTGTGATTTTTACTAATAAAAGAACTTGGAAGTTGGCTCGTTTCCTTGGTTACCGTTCTAAAGCTCTCGGGTGGTCACGTTATAGACTAAACACTTTTGCTTTCATGAAATGAAAACTTTTAAGCAGTGGTGAAGGTTAAATAAGAGTTTCATTTTTCCTATTATTGCCATTCTCGCTTGTTTTTCTTCCCCCACGTGAAAATAAAGTAGCATCTTTTTGCAACGTTTTCTTTAAAAGAACAGACGGGTAAGAAAAACAGCAGTGGAAGAAAAGATCTTGTTGAGTGAGATGGAAAGATTGCAGATGTTTTTTTTTCTCTTTTAAACACGGCGAGAGAAGTGTTGTTTATGATCCACCTCCTTCTGTCTGAGAGGGAGGCAGTGCGGCGATAAAACGCCCCGCCGCTCTGAGAGATAGGACATGACACAAACTTGGCTGCCTCTTGACCGCCTTTTCACTTTTCACCTCCACACTAAATGAATGTTTTCTTTCTTTTCAGCCACACATTTGCTGCATTTTCCACTGAGACCTTTTGCAACAGCAGGGTTTTGATTCAAGGCCAAGCGATAAGACGCCCTGATAGAGACCTTCTATTTTATTTTTTTGTTTTTCCCAACTTTCACATCCCAAATCTGGAGCATGTGCATAAGCATGTACAAGTTGCTGTTCTTTATGCAACCTTTTTAACCCTATAAAGCCATTTGTGTCATATTAGTATTGTTAATAATTCATTCCTAATGTTAAATCATTTTAAAAATGGGTGGGTCAAATTTGAATCAATTGGTAAATTACATGTTTTTTGTTTTTTTTTCTAAACCCTTATGTCAATATCTTAAACTAACATTGTTGTGAGCAAAGATTTACTAAACTAGCCAAAGTATCACAACTGATACCAATTAATTCATTAAATAGTATTTTTTAAGGATTTCATTAAAGGTATAAAAAAGCAACTTTATTTAAAAAAAAAAAAAACATCTGCCTGTTCTTTGTTGTCGAGGGCTTTACAGGGTTAAAACTGATTGCAGTTAGCTTTACATCAGAGCCACAAAAGCTGCTTCTGTGCTTCAAGCATCTGACGGGGCTCAGCAGAGCATCGGAGCAGAGGATGCCATCTTTTTCTCTGATCAAGGCTGGCTTTTGTTGGAGGTTTAGGGGTTGAGGGGAGGGTGCTCCATCAGATGCCAGGTTCAGGAGGTTTGGATGTCCTCGGGCTGGACTTCAGCTCGCAGTTCGTGTGAGGAAGCTTTGTCCAGCCGCTGTGAGATGAGCTGCACAGAAAAAGAACTTTTAGAGCTTCAGATGCCCTCAGCAGTGTACCAGTTTGTTTTTCCATAATGTAGGCTGCAAATCATGGGTGGAAATGCCTTGAAGATTTGATAAAGTTTGTAAAGTAGCTGGATTCTTTTAAAAATATCTAATCCTGTGTGCATATCGGGCATGTGTGGCACATCGGAGTATGTGCTGAAGGTGGGTTTTTGTGCATGTTTTTAGCATACATGTTCAGACTAAAGTGCCACTATACTCGACTTGGCAGAAAATATCGACGTGGTGCAAATCTCGCTCCAGGTTTTGTCTTTCACAGCTCTATTGCGACATATTAAAGACTTGGTGTCCAGACACAAATCGCAATTATTCATTTGCCCTTCATGATCGATATTCAGCCAGGTGTCAAGGTTGACGTGCGGACACAAATGCAGACGGAACTCGGAATGAAGAATAAATAGATTTAATGGCTCGAAAAAGGAACATTAAACCAGAGCAAACAAAACCACCCGACCCCCGTGCAAGGGAGACGAGGCCATATAACAGGGAGAGAGGATTGGTTAACCACATACAGGTGTGCCAGGAGGGAGGGAACACACAAGGAGGGAAGTGTCAAATGACCTCGAAAGCAATGGTGAGCACAGGAAATACAACAAAATAAAACAGGAAGTGACAAACACAACAACAATTAATGTCCTGGGTCCATAACCCCTACACCAGGGGGTACTTTTGTATTTTGAAAAGGACGCTACTTAGACGTCACAACCAAATCCGAGTCCCTGATTGGTCACAGTTCAACTGGTTTGATGTTCGTTCAGTCGCCCTGTGTTTTGTACCGAAAACAGACTTAAAAAATTGTGTAGTGAGTTGCAAGACTTTTGAACGCGGGAGCCCGAAACAGGCGTATATATTTGTTTAAATAAACTTTTCACTTGAAAGGGGACACTCGAACGTGCGTTTCTGAGTCCCATGTAAATGTAGCATTATTTTTGGATATTGGTTTGCTCAAAATGACTTACAAACTCTTTATTATTATTATTATTTTCTTTTGGTTTACAAGCAACAAAATGTTTTTGTTGTTTTAAGGAAATCACCAATTCTACTTGCTCTCATGTATTTAGGTGAGATTTAAATGCTTTTCATAGAGAAGTTGCAAACTTCATGAAGGACGGTGGGGCTTTGGAGATCTTGGGTGGTTTTTTTTAGACTCCTTACCATCCTGGGAGTTGTCCTTCATAAATATTGATGTTTAACCGCAGCGTTTCTCTCTTCCACGCCAGGTGTTTTGGAATACTCTTTCCTGAAGCTGGCAGGCTGTGCTGCAAATAGCAACCTGTTCTCTACGGTTTCATCCAACAGCTTGAACAAAGTGTTTTTTTTTTTCTTTTTTCTTTACCTGTCCGCCGTTCCCTCCTGCTTCGACTCACTTGTGTAGATCTTAGGTGACAAGTGAAAAGCTTTTTTGCAGACGGGTGAAGAAGCAGGCAGCACGGAGCGCCGGGAAACTGGCTTTGATAGCTAAAATTAATGAGGCTGGATATGTTTGGCTCTGCTCATTAGACCCGCACATAGACCTGGAACCCCGGGGGCCCTGGGAGCTCGTCTCTGTGCCGTGATCTTTCTGTCTCCTGATTTAGAGCCTCCTCCACTATTCTTTTTTACTTCCTTTTGCGTCTTTTTGTGTGTGTGTGCGTGTCTGCCTCTTCCGTCTCTCCTTACTCACCTGGAGCTGACACTGCTCCGTTGTGTTCCGAACAAAAAGATAATAGAAACAGTGGATGAAAAGCATCATGTTGGGTTAATGAGAAGCAGACACCTCTTCAAAAGCCACCTTAACTTTCCACTTCGACTCTTAAGTGTGAGCAGGTGGAGGGAAGTCGAGAGGACGAGTGTCTGCAAACGTTTCCGTCTGTCTGAGGACCTGGAGACGTGCGTTTTGTCCTGCGTGTGCATTAATTACTGTCGATGAGGGGTATTTCTCGAGCACAGACTCCATTCTTTTCCACATGATTTCACTGTGTCGGCGTGTGCTGGTGCGCAGGTTAAGGGGGTCGATAGGTTTGGAGGTTGGTCTTGAGATAAGGGGAACATCTGTTTAGTCTGCCTTTATCTTTGGCAGAGCTGCTGGCACACCGCAGTAAGAAACCCCATCTAATCTGAGCAGACACAGAGCCGGGGAGCGGGTTAGCACGGCCGCCAGCTCTGTGCTCCATCCTGCTTCATGCTTGGCACCGGGACACACGCGCATACCGACTTACACAATGAGACAGATTGTTTTGTTGCCATTTTTGTACTTCGTCACATTGTGGAAGCATTTTGTAGCCGCACAGCGTTTGGTTAAAATCCTAGAGCTTCTTTTCTCTTATCACTAGTTGCTCAGTTGTAGTTTGTTTAAACAAGAGATACAGAGGTTGTTTGTCCTATTTTAGGGGGTGCACGATGGTGTAGTGGTCAGCGCTCTTGCCTCACAGCAAGAAGGCCCTGGTTCAATTCTAAGCTGGGATTTTTCTGTGTAGAGATTGCACGTTCTCATCCATTTGTGGATTTTCTCCGAGTGATCCGGCTTCCTCCCACAATCTAAAAACATACATCATAGGTTCATTGGGAGCACTATTACCCCTTGGTGTGCATGTGAGAGTTTGTATGAGAGGTAGATTGGCTCCAAAACCTACTTTGCCCTAAAAAGGATCGATTGGGTTCTGTAAACGCACGGAAGGACTATTATTTTGAAATTCCTTATAATCCATTGCCTTAATGTTCAATGATCGCAACCATTGACTGTAAATAAAAACTGGACCGAGTGAGTGTGATGTCACCCATATAAAATTCAATTCTAATTAGATTAAGTCAATTCAGTCACCATTTTTTTCGCGAGACGATGTCAGGAAGCAGTGATTTGTCCCAGTCAGTATGAGTCAATTTTTCTGTAACTATCATCAATTAGGAGTGAGAGTGTTGGTAGACCACACCCCTACCACTTAAAAGTGGACTTGGAATCTGTCAATCAAACTCTTTGAACGTTCAACACAAGACCAAAGACTTTTATTGTGGCATCTGACTGGTCAGTTTCTAACTTGAATTAGTATTAATTAAAGAGAACATGTTAGAAAAAGGTAGTAAGTCAAGAACAGTTATTCTGACAAATACAATGACTTAATAATTGTAGGTTTATTCCTCAATAGAAGTCTAAAGGTATTGGCTTCATGGAATCGGTGAAAAATTCTGTTTAGACTGCAAGAAAGGAGGAGTCACTCAGTCCAGTTTTCATATACAATCAATGATCCCAACAGTTGAAATTAGCAAACCAAAAAAAAACACTGACTCGGGCTCATAAGACCATAGCACTTTGACGACAAAGATTATTTTGTTGTATGTTTCCTAAAAACAAACAATTTTTCAGTGTCCTCTGTTTTTTGCATTTTATTGCAGCATTATTTGAGAGTAATCTATACTATTATTTTCAGTTCTATTTATTATTCTTTTCTTTTTATTTATTTTGTCAGTAAAATATCCTATTCCATTGTTAGATCATCCAGTAAGTTCAATTTTGTCTTTTTATTCTTGTCATTTCAAAGGACAGGGTAGTCAAAGGATCATTTTTCCTTCTTTTGTTTCAAAGTTTTCCACGGTTTTGTGATAAATAAAGCCAAAACTGGTTTACCTGGAAGAAAATTCCCCGTGCTTGTTTTTTTCTCTCCCGCTGCTTTCAATGTTTTCAGTTTCTGTGTCACAACATCTCAAAAGTCAAACACAACAGCAGTGGCACTTTTTGGAATGGCTGATATTGGCTGCCTGATCATCTCACTGTGTGTGAAGATTGATTTGGTCTTCTGTGTCTTCCACTGTTAGGTAGATTTTTTTTTTATATATGTGCTGTGGTTATGGTGGGTACATGTGTGTGTGCAAACAGGCAGTGACACCTACCCGCAGCGAGGTATGGATCGTGTCCCCAGGAGGTCTAATATCTGGAGGTGGGCCCTGTCGCCATGTGTCTCCACAAATTGTTCGCCAGATCATGAGAGTCGACAGGTGTTTGCAGCTACGCTGACTTTCCCTCGGGGGGTGGGGGTGGAGGGTGGGGTAGCATCACACTCTTATGTACACAAAGATACAAACCTTTGCCATGCTGAGACAGATGCACACAAAGTCAATGTTACAGCATTACTATTTAGTGAATGTATGTATTTTGACATATACTTGTACTTTCTACTTTCCTTGAAGGCCCAAAGCGCTTTACAGTCCCATTCACCCATATACACACTGATGGCGCCTTCTCTACCTAATACTGGCGCCGACCTATAGCCAGAGAGAGCAACACTTAGCTACAATATTAACAATGAACAAAACATTTTTTTTAAACTGGCTCTGCAACAGACTGGTGAGCTGTCCAGGGTGTACCATGCCTTCATCCAACAGTAGCTGGGATAGGCTCAACCCTGTGACCCCATAAGGGGTTCAAAAAATGTTTGGGCTTTTTGAAAACTTTCTTACCTGCTCCAAAAACTTAATAGTTAACGAAAGATTAAGGTATTTGTATAAGAAAAGATAAATAAATAAAACGAAATTGAATAAATAGTAAATGACAGTCACCCAGATTTTGTCAGAATTCCCTCACAACCCATCAATTATTTCACTATTTAGGATGTTTTCTATGTGTCTGAATCTACAATTCCAAAATCCCAAATCCTGGTCATTTTCATAAAGTCTCTGCAAAAACCAGTGTGCATCGATGCTCACTAGACTGGTGAATATAGATCCCAATGCATTGCATTTGAATGATTTGTCATTATAAAAATGAATGTAAATTCATGAATGTAAATTCATTTTTTATAAAGAATCATCAACTTTTGGATTTGGTTTTTGCTTTGGCAAATGGGTGAGGTCATACATGTCCTTGAAAAGATAAAAGTAGGGAGCATGGTGTCGGAATTGTGCTGAAATTCAGGGCACTCGATAGTCCTGCACTATACAGATCAGGGGTGTCAAATTCCACGCCTCAAGGGCCTGTGTCCTACCTGTTTTCCAACCAACCTGCCGTAGAAGCTCCTTCTTGGCTAAAGACACCTGATCCAGGTAATCAGCAGAAAATTCAGCAGGGTTTCTGGAAGACCAGCAGGAGGCCGGCCCTTGAGGACTTGACTTCCCTGATATTGACTTTTGGGAGTAATTTGGGAATTCCAACACAACCGCACTGATGGTGACTATGCTGGCATATAAAGCGCCAACCTTTAACCACCAGTTGTGGGGTTCAGTGTATTGCCCAAGAACACTTTGACCTATGGGAAAGCAAGACGGGAACCAAACCTGCAACCTTCCAATCAGAGATTGAAAACACTACAGTTGCCCAATAAAACAAAAAGTAGCTTCTGTAATTAATAGTAATTATTGCCACTTTAATATGGAACCACATATGGTCGTAAACACCTTTTCTTCCTTTACTTTCTTTGTTTGTTTGTTTTTTTTTATTTTAATCCGAAATCTGGACAGCAGTCTTACTTTGAAATAAAATAGTGGCATAAAATTGGCTTTTTTTTGTGTTTGATGGCAGAGAATGATTCCCACCTGTATCTCAGGCTCATCCCGACAGGCCTGACACTTTCCCATTACCGTCAGCCTGCGTTTCTTCCCCCTTTCCAAAAGTCAAAAGTCACACTTAGCCCCTCCTATAATGACTTAATGAACGCAATTTTCTCTTTATAATGCCAACCGTGACCACTCTTGTATTGGGAGACCTTTGACTTGTTACCCACCTTCGGAGCAGCGCTGCCTTTTGTAATGGTGAGTCTCCCCATGTGTCGCTTCTCCCCGCGGCGCATTTCGACGGCCTGTTCAGACGAAAGCCCTGTCCAAGGTCGGACTTGTCAGGAGAAATTATAGCATCGCTTCCCATACTGGAGAAAAGCCAGACGCCTGCTTGTTTACTCACATGTCAGGGAAAGTGTGATTTTGAAAGGCAGAGCCTCTTTCCCTGCAAGAAAGCAGTCTCCGGTTCAAAAGACAGGAATCATTTGAAACGGTTACAGAGAAACAAAGAAGGCAAAGGTGATGGCTGTCATGACGGTAGAAAGACGAGCTACGCTGACCATACACGCTTCTGTTTTGTTTCCATTTGACTTTCTGGCTAAAACGTCAACATGTTACACGTTATTTCTGTGATTTATTTAATAAAAATCATAATAAACACAATGTATTTCTACAGCTAGAGGACAAATACTCACGGATAAACAAAACGTCAGACACTTTTGTCTGTTTTATTTGAATCTCCGACTGACTGATTTACTGATGCAAGTTCAAGAAATTGTGGGATATCTCTCCCAATAAAATGGCTTTAGCTCATCAAGGTTCTCTCTGTGCAGGATGTTAAAACATCAGTTATGAATAAGCACTTTAGAAAAGCTGAATGTGGAAATGGAATAGAGATTGCTCAAATGCAGAAATTTCCACATGATTGCAGTTGGATTGGGATGGAAACCGGATTAGAGTCGTGCTGCTGGAATGTCCTCACATCTTCTTCCCAGTCATCTTTTGATCAATTGTTAAAGTGTCTCCAGAGGTCTTTTAATTATAATAATGCTGTATTTAGCCAAAATAAAAGCTGTCAATTTCTCGGACACAGTTTCTACAGAGCGGCAGTAGTTCTTTAGAAATTCACCTCAGAGTCCTCCATCATCAGAAAAATGCTACAAGAACATGTTAAGCACACAAAAAACACAATTTTCATTGGAGTGTATCAACAAAAATCTAAAAGGCACCAATGGCAGCAAAATGATCCCATATCATTACCTCTCTACCTCCATGCCCAACAGTTGGTACGAGTTTTGCTGTGATGCTCCTCGGGATGTAAAACTCCACTTAGGCTGTGTGTGTCAAAGGAGAGTTGTTCCTGAGGCTTTGGGGTTTGTTTACAAGGAGTTAGCCAAACCTCAGTCGTACACTTGAGTTCTTTCCAAACAAACGGATCCCTGTCCAGGCATTTATTTGAAACAAACGGCACTTTTTCAGTCCAGCGTGATCAGTAGGGCCTACAGCATCTGAGCTGCAGCTTCACTTACTTTTGGGTCTTTGTTATTTTAGGTTTGCTTGCCTGGAGAATGAAATCAACTTGACAGTGGCCTTCAAGGCTTCACAACACTATTTTCCACTTAATAAATGATAGGATTGTAAATCATTTTATGTAAGAATTCACTCACTAAAAAGCCTTTCCCCGGAGTTTCAACAGAATTTATTACAACAGACCACAGAAAAAATAAATCAAACAATTGATTTCTATTCTTACGATCCAAGCAGATCAATCTGTCTGAGACAAGTTGTTAATCGAATCAACCAATACGGTTATAAAATCATGTCATAATGACATACAACAATTACATTTGATATTGGAAAATGATATTTGAATTGAGGTGTGATAGCTTTATTTTACTCTTATGTAAAAATGACCAAGTTAGTTCTATCACAGCAGAAAACACGGGATGTCATCAAAAAATGATCACTCCATAATTACAGTCCAAAGTGTGGAAACACTGAATTTTTCAAAGACATGTGGCCATACACTTGATTATCTTGCAAGAAAAACAAGGAATCTGGAAAACTTCACCTGCACTGTTGAGTACCAGATAATTATCTCTGAGTCACATTGGTGGAATTTTTGGCTAAAGATGTCCTTGATCCATTTTACGTTAGTGAATGGGATTATTCAGAAAAAAACAGTACTGACTGAGTCGTATCTGGAATAACAAATTATGATTAGAATCGAATCACTGTTCAAACGAATCAGTACATCTCTACCTGCTGGAGATATTTGGATGCAAAGTAAAAGGAGGTAAAGTTTCCTCCCATTTTTTCAATAAATATATATATATATATATATATATATATATATTTTACTAAGGTTTGGCCCAATCTCTAATACATACAGAACAAGTGAAGCATAAACTGTAAATACCTTCATAGGGCTGCATGGCAGTAGTAGTTAGCGCTGTTGCCTCACAGCCGTGAGGCAACACCCTTTCACCTCTAACATGTCTATTGGAAGGCCAGCAATGCAGCAACTGCAGCCATCCTGGGCGTTTCAAAACCTTCCAAGCTCATACCTCTGGAGGGAGGCAGGCATGCAGGAGATAAGATTAAGCCACTCTTTCTCCAGTTCTGCCTCTCCTCAGCTTTAATTCCTCCTCCTTTGCGACAACCTGAGAGGGTTGAGATATCTACAGTTTGGATGTCCTATTGTGTGAAGCAAACGGATTGGTGACAGCAGTGCTGGTGACTCCTTGAAGGAGACGCCTCGTGTCTAGCTGTAATACTGGGCTTGCTTTGAAATGTTTTGTTAAAAAGGAACTCCATTCGGTCTGTGATTTCTCAACTTGTGAATTTTTTTGAAGAAGAGTGCAAAAAATATTCATGTTTTCTGGCTTCTTCTAGTGGAAATACAAAAAAAAGGGTCTTAGGGTTGGACAAAGTATTTTTTATTTGCCAAAGAAAGTGTGGCAGCCATTAGCGACTCCCGTTCGGCTTGTTTTTGTTCTCAGGTTTGTGAAAGCTTTTCAGATTTCTGTGTCCTTCATAAGCAGAATTTATTTATTTTTTTATAGTTTTATAGTCTGTTAAATCCAACCGTTTATGAAATTTCAGATTTGAATTTTGCTGCTGGGTGACGAGTTTTTCTGTACTTTACTGATGTGTGATGCAGTGCATAGAAAGTGCTGCGTTAGCCACTCAGCTAAACACAAAGGGGGGGAACTGTACCCCAGATATGTCATTTCTGAGTAGGGGAGTTGAGGATAATAGTAGGAGGCCGCTGGAACACACTCCAATACTCCTTGGTGCTTTATTCCTCTTTACATCCTAGCAGTCCATATAAGCGCTTTGC
Organism: Oryzias celebensis; assembly: GCA_014656515.1. Lineage (NCBI taxonomy): Eukaryota > Metazoa > Chordata > Actinopteri > Beloniformes > Adrianichthyidae > Oryzias > Oryzias celebensis. The sequence goes on from BNCR01000012.1 coordinate 41,380,945, forward strand.
TGGAAGTGCAGCAGCAGGTGGGATGGCCTTTGTGTAGCTGGAGCTTCCTCCCATCCTGCTGAGATCCTCATGGAGGACCTGCAAGGCTTTTGCTCCAGAGTGAACGTCTGTGCCCAGTTATACTGTAAGGTTCCAAAAATATCCTAAACAAAAGGTTGAAATATTAGACTGGAGTTGTGACCCAACAAAGGGATGCTGGATAATATCTATTTTTCAACAAAATCTTTTCAACGTCCGATTGTTTTAATATGTATATATAGTTTTACTCTCTATATTTTGATCTGTATTAAAAGCCTTTCTGGTAACTTTGATAATGATTATGCAGTTTTTAGCAAAAACACAGAACGGTGTTATTTTCTAGGGCATAGTGTCTGAAGAGCAGCAGGTGTTCATTAGAAACGAATGTCTGAGTTGTGGGCCAGACCGCTAATGAGGAGTAACCCACCCCCTCTTTTTACTTTCTCAAAATCCAGTTTTTGCAGTGTACAAAAAAACATATTTAGATTTTTTGAGTGGAGGTGGTGTACTGAAACCAAGAACGTGGGTCTAAGTGAAATATCTGAAACCATGAAAGGATTCATCAGCTTTCCACTCGTTTTCACAACCATTTTCAGCGTCTTCTCTTCCTTGCATATCCGGTTTTAAGACCAGTTTGTAAAACCTAATTCTAATTTTTAAAGAAGCTCATGGGAGAATTTTGATTTTATTTTTAAAATTGAAAATCATTTTGATGACTACTGGCTGATAAAGATAACAAGAATGTTTGGTTACACGTAAACATTAGAGCTCAGATGCACTACCAAATAACTTCCTGAACTAACAACATCACCACTCCTAATCTATTTACAATTTAATCTGATTCCATTAAATTCAGTGTTGAGTCACTTTTCCAAGTAGTAAAAAAGATGTAATTACATTAAAAAATGCTTTAAGCTAAAACAAAATAATAAGATCATGAAAAAATATACTTCATAATTAGAAATAAAGTTGTTTTCCATGATATGAGTGCTAGAAATGTCATCAGTGAACAAACAATGTCTGATTGGACACAAAGGCAATTTATATCAAAAATATTTATGTATTCAATCATGAACATGTTAAAATACCAAAAACACAATTTTCCTTTCAGTGTTTTCACAGAACCACAAATTTAAGTACATTTCTTTCCAAGTGTCTTTTTTCTTTATGTTTCCTCTGAGCAGTTTTTCCGCTTGTTTTCAAACCGACAGACAGCTAATGATGCACGTCTGAAGAAAAGCACCTCGTCTGCTCGCGCAGTCACCAGACGCATTGGGCGCTGGGCTCACACTCCGCTCACAGTCCAGAGTGCCTTCATAGCCTGTGATTTTACGGTCATTCTGTTAGCTGCAATAGCATCCTTTTCCATCCCCTGCCGCCCAGTGGTGAAATAACAGGCTCTGGGCTCATCCACAAAACCCACAGGACCACACTTGAATCATTGCTACAATTCAAGCTATCAAATCATAAAAAGGGGGGGGGTGAGATTGCCTTTCTCTCATTGCATGGTGTGTATGTGTGGTTGAGTGTGCTCACTGTGGGTGTGCTAAGCAGGTTCATATTTTCCAGGCCTGCAGGCTTTGCTTAATACTGTTAGCGCACATTGTTTTCTTTTGTTTAAGCTGAAGGGAATGCAGTTTCATCTTTTAGTTTCTGAAGTTAAAAAACAAAAAAACGTATGCAGCTTCTGCCTTGAATTAAGTTTTCTTATGCTACATTTATACATCTGTTATATACTTCTGTTTCTCAGCCTGTGGCAGGGGCGGAGCTGGAACATTTTATCGGGGGAGGGAGACACGTAGGATTTTAGAAGGGTGGCATTTGAGAATAGCAGAGTGGAAGGCCATTACAAATGTGGTATTGGGGTATATAAAAAGTGGGCCTTCTGCATGCCTGACTGCCACTGTCTTTCATGGCCACACCAAAATTTTTCAAAAAAAGCAGTGGCATGAAATCTTGAAGACCTCCCCATGATGCAGGCGGTTGTATTAGTGACCGTAGGATAAAATAGCTCATTATGAGGATTTTCTAATGTCTGCCAATAATAATAGTAATATTGACAAAAAATGGGGGGGCTAGTGGGAGAGCAAAGCTTTTTGCTGGGGGGCAGGTGCCACCTCTTGTCCCCCTGTAGCTCCGCCCCTAGCCTGTGCATATTTTCTGTTTCTCATGAAGAAATAAACCACGACTAAAGTCACATTGTGTGGACTATGATTCACATCCTTACATCACGACATTGCAACCTCTCCAAAAGGTTACCTTGACATCATCTAATTTTTATGCCTGCTGCATAGCCGGTGATTCATATTATGTCTCTACTTCCTCCAAGCTGAAATTGCTCAACAAAGTGACGAGGATTTGGTGGCACTGTGAAAGGCGACAAAAGAGAGAAGGCCAGAAAGCGATGGATGACTGGCTTCGGTTCTGAGACCAAGTTATAACATTGCTGGCTCCGCCACCCCAAGAGCAGCTCGTTCAGTTTTCCGCTCTTTGAATGGAATGTAATTTACTGTCAGCTTTGTAAAGCGGCGAGCCGCGATCATGGCGGAGAGCTCTCCCTTCTGCCCAGGCTAATGATCGCCTTTGACAGAGGACTGGCCACCGTGATTTTCACCACAATCCTTATTCCACTCGCATTGATCCCTCCCACCCCTGCTTATTTTCACAAAGTAATGGATGGCATTGTCCCTCCCTCGCCCCTGTTAGTACAAATAATTACGAATCAATATGCACTCAGGGGCCCCCTCACATCAGAATATCATTTTAACACATGATTTATTTCTGCAGCAGGGCGCAGCTCTTCCCATGGGCAGGGGTCTATGCAGGGTGGGGTCTGGGACCGACTGGCTCACACAGAGTGGGATCAATCAGAGCAGATAAAGACAATAGAAGAAACAGGAATGTTTGTGGTACTTAAAGCTTTAGTCAAATGTCCCCGTACGGGATGTGTACCTATGCTGCTGGTTTTTGGGTTGTCCTGGCCGGTGAAGGCTTGTGGAGAGGAGTATCTGCATCTTAGAGGGAGGTGAAAGTATATCTTCCAGTTCCCTTGAGGCTCACGTGGCCATTGTGAAAATAGAACCTACGATTGTCGCGCGTGTGGTAAGTGTACTATGACGTATCTGTAAGGGTAATTTAAACACTGCACACACTGTCATAGGATACTCCAACACTACACTCCAGTCATTAGAGAGGTACACATACTGGCCCCTTACTGACCGCAATAGGTTTGCACGTGATACATAAATACCTGTAACACACCCGTAGGACGCAAACGCAAGCTATAGTCTGATGGTCTAATTTCATAATGTCTAAAACCTCGTTTCCACTGAGCGGTATGGTCCAGTCCAGTTTTTTGATTTTCCAGTTTCTCATTGTAAAATTGACCCAATAAACTAGATTGACCTGTACCCATAAACTGTTCGTTAATGGGCCGCCGTTAGTTTTAGGTCCATAGAAAAATGTAACAGACCGGCTGGCATGGAGCTCCTGTTGAATCCTGTAGATTGGCTGAAGGTCATTACGACAAACGAAAGCTACAAAACAGCGTCTGCATTCCTATTTGCTGCAATCTTCTCTCTAACAACATTAAATTACTTGTATTTATAATGCACCAAAAGCCAAGTGCTGTGGATGCCCTAGATTATTGTTGTTAGCTTTGCTTTTGCTGGAGTCGCACTACTATGACACAAAGTTATGCAATCTGTCTAAGCTCTGCACAGTCTAACTTTGGGTGGAAACACTTTGGAAACACTCAACTGAATTGCCTGGACAATTCCAACCAGACTGGATCGTTCTGTGGGAATGTGGCTTAATAGTCAGGTTTTGGACAAGGAGCACACACGATTGGTCAAAGTCCAGTTTGTTTAACTGTCTGCGCCTGTTAAAAGGCAGTGTAATTTTTGTACGTAGAGCCTGAAATCTGACATTAAAACTTGCACAGCGAGGTGTGAAAGGTTTGAGCTCAAAACGTGGTACATTGAGTTTTCATTGGAAGTGGTCGCTTGAACGCCTGTTGCCGGTTTTTGTTTTCTGTCTCTCAGCACTGGTAACGAGTGATGTCCAGCTCTTTGCGGTTAATGTCTATGAAGCAATGATTTCTTGCCTAAAACACAAAAACAAAAAAAGAATTCCTTGTTCTGCTTTCATCAGAAAAACTTGAAAAGGAAGTGACACTTCCTAAAAAAGATGTTTGCGTCTAACAGAAACCAGTCGAAACCAGTCGACAGTTCATTACAGAGCCTCCCAGATGCCTATAATAAGGAAGGGGCCACACTACGCCGTGAGTGCTGCTCTATTTTAGTCAGAAATCTTTTGTACTTTACTCAGGAATCAAGATCTAATCTGGCACACACACACAAATGGCAAACATTAGATTCTAAAGTTAGACCTTATATGTTGCTCAAAAACAATTTAATAAATCAAAAATGTAAACAGTACTTTAGAAAATAAAATGAGCAGCATGAGACTTCAAAATAAAGACAGACCCTTTGTTTGAAATGTTGACATCATATATTTAAACATTTACAGATAAAAACAGACTATTTAGTGTAACCCAAAACAAAAAACTGATCTCGATGAACATTTCTTTTTGTGTGTTTTCTGTTATCCTTTTCAAATCCCATCGTTCCTGTTCTTCCTGTCTCTTGAGTTTTCTATTTTTTTTATCACTACACTTCCTTTGTGAGTATAATGAACACAAATACCTGTAATTGTTGACTCTTACTTCGTAATTACGCTTCTATTCTTATTGCTTTTGTCCTCAAACTCAAAGAAAAGAACTTTTGTTTATGTGTAAACCATGCCTGGGTGGTTTTGTTCGAACCCGTACCAGTTCCTCTCACAGCTCACCATTCTCTTATTCTTAACATTCATATTTCTGCCATGAATATTTTTTAAATTGACATTATTTTCTTTTTTTGTCGGTGAAGTTAAAAACACCCCAAAGTCCATGTAATGTGTATTCAACAACATGCTAAATGGACATTCTTGAACACGCTTTCAGTGTGCAGTGTTCACACTAGATTGTTGCCATGCAATATTAACCCACGTACTCACAGTTGGAAGAAGTTTGAGGTGAAATGTCAAAGCTGTGCAAAGCTTGTGAACCTTTTTCAGGTTTTTTCTTTCACAGCTCTATTCCAAAGTATGAAAGACTTGGTGTCATAGAATTCCAGGATTATCAATTTCTCCCTCGTGGTCAATTTTTAAATGGTTGTTACTTCCCTGTGTTAAAAGGATGCCACCAAATGCCTGATTGGTCAAAGTTTAACTGCTTGATAGGGCTTATACCATGAAAAAAATCATCTTTTTGAGATTTTACATGTAGTATAATTACCATTCCTCACTGTAAACAAACCCAAAGTGGTATTTTGTTCCATTCATACATTTCTGAGTATTTCCCTAAAAACCAAACTGAGCACCAGCCACTCCCAACCCACGAAAATCAATGGGTTTTCTCGAGCTGACATCCCAAAGTGAGAACAGACCCTTCCAGGAAAAGTCTGCCATGCCAGCACCGCCTTCAGGCTAACATATACACCAACTTCCACAAAGCTAGCGGTGCTCGACAACACGCTTTCATTTAAAATGTACAATACCACATATCTTCCAATTGTGTCTGATCTCCAACATCCGCAAAGTCCAACAGGTGTTCGTTACTGTTGGACGACACCCCCCCCCACCCCCCACCCCCACCCCCACCCCCCGGGATACAGTTGTGCAGACGCCGGTCTGTGGTGTTTGTGTTTTGTAGCGATGGCCAAGAAACTTTCATTTGATTTAGCTTTTAAACTTTGAAACTTGGTGCATTGGCTTAAGCCATTCTCATGAGGAATCTGCACAAATGGCTCAAGCAGATGGATGGTGGCTGGTGAAAAAAAGCAAATGATTTCCTGGTGGAGGTGCAAAGGCAGTAAGCGACGAATTAGGAGAACTGGTTTGGACATGGATTATTGAATAAAGACAGAGAGGTGCGTTTTTCCCGGAAACCGATTTTCATGAAAGTGAAGAGGATTTTTCATACAGAGTGACGATGCTTAAAAAAAGAAAAGAAACAATCACAGCGAGTGATAATCAGAACATAATACAATGTTCTCATCATTTTAAGAATTCTGAAATGTCATCTGGTGTTGGTGTCTGCATTTTGCGACCGGAATTCACAGCAAGATGAACCCATCACTATTCTGGCTGTAACGGAACAGACGCAGGTCTCTAAAAAAGCTCAATGCCAGCTGTCACATTTTTGGACTAAACGTTCAGGCTACTACAGGCAGATACACAATGTGTGCCTCCATCTTTCCAAAAATGTGAATGTTTGTTTTCGTGGGTGAAACGCAGACACACTGCTGAGGCTGGATCTAGATTGACGTCACAAAATATAAATAACACCAACAAGGAGCGAAAAGCGGTGCCACAGAGATCGAGTCGTTTTACTTCCAGGAAGGAAAAAAGTTCACAAAAATAACTCATAAAGAGTTTTTTCTTTCATTGCCAAAGGTAATATATGATCACTTATGGGGACATAGCTTACTCTGCAAGGCTTAAGAAAACATTAGTACATAGAGTCCAAAAAAACCCTCAAAAACTTGTATTGATTGGGACACGTGAATGAAAGAGTTTTTAATGCTGAAGTTCAAAATGTGAATATACCTGCATTTACTACGATTTTTTTATTGCAAGTGGCTGAATGTACCCGGGTTTCAGAGCCTTTCTTCTTGGCAGGTGAAAGGTAAAACATATCACACTGGCCATGCCCAGCAGATTAAGCTCCCACGCTCTGAACTGCGAGTTTTGGTAATTAATTTTAGAGCAAATTTGTTTGTGTAAACCAGACGAGGACTTCTGAGAGCTAGCAACCATTTCTCAGAGTCAGAACGTATGGTGTATCGTCAAAGAAGGTGGAATCGAGTCAGTGGGTTCAAGGTTTTGAAGCCTCCTGCTGAGACGGTAACTTGTCTTTTCTGTGTGTCTGCATACAAATAGCTAGCACCAACCCAGGATCCTGTGATGGAAAATAGATGTTTTCATCTTGTGACTGCTCTTCTATAGTTTATTGCAGGGGTCTGTAACCAGAGGCAATATGTGGCTCTTTTGTCTCTGAATTTATCACTGTTTAAGTTATCATTTATGTTTAGATTTTTAACATATCAGAATAATAAGCAAAATAAGGGGCATATTGATGCACATAGAGCTCATATTTTTATCTTCTGCTGTACAACACAGTGTGATATCTGTTTGATGCAAAGGTCAAAAAGTATATGATTGCATTTGCATGTATAAATCTAAGAAAAACTGGATTCTACACCAAAGGATGAAGGATGTAAATATGTAAATGTTACATCTTGCATGGTCTAATGGTCACAAAAGCATAAATAACTGTTATTTTTCTTAATGACAAGGTGGGACTGTGTGGCTCTTGGTGGGTTTTATTCAGCATGAAACTGGACCAAATAGTTGTTTTAGCATTAAAAGTTGCAGACTGGTCTAATGTGATAAATACGCACAGGAAACAACCTGATCTAAAGAATAGACAGTACAGATTAAATCTACCTGAAAAGGTTCTTTTGTAAGGACTCTTAATAGGATTAGCAAACTCGGGGCTCCTGTTGTGATTAGAGTGTAGAAGTTTTTGTCTGCCCCTCTTTGTAGCCGACATTGAACCACAGTTAACTCCGACATTCTCCACCTTGCCACCTCTTCATTACTGGGTGACCTCTTTCAGGAATGGCCTTAATTTAAAGTGGACTTCATTCCTGCCAACGTCGCCGATCTATTTTATCGCTCCTTGTTCCCTGCCATTAGCCGAACGGCTTTGAGCTAATGACCGTGTCAGGAAGAGCCACTCACTTATCTGCTTTTCTTCATTGGAATAAGTCGTGATGCACCCTCCCGGGGGGTTGCCTTTGTACCTTAAGGAGGGGGCACATTTAAATAAGTCAACGGCCAAACACCAATCAAATCAACTCACCTTCTTGACTTCCAAACGTTCTCTCTGCGGTGGATGGAGGCCGGCTAGCTAAATTCGTTCAAGTGAGGACAGGTTAATCTCTTCAAATCCACCCTCCACTGCGTTTATTATTCTGCCAAGGCCTATATTGTCTTTCTTCCAGGTTGCTCTCTGTCTAAGACAAGCCAGAAAGTGATTTGTCACAAAACGAAATACCGCACATCCTTCAGTTTTAGCCACAAAAAACACCTCAGGCTAAAGTAAAGTATTCAATGTCAAAGTTGTTCAAGTTTCGGCCATCGTAAATTCAAAAACCACAATAGACTCATTGCCTAACAACCACAAAAACAATTCAGAAATGTTTTCAGACTGCAATTATTCATTTCAACATTTAAATCCATTGGAAACGTAACAGAGACACTGGGGAAATGAGGGAAATGGTTTTTGCTGCGGCGGAGATGACTCTCTCCGCTCCTCAGCCCCCTTTCATTCGCCCGGACTTTGAGCCCTGAAGCAAAACGACACGGTGAAATGCAGCTTTCTAAAGTGATCTTAGCACCCAAAGCCTCTGTGATAGTCACTCAGGCTCCAAATCTTCAGGGAGGCATCAGCGGCATCTCTGGCAGCCTTTGCATTCCACCACAGGGAGAGAAAGTAATATGAGCGCAGAGATAAGATGAGCTGATGGCGTGTGCACTTTTGGCACTAATGATGTCTTTAGTGTTTTTATTGTATGTTCCGCCTGCTGCTTTCTGTAGCTTTTATTATGCACTCGCTTTTGTGGCGAAAAAGGAACTTAATGGGGGTAGGTTTGCATGTATTTGCCAAGGCACTGAACGCTCTCGCTTTTATGAGATTGCTGGGAATTAGTATGAGTATTGGGATTATTCAACTCACCATAATAATGCGATTGAGCTATCAAGGTCTCCATTTATTGCTTTTCTTGTCTGGTACTGTACCCCACACTCCTTGAACCATTCAAGAAAGGCTTGGTTCCACATCCGTCGTGCGTTGGATAAACCCACCAACATCCTGTTCTATTTCTCCCTGTCCTGTAAAACTTGTCCTCTTGCTTTGCCATCTATCTTTTACTCTGTCCATTTGAGTTTATTGCACAGATGACCCAATGGGTGGAAAGCCATAACCATCTGCGGGTCAGATCCTGGTTTTCCATGCTCCACTGTGCACCGGGACCTGATTAAAAGAGGTGAAAGGTGAACCTCGCAGGTTATTGAGGCCAGATGTACAATTTATGAAAGCTATTAGCTATAGCTTTTTACAGAGTTTCCCTTTGAACAGTTTGGATTTATGGACCTGTGCACAGTGTGGAGTTGCGTGTCGACTTCCAGAATGCCATTCTTGTTGCAACTAAACGTGCACCTGTTCTAATAAAACTGTGGTCAACAGCAAACGAAGGGGAGCCAAAGGTCCTGGAATACTGACTTTCCAGTGTCTTTTTACCTGCTGCGTTCCATTATTTACAATCCTCTGTGATTGATGATTTTTTTTCACTCATTGAAACACATTCAGAACCATTTTGAATGGACATGATTGAGGTAAAGTATAAGGCCTTTAATGCTTGGGGTTTAGTATTGGCCCATGAGAAACATTCCATTCTGTTAGATCAACTATACTTGGGACTACTCTTTAGAGGAAGTCATCAGGAAGCCTGGTTTGAGCCGAACTACACAAAATAAATTTTAAAAAGCAATTATTGAGATACATGTTTTCATGAAATACTAAAATAAAAGATAGGTGGAAAACCTTGTACTTTGTGGCATATGAAGAAGTTTAGTGAAGTCTTTTTTAGTATCTTGGTATAAATTGATTCCAACTTTTGCTTTTTCTGAGATGTCTTTTCATTTTTGAGCTTAAACAAGCTGAAACAATTCATTTTTGAGTTAAAAAAAAGACACTAATGCTACTTACACATCAAGCATGTGACACGTGTTCAAGAACGCAGGTGTTGGAACTCGCTTTCACCATACGATGTTCACACTGGACCGTCTCTACTTAGAAGTTGGAAGAGGCTTAATGTGAAATGTCGAAGTGGTGGAAATCTGATGAATCTGATGAATCTTTTCAAAACTTGGTGTCTTTATTTTATACCTGTATGGAATTATATTATTAATATCTCCTCAATGATAAACTTTCAAACTGTAGGCACTTTCGTGAATTAAAAGGACCACCATCACTACCAAATCCAGGTCAGAGGTTGGTGAAACTTTAACTGGTTTAACTTTCAAAGAACCTTTAAGCAAAAATAGACTTAAAACCTTAGCGAATGCAAGTGTTTTAAACGTGGAAGTTTGATACACACTTAGATACTTTACTTAGCAGTTAAAAAATGTGACTCTTGATGCAAATTGGGGATTTAGTTAGATTTGTGTTGCTTAATTAAAGGACACGATAAACCAATAGTCTTCATGCAATGATTAATGTTCTTACAACATTTGAATGCTTACATATCTGTACTGTAAAGACATATCAAAGTGTTCACCTTTGAAGACAACATCTATCCAATTTACTGCTTAATCCCTTTATGGTCATGGGGTTGCTGGCGCCTATCCTAGCCACTGTTGGTTGGAGGGGGGTACACCCTTGACAGGGCACTTTTTCACCCTAATGCTATAATAAAATTGCGATAATTTTTTTGCAACTGTCACTCTTGAACAAAATCAAGAAACCCTCTTACGCCAGAGATGTCACAGACGACGTGTAAAGTAAACACTCTTTAGCATACCATAACTCTTGGATCGTATACACAATCAACATTGATCAGCTGATTCTGACGTGGAGAAAAGCCGATTTGCATTTCGGCTTTGCACCAACAACACACTCTGTTGCATAACAGCACAAAGCTGCTTTTCTGACCTTCAGAATCCATTTGGAATTACATTTATTGCGTAAAGAGTTACAATTTGTCAGAACTGGAACTAAAACTCGTGTTAAAGAAAAAAAAACCCTTAAAAGAGCCACCTCAAAAATACATTTCTGTTACTTTTTTTTATTCCGTTCCTCTGCACTGTAACACACTATTTATGATCTCTTAACACACTGTATCTCAAAACACCAAACAGTGTTTGCTAAGCAGTGTGTCCGTTATTCAGGAGAACAAAATGAAATAATCATTAAGATTAATGGACCTTCGTTCCGCTTTATGTAGACACAGACAAACAAGTACATTGTGTTAGAGGCTTCTGGAAACCAGCCTCTAAGTGGTCCCCCTTTGTGTAGAGTCTCCCTTTACATCATCTCCCCTGCCTCTTGAGAGGACATCCCCCCGACCCCCATCCTTCCTCTTCCTTAATTCACCCTCAGAGTACAAAGAGGGGATGGAGTTGGCCTGAGTAACTTGGATAATAATTATTTCTCCGTTTAGTGCCAGCTGGGTGCCTGAGAAGGTCAGGGAACAGCATGACGACAGGTTTTATCTTCATGTTGGTGCTGGCGTCCATATGGCAGCAGACAATAGAAAAGGGCTTTGGCCCTTGACATAGCAACATGGCACGGGACAGCTCCCACCGACGAAACACAACGACACACTGAGGCGGCAATTGCCTCAGCGGACCACAGACCTGCCACACTGGTTGCATGCTGAACATAGGCAATGAAAGAGAGAAGCAGAAAAATGAGGGGAAACGACAAGAAAATCCATCAAATCCAGTAAAATCCTTGTCCTATTCATGACATCAATGGTTGGATTCTTGTCTGAATAGAAGCAGCAAGAAAGCCGCTCATAATTTATGAAGTTGACCTTGACCTCTTCATTGAAAGTCTACCTATTGGAGTTCATTTGGTAAAAGCTCAAGGCTTGATGAAAAGATGTGAACATTAAGAGGTTAAAAGTCTCTCTTCTTTTCTGCCCATTGTGCTGCTCTTTATTCAGCCACCTCTCCGACCTTAATGTTCGCTGGGTTACCATGGTATCAGAATCCCTGTAGCAACCCACCCGGTGCTCCATTAATCTGCTTTTTTTTTTTTCTTTTACTTTGTAGAACTCCTTTACATCTCTATTCATCACAAGCTTTTGTATCTTTCTTTTTGAAGGCCTGTCATTGGTCAGTATGTTCTGAAAACAATGTTAGGGTTTGTGAAGTATATGCATATTGCACAAAAAAGCTTTAAAAAAAGATTCTTTAAATAAACAATGTGTTCTTGTAAGGTTTCCCGATTGAATTCCCAAGTGTTCAATTTTCATGTAGAAACTTAGAGATAAAACCCTAACCCATATTTTCCATTATAAGACGTACGTCAAAGCCATTATTTTTTTCTAAATTTGTTTCAATTCAATTTTATTTTATTTATACCCCTGTGACAGACTGGCGACCAGTCCAGGGGTGTCCCCCTGCCTTCGCCCATGAGTAGCCGGGTTAGGCTCCGGCAGCCCCGTGACCCCGAAAGGTATTAAGCGGTTCAGAAATGAATGAATGATGAATTTATTTATAAAGCCCAAAATCAGTCTCAGTGGGCTTCATGCTAGTATTTTTGCAAATAACATAAAGTCAGTCATATTGCTGGTTGCTTAACTAAACTAAACAGACTAAGCTGAACTGGCTCCCCTGACCTTAGACCCTCCTTCTCGGTGAGGAAAAACTCATTAAAAAAACCTATCTTTAGGAAAAAAATAAGAAACTTCAGGGATGCCCACATCCTCTCCCAGGATGGACAGGCGATGTGCTAGAACTGCTAAAGAGGAATTAGCTTATCTATCTTTACAACTACATGTTTGAATAGTGTAGCAGACGGGCTTTATCCAAATTTTTCAAAATTTTACAAAAATGTCGTTATATTTTGGTTAAAATTCCAATTTTAGTGCTGTCCCCAGGCTTCCACTCATTGCTGTTACCCCAACACATTTCCCACTCTTAAACATTTGCTACATTCCACCAGTAAAATTTTCTGCAGGGAGTGAGGTCATTTAGGTCAAATGCAGGTCATTGCAAGATCATAGTTGTCTTTTTTTTCTGTTTAAAGAAATATTTGCAAAGTCAGAGATGGTCAATCTAAAATCTCAATCCTGTTACCAAAAGCGTTTAAAAATATATATATTGATTTTAAAATTAAAATATTCCTTTAAATCTGTCAAACGGGCTCTATATGCATGCTATGATGCTACTAGCATCCAAAGTGGCTCAATTTAGCCCAGTCGCTAATGTTATGCTCAAAGAATAAATTAATATCAACTAGTATTAACTAATATTAGTAGTAATAAACAATCTTAACCAACTTAATATTAACTAAAATTTCAGCTGTTAATGATTTAATGCAAAGCTTTTTAAATTATATAATTTGCAATCAGATGCTTCATCATTCACAGATTTTACGGAATGGCAAAGGCCTGAAGCTGTTGGCCAGTGGTGCGTCCAAAGGTACGATGGTGATCTGTACCCTGGGGTCATCACAGACATGACAGAAACACATGTCGAAGTTCGGTGCATGGCAAACAAAAGGGGATGGATTAATATCATAATTGGCTTAAAACTGATAAGAGTGAATATATTTCATTGGTGTCAAATGTTTTAGATTGAGTTGGAAATTAGGTTTCATTTAACAACTTAATTATTTTTGTGTGTCCACTTGATCTTTTTAAGATGTAAAAGAACAAAACTGTTCATCTGTGAAAGGAGATAGGGAGAGAAGGAAGCAAAACCAATCACCCATTCTCACTGTAGTTACTTTGTTTCACTGCTATTACTTTATGTTTTCTCTGCTTGTTCCACTGCTTTATGAAGTGTATTTCACATTCATATCAGTCTCAACAGTTATCTGATTGCTCAGTGAAATGCATTCTAAACTTTTGGATTAAGATGCTTTTATTTGATGTTTGATAATAGAAAAGGGTTAGTTATTTTCTTAGAGAAATACAACTTTGAACAAAATAGTCAAAAATATGACAATTTTCCCAACACAAGCAGTCATTTTTTCTACATCAACTGTTTCTTTACAGGAAAACATTTTTAGTTTTTTCTTTTTTTTAATGTATAATTTGCCGGTTAAGTTTAGGTAACAGCAGAGACAAATAGCAATGATACCCAGTAATAAACTTTCAAAAATTGTAAAAAATTAAATACAGTGGCCTGAGATTGACCACTACTCATTTTGAATACCGTAAATGTGCCTATTAATAAATTCTATATTAAAATGTTATGAAAAATTAAGTTCAATTTTGAAGAATGTTGGCGGTATGACCCGTCTGACTCTTTAGTCTCTCTGTGCGCTGTGTTGTTTTGTGCGCCCTATAAATGACAAACCGGGTGTACCCTATAGTGTGAAAAATATGGTAGCCTAAAATCCATATCATTTGCAAACTGCCAGTCTCTTGCGGGAAACCAGTTTACACCTGTCATTTTTCAGTGATGGAAAAAAAGCCTAATTTTTTTTTCCTCTTGTGTGATTTTTCTTTTAAAATGTGTTTTAATTTAGTTAAAAGGGTAGCTGGCAGGTCCTGGCTGAACAATTCATTATTCATGAAACAACTGGCTTTAGAAATGACCTGTAAAATAAATACTGAGGCCCTTGTAAAGAAAACAAGCCCACAAAATCTTTTCCAGACAACAACATTTTAGTAGAAGTCACAGTTGCAGATCATGATTTGATCTTGTCCCACTAAAAAACATCTGAAGGGGCTGGGACCACTCAGATGACATGCTAAAAGCCTCTAAGTCTGAATAGATACTGCTTCAAGGAGCAGCTTTAAAACTGTCCCTTTGATCTGTAGCCTGATGGAGGAGATGACTCTAATAATATTAGGGACCTCCAGTTTTTAACATCAGGGCTGCGTTTCAGACTTTGGACCTAATGATTTATAAGATGACTGTCTGCCACTGAACAAGGCCCGCGTCGGTCCACCTTCAGGAGTGAATGGATGCCATGTCCCAGTGTTGGGTTTGTGTGGGACATGTACTGTAAGGTTTTATTGTTGTGTTCATGTTTGTTTGACTCTTAACTGGGAGGATTAAAAAAAAAACTTTTTTGCATTTAAAATACTAAAATGTATTAGTAAATTCTCACTTATGCTGGACTGGTGTGAAGATAGCATTAGAAATTGGTGAGACATTTAAACTTCAGCTGAGTTTAGGTTTAGATGTTCAGTTCAAACTGTTTGAGTTTTTTGGCTACCTAAGTTTCTCAGTTTCCATGTTTTTTATAAACTTTTTTTTTTACAGTGTAATTATTTCAGGTTTTACTTTTTTTTCTGTAGTCCAAGACATAGGAATCTAAAATCTATATGATGAGGTCACAGTATTATAAATATTATAAAGATCTGACCAGTAATGGTAATTGAAACTACACTGTAAAAAGACGATGTTTAAAGAAAAAGAAAATTCTTTGAAGATAAATGACTGTAGAAAGTTTAGGTTAAGCCTCGGTTTAAAATGCAGTTAAAATCTTTTTTTTTTTTTTTTTGGCTACTTATGTTTCTTAATTATCATTTTGTTATTGCAACTTTGTTTTACAGTTTAATAATTTCAGATTAATAAAAAGATGTAGAACAAGTCTGAATTCCTAACAGAATGATACCATCTACATCTATCATAGCACAAACTTTTTTGCCAGATTTTAGGTACATGATTTAGACATTCCTGAACTTTGATGATGAGCTTTATAAAGGCTGGAAGAATTATAGTATTTCAGTTTAGCTCTTTTTAACAGCTCATGAATTTTAAATAATGGCTGTCATGTGGTAATCAGTGGTGATTAAAGGCTATAGAGGAGCAAACAGAAGCCCCATTGTTTATGTTTGGAGACGTCTGTGTTTGAATGACTAAAATATCAAAGCTTTGAAACAGTACAAGTACAGTACCGACTTCTATTTTTCTACATCACTTCTATACAGAGCTTTAATGTGAAAAATCCCTGAAGAAATAATGTGGATGTTAGAAAGTGTTTGTTCTAATGGAGCAGCAGCTACATCAGTTTGGAAATCATCATTGTGGTGTATAAACAGTAGACAAATGGGGATAAAAAAATGTAGACTTATGATTGGTTTAACTATCATAACTTCAGGAAAAAAAAAAGAAAAAACAGCTTTCCTTTCTCGACTCTGGATACAAACAGAACTTTTTTGTCTAATGTAAAAACAGATTCTGGGTGGGCCACACACGCAAGAATGAGAACACCAATACAAACTGCCAAAGAGGACTGAGATGAATCCATGAAACAGTTTATGGTGTATTTTTATAGGTGCTGATTGAAATATAAGGGTTTGTAATACATGTCTGAATAATTGTTAACAGTTTTGCCATCCATCAGGAGAAGGGCCTGTTGATTTCTGTTTGTATTTCTCTAAAATGCTTGGTTGTAGATAATGAATTCCTTCTATTCCTATAGACTGTTTCAATCTAACATCCAAAGCAAGCGATTTGTAATACTTGAAGTCAATGGATATATTTTTTTCATTACATTTATTTTGGGATTGATTTTTGCCATTAAAAAAACTGCGCCCTTTAAAACAAAATTTAAAAAAAAGATGGAGATTCTGTGAACACCTGCCAATTGGCAGCAACGTTTTGGTAGCAGCTGCCATTGCTCACTGAAGTTGTGGCCTCTCGTTTACACTTTAATCTGTTTTTCTCTGGCTTTTCATCTCCCTCATTAATCTTTACAAGAACCCAGTGTTTGGCACCAGTTGAGTTTTTACCATATTTACTGGTTTTGAAGGCCTGTTAGAGCTATTTTGAGGACCTCATTGGTCTTGATCAGAGTGCATGTCAAAAGCATCATTTTTTTTTCTTTCGTCATTTGGTCTTCACTGACGCATATGAGTACATTTGAAAGTCTTAATGTGGCTGACAGTTTATAGGAACTTGGTGAAACACCACCGCATGCCTTGAGATAACTTCTCAGTTGACCTGTCAAAGACACAAAAAGAAGGAACTGTTGGTGCCTTTTCTCTTCAGCTAACTTTGATTTCAATGAAGCGTTTAACAACATAATTATTTAGGACATAAACAAGACTTTATAACTTAAACATTGAACAGCTGGACAAAAAAGACAGAAAAAAATCCAACAAGTATTACTGAAAACCAAACATCTACAATTCTACTAAATTATATCAAGGAACACTGCCACTTCTCTTATGATCACCCCACACAACAAGACACCCCGCCACAATAAAAGACCATGAGAGCGAGCAGAGCCAATTTACTCATTTAATGTATCACGTCTTTATTATCCTTGAAGCCACTAATTGCACTTATAAAGGAGTATACAGCTGCTGGGAATTTAATCTTAATAGATCCATCTTCAGTCGGGTCCTCAGTAATTTGTTGAAACGCACACGGGGACTCATAAAAAAGAGTGAAGATCTAAAACAAACCTGGTGTTTTTTTTATTATTCTCATTTTGCACAGTTATTGTATTGTGGCATTAAAATTGCACTGGTAATTGCATCTTTAGGTCAGTTTCTCAACACACTGCAGCACTAAATTTAAAGAAATTGATTTTGGTTCTAAAATTAACATATTAAGTTCTGCATTGAAAAATGATTGCGCTTATTTCAGACTTCGGACTAATCCCAATTATTGCTTCATATCTATGGCATGAGCGCTGGCCGTGTGCACAGGAAAGTGCGTTTTATCATACCTGGAGAATATGTGTTAATTCAGCAGGTTGAGCTCTCCCAAAGACCTCCATTGTCCTCGTCTCTACTGAGAATTCTCCGAGCTGTAGCCTGTAATTAAAGGGCTCACTCCTATTTAAAGCTTTTGTTCCCGTGCTCCCCCCATCCCCCCCAGATCTATACAGGGGGTTAAGGGCAATGAGCTTTTTTTTTGTTAGTGGTGATACACATCTGTGTGTAAGCTTGTGTGTGTCAGAGTTTGACAGTATCTTAATTCTGGTTCGACTCGCCGGTGCATTCATTCACACATCATCCACCATGGCTGCCATCTGTGGGCGAACCCACGACCGCGTGGTCCCCTTTGTCAGCCAGAGGGGCTTATCCCTTCTAGCTTGTCTGGGATTTTAAGAAGACCCCTTCCATGCCTGACATCCTACCCCCTTTAACCACCTGGAGGTGACACTGTTTTGTTTTTTTATCTGTATCTTCCCGTTCCCTGTAGATCCTGTAACTCTTTATGTAACAAAGCAACCAACCTAATCTGTTATTAACAAATCCACTGGAATGTATAGGTGACAATAGAAGTTTGGCTCAAGGTTAAGCTTTGTTGTTTGATATCTTTAAAAGCCTTAAAGATTAAAAAAAAAAGAAAGAAAAGAAAGAAAGAAACTGCACTCTAAAATCTGATGCATAAAGTATGGATTATTCTGGTTTGCTTTGTAAATACTATATAAATGTATTGTAATAAATGTGTAGCAGGGTCTTGACTGTTGTTTTTTCTTTTTTTTTTTATACGCGCTACTAAGAAGGTTGGGAGTTGTCACAATCATGTTTGTTTTAGCTGTATAAGTCTGTTTTTGTAAGTGTAAAAGAAAATTAGTAGCATGTCGGACTCTGTTTTTTACGTGTTACAAACACGGTTGGCAGTAGTGACAGTAACGTTTGTTTTAGCTGTATAAGTCTATTTTATAAAATATCACAAATAAAATTGGGAGTTATGAGTATTGTTAAAAAAAGCGCTTCTAATGTGTCTAAGGTGTAGCTTGTCAGACCGTGTTAATTTTTTTTCGTTTTACTAACACAGTAACACTTGTTTTAGCTGTATGCATATATATATATATATATATATATATATATATATATATATATATATATATATATATAAAGTTCTAGAGTAACTCTGAATGCAGTTAATCAAGTCTGACTGACAGACTTATCTCTAAGTCTTTTGTTCCACTTAATGTGCCTTATAGCTTGGTGCGCCTTAAATATGACATAATTTCGAAAACAGACCATTCATTGGCGGTGTGCCTTTTAATCCAGTGCTCCTTATAGTGCAGAAAACACAGTAAATAAGGGAAAAGTTTCTCCTGCCAAAAGATTCGTTTTTGTCCCCCTCTTGCTCTTTTTAAGGTTGTGTTTAACCTGAGTCAGAGGCAGTTTATTTTAATCTATAGATTAAAGGAGATTACCCATGAGCTGCTTTATAAAAGCAGCCCATCTTTGGGAAAGTCCAACTGTCACTTTCTTTTATAGACAAACAAAAACAACGCCTCTGTTTCATGTGAATTGCAAACATCATATTCTCATGAAAAATGTGTGTCTTTATTGCTGGTCTGTTGAAAAAGTATACAGAAACATGATCAGATGTCTGAATGCTAACCTAAACCCAACACTGGGACAAAGTTACACTACATCTAGCCGCTGACCCTGAGTAAAAAGACAAAACGTTTATAAAAAACCCAGTAAATGTTGCTCTTAGAAATTGAAATGCATCGGTAAAGTTGCAGCATTGCAGACTCTTATACTTTTCGTCTCCTACCATCAAGCTCCTCTTTGTTTTGACAGGACATTAGGTATTGGCGTTGCCAGTTTGTAAATTAAATTTATAATATAATGCCTAGAAATAAGCCTTTGAAAAACAAAAAAAGAGAACAGTTGTTATGTAGTCCTGAGCTTTTGCTTTTCTCTAGACCTCATTTTCTCAGAGATCCAACTTAATAAATGTAATTCGGTTACCAATGACCGATATACTGTAATTAGAGTTGACAAACAGCGCCCAGCAACCTTTTTGATACTTTCATTGACTGCCACTGTTTCTGATTAGCATGTCGGTCATCAGAGACGTCATGGTAGCATTTATGTTGATATGAGATTACAATCCCATCTAGTGATGTTATTTGTGTATGTTTATGTGGATGCAAAGGTCATAGACTTATCATGGTGATGAGAGGGGTCTACCAGCTGTCAAATGGACCTTTTGATTGATTGATCGCTGATGCAAGATGACTGATGGATGATCATAATAAGCTGGGCGACAAGCATGAAGAGTTTGCGTGTGACTTCTGCGGGTTAAAGCATTGCTCGGAATCGCAGTGGTGATAGATCACGGCGCTGACAGACTAACATTGTGTCTGGCTGCATTGATAATGATGTCATGAATGAGAGGGTCACAGGTCGGAGGGCATTAACATATGTAATCCTCCTGATGGGAGATGGCAGTAGTGGAAAGACCCCATCTTTCAAGAATATGGGCTCAATTTTATACAAACTTCTTCCAAATTAGGATTACTATATTCTAAGAATGTCTTTGAATTGTTTATATTCCATTTTTTTCCAGGTTTGATATGTTTCTTAGTTGGTATGAATCCCTCTTGTGTCCCACCATCTGCCAGCATCTGCTAACTTAACGACCTTCACATTGATTATTGAGCTATATCAATGATTTAGATTAAAAGTTGTTTTTTTTGCCTTTTCCATCTGCATGGCTCTTACCAAATGCCACAACCCTTGACCCCTTCCATCTTCCACCTTGTTGGATTTTCTAAGAGGGATGTAAGTCTTAATCCAGTAATGGACAAAAAGCAGCCAGGGTAGTTCGGAACGCCAGAGGGCGGGTTATAAAAAAAGGGGGCGGGAAAGAGGGAGAGGGACCTAAGCTCTACTTCACCTTGTTTTGTTAGTTAAATTTAGTCCTGATAAAACCATCAAGTCATGGTCCCATCTTTTATGCCAGAATCCACTTATCAAAAGACTTTGGAGTCCACGTCTGTCCTTCAACCTTATAAAACCCACTAAAAATATTGTTATTTAAAGTGTCTTGTGCTGCAGTTGAGCTTTAAATGACTGGCTTCCCGCTGCGCCTCTCTTGTTAATTATGCATTGGGGAAATATTGGCGGCACAGGGGGAGGTGGGAATGAGAGGGCTTGGGGGTTGGGTCTTCGTGGGACAGCAGGAAATGCAACGCAGGGTTGGTGTGAATTATTTACCGTTTGCTCACGGTTCACCTGCTGAGCGTCAGGCTCTGACATTTGGAATGGGAGCGATCGGCTACATTCAGCACAGTGTGACGTTGAGCTGCAGTAAATGAGATTCCTTACAGGTGTAAACCCTGTTGGAGGAACCTGGGAGCCCCCAGCGGCTTGATAAAAAGCTGGATTTATGCTCCGTTGCTCTGTTGTTAGTGACTAAAATTGAAATAAAATGTTTTACATGAATAACCAGAATGGAGAAACAAACCTTCCTGATGAGTACGCTCATCTAAAATGATGCAGCAGATGTCAAACGATATATCCCTAAAGCATATGCAGTTTGTGGTCAGTATATCACTGTTTCTTGGGTGTGTTTGAAATCTAGTATTAGCTTTTCATTATGGGTAACCATTGGTACTTTATCATTTTAGCAAACTAGCAAACTGGATCTGCATTTTTATATTTGCTCCTTCTCATTTTGAAAAACGTTTGCATTTATTTGAAAAAAACACTCATTTTTTAGCTTCTAGTCGTACTCACTTTACAATTTTCCTCTTTTATGATGCGCTCTCAAACATAAATCCCAGTGAAGGTCACTTTTATTCATGAGTCTTTTTGGGGGTTAGTATCAACTGAGAAAGCACAGTTTTTGCCAGCGATTCTTGAACTTTATTACCGCTCTTTTATTTCTCCCTAAATAAAGAGAAAGCATTTCTGAAATGTATTTCAGACATGCCAACTTTTTTACAAAAACACATCATTTATAAAAGTAAGCTAGTGTGTTCTCCTTAATGCTACAGTCACATGGTTGACCATGGTTGGCACAAACCCCAATTATTAATGTCTCTTTCACGATTATTTTATAAACCGTTGGAACTTCTGTGTTTTGAAAAGGACACCACCCGTACGTCACTACCAATTCCAGGTCCCTGATTGGTCAAAGTTCAACTGGTTTAACTTTCAGTGTTTGTTCAATTGCCATGCGTTTGAGAGCCCAAAAACTTAAAGGCCAAATCCAAATAGCTTCCCTACCCCTTTCCCCAATTCCCCTATCGTAGGGGGATTTGAAACTGTAGTGGTGTCCGAAAGTGTCTTTGTTTTTTTGTTTTAAGGGGAAGCCCTAGGGACATTAGGGCTAGCTATCCGACTACTAGTAGGGTGATCCTGGTCGCGCTCGAGGCGCTAAGGAGAAACGCATTTCTTCATGTCAGTGTGCTCTGAAAAACAAAGATATTTTATAAATCATTAAGCATGACTTTTTAAAGTTATAAAAATTATGTTATGTATTTTCCGTGCTTTGGCAGCTAATGTAGAGAAGCAGAGACTTTTGATGATTTCATCAAACAGGGGTAACGTCTCTATTTTTTCATATGTCTCCTCCTGGAGGGATAAATGGAAAGATAGGGAGAAGCCGTAAGGATGGGAAAAAATTCAGCCAAAAATGTGCGTAGTGAAGCATGAACACAAGAGTTTGGAACGCGGAAGCCTGGAACATGCACAAGAGGACATTTAGTTAACTTTTTTTATTGGAAGTAATGACTCGAATCTGAGCCTGGTGTGAATGTAGAATTAAACTTTGTTGCACCTCATATATGCTATAAGCTCGAAAATAGACCATTCATTGACGGTGCACCTTAGAATTTGGTGTGCAGAAAATGGCAGAAAATACGGTACTTACATCATGTTTTTCTACCAAGATGAAGGCCATAAGTGCTTAATAGTAATAGTCCCTTTCATTCTCACATACACACATTCACACACTGATCACACACTCCTCTGCCAAACTAGAAGTATCAGGAGCAATGTGGGGTTCATTGTCTTTTTGAAAGACACCTTGGCACATAAGCAGGAGTGAGCTGCTATATCAGCTTCAACCAAAGCAATGCAAAAAAACAACCTTTAAAAAATGAACACAAAAATGACACAACCAAATGTTCATGTTTGATGCAGGTTGATAAACCAGTCCCGGGCCGTAAATGCTGGAAACGGTTCTTTAGTATCTTAGGAGGTTTACTGGAGTCGTTACACCTCAGCCCCCCGTTCTGTAATTTAAGCATGAAAGAAAAAAAAAAAGGTCAAAGAGATAGTTAAAGAACATTCTATATTCTCCATTTTCCTCTGGGCTTTATTGCCCCAGTGAAAGGCCCTCTGTGGGTTTTTTTTTTTAGACAGAGCTGGGCTATTTCTGCATTGTTCACACTAGGGGAACAAAACCAAGATGAACAGTACACTAGAGGCCAGCCATGCTGGACAGCCGGCTGGAGGGAGCAGCCCTACGGACGCTGTTTCCTTCCCTTTGCTAATCAGAGATCCAAGCTCCCCAGTCACGGCTCCACTACGGCCTCAGCATGCGTCCCAGATGATGGTCTCTTAAGAACCCAGAGGACCCCATATGGGCTGATTTGGAGTCTAAAAAGAAACCATGAATACACTTTCACACAGCTCTACTCCTCCGAACTAGAAGTGGGGTGCTTGATGCTGGCAGGGCGCCACAGTCGGTGCATCAGTCACAGGAGGACATGAGTGAAGTCAGAGCCTGACAAATCCAGGGTATTATCAGACCTTTGTCCAGCTTGCAGCTGTCACTTACCAGGCTACTGAGAGAGGATGGTGTGAGGGGGGAGGACAGAAGGGAATTCATGACCTATACCCAAAACCACAGAGGGGCAATGAAGCATTTAGAGAGAAAACACATGGGAAGCGAAAGAAAGAACTAATCTGAGTTTTAGGATGAGCTGTAAGGAAATACCGTATGCGGTAGATCTGCTTGAAATTCCTCACCTATTTTTTTTTAAAGAAATCTTTTTCTCTGAAGACTCCATAAAGTCTTCTTCTGTCTTCCATAAATGACCCACTGAAATCCAGATGTTATCTTTTCCTATCATCCCAGTAAGTCCCAAAGTCCCCCCCCCAAAAAAAGCCTCATCTTTTTGGTCTTTGAGATAAATGAAAGTCTCCGGGGTGATGGAATAAAGATGAGCTAAGCCTTTGACTTGATGCAAGATTGCCATAGGGCCAAACTTAAGAAGTCTTCCCTTCTTGTCTGTGGCACGGAGATACTGGGGCCAGAGGAAGAAACCAAATAATCTGATAGAATTTCAATCAACATCGATCAGATAAAAATAACAGAATGTCTGCTTTAAAGTTGCGCTCAATCTCAAGCAGTTCAGCCCTTTTCAATTTACTTGGAAATGAGCATATTGGGATGACTCCACTATTAAAAATTTTACCCTTCCTTTCCGTTTGAGTCTAGCCCCCAAGCATACGTATGCTCATATGATCCACCTTATACGGAGAGTGATTGGATTACTCATTTATTAGCCAGTGGCAGGCTTTAGAGGGCATGTAGAGACTCAGTGTGACTTTAATCCGCCAGCAGAAGCAAAATAGGTGGACTATGGCATAGTTTGCATCTTGAGCTTAAGCCTTGCAGTTGGAAAGACATCTGCCAAATCCTCCTGGATCAAAGGATGACTATTACACAGACAGGGATCCGCGTAGCCCCAGCTGCAGCTTTAGAGTGCTCATGACCTCTGTCAACAGGCCCCTGTTTGAAATGCACAGGTGGGTTTGAAGGGGGGTCACACATGTGTGCGCACGTAGACAAACACTCAACATTGGTCCTATTGTTGCAAAAAAAGAAGTCATTTTATGCTGTTCGCAGGCATTTTTTTTTCAATTATGTCTGGAACATTAGGAAAGGGTTGCATACTTGCTGGAGCAGGAATGGGAAGTCGTCTTGTTCAAATGTTTGTCTAAAAGCTTGATTTGATTAATTCCTCCAGAGTGTAGCTGTAAATTCACATTCCTGGTCATTTCAAGAGGCGTTCAGATTTAAATACAGTAAAAATAGAAACATACTTGTGGTGTAGAAAATACATTGGGTGGCGACCAGTGGCGACCAGTTCCCTGCTCCGCTCCGTTCTGATGCGTCCACTTACAGACAAAAAGATCAATATAGGTCTGTGTTTTCCTCTTCTGCCATTTTTTGTTGCACCGCTAATGTTAGGTCGGGGTTTTAAGGAGCTGTAAGCTAGCAGAAAGCTAGAGATTGTAAACAAATGATAATGGGAGATGGGGAGAGGCTTACTTCAAACCAACAATCCTGCCCATAACTTAAAGGCAAATTTCTAAGGGTACTCATACCGCTCTGCAAACATTACGACCTAGGAAATGACACAGGTTTTTTTCTTTTGGCTAAAGATGGCATAATCATGAAGAAAAGACCACTGGGAACGCTTTTAGAATAGATCAAAAGTTGATCAGAGTGGGAATTTAAAAAGAGGACTAGAAAGACAAGGAAACAATGAGACACTAAGCCATTTTCTTTTCTTTTTTGTACTTGCTAAGAAAATAAAACTTTAATAGTCAAGTGTTGACCTTTCACCAACAGAACAAAAATGTTGGTTACCCACAATATCCGTGATTACATTCTGGGAAAAATACCATTTTCCATTGGCCTACATTGAACCTACACAGCTGTGGTACAGGCGGCCAGCCTCAATTTACTTTGCATACTTGGAGGTAATTTGCAACAAGGCTTATTCCAAGGCAAACCCTACTTATAGCACATTAACAAGCCATTTCCAACAGTCAACCTTTTTCACATTGGTTCTCTGGCACACCTTTATACCTTTGACTTCCCACTACCTTCTCCTGTGTGAGACAAACATTTGGGGTTCACTTATTATTTTTTCATATCTGTACCTCATCAAGATGCCTCAGTCATACGGTACACAGAGAAATCATAGAAGTCCTCAGGACACAGATTTGTCAGCCTTTTTTTATGTTTTTTCTTTTATTTCATTTTTAATGCTTTAATATCATACACATACCTTCTATTTTTAGCACTTCTGCTCACACGTGTCTGCAAATTTAAATTTAGCATCCACCTACCATCAAAGCCGAGCTGATGAACAGATTCTGCATCTCAGAGCCTCTGCTTGTTTGTACTGATGTTTTTAGCTTGACAGGAGTGACACTTTCCTTACTTTCTCTGACCGGGACAAGCAAATGATTCCTCCACACGTATTCTGAAATGGATATGATCTGTTTTTTACAGGAAGAAGTTTGCAATTATGTGCAGATTTGTTTACAACTCGGGAGGAATTTACTTGGATAAAAATGACTGCAATCAGTTTCATTGTTGGGATTTTACTGAACACTTCCTTTCTTGAAATGTTTTTCTTGTGAAAATTGTATTTTTTAAATGTTTTTCTTGTTGATTTTTTTACTTCTCTTTACGTCTCAACAAAAAAAAAAGAAATCATTCACATGTGACTTACTTAATAAGCAGTGACATTTAATGCATTGATGATGATCAGGCCGACTAATTATCCCACGTACTGCTGAAGCAATAGGGAGTTCTCAGCAAAAGCAGCAGAATCCATTTTCCTGGTGTACACAGAAGTGTCAGCTGATGATTCTTATGGCGAAGAATAACAACTGACCATTTTATGTAAGGCATTTTATTGTCTTGACGCCTGAATTTATTTCGAGCAAGGGGGAAAAAAGTGGTTTGATGCATACTTGCATCAGTAGGTGTCAGTCGGTTAACCAGAGACCATCTTAATGATTCAGAAAACGATTGGGAGACTGTCATGTCTTTAAATGAGACCAAAATGGAACTTTCTGTTATAAAGCACCATACCCATTATAAAGCATGACGGTGAAAAAATCACAAGGAGTGGCTTTGTAAAAAGCATTTCAAGGTTCTTGAGTGGCCTAGCCAGTCTCTGGACCTCAGTCTTATTGAAACTCTGAGGAGGGAGTTGAAATCCCATGTTACCTAGCAAAAGCCCCCAAATATTTCAACTCTTGAGGAGATCTACATGGAAGAATGGACCACAATAGAAGCTGAAGTGCTTGCGAACCTGTTGAAGATATACAGGAAACCTCTGAATTCTTGTCATTGACCATCATAGTCATAATACAAAGTTTTGAGGTGAAGTTTAGCTCCAAATACTTGTGTTATGCACTGGAAAAAAAAGAAGAACTTTACAAAAATCATACGTCATTTCCTGGATTCTTTTTATATTCTATCTTTTACAGTTTAAGTGTATCTATGAACAAACATTACAGACCAAACTTCTTTTCAAGTGGTCTTTAAACCAAATCAGTGACGATCAAATACTTTTTTGCCCCCACTTCAAGAGCATTCTGATGCTCTTGAAGTGTCTCAAAGAAACACATCAACTGAGTATTCCTATGAGATAGATGAAGAACCTATAGAAGAAAGCCCCACAGATAATTCAGATAATACGTAGACTGCCTTTGAAGTACCATGAATAATGTACCCCCAATAAATCCCACCCTCAGTCCAGACCCCACTCGATGCAATTCCCATTTGTAGAGCTTTGAAAAATATATTGAAATGATATGCTTCTAATTCTATAATTTGCTCAAAAACTCTTCTTTTCTAATGCCACAACACCAGGCCATATTTATAGATTCATGCACAGACCATTTCTCTTCCTTGGTACTAAATATTGCAAACGATCAATATTTTTCTCCTCCAGATTGGCTTGGGAACTTCGAGGTATTGTCACAACCCATCTGCATTGAGGCTTTTGAAGAATTTATCAGATTGTCTCACATCTAACTCCAGAGGATTTGTTTAGTTTGTCTTCAGCAAGTTTTGAGTTGTTGGTAAAAAAAAAAAAGGCAAAATATCTTTTACCTACATTTATTTTATGTTTTTTAAGTCTACCTTTAAAGTTATAGATTTAGGAGCTATTTTTCAATGGTTACTATCTCACCACAGTATTTTTAGACACTGCATAATAGTAGTAGCTTGTATATTCCTCTTTTGTTACACAAAGTTTTCAATCAAAAGCCATTTATTTTGGGTTCTGTAATAATTACTCTTTTCCAATACTTTGTTGTAAACTCTGAGCTGCTTTTATTGTGAAAGTAAGACAAAGTGGTGTGATAAAATAAACTGAATGTGCAAGACATTTGTGTGGCTTGTAACTACAATTGAGTAATTACGGGTCTCTGACATTGCATTTTGAATTTTAACAAGCCTCAGATAAATAGAGACGGATCATTGATTTTGCAATGAACAACAATAAAAGGGGTTCGCCATCAGCCCACGCCATAAAAGCTGAGGCTAGCTCACACCCTAGTGAGCCACTTAATAGCCCACATCCAAAAAAGGGTCTAATGCACGGCCCCACATGTATAATGCTATGGTGATCAAATGGAGTATAACTAATACAATTGATTTTGATCAGCCAGTACGGATAACACGGTAACCATTCCCCCCCACCCTTGGAGTGCTAATCGAGAACATGATTCGAGTTCCATGCATTCTTTTTGAGCAGCTATTTATTGTGCTTTTAATGAAGCTTGATTGGCAGCGTGTCCCAGTGCCCATTATCATCAGAGAAATGTGCTCAGCCTCGTCGGCAATTATCACCAGTAATTGTGCTCGGAATCCTCCGGGCCCAAACATGCAATCACTTCCCTGGCTAGCGGTGCCACCTGTGGACATTCCTGTGGAAAGCTGACAGGTTCCCGTATGAAGAGTCCATTTTCAAAACCGCGCCGTCTTTCCTTGTTCCTCATTTCATGCACCTGTGCTTCTCTGCTCTCAATCTTCCTGGCTATTACAGTTACTTTGTCCTGGCTGACTTTGTTTCTTTGGTTCTTCGCACATGCTCTTGATTAACCTTTCCCTTTTTTACTCAGCTTCTTCCCCATGAACACCCCTCCCTGCCCAGTCTGTCCCTTTCCTACTTTTATCTCCTTGTCCTTCTCTCACCCTATCCATTCCTTTCCCATCCAGCACAAATTCCTAACCTTTGGTCACTTTCATCCCTGTGGTATGCATACATGTGGGCGTATTATCAATCCTGTTCTCTCATAATTATGCATTTTGTCATGTGCAGCCTCTGTGGCTTGTGATAAAAGGGGAGCCTGATTAAGTTGAGGGAGAACTATTGATTCCTATTGACAGAGCCCTCAAAGGGCTTTAATGAAGAAGATGTAAATGAGGGTGTTCCGCCGGGTTTAATGACTGCGCACCACAAAGGGCCGCCATTCTTTCACTCTCCGAAATAGACATGCATCCCTCACAATGACCACACAAGGGACACATTTACTTCTCCGGGACGTTTGGGCACGCTGCCTATGAGGAGGGAGGAAAAAAAATGTGCAAAGATGTCTGTCACACATGCAAGCAGCAATCATGGTTGTTGGATCAAGGGAACCTCCAAACCACTCAGAGGGTGATCCCTTCTGTCAAGCACATCTAAAACAGAACAAGACCTGAAACTGTGACCACATGCTGTTATTCTTGTGTTCCAATTCTTACCAAGGAGTGAGTCTCAATGAAAATAATTGACCTCATCATCTTTTGTACTGTTTGTCTCTTTTTCCAGCACTCAGATGACTCCCAGCAACCATGACCGGATACAAAGGTTGAGACATGAGTTTCAGCAGGCCAAGCAAGAGGACGATCAAGACGTCCAAAAGCGCTCGTACAGCTTCAACCAACCCTGGGTGAGTGTCCTGTCATAGAAGTTACAACAGTGGTGTGCTGGATGGACAAGATGCGCTTATCCAGGAGACACCATCTTTCCTATCTTTCCTTTATGTTAAAATGTGACGTCACTTCTGCCAAAGTTCTACTTTTAATAAATAAATATATTTATAAATAACAAAAATAAAATAATAAAATATTATAATAGATACCTAATATTAGTCCTTTGCAAACTTGTCAAAGCAGTTAAAAATTCTTACAGGTAAAGGATAGACATTTGGATTCAGGTCCCAACCAACAAGCTATACTTCAAAACAAAAAAAAAACGGGAGAATACAATTGTTTTGTTAAGATTTTGGGTTTTTTTAAAATAAAGATTGACTGGTGAGAGCAGTGGTGGAGCTGAAACATTTTATATGGGCGAGGGGTCAGAACACTTTGGAAAGGAGGTAAATGAGAACAGCAGATTGGAAGCTCATTACAAATGACAGTATCTAAAAAAACGTATCAGTTTAAGTATTGTTTTTATTTCAGGTAAAATATTGTTTTTATAATGTTTGCATTGTTTTGATGAGTTATTAATCTTTGTCAATAATGAGACTAATATTGGCTCAAACATTTTTGCTACGTTGGGCGCTGCCTCCCTGCAAACACCCCCCCCCCAAGCTCCGCCCCTGGTTCCATACAATTGCATTTACCTGGGCTGGAAAAAAAGTTGTTTTTAATTGTTTTTTATTGTTGAGCTTATTTTAGCTCATGTTGCACCATGAAAAAAATCTATTTGCTGGCTGCTCAAGCCTCTATGAGAATAAATCAGAAAAAATAAAAATAAAAATATGACATTGCATGTTATTAATATTGTCAGAATGTGAATGTACTCTTACAAATATTCTTTGGTGAGGATGTTTAGAAAGGTGTACCTGTAGTATTGTAAATTATCGCACTCTGGGATTAGCTGTAATAACAAACCGCTTTAAGAAAATAGTCATCATTCCAATAATCCAGTGGGAATCAAAGCACAGCTTCAGCCTTTGCTGGGTTCATGATATGCTTTCATTCTCTGATGCTGTCTTCTTCTGTTACAGCTGCATGAGATCAAAAAAACCTCTTAAATACAACTCCAACTAAGAGCTGGAACCAGTAGTTTATTGCACAGTATCTACCTTACCTAACAAGTGTGTGTTATGTGAATTTTGCTAATCTTATGTTCAAAAATGTTTTCAAAGTGGGCATTAGGGAAGCACACATTATTTTATGGCAATGTTCAATGGCTGGGAGACCGACACTAAAGAGGCAGTTCAGTTTATTTTTTACTGCAGTTGATTAAAAAGCTTTAACATTGGAAATTTCTAAATTAAAAATTGGGACTTGTTTCTTTAATCCGATCCTCTCTTCCGTGATTGATCTCTAACAACAATGGGATTTATTTTTTATAATTGGAAATTCGCAATTAAGTTAATTTCTTTTGTTAATTCGTTTCGTCTCCATTTCACGGCCCTTT
Source organism: Oryzias celebensis (assembly GCA_014656515.1). Taxonomy (NCBI): domain Eukaryota; kingdom Metazoa; phylum Chordata; class Actinopteri; order Beloniformes; family Adrianichthyidae; genus Oryzias; species Oryzias celebensis. Next base: position 41,411,714 of record BNCR01000012.1, read on the forward strand.
ATGTCGTGCATGAAAAGTAGAACCGCGACCAGAGCTTCAATAAAGAAGCAATTTATTTCAGATCCCCAGTGATCTCACAGAAGATCTTAACATATAGACATAATATTTACTTAACTCTGCTGGTGTGTTCGAGCAGTGTAACTCAGCAGATGACATTTGTTTAATTCATGTTTTTATATTAAAAATGATCACACATGAGAGAACCAGATAGATTTCTCCCCAGTTAATATTTCAGCACATTGTTTGTCTTTTATTTTTGGTTCTATCTTTGGTTTTTCCCAGATGTTCTGGAGTCATTTGTGCAGGAAAAAAAAGTTGGCTGCTCCAAGAAAGAACCATTTTCTTAATGGCAGGTCAGAATGTCAGACCTTAAAAAATGTTAATGTCTGGCATCCAATTTTCCCCAAAAGCTATCAGTGTCAGTTTGTCAGTTAAATTGGCTCGATGTGGCAAACATCTCCTGCTGTTTCAGTTTCCCTGCTGTCGGGATGAATTTGGGCAAACTAGAAAAAAAATGATGGGGGGGGGGCAGAAGAAGTCAGCTTTTGCTTTGGATTTCCTTTCAGTGTTTGTTCAACTGTTAGTGGAAAAAACGCCAGACGTCTATCACTGTTGGCTTAATCTGCGTCTCCCATTCTCAGAGAGATGTTAAGTGTTTGTTCTGCACTAAGGCGCCTTTCTCTTTTAACCTCTGAGCTCCTAATTGCTTGTGACCATTGACATTGTTGGGCATGCCATTGCTGTCTCACTGGTAATTAGATACGGACAAGGCTTTGAGCTTTCCAGTCCATATCTTGGGTCATCTTACTTCTTATGTTGGTCTTGTGGCCAAGGATGTCCAATGGAACGGCTCATCAACAACAAGTGTGTCATTGCTTTTACTTCACTAGGACTGGAATAGTTCAAAACAACTTGTTGGCGCTCAGGGATTAAACGCATTGGCTGCGGGATAACTTGGAATTTTTTATTTATTTATTTATTTTTTTGAGGAATATGTGCCTTTTTTTGCATTTTTTTTAAAAGTTAGCTTTGTTTTTCTAGATAAAACCCCATCCTAAAAATTCTATTTTTAAGACATTAGTTAAGAGGCAAACCACATTTTAAACCATTTTGATCAAAAATGTTTTAAAAATCAAGGAAAACTGTTTTTCATTATCTGTTCTAATCTTTTACACCTTGATAGATATATGGTTCCCTTTCACAGGTAATCCATGTCCTTCACAATGAATGTGTTGTCAAAGAGCTTTTGTTTTTATTAAATCGAAAAGTTGAGTGAATATAGACAAAATATGGGCAAGACACTAGAAAGCAGAGTTATTTAACTCTGGATAGCGGCATTTAACTCAGAATTGAAATGGGAATTGAAAATACATTGTGATGCCTTCAATGAACGTCTAAAATAAAAGTTAGAGTCCCATTGTTGTTACACACCTGGTGTGTGAAATTTGTTCTCCACATTTGACCCCTCTCCTGGGGGAGCGGTGAGCTGCAGCCGCACACAGCAACCATTTGGTGGTTTAATCCCCCAATCCAACCCCTATGACTCGACTATGGATTTAAACCCATGATCATCGAGTCTCGAGGTGGGAGTAGCTACTCTTGCCTCTGTCAACTTTATTTATCAAATTTCTGTACAAAACAAAAGACAGTCCAGAGATTTTGACCCATGTCATGCACTTGTACAAGAGGTTGACCCGTATAGATGCTGCGGGTCTGTAGTAGGTTGTAGAGAGGTATGGCAGCATCTTAAGGCGGCCACAGGTGTGTCTTGCAGTTTCCGTTTGCCACCTCAAGGGACTTCACGAAAAAAGAACGTGCAATTGTCGTAGTGGAGTATGGTTAAGTATCTGTCAGGCTAATGTAAGTTGTTCGCACTAATGACATGTGGATGATGTGGTCATATGGTGCCCTCATGCCACGCTCTAGTTGTTAGTAAGGGGTATACTGACCGCGAATGCATGCTGCTCGCAGGGCGGACATTTACAGCACATGTACTGTAAATGTCTATAGGACTCCTGTTTGCTACAATCCGTCGCCTGCAGCATGCCCGTAGAATTAAAGGTGCATGAACATTTTCGCTTCATGGGCTCGCCGAAAGGTCTACGACCTTGATATATTGTTTGGACCACGTGCCTGCCTTGTACAGGTTTGCTTATTTTCCGCCCACATATATCTGTGAGGGCAGATACATGCTAAAACATGCTAAAACACTTGAAACGTCTCTACTGGAATCGCTTTTAACTCATTTCCAAAGATTTTCTAAAGCCTTTGTGCCAACAACAGGACACTCCTGTCATAGAATCTGAATGAACGGAGTAGTTCATGATTTGAAGTTTAAACATGTCGCTTTTTTCCATCTCAGATGTTTCTGTCAGTCTCAGCTAAGGTGTGTCACAACAGTTCAGGGACTTCCTAAGCTTTAAATCGAGTAATCACCAATATCATAGCTGAAGCCAACACACATGAGTGGAGCCAGCATGTTGTCTCAGCTTACCCTTCCTACTGCTCTCTGAGAGGGGATTTCCAGATGTTCACCATAAAGCTTTTTTCCTTCCATCCCTCTCCCTCTGTTTCTCTCTGGCAATAAAATCGATTTGTGCTGTTTATGTGGAGCACCCATGAGCACAACTGCACCGAGAAGTATAGCACTACGCTGGATCAAACGCACTAACAGCAGCTTGTAAAAGCCTCTATTTATACAAATTCTTTTGACTTTTTACCATCGCAAATCTGGTGCTACCAAGATCCATGCCTCCACAACTGTGGTTTTTTTTTAGTGTTTGAACAAACATTAGTTGCCATGAATACGGCGCTTTCATGGTCTGAGATTGCACACAGCTTTCTTTCCTCTGTGATCACATGCAGAAAAAGCCATTTTTTTAGCCAGTCACTTGACTTCCCAGCAGCTAAAGATTGGATTATAAAACAACACAGCTCTGTGTTGTGAAAAAGGGTGACCCTGCACCAGACGTATACATGGAGAGCCTTGTGTGAGGCTGCTGAGCACGACTTTGTGAAAATCTTTAGAAGACCATTGCCCTGGCACAACAGTAGTTTTTTTTCTTCTGTGCTTTAAAGGCTTTAACTTAACATAGTTGCACTATTCCTGCAAAGATCGCGCCAGATGAAATGTGAACCATCCAGTGCTAATTAAAAGTCTGCCACTAGCACTTGTCCTCATTGAGCCGTATAATGTACCGTAGAAAGCATTATAGAAGCATAATTGTACTGTTGCATGCTGGGTATGACAGTGCTTATTAGACCTGCATTAAAAAAAAAAGTCCTTTTCTCACACCGGACAGTCAGTCAGAATGTCTGTTTAGTTGTGGGTGGGTAATGCTTCTTTTTTAATGATGATTGTTGTTCTGTTTATCTGTTCTGTATCTGTTTTCCTTGGTATCTATTTGCATAAAGGCATCCATGCACATTCAGAATCTATTAATGTCATTTCAGGAATGTTTTTTATTAAAGGTATAGTCCCAAGGTTGACCCCCAACTCTGGGTTTTTGGGTCTCCTCTCGGCCCTTAGAGGGTTGTAGAAAAAAGGCGGCTGGTTCAAGGCCCATTTTGACCCCTTCACGCTGTATGGTACTAATTCGCAATGTACCATTAAATCCAGGACTCCATTTAGCTCTTTTGTATAATCAGAAATAAAGTCAGGCATTAAAGCGTTAACGGGAGCGCAGGTGTTTTCTTCCATTTCCTTGAGGCTCATTGAACATGGAATTTACAATTGTTGTGGTGTGTATCATGAAGTATTTGTGAAATCTAATGTAAGTTGTACGTACTTATGATTTACAGTTGATGTTGTCATATGCCCTTATACCACACAAATAAGTAAAACTAGATAAAACTAGGCACAGCTAGTCTGCAGGCAAAAAAAAACCTGTATGTGGCGTGCAAGGACCATGCACTTAACATGTAAACAGCATCTATGGACCCTTCGCGCAGTCCGCAGGATTTGGGGTTAATCAAAAAAAGTAAAAAGTCAGATTGATACGCCTACGTCTCACCTACTTCCCCCGTAATTTTTTCTTGCGTGTTGTTTAAGTGATCACTACAACCTGTCATATTCATAAACGCCATTGTCCCTTTTTGCCATGGACGAAAAAAAGGTTATTTTTGGAAGTACAAAAGCACAACATCATTTATGTAACAAAACATACATTTTACAAGGAATCGGTGAGGAGGGAGAGGGTATGGAGGCCGATCGCCAAAGTTTTGGATGACCTACTCGACACAGAGATGGGGAGACAAACCACTCCTCCAGGAACCAAGGGGGAGGGAGGACAAACCGAAGGCACAACAGAAACAACTTAGACTACAGTGTAAATTAGCCTTTATCCTAGTTTTAACTTTGAGCCTATGTCAGAAAATGAAGTCAAAAAGACCAAAACAGTGTCATATCCATGCGTTTTTTTTAACTTAGAGATCAGGAGAGAGCAGACCACACTGGTTGCTTTCAGATGGATACTTCGCCTGAAGCCATGCGCCCAGCTAACCGCAAATGGACTGGGCTTGCTTATAATAAATTGGCAGAATTGGGTTGAAAGAATCATTACCCAATGGGGCTTTTGTAAGGATGTGGCGTTTTATTGCCTTTCTCTCACTTGCTCTCACTGCAGTCTAAATGTCTTCCATACGTCTGACTGTATACATCTGAGCTGTTACTTTAAAGCGGTTCCCTGCATAGTTCCATTAAAAGATCCTAAGGAGCCGGGACAGTGGGCGGTAATGACGGATGTTTATGACAGCCGTTCAAAAGACCTTCCAAGGATATCGGAAGGGCTCTAAATCAGAAAATATTGCATCTTAGCCTTGTCTTGAACTTTAGAAGTTGAACCCCCCCCCCCACAGCTATCTTTCATGTCTGGGAATTTTGATCACTACAAATCATTTTCGTTATTATCTCCCCCTAGATTTTCTGTTTAAACAGGTGGACGAGTCGTTTTAGTCTGTGCAACACTACAAAAGGAGCAGGGAAAGACAAAAGCAAGCCATATTGACATCGTTTTTCACATTATTCGATAAAAACAAACACGGACATGTCTCCTGATTCAATTCCAACAAATGCCATATTTCATATGACATCGTATCCCGAGCCTAACGTGAAATAATCGGATTCTCCTGTCCCTGGATAATGCCATTACACTGACTGATTTTCTCTCCCGGCTGTTTCCCGTGCACATCTCTCATCCACCTCAACCATCAGACACGTCCAGGTTCCTCCCCGCTTCACCTACAATCATATCAAGAACTTCCAGAGTGCATGACTAATTGTTTTCTCACCGCTGCACAAGGCGTTGGAAAAATAATTCCGTCTTTCCGCTTTCAGTTCATCTGACATTCGTTTGTGTTCATACTGGGCCGGAGAGGCTTGCTGTTACAGCCAGAAACAGATGAGTCCAACTCTCCTCCCACGTGTGGAACACTATTATGTTTTCAAGAGAGCTCGAGGAAGGATTTGCTGTTGGTGTTACGTGCAAAGTAATTGCACTGTTATTACAGCTGTCCCAGAATGGAGGAAAGCTGCCATTCCAAGAACACGAGACGCCAAATCTTCCAAATGTTTGGAAGTTTCTCAAATTTTAAAGCTCAGTTTTTTCCAGGGTGTTCTGCAACTTTAAAGTCGCACTCTGATCCTTTTTTGATCTATTGTAAAAGGGTTCCCAGTGGTCTTTTAGTCATGATTATATTGTTTTTAGCCAGAATCAAAAAACCTGTGTCGTTCTCTGGATATTGTCTGCAGAGCGGCAGGAGCTCATTAGAAATTCACCTGTTGGCGCAGAAAAAGCCTTCCCTCATTTTTCATCATCATGTTTACATGTTCCCCTGCTAGCTTACAGCCTCTCACACCCGCAGCTTAACATTACTGGTGCAACAAAAACAGCGGCAAATATTGAAGCAATCCAGCTGTACGGTTTTGCATCTAATACCAGCTCAGATGAGGAAAACAAAGACGTACTTGGATAGTGGCAGACAAGTGGATTCATCAGAATGGAGCGGAGCAGGAGGCTTGTTGCCCACTGACTGCAGCAGCTACGTCACTGCTGCAAGCCTTTTCCAATGGCATTTTTTCCCATGCTCTTGATTCATTACGATTTTAATCAAGAACTACTCAGAAATGCAAAATTATACCTAATTGTTTTTTATATATGTCTTCTATCATGAAAAAAATGCTAGAAGCACATGTCAAAAACTGGATTTTCATTGAGGAGGGTATTAAACACTGAGTGGATCAGTTTGAAAGCTATTACTCAAGCAGAAAACCATATACCACTCTAGTGTCTGAAGCTCATGAAAAGTGACGCTCTGTAAACACTTGTTTGCTGCATCTTCTCAGATCTCTTTAATTGGCTTGTCTTGTGCTTTCATCAAGCAGCTCGTTAGCAGCTGGTGTCAACTTTGGACACAATCAGACGGCAAACACTTAAAACATGTAAAGGCTGGTACCGCAGCTTTGTATGGGGTCTCATTACGACCAGAAAACTGAATGAAAACCAGATTGTAAATTTGAAGGGGAAAAAAGTATTTTAAAAACAGTCTAAAACTTGAACGTACACATTGTCAACTTGAAGAAAATATTGGAAATTTGTAACTAGAATTGAAAAAAAACGTGAAACCTGAAACTTTAACCAAATATAAAATGTTTAGGTTTTGTATTTCAAAACTGCAGTTTTTACAAGTTACAGTTTCAATTTCAACTTTTTGTTTTCAGAAGTTGAACCTGATTATACGTGGGGGTGGGGCTTTAAGACCATTGGCTATTGGGATATGACTCACATCACAGGATAGCAGTCATGGTGGCATCATTTCCATTCCAGAACAGTATTGAAGGCAGTACCTGTGTCATCCCTTCTTAAGGTGCATTCACATTGAACGCAGTTCAGCTGAGGCGGCCAGTTTCAATGTTAACTCAATGGTATAGATGCAATCTGAGGTCTTAGGTTTTTGTTTTTTTTAATAGTCAACATTTTCTTTGAGATTAAAATATATACATTTTTTTATTTACTTTTTTTATTAAATATATAATATTTTCTTCAAGACTGAAACATATATTTTTTCAATTTTACTTTGTTTTTCTCGAAATGTCAACATTTCCTTCAAGATTATCTTTTACTTAGCTGCTTATTTTTCAAAATACATTTTCCCTTTTTCTTTCAAGATTAGAATATGTCTTTTTCAAGTTGAAATTTTTAAATGCATTTTCAATCTTTCAAGTTTGCAGTGTGTACTTGTATGTTTAAGACTGTTTTTTTTGTTTTTTTTTATTTTCTTCAAGCTGATTCCACTTTGACCCCATAGCTTTGGACATTGGACTAAAACATTGGATTATTTTGCAAACTTTCCCTTTGAAGGCCCCATCCTAAATTAGCACAGACCACTTCTCCACTCTCCACATTGAAACATCCTTCCATCTTCTGTTCTTTTTTACTCTCCAAACGGAAAGTGTTCTTCTCTCTTTGGCCATGCAGATCTATATTCAGGTGCGGCTAATTCTTCATCACACACCCTCACAGCCGCCTGACAGATGCTTTGAAGTGCTTTAAAAGATTTTCTTTGCTTGTTCGTTTTCCTCACAGGAGTCTCTTTTTTTATAGCTTCTGATCATAGCTCCTGTAACCACAGTAACTCTTGGCTATTTTTACACTTGAGCTGGTCCACAGTTCATTTCTACAGCATTAAGAAATGCTTTTGGCTGGTTTGTCCCCTTTTGGAGTTTATGTTCCCTATGGCAGAACAACACATTGCACCAGCATTAAAAAAAGGCTCCATAGGTTAGGTTGCACAACCTGAACACTGGAAAGGCCAAACACCTCTTAAATGGTCATTGGGTCCACAGGAGACATCGAAGCAACAAATGACCCAAGGTGTAATAGCAACTTTTTGCAGCGTCTGTTGTTGTGATCAGGTGTAGTGATCACAAATGAGATCCAATACTTGTTCTACCCCACATGAAAATGTTCCCAATAAGTTTCCTTGGGAAAAAAAGCAAATAGCATTTCATTAAATGTACAACCTAATTTAGTTTCACTTTTGGATGAAACCCATGACAGGGAAATTACTGGTTATTTTACTCATTGCTTTACATTGGATTCCTTTGAAAGTATCTTTGAGCCACCTTGGCAGGTTATGATGTCATCAGATTCTGACATTTTTTAATTAACATATCCGGCTCAATTCAAAACAGTTTTCCCTTGTTTATCATGAGGGATATGTTTCATAAATAAATTCCAGAAGTAGGATTACTGTTGTTTTAAGGCTGTAAAACACCTCACTACACACTTTCTACACTTTCTCAGACAAACACTTTTCTCTCTTTTCTCTGTAGAGAAAAAATTTCAACATTAAAGAATGAAAAGATCTGCTCGAATTTAAAGATTTATGACTTAGAAAGTTGAATGCATTCTGGACACAGACAGAACACATTGCAGTGTTACAAAAAAGCATGCAAAATTGCACTAAAAAAATAAATAAAACAGTAAAAGACAAACCGTAATATTGCAAGGGACAACTGTACATCTTAGTTTTTGTGCAAACTGAAGTCAACAAAAACTTTTTTTTTTTTTTTCCATTGTAAAGTTTTTAATGGAACAGTTTGTAAAATGGAGAAAGTAAAGATTTCCTCCTAGTGTTTACTTGGTGAACTGCACCTGGCTCTAGTCAAAAGGGGCGGATGATCTTTATTAACCCTTTAGGACCAGAGCTTTAGACATTTTTTCAACTATCCCAACTCTTTAACTGTTTAAGCAATGAATGTAATACCAGTGGGTTATGCAATAACCTATTATCAGTGGTAATGTAATACTGTGGGTGAAGGAAGTAGAAAAACTGATATCCAACGTTTAACATTAGAAATGTGTTGCAAAGGTCAAAGCCGATATCAAAACAGCTTTTTTCTACATCAGCTGATTCATGTTGATCGAGTAAACAATCAAGGATTTATGTGTGTCAGAGAGCGTGCTTTATTTAGGTCTCGCTGGGGACATTTCAGATATGAAACGGTTAAGTTGGACTTGAGTTTGACAACACACGGAGGTTCATGCCATCATCTGAAAGTGCCTTCTGAAAATGAACTCTAACTCTACTGTTTTGCTTTTTTTCCAGGTGAGCAACGGGACTGAATCTCAGAGCGGACGCCATTCCGCTACGGTTGAGACTCAAGCACAGAAACAGCAGCAGAACGATGCAGACTCTTTCCAACAAGCACAAAGGCACTACAACTCCCTTCCGCGGTAAGGCACGCTTCACCCTTTCCATTTTGTTGGTTTTTCGCTCCATCTGTCCGCCTGTCTGTCTGCGCGTCTGCCTGCCCGCCCTCCTCCCTTCCCCTTGACTTATCACGTCTCCATTGCCCTTTCTCAACCCTTTCATTTGACTTTTCTTGTTTTCCATCAATTCCTTCCTCTGGTTTTTGCATGTGTCCTTTTTCTCCGCCTGCTTTCTCTTTCCTTTTGAATTGTCATTCCTGAACTGATTCGGACTCATCTCCACGCATCGAGATGACCCGTAGCAGAGCTCTTTGGGTGAAATTATTTATTTAATGTCATTGTTTTTTAATGAAAAGACTGACACTTTACATCACTGAGCCATCACCGACCCTGTAATAAATAAAAACTTCTGTTTCGTGTTTGCCTTTTATACTTCTCCAGTTCAAGCTCAAAGCTTTAAGAAAAACTCTTCTTCTTCTCAATCTTCCTGTTTCAAGTCATTTGCATATTTTTCAAGATATGCAAGGCAAGTTTTTCATGCCTAACATCTTGAGACCTTGGGGAAAATTACAACATCTGTATTTGCAGACTATCTATCACTCAACATAGGGCCTTCATTGGCTCTGCTTTTCTAATCTTTAAACTTTTTTTTATATTTCATATTTTGTAGTCAAGCTGCCACTGAAGGAACATTTTCACATTTAAAGGCTCAAACGGAAATTCCCCAAAGGCGATTACGATGTACTATCTGTTAGCTGACCAACTTCTAAAATGAAAGTTTAGAGAAATCAATGTTCGTTTCCACATGCTTAAAAGCTACTTTGAAAGAAAATTAATACCATTTGGTCCAAAACTATAAATACAAGGAATTGTATTTAAAAGGAGAAAGAAATATAAGAAAAAATAATAATGAAGAAATACAACATTTTTATGATAGATTCAGCTTAAAATGAAAGATAGTAAGTCAACAATATTTACAATACAGTGGTCCCTTGGTGTAATGTGGTTTACCTTTTAAAGTCCTGCTGTTTTGTGGAATCAGAAACCATGTTCTAGAAATCGACACAGGTTGCTTCAGTTTGGCTAAAAATGACAGAATTATGATTTAAAAGAACACTGGAAAGGATTTTATATTAATCCATTAAATATTAAAAGTTGATGAGAGTGGGACTTTAAACACAAGATAAAGTGTGAAAATGCTAGAATAGAATAGAATAGAATAGATAGATAGATAGATAGATAGATAGATAGATAGATAGATAGATAGATAGATAGATAGATAGATAGATAGATAGATAGATAGATAGATAGATAGATAGATAGATAGATAGATAGATGAGTTGTTGTTTTTTTAATCTCTGTTTTAACACATGTAATACGTGAAACACTTCCTGTGTGGCAGCTATGTGCTGCTAATCTTCTGTACTGATTGATTAGTCATTATCAGGAGTGATTGGGTCCATAAAAACAGTTCATTTAGTTGTTGCTTGTCTTTGAACTCGTCTTTAAAGCCCTTTTTGGAATGAGTTATAGACCATTGTTCTGCACCAAGACCATGTGGAACAAGTGAGAACATTTGAAACAAATTTTACAATCTTCCAAGGAGCAGACATTTTTGTAAGTTCACTACAGGGTTAGAAATACAAGTAAACTTCATATGTTCTGTTTTTTTTCTCTCTTTTAGATAAGACTCCGTGAACTAATAGTGGTTTTCTGTCTTGGCTTTCCTTCAAATGAATAAAAACATGTGGTCTTTTCATTTCTCACTTGGTCAATATCTACATTTTTCCCCCTCCGGTATAATGAGCTTCCCCTTTTCCTCCTCTGACTCTGACCAGTCGCAGTTGGGTCGATTAAAACATGTTCCTGTCCACGACTATAGATCTGTGCTCCTCATAGACACATAATCAATGCGGTCTGTATAAGTCTGAGTGATCTATGCGCTCCCTTCAAAGGTGTTATCTGCTGGCATCTCATGTGAAGTGACAGTTGCCTGGAGCCCTGTCCTCAGTGAGCAATGTCTCCTGGGAAAGTTCTTCTAGCCAGCCCGGACCGCCTTTGATATGCATTCCTCTGGTAATCTAGCAGAGCAAAGAGTTGCTTGAGCTCAGGCTTGACGACTGACCCGGGTTAAAGCTCCTCAGAGTCTGTGTCTCCACACAGCTCCTCATTATAGAGCTAAAGTCTTTGCTTCCTCACATTAATAACCACAATTCCTTCCAAGCCCTAACCACCTCCATCCATCCACTCTGGAACTGCTTCATCCTGTGCTTCTTTTTCAAAACAGGAAGTCTGAGCAGCCAGCCGTTGAGCTGAAAAGGGGACATTCCCTAGCTTTCAAAAAACATCCAACTTTATAAGGGCTTCCAGAAGATGCCATGGTAGCTGGTTATCTGATGATGGCCAGGCTTAACCCTGCGAGATGTGAGGATTGGAGGAGCACTAATGAAGGCTTGTTGTTGGAGCAGGATTAGCGGTGACAGGCAAGCGGAGGCAAGAAAGGCTGGGGAGGGAAACAAGTGTTTTGGTAGGATGGAGAAACCACTGATTAGCCTGAAAGAGAAGCACTTAAACACGAAAAAACACACGACTGTTGAGATAAGGCTTTTTACTCCAAACTCAGCTACCTTTTTGAGTATCTCTCGATCAAAGTGATTCCATTTCAGCCAGAAGGAAAACATTATTCCACGTTTGTAGGCAATTACATGTCAGATTTGGGAAAAGCATTGTCCATTAGAAGTTTTTTGAGGTTTTTCTCTCAATATTTATACCTACTGTATTTTCTGCACTACATGGCACTCCGAATTACAAAACACATCATCAAAAAATTGTCTATTTTTGAACTTATAAATATAAAGCATACAAACTATAAGGCGTGTTGGGAAAGATTAAACAGAGATGTCAGATTCAGATAAATAATCGGATAAAACAGAAATTCTGTCACATACTGTCACGTATTTGTAACACGCTACATCTTAGCCATATTAGAAGTGTTAGCCGTGTTAGCCGTGTTAGCGTAACTCCCAACTATGTTTGAAACACGTTAAGAAAAAAAAAAAAGACTGATGCATTAAAAAAAACATCAACAATAAATATTAAACTTTGCTAACTCCCAATCTTGTTACACATAAAACACATAAAAAAAATCTGAATTCGACATTAGCCAGGTTAAAATTTAGCTTAAACAAACATTGCTGTGACTACGCTAGCTCGCAGTCTTGTTAGTAACTTATAAAAAAACAGTCTGACTGCTACACCTTTATTGCATTAGCGTTTTCACAATGCCTGCTTTTCCAACATGGTTTGCAATATGTAAAAAAAAAAACAGGCAAATACAGCTAAAGCCACAACCAAAATCAATCCACATACAAAGCACTCCAGATTATAAAATGTACTGTTGTGTTTTGAAAAAAATTAAGGCTTTTAAGTGCACCATATAATGTGGAAAATATGGTCATTTTTAATCCTTTCTCCCATAAAGTCTGATTCCTCCCAGCTGTTTTACAGAAACCCAGAGCGACCACAACTTCCTGGCTTTTGTTTGTTATTTTCTGTCATTCTAAATTTATCCTTCTCTTTGGCGTGATGTATTTTCCCATCCCCTCTCCCTGAAAATGTAATCTACTCCGTGACATATTCTGGCGCAGGAGTGGAGGTGATAAGAGAAGTAGATCTGCTGACACATCCATCACCGTTACATTCCTGCGGAACAATGTTCTCAGCACTCTCCTCCCCTCGCCGCGGTGACCCTTTCCTTAAATCAGTTTCCTCCCGTCTGCTTTTGAGCCTGAAAAGAGCGCGGTCCTGGGCTGCGGGTGCGCTGAAGTTCTCCAACAGGACGCTCAGACATGGCTGTTCTTCAAGCCGAGACGGGGTGGAAACGCGTGGCAGCTTGCCCAGACACCAAAACCCAGATAAAGAGCGTGTGGCGAAGCTCTTTCTACAGTCTGTCCTTACAGCTGCCTCTCCACCAATGACTCTTGTAATCACACACAGTCAAGATGCACGAACATTCACACACTGGATGGATGCTTCTGCTGTATTTACATGACATGCATGCATTGGTTCCATCACATACTGCATTTGTTGGAAGTCTGTCACTTTTGGAGATTCAGATCTACACAAGCATTTTAAAGCCTTGTTTATTCATTATTCTTGCCTTGAAATAAACCATTTTCCAATCCAAAAGAGGCTTTCCCCTAAAAACTGACAGAAATAGGAGTTTTCTGTCATGACAGAGCAGTTCAAACGGGTTAAAGTCTGAATTAATAACCAAACAAGAGTCAGACGTCAACTACCGGCTTGTTTTCAACCAGTTTTTGACGTCTTTGGTCATGAAAAACAAATCCTGGTAAAATTACAGACAGATAAAGAAAGGAAAACAAAGTTCTTTTCAGATAAAGATCATCCTGTGAATCCTTGATATGGAAATGACGACAAAAACTTCATGTTCCTGGAGAAAACCCACACATGTACAGGAAGAACATGCAAACTCCACACAGAGCAATCCGAGCCGATATTTGAACCGGGGCCTTCTCACTGTGATGAAAGAGTGCCAACCACTGCACCACCATGCAGCTCCTTTGACCTTTTTTGTTAGTAAAACAGGATTGTAGAATTGCATGTTGAGTTTAACCAAAAACCTGAAAAGAGTCTACACGTATCTGAACTGCTGGCCACGTTTGAGCCTCGAGAAGCCTCCCGTCTCCTCCTGTCAGTTCCATATCAGGAAAGTGCTGGTGTCTTGGCCCAGAAGCAGCAGGAGCTTCTGATTGCGCCGGCGGTTTTGTAGCGCGAGATCAGAAACCTTTTAACTGCACGCCAGGTCATCGAGGTGTGAATGGGAAGTCTTTTAGCACCTTCGGTGTAAAAGACATAGTAGAGGGTGTTCCACCACGTCAGCCTTTCATGGATCCTTAGAACAGAGGATGACTGTAATCCTGCAACAAAAAAAAGAGACGATTTTTCAAGGTTAATTCCCTGAAAGAGCAAGCACGTTTGGTGCAAGGTGCTTATTTTGCCAGGACTGAGACACTTGATGTGCGTGCGTCCCACGCCGCAAACCTGTCAGGGCTCGGAGGCACGTTGAGGATGCATCAAAGGCCTCCATTACTCTGTCTGCTCGGTGGTTTCACCCATCTGCATCTCCAAAAAAAAAAAAGAGTTAAATAGATAAAAGCTAGAGTTTTTCTCCAGGAGGTTTCGCCGTTTGTGTTTGTTCATTACGTGGAACTAATTTTTCTGGAGGCATTTCAGCCGTTTGTTTTTGTGCTCTTTCGTTCCTCCATCTTTTTTTTTTTTTTATGTCGCTGGAGTCAGAGTGATTATGCAGCAGCACGCTAATACTGATCGCCTTGTACTGCACTTATGTTGTGTTTCAAGTGAATGCTTCAAGCACGTTTCTTTTTATCTCATGATATGTAAAAGTAGCCATTTTCTCCTTTGGCTTCCCTTGAGTTCTTAACAGTACAGACCCAAAGATTGGCTTTTTTTCTGCACTTTTTTTCCTTTTTTTCATCCTCATAGATCAGAGGTGTTCAAACTTTTTGCAAAAAGGGCCCAATTTGGTGTAGTAAAAATGTGTGAGGGCCAGCCAATCAGCAGGGTTTTTTTAAACCACTAAATACATCTTTTTCCAAAATTGCTGTAATTTTTGAATTTGAAAAGCAGTGTATCTGCATTTACATAAATGTTCCATAAACCTAAAAATCTATGTTCACACCGCTCTCGGCAATGCCTGTTCACGTGCCCACTTTCAATGAAAAGTCTTTATAGATACTTGTACGTTCTGCATTCCAAGCTCTGATGTTTCTAAGACTTTTTTTGGGCTGTATGTACGACCGCGCGACCACTGAACACGCGTTGAAAGTGAAACCAGGTCAAACTTTGACCAGTCGTGTTGTATGGATGGCGTCCCCTTTAATTTACTGAAGTGCCAAGAATTGGAAAATCGATCATGAAGGAAAAATGAATAAATTTGTTTCCATGGCCATAATTATATGACACCAAGTCTTTCGTATATTGGAATAGAAGTCTGGAGGAGGATCTTGACATTTGACATTTCACAATAAGCCTTTCCAGCTGAAGGTGGCAGAGCTGGGTAGTGACAGTCCATTGTCTCCAGTGTTTAGCAGCGTTTCTGGACGCCCATCACATGTCCGATGTAAATGTAGCATCAAATGCTAACATTAAACTTCTAAATGTAAATCATGGGAATAAGAAATTATCTTCTTCTTATTATTATTATTCACATGTACAAACCACCGTGGTTTTACTCAGGACAGGAACCTGTGGGGAAGCAGAATTTTGAATGCAGCCAGACTTTTGAGTCAAAGATGCTTTTAAAGTGAACTTTCTCTTAATTAACTTTCATGTTTTCCCATTTTTAGGCAACCTCGCAAAAACCACAGCACAGTGTCTCAGGACTCATGGATGTACACACCAGCAGGGGCATACCCGGTGTCCAAGGATAACCCTCGCTATTCCGGGGCCCCGGGACAGCGTAACGGCTACCTGGGCATGTCCAGCCCCAACGCTCGTGTCCTCCTGGAAACCCAGGAGCTGCTGAGGCAGGAGGAGAGGCGCAGGGAGCAGCAGGAAGCCACGAAAGACCAACGGTCTCTCGCATCAGAGGTCTCCAGCAGCAACAGCGGGGGTGGCGCCGCCTTCAGCATCAGCAGAGAAAACACTATAGCTTCTGGCTCAACCCCCATGCGGGTCGGATCTCAGTCTAAAGGCCCCTACAGGCAGGACGTCCCACCATCCCCTTCACAAATCGCCAAGTTCAGCTTTCGGCACGGCTCTGATAAAGGAAGGATGTTTTATCCCTGAGACAAACTTAAAGTTACTTTTTCTTTTTTCAAAGAACCCATTCCTACAGGACTTTAATGGATAAAAGTCTTTTTTTTATCAATGACACAAACAATTTTGGAGGGTTTTTTTGTTTTTTGGATAAACTGTTGAAAATTGTTACGAGTAAAACTGTTTCAAAGATCCTCATTTTAAAGCTACAGCAAAAAGGAAATGACTATCAATCTTTCAACGTCCAGCGGTGTTCTGTTGATATCGAACATTAAAGTGCCTTTTGGAGTAGCGCGCGTAGACGTGAGGCCAACGTGTTAACCCGTCCGCTTGACACCGGCAGTAAAGCAGACACCCCAGCAGAAGGTTACGGGTGTGGGTCATGGCAGCATCACCAGATCTGACAGCAGGCTGACCTGAGCAATCTAATCTCTACAGCGTGACACAGTCCAGACATGTTCTGTGCCATCTGTGGGGGGGAGGGGGTGGCATGGATCATTGCTTAAAAAAGAATCTCATCCATATGCAAACATTCTTCTATAAAAGTTTTTTTTCCTATATTGTCAGTCTAAAATGAAATCCGTTTGTATTTTACAGATATTTTTATACTTACATGTGATGTACGCACAAGCTCTTTCCTGATGAAAATGATGCAACTTAAACTGCCAGTTACTGCTTGTAGAAACGGGTATTGAGGCTGGGTACTAAAGTCTGTGATGTCAGCGTCATATTCCCCTCACTTGATGGTTGTCAGGACAGCAGTGGTCTGAAGTGTGGAGGATGGATGCGGATGGTTTTGCCAGTTTCTTGAATAATTTCCTAATATTTTATCTTTGCTGGTTTCTTTTTCTATAGGGTCAAAGACGTTGACAGTATAAGAAAAATGGACAGAGTGACTATGATGTCATGGCCATGTTGGAGCCAGACAACATCAGTGAGCAGTGATTGGTCCGAATCGGTTTGAGTCAACGTTTGTTTCTATGGCAACCATAGAATCAGGAGTGAGCTTGTTGGAAGTGCACACCCCTACCATCAGAGTGAGAATGACTGAGTAATAGCTGTTTATTTCTCGATAGAAGTCTATGGGATTTTGTCTTCTTGGAACCAGTGGACACTTCCTGCTTGGAACACAAAGCAGGAGGGATCCCTCAGTCCAGTTCTTATATACAGTCAATGTTCAAAGAGCATGAAAACTTTAGTAGTTGGAATTCACACTCGGTTTTCAAACGCTGTGTTCCGAAAAGGAACTTGGAGTGGAAGCTTGTGTGTCCAGCATGAATCCTGAACAGTTTTTTTTTTTTATTAAGACTGAGCCCTGTCTGCTACCATATTTGGTATGAGAATTCAGAATTATTTTCCTGACCCCCCCCCACCTCCTCACTCACGATGCGTTTCCCCCTCCTCTGTCTGTCTGTGTGAAAACAGCTTTCCGTCTTCTGGAATTTTGCTCTCCTCCAGTCAACCAGGAAAAACAATCAGATCAAACGGGGGTCACATTGGTGATTTTAATTAATTTCTTTATTCAAAATGAATGAACCCCTTTGAGTATGTTTATTTTCCACTTCCTAAACTGGACAAATAGACATACAAAAAGAAGATACATTGCCGCTTTCAATAATCGATTTGTTGGAATTTAAGGTTTTACTTCTGTTTGCCTCTGTTTGAAATACTCTGTTTTTTAACTAAACTGGATTGAACTGGACTTCTACAGGCGCTCATTTAGGAACACGTTTGGTTTGTGCACATATTTGCAACGAGATATAATAAAGGTGAGGGTCAAAATTTAAATCCAGAAAAAGTTTCTTCATAACAGGAATGTGTCAGTAAAACCAGAGCTGTTCCTTTACTAGAACAAAGACAGAACTTCAGCCTTGAACGTTGATTTAACCTAAAATCATCAAATCAAACGTCTGTTTTTAACAACAAAACAAAGAACGAAGCTGCCTGCAACTTTATTCTAAAATATCGAACCTGGAAAGAGTTTTGCCTTTGGCACAACTGCCCTTTTGTGGGGTTGGCGCTGGGCAGAAAAAGGGTAATACCCGTGGAATTGCCCTGGGCATTATCCATTTTCTGGGCCACACAGATGATCTGCACATAATCTTAAGATTGCAGACAACTTTTTGAACCCGTAGAGTGAAAATGTTCATGCACATTTTTTTTCTATGGGCATGCTGCGAGCAGCTGCTCCTAGCCGACATATTAACAATGTGTACATTTAAAGTTGGTGAGATGCAGGCGTGTTGTACAGATTTTTCATTTTCCAACCCCCAACAAACTGTGTACTATTGGCGTCCTACGGGCACTTTCATATCACATGCACACTCCATGTGTGCAGCGTTTGCACACGGTCGGTAAGGGGCTGGTACTCACACCTTCCTAATGTAACTAGAGCATGGGGTAAGCACACAGTATGACAGCATCCCCTCAACGCCATAGTAAAAGCTACTTAATATTTCACGATACACTGGCCAGACGCACAACAATGGTACGTTCCATTTTCATGATTTCTCTTCAAGTTGCTATACTAGTCAAATGAGAACACCTGTGCTCCCTTTAAGTCTGTCTGACCGTTTACGAGCCCGTAAAATGCGAAAAGCTGCTGGTCAACCAGCGTACCGATCTATGTGACATTCCTGAAGGGCTTTTTGGCTTTGCATCCAGACCAGAAAACCATAACGGATCTCCTACGTGATGCGGCGCTGCCACGCATGCTTTTCTACAAGAACTAGTTTGTTGGCCTGAAATATAAGTGTGTTTGTTTGCGGGGGTGGCCATGTGTTTAAGCATCTGTAAACACTGCCAGCAACCCGGCAGCCAAGGCGTCTGGGCAGCCATACGAGCGGCCCGGCTGCTGAGTGGGAGAGGTAGCGAAGGGGGGAGTGGGAGGTAGCAAACACAGGGAGGCCTGACCTTGCTGATGATTCAGTCAATGGTGTAATCACAGCCGAGCCTTCACTACAAACAGGAGGTTGCAGCCATCTCTCCTCATTTATAGTCTTTTTTTGTCTGTTTTCTCTGCTGTTTTGTGTAGAACTGGAGGGGTTCCTGCAATAATAATGACTTTTTTCCCTGTCTGTACTCTGATCGTATGCAAATTTGATAATATCCCTTAATGCACACTTATTATTTGTGCACTGTAATTATGTTTGTGCATCTCCATCATGACATATGGATTTTTTTCCCCATAAAGCTTTTGTTTTAGAGGATTTTTTTTAATCCTGGGAGAAATAAGAAATATATGATTGTTTTATTGTGTTTTTTTGGCCATCCTTCATTGTGTTTTATTATCCACAATATGGTTTCTATGTTGGTAAAGATGAATAATGCAAGCACTGTGCAATTTCCCTTTATACAAGAGTGTGTCATTAAGAAATGATTTTGCTGTTCTCTGTGCATAAAATATGAACTTTTTAGTCAATAAATGGAGGTTTTTTCAGTCCTTGTAACCCTCATTTCATTTGTTGTGTTGCTTTAACATCCACAAGAGCGTTCATTCCTTGAAAATTTGCCGTCAAAATGTGATCTATAACCAAAGGGACGAGATTAATATTTGGTTTTTGCTGTTGTTACGCAGCCTGATACTGTTTTGCAATTACGTACAGACACATGGCTGCATTTTTTTTTTCTCCACATTTTTATGATTACAGATTAGGTCATGTGATTCGCTGGAATAAGCTTCTCAAGGATTCTAAACAAAACAGTTGAAGAAAAACATGTTAAGGCAGATTGAATTATTGTCAAAAGCACTAATGACATGAATCAGAACTACAACATGATGCAGGTCGCAAGCAGATATTTAATATCCTATTTAGCGGTTTGCTCGTTGTTTTATTGGCTGAAATCCATCACATTTTACTAGAATGAACAGTACAAGACCTTTACATCACATTTCATTTACAATATTGACTGTTTAACTTGAAAAACTATACAGTTATGCTTAAAAATAAGTTTTTAAACAGGTCTCAAAGGTTTCGTTTTTTTACAGTGTAGCATCAACTACTTATTTAGACCTTTAACAACAAAGCTTTAGTGCCAACCTTTACATTATGTCAACTAACTTAACTCTTCAGCAGTTTATGCAATGAATGCATTTCTAGCGGATTCTAGAAGCGGAGGAAATCTGTTTTGTGCCATCATGAAACTGTTAGAATGTGTTCATAATGTGCTAAAGGTCGGTGCAAAGTCGCTTTTCTTCGCTTTTCCACAACATCCTTTACAAGTTAATTGGTGACTCTAAATTGCCCTTAAGAGCACATGTGAGTGTGAGTGACTGTGGTCCTGCAACAAACTGGTGACCTGTTCAGGGTGCACTCCACCTTCACCCAACTGTACCTGGATGACTCACAGGTTCTGATCATGGATGGATGAATGGATGGATAGATGGATGGATGGATGGATGGATGGATGGATGGATGGATGGATGGATGGATGGATGTTTCAACTGAGCTTGTTTCATCTCATCTACTGACATTTGTTTCTAGTTAAAGGGTAGAAAGAAAAGGGCCATTCTGTGTAATTCTTCAATCTAATTTTTGTATTGATGTTTCTAGTGAGGAAAATCTCGTGTTGAAAAAGACAAAAATCACATTTTAAGTTTCACATAATTAGTGAATTAATTAGTTAATGCAAATATGTATCAAATCACTTCATCTGCAAAATTATCTCAAAGTAGCATCTATATAACAGCAAAACCATAAGTGACATTATTTTTAGCTGGAAATACATTTAGGTGTTAAGAGGTTCAAAATGTCTGCTTTACCAAACACCAATCAAACACAGAGAAAGTGGAAATTAGTGAGGCCACAATTCTCGGCTTAAACTAGTGTTTGCTAAACCATTGAACTGAGTTGTGGGTAGTGTATGATTGCGTCCCATTAGGTTTCTGTTTAAAGTGTTAAACGGTATCGTATTAAAGTTAAGGATTTTTTCAAATGTATTTATGTTTTTTTTATTTGACCCCAGACTTAGTATAAGACAGATAACAGCTTTTTCATCATCACTATTTGGTTTTTAAAAAATAAAAAAACTGATATTTCCTAATTTTTTTACTTTTGTTGTCGCTTAAAACACAAATCATATCAAACAAAACCAAAAATCCAGAAGTGAATTGAGAACGTTTATCATTGCATCCCTAGTGGAAATGTTCAAGAAAGGACTCATGTGGGAGAAAGTCACCCAACTCGCCTGCGTGGGATTTTGAGAAAAGGAGTCAAATGAAAAATTCCCAGACGCCAAAAGTTCAGCGAGCAGCTTTAACCCCAAATGCTAAAGTCCACCAAAGATCACTTCCCTCCACAGAACCCAGAATTAATACAACAAATGATGAGTTAGATGTCCTCAGCAGTATGTTAACCTGCACAATACCATAAAATGTTTCTTAGAATATCTTTAATGTATTATGAAATTCACAAGTGCCGGCTGACAGATGTTTACCTCTAATTTGTGAAGGTGAAACTATTATAACGTATTGTTTTGGTGCATTTAAGTACCAATATTTCTACTGAAATGTAAACACAGACTTAAAACATTTTCAGAGAGCAATATTTTACCAGGGCTATTTGGGTGAAACCACCCAAAAGCATAAAGAAGTTTTGTACCATCTGTTCTTATTTTAAATTAACTTAGCTTCTACACAAAGTTTTTTTCTAATCTATTTGTGTTTATCCAGAGAATGAGTGTACAGCTTTCTAAAGTTTCAAACATTCTTAAGTAATCTATTTACAATATTGTTTTCTGTATTAAAAGTTTAAAAAGTGTCCCAGTTAATAAATGCAATAGTCATTTTACAAAGAAATTCATGAGAAATGTGTGTTTTCTCTTTATTTGTATGAATGATAGTTTGGAAAAAAAGCAAGAAGATGAATGTTATTCTCTAAGACTAAGAAATGCTGGTTCTTTGTCACAAAGTAAAACATATATAAGGTCCACTTTCTTATCTGAAGTTGTTTAAGTAAACGTTACTATGAGGATTAATTACTTTTTCAGTTCAGTTTTTGGGTCCTAAATCGTGCTTTGTGTTCAGCCAATGCTAGGTTCTGGGTTCTCCACAGTCACAGTTACGCCAGGTTTCATTTGTCAATTATCCACAGCTGCTTCTGCTTTAGTTTATTAGTCTTCAGGTTATTTAAGACCATGACTTTCACTTTGTCTTTGCCACATATTTTGCTTGGTTACTTTCCTTTATTTCCATTCTCACAAATTTTTAGCTTGTCCCAGCATTATTCTGAGTTTTTTTTTTTTTTTTTTTTTGCCATGATTAAGTATTTTTTTTCTTCACTAAGCAAACATTTTTTCTAACATTTGGGAGTTTCCTTTTCAAAAATTCTTTAGCTAATTACTACTTGTGTATTAGCATGCAGCGAATGGTGTTAGCGTCCCACATCTTTGCTCCGGTGCCAGCTTTTAATTACACTTCCATCAATATCACAGCTAAGAATCATTTTAAAAACTGAAAAAAAGTCTTTTAGGAAGATTTCCTATCAGCCTGACTCAAACCAAAAGCATGTTAGTGGTGGAAACAGATGAACAAAACATGTTAGCGTGATGTGACATCCAAAAGTGCAATGCTAATGTTGTCGTAGCATCTATTGATTCATTTTTACTCATGTGACTTGTTTTAAATAGGTTCATTTAAACGAGAAAGGGATTTTTCTAAACTTAGTGTGCTTTTTCTATATTTGAAGATTGCATAGAAAGACGACAGCGAAGGAGAAAAAGAGAAGGAGGGAGAAAAAGGCAATAAAAAACAGAACGACGGCAAAGAAGAGCACGATGAAGAAGGAGAAGCAAACAAAGGAGCTTCCTGCCTGTCCAGTGTGAACACCATGGGCTACAAGACGACGACAATGGAGCTGACGACAACTGAGATAACAACAAAGAAGATAGTGATGAAGGAGAAGAAAATAAAGAAGCTCCTTGTTTGTCCAGTGTTAACACTATGTGCTAAATGCATGTTCCTGAAAACGTGTCACATTCCTGGAATAAATGTAGCAAAAGGAAAAAGCTGGTTTTGACCACAAAGTCCAGAACATCATCTTTGCTTATGTGACACTCGACACATCCATTAAGGTCATCTGAGTCCATTCAAAGACAGAAGGTTTTATCCCAGCGTGATGCTCGGAGGAGCGGCCTTCATCCTCAGCTCACGCATTTAACACATGGGAGCCTGACGGAACATTAAAGCTGTCTTTGACCGACCATTACTCACAGTGAAAGAGCTCTGCTGAGTCTTTAATATCCTCCCTTTTGCCTTCCCCCATTATAACGATAAAAAAAGACTTTCAGCGGCTTTAGTGATCAACAGCAGACCATCATACGGTCAGTTCGCCCCACTCTGTCCTCTTGACTCCAGCACATCAGACCAGCAGGCCTCAAAGTTGTAAACGCGCTGAAATGAGAAGCAGATGAGGGCTTGTGTGAAGATAAAAATGAATGTGTCAAGTGATTGAGGAGATCATTTGTTGAACCATCTTTGGTTGAGTCAGAGTCACCTGTTCTGGTTTTCATAACCTGCTTCTCCCTCTGATCCCGCGTTTGCAGATGAGTTGGGATTTAGGAAGCGGAAGGAGGCTCTGCAGCAGCAGAAAACTGAGGTTGTAAATCCCAGCACCGAGCACCAGGAACCTATAGTGGGAGTTTGACATGAACACACACACGCATACCTGTGGGATTTTCCCCAAAGCTTTGGCAACATCTGGCGTGTATGTTTCTAAAGAGAAGAGCGCGTCCAAGTATGCAGGTACAAAAAAGAGGAGAGGCTGATGTCTGTGTGTCTTTGTGAAACCAGGAGAAAAGATGGATGGATCGTGTAAAGACCTCAAAACATGTTCACCGTTTTCTAACAAAATGTAAAATATCAATGAAACTACATAAAATATTGATGAACACAATTTCCATACTGTGGAAAACTTTAAAAAAGTAAGTTATAAAGGTTGTTTTCTTTGCAGTGTAGTTCTAACAAAGAGCAGATTAAGTAAGAAGCGATTTAATCAACGAGAAACCTCATTTTGACCATTTACAAAGTGTTTTTGTTTTCAGTCTTTTGATGCTTGAATCAAAAGTCTTTAGAGCCTGAACTTCAAACTGTGAGAACAAGGGAACCACAGTTCAAAATGAGCAATCAAGGTTCAATTAAATCCAATATCTAATTTTCTGGCTTTTTAAACAGTTGTCCTGGTATAAAAATCCAGATATAAAATCCTCATTTTTTGTCTGCTGCTGTTGGCTTTAGAATCATCCAACAACATGTTGTTGAAAATGATTGTCTCCGCTGATATTTAAACTTTTCATAGCACCAATGTTAGAGAGAAGTCTCTCATAAAAGCATCTGCTTCTTAACTTCATGAAAAAAGCATCTTTCAGCTTTGTGGTACTTTTGTGGTCAATTATTAGACAAAATCTAAAACATTTTCTTATGATCTAATTATTTATCTATTTAATGAATCATTATTAATATTTTAGTTATTACGGTGTCAGGGACTGGTAAAGTTGGACTTGTTGACAGAAACGTAAACATTTAATAAATCAATCAAAACATGACAAAAACCAGGGAGAAGCAAAAAATTGGCAAAGCATAGAAGATGACCTGGTAAAACCAGACACTTCAGGCTGAGGACAATGAACTAAAATGACATCATTGAATCTTGATCAACCTGAAACTGATGTGACTGACAGAACACGACCCCAAACAACTTAAAACCAAACCACAGAATCCTCACAAATCATTTCCTTTGTGCATAAAAATTGAGAAAACAAGGCAAAATATGGAGGTCGAATCAACATTTCAATGTTTTTTTTTTTTAAACACATCAGCAAATTTAAGAACGCTACATTTGTAAATTTTGTGCATTTTAGTCCATGCCAGTAACCAATCCAGAATGAAGACCCTTACAAACTGTTTTGTTGGTTTTCACATTAAAAGCACATTTTTTAAATTGAAATCCTCCGTTTAGCTTTTATTTTGATAGGCTCACTAACAATCTTTTGATTGGACAAACCGGATAAACCTTGTGCAATCCTAACATCCCGTTTACTCCCCTAGTCCTAGGGGTAAAAAGTCCCAAAAGAAAGCAAATTCATTACATTTAAAATTTAAAATATTCTTTGCATCATGTTAACTATGAATGAAACTTAGTTTCCTTCTTTTTTTCATATTTTTTTGTCCCACAATACAAAAAGACAATCACCAATACAGATTATAATATATCATTATAAATCATTATATATATATTTTTCAACACAAACCAAATGGTAGTAGGTGTTTCCTTTTACAAATAAAAAGCAAAGCATATAAACGTGAATTCCTTCTGAATTAAATAAATTGAAATGGTAGAAAACAATCTGGAATTTCTTCTGTGTGAATGCGAGTTTGTTTGTAGCTTTTGAATTTTTTCTAAAATGCTTTTAAAATCCACGGGTCAAAAATGATCCATAAGACAATCTTAGTGCCCTGGTGGTGTAGAGCCGACATGTGAAAAAAAAAAACAAAAAAGTCTGTATTTTTCTAACGGCGAAGCTACTTTAGGAAAAATCATAAAATCTCAAGCTGAAAAAAGATAGATTAAGGTGGTTTTTTTTTCCTACAATTAAACATGGGTCACTTTTTACCTGCCAGACAACACAAAGATTAAATCCATCACAGAAGACGTTTAATTCTGAGTGGTTTTGTATCTTTGTGCCTGTGCAAAACTTAGCTTTGAAATACTTCATACATAGGATTAGTAAATATTGCAAGCTTTGAAAGGATTTAGGAAGGCATAAAGAAAATAGGTATTTTTGATTAGGAAGGACAAAACTTTTGAAATCAGCTGCTAGAACAATTTAAATGTCAACTTTTGTGTCATCGATTTTGGCAATCACACACCAACGCACACTCACACACACATTTTTGTTACCAAAAACCTTTTCTGTTTTTGGTAACCCAAAGATCCCTTGCTCCATCCATGTCAATCATCGACTGGAAGGCTCGTGTACCTAGCGACTTATCAAACACTGCACCATTGATCTGAGTTTGTGCCGTGAAATTAGCTCCTCTTGGGCCAGGCAGCAGTGGTCCCCTGACAGTTCCCCCCTTCCTGTGACTATTTAACCAGAGGCCCTTTCCCATCCCGCCACCCACGGAGCGTCGCACGCTGCCTGGGACCTACCACCGCCCTGAAGGCGACGGGAGCGCACACCCCCGCAAATAAGAAGCAATCAAGAAAACAAGTCTTGAGTCACAAAAAAACCCCTTCCAGCGTGATGTTTTACTTGAACATTTTATGATCACGACATTTGAGGTTGCGGTTAAATCTGCCACAGCGTACATGAAGCTGCTGTTTTTAAGCTTCAAGGCAACTTCATTGCGCAACAAAGGCGGCTCCTGTGAAGCTGGAAGACGATTCCTGTTCACTGCGGTGTTGTTTGAGCTTGTAAAACTGCCGCTGGTTTGTGTTGCTGCTTGACATATTGTTACGGTCCGGCTCGCCATTCCCTGGTGGGCTGCATGGAAAGGTAATGGACGCTGTCGTATTTCACACGCAAGCGTAAAACACATGCGGCAGGCCTCCGCCTTTTTTGAGCAGCTTGTCAAAATCGCCGAATTGAAAACAGAAGGTGTTTGAGAGCTGTTTGATTGGGGACGTGCTGAAAGGAACTGCTGGGAATGCTCCTCTTGCAGAGAAGAGCGTTTGAGTCCTCAGAAAGTCTGATGGAGGCGTCTGTCCCTCACTGCTTGAATTTTTCTGCAGTTGTTTTGATGCAAGCTGCATGAGTTGCAGACAGTTCACTGGAGCGATCTTTTTTACCGTTTTGTGGGCAAGAAAGCAATTATAAAACAAGAAAACCAAGCCAAACAGACGGAGTCATGTTGTTTTTTTCCAGTGTGGACGAGGAGCTGCACAGCTTTGACCAGCTTTGAAATGGTAATGCTTTGTTTGAAGTGTTCCTGTAAACAAAGTACCGCCACAAATGCAAATGTGCCGTGCTGTTTTGATCTGGCAATGATCTCCCAAATTTAAGTTGTGTCTTTGTTTTAAACATAAAGTAAATCATTTGTTCCAACAAAAATCTCTTTGTCTGATGGAGGGTTTTTTTTGCAAATACATTCATTTTTCAACTTTACACTTCCTGCATCCACGTCGAACTCCAGGGAGGAATGTGAGTTGTGGCATCTCAATGCCCAAAACAAAACCCGTGGTCTCCTTTATTGCCGTGACACAAAAACAGATTGAAAATAAGTCTTTTTTTTTTTTTTTGCGAGTTGCAAATAAAGTTGCAGTGTTGGACTGTGTTTTCTTTCTTTATGTGTTACTAACAAAGTCGGGAGTTAGCATATCGAAAGTAACTTTTTTTAGCTGTGTCAGTCTTGCTTTTTTCCACGTTGCATAAAAGTTGGGTGTTATAGTAAATACGCTAACACAGCTAAAGTGTAGTGGTGTAGGACTGTTTTTTACATGTTACATGATTGGGAGTCATCGAAAAGCTTGTTTTAGCTGTTGGCTATCAGTCTGTTTTCCTACCAGTTACTAGCAAGGCTAGGAGGAAGTGTAATCATAGTAATGTTGTAAACAAGGTTGGGTGTTATTGTAAACATATGCTAACAAAGCTGATGTGTACAAGTGTTGCACTGTGGTTTTTTTCACTTGTTACTAACAAAGGTAGGAGTCAACGTCTTCACAATAGCGTTTGCTTTAGCGGCATTAGTCTGTTGTTTTTTTACGTGTTCCAAACAAAGTGGGAGTCACAGTTATTGTTTACACATTAACATGGCTAACATATAGTGGGCTACAATCAAGATACTATGAACGCGGTTAATAAAGTATGACTGAGTGGCTGACTTATCTTTGACTGTTTGTCGCTTAAAGCACATTTTTAAGGGCACAAGTTCAAAAACAGATAATTCCTCGTGGGGTGCGCCATATAATCCGATGCACCCTATAGTGCAGAAAATACAGTACATAAAACCCCAACTGCCATTCATATCAGCATTATTTTTGACTGCCTTTACATGTGCAGATTCTAAACACATCTATTGGCTTGGTCTCACTGTCTTGGTTAAATAAAAGATACAACACTTCCACCACTGCTTAGTATTTACGTACTGATGAATTTCATACAAAACATCCGGGGCCACATGCTCTTCCATAGGGACCTGAATGGCTCCAGCAAAGCGACTCCACTGAAAATCTACATGGGAATAAATCCTATAATCTCCAAGCAGTTTGCACAGCAGACCGGCTCAGAGCAATTACTCTGACAAAGAAAGCATTTCTTCCCTTCCTCCTCCTTGCCTTCAACCATCCCCTCTGCCTTGTGTCAAATTAATCCTCTGAACTTTCCTTAAGATCTTCCTATACTTCCCTTTCTATGAGTGCGCCCACTCTCTATCTTTTCCTTGTTCCTGTCATTTTCAGATATGGCACTAGGAGTGGGAGGGGGCGCTCTGAATGAAACAGCTGTCAAGAGTCCCCAATGTCTCCGTGTTCTTCCCTTTCTTTGTTCTACCTGCCGCCACCCCCTCCCATCAGGTCCCGACTCCATGGAGAAGGAAAGGGAGTCTCGTGAGGGTCTTATCTCCTCTTGGTGGGATCTTCACAGGTGCTGAGTGATGGAAGCTTGGGAGGGGGGATTAAAAAGAGGAAAGCTGAGGTTCCTTTTTTTTATTTTGACAACCATCAGAAAAGGAGGCGAGGCAAGATTGTAGATTATCTCCTGTTGGTTTAGTAGATGGGGTGAAGGGTGGGAGTCTGACACCTGTGGGATAAGGGAGGGCAGGGGGAAAAGGAGGAGCCTCTGTGCAGGGGGTGGCATCTGTTGGAGTCACAAGCAGCAGAAGAAAGCTGGCGAGCGCCTTTAACCTGGTCCAGAAATGGTAATGACGAGCTGCCGATGCATTTCAAACACACATCTGTCCGTGTGGCGTGGCAGCGCTCGCCTCCCCACCGTATATACACGATGCTTAGCCGCTGTATCACACGTCAAAACTGTTGTAGCCTCACATCATTTGATTCCTGCCTCCTCATCCCTCATCGCCAAACTTTCATTATCATTTCATTATTGTTTTATTGATTCTCCCTTTAATTGACCTGGTAGCAAACACGCCCCCAAACCAAACAATCCATACCCTAAGTAACTCTAATTTGATTTTTGTTTTGCGTTTGTTTAAAACATTAATCGGAATTTGATTGTGGATGCAGCGGAGCGGGGATGATGAATTGTTTGTTCCACAATAGCTGCCATAAGGCAAGGTTACCAAAATGAACGTCTGAGAAAACCACGTGACTCACACTCAGGAGAACTGCTGGTTAAGAGCAAGGTTATTGACTGGTTGAAGATATTTGCATATCAGTGGCATTGAGCTGATGCATTAACGTGGGAGAAAAGCAAACCACAGAATCACTGGTTCATAGACAACAACTAGAACAATCACTACTATAGTCAACTCCTCATTCAAGTGACTCCACATTTGTATCCTCCAAATATGTTAATCTTTTCCTCAACGGAGACGGAGGACTCAGACACAATTTTACCATACTGCCCCATTATTAATTTCTAAGACCAAAACAACAGTACAACTATACCGTATGACCCTGTGTAAGGGGGTTAGGGGGCATTAAAAGATCATCTAGTGTGGCTTCTTATTTTTGCTTCCCTTTAATGAGCCATTCATTTGCAGGGATATAGGAGGATAAAATTATGGACTGAATCCTGCACCCCTCGGACTGATGAAGGCACTTGAATGAGTAGCAAAACCTTTCAAGGAAGAAGATTTTCAGTCAAGTTGAGTGACTCAATTTCAACATAAACTCACCTGGATGAATGAGAACCTTCCCTGACTGTAGGAAGTGTGGTTGCAGCTCTGAGTGATAGCATCATTGTTTCCAACTCTTATTAGGTGGTTATACCAGGCTGGAGTGAATGCAGTTTACTTTCAAGGACAGCAGTGAAAGTGAGGAGGCTTGGTTCGGTTAATACTTTCTGTTGCATTTCATTTCTGTTGCATTGCATTTCTGTTTTGTTGCATTTTTATTATGTCTCCATTGCATTAACACAAACAAATGAAACGTTCAGTAATCAGTTGGAATGTTTGTATCACCTTTTCATGTCTGCATTTGACATCCGTTTCTCTGCACCGCAACACAAGCTTTAAGGAGCTATATTTCGAGTCCATTGACACGTCCATGCAGCGGCATAAAGCCTTAGAACCAGAAGCAAGAAAAAGTCTGGACTTCAAAATAACATTTTGGTGGTAAAATGTTTGTACATTTTTTATGGTAAAAGGCGTATACATATATAGCGTTTTTTTACTTTCATTGCAGGACCAAAGCACTTTACAGTCACGATCCCATTCACCCATTCAAACACTGATGGTGGCTCCGCTGCCAAACACTGGCGCCAACCTTCCATCAGAGGCAATGCCGGGTTCTGTGTCTTGCCCGAGGACACTTTGACACATGGGCGGGAATTGAACCTTGAATCTTCCAATCAGAGGCCGAATGCCCTTCCCACTGCGCCACAGCTGCTGTTTTATGACACAAAACATGTATTTTAACAAGAACTCATGGCCATGGGGAACGATTGCCGGTTGGGCTCCTCACGCAACACAATGAAGAAGCACTTCAGACAGAGCAGTGTATATTCGTTATGAGGGCAATGAACAACAGCATCACCTGTATGTCATAAGTGCGTGCAACTTACATTATCCTTGTGAATACTTCATAAAACACTTACCACACACACAACAAGCGCATGTTCCGTTTTCCTGACATCCCTTGAGGTGGAAACCTCAAGGGAATTGTGAGACAAAGCTGCACTTCTGTAATTATCAGCAAGTATGTGGGCATGTGACTCTGGCTTTAATCCGAGAGAGTTTTACCTGGCCAGGAGTCTGCTGAAAAAGTCTGTATGTTTGCTACGTCTAATATCACGTAAAGGTTACTGCTTACAGACTTTGTAAACTTTAAACCTAAGTCTCACCATATAAAATCAATCAACTTAAACCCCCTCAAGGTGAAAAAATTAATTTAAAAAGCAGATGCCAAATTTTTGTGAAACTACTAAAAAATTGACTTATTTTGTTGATTAAAATGAGAAATAATGTATTTATACAACAGCTCTTGGAGAGGCTATCCCGCTGACGACCTGTTCTTCAGCACCGTGACAGTGAATATGTTTAATGGTGATGGTGTTTTTGTTTTTTTCCCGTCTCAGGAGAGATGATGCAGGGCCCACTCCTCCTCCACCCCCCCTTGAGGCATACCGGCCAGAAGAGGCTCTGTAAACATGCAAGAATGAAGATTAATCACACACTGGAGATGGCGGTACCACTTTAATAATCAGTATTGATTACTGTCACCATACATCTGTAGCAGCAGCTGCTGCGACAGGATGCGCGCGGGGGGGGGGGGGGGGGGGGGTCTGTTGCTTATGGCTGGTCCACCTTACACCTCCACAAATAAAATGAGAATTTGTAAAGAAACAAAATTGTAACACAAATTAATATGAGCATTTTTTTAAGGTGTGATGTAAAATTTTAGGTATTTTTCCTCAATATTTAAACATTGTTTGGATATAGTGACTAAAATGTCCTTCCGAATCACTGTCAGGTTTATCCCTTTGCTGCATTTGGGTCACATTTGATCCACTTCCACACTTAAAAAGGAGTCCATTTTGACCTGAAACCAATTTAAGGGTTAAAAAATATGAGTAAATCAGTGAGCCACGAGATTTTAGTTTTCATCTGATAAGCACAGCTTTTTACCATTATATTCCTAGTATTGTGATGAATGCATAAAACACATTAAATATAAATGTATACAAAACAAAAGTAGCCTTTTTGAACTGCAGATATATGAATGCACTGGACAGATCACGACATCACCTAAATAGCGGGTCACCAAAAACTGTGAGGAGGATATTTTTCTTATTAGCAAATATAAAATATTTTTCTTGAATTTTGATTCACAAATTGTCTTTATGAATATTTTAAATGAACGGAGCTGTATCTCAGCTGTCCAGTCATAAAAGCACAGGACAGCAGTATGTAAATCTGATTTGAATTGAAAGAGGGCTACAAAACTGTTTTATTTTTGAAAAAATGTAAGGAATCAGAAAGTTCAACTTGTATGAATCTAAGGTTAAAGTATCAATGACAATCAGCTGATATGATTTGAATATTTCCTCCTAGATAACAGATAACTTTCACAAGGCTTTGAGGTCTTGAAAGCTCACCCTCCAGAGTCCAATCTTCAATGAATTTGGAAGAAACAATGTAAAATACAGTTTAAAAACACTGCTTCCATTTGAATAAGTCCTTTTTTGATCAATCGACTCACCAAGACTTCTGAAATATTATGTCAACTACAGTAACTAAACGCTGCAGGTGTGCACAGAAATATAAAATCTTATTTTATAGCCTGACATATGTAAAAAATATTAAACCTTGAGTCTTAATGTGAAAGGCACAATGGGGGATGTGTGCAAACTATGAACAATTTAATGAAAGTGTGTCAGGAAGGTTTCATGCTTAAAAAAATTAAATGTTTACAAAAATAAGAAATAGTGTCCTTTTTTACTTACTAGTTCTAGATCTCTGGGCGTCTGAAGCCATAAAAGACTTCAATGGTTGACTGAAGCTGCAAAACTTAAACTTTTGTATAACTCTACAAGTTTGTAGTATAACTGCCCCACCCTCCCAGCCCCTACACACATACTTGTTCTTAGGATACTGAAGTGAAGCTTAACAGTACAGGAGATGATCAGAACATACACTTTATATCTTTTTTTTATGTAGCACCATGCAATAACATCATTTTTTTTACAATTTGATCATCTCAATCTCCTTAAGTTCTTCAGACATGCATGTCCTCAGCATATATCACCTTTCTTGTGTCACTCATTGCATGGAGAACAGCTACACAGCTACATTTTCTCGGTTGTCGATACAGATGCTCCGACATGGAGGCAGGAAAGCTTCTTTCGACGATGATGCCTTCTGAATACAAAAAGATGGCTGGCTTAAAAAAGTCAAACCTGCTAAAAGATTTAGTGTTTGGAACAGGAACACACTCTTCAGCTGAGATGCTAGAAACTCAGGAAACTATATTTTCCAAACCGACATCCTGGAATCTTCAGCATTCGGAACCAACAAAGAAGTTGTCTCACCGAGCATCAGCAAATGATAATATTCTTTGAATTTTTATCATTTCAAGCTGCTGTTTGTGCAGTGCAATATTTCCTAATACTGAAGGTTACCGTCTCTTCCTGAAAAAGTAGGCCATAAACCCATGGAGAGGATGTGGTGCAGATTCAAACTAGTAGAGTGACCAATGGGGCTTGAGTAGAGTTTAATGGTGTGTTCACACCGAGCTTTAAGCAACCACTTACAATGACAGATCTATGCAAAGACATGTATATGTGTGTTTCGGGCTTCCTCATAACACGCATCACGACACACATTTTTAAGGCTCTGCGTTTTGGGCTCTAATTATAAACCAGTTGGAAGTTAAACCAGTTGAATTTTTGCTAATCGGAGAATCCAATTTGGCAGTGATATATTGTTAGCGTCCTTTTCAAAACATGGAAGTGCCAACTGTTGGAAAAATGATGACAGTTTTCAAGAACTCAGCGTATTCCTGAATGCCTGGTGTGTACACAGCATAACCGTTTAGGAAGTTTCTCCTGTTCTAAATGTCCCTCTTGGAGCTGAATGACCTTCCTCATCAATATCCAATAGCATCATTGATTTGTTGTTGACGCGCACTGATGATCCAGAAAGAAAAATACAAATTGATTTGCTTTCTTCTTTGGGAAAACTTAAAAACAAGCTATGCTTGTGTTGCTGCTGCATGTCCGGTCCCACTGCAAGTGCGTCTGTCAGGAAACATCAAACACTCAAACACAAGGGGACGAAAGTTTCATCTTTTGGCTTTTCATGATGGCAAAAGGTAAAAGTAGAAAGACCCTTATTTCAAGTAAAGTTGTTTCATTTCCTGTCTGGGAAGAAAATGCAGAAATATTCTTTGTAACACCATTTTTGTCAAGAATTTTTGCTATTTAAATATCATTTTTCAAATTAAAAAAACATGTTTTTTTTATTTTTAGGTGGATTGTTATTGTTGTGAAAGCTTAAAGAATAAAGCAGACTTTAAGAGGAATGGTGTGAATCACTTCTGTTTTGCTGTTGTGATTTGTTCTTTTTTGCTGAGATTGGCCCAAAGTTGTTTCATGCAGAAATGTTTTTTTTGGATGCAGGAGTGAAAAGCCCACATGCATTTTTAATTTGGCAAAACTGTTCTTGGACACCTCTTTCCAGATGTTCGAGATTGAAAACCTGCAAAAAAATCATGAATTTTTCCTCTTTGATGACTTGAATGAATCTTTAAAGAAAAGGATGTGAAAATAAAAAAGTCCAAACTCTCCTCCTCTCAAGGTTGGCAGAACCCCAGTGTGGAGAACAAATAAAAGCTAAATCAAAACAGTAATACCTGACCTTTGTCCTTGGGCTCTGGCTCGCTGTTCTGTTGGGGTTTTTCTCCACCGTGGGACTCGCCTGTAATAGAAACAGAACAGCAGTGGCGTTTTCGCGGATAAGAACACAGAGCTGTGTGACCTGAGGACGGCCTTTCTCCACCTGCAGAGCCTGGGGGCGACAAAGCTGGGAGATTGAAATCCAGTTGGGACTGTTTGATTGGCAACAGCAGCACGCTGACCCGAGCAGAAAGTCGAAGGCAACACGGATCAACCTAACATGGGACTTGTGCAATTCCATGTGCCGCATTGTAATTTATAGGAACAAAGAATTAGGCGATGAAAACAATCGACTGTAAATGTGTCAGACAGGGAGGTAGAGGTGAACTTGACTGCCGCGCTTGGCAATGGGGAGAGAGCTCCGGCTCCAACTTGTTGTGCTGGAATAATTGCACAATCATGTTGTCACGCGTAAGTACAAGCACATATGCTTGGCCGAAGTCCATTTAAACTATTCAAAGAGCTACACCTCTCAGATAATTATGTGGAAAACAACAGATCGATTGGAGTGTTTGTGTGGAATAGCTTCCAAAGTGGAGTTTGTTCATGCATTTCTGTAAGCATCAAAGGACAGGGCCAGGTGTGAGATGTGATAATTGTCGTTCCCTGTGAAGTACGGCGCTGATAATCTCTGTACTTTTTTTTTCAACTTTTGGAACAAGAACTTGAAAGATTTCTTCTAAATCAAGGTCTTATTTTCCTTATTTCACGTATTTCAGCTTAAATCATCCAAAAGAATCACATAAAGTTAAATCTGTGAGTGGTGTTGAATGGCCCCTGCGGCCCCCCCTTTGACGCTCACTCTGGTTGAGCTGACTTTTCGCATGAGAGTTGTTCACTATGCCCATAATCCAATTTCACCAGGTACTAGGTGTGTGGAAAATTTTGGCGAGTTTCTGAGAATGTGGAAGGCGTGACATTTTTACTTAAAGGCGCAGTGAAAAAGAAAAGATTTGCATAAATAATCTGGTCCTTGCAGTCCAGGACGGCTATTTTAGATTCTTGCTAAATTGCAAACTTTTCCGTCAATATATCCATTGATGACTTAGCTAATAGGTTGGGAGGTTGTCATCATTTCAACTGTTGCTTCTCTCCAGAATGTATTGGTAGGAGGAGGTTAAATATGGGATGTGCTGACTGGCTTGCTGTGATATCATTAATATGAGAAATGCATCTCTGATTTCAGGTCATTTCCCCTGACAGCGATAGTCCGTCTGCCTGAGTTTTGAGCTGTGAAATGTTCTTCAGCTGTCGTCAGAAGAGCAGATGCATCAGAGGGGGAGGGCTTATCTTTGTTTCTAATCATCTGCGTGTGGATGTATGAATGCGTGGTCCCGAAGTGTCAGAAACATCTCTCAGAATGGCTAATGGAGGCGGCGGTCAATGAAAAATGCATCCGCTGATTCAGATGCACGGCCGCAAAACAAGCTGGAGGATTATTTATGCGACAGGAGCCGAGAAGCAAAGGGGTTGGAGTCATTTGTTTGTGGCTGTTTAAATGACCCACCTCGTCTAAAAGTCAGTTCTAATGGATGCTGACCCGCCTGCTCACACCCACCCAGCCAACAAATGTCTCTAAAGAGAGAAAATAGGAAGCGCAATGAATGGCATGAGTATCCAACCCCTCCACAGTAAAGCTGGGAAACCTGGAACAACACTGGAGTCAACTGGCTTGTGGGTGGCAGAAGTGATCATCAGAAAATTCAAATTTCAACCTCAAAAAACCCAGCAGGTCCACAAACAATGGCTCCGCCCTTTACCAGCTGGTGACTGCCGTCAGGCCATGTTCACTCTGCCCTCAGAAACACGTGTTCAAGCGACTACTTTCAATGGAAAGTCTATGTAAATGCATGCGTCCACGTTCAAAGCTCTCGCGTTGAGTTGCTTGATCATTTTTGGGCTCTTATGCAGACGCAGCCTTTGAACCAGGTCAAACTCTGACCAATCGGGCACTTAGATTTGGTTTGAATTCACGGAAGTGCCGACCATTTAAAAATTGATCATAGAAAGGAACTACATATATGACAATCGCATATGCATGACAATTATATGATAACAGCTATTTTTGACTGTAAGTGGAAGACATGCTAGTAATCAGTACAAAAGAACAAGAAGAAGCCCCTCCCTGCTTGTCCAGTGGGAACACCATGGGTTAAACCCGCATTCTTGAGCACGATTTTTGGAATCCATTAAAAACAAAATAAGAATCACACGGTGGTATTAATGATTGAACTTATAAGACTGTAATTGCAAACAGTGGGTGTTGACGATAGAGACAGATGCTCTTAAGTCATCTAGCTGCATGCATTTATTACAGATTTTAATACTTCATGAAGCTCAAACTTGTTTTTCACTGCAGACTAGTGCAAGATAAACACTTTACTTTGACTGAGGAACTCATATGTGTTCATGATGATTGCTTTATAATTCTGGACAATAAAATCCTTTCTTTGTGAACTTGTTATTCTGTTAGATGTGTCTCTTATCAGAAGCAGATGTTTTGCACATGCTGATTAGGGGAGGGGGAAATCAATTATTAGATGCATTGAGTATGATTGATAAACATTTCAGAATCGTATCCGGTGGCTTTTGTGTTCAAAACAGGAAGTACCCGCTGGTTCCAAGTAGCCGATATCCCATAGATTCAATAGAGAAATAAACAGTGGGGTGTGGATTTCTACAAGCTCACTCCTGACTGGAGAGTCAGATTGACTCGAACCAATCAGTGCTTACTGACGTCGTCTGGTTTCAACAACGGCCTCCATATGGCGACTGAATTGACTTCATTTTCTTGGAGTCTGAATGAATAGTTTTCTGTGGGTGATGTCACACTCGCTTGGTCCAGTTCTAATATACAGTCAGTGGTCATGCCAGGCCCCAGCATACTTTGATGTGGTCCTGGTTTGCTTTTAGAAAGTTGCTGCTCATTGAGATCAAACCAACAACAGTTGATGCTGCACTTATTTGAAACAATTACACCCCAAAACCTTGATTTTATGCAATTAAAACATCAACGGTACAGATTACCATTGTTGTGGCTCTTTTGGCTTCAGATGGAAGTCAGCATGTTTATTTATTGAAAACAGGCAGAGAAACAGCCAGTAACAAGATGGCATCTGTCTGCTGTTAAAAGCAGCCATTGGCTCTGCTGTTTTGAACACGATGGGGAAGAGCAAAGTGTTTCAGCTGAGTTGAAAGTCTGCTTCAGCTCCACACACACACAGAATGTTGCCTTTAGATAAGGTTCGGGTCTTTGGCTTGAAGGTTAAGAACAGAACTTGAACAACTGATTTACATGTTGGGGCTCAGTTCAGGCAAGCACAAAGGATCAAGTAACTAGTAATGCAATAGCTGCATCCACATTGGTAACAGTGTTCCAATTCCTGACAATAAACCTCAGGGAAACATACAGTTTGCGATTGCTAAGGCTGTGTTTTTTTGGAGCCAGCACAACAGCATGAAGGAAAATGGGTCTCTCAAAATGACATTTATGTCTAACGCTTTTGTCGCAACTGCCTTTACAGCGAGATCCATGTCTGCAAAAAATGGGTAAACCTCTACAGGTGGTCCGTACAAAATACCAAGGTCGTTGACCCCACCGGTTAACCCTTTTAACAAAAATGTTCATGCACAGTCTTTTCTTTGCATGCTGCAAGTGAGATGTTCTACCAAATACATAAATGACACGAAAAGAAAAAGAGAAGACGCAGGTGTGTAGGATGGATTTGGGTTTTTTTTCCGACTTCCTCAAATCCTGTGGATTGCACAAGGGGCTTGTAAGAGCTGTTCACACAAGAAGGGTATCTTCCCTGTGTGCTTTTTTAAAATGTATTTTTGTCCTGCAATCAGTCCAGATCTAGCTTTAAGGATAATTGTGACTAATGCTTTGTTTACATGAGCGCATGACAGCCACCTACAATTGGAAGAGGCTCGGTGATAATGTTTAGTGCTGCAATTCTTGCAAATCTTGCTTCAGGCTTTTTCTTTCACAGCTTTATTACAATATATGAAACTTTTTATTTAAAGTGCAAAGATTCAGGATGCATTGTTAACCGGTTCAGTCTCAAATTGTTGACTCCTGAATCGTAATTCAATCATGAGGTGCCTAAAGATACAAGAAACAGTTCTGCCCGGGCACAAACCTCAAAAATGAATTCTTCCTTCATGATCAATTCTCAAACGGTTGGCACAGCGAGTAAAAAGGGACGTTATCCATACGTTACTACCAAATCTAAGTCCTTGATTGGTCACAGTTTGACTTGGTTTAACTTTTAAGGCACGTTCAGTTTGGGGCATGTTTTGACGCATGTTTAGATAGACTTTTCGTTGGAAGTGACCTGTTGCCAAGAACGGTATGAACGTAGCTTGGGACTGGAATGTACTACAAGTGCGTGCAACTTCCATTAGCCTTACAAATAGCTCCTGATGCACTCATGACAAGCATGACAATCTTATGTTCCATTTTCAACACCCTTCAAGGGAACCACAAGACACGTCTATGCTCCACCTTTGGGATGTGGCTGTTCCTCTCTATGACCCTCTACAGGCTCGGACAACCTAAAAACCCAATGCATCTGTACTGGTCAACCCCCCCACACAGGTGCATGTGACCATACCTTCAGGGGCAGAGAAGGCTGGGAGTTTAAGCTTGAAATAAGCACACTGGCACAAACATGTCGCTGTCACAGACATCCTATTAGCATCGTGGCACTAAGTTAACAGACCAAAGCTTCAAAGGCAAAAAGCTAACCATCTCTGCAGCAAAATGTAGCTTTCTGGGTTGTAAAAAACTCTACATTGTTCTCGCTGGGCAAAGTAATCCACTTCACCAGTTCTTTTTAATATGTTAGTCAAGTAATCAGCTATTTGCAATGGATTAGTCTTCGAGGGTAACCTTCTCAGCCCGGTTCATCTATTATGATTCACCTTCATTGTAATTTCATATTAAACTTTGTGCCAATTCATTAGGTGGCTGCAGCAGCTTTTAAACGCTCAATGTCCAGCAATTACAGCCCACAGTGGAGGGCCTGACCCTGGAATGGCTCTGCAGTCACAATGACCAGTAAATGCTAATGGAGGGGCATG
This sequence comes from Oryzias celebensis, assembly GCA_014656515.1. NCBI lineage: Eukaryota > Metazoa > Chordata > Actinopteri > Beloniformes > Adrianichthyidae > Oryzias > Oryzias celebensis. The sequence continues at coordinate 41,451,322 of BNCR01000012.1, forward strand.
AGCGAGGCTACACGGCGGCTGTCGTGCTCTTAGGAGAGAGCTGGCCCACATGACAGGTGAGGAAGTGCTTCATAAGATCATTTGAAAGGGAGCATGGATAGGAGCATTAGGGATGACAAAGAGGACACAGGAATAACATGGAAAGTGAAATGGAAACAGAAGCACTAAAGAGGAATGGAGTTTACATGACACAGCGTGTCAGAGGAGGCTCTTCCACCCACTCTGTGCATTCTCAGTTGTGGTTGCTCCCTGTAAAGACCCTATTTAAGATAATTGTAGACTGATTTAAAACTTAGGAATGAGGCCAATTTGTTTTGCAGCTTAAAGACCCACTCTGATCATCTGTTAATCTATTTATAAATTGTTCCCAGTGGTCTTTTAATTATGATTAGGCCATTTCAACCAAAATAAAAAAACAGTACCACTGTACCAATGTACTTTATCCAGAGTGGCAGTAGTTTATTTAAACTCACCTCTAAGTTGTGAGCAGGACTGTTAACGTAAACCCACCCCCACTTCCCATCACCCAACTGTTTACTTGTTCTCCTGCTAGCTTACAGGCCCTCACACTACAAGCAATATTGGAGGTATCCAGCCATACAGTTTTGAGCCAGATACCAGCTCAGACAAGTAAAACAAAGAGGTGATCATCAGAATGGAGCAGGGAGCTTGAAGCCTGTCGATTGTGGTTTTTAGATAGCAACAATAAGGTTTTTTAAACACTATTTTTTTCATTATTTTTTTTTCTTCATGTCCTCAATCATGAGAAAAATGCCTGAAAAATCAGTTAAAAACGCAAAAAACAAAATTTTCATTGGAGTGGATCTTTATTGCAATTTAAACTAAATCGCTTTTATGGGAACGTTGTAGAAGTGAGACAACATTACACAAAGACAGCATGGAGTTTAAGCCTTTATTACTCTTCCTTAAGCATTGACTTTTAATGAAGAAGAATATTTCTGTTTGTTTTCCTGGCTCAAAGTCCAGTGAGTTTGCCTGATGCAGTAGCGCTGTGATGTATGGATTTACACAGCAAAGATGTCTTAAACATCTAAGAGCCAATTTTGGGATCAGCACTTTTTTTTAAAATCACAAGTTGTAATTACTCACTACCTGATCCAAAGAGTAACTGCATTAGTGTTTGATCAAACTACACAGACTTGGTCTGAACCAATGGACTGTTCTAGTCTTAATACACTCTAAAAATATCATAGTGTTAAACACTGTAGTTTAATAATAATAATAATAAATCAAATATAAAATAATACAAAACTGTCCTGGGAAAAATCTGAACTTATTTTCTGAATGTTGACAAAATCTTCTCTCCGGGTCATAATGTTTTCTCTAGTCTAACCTATGTTATTATTATTATATATATATATATATATATATATATATATATATATATATATATATATATATATATATATATATAAACTAGGGCTGTTAGTTAGTTTGAAAAAAATTAACAGGTTTATTATTTATCAACGCAGATTAATACCACGTCAGAAGTGACCATAATCCTCTTTGCGTCATAAGGTCCAGGCTTCAACAGCGTGTGTTAATTGTTGAAAATACACAATTCTTCGCGCATTATCCCCCTCATAACATGCTCACTCACAAAAAAATAAATATTCAATCAATTTTTAGTTCTTTACTTTTGTCATTTTTCCTGTTAAAATCACTTTTCACAAAAAGCGGACACACAATAACACAAGAATGTGTCGCTGGTTCAGCAGAGCTTGACTGCAGCTGCAAAGGAAAGCAATATAAATGCTGATCATGACAATAAGCTGAAGAAAGCATCAGTTCAGAGAGAAAGTTCACCTCTTACCACTTGTTTTTGTCCAGAAGATGAAGCAAAAAGTTTTTTTTAAAGAAGCCTGCACAGTGATATAGAACGTTTGAGCTATGTGACCGGAACTTCTTTTTTAGATTCTCATCAACACTCAGCAGCCAATCAGATTTGAGTATTTATCCGGACCATTTAAAATGCAGAAACAGTCAGTTTCTTATGACTGTATATAAGCATCTTTGTTTTCTTGAAGTAATACTGCAGAGATTTAAGTCTTTAGAGTTCTGCTTATCTTACTGTTGATGTGTTTTGTGCACACAAATTACATTTCTGGGATATCTGACTTAACACTTGACAAATAAAAACATTTCAGACAGTAAAAAAGACGGAAACATCTTCTCTCTGACCTGATATTTATTCAAAAGCTGCACGTTGTCGTGTAAAATGTATCTAATATTACGTTGTGATTAATCCTGATTATTATTTTTATTTTATTGATAGACAGCACTAAAAAAACTCTGACTCTGGCAACCATGAACATGATCCAACTGAAATTGTGTGGCTCTGGTTGTAAACCTGCCGAGTTTCCCCTTCTGATGGAAAGCATTCAAAGTAATAAAAGCATAAAAGCATAGCGTTTAACATTCCATAAGGGTAATTGTGTGGGTGAAAGAACACAGAAATTGGATCAATTATTTAGGTTCTCAACATTTTTGTTTATAGTACCTACAACATTAGTATAAAAGTACATCATTACAAAAAATGGTACCATACCTATGCAGTAATTACAGAATCAAAAGCTGTAACATATTTGAAAATGTTAACTATAGAGGAGTGACAGTAGGAACTGCAGTTTGTTGGTGCTTTGAAAAGAGTCTCATGTGGTGCACAGATGAGAGTCTTGGCAATGACCCAATGACAAGACCAAGCATAGAGAGAGGAAACCTGAAGAATGTGGAAGGAAACGTTTGTTTAAAACCTCACAGGACCTTTTTTTATGCAGCATTTTATTGAAATCGGAAATGTCTTCTGGGTCTTCTCGTCTGAATGGCCAGCAGACATGTTTTTTGTGATAAATGTGTGCTAAAAATAAAATTTTGCAGTACAGTTCAGCCAGATTTATGTGCAACTTTTGCTCCTATTTACAATAAAAGCCAACTAGGGCCACTTTACAGGAAAAAAACCCACAAGTGACCACAAGTGATCCAATGAGAATACATCTCAAAAGCAGTTCATTTTAATAGTCTATAGTCAAATAGAAGTCGGGTGTCAAAAACAAAGCTTTAGCCGCATGCACCCGTACAGGGGTTGCCTTATGCAGGTGTTGTGGGCTCTTACGTTTTCCAGGTCTGTGAGCAGATGCATCTTAGGGGAGCACAGGTGTGTCTTGCAGTTCCCTTGTGACCCGTGTCCACCTCAAACGCCATCATGAAAATAGAACATACAAATATCGTGTGTGTGTTAAATGTATCATAAAGTATTTGAAAGGCTAATATAAGTTGCATGTAATTTCACCATATGAGAATGCTGTTGTACTATACCCTTAAACAACTTTAGTCATGAGTAAGGTACACATACTGGCTCTTGAGGACACAAACTACTCTCTGATTATCTAATTTTCCTATTTTCTCAGACAAGCTAAGCTCAAGGTGCGCGGAGAGCACACTTTTCATGTGAAGAGCACTAACGGGCGTCTTGCATAGCTTCCAGGATTTGCAGGGCTTGAAAATGTAAAAAATCTGCAAAACATCCCTACATCTCACTTATTCAACCTGACAATACTTAATCTTGGGTGTTGTATAAGTGTTTGCTGAATGCAATATGCCAGTAGTAAAAAAAAGTGAATCAACATTTTTGCTTTACAGGCTCACCACAAAGTCTTTGACTTTTTTATTACATGTGGGCCACCTGCGAGCCCTGTAGAGGTTTGCCTGTAGACACCCCGGATCCACCTGAAAGTACTGTTGCGCCTTAAGCTTGAGTAAGGTTTTAATATAAGGAATATAAGGTGCACTGTAGATAATTGAAGAAAACTACTAGATTTGAAGTGTGCCTTGTAAACGATACATGACGTATACTCATATAGCGGTTTACTACCTTCTTTGAAGGCCCAAAGTGTTTTACAGTCACCGTCCCATTCACCCACGCACACACACATTCACACACTGATGCCGAACACCAGCAGCAACCTTTAACCACCTGGAACAATGTGGGGTTCAGCGTCTTGCCCAAAAACACTTCAACACATGAGCAAACAAGGTGAAACCGAACCTCAGATCTCCCAATCACAGGTCGACCGCTCTACCTCTGCACCTGAAAAATTGTGTGCTTGATCTTTCCATAAGTGGCAGAAAGTTACTGGAGCCACTTCTGCTCCAACCAAAGCTGAACTATTTTTATGTTGGGGAAGACATGTCACACCACCTTAGGGGGTGTTGAATCTCACAGGTTAAACATAGAGCGAGAAGCGTGGGCTGCAAATCCCACCTGCTTTTCTCCATTTCACTCCATGCAAAATAAGGCATGAAGAGACAAAGATGAATTATCATAAGTGAAAAAAAACACTTGTAGAATTTGTCTAGAGGAACTTCAACTTTACTGAAGGATTCTCAGAAAGCAGCCTTCAATGATGCAATGAGCAGGAGGCAAAATTTGACATCCCTTGGCCTTGACTACTGACCAGACTAAATCATTTAAGGCAGAATCAAATCAGAGAGAGAAGACACACTGGTGTTTAAATATTATAGCTTAGACATGCAGACATCAGGAATGACTGCTGCCCTTTTATATTTATACACACTTTTTTAGTCCAATCAGTGGTGATTTCCTCAAATAATGTTGGTTACAAATAATTGTAAGTCAAAGGAGGGTTAAAAATGGCAAATCCTTTAATCTCGCTCGCCACACACACACACACACACACACACACACACACACACACACACACACAAATTATACATGCTTTCTATTTCACAAACAACTCCAGTCCGGCTGTATCTCTCCATCTCAATACTAAACATACTTTTAGCTACTTGGAATTCAGGGGCAAAAAACATCGTCTCCTGGAAAATATGTAGCGCGCACAATTGACCTTGAACAAGTTGCTGATGTGTTCTGAATATTTTGAGTTGTTAGTTAAAAAACAAATTCCAGTTGTACGTGCATGAGGGGTGTCTTACAAAGTAACACAATGAATGTGTTCATCAATCACTCATAAAATAAACGTTTGTGTGTCACAGATTCTAAATCGACCTTTTGTATGGGAGCCATAGCTGCATCCACACCTGCAGCTGCAGGAAAACACTGCATGACCAATATGGATTCACCAATGAAGCTGCAGGAACAGACTTAGCATATGCCTACTAAAATCCAGGAGAAGTGGCTACCTCTCTCCACAGTATTTGATCCCTTGCTGATGTTGTCAGTTTCCCACTTAAAAAGAAATTGACAGTCTGTCATCCTAATGGTATTCTTTTGAACAGTGAGAGACATGAAGAATGTATTTATATTTCTTTGCATTTTAATGAGGGAAATAAGTATTTGAACCCCTAGTAACCATTTAGAGTTGTAGTTCACACAGACCAGTAAGACTCCTAAATAAGCTGTCACCTGAATTGAAGACATCTGTTTGAAATAATCACCTGTGGGAAAAAACACCTGTCAGCAGAATCAGCCCATCAGTCAGACTCCAAACTCTCCAACATGGAAAGACTAAAAAGCTTCCAGTGGATTTAAGGGAGAAGATTGTAGACCTCCACAAGACCAGAATGAACTACAAAACCATCAGCAAGAAGCTGGAGGTTAATGTGACAACTGTTTGTATAATTGTGGCAGAACACAAGAACATGACCATCAATCCATATACAGGTCTGGGGCTCCAAACCAGATCTGACCTGGTGAGGTTTCTATGATCATGAGAAATCAACCTAAAACAACACGGCAGGAGTTAGTTGATGGTTTCAAAGCAGCTGGAACCACAGTCACCAAGGAAACCCTCGGGAATACGCTATAATACAATGGTTTGACATCTTGCAGTGCTCACAAAGTCCCCCTGTTTAAGAAGGCACATGTGCAGGAAGCCTGAAGTTTGCCAATGAACACCTTCATGATTCAGAGAGTGATGGAGAAGCTGCTGTGGTCAAACCAGACCATAACTGATGTCTCTGGCATAAACTCACTTCATCATGTTTGAAAGGAAGAGAAATCCTGTCTATGACCCCAAGAACACCACCCCCACTGTCAAGCATGGAAGTGGAGACATTATGCTTTGGGTTTTTTTCTGCACAGGTGCAGATACTTCACTGTGTGGATGGGAGAATGAGCCATGAACTGTCAAATCTTAAGTGAGAACTTCCTTCACTCCATCAGGAGGCTTAAAACTAGTGGTGGTTGGTTTTCCAACAGGATAAAGACCAAGAACACACAGCCAAGACAACCAAGGAATAGCTGAAGAAGCAACACATCAATGTCATGGAGCGGCCCAGCCAGTCTCTGGACCTCAATTCTATAGAAGATCTATGGAAGGAACTGAAGCTCAGCGCTGGCACTCGACAGACGCCAAATCTGAATGACTTAGAAATTATTTGTGAAGAAGAGTGGACCAGAATTCCTCCTGATATGCACAGAAACCTGAACATCAACTACAATTAACATCTGACCTCTGTGCTGCTAATAAGGGTTTTGCCACAAAGTACAAGAGGTTTCAAATATGTATTTCCCTCCATAAAATGCACATAAATGTATTTAAATTCTTGATTTTCTTTTCGTCAGCTTTCACTGTTCAAATAATCCACCATTACGATGACAGACTGTCAATTTCTTTTAAAATAGACAGACCAACTAAATCAGCAAGGTATCCTGGTATACTTATTAAGGTATACTTATTTCCTCCACTGCAGTTGAACTTGGAAACATGTTTTAAACTGTTGAGACTCTGTTGATTGCTTTTGCAAAAGAGCTCACGCTGATATGTTCAGATTTCTGTTCAAAATGATGTCACAGAGGTTGGAAGTTTTAGGAAAAGCAGAAACACTTGCAGCCAGCTGTTAGTGATGATTAATAAACTCAAATAAATCAAAGGGATTTTATTATATCTAAGCTTACGGTTTCAAATAAAGAAAACTAGATAGAAAGATAAGGAGGGGAGTGAACCCCCCCCCCAAAAAAAAAAAAAAAAAAAAAAAAGAAAAAAAGAAAATGTCCTCAAAGTGTCTGCTACTAACAAAGATGGATGACAAGGGATTTGTGGGGATGTACCTCTATGATCTTTTCAGCTGATGGATCATAGACATTTCAAAAAGATTTGATAAAACTGTTTCAAAAAAGAAAAAGTCACGTCTCTTTTAACTGCAGGATGATAGTCGGATTTCCACAAGTGAAGCTTTATCATTAAATGTTCTTGGCTCAAACAAGCAAAAATCTTCCTAAAATTAAGCTATTAAGCCTGATGATTTAATATTCCTTTAACATGGGATTCTTCCCCGGTTAACTCTATAAAAAGGTGAAACAGATATATTTAACTGAAGCAAAAATAATCCACAGACGGAAAAAAAATGTTATACATTTCTTTAATTAAGTAGGATTTGGGGCATACAAGAGATAAAACTGGCAAGGTCAGGATATTCTAAATAAAAAGTGAAAAGCTTTATGTAAATCTAGACACAAGAATAGATAAAAACAGACTAAAAAAAGATGACATGACAGTCATTTTAGGAGAATGCATGCCAAGAAAAAAAGCAGCGAGAAGGAATGCAGTTTATCTAATTAAACACTTGTTGTCAAAAGCATGAAATCTGTGATAAGACTTTTTTTTTTCGCTGCGACCTCAGATGAAAAGTTCAAAATTGAAATTAAAAATGTTTTTTTGTAAATGTATTAAAACTTAATTTTTAAAAAATTGGGAAATTTGACCTCACCTCTTCTACAGGCTAAAAGACACAGAGATAAATCTTATAGGAGAGTGGTTACACACACTATAATAAAAATCAATAGAAAAACCAGCTTAAAACAGAAAAGTTAAAGAGCCTATATAATGCTATTCTTATGCCTTTCAGAGTAAGCTATATCCTTCTATATAATAATATCTCACCTTTAGCAAACTAAAGAACAAATGTTTTATCATTCTTTTCATGACTTCTTCCAATTCTGAAGTAAGACGCTTCACTCTGAGGCTTTATCTTCCTCTTCTTGTGGGTGCTGCCAATTTCATGACGTCATCCTTGAGCCAGCGTTGGGGTGTTTCTGGGTTTTGCTGATGAAAACCAATATTTAAACGTTTGCAAAGATGAATGTGAATATTGTGGATCTAAAATGAAAGCATTTTGCTGATCACCGCTAGCTTCACAGAGAAAGTGTGTTTGTTAGCTTGGAGGCGGTGCTGGCAGCCCAGACTCTTCCTGGAAGGGGCTGTTGAGGAGGGGCTGGTGCTCAGAGGACAGAGTTTTGCTCAGAGCTGCGTGAATGGAGCAACATACCGCCTTGTGGAAATAACATTTAAATAGATTTAAGAGCTCAAAAAGTTGATTTTGCATCATATACGGCCTTTACCTTTTTTATTTAAATTGTTTACAATGAAAGTTACAACCGCTTAAAAAAAAGGATAAGCCTAAGAGACCCAATATTTCAAAAAAATTCAACAAAAACATTAAAATATGCATGAAAGAGTAAAATCATGAAATAAAAACCCAGAAATGCTGAAGCACATATGAGATTGTAAGAAATTACTTCAAAAAATTTGAAATATGTAATTGATCTATACCATGCAAAATCCTTTCTTGAGTTTTTCAGTGCATTTTCATTTTCATTCCTCATAAAAAGAAATCTTAAAGTGGTATTTTGGTCCACTCATGGATTTCTGAGTGTTCCTCTAAAAACCTGTGATCTGAGCACCAGCCCCTCCTAATCCACAAAAACGAGCAGGTTTTCCTGAGGTGACGTGGAGAAATGAGAACAGCTCCTTCCAACTCTTAAAAAGCATTTCTTTTTTGATTTTTTTTTGTATTTTTACAGAACTGATTTACCATATTTCCTGCACTGTAGGGTAATTAATAACTTTATAATAATTACAAATAACTACTCGTTTTAGCTAGTTAACAAGTCATTATTAAACCGTTTGTTATTGAGATATAAATGACTTGCTAAACAACATTTTACAGTTTGTTTAGGATTTGTAAAAGTACCTTATAGATAGAGAGTAGATAACTAACACGCTTTTAGTTAGCGAGTTCTAAATGACCTGTTACATATATATTAATCATTTCTGATTGCACTGTATTAATTAGTAATAAATCATGAAGAAGCTTTTAGTAAATTACTTACTAATGACTTGTTAAGAATCAGTTAATATTTTATACATGTTACTTGGTTGTTTTTTTTTTTTTTTTGATTTGTAGCTATTCCTCATTAATTAACTGTTAGTAAATAAGGAACATTTCCAACAAACTCAAATTCTAACTCTACATTTATAAATCCTTAACAAACTGTTAACTGTTATTTACCAAGTCATTTATAACTCAATAGCTGACAGTTTAATAATAAATTGTTCGAGTAGTCATAATAAAGTGTTACCGGACAATTATATGTTAATTAATGAATGATCTATTTTCAAAATTGTATCATATATAGGGCGCAATGAAATATAAGACTTTGTTACCTATGATCAAAGTAACTCCTGAATTTGTTACTACATGTTAGCTTAGAAGCGTTAGCCATGTTAGCCTGAAACTCCAACCTTGCAACAGGTAAAAAACACATTTATGAAGCTAAAACAAACATTAATGTGACTACCCAACTCCAAATCTTGTTAGTACACATGAATGAAGCACATTCCAACACTGCTATATGTTAGCTAGCTTAGTGTATTAACAATAACTCTCAACCGTGTATAAAGTACACAATCAAACAGTGCTACATGATAGCCGAGTTAGCATATTCACAATATTGGCTGACTGCCGCGTACCTCTCAAAATCACTTCAACATCAGTAAACACAACCAGAATGAATCCTTTTACAAGGCACTACGAATTATTAGACACACTGTTTTTTTGGTTTTTAAGTGCACCCTATAGTGCAGAAAATACTGTAGTTCTTTTGTTTCTTTCCTCAGTTGCCAGGAAAACCAAACGAGGAAACAAACAAAGAAAAAAAGGACTCACCAGACACGCCACTCTAGCAAGTTATGGCAGACAGCTGGTAGTAGCTGGGATAATTGAATTAACTCCTCGTCTGGATGCAGTTCAGTCGACCATGTCGAGTTTATCACAGGTCAGTGGTGGAAACCCATCTGGCGGGACCAATAGAAGCCAAAAGGAAACTTCCAAGAGCAGTATTAATGAACGTTTTTGGTATTTCCTCTTTTGCTTCACTTTGTGTGATCCGGGAGCAGCCACAAACGACATCAAGATGCGTGAAGTTCTCTCTTTTACAAAGTACAGAGTTGGAGAAAATGAAACCAGGAAAAGCAAACAGCCTAAAACCCCAAATCTAATTAAAGAAGATGACTGATAAATCCTCATTTGAAAGTAACTGTGTACAAGTGGAAATAGAAAGGTGACCTACATGTTATGGAAAGAATCTCATACATCCAGACACTCCTGCTAAGTCTATCATATTCACGATCTTGTAAAACAGTCAGGAAGCAAATATGAAAGGGAGGAAGCCAAAGCAACTCCAGTGATGCAGACTTAGTCCAGACTTGGACATGGCTGCGACTGCTGAACTTCCACTGATGTGCATCAGAACGCTAAAACAGCTGCAGGAAAGCGAGACGGCGAGAAATAAAGAGTTTGGTGGTGGTGGTGGAGGTGGGAAGTGAAGACGGATTAAGAGGATACATTTGGACGTTGGTGGAGGGTGGCCAAACGGTGAGAATGAATGGAAAACACTGAGAACTACCCAAGCCAAGGAAGGCTTCAGCAAACCTGAAAAAATAACTGGTCTTCTGAACGTGGTTCAACTGAAAATCCAGTGAGGAAACGACCCACAAACGACCTCCTTTTAAACTCAGTTAGAATCAGCCTTTTTATGAAGAAGCAGTAAAAGGGGGAGAAAAAAACCATGTTATTCCTTCATTGTATTCTCTTTGATGGTTTCAAAACTTTGAAAATTCAACGAGAATAAGTATTAAAAATCCCCATTCAGGGAATTATCAATATAGTGCTTCATTAAAGAAGGTTTGTTTATCACAGAAAAGAGAAAATGTTAAAGAATTTACTAAAATGCTGTTGCTGGTCACCTTTCGGCATATATCATCGGGGCTTGTCTCCCCGAATCAGCTGTCATGGATTTGCTTAGGTAGTTTTGCAGAGAGTTTTATGCCATATGCCCTTCCTGACCCAACCCTGTATTTTACCAGGGCTGGGGAACCCAGGGAGACCCAGACTCTGGCCCTGCATGTATATTTTGTCACCAGGTTTTCTGAAGAAAAAACTAATTTTTTTTGGTGTTACTTATGATCACATAATTTAGACAGGGAAACTAAAGTAATCCCTTTAGGAAAGTGAAATTCCTTTTAGTTAACAATATTATATCCGCTTTCCACTCCACCCCATCCTCTGCTTCTTATGTATATTAAGGTGAGTCCATTTATTTCCTGTATCTATTTCTTTCCCAGCTACTAATAGTGTTAGTAACCTTTTTATTGTTTGGGTTGGAAGCACTGCAAAAGTTTTCTGTTTATTTTATTTTTTTGTCATTTCACTATGAAACTGTAAATGTGTGTCTTCAGTTCTTTTTTTAGCTTTAAAAAATGTATTTTGTATGAAGCTTAACTCTTTAATTGCTTGCTCATCCAAACAGTAGAGCAGATTTAGAAAAACATATTATGAAAACATTGACTACAGCAAGGCAATAGGCAGCAGAAGTAATATAAGAAAACATTTTAAAAATATATATTTTTACTTTGTCTTGGTTAGGTAGTTAAAAATCACTTCAAATGTGTTTCCTAAAAATGCAAGGCACCACGTAACCACGTTAACCCAGCGTCATACCAAGCATGGTAGAGGAGGGGCAATGATTTCGGATACATTTCTGAAAATTTGTTCAGGGCAAATTGAGTCAACCTTTGACTCTTGTAAGTATTCTGCAGTCAAATGCAAGACAGTATGACACCTGAAGAGTGTCTGAAATAATTCAGCAGCAGCAAAACTACAGCAGAATAGAAAAATATCCAACTCAGTAACTCATTCAGTCACAATCCAGATCTCGGGCTGACTGTGAGGCTTTCGTAGGACCCTGAAAAACAGTGTAAATACTGGTGAGTCCCACTCTTTCAAGTTTAACTGAAGTTGAAAGTAATCAAAATCTTTTTTTATGTGATGTTCACTTGAAACGTCAAAATCTGGCATATTTATTAAGGTTTGCATTCACTTGCTCTTCAAAAATACCACATTGTTTGATTGAATGATCAAACATTTTTTAAGCAATTATATCAAAATAAATACATAAAAAAAAAGACAATAAATTAATTTCTTGAAAGGAAGTGGGAAGAAGCAAATTTCTAATTTAAGCAAATTGATCCCACCTCTCATAATGCTACATACCTGATGGGGTGCTTTAAAGCCCAAAGGGACAGACTAGAGCTGTGTCTTTTAAAATATCTGAAAGGTATCTTAAAATATTTTTTAAAATATTCAAACGTGTGCACACTATTTTTTGCTCTGAGATTAATCTCTCCATCCCTTCGTATCTTAGTTTTCATTTTCTGAGGGCTATTAGTTATTTTTTAAGCTACATTTTCATTAAAAAAAAAAAAAACACTTTTAGTATTCCTCTAAAAACCTACTCTCTGTGCAACAGCCCCACCCATTTCACAAAAACAAGTGGGTCCTTACATTGTGATGTCACAAAGTGGGGAACAGCCCCTTCCAAGAAGAGTTAGCACTGCCAGCACCACCCCTCTTAGGCTCACACAAACACTTTCTCTGCAAAGCTATCAGTTATCAGCAAAATGCTTTCATTTAATATGCATGATTTGCATATTCATCTTTGCAAAAATGTCAGATATTGTTTGTTTTCGTGGGCTAAACGCAAACATGCTGCTGATGCCATCTCTAGGATGATGTTACGCCCCTTTCTGTCTAGGGGGAGCAGGGCATAACATAAAGGTAAAATAATAAATATTAAAACAAAAGAACACCAAAAAGACATCTCCATAAAATGATAACGAATTTATCTACATCAATAACTACAAAAAGTGAAGCAAAAAGGCTTCAGGGTGAACCAAGGCCAAAACAACAAACAAAACCCCAACCTATCTGAACACAAAAACATCTTACCTGCTTATAAAAGAAATGGGAAAACAATGACAAAACACTAACCTCCATAGTCTAACATAAACAGGAGAAAATGCGCACTAAAGAAAATGGCAGTTCACCCCTACAGCTTCACTTTGTAACATAACTAACAAAACCAAAGACAGAGTGGACATGATCACAAAACAATAAAATGCAACACAAACATAATGAGTGGAGAAGAGCACCAAGCTGCATTGGAGACTGGCTGCATTGGAGACTGGCTGCAGCCAGGCTCCCTTCTAAACTAATGTTTCATGAATGAATTGTTCTTTAGTGTGCCAAAGGTTATGTTATATAGTTTACTCTGAAAGGCTTAAGAATAGGATTATTTAGGCTCTTTAATATTTCACATTCTTTAAAATGTCTTATTTACATTAAGATGATCTTTTATTTTAAGTTAAGAAAAAAATGTTTGTAAAGTGACTAAATGATCCAGTTTTAACAGTCAGTATGGCTTTCCCAGTTCAATTTAAAAGCAAATTGTTTTAGTCAAATGTTAGCTCAAATTGGAAAAATGTTCTGAAAGAACTGCTTACGATGAGCTAGTGTGTAGAGCGCTGGATTATTAAGGGGCTCAGCTGACATCAATCTCCAACTTGACAAAAGATTTGCCACAATTCCAGTCAGCGCTGTCAACCTCCGGGCATTAGTGTCAGAGAAGCGGGATCCGGAACGCTGCTCCCCACTTTCCTTTGGCACAGAGCAACGCATGTATGTCAAACATGCAGCATTTGTCTCATCTGTGCGTTTCTTTATTTATGCCACACTTCCTTTGGACCGACGTTCTTTTCAATTTAACTGAGTGAATTTGAGAGATCCTTGCTGACTGTATCTTTCAAGTCTCAGCATCCCTGCAACCAGCAGACATTTCCAACACTAATTGCAGTACCATCAATAAGTTAGGAATTTTGTGCAAAACTCAACGTGTGTCGTTTCTGCGGTGTGTAAACCTCTTCAGTGTGGCATCAATTTAAACATTCTGTGGGTTTATACCTAGGAAACCTACGAAATCCATACATGTTAAAAAGCCGGTTTTGTCCGTAAGCCATTCCAATTTCATCCTTCAAACAGACATGAACACAGGAAGACGTCGCTTAACAGACAAGCAGCACCACCTGACCATAGTGTGCCATCAGGTTGGTAGTAGACAGTCAGATGTTGCAGGTGAACTTGGTGAGTCATAAAGTTTCATCAGCAGATTTACATCAAAACACAGAACTACTGTTGGAGTTTGTGACTGACCCTGGAGTGGAGGCCCACCAATGACAGATCATGACCAGAACCTAAGTACCTCTGCCCTCAGACATGGTTTAGCAAATGTCACAGAACTGCAGACTTGTTAAGCAGATGTGAGGAGTACTAAGGTTTCCAGACAAACTCACAACCAACTCCACCACTTTGACTTGAATGACATATAACCATTGCAAGTGACTCCACTGACACCAAGATACCGCAGTGAAAACAAGACCATGCGGCCTGGATAATGCAGCAGTGGTCCACAATCCTGTTCACTGATTAGTGTCTAGTTGCACAGAAATGATGGTCGTCAGTGTTGCTGGAGAAGAAAAAGTGAGCAATACGCCAAGATCAACATGGCCTCCAAGGTTGAGTTTGGTAGAGGAGGTGCAACAGTCTAGACAGGCATCACCATTGTGAAAAGCTATTTGGTTTTTGTAGTCCAGACAGTCTAGAACTGCATATAGTACTTATGGAAGAGTGGAATGCATTTCCTCAGAGCAACATAGTGAGTGTGGTGAGGTGAAGTCGCTGTCAAGCCTTCATTGCGACAAATGGTGGAAATACCTGCTTTTGACGTCGGCCATTTTTTGTTATTTGGGGCTCTTTTTATTATTGCCTTAATTTTTGAAGCCATGACGATCAAAGTAATGAAAATTGTGCTTATTCTTATTCATTATTAATAATATCAAAGGGAACTTTTACGTAATTCATTCAAATCCAGCCCAAACAGGAAAAGCCTTCGTGGAAATGACAATATCTCTAACTTATTGTGAGTAGCGTAAATGTAAAGATTTTGTAGTGTTTTGGGAACACCAATTTTTTTATTGTTCAAGGAATGTTGTTTATATGACCAAAGTTTCACCTGGAAGTTAAGCAAATTATAAATCCATTTAAATAACAAAAGGTAAGAAACCAGCTCAGACACTGACAGAAATCCCTGTTTTTTATGCAAACTATCTCGCCTTCCTTTAAGAGCTTTAATTTTCACCTCACCCCTTCCCACCCCCACCCCACGAAATAAAGAGTGTTAGCTAATACCTCGAGGCATGTGGCAGAATAATTTACACCTGTGAGATGAAAAGGGTGTCAGAGAATTAATTACAGCATTAAAAGTGCAGATAGCAACACTCTCGATTCCTCTGAAAGGGAAAAACAGAGACAGAAAGAAGAAGAAAGACAAAAAAAAAGGATTGGCGTGTCAAAAGTTATCTCTACCTCGCAGCATAATGGGAATGTTAAACACAGCTAAACACTTCAAAGAGCATTTGGAAACAGGGGGCTCAGTGGAATGATGAGAAGGTCTGGATGTGAGCTGGGTAACATATACTCTTTCTTCTGTTTCTAACTCCAACAAAAGTTGGATTTTTTTTTTTAATTTCCAATTTCCGACAGTAAACAGGAAGCCAGTTCTGTTTCATTTCTGGTTGATCGCCTGGATGTGTATTCTTTTGACTGAGGGTGACAGTAGCTGTCACGGTTGTCAAATGTTTGGGCCTGTAGGATATCAAACTGCAGGTTAAAGGGAGTCTAGTGACAAGCTCAATCAGCCATTAAAGAGAAATCACTGCCGGAGCTACACAGTTGCTGACAATCCCTCATCAGTAAGAAGAGGCTCATAAGAGCCACTGAAGTCAAGGTGATTGTAAAAGTTTGAGCTTCAACATATGACTTACTGAAAATGTAACATTTTAAAAGTGTAAAACAATATGTGACAAAGTAGGGTTGTAGCAATTAATTGACTTAATTGATAAATCAATTTATATTCCCACAATCAAACCATATCAATCTGTCTGAGGAAAGATGTTAAAAAATTCAAATCGGCCTATACCGTCATAAAATCGTTTCAAAATGAAATCAATCTAATTGGTTTAGGAAAATATCGTTTGGATTGCTTGGATTGTTCATTAGAATGTAAAAACGACCAAGAGCCATCGCAGCAGACAACACACACGTGATGCAGCAAAAAATGTTCAATCATCATCACAGTCCAATGTGTGGACACACTTTGAACTTTACAAAGATCATACAGACCATACAGTGTGGTAGAATGTTGTAATATTGTTTCAATTGTATTATTTTGATGTGGAAAAACAACACTGGGCTGAACTTTGTTGACTTGTTTGTTTGTACACATATTAATTCACACTTGATTATCTTGCAATAACTCAAGGAATCTGGAAAACTTCACCTGCACTGTTCAGTTCGCAGGTATTTATCTCTGAGTTACACTGGTTGAAGTTTTGGCTAAAGATGTCCTGGATGGACTTTACATCAGTGAATCGGATCCAATCGGAAGTGAACCATTGTTGACTATGAATTCTATCAGCTACAACAAATTATGATATGAATCAAGTCTAAAAGAACCCCAATAACACAGTAGTTTTTCTGACTTGTCACCATTCTGTAACAGTCAGTTTGTTTAGACTCATATCTGACTGTTTCATGCCAGTAACAAGACATCCACAATTTGTATTTCTTTATGGATTTGCAACATTTCTTTTCTGGTATCCAAAAGACAAAATGGTGGCCAAGGTTTAAAAGGGCATGAGAAAGTAGAGGGGGAAAGGTCATTATTTGGATTTGTTTGATTACCTTTTGGGTTGTAATGCTTTGAATTGTTTCTTATTTTGTGTCTTTTTTTTTTACCAGTGTTTTTTTTGTGTTTGTTTTGTCTGGTCAACCCTTTTACACCGGAGCTTTAGCTCCATTAATGTTCTTTCCACTACTCCAACTCTTCAACCGTAACCCGATCTATGTAATTCCAGAGGATTCTGAAATCAATAAAAGGAGCTTTGCACAGATAAGTGTTATGTAGTCAATGTAAATCAGCTGATTCTGATCTTGTACCGAAATGCAAGCAATGTGTTGCATATTATTGCAAAGTCAATCTGAAAAGCCACGTTTCTCTGCGTCAGAATCAGCTGATTCATGTTAAGAGGATGTGTGATATTCAACCGTTGCTGATGTCATCTCCATCCAACATTGAGGCGTCCAAATCGCAAAAAAATTACAACTAAATCGACAAATTTTGTTTAGAGACAGAAGCAAACCATTTTCTAAGGGTGACATCACACTCATATACAGTCAATGGTCTTGTCATCCCTTTTGTTTTATTCTGCAGACTAAACCTGTGACCTATTAACTATAGACAGAACAAGAATCTTTATTTTATACCTGGTTCACAAAAGTTTAACACTGACACAGCTTTAGGCCACACACAAACTCAACTGCAGGTACTTTATATGAGTGATGTAAGAGGATGCAAAAGCCATGGGAGAAACACCTTCAACCTCCAAGAGTCCGTGTCCATCCACTGTAAAATATGACACTTATGCTCTCCTGCATATGCTTTCCATCAAACACCCGTCAAAACTTCTCCTCATCTATGACACTTCCCCAAAAAATGGATGAGTAGAAGAGGAAAGTTTGCAATTTAGTTTGGGCTGTATAGGCTTGTATGAAAAGGCTTTTGGGCATAGGCAAAATTATGTGCCAAAAAGTACGCAATGTGCCACTAAATGTTACAACAGCACGGTTGAAAGCAACACAAATGGCATGAGGTAACTTCAAAAGCAGAGGGAAAAAGCGTGCTGTCTGTGATGAAAAGCATGGCTGGGATTGAACCCTGAGGGTAACAAAAAATGGAGGTTGTTGTTCTTTAAGTGTGTTGCAAAGCTTATAACTGTGTTTTCCAGAGGTTAACTACTGGCTGGTGAAGGAAGACAGAGCCGAGGCGCAGAGGAAATGCAGGTGAAACAGCAACTTTTTCTAATCCCCTCAACTTTCCTCTGAAGGAAGCAGTTTTTTTTTTAATTCCCAGCTCATCTGTCTTGAGGGAAGGTTGACTATCAGCTGATTCTTTCTTTTGCCCCCAACCTCTATTATCCCCCCCCAGCCTATCCCAACTAACTCCAACCCTTCTGCAAAACATCTGCCAGGTGTGATAAGCAGACAAACGCTCCCTTTACAGGGCTATTAAAACCAGCCACCTCCTATACGTCGTTTTGAAATGATTATCGCCTCAGGCCCACAGTTACAGGTGAGCTCACCTCCATCTCCACATATCTGGTGACTCTTTGAGGCTTTGGGCAGCCTGTGCGATTGAAGATTATTCGCCTTGCTTAAAAACGTTTGAATACCAGGGGAAAGCAGGAGGGGGAAAAAGAGGGCTGGGAGGAATGAAAAGAGCAGGAGTCATGACATCCCCAATGCTGAGGCTGATGATAAGGGACGCGGTGACAGCTCTTCCTCGCTCTGTTTAAGGATGGGTCGGACTTTACGTGGGACACAATGTGAGGCAAAGCAAGCCACAAGTCAATCCTTCATATTCATAGCTTTCAGGAATGTCTTTGCATTGTTCTCCATTGTTCTTTTACGAATTCTTTGGCCGTGATTGAAAGCAGCTTTGGAGGGAAAATTTAAAAAAAAAAAAACGTGTCTCTAATAAAGCCATCTTAAAAAGGCTCCTGGCAAATATTTGTTTTGCTGCCTAAACAGAATCCACCCTGCAAGTTTGCTCCCTTTCCCGCCAGCCAGTCGGCACTGTTTTCCAAATCCTCTCAAGGATCAAGTCTGTTCTGGAGAGATATCACCAGCTGTGCCAACTACTGTCGACTTCCTCCCATAACCTGCTCTTCACTTATCTGTCTCTGCTTGACTGACGATCTACTTTATTTATGACTATTTCCTGCTTCCGATTAAGACGAGCCACTTATTGGGACTCAATCTGGGTTAAATTTGATCTTCTTTCCTATTACCGTCTTTTGGCACAAAAAGCACTTTGTAGGGGAGCTCAAGTGTTTATTAACTATAAAAGGAGGCAGCGTCGCTTTCCAGGAGAGCAATTTAACAAATCGAGACCTTAATTGAGGTAATATTTAAATATACATTAATTTTAATTTAATTGCACTGAAATTTTCCCAGCAATTGACCTCGACCCTTTGCAGCATAATTAGCAGCAGTGCTGCTCCTGTTCAGTGAAGCTGGACACATTCTGTAAGGTCACTGACCCTGAGGTCTACATGAGGATTTAACAGGTGATAGAGAAAGGCTTAGAACTACCCAATGACAAATAATTACCCCCCTACACACACACAGACATCCACATCCACAAATTCATTTTTAATGTACACCCTGATAACAAGCCATGTGGGAACAGGGAAGCATGTGGTTAATAAGACCAACTGGGAGACATAAAGGTTACTGAAATAAAACCAGCCTGGTTTTCTTCCTTTTTTTCTGTCAGAACACACATGCAATAACATTGCAGAACTAAAGCTTTAGTCAAACTCAGCCGTACAGAGGTTGACTTGCAGAGGTGGGTTTTTGGGTTGTCCAGACCCGTGGAGAGTTGAAAGCAGGACCGAGCTTATCCTGGGGAGGTATGTGTGTGTGTGGAGGGGCAACTGTTCCCTGAATTCTTGAGTTCCCTTGAGGTTCCTGCAACCTCCTTAAGGGTCCTTGATTGATTTAACATTTATGCGTTTTGTAGGTTTCCTAGGTATAAACAGGGTAATTGCTTTCAAGGTGTCCATTGTCAGAGTTTACGGTTCATGGTACTGTGTTGTCCATTAATTTCTGATAATGGACACATCGTTTTGCACTATTCCTTACTTAAGCCTTAATCACATGACCCGTACAGTTGCTGTGGGTTTTTTGGGTTGTCCGAACCAGTGAAGAGTCATGGAGAGAAGCAACTGTTCCATAAGGGAAATGCCGATGTGACTTGCAGTTCCCTTGAGGCTCCTACAACCACATCAAAGGAAAGTTGTTTGTATGATTGTCGCTTGTGTGGAAAGAATATTGTCAAGTATGCTAGTAGGCTAAAGTAAGTTACACCTACTTATGACATACAGGTGATGCTGTGGTATGTGATAATACCAAACTTTAGGTATTAGTACAATACACCTTCTGGCCCCTTACTAACTGTGCACTAATCCTGCAAGCAGGTGAAGATATGTAGCCATAGGATACTCGTAGGATACCCACAAAAACTACAAATTAACTACGAAATTTTTTAATTTCTGACAGTCAGGATGCTCGAAAGGACCGTGCACACTCATCACATGAACAGCACTATCAGACTCTATGAGCAGTCCGCTGGAATTGAAGGGGTCTCGACAGATTCACCAAGCGATCTCTGTTTTTGATATTTCTTGTGGCCCACCAGCGGACCCAAAAAGGTTAGTCTATTTTTCCCCTGCAGAAAGCCCATATCCACCTGTGAGGGCAGTTGTGAGTAAAGCTGCATGCACATCAGTCATTTGACGAACGCTGAAGAACACACGTTTAGTCCATGGTGTTCACACTGGACAAACAGCGAGGGGCTTTTTTTTCTTTTTCTACTGTTTACTGGCACAGGTCCGCCACTTACAGTTGGAAGAGGCTCGCCATTTGTGCATGAAACAGAAAGGGTTCAGTTCATTGCTAGCATCCTTGCAATGATAGGTATGGATAACCATCATGTCTGGAGAGTGACCTTGGTTCATCTCTATCTAAAAAAGAAACGCAGATGTCGTCAGGCTCTTCGCCATGTCTGGGTGCGCATGTAAACCAAATCCATCTGTCACTACCAAATCCGAGTCCCTCATTAGTTAAAGTTTGAACTGTTTTAGCTAGCAGCAGCATTCGATGGTCGCGTGTTGTGTGTGGAGCCTGAAAAACAGTCGTAATAACGTGCATAGCCTAGTACCAGTGAATTTCCACGGAACCTAAGAAAAAATAAATCCTCCTTGGTGGACTGAGTTTGAAAATATCTAAAAGTGACAAGAAAAAGCAGATTAAGCCAGAGAAACCATCCAATTTTATTTCCTGATTGTGTATGCGGAGTGAATAAATTGTCACATGAGCTGTCAGTCGCTGCTTTTATCTGACCTTACTCCATGCTCTGACTTGTTCTTCTATACAATAACATTACCAAGCACCTTTGACGGGAGCAGCTCTTTTAACTAGCGCCTCCAGCCAGCCAGCAGTTCAGCTGAGGTGATTGGAAAGTGCTCAGCCGTGCGCTGGAGAGCCTGCCGAGAGCTTTTCACACTAATGTTTAATGAGCTACATTCAGGTACACTCCACATTCATCCCAGTCCATTATTGGCTCCGAAAAGCTTTCAAAATGCCGTTTGAGCACCCAGTCTACTTATCCAGTGGTTAAATAATGAGAATGCCAACTCTTTCTCTCAAACGGGTCATTTGAATTGTGAATTCCAACTGATTGGTGAAAAATTAAATCACCTTAGTGGCCTTTTTAGCTTTGTAAATAGACTTTGTTGACTTGATCTTGAGTGTTGGTGGTCCACGAGACATTGTGAAACCAATAACCGTAACATTCAGCCTTTGTTTACCACTTTAAGTCTGAACATGTTACACCTGGGAGACCAAAAGTGAACATGCTCTCAGGATGAACTGAGAGCCTCCAAGGTGTTTTAGGGCTTCCGCTCTCCTGCATCTGAGCCCCCAAGAGGGTTGTTTTCACCACAACTCTGTTATGAAATTTCCAATAAAAAAAAAAAGAACCTTAACGTTTGAACTTAGCGTGTGTTCTGTGGTCCCATTGGGAGATGAGAACATCTTCTTACGGAGGCAGTTCAGTAATGAATTTCACTATTAATCAAAGCCCACATTTTCTAAGCAGATATCCCTCTGTCACTTTCATTCCAGCAATTTCCCTCTGTTCCCCATCATAATGTGGGTTATTGTCAAATATATATCTGCTCTGATGGTGAATGCCTCATCAATTAAATGCCACCATTGCACAGAAGCCCCTCTGTAGCCGAGCACTTCTGCTTCTGTTGATATAATTATTTCATTTCGCGGAACAGAAGGAATCCGATTAGGAGAGAGGGAGTTTTTATTTGTGAAAATGGTGAGAAGTCAATGGTCCCTGTTCCTGAATCATTCACATCATTTTCTGATGACAAGACGCTTTTCTGAGTGAATCTAAACGGTTTACTGGGTCATTTGCATACAATGGATTATTCAGGGCTAAAACACAGGAAGTGGCACTCTTTACACTTCCTGGATGTTTATTTCCACGTATACGCACAGGGAAAAAGAATTGAGGTTCATGAAATGAATTATTTTGATGCTCAAATGAAAATAAAAGATTGGATTATAGGTGTTATAACTTAATATATGCAGGACAGATTATTCTACAGCAATGAAGAAGAAATCGGATATGGACTTAAACTGCTTTGCAGGTTTGAGAATCATAGGACATTGCGTGTCTTTGTGGAAGTGTGCGTGCATTTTAAGCAAAATCATGATCATTTTTATTATTATTTTTATTATTCTTATTCTTCTTATTCTTATCATTATTATTATTTTATTATTCAATAAATCTCTTCTCCCCCACATTGCCTGAAGTGGCAGCAAACACAGAAACTTTTTTGTTTTTGTGTTCGCAATGTGTTTATTCTGCAATCAGGCTAATTTCTGATGAAATGCAATAGACAATATAGTGATGAATATCAATTTAATCCTGAAAAGTCCACTACATCAGACAATTGAGAGAAAAAAATTCACCAAAAAATGCTGCTATATCATTCTGATGTGTTGAGTGACTTGAGTTTTTGCTTGAACCAATTTTAGTTTAAGATGCATAATTATCAACAGCAGCAGGTTTTCATTACAGCAAGTGGTCATTAAAATAACAATGGATGAGTTATTTTCACCGTAGAGTTTAAAAAAATTAGCAAAACTTTTCCCACCAAAGGGGTTGTTGAGGCTTCATGGAAGCAGCCATTTTGAAATGAGCGGGAAAAGCGCTTCTACTGCCCGTAGTGGAAAAATGATAAACTGCAGGGCAGAAGGCATGGACCAAGTTATATACAATGGGATTTTAAGAAAAGTTGGGATCATGCTAAAGAGATAAGTTCTCAACAAAGTATGTGACAGATATGATAACAATGGTTTTATAGCGTTGCTTTAATTTTGTCGAACAGCCATGAAATCTTCCTCATTTTGGTTTGTCCAAGTTTGGTTTGTTTATTATCACCCATTTCTACCTGGAGACCAATAAACAGTATTCTTTTTCTGTCAAAACATATGCCAGAAAAACTGTACTTAGAAGACGTATTGCACAAATGGACCAATAATATCCACAGCATCATTTGTCTCATTTATACAAGTGCAACTCAGAGGCAAAAACCATATTTTAGTTGTCCAGTATCGCAGCCTCAACTCTAGAATAGTCCTCTCCTATCCCTGTCTTCAAGGACCAGGGCTCTGCTTGTTTTTTTTAATATCATTGCCACTGTTGCTAATTACCTGAAACAAGTGAGATCTACCAATGACAAGCAACCAGGGTAGAGGTAAATTAAAAACTTTCAGGACAGCAGCCTCTGAAAATTCAGATTGGTCACCCACTTGGCCAATTTAAAGTTTTTTAAACTTTAAAAATAATTGAAGTCAGCCAAGATAAAACTAGAAATGGATTATCACCATGACTAAAACTCTTTGAGTTGTAATGTTTGATAGCGGGAAGGCTTTTACACGGCTGATGTCAGGTTCACACTGTCCCCGGCAACATGCGTTTAATTGACCACTTTCAATGGAAGTTTAAACCTGCATTTCCACATTCAAAATTCTTGGGTTGATGCATTGCTATGGAAGTTTCTCCAACTGTTTATGGGCTCTATGTACAAAAAGTGCTGGCATTGAACATTAACTAAAAGTTAAACCAGGTGAAACGTTGACCGATTAGGGATTTGAATTCGGTAGTGCCGTTTGGTTGGTGGCCCGTTTTAATTCACAGAAGTGCTAACTGTTTGAAAATTGATGATAGATCAGAATCAGCTGATTCACGTTGATTTCGCAAACTGTTGCAGAGTCGTGGTAGGTCAAAAGGCATGTTACTAAGGTGTTGCCACTGAACTTATTGACCTGTGTTGGTATTTGAACTTCTGACCATTCGGTGAAAAGTGTTGCTCTGCCACCGAAAAGAAATCTGTAGCACTTCATAATAGGGCACACTTCATTAACGTTAGGTGATGCATAATAAAGCATTATTTAACTATTAAATAACGTGTTAACAGACACGTTTATGCTTTTCTTTGGATAAAAGTGTTACCAAGAAATCAAACTAAATGTATTCACCTGAAATGCTTTCATGGTCTGGTTGACACCTGAGACGCCCACTTACAATTGGGGATGAAGCAAACATCGACTGATTGCAGAAGAAAAACAAAATCTCAAATATAAACAATAAATGAATAAGTAACAATCCAGAAATCAACTCCTCTCACGCGCCACCACAGACAAACAGAACACAACTGTGTTGCAGGTTATTCTAGCAAGTGCCAACAAGTCCTGCTCATCATGACTTATTTACACTGTTTAGACTGGCTGCTCCCCAAAGAGGCCAGACAGAAGCATCATTTGAGGGGGGTTGGAGAGGTTGGCTCAATGATTCAGAGCTCAACAGGGGCCTTGGAACAAGCCGCAGATTTTACATATTTATAGAGTCAGAGGTGTTGCTGAGCTGTTTGTGCCGCCTCGAGGGTCAGTCTACTGCTCCGTGTGTTACCTCACATTGTTGCCTTTTTTTTTTTCCAAGCTTCCCAAACTCACATGAACAGATTGTGTCCTCGATGCTCATTCGGTCGGGTAACAACAGCGGAAAGCATTTTTTGCTAATCTCCTTTGATTAAAAGACTACTATCCATATGTTGAGGCCAAAACGTCTCCTGCCAAAACGTGAATGTTGCGCTATCACATTTAAGAGGGATATATCAGTTTCACATATGTTCTGTGCGTGCCTACACTTAACCAAACTATTTCCTGTAATTCCAGTCCCACTGGCGAGCAGATGACTGATGCCGAAGCAGCCAAATTTGGAAGGAGCAAAGAAGAGGAGAAGCATGCTTCGATATTCTGGACTCCACTGATGAAGAGCACATTTCACACAGAATGATTTGGGGAAGTGGAGCAAAGATCAAACATAATCACTTAAAGAAAGAGCATTAAAACATATAGGGATTTCAAAGGTTTCTATATATCTCTATCTGAACGGCATCCAAAAGAAAACTGTTTCATCAGCTGGGTTATTTATTCTGAGGGGCCTGGCTGAATCTTCAGGACTCAGAAGTCTCTTTAAAAGGAAGCCGATGGTGTTTCCAATGCAGTTTTAGGGGATTTAAAATGAAAAGAATGAAACTGATATGTTTATGACATAATAAAGTTTGTTGATGCTTCTTCAAAAACTTTTTCCCACCAAGAAAGTTACGTTTTCCAACTCAAAAGGAGTTCTTAGTCATTGAAAGCTTGACAGAAATGTGTTGTACTGTGTGTACACACGAGCCTCAAGAAAACTGCTAGACACGACTGCACTCCCCTTAAGACGCAGCCGCTATTCCTGACGACCCTCCACGGGCTCAGACAACGTTGAAACCCAAATCACCTGTGCAGGTCAACCCTTGTTTGAGTACATGTGACTAAAGCTTTAGTAAGGGACTGTGCCTGACAAGGTGTCCTTTATCAGAAATCAATTGACAACATGGAAGCGTGAACTGTAATTTCTTATAATGGAGACCTCAAAGTGCATTATCCCACTCAAACCATAGTCTATTTTAAAATATATCCATATTAAATCAATTGTTAATACTTTGATTTAGGTTTTTTTTTGTGTTTGAATTGTTTTTTTTACAAAAAACAATGGCATGCCACGCTTGCAGCTTGATAATGTCTTGGCAGTGGACCTGTAGATCATTCTGAGAGACAGTTGGTAAGTGAGGACTAACCAGCGAAGGAAAGTGCTATAAGTCAAACAAAGCATCATTTCAGAGAGAAAGTTCATCTCTGACTGCTTGTTTTTGTCCAGATGATAAAGCAAAAGTTTGTTTCAAAGACGGTTTCCTAGATCACTATTATTGAAGGAAAAATATGAATTCTAATCATCATATATATATGCCGACAAACAAATTATTTCATCAATTAATAAAAAAATATTTATAAACACAGGTTCACTTTCATTAATTAAAGACAACATTACTGTTGATGGTGAAACGTGATAGAGATACAGGCATGTCCATTATGGAGCCATTTAAAGGACAGAGATCTTTTCTGCTGTCTTGGTGTTGGTCTTGGTGTGATAACCTGAAATAATGTCTGTCCAACTACAAGTTTCTGTTGTTCCGGTTAGGCTAACACAGTAGTATAGAAAACTCAGGCTGTGTGGCTGGGACTTTTTGTAAGGTTTCCATTATCACTTTTTGATAGATACCTTGCAGCCAATTAGAATCGAGTATTCACCTGGACCATGGTATAAAGCCAAATAAAACGTTTTTTTTAGAGGCTTAAATTGTTTGTTCTTAAAGAGGCAGATATTTCCAGACAACGGTTTTTTTCTGATTTATTTATCAGTCATCTGAACATTCTCCAGAGTACACTTGGCTAAGCAGCAGCAGAGCCCTTTTCAGGGAGTTACAGAAGATAAAAAAAAAAAAAACAGTGGGTAATATCCTTGACCAAAGGTTCATTCTCAACAAATCAGCTCTCGCCATTGTGTATTAATCTGCGCTGCAAGCTTTGAGAAGTTCCAGAGTCTGTCACACCTCCACAGCTCACTGAGCTTCTCCTTTTAGCATGCAGATGGATGTGATGAGGCCTGGGTGGATTGAAGGAAAAACGTTGGAAATTCTCCTCTCAGGAGGTGACAAAAGGAAAGGGCCCGCGATGTCTGGCACCCTCCCCTCTTCCTGCACAATTAAAAGACTCCAGCCTCAGGCTGCGACTGCATTAATAACATTTGCATAAAATAAACCATCTGTTTTCATTTTTTGATTGATACTATGATGCCATTACAGTAAGCTTCCATTGGCTTTGTTGAAGCAACAAAAGCATGAGATTAGAAAAAAAAAGATTCTCACATTATTTATATAAATTTAACATTTTGACACATTATCCTAACACTGTGGTGACCTGATTAATGACGTGCAAATCATGGTGAGAGTTTTTATTCCATTGGCTCCAAAAGTCTGTTTGAAATTTCAATTTAAAATGGCGTGACTCACAGATGGAGATTGCAGTTTGCTCTTACACAGGTGCAATGGATGTAAAAAGGATTTCAAGGCTTCATGTTAATGTGGAAAAAAACTCAAATTTATGCTTAAGAGAATATTGCAGAAAATCCCCTATTTGCCTTTATGAGCAATGCTCCAGAGCCAGCAAGTCTGAAGCTACAAACACACTGGGTCTTTGCTGCATGCTCAAGAACTCGCCTTTAGTCTATGGTGTTCTTCTATTTTTACTCTTTACTAGCACAGGTCTACCACCTACAGTTGGAAGAGGCTTGGTGCGAAATGTCAAAGCTGTGCAAATCTCGCAAATCTTGATCCAGCCTTTTTCTTTCAGCCTTTTGCATAACGC
The DNA here is from genome assembly GCA_014656515.1 of Oryzias celebensis. Taxonomy (NCBI): domain Eukaryota; kingdom Metazoa; phylum Chordata; class Actinopteri; order Beloniformes; family Adrianichthyidae; genus Oryzias; species Oryzias celebensis. The sequence goes on from BNCR01000012.1 coordinate 41,479,009, forward strand.
TCTTTTACATCAACTTCCCATTGGAATGGCCGCTCGAATGTGTTTGCCGAGGGCAACGGGAATGTAGTTTGATACTGTCTCAAACGATGAGGATTTTTTTTTTTTTGGAAGTTTGTTTCCGAAGTCTGTTTTTAACTGTTTAATAATGACGCTTTAGCTCCAATGTTGTCATTCTTTCACTTATTTAAACTTTTCAACCATCATATTAACGATGCAGTGAATCCTGAAGAAGATAATCCGTTTTGCACCATGATACAAGACTTTATCTTAAGGCGGTGCAAAAATCAGTACAAAGTCAATATGCAAAGATGTTTTTTCTGGTTCAGAATCAGCTGATTCACATAGATAGTGTAAATGGTGGAAGTGTGTGTTATTTTGATGTGAAAGGGTTTATGCTGTTCGGCTGTGAGGTTGCAGCAGCACTACAACAGGAATCAATTTAGTGAACTCTGAGCATTCACATGAGTAATTAGCCAACAGAAAGGAGTATGTCATTGTCACCAACTTTGCTTCCTTTTCTAGCCTTCATTTTGAGAAAAACTGTAGCAACAGACAAATAACTAAGAGCTACATGAAATGTTTTTTAGTTTCAAACCCTTTAAAATGTCTACACAGGTCCAATAAACCTGAACACACCACTGACAGTCTAAAGGACAACTCAAATTGGTGCCGTCTGATGCGTGTCATCTTGAATTTGATGCATTTCATTTCAAGTTTGATGCGTGCCAACTCATCTAAATGAACGGCATTTACCATGTCAATCCATCACCTTCATCAGGATTCTCCTGCTGCCTCTGCTCATTGTGGCTCCTCAAACCTGCCTTTTTCTCATTTTCACTGCCTTGTTTTGTATCATCTGTGGATCGAGTGATGATTATCAGTGTTAGGATTGTTGCAAGTATAAACAAAGAAACAAATATATTTGTGCCTTAACTAGTTCAAATCCCTTTTTGTTCTGATAACTTATATTATCATCACATATGACCTCACTTTAGATACAAATAGTTTGATAGATAAATGTTTTTCACTTTCTTTAGCTGCTGCAGATGGCTTAAAATCATCTAAAATATCTTTTTAAAAATCCAAAGCACAAGTAGTGCTTTTTGCAATGAAAACAAATCCAAATGAAGACAGCACACCGACATTGATGTGCAACAACAGGTCAAGGTTGAACATTTCTTGTAAATACTTCACTCACAATGACAGATATGACAACGAGTTTGCTTTTAATTTCTCAAAATAATTACTGCTTGTCAGAGTTTTGGGTGCGTGTGGGTAGGGGGATGACATGCCACAGTGCCATATGCAAAAAGTCATACATTTAAAATAAATTCAATTAAATATCCTGCAAATTCAAAGGGAAAATTCCAATGTAGCCACAGGTCTAGATTAATCTCACAAGATTGTGTGTCTGCGTTCATCTGGTTGTTGGCAATCTCAGAATGTATCCATACATCCTCAGTGCCTCACAGTTTGCTAATTCTTCCTTCACCTGGGCTCAACAGGCCTGTTTTTAACAAATGAAGAATTAAGAACAACAGAGAGGGACTTGTATCCATGTGATCACTTTGCGCTATGGATGTTTTGTGAAGCAAATAAGAGTAGCAAGCCACCTCCGGATGAATCGAGCTTTTCACTACCCTGTCAGAGTTCCACATGGTTAAAGCATAAAAATTCAAGTCATACAATGAGAAAAAGAAAACAGAGAACTGTATATGAGAACTGGACGGAGACGAATGGCTTACTTCTGGCTCCAACCAAATGACGTCAATTCAGTTTCCATTTTCTTGCAATATGGATGCTACCATGTTGGAGCCAGACGACATCAGTAAGCAGTAATTGGTCCGAGTCAGTTTGTGTCAACATTTCTTTGGCAACCACTCTTTAATCAGGAGTGAGCTTGTTTCAACTCCACAACTCTTCCACTTGAGAGCAGGCTATGCACAAAGTCTGTCAACGAAGCGTTTCGGAAGCTTGATGTAAGACCACATAGTTTTATTGAGGCATCTTATTGGCCAGTTCATAACCTGAATAATAAAAAAAAAAACATTTAGGATTAGCAAGAACATGTTATCAGAGTAAGAATGGTTATTCAGAAAAATAGAATGGCTGAGTCATTGCTCATTATTTCACAATTGAAGTCTAAGGGATTTTCCCTTTTGGAACCAGCGGGTACTTCCTGTTTGGAACACGAGGGGGGAGGAGCCTTTCAGTATAGTTCTCATTTAAAGTCAACGCTGAAAACCAGCATGACATGTCATAACCTTAAGCTAGTGCTAGCTGTAGTATCTGACAAAAACTACAGATGACACAGAACAAAGTTCAACCTGCAACAATTAGGCGACATAAGTTATTTTCTTCAGCTTATTTTACAAATGTAACACCTATAAACCACAAACAATAATTGGACACTCACCCTGATACGTGAACACTTCATCAGAAGCCTGTTCCCCTGCAAGTCTCTGGAACTGTCACCTTTCAGAAGCAGATGGTGGACATGTGGGACATCTCTGCTGTTAGGGAGGGCCCTCATTGGTTTGCAATACATGCACCCTTGTGGAAAGGCACAGTTTCACAACCATCCCAATCCATGGCTCACATGGGAACTAAATGTATGTCTTATTTGAACAAAATTCCTCTCCATCCCTTCCATATTCATAGATTGACCTCCTTGTCTTCTGCTGACGGTTAAAATGTTGATGCAGCTGAAAAACCAGCACGCTCTTGACCTCAGATTTTCAGTTGACACTTCAACAAGTAGTTGGTATAATCAAAAGGCTCAGCTAATTAAAGAAAGTATCAAGAATACTGTCTTGGTTTTGAGGAACGTGGTAATGGGCGAACTGTTTTCAGGCTTCCTTTCAGAGACATCAAAAATGAAAGAGAAGGAATTTCCAAAGCACAAGTTCAACCAACACATCACCATCAACAAATGTTTAGAATTTTCAGGATTTATTTTTGATCTAGGTTAATAAAATGGGTGACCGTGGTGCAGAGTACCACCTCTGATCGGAAGATCACCAGTTCAGTCCCTGCCTTGCCCACCCATGTGTCAAAATCTCTGTGGGCAAGACATTGAACCTCACATTGCACCTGGTGGTTACCCCGTGTGCATGGGGGAATGGGACTGAGACTGTAAAGTGCTTTGGACCTTCGAGGAAAGTAGTAAAAAGCTATATACGTATATGCCATTCCCTTTTTGGAAAGTCTAAGAGTCCTTTTGTTCTCTCTTTATACCCCCATCTTATTTTAGAACAGCTTTTATTTCCTATCGGGCACAGTCAGATTACATTTGGACACAATCCAGACTCACACAATACAAAATTATTCTAATTTAGGATGATTAGTGTAATTAGGATAGAAGAATTGCGATAAAATGACCTCATAACGTCTGCTGGTGCCACATATCACTGATACCATTTATCACAGAGGTGTTTTGAAGTTTGGTTCTATTATCTATAAGGAGTTGTCCCACATTCTTCACCTGTCACTCAAAATGCAACCATTTCAACAACTGCAAAAATAACAATCAGGCAGAGGCCGGCTGTGCTGAAAATAAGGACAGTGAGATGTCATCAAAGATCCCCAACATCAGATTGACTTATCAGATGCCTTGTAGGGTTAGATTCAATTATTTCTTTGTTTTGCTGCAGAACAAAAAGGAAAGTAAATGGAAATGCAGTGTAGTAAAATAGCAGGAGGCTGCTTATACAGAAAAAAGGTTAATAAAAGCAACAGCGTGGAAGAGAAAAGTGATTAGCAGTAAAACTAATAGATGGTAGAATATTGTACTGAGGGCATTGTTTGAATTTATTTTTTTTTTCCCACCGGAAACATCAGTTTGAGGACATACATTACTGTGATTAAGCTAAACTTGGTAGAAACAAGTAAAAAAACAAAGTCCGACATCATTATATTTTAGCCACATTAGCGTTTTTACAATAACTCCCAACTTTGTTTTTAACTCTTTAAAAAACAACAGTGACATTTTGACAAAGCGGCACATCAGTGAGCAAAACCAGAATTTATCTATATATACTCCAGACTATAAGGCTCATTGTAGTTTTTGAAAAAAAATGATGGCTTTTAAGTGCATCTTGTAGTGCAAAATATACGGAATGTGAAAACACAGGAGCTGTGTTTTTTCTTCTTTTTCTCAGAATCCAAGTCGTGTTCCAAGAAGCTCTGTTATCAAAATCCACTTTCCAAATGTAGATCTCATTCAATCACCTGGTGGTCGTCTCCTGTGTTCTTATCTCTCCGAAGCTTTTTTCTCGGGGAAAACCCGCAGGAGCCGACTCTGCAGTACTTTTTTTGTGATAAGGCAGAACAGAAAAGAAAAGATGGAGGGTGGGGGTGAGTTTACCGCCTCTGTAACGTGCAGTCGCATTCCAATTCGTGCTTTGTTTGAGACTGGAAATGCTGGGCATGTGGGACGCTCTCCTCTGCAATGCAATATTCAAAGAGATCTTACATAATTCATCTTTTTTTTCCCCTCTGTTTTTGGAGATCTGTGCTCAAAGTGTCACTGGCATACCCTTTTAATTTGACAAGCCTGTGAAGCTGGAGTGCAAAATCTTGACTGCTTGCCTTTGCAACTTCTCGCGGGACGGGCTGATATTGGGATGATAATGAGGCCCTCTTTTCAAAAAGAATGGATGAATTAATAACGAGTCATCGGTCTGGGAGGAATAGTTCAAAGGCCGTCATAAAGAAGTTGCTCCGCTTCCAAATTAGACGAACTATGATTTATTTAGGTCATGAACAGCCTGTTACAAAGCATTTTTTGCACACTTGAAACAAACTCCTAGATTACTCTTTGTTAGGGAGCAAAATTCATGCGTTTCTTTGGCTGCAGTTATGCAGCAGTGACCCCAAATGACCGACGTATTCTTATTGTTCTTTGAGCAACTTGCATCTAACTTTTAAGTACTAACTACATTCAGGGTTGTGGTCAGCAGTACAGAGAATATCATGCAAGCTGAGCTAATTCCCAGTATTCCGAATTGTACACAGGTTTAATGTTTGCCTAAAGTTGAACTTCATTGCTGTTTTTTTAAGCACAAACTAAAAAGGCAATGCAATAATCTTTTGATCTACTCTAGAGGTGTTCCCAGATGTCTTTTAATAATGATAATGTCATTTTAGCCAAAATGTAAAAAATGGAGTCATTTTCTTGGACATTGTTTCTGCAGAGTGGCAGTTCATTCGAAATTCACGTCTGAGATGGATGTTGGCATTCCATACCATTCCTTCTCCCCTTCCCCTTACTGCTGCTGAAAGCTCTCTGTTTACACTTTCTCCCACTAACTTACAGTCCTTAACACCCCCAACCTGGTGCAACAGAAATGGCGAGCGAGATTGGAGCTTTCCAGCCATACGGTTCTGATCCAGATACAAGATCAGGAGAGGAAAACAATGACGTCCAGATGCACCAGAATGGACTGGAGCAGGGTGTTGTGCCCTGGAGGCGTTCCTTCTCCCTCGTCAAGCACCACACCTTTCCCTGATCATCACCACCTGTTCATCATCACCATGGTTTTTTTAAGCAGCGTCAAACCTTCAGCCACTGTCAGATCGTTATGCCGCTTGTGTGTCAGTCTGCCTGCCACTACGTCATCTCGCCAGCCTGCCAACCAGCCAGCCTGCCAACCAGCCAGCCTGCCAACCAGCCAGCCTGCCAACCAGCCAGCCTGCCAACCAGCCAGCCTGTCAACCAGCCAGCCTGCCAACCAGCCAGCCAGCCAGCCTGTCAACCAGCCAGCCTGCCAACCAGCCAGCCAGCCAGCCTGTCAGCCCCGCTCCGACAGCTAAGCTTTCCTGCCTACCTGCCTACCTGCCCGCCCTGTCATCCTGCTCCACTATTCACCTATTCAATGAACATACCTTCTCATCCTTTAAGACTTGTCTGCTCTTGGGTTCCACCCACCTCCTTGGTCACAACACAGGGAGCTTTTGGCCTGGCCAGAATAATTTCTATTTCACAAATAAGATCTTTTTCTGATTACATTCTTTCGTCTGCTCCTAATTCACAATGATTGGAATTTAGAAAATACTCAGAAACGCAATTTTAAGATTAATTCTCTTTATAGATGTCCCCCATTATCGTAAAAATGCTACAAGAAGATTGATGTTAAAAACACCATTTTCATTGGTGTGGGTCTTTAAGGCTAGACTGTATCATTTGCATAAAACGCAAAGAATAATAAAAGAACCTAAAAAAAATAACAATTTAAAGCTTTTAAAGTCAAACAAAAACTAAAGAAATTTAGCATTATAGTGTCAAACGAACGTTGTTCTTGGACTCCGAGTTTTTTTCTTTGGAAAAAGTACTTGAACAAGAGATTGTTAAGCGAGAAGGAACTCGAATTCAAAGTGAATCTGACAATATGACCATGATCTCTGGACAGTGGCAGAGAAACAAAGCTCCTGATAAGAGAAATGACTGAAAGTAGCTTCCTTCAAATGATGAAATGTGAAATGTGTTGTAGAATCGCTTGTCTTCCTCTTTAAAAAGTTGGACATTGAAGCTAAAGAAGAAACTTTTAAAAATGGACGGATGGATGGATGGATGGATTTAATCTATGAAAATTCTGCCGCTGTTCTGCTTGCTGTTTTCTGACACCCCAATCTTTAAAAAAATCATCACATTACTGATGAGGATGAAGATCACACTATAAAATGTCTTTGTAATTTTCTAAGATTAACTTTGCACTCATACTTGAGTAGATTCCCAATTATCCACATGCTTTTTCTCTTCTGTTTTTGCATTGTAGTAAATTGCTTGCAAAAAAACCCAAAAAACTATTATATGATGGAAAAAGCTTCGAAGGTACATGTAAAGTTTGTCAGACGATGTTCAGTCAAATCCTGTTCTTTCCTATTATTGTTATTTTTTAAGTTTATGTCAAGACATTTTTATTGGAAAAGTATAAGCCACTGTTTGGATGCCACAGTTTCTTTAAAAGTTTGTCCCAGCACATGTAGATCGTTAACAAGCAATTTTGCCCCAATACTTCAGGATTTTTCACCTTCATGAGGAAACTTCCTTTCATGCTTTCCTGATGGGCCACTTTAAGTACATTAATTCCAACACATGGAGGCCAGAAGCAAATCCACTCAAGGTAGGAAGTAATATTACAATATTATATATTATTATATAACGTATTGCACTATTACACTGTAAAGCACAATAACATAAACAAAAAATGACAGAAAATTACGTATTTTTTTGTTTAAAACAAAAAAGCCTCTTATTAACCCATTGTCTCAAATTTGATCCAACTGTTTTTAACACGAGTTAAAAAGTTTTTTAAAGTTTTCATAATCAACAAATTTTAATCTATTACAATACTACAAATTGTCATTGAAACAAAAAAATAACAATTGGTGAGTCATTCTCAACATCAAGTTTAAAAAAATTAGCAAAAACTTTTCCCGCTAAAGATGTTTTTGAGATTTCATAGTAGCGGCCATTTAAAAGTGAGCAGGAAAAGCCCTTTTACTGCCCCTAGTGGAATAATGATGAACTACAGGACATACATGTGGACAAAGTTATAAACAATGGGTTTTCAAGGAAATTTTTGATCATGCTGATGAGATAGGGGTCATAAAAATGCATGTTTCACATATGATACGAATGGTTACATAAGGTTAGGTCAAGTTGTCCAAGCGCAAGTAGAAAAAGAAAAGGAGGTGAACAAACATGCTTGGTGTGAAGTTTTTTTTGTTTTTTTTTCTTCTGCATAATCTTATCTGCCCACTTGGAATTACATCAACTCTATGAAGACATACTGCAGCAGTGTTTTGGAATCTCAGGGAAGAATGACATCCTGCTTATTAGACCGCTTTAGCAATTTACTCAGAGGCAGCAAACAATAAGCCAAAAATAAACAACCCAATAGGGGAGAGCGAAGGCTTTATGCACACTAAGCCGTCATTCAATCCATCATAATTGAATATCCACACTATCAAGCACATTCATCCCCACACTCTCATTGTTGACTTATTGTGCAAGTCCATGAATGGAGGTTTGTTGATACCGCTGAATTTTAAATCAGGCCCCACACTCCTGAACTGCTTCCAGTTACACTCAAAATAAGTGTGAATTTGCAACTTTGTGTTTTTCTTTTTGGCTCCAAGCTCAGTGGCAATCATTTGGCCTCACTTGCAGGGAAGGCAACTGTGCTAGCGGGACCACAAGACCGAAATGCAGCTTTTCTGCAGTGATGGGGAGCAATCACTCCTGCTACTAAAATGAACAGATGGAGTCCTGCACTGGCAGCACAGAGGGGTAGAGAAAGCATTTTTCTACATGCTGGGACCATTACTTATTGACTGCTGGATACATAGGGAGCTCTGCAAAACAGAAAGAAATCCAAATCTTGTTTTGCATGCATTTCCTGCCAGTTTTTCTGCCTGTTCCGAGGTCCTAGAGTTGATGAATTCTTTAGGAGATTTACAATCTGTGTATGACCTTGCAGGGAAAATGCAGTTTGGATAAAGATGTTTCTGAAAGATCACAAAAGACTTACTCCTGGTTCACACTGGACATGGACTTGCCGCAAAGCGTAGGCCACTTCCATTCGGTGCCCTTGTTAAAATATGGTGTAATTCACATCAGACGTGGCGTTGCGGACATCCGCGCCGTGCAGCGGAACGTTTCGCCGTCTGGTCTAGTTTTACCGTGAGCTGCGAGTGATCCACATCCATGCTGGCATACTGGAAGTTACGCAAAGACACACGAAAAAATCCAGTTAAATTTTAAAATATAAAGACATTTTCACAATAAAACACTGCAACTGACTAGTGCGATGACATTTTTGTGTCTAAACCTCATGTAAACAGACCAGCACACAAAACAAACAGACACAATGAGTGGGCGACTACAGGGCGGGGGATGGGGGTTGTTGGACGTAAAAAAACAATCAACAAGAGGGAAGCAGAGAATAGTTGGCAACAAGGATAGTAACTTACCCATGATGGCAAACAAAAGCCCTTGCAGAAGCGCCTGTCAACCGTTGTGGAAAAATATGCATCTGGTGTGATTTGCAGACCACGCGCACTCCGTTCTGTGCCACTTCGCGGAACTTCCGCGTCCAGTGTGATCCAGGCGCTAGTCACAACTGCCCTTAAAGGTGGAAACAGACTGTCTGAGGGTAAAATTTGGCAAACCTGTAAGGGACACCCAGGTGCACAAAAGATGAGGGTCTTGGACCACTTGATGAGTCCGTATAGCAAAAATGTCCATGCACATTTATTCAGTGGACACACTAGAGGCGACAAGTCGTATACACTAAAACAGCACATAAGGGTTAGTAAAGGCATTGCAGATGAGACACAGGCATGTTGTACGGATTTTTCTTTTTTTGTTTCCCAATTCCTGATCGCTGTGCAAGGAACTCGTTCAGGTTGTTCAAGTGAAAAGTGCGCTCTCCTTACTCCGTTACATGAAGACTGACTGTTAGAAATGAGGAAATTAGACAATCAGAGCCTGGTTTGTTTGGACGCCCTACGGACACTTGTGTGTCACCTATACACACTGTTCATGCAGCATTTACGTGCTCAGTAAGAAGCCAGTACTCTGTGGTGTAAGGACATTGCAAACAGCATCACCAGTACATCACAAGTGTGAGAAACTTGCATTATTCTTCAGAAAACGTCACAATACACTTAAAACATGGAAAACAATCACGTTTCATTTTCATGACGTCCCTTTAGGGAACCGTACAGCCACAAGTGAACTGAAAGACACATTTGCACTCCCCTCAAAACCCGGTCGCTCCTCTCTACAAGCCTCCATGGGCCCAGATAACCTAAAATCCTGAAGAACCTGTATACAGAGCTCTAAATTAGCACCCGCCCACCCACCAAATGCAGGTAAAACTTTCATTTGCCTTGTAGAAAAACTATGTCACTTGCCACTTTGACAGGTGAGACATTGTTCATCATCTCAGACAGGGGACTTTTAGGTGTCTGCCTTCCCTCCCCACTTGGCCACCACAAACATCCATCCCAGAGTTGGTTTGAACATTTAATTCTGACTTTATTGCTCAGATTTAATGCTCACATTCCCTGCAGCAGCTGATGGTTTCAGGGGCTGCATTGCATGTATATATATATATATATATATATATATATATATATATATATATATAAAATTCTATTCTTTAAACTATGCTCTTCCATTCATGAAGTTGCAAAACTTCTGTTGTGCACATCTGATCCAGTAAAAAACGACTTAGTGTCTTTCAACAATTTTATACTTGCTGAAATAAAAAAGGCCCTTTGATAGACTGGCGACCAGTCCAGGGGTGTCCCCTGCCTTCGCCCATGAGTAGCCGGGTTAGGCAGCCCCGTGACCCCGAAAGGGATTAAGCCTTTCAGAAAATGAATAAATGAAATTAAAAAAATGTATTTAAGTTAAATATTACTTTGCGTGCTTTAAGGAAACACACATTTCTTGTACAATCTTTCATATCTGTTTTACTTTTAACCTCCGAACAACACAAGCACAATGTTTTTTCTGTCATTTTCTTATTTTTGCCAAAAGAGTTGCATTAACAATCATAGCCTGCATAAACAGAACTCAAGACAAAGAGAATCCTGGGAAATATTTCAGCTGGGAAAGAAGACAAGGTGCTAAGTCTGTCAGCTGTGACGCAAAAGTGCAATACTAAAAAAGTAGCGCAAACTAATAAAACAGTTCCAGTAATTCTCACAGGATAAAGAATATCACAGTATATCATCTGAATATTGCTGTCGGAAGATGCACCAAGGAGTTTTTTTCCTACAACTTTTGCATTTGCTCTGCTTATCTAAAGCAAGGATGAACCCTTTTACCACTTTGACTCATCATCCTCTCCCCTGTCAACTTGTGCATTAAAAGGAAGCCCAGCAGTCACTCAGCTTTTGACCTTCTTTCATATTTTATAAGTGATCAATCAAGACTATATTGACCCGCTACTTGAAAAGGCAGAAGAGTTATCCAAACCTGGCCTGCACCACTTCTGACACATAATAAGGAGTGTGGTCTTGCAGCAGCTCTGACTTCTCTCACAGCAGTGTTTTTAAAGGGGATGCTATGTAATCACTTGACAGGCACCGTTGAATGAAGCTTTGCTTCAGGAAAGGATTTCTTTAAAAAAAAAAGAAAAGTCAGTTTGCCAGCTTTAATCCGAGACAAAAGGGGGTTTCTACTTTAGGAGTGAAATTCATGAAATTCTGGGATTAAGCTTTTTTTCACTGTGCAGAAGAAAAGTTTGCACCAACTCTGATTCCCTCACATGCTTTTGCACTGGACCTTATGCTACAGAGATGACATTTAGGGACAGACGTGAGGAGACTGTTTTCTTCATCATAAGCACTAATAATACAACAGTAGCTGGGATGGATGGATGGATGGATGGATGGATGGATGGATGGATGGATGGATGGATGGATGGATGGATGGATGGATTTTGTCAAAGCTGGGGCATGACTGAATTAAAGCAGTTTTAATTTGATTGCCAATTGGAAATTTCTCTTTAGAACATCTAAAAAAATGGAACAAAACATAAAAAACTATTTAATGAATAAACATAGTTAAAGAGGTTTGTGAGTTGCGTCTGTCGGTCTTGATGCTTGCATGTATTGCTTAAATGGTTTTATTGACGGCAGTGCTGGTGAGCCTTTGAAGAAGCTTGAAAAGTGTTTCTGTAGTTTTTTTAAATTACAAATAAACTGTCTTTTTTTCATACGTAAAGCACACCAGATAACAGCTATATGACATAACTAAATGACCTAAATGGCGTATACATCCAGTAAATCATGCTTTTCTACCTTCCTAAAAGGCCCAAAGCACTTTACAGTCTCAGTCCCATTCACCCCATTTTGACACGTTGGGAACCAATCCTGCGATCTTTTTGAGGTTGACCACTCTACTCCTGCATCATAGCCGCCCAACACTACACTATAGTAAAATCTTAAAGGCTTGGAATTGGTCAGAAGAGTTGATGGGAAGTTTTTCTGTGCAGACGAGTCAAACTTTGTTAACAAGAAGTCTGAACATTGTTTAGTTGTAACACATGCAAATCAAAACATCACACTGACTTTTTTTTTAGCTCATTACACTGAAGCGCAGAACGTATCACTCCAACATGCTCCTGACTGTAACAGCCATAATGCTTCAAAAATCCATCAAGCAGTGCGGTTTCAGAGTTAACCAAAACTGCACTAAAACATTTTGACAGCTTTTTAGCGCCGCATAGCACAGAAAAACAGTTCCAGGTCAGTAAACATAAGAAGAAATCAAGCATAAGGCACACTATCGATTTTTGCAAAAAATGAGCATCTTGTGTTCCAAAAATCACATAATACAATATTAATCAGTAGTTATCTTTTTAAAGGGTTTACATTTCATTATCTTACTCATACATATTGAATTGTTCCATCTTTTTGTCTTTCTAAATAGGTTTAGTAAGTAGATTAAATGCACTGACACACACTGTTTGGTCCGGCCCTTAGATAAACTGTTTTGTCCGCCACTCTGTCTTAACCTCCACAACTGATTGAAGATGAAAAAAAGCAAGATAAAAAATGCATACACGGTCTGTGCACTCTTAGATTGTTGACTGTAGTTTGATACCAAACATTTTGCAAGAGCGTATTAGTGTAATTAGCTCCAGCGTTGATCTCTTTGCAAGATACGTTATAATGGAGTCACCAAGCAAGACTAATGTTCCGCAGCTTAATGAAAGCGAGAAACTCTTTTAAAGCACCAAAGACTGGGAAATGAAGGTGGAACTTTGAAACGCTGATCTTCTTATTTTTTCTCTTGTTGCAACAAATCTCTACATTTTGTTTTGTGTGTGATTCTTTAGTCCTTTTCTTCTTTCCTTTTACAACTAGTCTTCCCACTGACGGAACACACGTTCTCATTTCCCTGTGGAGGAGGGAAATGTCTTATAATCAGCGAGCGGCACACAATCCAGACATATGGCGCTTTCATTGCTCCGCTCTAGTGTCAGCGCTTGTGTGAGTGGTGATTTCATTGTTGTGATTCTCTTCTTTTTCTTCCCCTAGTTTTTTTTTCCTTCTGCGAGAGTGTGTGGCCTATAACATGAATAATTAGTGACTGTGATAAACTGCAGTGAGCCTCATCCCAAGAGGCCAAGACTAGAAGTCTTAGTTAAAGAAGACAGGCTTCCACTGGCTTTAAATGAGCTGTTCCTACTCGACCAATCAACAGGCAGTTATAGTGCAGCGGATGAGTGGGGGCGTGGGGGTTTTGTCCCCCCCCCCCACTATGTTCTGCTTAGTCTTTGGAAAATACTCCATAATTACTCTGGAGGTACATCTGTGTGCAAATGAAGATATCATTTCTGATTAAAGCTCGTAAAAGGCAGACATCGCAGCTGAGGGTTTGAACGACCGCCACACAAATACAAAACAGTCCTGTTGTTGACTTCATCTGTGGTTTTCATTTGTATTTAATTATTAAACCATTTCAAGGATGAATTCACTTCATTGAATCCAAGGAATTCCTTCCCTGAACTGGAAAAGCTGTCTATTGGCTATTGTGTAACCAAGAAACCTTTTTTAAATCACCAAATGGAAGACAGAGTACTGCATGGTTGTCATTTAGCATTTTATTTTGATATTTGGTTTGTGGTCTAAATGTTTCACCCTCTTAGGGCCATTCTTTTATTTGGCAGGAGCATAAAAGGGTATTCGGTCTATTATACACCCCGACTGATTGTGATGCAGTCCTTTTTTTTAAAAAAAAAAATCAATCACATTAAGCTGTCAGTCGACTTTTTAAATAAACCAACATCCAATTTTGTTTCTAACTTTGGCAATATTCAGATCAAAATCTGTTTATTTAAAAAAAAAAAACTGTTTTCTTTCTTATTCTAGCTGGGTGCAACTTTAATAATAATAATATCTCCAGCAATAAAAACTGTTACTTTTTTCTGATGTCATTGTTGCAAACAATTTTTTATTTTATAACAGTTTATGTTTTAGAACAAACAAGTTTGTTTTTCATGAACATATTCAACTATTGCAATAAACTTTCATTCTAATGCTGTTCAAAAATGTCTTTAAATGAACAAACCCCTTTTTTAAGTTTTCAGCATCATAAAAAAGAGATTCATACATTTCTTGAAAAATCTTTATATTTATTAGGTTTATACATCTGCAAATTGGGGACATCATCGGTTTTGCTTAAAACAAAAATCTGTGAGCAAGCGTGTTCTTTAAAATCCATGGTACTAGAAATTCCCCACGATATTGTGTTTTAAGAGTTAGAGACTGGAGAGGGAATTCAGACTTACTAGCCTTGGAACGCCTTGGAATTAGACTGCTGGCCCCGCAACCTGATCCCTGGTGAATGGAAAAAAATAGATGGATGACACCCCCCCAAGTAATTATTATTGAAGTCTAATAATAAGCAACAGTTGCTGCCAAACACCATAGCCCATCTGGTTTATTCTGGCAGAAAACAATTTCTTGGCTCTTGTTGAGGTTTAGGTTAATGCAATAGATGGAGGTTAAGGTTAAGGTTAGGGTTATGGTCAGGGTTGTGGTAAGGGTTTGGGTTTGTCTGCAGAAAATCAATAGACGTTAATATCCCAATGTTTTGCTGTGCGGACTTGTGAGCGTGGATCTCTGACGTCTTCCTCAAAAGTTCCAGTCGTGACGTCACCTTCGTCTGGAGAGGAAATGTGCTCCGACACACACACACACACACTTAAAAATAAATAAATAAATTACAGCCTCACAAAGTCCAAAGGTTACACATTGAGTCATTGTATCAGCGAATGTTATTCTAACAAACGATTTGCTCTGTCTGACATTTGAAGTCACTTCCCCCAACACACACACACGCACACCCACACACATCCACACACACACACACACACACACAGACCAGTTAATTCTATTAATTCCTTCTTTGAAGCACAGTGAGAGCGAAGACCAAGGGTGCTCATCAGAGAGCTCCTTCATCCAGACATTTTTCATTAGCTCGACCCTTGATGGCTTTGTAAGTTACCCCTGAGCAACGACACAGGAAGTGTTTGTCTGGTGTGAGAAGCGTTTCAGTTTCTGCGGTCACGGTTAAGCATCCAGGTTATGCAATGACTTTAATGGCGGGGCAGACGCCTCACAGAAGGTTTTCCCAACAATTGCTGTTATGGAGGATTTAGCGTGATTACATCTGCACATCTCCATATGACGGATTGAAACTGACAGATTGCTTGTAAGTGTCCCGACATGCCACTAATCGGCAAACAAAAGCAGGCGAGCATCGGCGAGGTGGATGCAGGTGTCGATGAGAGAAATGTCAAAGAACATGCCAGTGTCTTCAGGCTTTGTTCTGATTACGGCAATTATTTTTATCCTCTTGTAGGGCCATGTTTGCTGTTCCTTCCTCTTTTTTTTCTTTGGCAATCATATTAGTCAATTACAGGCCAGGTTTTCCCTGGTGACTCATTAATCATGCGAGTATTTGCAGAAGTGCTATCAGATTCTATGCAGTATGCTGCACAAGTGTGATCCAGAGTATAATTGCATGCCAATGATCAATTTAATCACAGAGAGCGTGCGTTTTCTGCATTTGCTTAGTTCATTCGGTTATCTCCACAGTTCACTGATACACATAAGAGATAAATCAGCCCAATCTCATTCACACCTGGGCGCAGCCAGAAGACAGAGTGGGAGGAAACGAAGCCAGGCTAGCGCCACCTGACTGATGAATACACTCATGCATGTGGACACCTGGCTGGCGCACAGAGAATAACAGGGAGGGGATCTGGCACTTCATCAAGCAGACCTACTAGTGGGAAATCGCCGTGCGAGAGCGATGAGGCTGATGCGTTTATCTAGTTTCCTTCATGATGCATAACCGGCTCCGCTGGCCTCGCACTGCACAGTATTGCAGCAGCAGCAGCTTCGGTGCACCACACGGGAGACTTTTTGTCCTCCAGACACATTAGAGGAGTTTTTGTGTTCAGTTAGCGCAAACAAAATCATCGAGCTGCACTTTATCTCCAGGATTTTCATTCTTTGACACGCCAAACCGGTTTTTGTACGTGTTGACGCTTCTTCTTCAATCAGAGAGGCCCTCAGGTGTGACAGGCATTGGCCTCCCTGCAACCTCCACAATCGTGGGCAAGTCTGTTTCAGTGAAATATTGTGCAAATCAAAGGGAAAGCATTAGAAAATGCCCAGAAATGAGGGTTGCATGCTGCAGTGTGTAATGAGATTACAGCTAAGGGCGCATGCGAGACCGTTTGTGCGTGTGTGGGGTAATTGGCAGCCAGAGAGCATAAGAGGGGAATGTTGCACGAGCCCAGAAAACAGTAACTCAGACCCAAAACAACACTAATTATTCTAGGCCACCTGCCAAATTCACAATATTACAACTTCACAAAGCTACATCGTGTGTGTTTCCTCTGTTTTGGTGTGGTTTTGGATCCTGTTGTGAGGCTGACTCGTCCAGAAGAAAACACGACCAGGTGCCCAAACAGAAATGTATAGATGCACATGCCTCTGATGATTGAAAACATTTTTTTTCCCTGGCTGGATTTGCACGGTGCAGAGGCTCAGTGAGCATGAAATGCAGCTGCAAATTGATCAAATAAAAAACATTCTGTGGCAAAAAATTATATTTAACCCCCTGATGCCTGAATTCATTTCCAGCTATGAAAGAAAGGTCACTTATGTTTTTGCTTTTAAGTAGATGCTAAATTTGGGTTATTTTGTAGCCGGTCTATTTTGATTTGTATTTGCATCAATTAGCATTAAAGCCCTTTTACTCTGGCGATGTTGCTGGCAATACAACACTCTCTCTGAGATACCTTAACTCTTTAACTTTTCATGCAATCAATGTGAATCAGCTGATTCTGACATGAAGAAAAGTGTCTTTTCATATAGACTTTGCACTAATTTGCAACTGACAATAGTACTAACATGTTACTAACACATTACTACATTAGCACTAACATGTAGGTAACGTTACAGTTAGTGTACTATTAACTCTTTATGTAAGTAGTTGCATAATAGCTTTTCACCAATGTGCCACTAATAATAACATATACTAAAATGTGACAAAGACATTATGTTAGTACTAAAATGTAAATAACATTACAGTTACAAATTTTTCTAACAATTTGCGTTAGTTAAATGATGTTTAATGGCTTTGCACCAGTATGCAACACTTTACATTCGTACTAACAGTTACTAACATTTTACTAGTTAGAAGTAACATGTAAGTAATGTTACGAACATTACTGATGTAACTTATGGTACTAACGTTGTTAGAACCTTACGTTAGTAAAATGCTGTACTGAACACTTTACTTTAGGACTAACATATTAGTAACATGTTACTACGTTAGTAAAACCTCCTAAGTAAGGTTACTAACTTACTTACACTACTAACAATTTATTTGGGTAAAGTGTTGTTTATTGGTTTGGTGATATAATATGCAACCTTTTTATGTTTCAATTCAATTTTATTTTATTTATAAAGCCCAATATCTGTACCGTAGCCGTCTCACTGGGTTTACACCGGTATTTGCAAAGAACATAAAGTCAGTCATAAAAATGTCAATAGCTGATTGTTAAACAGATTAAGGTGAACAAACATGTCTGCCCTTACACCCTCACATGTTTGTACTAACACGTTCTGCACATTACTAACAGGTTACTTTGTTGATACTGACATGTTAGAAACACTACTGACATTATTTACATTTCTAACACTACATTTTTACAGTGGTGCATACTGGCTTTGAACAGATATGCAACACTTTACGTTAGTACTAACATGCTCCTAAGTTACAACTAATACAGAAGTAATGTTACTAACCCTACTAATGTAACTAATAGTACTGACGTGAAGTGAAATGTTGCACTGTTATATAACACTTTAACACAACATGTTACTAGGTCAGTATTATCTTACTATGTTAGTGCTGACATGTTGGTGACGTTAACTGACATTGCTAACGTTTCTCGGTGCAAAGTTGTTTTTTTTCCGCAATGGAATCGGTTGTAAACGATTAAAGAGTTCCAGTCGTCAAAAGATCGTAAACACAGGAGCTAAAGCCCCAGTATTAAAGGTTAAAACCCAATTCTGAAAAGTTGCAGTTGAAAATGTAGTTTTTCAACTGCAACTTTTTTTCTTTCTTATGTGCAGAAAAGAAATCATAAACCTGAAATCACAAGTAAAAATTGATGATAAGGAAGCAACAGATTTTTTTTTTTTGGAGAATATTTCGGCAAACCCCCTACCCCCTACTCATTCTGCAATGATCACTGGGATATCATTTTAAACCTAAAAACAAAAAGCAGTTTTTAAATATCAGTTTTTCTTTTCAAGATGCAAACATCAAATTAACATCCCAGTCCTGCACATTTAACATGTTATCCAGGGCAAAATAAAGATCTCTTTTCTTTTGACTGACAAACAAATGGAGACAAATCTCCATCCTTTCAACGCCTGTCGCCGGAACAAAAGCCACTCGCTGGCTGCATTAGCATGATTGCTGGGAGGAAATTTGGGTGAACAGGCAAGAGTGAGGAAAGAAATCATAAAAGTGGAATAAATGTGAAGTTGGAGGAGTTGGGGGGTGAAAACCTAGCGAAGTAAATAAGATTTGCCTCTTTTTCTGCTGATGGCTGTCAGAACACCAGCGTCTTAAGCTGGAGATGTGCTGGCAGCTCAGGATGTGTGTGCGTGCAGAAATGGTGTGTTCTGGTAAGGTCTAATTATCACACAGGAGTGAGGGTCGGGCGGGCGTTCATTGAAAAAAAAAAGAAAGAAGGGGGTTGTTTTTTTTTTTTTTTTTTTTGCAGAGATGATTTTGAGAGGGGGGTCCTCCACCCGCCCCCCACCTCCGCCTGACATGCCCGCCCTGCTAATAGAATAGCAGTGAAGCATGCATGAAAAGGAGGAAAGCCTTTGATCAGCACTCCCCTGTGACATCAATTAACCATTAATGTGCAGTGACAGAGCTTGAAGATGGAGATCTGTCCAGGGTCATCCACACCCCACCACCACCTTCACTCTGCACCAATTCACTCTGATAATAGCAGCTTCTTCCCCCTCCATGTGTGTTTGTGCTACATATTGAAATAAAGCTTCTTGAATTCCACTATAATGGCCTCATTTGAAAGTCACTGAATCTAAATTGAGGGACAACAACGCTGTACTTTTTTTTTGTGGCCTTGAAAGTAATTTGCACACACCCTTGATGTTGTAGTTGCTTTCTGACGATTGAAAAACTGCCTGAATCAACAAAACGTATTGTGTTTCCAAAGCATCACTTTAAAACCGTTGTCACGGTGACAGGGACTGCATCTTGCATTAGCGCAGAGAGACAATCTTGGCATTTCCAGTGTCACTCCCTCATCCCTGAAGCCTTTTCACCTTCCGACCTCATCATTCCGACTCGGCCACGGCGCTTGGGAGGAATAAGATAAGCAGGGGAGGGGTCCCCACGAGGAGCTCAGGCTCAGTGAGAGAAGACGTGTCCGTTCTGTTTACACTCCAACCCTGCCTTATGGGAGAAATTCTAGTGAATTAATATTCTCATTTTCTGATTTCTCATTAGAACCCACTCACACACACAGCCTCTGTTCTTTCATCATCTGTCTCGCTCATTTGCTGTGTCACATCTGGCACTGCTCAGATCTCAAGCCGATGACCAATGTCCTCCCCCCCTAACAAGGATATATGACTCCATGAGGCTGCAGGTAATTATTTAATCATCTCTTAGAAGGATTTAATTGAAATGCTTTGATTAATGATGCACACGGGACACAAAGGGGTCTCACGGAGCCTCTGTCCTGAACCCCTCACCTTGGATCTATCACACTCTGGGGGACCCCCCACTTAGGAGGGTGTTGGAAAGAGGAGAAAGTAAAAAAAGACTACAAAATACTGTGGCTAAGAGATGAAATTAAAAATGTTTTATGAGAATTTTCTTAAAAATTTATTTACAAACTCCCTTTTTCTTGAGACTTGATGAACTTCCATTGAAGTCTTTCACTGAAGTTCTGCATCACATTATATGATAACATCCTACCAACTTCCATCTCTAGGGCCATGTGACTGTGGTGCTGAGTGCAAAGAAAGGTGAGCAAAATGACCAAGTGAAGGGTTCTTGATGGGGCAACAACAGGCCATGAAGTACGTTCAAGCAGCCGCTTCCAATGAAAAGTCTTTGAAAATGCGTGATTCGGGCTTCTGTGTTCCAAACTCTCACGTTCACACATCGCAACACACATTTTTACGACCATTTTCTGGCTCTTCATACTACTGAACAGGAATTGCCAATTAAATCAGGTCAAACTTTGACCAATCAGGAGCTCGGATTGAGTAGTGACGTATGGATTTGGTTTATCTGGTAGAACCAGACACGGCAGCGAACCTGATGATCTCTGCGTTTGTTTTTCAACTAAAGATAAACCAAAACCCCTGCCGAACCGTTTGTAAGATTTACACCTGCTCGTCCAGTCTGAACACCATTAGATAAACACAAGTTCAAGAAAGCGCATCAAATGCCCAGTGTGTAGGTAGCTTCAAAGTTACAACAACGGCAAAATTATTTACAGTAAAAAATGTATCTGAAAACCACCAGGGTTCCTTTACATAACCTAAGACAATATTGCTTTAGTTTAGGGGTCATTGTAGCTCTGCATAAATTATGAATAAGCAGTTTAGGATATTTTTTCAGCAATGTTGAGATTTTTTAAACTGATGATTCTTTATTACTAAAATAAACTGTGCTGATGTTATTTTTTCCTTTTTTAACCATTGCTAAAATGATACAAAATCAAGAGGAATTTTGGGTTTCACCACACCTTTAAAATGCACATGTCAGATAAGTGACAAAAAATGAAAGCAAAGGTTTTGATCTATTTAATGTCTAGAGGGGTTTCTTATTAGAAAAGTTCTCATTTTCACCTGAGCAACAGTGCATATTTGATGCAAAGAACTTCAATAATATGATTGCATTTATATGTGTAATTTTTTTAATGAATGAATGAATGCTATGTGCTGTAGTAACAGTAGACAGTGCCATTTTTGACTTAGCTTCTTTACATTTTAAATGTAAGTCAATCTGGTGCAGCAGGCCACTTTTATTTGACACAGGGAGTGTTTTATTTTGAAAGGAACTCTTAAAATGTGCCGCTTTTAAAATGTAAAGACATTGTATATTGAAATATAATAACAATTTTTAACTAAACTATTTGAAATATACAAAAGCTACAGTTTATACATTAGTTGCCTAATGACCAGTTTTCCATAAGGTGATGTAATTTCTCTTGTTGGGTTTTGGGCATGTGTTTCCATTAGAAAAGAAAATTGTATTAGATATAATAGAGCGATGATCTTCTGATTTTTTTAGTGAATAGTGTAAATTAACAAACCTAATAAAAAAAGAGAGTATTGTAGAAAAGTTATGGTTGCCCCTTAAATGACAATGTATTTACAGGCAAATTTGAACTAAAAGAAAAAATAATAAGCAAAACTTTGAGGAATATTCATCCTACTACATATAAGCCTATTATAATTCACGGGTTGACTAGTTATAATGGATATGTTATTAAAAATGTTTTAAAATCTTCAAGATATCATGAAAAGTTCGCTTCTTTTGTTCTTGGTAGACGTCCTGTTTAAGAAGACAGAATATTTTTACAGTTTGGGAGCGAAGATGCATAATATATCTCAGTGTTGTAACTGTACTTTTTCCTTTTGAGAGCTGACTATTGCTCACAAAGATTAGTTAGGACTCTAATCTATTGATCCCAGAGGACGTTTCTCCATAGCTCTTTCAATGGGTCCTACTTAAACCCTCATCAAAGGCAGAGGCAATGCGTCCAGCAAGCTGTTTATGTCAATACAGTTAATGTGATGCACTTCACAGCTCCCCTTTCAGGCGCCAGCGGTGGCACAAAGCAAAACATAAATATCTAGCACGAGACCTAAATAGAAGCAAAAAAAAAAAAAAGGAGGGAGTCTATTCTCCTGCCTGAGGATGGTAACCGGGAGTTTTCAGGGACGACGTGAGACAGAAATGTAAGACAAATCCCAGTGCTGAGCTTCAATTCTCCCCCTGTCATTTTGTGATCCCTTCCCTCCTCCCGCTCCCTGTAAACACATCTCGCCATTCAGACAGCCTCGTCTTTTGTTGTCTGTCATCTCGGTGTCTTCGGTTAATAGTATGGATAACCTATCATAGCGTTGTGCCAGTGCAAGGCTAACTGACAGTAAAAAAGATAAATGCCACGTGTGAGCACTCCATTGAGCGCCAGCCTTGACCTTTGACTGTGAGGCTTGATGCGCGGCAGTGAATGCAAACCATCATCAAACACGCAAACACACTAAGGGCTTGACATGTTGATGGAAGCCGTGGAAAAAAGCCAACGGTCTATCATCACAGAGAGTTGACGTCTTATTGCTGGACGGAGATCACAAAGACAGGTACATTTCACCTTTGGACACACAACGATCTCATGGCTTGACAACAAAAACAAAAAATGGCTGCTAATTAACAGAGAAATGGTAAACAAACAAACGAAGTACAGTAAAATGTTCAATTTTAGTTATAAAATGACCAAATTAGTCAATGAAAAACCCAAGAAATGCATCAAATCAATGAAAAACTTTTGAAAAATTTTCAATGTTAAAATCCAATATTGCCACTTATCCATTTTACAAATTGTCTTGATCCCTTATGAGGTCATGGGGTAGCCTATCCCAGCCACTGCTGGGTGGAGGGGTACACCCCGAATGGTACAACCACACAAACACTCTAATTCATACCTAAGGTGCAATTTAATAATCACCTGACCTATAAGGCATATAGTAGACAGAGATCCCGGACAAGACCCATGAATGCACTGGGAGAACATCCAGACTCAACACACATTTGACATCATATTTCAGCAAAAGCCATTAGCCATTAGAACTGTCTGTCCAAATTTCATATTGGTTTTCCCCCTTCCTTTTTGGGAGTATTCACTGCAATGTTTCAAAGACAAATAAACAAAGAAGACAAAGGACAATTGAGACAAAATTATTTTGCAGTTTCAAAAGAATTTTTCTTTTGTTTTTTAACTGCAGTTGGATTATTAGTGTTGTTATTTTTTGGATGCCATTTCATCTAAGGGACGAAAACAAAGACTTGTGTGGATGGAGCACAAAATGGAGCAAAAAAAACCCCAAAAACATTTCCCCTTTGTTCTTATATATAAAGGGACATTGTTAAACCCTGTTCTTGTCTCCATTTTTGTTTACTCTGTCTTGTTGACAGAGAAAAAGATGAAGGAGGATATAGAGGTGTGGGACATCAGTGAGTAAATTGCCTTACTGGCTGAAGCAGGTCTTAAGGATTGGACAATTTCAAATGTTTGCCGAAGCAGAAAATGTAAGGACAGAGAAATGTTAACTTGTGGTGTTTTGATGTGTTACCAGAATTTTGCTCCATGTGTTACTCATTTTCCAAGGTCTCTCCTTGAACTGTAAGAGTCAGAGACGATTATAGCTTAGAGCTATTTTTCCTGGTGATAACCTATTGTATGCCAGGTTTTTGCACATAGGTAGCCGTGACGGTCTTGTCAAGGTTTAGATTTCTAAGCAAAGTGGAGTACAGGTGAGAATATGGGAGAAGTACCTGGATGCGTTCTTGTGGGATTGGGATGAGTTTGGATCAGTTGGATTAGTTTGAGCTCTTTCTCTGTGACAGATTCCTGCAATTAGGATATTTAACAAATAAAAAAAAAATATATATATATATATATATATATATATATATATTTTATATATATATATATATATATATATATATATATATATATATATATATATATATATATATATAGTATTTGTTAATGACAATGATAAATTGCCTTTATTCCAATTGCAACATGTACAACTACAGCAAAATAATGTCTTATATAAGACATGTTGCAATTGGAATAAAGGCAATTTATCATTGTCATTAACCAAAAGTGGCCCCTGTGTTTTTTAGAGAAATATTGGAAAGGAAGAGATTGGCAATTGTTGGAGACTGGCTATCATTCGGTTATGAGCTATTTGACCTAAATAGGACAGAGAATGAGGAGAAGAGAGCAGCAGACAGCGAGCGGAATGAGACTGATGGAGGAGGTGAACATGAGTCCAATGAAGAACACAACAACAGGTAGCGTCCCAATTGAAGTCAGTTATTGAGGACTGCAAATACAGGACCACAGCAGGTCAAACATCACTGCTTTCCATTAAGCATGTTAGGAAAGCAGAAAAGAGCATTTCAGTCAACTCAATTTACAACATTTGAGTGGCTGGAATAGTCTGTAACCACTAAAGCAGGATTCAGCTTTGGTCTAACTAACACTAACTAACATTTCAAAGAACTAAACAGACTATTAGAAACTATGAAGAAATATCAAAGAAAGTTGCAACTGAAAGAGGCATAAATAGATTAGGATTAACAGATGGTGACATGATAATAGCAGGAGGTGGGGCGACAGAGGGAAAGAAAGTGAAAAAGAAAAGTAACAGCATAATATTGAAATGTATCTGCAGACACAAAAGTCCGCCATGGAACCTGACACAGGAATAACATTTGTGGTTGTGAGGGGAAAAACAAAACTGATTAATTGCCTGTAATATGAAATTTGATCTTTTTCTTTTTGTTTGTTTAAATGAAAAGGCTTTTTTCACTCTGTAAATTCCATCTGTGTTTTGTGAGGGGGTGGGCTCAGCCCCCAGAGTTTCCAGGTCCAGGAAACAGCCCTGCTAGACAACAACACCAGATAAACATTTCAGGAAGTATCAACATTATCAGTACAGCAGTATGTTATTAAAGAAACGTACGGGATTACCGATTAGAATGTGGATAAAGAGATGGATGTTCATTAAGAACCAGCATCTTTTTCTTGCAACATCTCTTTATCTTGTCAACTTTTTTGACTAAAGTTTTCTTCTTTAAATTAACAAGCATGATGGCAGCGTTTGAAATCAATGAGGTTGTGATGGTTGATAAAGCATATTGGTTGCTACTTTTACTTCCTTCATCCAAGCGTCCTATGAGAGTCACAGGAAAACTAGAATCTACCCAACCACTGAAGGGTGAAGCTGGGTTCACCCTCGACACTTTGCTAATCTGTTGCAGCAGTGTCACATTTAAACTCTTCCTATTTTTGTCAGTGGAAAATATGTCAAATGATATGTCTGTGTGAGGATTGTGGACTTAAGTTCATCTTTTCAGCTGTATTTTTTAGTCTTTGGTCATGTTCTGTTGAATGCTTTAATCACACACACCTGTTCAGGGGTTGACCCGTACAGGTGCTGCGAGTTTTTGGGTTATCCAGGCCCATGGAGGGTCATAGACAGATGTGGCTACCTCTTAAAGACAGGAGGACCTGGCCGCAGACAAACACATGGCGTCAGAGCCTCATTAGCTGAAAGTCCTCGATCGATATTCCCGTAGAAAAACACCGGAACCGGGTTAGGGTTACAGTTAGGGTTAGGAATCTTCTAGTATCCATGGGTAAATTCAGCTTCCGGCTACAGTTGAGACATTTTCGCTTCCGACTAACAATTAGTTTAATGTTGTGTTTAGGCGCCATCTTGTCTGCAACCAGGTCCCCCTCCTTAAAGAGAGCGCACGTGTGTCTTGCGTTTCCCTTGTGGCTCATGGGACCACCTTAAGGGGCGTTTGATAAGTAAAGTATTTGTAGGTTACAGGCACTCATAAGTTACGGGTGGTGCGGTCACATGGTGCCCTTTTGCCGTTTTAGCAATTAGTGAAGTGCGTGCACTGGCTCCTTCCTGACCGTGTGCAAATGCTCACGTAATAGAGTGAAGGTGACTTAAGTGCCCATAGGACGCCCGCACAAACTGTACCCTGATTGTCTCATTTCCTCATTTTTAACAGACAAGCTGAAAGCATGGAGCTCACACTTTTCACTTGAACAGCACTAATGGGCCTCTTGTACATCGCTAAGCTTTTGGGAGGCTTAAAAAATAAAAAAGCACAGACAGTAGTATCAAGCTTTCAAATCTTCTTGTCAGTTCTGTCACCATTTTGATTCTCCTTTAGTTCATGATTTTTGACATGTTTAAGTTTATTCATTAAACCTTTATACACAAGTCAAGTTTGACATATTGGGTTGCTGACAGTTTGGTTTTGGATTTAAGTTGAATTTCATTCATCCATCCTCAGAGCCTGCTGAATCCCTGTCAGGGTCACTGGGCTGCTGGAGCCAACCCAACTGCTGTTGAGCGAAGGCGGGACATAATCTGATCAAGTTCTTAGTCTGTTGTAGGACCACAGAAAACTCACACATGCACAAGGAGACCATGTAAACTCCACACAGAAAGGTCCCAGCTGCGATTTGAACTATGGCGTTTTTGCTGTGAAGTGAGAGCGCTAAGTTTCATTCCATCTCTGTTAGTTTTTCTTAAAATAAGGGACTCATTGGACTTCTACACTGTTTAAAACAACCTTTGAAGCAAATGTTTCTTTAAGAACTACGGTTTTTGTTCATAATTGAATACCATATATAAGATTGGCTTTTTTCAGAACGTCTTCAATCTGTCTCCAATCAAAAGAGTGGATTGTGATTGGCTGGTGAGATATTTACACCAACAGGCAGCTGCATGAGTGAAACAGAAAGTGTCATGATATGTGTGTGTTATTGACAGTTGATACATGCCGTGCATGTTCTTAAAAAGATAAGAGAAGCCAAAAGTTGGTTAAAATTCAAATTTAAAAGTCTTTTTTTTACTCAAATCCCAAACTTTGAAGCCAATTTCAGTACATGACTGAAGATAAAGGTATTTCTGAGCCCTGTGATGGAAGCTCTGTGTGTCTAAAATGTTTCCATGGCGACACTCCATTACACTTGCTTTGCATAAATGAGTTGGGATAAATTAGAAATCCAATTTGTATTGTTTGCCATGCTCAGAATAGATTACAAATGTATCAGCCAGCCGATCCTAATTCGTTTGGCAGCCTGTGTTGTTCTGATGAGAAAGGAGAGGAGTGAGGGGGCGGTAGTGCCAGTGTGTGCAGCATTGTTTGTCATCAGCTTTATTTACCTTGCAGCCACTCCACAGGCTGCATGCATATGGCTTATGATAATGAGAGTCTGGATCAGGTTGGTTTCTCACTTACTCATTCTCATCATCTGTGCACCAAGGCCCCTCTTTATTCACTTGACTTTTAATATGCTCTCTCAGATCTGATGCTGGTTCATTTAAAATCCCATTCAGCCCAAAGGTGGAAAAAAATAACACTTTTTTGCCTGTTCTTATTTTATTCCAACTCCACAGAGAGGCTGTGTAAAGAAGGTGTTCTAGATCCACTGTTTGTAGTGTTAATTTTGTGTCCCAGTGGAAACTGATACAGCAGTTTGATTGTTATCGTTCTCTGTATCAAGGGCTCACAGCAAGAACACTGGTGTAGAAGGGGAAGGAAATAAAAAAGTAACTATAAATTACACGAGTTTCAGAGCAGAACATCTGTGTCTTCCATCAAACACCAGCATTTAGATGACAGATTTATACCTCCATAGCAGCTATAGTTAACACCAACCCAATTGTTCTCGGTCATATATGAGAAAATGAAAAACCCAGAAGACCTTTTTAACCACGCTTCAGTAAAGCTTTGGTAATCAGAGGTTGCAATTTTAGCTTGTTTCTCCCAGAAAACAATATGTCTTTCTAAATGCCTGGCTAGTAATAAAAGGGAGAGGTGGCCTTCAGAGTAAAAGCCCTACCCTTTCTCAATAAAAGACTCAACCAAAAGGAAGTGGACGCACAAATCCCATTGTTGAAACTCATCAAAACATAACGTTTGTTGGTTTTAATCCAAATTGCAGACGTTGACACAATTAAAGTAATTCCAGTGGATTCAGAAGCGGAGAAAAGCAGCTTTGTGTCGATATACAACGCTTCAATAGTGAAGATGTTACACAATCAACTGTTCTGTCACAGAGAAAAGCACCCTTGTGCCGTTATGCAACACGGCATAGATTATGTTGGATATCGGTGGAAAGCTGAGATGAAAAGTCGCTTTTCTCCGTGTTAGAATCAGCGGATTCACATTGATTCCGAAAAAAAATCAAATAGTGACAATATGTAAAGGAGCATGTGTTATTTAGGTGTTGCTGGCAACGTCTCTGGTGTGAAAGGATTGAAAGTTTATTCTTGTGACAGATTCACCAAGATTTCTGCATTTAGTTTTGTCAAAAAAAGGAAAAAGACAGATCGCTGTGAACTTAGGTTTATGTCTTTACCAAAGAACAGCTGGAATTGGGCTCAAAACTGTACAGCTGGATCGCTCCAATGTTTCTCGCCATTTTTGTTGCACGAATAATGTTAGCTTGGGAGTGTGAGGGGCTGTAAGCTAGCCGGAGAGCGTGTAAACAGAGAGCTCTCAGGGCTGCTTTACTGCTTGCGAATGGTTGCACAGAACTAATTCTACAGAACTACTGTCGCTCTGCAGAAACTATGACCTAAAATACGATGCAGGTGTTTTGAATGAATTATGGTTAAAAATGTTCATAAAATAGATCAAAAGATGATTGGAGCAGGACTTTAAATGTAATATGATGATTGTGGACTTGACAAAATGACATAACTGAGGCAGGAAACAGGTTTTTTTTTCTCCCCAATCTACATTTCTTATTGTGTTTTATCCCATTTTTTAATTCTCACTTTGCCTGAAAGTCCTTAAAAGACCCTTAATGTTTTATTTGAACTTTTGCCACCAGAATAAACCACACACTTTTGCCATACACACCTAGAATTCTTATTTCTGACTTTAACATGACTTGGCACAGAAAACTGGCTCAGAATGACTTAGGAAATGGAAATATAAGCAAATTATAAATTATGAAACCCAGAACAAGCTTTGGCTCCAGAAGTCCATCTAGGCACAGACTGAAGTGGGATTTCAGGGCTGTGTATTTCTAATTCTGTCAAAAGAGCAGCCAGTTTCTGAAGGAAAAACAAGGCTGAAACTTTAACTGGATCACATTCAAAGACTGTGAGGCATATGCACACAATTATTCAAAATAATTGTTGTGCTTCCGGGAAGAAAATCCCTCTCCTATCTTTGGTCCACTTCAGTTCCAGGACTTTGGTCTGTGTGGTCTTGGAAACAAGCTTTCAGATAAACAGGGGCCATACACAAATTCCAAAACAAATTGCCTGCACTAACTAAGTGCAGCTTTTAGTGAAAGATTTTCAAGATAATATATATCATAGCAGCATGTCTGGTCAGACTCAGGGATTTTTCCAACTAAGAACAATTCAGGGTGGCTCAAGAAAGTTTTTGGGTGTTAATCTAGTTAAAAAGTTAATCTGGTTAGTTTTAAAGTCTTTCTTTTAAAATTAGTGGGACGAAAACAAGAGTCTGACTTATTTTAATGCAGGGAGACCTATCAATTCAGGTAAAAGGCAGACTTTACATCAAATTTACCACTTATAAGATACTTAAAAACCACACAAAAACTGCAAATAAACAAATACTGTATTCTCCATTCTATAAGCAGCTCCATTTTAAAGAGAATATCACGGGCTATGTTAGGTGCACCAAACTATCAGGTGCAATCAGCAAGTCAAAAGATTCAGAAATAATTCAGTCAGTCAGACTTTATTCGCAGTAACTCTAGAACTTGTTTGTAACAACTTACAGACAGACCACAGGTGGTGAGGTTGGGAAAGAGGGTCTCAGCAGAGCTGACAGTCGGCACAGGAACACCACAGGGGTGCTGCCTCAGTCCGAAACTCTTCTCACTGTACGACTGCACCTCTCCCAACAACAGCGACATAATTAAGGATGCAGACGAGACAACCGTCCTTGGTCTCATCAGAGGAGGGGACGAGTCTGCATACAGAAACCTGCTGCACAAAATCACCATCTACAATGGAGGGCAGTGATCTTGTTCTCAAAGCAGAAAAACAAAAGAAATAATAGTGGATTAAAGAAGGAAAGTCCCGCGACATCAGCCGCTCATCATCAATGGAACTGTGGGGGAGCGGACAAGCTGTCACAGGTTCCTGGGTTTGTAGATCAAATACACCCTCAGCTGGGAAAGAAACACTGTTGCCACAGTGAAGAAAGCCCAACAAAGGCTGTACTTCATCAAGCTGATGAAGAAGGTCGGACTCAACGCATCCATCGAGATCATCCACAAACAACGAAGCAGGAGGAGAGCAGAGAAGATCCTCAGGGACAGACACCACCCTGCCCACGCACAGATCCAATGTGTGGACTCAGGCCACAACCTCAGACGCCGCAGACCCGAAAGCATTCAAACACACACCACGAGCTTCCGCAGCAGATTCTACACAGCTGCACTCAGAATGTTAGCACAGGAAAAAAGAGAGTTAACCACACAGCAAAGGAAATAATCCTCCCTACCACACAACTTACAACTTAAACAATTTATATATGTATATGTATACAACATATACAAAACATTATTATACTGCTAAAATAAACGTTACTGTGACAATGCTAACTCCCAACCTTGTTGTTAAAACATGAAAAAATAAATAAATAAACATAACAACCACTACATGTTAGCCGTGTTACTGTAATCTCAACGTAAATAAAATAGAGCCTCAAATCCAAAAGGGGTTTATACAAGTATACACCTCATGTGTCTGAAGATTCAGAATCCCGTATTGTAACAGTAAAATCTGTCCAACACAAGAGGCCTTCAGCCCTTATCTATTTGCTCAGTTGCTGGACAGGACAAGTTAAATAAATAATAAAAAAAGGCTTGTAAGTGCAGATGACAGTGTTAAAAAAAAAACAGTAAAAGTTTCGTTTTTTTTAGGAATTCCTTTGTTTTGCAACTGTGTTTAATTTTTCTATTTTGCATGTGTAACTCAACATGTGCCACAGCTCTCATGGTTCTTCAACAGCATCACTGGGGTCCATCCCCGCCCCCTAATGAAAATTTTCTGTGTCAGGGTAAAAAAAAAGTCCAGTGTTAATCTCTGTGCCATATGGGAGGACTGATAGATGCGGCAATGCTAAGTGGCTGGCTCAAACCATACTGGCAGAAAGTAATTATAATTTATGAGGCCAAACCTTCCGATTCATCAAAGACTGTGCCTTTTGAGGCAGCCACGGCACATGGTTATGAGGTATTGCATTTCCCTTTCATTGGTTTCCTAATCCAATAGTCCAGCCGTTTTTCTTTTTTTTTTTCTTTTTTTTTTTTTTTTGCCAAAACCTACCTCTTTGTGAGCTTTTGTGTACAGAATCACGCTACAGTTGTGTCTCTGACCTCCAGCGGTTGAGATGTAACAGTGACTGACTAGTGAGAAAGGCTGATATGACACTGAATGCATCATAAGGATATCCTTATGGCAACACTGCTCTTTGCCAGAATTAACTCCTGCTCTCTCCAGATCTAAAAACACTGGATCAAGTAACATATGAGCCTTTTTACATGCCTTTTACGGAGCATATTTTTAATGGCATAATTAAAGCCTTAAATGCTTTAAATGTTTCTGTTTTGGGGATTTCTAGACCACCCACATTCCTATATTCTGTTCTTCTTGTTGTACTTCTAAACTCAAAAACCCTAAATGTGAGCCAACTAATGGCCCCAATATTTTCTATTTAAAAGTGCAAAGCCATAAAATTTGATGGATCGTATTTTGTCCCGAGCTCTCAGCAAACCATAAAGGTGGCCGTCTGCTTCAAAACAATAAGGAAGCAATTCTTCCAGTGACTTAGAACATCATGGATCATCATTTATGTCAAGCTATTTGTCATCAGCTGTCCAATAAATGCAAGCATGCTGGGAAGATGGTCAAAGAAAAATTACATCTAAACTTTTTTTTCATAGTATACCTGCAATAATGCAAAACACGTACACTCATCATGCATATCATTATGTCTAATGACGGCTTAAGTGGAAGCAATGATTGTCTCTTTATCATCCCACCTGTTAGATGGTAGGGAATACATTTCTTAAAGCATTGGGCTGCATACATTTGGGGGCCATGCAATAACAATCGTTTTACAAGCTAAGTGACAGTCAGACTCCACACTCAAATTGTGCTCAACTGTTTTGGGAGCAGGAGCCTAAACAGGTCACTAGGCTCTACAGGTAGACTCTTTCTCAACAGTTGGTGTTTTGATGAGTTGATAAGTTCAACAGTGTTATTTTAGGACCACCCCTTATTTGGCCACATCCACACCCTGAAGGAGTGGTTGTGTTCAGAAGTATAGCTGTCAACCTCTAATCAGAGGATCACAGGTTCAGTTCCCGCCTTGTCCGCCCATGTGTTAAAGTCCTTGGGCAAGATACTAACTACCCCATGTTGATCCTGGAGGATGAGTTTGGCACCATGTAATGCAGCAAAGCCGCTATCAGTGTATGAGTTTGTGTGCATAGGACTGTGACTGGTAAGTCCCTTGGGTTTTAATCAAGACTGAAAGCTCTTAGCTAATTAGCAACTGATGTTTTTCAAAACACCAGTTGCTAATTAGTCAGCAACAAGCAATAACAA
This sequence comes from Oryzias celebensis, assembly GCA_014656515.1. Classification (NCBI taxonomy): domain Eukaryota; kingdom Metazoa; phylum Chordata; class Actinopteri; order Beloniformes; family Adrianichthyidae; genus Oryzias; species Oryzias celebensis. The sequence continues at coordinate 41,511,550 of BNCR01000012.1, forward strand.
TGCTAACAACGACTTATCTCAAGCCATTTTTCTGATGACTGCCAGTCTCAAAGATAAAGTTGATCGAAGACAAAGAAAGAGATGAAGAATGAATGACCAGTGAGGGAAGTCTAAACTCCTACTAGCAGAGCTAAAATCCAAAAAAGAAGACAATGGGAAAAAAAAGAAGACAAAGGTAGATTTAGCAAACTAGTAAAACTCTGACAGCATATATTAGCAAAAAGCAACTCCAACAAACAACAGGCAGACAACACAACAATCAGACAGCACTTCTTTCTTTTTTTTTTTTTTATTTAAACTTCTCCTGTCCAACAGCTGAGCAAACAGATATGAGGTGAGAGCCTCTTGCATTAGACAGATTTTACTCTTACAATCGGGGGTTATAAATCACTGGGAAAACAACATTTATGTTGGTATAAGCCCCTTTTGTAATTTAAACGAAACTTTATTAATATTAATTTTGTTTGTGTTCTTTTTGTTGGACCGGATGGAAAAAGAAAGGGGGGGGATGGTGGATTATAGATTTTAGAGGATGACTAATGGAAAGGGAAGGTAGAGTTGTTAATCTACAGGCAACAAAATGCTGGATCTTATACCCAATACAATAGTGAATGTTGGTCTAAAATGGGCAGGGCCTGTCCACACACTCAGCTGTTACATATATACATACTTGCCAGCTTCAAGAGTGTTCACAAACTTGTCCACATCCAGTTCACACACACACTTGTGCATACCAACCAACACATGTAAAGCATTACATTCTGACACGCACACTATTTGAAGGTGCAAATGTGAGCCGACCCCTGTGCTCAGGTGAATGTTATGTTAAGCTGAAGTAGATGAAGGAATGAAAAGAAAAAAAAAGGAGGGAGAGCTCCCAGACATCCCCACACCAAGACCCCCGCCGAGGAAGCAGCGCCGTCCAGGGCCCGCCCCCGCAGCCATACTGTGGGGTCAACGGAGGAGATCCACCCGCCAGACAGCCCGGCCAAGCACCCAGACCAGGGCCCGCAGGACCACCACATGGGCCCCCAACACCCGATCGCAGTGAGGTACGGAAGTGCAGAGCGCAAGGCCCAGCCCAGCCAGGAGAACAGCCCTCCCACCGCGCCGGGCGGCCCAGCATGGGGCCCCAACCCCGAGAGCCTAACCACCCCAGACAAGCACCACCACCCAGGAGTTCTGAGCACACACACACACACACACACACACAAACACACCCCCCAGCCCCGGATTTGAGGGGCAGGGGTGGGGAGACCCGCTCCGAAACTCCAGGCAGTTGGGGAGATCCAGAAGAGAGCACGGCAGGGGTCAGCTACCCCCACCTAGAGGAGAGATGACCAAGAGAAGTGGGGGTCCCCGAAGGAGTACGTAGCCTGATCAGGCTCTCCTATGTTGTGACTTAGAAGGGGCCCGGCACCCGAGGGTAAGGACCAGAACCCGCATCACAAGGACACAGACACCCTCCGGGCTCTAATGGAATATGATCCCCCGCTCAAGGACTTGCCAGAGGACTGAGGGATTCCTCTCCCTGCGTGGGGAGGGGGCCGCTCAGGAGGCCGACACCCAAGAGACAAGGCCGCCGCTGCTGAAGGTCCTTTTCCCCCCACTGGGGATGGGCCAGGGGACAGAAGATCAGTGGTCCCACCTTCCTTGTGTAATGTATTTGTGTGTGTGTGTTTTGAGGTGTGTTTCTTGTGGTTGAAGGGTGTGTGTAATAAAGGGTGCAGTTAAAATTGGCGAGCAGGGCACTGGGGACATCTCCTGATTGCTTACAGGGATGTCCAATCACCCTCTCACCAAGGAACCCTAAATGTCTACTGTGCAGTTAAAATTGGAGGGTAAAGCACTATGAGGACATCTCCTGCTTTCTGGCAGTGATCCTACGTGTCTAAGGTGCATTTAACACCAAGAGAAGGGGGCGAAACTGTGCGGAGAGGGGGGACCACTGCCAAGTGGCTTGGCCCGTCGAGGTATTCCGCAAGCACGCCCCCCCCTCCAATCTGATAAGTGTTTGTATGAGGAAGGAGGGGAGGTTGGGGACAGCTGACAGACAGCACTTCTTTCTCCCAACATATCAGTAAAAGCAACAACCCTAATAAAGAATGCAATATATACTACAGCTAAAAAAACACTAACAGTTACCACATCTGCACAGCTAGCAGACTTTTATCATGTTATCAAGAAACAACTCAGTGTAGCAAACATTTCATTAATATGCAACAAGCATTTGGACATTTTTTTCCACCAGCCAACTGAAACCAAGCCTAGAAAGTTTTCGATTGTCAGTCAAGCCACTTTCTTAGTTTCCTGTTACAACATCTTTTCACCTTTTCCAATGGAATTCTCTATAATCAACAGCAGTGTTGGCAATGTCTATTTTTTCTAACTACTAGTTGTAACCAGCCACCACAGACACAACCCCCCCCCAAAACCAATCTCTAGAAGACTGCTTTATTATCCTGCAGAAAACTCCTTGTGTCCTGGTGCTCCTGGGTTCCTGTTGTCTATCCTGATTGAACTCAGCTGACTTTGGACCTCTATTTAAGATGTGCCATCTCCAGGATTCATAGTCAGTTCGTTACATTTACCAGGTCAGTACTTCGGCCGTATTCTATCATTGCTAGTTCTTGTGTCTTGTTTTTCCCTGCCACTCTCCAGGATTGTCATCATCACCCACATCTTATTACAAGCCAGGGTCCAACTCTCAACCACTGCAGTTCTGATCCATGCCAGAACCCTACCTCCAGCCATGCCACGTACCCATGCCCCGCTACTCACCTCTGAGTTCCTCAACCCAGGCTCTCTACCTCTTGACCTAATGTCCCAGAGATGTGTTCAAAGCCCCCATTTTCTGCTGCCATTGAAGCTCTGCTGCAACTTCAAGTAACCAGAAATCCATTCCGATGATCCTTCTTCTGGGTCTGCTACACCTAGCCCCATTATCACGACACACTGTGTTTATTCCTTTTTTCCCTTTCATTGACCATTTTTACAGACCTTCTTCAGGAAAGACGTGCTTTAGTAAATATGTGTTATGGCTCGCTCTGCGATGGCCTAGTGGTCTGTCCAGGGTGTATGTACCCTATGTATGTATGTATGTACCCTGAATAGGATGATGAATGGATGGATGTGCTCTGACTCAGACCTCAACACCATAGCTGGTCTAACATTTGGACAGGCAACATTTGGAGAAACTACAAACTGGCCTTTCAAATCATCTCCCAGTTACCGGGCAAACTTCATTCAATTGACCTGAAGCTTTCCCACCTCCTGTCACTGTGCTGCACTTCTTTGTTCAATAAAGAAACACTATTACTGCTTTTTATCCGTCTTGCTACATTTTTCTATGCATTGGCCTTCAATATTTACTAAGAATATCTCTAATTGATTATGCTTCCATACAATCTCCCCAGTGACAAGCTTACTTTACATCACAACATAATGTTCGGATGTACAATTGACCCTGAACAGAGCAAATGTGGATCCCTTTCTATCTAATCTATTCAGATTCTGAGGATATGAGGAAACATATGTAGCTCCAAACAAATGTTTCCTTTTGCCTGCATCCATCTCCCATATGACTACTTATGGCATATGACATATGACTTTTCTAGTTTCTTTGTCTTTATATCTTCCTATCTCATCCACTGATCTTTGGTCACACGACAAAATAGATTTTATACATGTTGCAACCTCTTCTTGCTTTTTAATTTCATCTACAACCGGCTGTTTCTTATTAGCTGTATATGCTCTGCATCATGACAGCAGAAATGGTTCAAACCAAAGGGACAATGTCAATGAAGCATCTCTTTAACTACATGTCTAAAAGGGCTTTTTGAGCCAGCAGCCCTGTCTCTTTTGACTTCAACTTATTTTCAGTAGAAACTTTAGGAGCCGTACTTGTCACAAACGGGCAGACAGCTGGTTTCACTTGCAGCAGGTTTATTAATTCAGGAACAGGAACCAAACACAGCTAAAAGTCCACAAAGCTAAATCAGAGTCAGACAGGCAGCAGGCAATCAGAGAATAAGCCAGGTCAGAAACAGAAGATCAAGTCCAGATAGAAACGCTGGGTAATGCTGGCAGGGTGGCACAAAACAAAATTTCGCACTGAATAATGCTGTGTGTGCTGCTTAAGAGACAGGTGGGTGATTGCCAAGTGAGCGGCATCCGAGGACTGCGTGCTGGGGCTGCTGGGAGGTGTAGTGAGTTAGTACGCTGGAGACGGCTCCCACCGGTGACCAGATGGGCAAACAGAGCTCGAACTCCTGACAGGACTCAACAAAAAATCTCTGAACTGTGATTTATTCTACATTCATACTGAGCATCTGTTCTTGAGTGCACTTTTAACACATGGTGTTCACACTGGATTGTTGCTACATAATACTAACGCAAGTACTTACTGTTGCGCTGAGCGTCTGATTGGGTCACATGAGGTGGAACTATTGATTACTAATACTTAATAAAAAACACGCACTTTTTGATATGGGTATGAGCAATGTGAGACTTGACTGTATTTTAAAATTTCACTATCTTTTTTATTTTTGTTTGACACCATCCATCCATTTTCTGAACGTGCTGAATTCCCATCTGGTTCAAAGGGGTTGCTGGAGACTATCCCAGCTATTATTGGGACCTGGAAGGGTACACGCTGGACAAGTCACCAATCTATCACAGTGCTAAATAATCACAAATAGTTCCATTCATACCTCAGGACAAATTACAAACATCAATTTCTAGGTGCGGTCAGGGTTCAGAAGGCGTCTTGTTTGGGGACCACAGGATTTCCTCTCTGCTCTTTGCAGATGATATTGTCCTGCTGGCTATTGCTAGCCAGAAACTCCAGCATGCATTGTGGAAGTTTGTGGCCGTGTGTGAAGGAGTTGGAACGAGGGTCAGCACTGCTAAATCTGAGGCCATGGTTCTTGACTGCCCCACATGGAGGAGTTTATGTATCTTGTTCACAAGTGAGGGAAGATCATAGAGCATCCACTGTTGTCCGGTCACTGTACCGGTCCGTTGTGGTGAAGAGAGAGCTGAGTCAGAAAGAAAAGCTCTCAATTTACTGGTCGATCTTCGCTCCAATACTCACCTATGGTCATGAGCTCTGGGTCGTGACGGAAGGAAAGAGGTCCCAGATACAAGCAGCCAAAATGAAATTCCTCTGTAGGTTGGCTGGACGCTCCCTTAGAGATAGGGTGAGAAGCTCGATTAGCTGGAGAGAGCTTAGAATAGAGCCGCTGTCCCTCCACATCGAGAGGAGCCAGTTGAGGTAGCTCAGATATATGGTCCAGGAGGCATTCCAAGTGGAGGTGTTCCAGGCATGTCCCACTGGGTGGGTTAGGAGCGCCTTGGGGTCTCCCCAGAGGAGCTGGAGGAAGTGGCCAGGGAGAGGGAAGTCTGGGATTCTTTGCCAAGACAGCTGCCCACATGACCTGGTTTCAAATAAGCGCAAGAAGATGGATGGATGTATGTATGTATGTTTTTAATTTTGCATTTTTAATCATATTGTATTTCTTTTTTTTGCACTTTTATTTATTAATTTGTGGTTTTTTTTATTACATTTATTAAAAATAGGTTACATTTAGCCTTTTTTTATTTGAGAAAAGGTAAAACAAAACTTTTATTTCAAAGTTTCAAGGCAACACTTTGGTTCATTTTCTAAAACAGCTCTTTTTTTATCACAAAACATTTTTACATATAATACATCTTCTATCCCCCCTGAATCTGGGGTTCAAGTACTACAGTTGTTCAGCTTGAAATATGATTTTTGGTGTTTGAGTGAATTTGTTCCAAAAACACAAGAAAAGTATTTTTTCCTAATAAAATCAATTGAAAAATAATTTTCTTTTTTGTCCTTTAACAGCCTTCACTCTAGTGCTGCAGTTGTAGACGCATACCTCTAGGATTCAACATCAGCTGAATATAGCAGGACAAGCAGAGGTCGTGTCAACACTCCATTCAGAAGTCACTGCTGCATGCCGTCAGCTACCACCCATGAGTGGTGCAGGTGTTCTTGAGTGTTGGAGGACAGACCCTACTCCAGCACTGCGACCAGCTTCAGGGTGGGTGTCCAGACAGAAATAACACTTGGCAGGATGTGTATGTCATGTTCTAACCTGTTAGGCTCTTAGCGCAACTGCGTGATGCCAGGGAAGTTCCATGATGATTCATGACTCTGCCTCTGACTGACCTTTTGCCACATAAATCCTGACGTTTGAGACTGAAACATATACAGGGAGGAGGAGGTTAGATATGACCTTACATTCTTACGAACCCAACTGTTACCATGTTTCTACTAATTTGATTTTGCAAGACAATTTAGAGAAAAAGTTCTGTTTCTTTTCTCTTGTTGCTTTTTCACCTTTATTTTCTTTTCTAAAACCCTCTCCATAATTCAGAGGTAAATCATCAGATCTGCTTGTTACAGAAGTAATGTGCTATGTGCTATTTATCTGTTCCTTTGATAAACTCGTGTAAGCTAAATATGCAATCTTTCTATTATGTATGCCATAAAGAGTGGCATAATAAAACTTTAATGCTTAATAGCGATTGCTGCATTTTAGTAAAGAATACAAAAACGTAAACAAAAAAACAAAAAAAACTAGATTTTGAGATTTTTTTTCCTCTGTAACCCATGGAAATTCCAGAACCAAAAGCCTGAAGCAGGTAAAATACTGGAATGCAAGCACTTCTATAGTAGATTTAAGCTAGTCCTGCGACTTGTGCATCCATCAAAATGTCAGTAACAAATTTAAAAAGTATTTTCAGGAGACTTTAAAGTCATTTTCCATCCAGATTTAATTTGCAAAATATCCCAGTACATGTTATTGTTGCCATGCTAACTCACATCCACCATACAGATCAAATAAACCTCAACAAAATCAAATACATATTTTTGCAGTATCGGATATCAAAACCTGGGATTTTTCAACATGTTTAGAGCAGATAAAAATTAATATTATGTATAAGGAACAGGTTCAGGTTTAAGAAATAAATAAAATAAATCATATTCTATAATTAAAAAATATATTTATATAAACAATAAATAACATTAAAGTTTATGTAGTTTAAAAACGTTTAGCTCTTCCATTTAGCTTTAACTTGTCTTCAGAAATAAACAAGTTTCCTTTTTTTACTTCAAGAAATACCAGACATAGGTGGATATTTCAGACTAATTGTGCATTTTATGGTATAAGCTCCAAATCTGGCATGGATTTAGGATCCACAAGAGAAATCCAAAATGCAGCATTTGTAAGGATGGCAGCCATACATACATATATGTAAATATGTACAGGGCTCTAAATGAACATTTTTGGTTACTAGCCGGTGTGGTCAGTAATATCTATAATATCCAAAGCATGCCAGCCAAATCTGGACTCCACTAGTCTAATATTTATCCGGAATAATAATTTATGTATTTTAAAGAAAAACTGTTAGCAATATTTATAAAGTTTCAATTAATTATTGTTTTTTCACAAAAACAAAACACTAATAAAAATTGAAAGTGTAGTTTTATGTCAGGTTTCATAACATCACAAAAATGTAATTTTTGTTTAACAAAAGACACTTCTGTTCTCTGAACTATTTTTATGAACACAAACCTTTTCTTCGAATGCTTCAACTTGATCAACAAACATTACACAGCAAAATGTTGGGGAAGTATTAAATATTGATCAATATGAACTGTTCATTCTTTTTTGTCTGAGTCAATACCAACGATAAAATTGGACACAAAGCAGTAAAGCCGTTGGGTGATCTCCTGGGCTCTCACGGTGGTCAACTTTGTCACTTCCAGTATGATTTATTTAAATTATTTTTTAAGTATTTTTTTTTTATAGAAGCCTTTTGCATTAAATAAAAAAAAGATCACTCTTTTTTAAAATGATTGCAAAATGCTTTCATAAAGATTAAAACTAGTGATAAACATTAAAATAATTACTTCAAAGTTTTTTGTTTTTGTTTTTTTTCATGCAGAGAAAAAACATGCATATATTGAAAAATGTGCAACGTTTTGCCTCATTGTGAGTTCATATAGATCAGTGTGTTGTAGTTGTGAGTCTAAGTCATTTCAAAAAGTAACAATGACATGGAGCAAAAAGCTTGTGTTTGTGTTGGCTGAGATCACTGTGAGAAAATACTAGAAATTACCAGCGCACCTGAATGCAGCAATAGCAAGTTCTTAATGAAATACCTGCATGAGTGCAGAAATTCCATGCAGTCTCTGAATGCACCAACTGCTGTGACGAATGTGAGGATTAAATCTGTGGAATAAAGTCAGAATTAAATGTTCAAACCAACTCTGGGATGGATATTTGTGGTGACCAAGTGGGAAGGGAAGGCAGACACCTAAAAGTCATGGATGTGAGTTTGAGCCCCGTTTCAGAGATGATGAACAATGTCTCACCTGCCAAAGAAACCAGTGAGATGGTTATCTACCCGCCAAATAAAAGTTTTACTCGCATTTAGTGGGTAGCCAGGTGCTAATTTAGAGCTCTGTATACAGGTGCTTCAGGATTTTAGGTTAGGAGGCTTGGAGAGGGTTGCTTGTGACTAACTGTCAACACACTGTCGGCCGGTTCCCTCTCCGACCACCAGAGGGAGCCATCGCCAGAATACAAACTGCCTCTGTTCTCTAAAAACCCCAACTCCCAGCATGCTTTGGATGTCAGCCATATTGTCTGCACCAGCTGCTTCTCATCAGCTCATCACCACCACTGCTTAAATGCCAGCTCACCTCTCTGTTCCATGTGTAGTCTTGAACTTCTTAGTGACTGGTCAGTCTAAATGGTTCCCTGTATCTGCATGCCTGTGTGTTTTTGAACCTTGCCTGTTCCTTCGCCTCTCGACTTGCTTCCTATTTCGTCCCTCGCCTGTCTCGACCATGCCTTGCCCTGTCCTCCTGTGCTGTTCTTTAAACTCTGTTTGCATATGGATCCACATGCCTCAGTTTCATCCCCTACACTAACATTCTTTTCTGAAAGAGGGGATCCAAAGGTGCATCCACTCCAAATGTGGTGCAAACACTACAAAATTCACGATCATTTTAATAATCGACTCCACTAGAAAAGAAATAAAACAGTTGGGTGGATCTTTCTTCTTACGACGGATTTACCCTGAAACCCTGAAATTCAAGTTCAAACACCAAGACATTCTACACCACCAAATACAAAGACAGTCAGATTATATAACTGAGAGACAGAAGTACCGCTGAAAGCAGCCGTCATTCAGGCACAGTTCCTGCAGCAGATGATGAACCTCAACGTACTGGGAGAATCTCTGAATGGAGATGTGATTTCTGATGCTTTTGTAGAGCTCTTCAAAATGAATAAACCTAACCACTCAACATCATGTGTGTCCTCCATAATGTTTTGATGAGGGTCTTAAAAACCTTTCACTGTAGCTCCTTCCACATGCGTCACGAGTGTAAAGTTTACAAAGTTATGGACAAAAGTTGAGCAAAAAAATTAAATGCACAATGTTTTGCCAAAATCAAAATGACAATGGCACTTTGCTGAGATTTGTCCCATAAAACCTCAATGGAATGAAAACGAAAATATAAAGCATCCTTTTTACTTGTTTTTATGCAATTAAGTGATTTGTATTTCACTTAGTGCAAAGACGGATGTTTTCAAAACGTGCTCTTTGGGTGATGATAAAAAATGGTGGTAAAATTCATGAAGATGTAGTGAAATATTGACATGATTTGTTTGCTGTATTCCTCCCTCACAAACATGATATTAGGCATACTGAAGGGCTTGGAAAAAGTCTAAAATAAAGCCATTGTTTCCTCAAAGTCAGGATAATCTTTTCTGATCCACATGCCGCATAGAATTATGGGTATGAGTGCACCAGTCAGGACATTTATTAGGAATTATATGGACTGTGTCTTGACTTTCACATTTTCTCAATTTATCACTGGGTTTTAAAGCCTAATTACAACAGCTTCCAGTCATGTTTGATCTACAGAAAGGTTCATCAGCAAGACAACAAAATTTGAGATCCCATTTTGTGTCATTCTCTAGCTTGACCGCATTGACATTGAAATCAAGGTTTAATTTGAGTGTGAGGGTCGAGGGTCTGTCAATGAGCCAGTGCATCAGCTAAAAGGGCAATTGCATCAGCGTGATTGAAGAGCTGTTAAAGACGTCAAACGATGCAGCCTTTATTCAGCATCCAAGGCCGTTTAACGCGTCAGCACTCCTGTTGCTTCACAGCTTTGGTTTTAGCATTGATTACATGTTTCTCAACACAAAAAACAAAAGTCCAACGTGCACAGCCTGTTCTCCATTTGGGCCCATTCAATGGGTTTGGGCTAACCCTTTTTTATGGACAACAAGGTCAGTCAGGGTGATCTGTGAATTGCCTCCACCCATCTCACAGCCCAACATGATAAAGGGCCTCTCTCTCTTGGTTTCATAGCAGTATTTCCATGTTAGGGAGCACCTGTTTCCATGGTGTGTTTAAGCCCAGCTGTTTGAGTGGTTCAAACAGCTGGGCTTCTTCATAATGATTTATGTCTTCCACCTTTTTAGTCACCTTTTATCACACAAGGCGACTAACATTTTTACCTATTATACCAGCAAGCTCACATGAAGATGTCGTGTGTATTTAAATGGTTTTAGAAAATCAAATTGTCTATTTTTCTTTATAACCCAGTCAAGTCAATGTAGTCTGTCAGTTAGACTTTTTGTCTGCATTATTACACCAAGAAAACAGAGATGGTGATTTACAACCATAAGAAGCAAACATTGTGTTTCTGAAATGTAAATGGCCTGGATGAATACTCGATTCTGATTGGCTGCTAGGTGTTGACAGGCATCTAATTAAGAAGTTCTGGTCATATAGTGCATATTTTCTGTATCACTGTGCAGGCTTCTTTAAAACAAACCTTTTGCTTCATATTTTAAGAGGTGAGAGGTAAACTTTCTCTCTGATCTGACGCTTTATTGAACCTATTGTGATTATCAGCATGTTCATTGCTTTCTTTTGCCACTGTAGTCGAGCTCTGCTGGCTCAGTGACGCAGTGTTGTGTCACCGTGACAATGGGCCGCACCACCAATCAAATGGTCCGCTTTTTGTGAAAAAGCGATCTGAACAAAAAAAATGAAATAAAAATAATCAAATACTAAAAATCAATTGAATATTTATTTCTTTTGGAAGTGACCATGGTATAGGTGGGATAATACCCGACTAAGTGTGCATCTTAATGCCGTGGTTGCTTCTGAAGTGTAATTAATTTGCATTCATAAATACTAACATGTTGCTTTTTTTATTGATCTGCAACATATATGTTGGTGTTAAAAGAAAACCTGGTTTAGTTCCTTTTGTCAAACCTCCCAACTGCTGTGCAACAACAACATTTTTGCTCATTTTTGTCTGATTAAAACTAATATCACCTGTCAGAAATACACTCTTAGCCGAGATTTAGGGTGCTGTTGCAATAAGTTACCCCCATTGCCCTTTAGCTCACCTCCAGTACCCCTCAGCTGTGCTTTCACTCAGATATTTGGAGCTAATAGAAATTAGTTACCTTGTGGAGCCCTTCCTGATTCAGTACAGGCGGACTAAACGAAGATTGATAGCCTTTACAGAAGACACTCACAACCCAGAAGCAAAGATGGATACGGTTTAAACTCCTTTTTTCATGGTTGCCTCATTTTATCTCATGCTCTCTGTTTACTTCCTCCTCCTATCTACTTATAAGTAGGTTTCCAGGGTCACATTAATGGGGTTCTGTTGTGTATGGCTACATGTTTTGCTCGGCCTCATCTTGAAAATAGGTCTCATCAGAGGTTTGATGAGAACGCACTAATAGGACAGAGGTTTGGAGTGAAAATCAATAGAGCTTAGTTATTAGGAGGTAGAGGGATGAAAAGGACACTCGAAGCTTGAAATAGCATGAGTGCATGTAACCAAGCAACTCCTCTGTGTGATTAGTTGTTCAGTATTTTCAAGAACAATTTTTCAAAAGAAAATTATTTTACATTTTTACTCTAATAGCTCACCACTCACGGAGGCAGTAGTGGTGATAAAAAAAATGCACAAGGACCTGAAATTGTTTTCCCTAATTCAAAACAAAAGTAACATGAAGTACTTTGAAGTTAATCTATTATAGATTTTATGCATTTATTTTTAGTCAATGAATGCCAAACCCATATGTCTGTGAGTCCTCAGTTTTTTGGTTTAAAGTTCATGCTGTTAACAGACCTTTGTAAAAAAGGTTAAATGCTCAAATGTTTGTCTCAGAGAACTAATGTCCACAAGACATGCTAACCCAAATTTACGGACTCTATAACCTTTTTTTTTTCCAGTATAACAAAGCGCACTCCTCACTGAGTCAATAAGAATAGCTATTATGCTAATCTTAACTCAGTAGGAGCAGCTGTTTCAAAAATGGCTTTTAAAATCAACCTGAATGTCTTGGTATGACGTCTTTTTTCCCTAATTCCTGTCACTAACAGTGATTGGAATAAACTCTTTTAAGGTCACTTGTGTCTGCGGCTTGCTGAAGTGCACCTTTTGATTAGCAACCTGGCAGCACCTGCTATTTCAGAGGCCTGTAACGGCGAAATTTCAACTAAATTCCATTCTCGTTAATTCACTCGGCAATTGAATAGGACACTCAAATCATTTTCTCTCTGTTTAGTTAAGTAGGTGTAATTTTGTCATTTGCAAAATCTTTGAAAAGGAATAGAGTTCTAAGAATATGAAGCTTCTTTCACGTACATTTGATAAAAGTAGGAAGGATGCAACATCATATGGTCTCAATACTTGACTAATCAAAAATCATTTGGTTTATTTACTTCAAAGGTTTTTGAAAGGGAATTAAGAAATATTTGTGGACATCGTAGTTAAGCTGGAACATTAGCTGTGTTTACATGAACATAAGTAATCGGATTAAAAGCCTGATCAGAATAAAAAATGCTTCAAGTAAACACACCATTTGGAATACTCAGACCCAATCAGACTCATTTGGATCAAATTTTCCTTCCGATTGAGATGGATGGGTTAAGCTGATTGTTGATCCTTTTGTGGTGCATGCAAACACTCTCTCTGATTGTGAGTCATGACTGCGCTGGCTTATATGTCATGAGTAGAGGATGTGCATTCCGGAGGAGGCTTTGGATCGCGGTCCAGCCAGCTGCTCCAGATCAGCACTGGCTTTACATATTTAGAAAATTATGTGCAAATTGTCACATAAAAAAAAGAAAAGCACGCTCAGAAGATCGTCTCGCTCCATGTAACCTCCATGTTAACTGCATAGCCATATTTGTTTACAACTCCGCTGCTTCTTCTTCTATATTTGTTTCCGGTATTTTAGATGGTTACTCGTATGTCAAAATAATTTATTTCGATCAAATGTATGACAGATGTTAACATTTGTAAAGCTTTGGCACAGTTTCAATAAGGAAGATCTACCTCACTCCAGATACACTTGATTCATGCGTCACTCACTCTACACGCCACTCATCAATTAAGCCTTCACTCTAAACCAGTAGATAAATTCCCCCCCTTTTCTTCACGGCCAATCACAAAATTCATAGATGTTTATCTCTCTAGATTTACAGGCGCTTCTCCACCTCATTCTCCACCTGGATCCATGTTATGTCATGGACTGGCCCTCAGCCACCATCAGCGTCTAAGCCAGGGGTCAAACTCCAAGCCATGATGGCCAGGGTCCTACATGTTTTCCAATCTTCTTGCCACTGAAGCTCCTATTCAGCTAAACGCACCTGATCCAGGTAATTAGCAGCAGGATTTTTGCTAAAGCAGCAGGAAGTTGGCCCTCGAGGCCAGGAGTTTGATACCCCTGGTCTAGGCTCTGGGGTTTATCCATCAATGGTCCAAGCTTACACCACCAGAATAAAGACGCTATACCTCAAGCCACTGAGATGTGCTTGACGCCAGATTGACCTGGCTAACACGCTTCTGCGAACTGTCGACAATGACCATAAAAGTCTTTTTACTTTGATCAACGTTGCAGATAATTTGTGTTTTTATTATTTACATCACTGAAAACTGTATTTACATGCATTTTTTTATTTCCTGCTGGAGAAAATCTTTTTTCCGCTCTGGCTGACACACACCTGTCTAAATGGAACTAACCTATTCATATTAATAATAGATATAACAGATGACAACAGGATATATTTCACCGTAAGGCTCCTGAATAGGACATCAGCCTAACCACTAAAAGACTATGCATTATTTTTTGCACATTTTTTGTCACAAATAAATACTTTTGTATTTGAATTCCTAAGATGTTTCCTTATTGAAATTACATGTATTTTTTTTAACCCTTTAACACCAAAGAAGCCGCTGGCGTCACCTAAATAGCAAACAAACATTCTTTCAAACGTTCTTTGACATACCATGACTCTTTGTTTACGTGATCAACATAAATCAGTTGATTTTGACATGGAAAAAATTGGCTTTTCACATCAACTTTGCACTGATATGCAAACCATTTCTAGCATAACGGTGCAAATACGATTTCCGAACAGAATTTCATTTACATTAGTTGCGTAAACACTTCACTTCTGTACGGTGATGCACGTCATTGCAGAGCTGCTTTTGAATTATGTTAATTACATAAACAGTTCAAGAGTTTCGGTTGTCAAAAGAATTCAAATACTGGAGCTAAAGCTCTGATTTTAAAAGGTTAATCAGACAATAATCATCAGTAAGTTCTAATTGCAGTGTCATCAGTCCTATATGCACATTTGTTGCTTTGACTTTTTTTGTCTTTAATAAACTCCTATTTTCTCCCTTTTGTTTGTTTTTTTCTAACATTTTCAATCATTGTCAATCTGGGATATTGAAAAACCTTGTCTTTCCATTCCAAACCCTCTGATAAAATCAGGCAGAGCATATAACATCTCCCTACGCAAGTAGGTCATTAGCATTTCATGTCCGAGAGACTGTCGTCGTCAATTAGTGCTATGGCAGAAGACCTGAAAGCATGGGGGAAGGTGCCTGGTGTTTTGTGTCAGTTCCATCAAGCCGCCCCCCCTAAATTCACTTCCACTCTTAATAAATGTAGACAACCTGCACCCCATGTACTCAAATCAATGGTGCATTGCAAGGTCAACATGTAGACTTGCAGTTGCAATCGTAGGAAGCTGGTTTATGAGCAATTGGGTGAGGGGTGACCCCAGAAGACAGAGTGCTAACAGCCTCCACTTCGCCTATTACTGCATTGATGTGCAGGGTCACAGTGTAGAGACATGTTAGGATTGGTCCTGTAATGCATTGTTATAACAGTGAGAAGGTTTTGGTGGTCCGACAGGTATAAAAATGTTAAAGTACACAGAATGGGAGCAGGGAGCCTCTGGCTTGCTGTTGTAGCTTTTACATCACACCTATTGCTAAGTTTTGGCCAACTACAAGTTTTTGTCTGCTCCTGATTAATAATGATTTGAATAAAGAAATGTTACAAAACGCAAATTTGAGCTGAATGTTCTTTATGTATATCCTCCATCATAAAAAAAGGCTACAAGAGCATGTTAAAAACACCAAAAACAAACACATAAAAGTGGGTCACATGACTTATGTCCAATATCTTTTTGTCACAGGTTAGTGCAAATATGTTACACCGAGTTAGGCACAAATATGCTGTTGTTTTCTGAGGTATTTTGGGTGACGTGTTCCTAAAATTCAACAAAAACATGATGCAATTGACAAATCAATATTGTAATTAAAAAATCTAGATTTCAGAGTCTGAAATATAGAACTTCTACCATATTACAGAGGATGTAGGGAAAATAAAGGAACAAGTGCTTCAAGATTTCCATGTAAATGATAGACAGATGCAAGAACACTAACTCTACAACCACAAACAGGCAAATGGGTTGCATCTGTGGCTCATCCAAACACTCCATTCTCTGTTTTTTTCTGTTCTCTGCCTCTATTTTCTGTTGGCAAATTCTCAAACCGTCATTTACTGGGAGAACTGGTAAAAGACAGCTGGATGCTCTTTTCCTCGGTTGTAACCCGTTCATTTCCAGCTGACGTAGGTAGCTCTGTAGATGTGAAATGTCAAAACGATGTGGCGGATCTGGAAGCCGCGAAGCAACAGGCCTCATCATTTCGTGTTGCATCAGCACGCATTACTTGAATATGTGAGAGCAGAAGTCGCGGGTGCCCACAGAGTGGGCTCTTGCTGTCATGGAGGCCTTGCGGTTGCAGCTACATATGGAAACTTAATGGAAAAAGCACACAAAGGCTCATAATTTAAGCTTTTCTGCAGTAAAAATCAACCACAATGGGGGGCTGCATTGTGTGACTTGACAAAAGATGAAAGGCGTTTCGTGGAGCTTTGAGGAGACACACGAAGCAGTCATATCAATGGCTCAATATGATAGGCAGTCCTTTATCTCTCTTTTTTTCAGTGTTTAGACACCTCAAGTCACTCTTGCAAGAAGCTTAAGTTTTGTTTTCATACGGATGTGCCACTCGCCTTTGGGTTTATTTGTCAAAACAAGTTTTTTAGTTTCAGTCAAAAGCAGTCAAAAAACAAGGCTTTTAAAATATTTGTATGTAAGCTTTTTGAAAATGAAATGGCTTCCCTGAGTAGCCAGTGGGATTGCTTTGATGCCCGACATGTTATTGTGTAGTATGTATATTTCAATAAATAAATTAGTTCCACCTTTTCAGGAAGGAGAGCGTGACCCAAAAGAAACCTGCTGGGTTGCATGTTGTGGTGTCAATTTTGCTCTCATTGTCAGCCTGCTTGTAGATTTTCACTGTTTTTTCATTTGTAATAAATAATGTATTAGTACGCAGATATGTTGCACCACTAGGACTTTGTTTTTTTCGCTGCGCTATTTCCTTCAACAAAACATTTTTAATATGCATGACATCTCACGAGCTCACCCGGTGTCAGAATGGTTGTTTAAATTCAAGACTTTTCTGCTTTTGTTTATTTGGGACTTGCAATCTGTGCTGATAAAAAAAATGAGGGAGAAGCCTGGAACTTAGCTGGGGGGAGAAAAATGAGATCAAGTAAGTCGGCGAGCGATAAAGACTGAAGAAATGATAAACATGCAAATGACCGTGAGAATGACAGCTGTGGCGGCGGAATACATTTGGATGCTGGTTTTGGTTAATAAACAACTTTGTGAACCAAAGCACATGGCCTAGTCTCCAATGTGACACGAGTTCAATGTGTGATCTCAAACTGATTATTCACCAACAGCCTTCTCACATTTAAAGCTCCTCCAATTTCTGCCCTATATATTTTTGCTTTCCTCTTTCTCGACCACAATAAAATGGAAAATGCATTTATTGGTATTTTATATCTAATATTAGAACACAATGAAACATTTGCCCTAAATAACACAAAAGGACATTTTGTTGGATTTTTTTGTGTTTTGCCTTTGAATAAATATGAACAATAAATTATCATTATGAGTCAAATCAAATTTGTTTCCGAATAAAAAAAAGTTAGAAACACAGACATACAATATTTTGAGGAAGTGTTTTGAAAATTGGCAAATGGGCAGGACAGAATAAATTAAGGCTATGTTTGAACTACTAAAAAAACTATCCAGTGCCCTGGATTTTAAAAGAAACTCAGACACCATGCGCACAAGTTTATTTTTTAACAGCAAATATGATGTCACCAATTTCCAAAGTAAAAGTCTAATGAATGTGAACTTTTATGAAAACTATTTATGAATCCACTGTGTTCTGATGAGTAAAACTTGGATAGTTTATAAAAAGAATACATAAAAAACATGTTTTTACATTAAAAAATGCTCTACGGCTATGCCTTGTGGTCAATATTTGATATATCTACTGAGCACTGATGCATACTGGTTTTTGAACTTTCTAAGGCACTGAATTTGGAATTGTAGATTCGGACACGCCTACAAAATGGTGAATGCAATATATATAATGCACTTTGTAATGAGTAGTGGAAATTTCCCAGAAGTCTGCAAAAAAAAACAGTGCATGGGTGGTTACTAGATTGGCAAATACAGACCACAACGTTTTGCATTTTGATGATTTTCATGTAAATATATGTATAATTCATTTTTTAAACTATCCAAGTTTTCATCATCACAACACAGTGGATTTATTAAAAAAAGTCTTCATAAAATGCTTTTAATTATTAGGTCTTTACTTCAGGAAAATGGTGATATCATATTTGACGTTAAGAAAAAAAAGGTAGTGAGCACGGTGTCTGATTTGCTTTAAGATCTAGCGCACTAGACAGTCACTAGACACTATATAGTTTTTTGTAGTCCGGGAGAAGCGAGGGAATCCGCACATTCTGACCCACTACTGCAAAGTTCACCCTTTCATGATCACGAAACCTCCTGTAAGCGTTGATCAGCAGGCTGCAGAGCTAAAAGTTCACAAAAGGATGCGGTTGAAATAAAATTCTACTTTAACCTAACATGAACCTGAAGTCAGAGGAGAAAATCCTTCACAGTAATGATGTGTTCATATCTATGAGGATTAGTAACCAAGCAGCAGCATTTTAAACAAGTTGGAGACGAAAAAGCAAGCCTAAACATTTCCCCAATAAAGACAATTAGAGCAGTCAAGCTGGACACTAATCAAAGCTTGAATGCCTTTCTTCAATGCAACTCAAAATGATTTCCGTTTGCTAGATAGTGGTGCTACAAAAACGGCTTGCCATGACAACAAAGTCTGTCTGTTTCAAAAATGTGATCTAGTTTGTTTGAAAGTCCCACCCAAATGAAACGAACTTGTTGAAGTAAGAAATCAAGACATCAAGCTATGATGGCTTTAATTTCATCCAAGCATCAGAAGAGTTTTCTGTGACTGACAGACTTGAAAATCAGCCAATGGAATCATTGTAACATGTGAGATAGAGAAAGTGCCTGGAATGTGTTTGTGTTCCATATCAGACATCAAGCAGATTGAAGAAAAAGAAAGTTACCAAATATGACAGTAAAGCAACCATTTAAAACAGGTTCAGTCCTTAAAGTGAAAATTCAAAAAGTTAAACTATTTCAATACAGTTAACTAATGGTGCCCTTAGTCTTTATTTCTAGCATAAAATGAGACCACAAGCTGCATCCCTGTGTTTGTGTAGTACATGATGACATCTAATTAGCATTAGCAGTGAGGAACCAACGAGATGAAAAGCTAGTCAAAGACAAGGAATGTTTAACACACGCTCTCCCAAAACATGTTAATCAACAGTAGAACTTCACTCTTTTTTGTTTCATCGCTTATCTGATATTTGTTTTAGAAATATCGTGTAAAGGGTGGATTTCATCGAGCGTGAGTTCTTACAGATACTTGACGGCAGAAAATTGTGCCAGAAAATACAAATGAGGCATTTTTGGTACATAAAAAGTGGATGAACTGTTAAAAATTCTCTAGGGTTTTATGTACGGGGTCCAAAACACTTTTGGAATAAATACATCCGTTTTTAAGAAAAATGTCCTTTCCATGTCAGCCTCACAATTATCAAGCCACTGACTCAAAAAACTTAATATAACACTATGGCCCTGGATTTGACAATTTTGAAAAAAAAAAAAAAAAAAAAAAAGATCTGTACATTATAAAACATTTTTGAAATTTCAAAGAGTTGTACTCGTCTATATGGGATAGACAGAGAGAGTGCCAGGTGCAACAACAAGAAATTGCATCCACATACACACGTAAAGCAACTGACACTGGAAAAATAAGGAAAATCTGAAACCATTTCACTTTTATTGATAATACAAAGGAGAGTCTGAAGGAAACTAATTCCATATAGAACTGCCACCACAAGAAACCTGTACAGAAACCTGAGAGAACCTTCTCCAAAGCAGAGCAGATCATTTCTGACAGAAGGAACCAGATCATCTCCTCAAAGCCTTGATCTTCCTCTACCACAATCAGAGGTTCACCAGTGTTGGTTTTAAAATGGATAAAAAGGAAGATTCTGTGGAGGACATGCAGATCTGAGACTTAAACTGCTTATGCTGGGTTTTTTTCTTAGTTTATGTTTCTCTGCAGAATGTCATTTTTCTCTACAGTATGTTCAAATCAATACACAAACATTTTTATAATTACGAGTGAGGGGAACCAGAAGTTCATTTTGGGTTTCGAAGTTCTATTTTGTTAAAGGGCCAATATCATGTTTTTCTTAAGCCTTTTATTGTAAACAATATCCACGTACAAAAACAAACAAAAGAGAGGCAGGGAGAAGTTGAGAGACACTCACACACAGACAGACACACACATACACACACTGATCAACGTAGCGGGCTGACTACAGCGTGGGGGGGTGTGGTTTGGGGTGTAAAAACACAATCAATGAGACAGCAGTTGGACAGAAACATGGTGAACATATTTTTATGAGGTTATTTACTTACCCATGATGACAAAAAAAAGCTCTAAACAACCACAGCTGAGCAGAAGCACCGGTCGACTGCTGCATAAAAATTCGCGTCAGCATCAGGCGCCACTCAAAATCTCTTCGACAACCCAAAGTAATCTATATATAAGGTGATCCGAAGTGTAAGGTGTCATTTTTTATGACTTTTAAGTTGGCCTTAAAGTGTGGAAATATGGTATTTAAATAAATATAAAGTAAAAAACACAATACATTCTTAAAGTCAGTTTTAAAAATATCTTTTAGATCTATGATAAAGAAATGTTCTTGCAGTATTTCAATTTTCTTTCCCTTTATTCATTGAGTTATCTCCCTCCCCTCAGTTGTAATGGCATTCCCAGCGTGCTGCATTACCTTCCCCAGACCGTGACTCCCGTTCTCTGGGTAAGCTGTTCACCTGCTGGGAAGGGTGACATCCATGAGCCTCACTGTAATCCAGCTCATTTCCTCAAACAACAGGGTGCACTGATGAGAAACTCTAATTATTCTCATAATTGGATGTGGTAAGTGCTTCTGTGTGGGGTAGATCCTTTACTCAATCCCAAGTGAAAAGTTTCTTTTTTTTTTGGTTTTTCACTATGACTTAGTTACCTCAGGAGACGGTTACATTTGGGAAAGTTAAACTTTTTAAACTTTAAATTAGTATATAGCAGGTTAGAAATGTTCAAGATGGCAACAAATGTACGAGGGAAATCAAATCTGAAATTTTGATTGGATTAATGTCATGAGGTTTTTTCTTGACAAAACAAAAAGTACATCTGCAGTCTCTGGGAGAACTTATTGCCAGCACTGCAACTAACACTGATCTCCCTCTGAAGTTGGAAAATAGTCCCCCTCTTATATGCACACCATTTCCAAATAATTAAAGTATCATGGGAAAGTGTATTCTTTTACATATTCCATAAAAAAAGAACTTTTATGGAATGTAGATTCAGAATCCATTGTTTTTACATAAATTGTGGTTACTGCTCATAAAACCTACAAAAAATGTGAATACTGTGGAGAAGTCACCATTTACTTCTCAGTTTTTGCAAAAAAAAAAAAAAAAAAAAAAAAAGATTATTTAATAATCAAAATAAAGTATTTTCAAAATGATACGCCCATCTTCCATACTTCAATAGAATGGGCAGAGGCCAGGTCCTGCAGGAAGATGAAATTTGCATCTCCATCCAGATCCACAAAAGAAGGAATCATGAAGTCCTCTAAAGCATTCTGGTTGACTGTTGCAGTGATTCTGGACTGAAGAAAGCAGAGTTTACCAACACCACCCGACATTGCTATGGAGATTTCACACTGGACCTCCAGCAGCTTGGGTTCTCCTCCTTGGACCTTGAACCCCAATTTCTGTAAAAAAACAAACAAAGAAACAAATAAAAGCCTGAAATCAAAGAAAACAGTGGGCCCAGAATCTACATTATATGTACTATTAGGAGTGTCAAATTATTGTGTTGAATTATTTACAGACATTTTAGCGTGTTCGTTTTTATTCCGTTGATCACATTTTTGGTTATTGAAGTGTTAATGCACACCTGAAGGAGCAGTATCCCGCTCCTACCGTGGTCATTTAAGAAAAATAAAAATATGTAATAAATTATTACAACTTCAGTCCTGTTGGAGTTTTAAGTGTTTTTTACAAAGCAGTGTTCAAGTCACGCTGTCACGCTAACAGCTTCAGCGCTTGGCATGCACGGCTCGCGCTCGCTCGCCCTCTTTTTTGAGAAAAGTGATCCTTATGAGAAATTAATAAAGCATAGATGAGAAAGTTCACCTTTGTCCAGATGATGAAGCAAAAGTTTATTGAAAAATAATAAAAACAAAGTATAAATATTTTAACTCCTCTGCTGTGTTTCAATTCTTCTTTCTTACGTTCCCTTCTATTCTTCTTTTCTGCTTCATACCAGTCTTATCTCAAATTCACCCAAATAAGTTACAGGAAACTATAAACTCACTCTCGTGTCTTTTCTACTGTCCTGTTGTGATAAACTGTAAAGAAAGCATTATCAACATTTGAATTATGGTATTCGTAAGAAGTTCGTGTTCAGTATGTTTTGGTTTGCTCAGAAAAGTGTTCTTACCTTTTTGTCATGTGGTAAGTTAGAGCAGTCTGAACCTGTTTTTTTTTTTTTTTAATTGTTCAAGATTGAAAAAGTTGAAAATTGGTGTCAAAGTAAAGGTTGGAAGTTTTGTTATAATTTAAAAAAAGGAATAAATCCACCTATTTTGTTGTACAGGTATTTTGATCTTTTACTGTGACATAATGTCAAAATGTAAATAAAAGACCTTAAAATGAAGCTTTGACAGCAATTATTAGATTTAAAAATATTTGCGATAAAAAATAATTATTTAAAATAATAATTGCAGGTCATGATTAAATATTAAATCACTTGAGAGCACTATATTCTACAAATGTTTTTTTGTGGAAATGTAAAAATTAATACACTTTTCCATATTTAGATCTTTTTGGAAAAAGTCAATCAGGCTTAGCTCCTCCCACAAGCCAAGTAACCAAACATTTTCTTGAAACAAATTCCTGCCTTTGTAAATATAATTTAGAAAACTTAAACTTTAAAAGAGAAAAAAATTAAACAAGATAAAATAATAAGATAAAAAAAGTTCAATTTGTAAGCATAAAAAATAATTTAGACGGGGAACAAAAACTAACAATAAAAGCATGTAAGGTCACATGTCTCTGGGTGTGGATGGATATGTAAGACCATGTGTGCAGTGCTCCGATTTGAATGTTTGCGGAGCTAAAAGCTTAATGAAGAGTAACATTATGTTTAAAACAATGTGTGCACCCTTAAAATCAAATGACATTGACTGTACAGTGTGGTGAAATATTTGTGTGGGTGCATGTGAGAGGTGGGCGTGTCGAACTGTTGACACTGCTGACAGACCTGCAATCTGTGATGATGCTTTGCCACAATTAAACGTTGGACTTTAAACAGATTTTTGCCCCCCTCCCCCAACTACAATAATTTTCCTTTATTTCAGTTTTGTAAATTTTCTTTGAATAAATTGCATTGTCTTTACATTCCAACAGAATGAATTCCATCTGGTGTAGTTTGGGAGTTCTGATTGTTTCCATTGGTCCATCAAAAGTTTGGCACAGTGTGGACACATTCTCAAGCTTGGTAATGTAACTATGAAGTTTTTTAAGGAACTTTTTAAATGTATTTCCCTACATCTGTGTGGATTAAACAAAATAATCTATGATTCCAGTTTGCGCCTGCTGATAAAACCTGTTTTTTATTGGCTCGAGGAATGAGAGCCTGTCAAATATCTTAAAATCAGATTGAGTTGAACACCATTATTTCTCTTTCTTTGGGGAGAACTGCAGCATGATAGTATATCCAGCATGTTCAGCCCAGACTGGAGTGGTCCTGGAACAAATCTGACAACTGAAATCGAGGTCTTGCTTTTCTTTCTGGGGGCATCTGAGTCTTCCCAGATTTTCAGCATGACCAAAAGGGTCCTGAAGGAGTGAGCTGGGGAGAGATCAGCAGCAGATGAGTCCTTTGACCAATTTGTCTGGACATGCTGGAGGGACCTGGAGGCAGCTCAAAGCTCCCCCCCATACCCCACTGTGTGAGAGCATTCTGGCAGTGCTTAGATGTGGCCAGACCTGGGGCAATCAGACACACACTGCCCCATCAGATGAGATCAAAGATGCCTACTTCAGATGCTTTTCAGTGCTGCCTCCATAGAAACCAGAAGAAAACTTTTACCATGAAGTTTTAGTGTTGTGTTTTTTTCTAAGCTGTTGACAAAAAATTGGTCACGTTTTCACATGTTTGATAATGACAGGACATAGGAACTGAGGACAACTGCTTTTATGGGTGGATGCAGGCTGTCTGAAGGTGAAAAATGGGCCAATTTGTAAAGGGTAGGCAGGTGGCAAATAGCAACAAAACAGCAAAACATATAGATCGCTCAGTGAAACCATCGATTGAAAATGTTCATGCACATTTTACCGTGGGAATGCTGTATGTGATAGCTTGTAGAGAAAACTTATGAAACATGTGGGTGAAGTAGATGAGACGCAGGTGTGTCATTCAGATTTGTCATTTTTTTCATAAGCCCTAAATCCTGGGGTTGTTGTGTTGTTCAAGTGATAGGTGCAAGGTCAGTGTTATTTGCGTTACATCCTTTTGGTGTCGTACAGGCCCTTGTTTATCACCTGCACACCCCATGTTTGCGGCCTTTGCATTAGAGTGTGGCGTCAGGTTTGGGCCGAGTACAACATCACCAGTACGTCATGAGTGTGTGCAGCCTAACTTATCCTAACAAATACTTGACAATACACAACACACACTTTATTATACGTTCATTTCCATAACATATGGTGGCAGTGTGAGCCTCGAGAGAACTACAAGACATAATTTCTGCCCCTTTAAGTTGCGGCTGCACCTGTCTACAACCCTCCACGGGCCTGGACAACCCAAGAACCGCAATATCCATTTTGGTCAACCCCCTTATGAGGGTGGATGTGACAAAGGCATTACTAACAACTAGAATGAGGTGTTAGGGCACCATACAACAGCATCACCAGAACATCATGAAAGCATGCAACTTAACTTATCCTAATAAATACTTCACGATAGACTTACGACCCCCACTACAATGGTACATTTCATTTTCATGATGTCCCTTGAGATGGCCATGTGTGCCTCAATGGAATTGCAAGACCTGCACTCCCCTTAAGAAGCTGCAGCTTCTCTTGGTCAACCCCCATTTGGATGCATGTGACTAAAGCTTAAGCCTTTGCAGCATCAACTCCCATCTTCTTTGAGATGAGAATTTCCTAATACCCTTATTTCCCTATTTCCTGCTGTCTTTTTTATGATCCATTTCCATATATCTAGGTTTTTTTTTATCTGGGGAACGTGTGTCCTGTTTGTTGGAGACAGAAACTGTTTTGCATTTGCTCACATACGCAGAGCATAAATATTGGATTAAGTAAACAAATCCAAGGCGCTCACTCCTGAGCGATATCAGCGGGTTGGCCCCGTGGAGCCAGCAGGAATGCCACGGTCGCAATTTTTTTGCTCGACACTCAACACATTCAAAGAAAGGAGGAAAGGAGACAGAAAGAGATAGGTCAAGAAAAGGGAGAGTCAAATGGCGGTTTAATCCTCTCTGAGTGTTATCTCACAGGTGTTTTGCAGACCACTGTCTCTTTGAAAAGGGGCCAGCCTTTCATGTGCCGGCAACTGAAAGTCTTTTGGCACAAACAACAGTTCGCAGCTTCATTTTTTGTTTCCAGTGAAAAAGCTATATATATATTTTCTGCACTTTAGGACTCACCAGATTATAAGGCACACTGTCAATGAATGACACATTATCAAATGTATGTCATTTATAAGAAATAACAGACTATAAGGTGCTTTAGGTGAGACAAGAGTCAGGGATAAGTCCATCAGTTAATCAGACTTTAATAACTGATGCTGCTAAAACAATGTTACAGTGACTGTGCTATCTCCCAATTCTTTTTGTGATAAGTAGCAAGCATACAGTCCAATACTAACACACATTAGCCACTTTAGAAGCGTTAGCCGCATTAGCATGTTCACATTACCAGTAGCTCCCAAACTTTTTTTACAACACATAAAAAGTTGACTCGTACCACTAAAACAAATATTACTGTGACGATGCCAACTCCCAACATTTTTAGTAACACATCATAAAGAGCACAGCCTAAGACACACAGCAGTTACAAGTTAGCTGTGTTGGTGTATTCAAATGAAAACACAGACTGATACTGCTAAAACAGATTTAAAGTGACTTTGCTAATTTCCAACCTTCTACCGAATACGTAAAAAAAGAACATAATCCGACTGCTACATGTCAGATGCGCTAGCTGTATTAGCATATTCACATTACTGGTAACTTCCCAACCTTGTTTGCAATACAGGAAAAACAGTTTGGTACCTTGAAAACAAATTAGTGTGACTACGCTAACTCCCAACCTTTCTAGTAAAAAATAAATAAAAACAGTCTGACCCCGCTGCTCGTTAGCTGCTGTCACAAACGGGTAGACGACTGGTTGCGCGTGCAGCAGGTTTTTTAGCACAGACAGAATGACAGGTGTCAAGCACAGCTAAAACTCCATAAAGCTAAATTAGGCTCGGGCAGGCAGTGGTCAGACGCTAGCATGACAATATGTCATCAACTTTTCATGAAATCATGAAATAAATACATGTTTAAAATCATCTAAAATTTAAATGTAATGAAATATTGACACATTTAATGAAAGTTCTAAGTATTTAATGCCAACTTTAAAGGATTAATGACACTTTTATTTAACAATTTATTTATTTTATTTATTTATTTAATATTGTCTCTTAAATCCCACACTTACCATGAAACAAATAAATAAATATGCCATTAAATGTTAAAATATGCTGTTTAATTGCAATTTTAATATTTTAATGCCACGTATATATAAACGTGTATTCATTGATTTCCAATTTTATTGATTGATTTCTAATTTTAAATATTGAATGACACTTTTTTTTACGAATTTCATATAAAAGTATTTATTTCACTTTGTCTCTTTCAGCCCACATTGGACAATAAAACAAATACATTTATTTAAATACATTTTAGTTATTGATTGATTTCTAATTTTAAATATTTATTGCCAATTTTAAATAATTAATGGCACTTTTATTTGATGATTTCATGACAAATATATTTATATTGTCTCTTCTGAATCTCTATAATAAAGCTCACTGACATTTTAGAAAATTAAAAATAAGCCTTTTAAGTTAGCCTTACAGTGCAAGCAGTTTATTTAGCATTCGAAAAATAGCGGTCGAAACAATACTGTTTCTTTTTAACGTCCTGTAGTTTTCCTTAAACAGGTAATCGTATTGCATAATGAGCTCCGCTAAAAGCTGTAAAGCATTATCTAAAGTAATTTGAATTGACGTAGTTTTACCTCCTAGAAATTAGCTTACAGCAGTAAGCGCCCGCACGCGTCTAAAGTTACATTTCCTTTTCTCTTTTTTTTTTAAAGCAACATGTTCCTGACTCAATTAGGATTGAGTCCTAAATCTGCCACATGGGGGGGGGTTCAAACGAAAGCAGAGTATTGAGTGTTGCTGGGTTTCAATGACCCAGTGCATCACCACGCTCCAGAGATGGTAGATAGCCTGGCGGCATTTGCCTCCCCCCCTCGGGGAGAATGTGCTGTTTTATTGCCCCGCTCAGAACGGAGTTGACCTAACGTAAAACAGCAGTTAGCATCAATAAGAGGAAAGCCCCCCCCTTTTTTCCTGATTAATCTGTAGTATGTGTTTCTGAACGCCAGCAAAGTGCTCATGTTCCATATTTTCTAATGGTTATGGGCAGAGTCATTTAGAATGCTGCTGAGGGAGCCATTAGTCAGGATGTTACATGGCTGCAGAAAGCCTGCACGGCGCTTTACTGAGCAAAGCGTGCAAGCCAGAAAGAGGAAGTGGAAAAACAGTGGTTATGAGTGAAGGTGGGCTCACTCTGTCATAACTGATAGCTAAATATAGAATTTTGAAAGTTTGTCCTTCAGGAGAACTTTAGTTCTGTGGTTTCTGAACTATAGGCTATAACCAAAATGGCGTTTAGCACATCTCAGCAGGTAACATCTGATTCATTCTGGCCTCAGCGCAGGGTGCCCATTATATCCAAGGGAGAGAGGGCCATTCAGGGTTTTCTTGACTCCCCGTGGCCAAGCATTATGGGAAACAAACATGAAAGCTGAATGAAACGGGCTGCGGCGAGGAGCACTTCTTTTCATCGCATTATAAATCTCACACAGCTGCTCCGGTGTCTCACCATAATGCCTAAATTCAATGTGGCATTTCATAAGCGTGCTCTTTTCACGCTACTGTAACTGTGCCGGTTCTGCTAAAGAGAGCAGCGTTGCCTGTTTTAAAGTTGTTAGGGAGTTATACATATTAATCAACGCTTGACGGTTTTTTTTCTATATAATGTGCCAGAATGGCACCGGCGACAATGTGAGCAATGGTTTGGGACGTGCCAAGATTAATGTTGTCACATTAAAAGCAATGTAATATCAAAAAGGTAAACAGGCTGATGTGAAAGAGAGACTTTTCAACAAAACTTTATTTTTAATCGAGGCACACATACAAGCAGGAGTCACAAATTTACCCTTCAACAAAACAAGACCCTTTGTTTTTATGTTATTGTTACAGTTAAGATTTATATATAGAAACTATTGCTTTTACATAAATAAAATATAAACAGACATACGAGTTCACGAGTTCCTTTCAAATTAAAAGACACTGTGCAGCAAAAGTAGTTTTGCAGTGTCAACGGTGCAAAAAATAAAAAAGCTATGCAGTTTATTTTATCAAACAAATTAAAATTTAATCAGAGCGAATTATGTGACTCTTACAAAATTTTTGGAACCCTTTTTCAGTCTCATCTCTTAACATTTTAGAAAAGCAATCCTAGCATTCGGTTTAATAATAAACAGACCATCTTATAATTCAGTGCACCCTAAAGATCTACATTAATTACATTTTGATCTATTGTAAAAGTGTTCCCAGAGGTATTTTAATTATGATTATGTCGCTTTTAGCCAAAATCAAAAAAACGTGTTGTTTTTTAGAACATAGTATCTGCAGAGCGGCATTTATTTGCCTCTGAGCCGGAATCACTGACATGAAGCAACCCCACGCCCTCCTTCCCGTTACCCATAGCTGAGAGCTCTCTGTTTACATGCTCTCACGTTAGCTATCCAGCCGTCCAGTTTTGAGCCAGAGTCCAGCTCGGACGAGGACAACAAAGGAATTCATGGATCTAGTCGTCTACAAGGGGATGCATCAGGATAGAGCAGAGAGCTTGTGATCCACCCAGCATATTTTATATGTCACAAAAAATGCATTTGTTGTCTGCTCTTGATTCAGTGATTTGAAAAAAGGAATACTCAATACAAGTTTTAGCTTAATTTTCATAATATGCATCCTCTGATATAAGAAGAACGGCCCAAGAATCTCTTAAAAACACCAGTGACCCTTTAAGCATGAATTCCTGTTGT
This sequence comes from Oryzias celebensis, assembly GCA_014656515.1. Taxonomy (NCBI): domain Eukaryota; kingdom Metazoa; phylum Chordata; class Actinopteri; order Beloniformes; family Adrianichthyidae; genus Oryzias; species Oryzias celebensis. The sequence continues at coordinate 41,540,962 of BNCR01000012.1, forward strand.
GTTTACTCACCTCAAATGGATTTTCTATGGTACAGTGCTAAAAATGTTTGACTAATAAACCATGAAGTCGCACCACGTGGTAGATTGTTGTAGCTTTAGGGCGACAGCAGTGAGGAACCTGGCAGAGTGATGCATTCTGGGTACAACTGTTTCTGAATGAGGTAGTGAAAGGTTTACTTGTTTGTTTTGTTTTGCTTGTTTATTTTTCTACAGCTACAGAGCCACGATGAAGAGGTCAAAAGCTGGGCTCCAGAGCCTCATGTTGCAGACTGTTTTAAGTAATACAAAGTTGACTTACTGGCTCTATTTCCTTTTAAATTTTGAATAACAAAAATTCTTCTAAGTAGGTGGTTTATTCACTGCTGGGATTATTAAGGAAAACAAAGACAGTTAGGCAGCTGTGATGCATTTATGAGGAGGATGACACACCACTGTGAGGAGTTATGAGCCATCACGCCACATGTTGAGCTTTTGCATCACATTGAGAATCAAATTAAGGTTTAAAGTGCAACAAATATAATAAAAACATGCATAATAATTGGAAACACAATTTCTTGTTTAAGGTATGCCAGGTTCTTGTTTATGAAGCCAGGCTTAGATAACAAATAGAGGTCTGATCTTAATGTCTCGCTGTAGGATTCTAAAGTTTTTCTTTTTTATTAAATTTTTTAAGTTATTTCTAAAATTGGAATTATTGGAATTCCTTTTTGCACATCTGAACATATCCTCCCACTCCCAGTGAAAAGTGACCTTCAAGACCCAGCACCTGCTATAGTTTTATAAAAAATCTCAAGAACTGATGCTTATTGATGCTTTCCATGAATCAGAACTGTTGTTCCTTCGTGATGAAAACTATCTGAATCTGCAAATTGAATGCAGTGAATTAAAAACAACAAATACTTCAAAAATGTTAACACCCCTACACAGTGGCAAACACCCTACTTAGAGTCCTATTTGGGGATTACAGAGGTGATTTCAGGAACAAATTTGGGGTTTTAAGACAACAGCAATTGACATTTTTTTTCACCCATAATTCCTTTGTGGTAACAAGTAAAACAACACTTTCCAACGCCTCTACAGGTTAGCCACATTAGCATTTTCACAGTAATGTATAACCGTGTTTGCAGAATGTCAATAAAACAAATTGATACAGCTAAAACAAACGTAACCGTGTCTGCGCTAACTTCCAACCTAGTTCAACACATAAAGAAACACAGTCTGACACAACGATACATTAGCTTTGTTAGCATTTTACAAAAAATGCCAGCATTGTTAGTAACTGATAAAATTCAGACTGAGGTTTTGACAAAGAACTGTGTAGCCTTCCTCTACATAGTTCAGAGTATGACAAAGAAAATAGAGTATAAAAATGTGGCTTTTAAAGTGCGCCTTATAGTGAGGAAAAAAAGTATAAACACAAACTGTATGCATGCAAATGATCCTTTATCCTGCAGTCGAATGTGTACCACTTCCATGTGATTTAGAAGGAAATGCTTGTGCATTGTGCAATGCTTACGTGTTTTGCTACTGATCTGTAGTAAATGTAGCTTCTGGGCAATCTGAAAAAAACCCTCTAAATTGTGTTTTTAGTGCTATTATATGCAGGAACCTGAATATCGGTCAATCCAGAAAGCGGGAAATGGAGAGATTTGCAGTCTACAAGAGACGGCAAGGGGTTTAGGAATTTGTTTTGAAGCCAGAGGCAGGGGAAAAAGGAAAAATAACAGAATTCGATTGAGGACGATGATTGACAGACAAGCAGGAGAGGATCATACTGTACTGCATTTGATGGAAAATAATAACATTTCAAGTGAACAAAAAGGGCAAATTTGACATTTCGGTGGAGTGAGGGACGGAGGCCCCAGAACAGGTTGTACACCCTGGAGCCCAAACCCCGCCCGCTTCCCTCATATTTCACAATCTCACCTTCCATCACTGAAAACAGGTTTATACATCTCCCCCACCTCCTCCTCTTTCCTTTATCCGCACTCAGACTGGCAGAGTCAATAGAATTCTGAAAACATTGCGTTTGTCCAAGCAGAAAATGTGCTCAGAACTCAGAGCTGCTTTGGTCTGCAGAGATGCTAAAGCTCTGCTTCATGTTAGGCCATCATGAGTGCAGAGATGAACCAGACAGAGACCCATGTGAAAAGCTGAAAACCATGATAGCCCATCATTTTCTGACATGAAATTTCAGAAATGGTTTAAAAAACCTACAAAAAACCTTAATTCTCTCTATTTTCTCTTGTAATCTCTAGTGAGTATACAGTATTGACATTGTTTCTTTGGTCAGTCATTGTTCCTTTACCATTAATCTTTTCTTTTGGTCAGGAGTTTTCAAAACTCTGCAATAAATATCAATTTCTTATTAGTTTTGCTTCATCTGAAATTCTAGGTTTGCAAGGTCTGTCTGTCTGTCTGTCACTCACTCTCTGTCTGTCTGTCTGTCTGTCTGTCTGTCTGTTTCTCTCTCTCTCTCTGTGTGTGTGTGTGTGTGTGGGGGTGTGTGTGTGTGTGTGTGTGTGTGTGTGTGTGTATATATATATTGAATCCAAATATTAATGGTACTTGAAAGGGAGCGAGAAGAAGTACATTTAAATAATTCCACCCCTATTATGCTTATGTTTTTGATTAAAAAATGTAGTAAAATGAAAATGTCTTCATTGTTCGTGATTTTTTTGCAGATTAAAGGGCAGATGTGATCTACTGTAGCTTTATATTAGAAGTTATTTGATCTTCAGCATGTAAAAATGTTGGTGTTGTATTTTGATTCAACACAAAATGTGCTTTTGTTTCCAATTTTTGGTATCCTCCAACACATTTGAGCTTTTTTATGGATCTGTTTTTTTTTTTTTTTTTAATATTTAAAGGGTTTATGAAAAAACAACAAATAGAAACCTAGAATATTAAAACTTAAATTAGTTTCTTAATAGAATCTGAGGTGAAAGGCCTATCAGGAGACTTTACTAAAAACCCAGCTTTAACTTTTACAAATGGAACCTGAACTTGCAGGGTCACTGAATACATCATCTTGGAGGGTGTGCGCTCTACCACAGATATTTTAAATGAGAGCAGAGAAATGAAGAGCAGATGGAGCAGTAATTTCCTGCTCACCTGTCTCCATTTCTGTCAGTTAACCAAAGCCTTTGGTCATAGTCTGCCAACAAGTCGTAGAGAAGAAAACAGGGACTTGGTCCGGGTTAGGAAAATATCACAAATCAAACAGAAGTGCTAAATAAAACATTTAATCAATAGAGGCTTGTTTGATTGAACAATGAAGATAAAAATCCCAGTTTGTGTCTATGAAAACCAATTTTCCATTTCATAGTTTTTATTTATAGTTTGTGCCATGAGCAAACACATGATTTACTTCCAGCAGAATTTTTTGGCTCAGGCTGAATCCACTTTTGTTTCCTGGAATGAATGCTGACCTTAACATTTAGTGTTTTCATGGCTTTGGTCTCTTAAATGTTTCAATGTTGTCAGTTTAAATGTTACCGTTTGTTATTATCTATTTATTCTGTATTTTTACTGAGAAAATGTAATCTATCACATTGTCGGGTTTGACATTTTCCTGCCAGTGAATTCTGAAGTCAAAAAGACTTGGAATGGGTTAGATACGGTGGTCTCCAAGCTTATTTAGACCAGTTTAATGTCAGAAGATATTTTCAGTTTGAGACTGAAGTTGGCAAACAATTTTATTTTTTTTATTTCTTTTTAATTCCTCCACCGTAAAATGTCTAATTGGTTTAAACTTTATTTGTCCTCTGTTTTTGTTTAGGATCCATCAGTTCTGTTTTTCAGGCTTTTGGTGCAAAATGCTTGGTAACTGAGCGCACGTCAAAAGTTAAGCTAGTTGAACTTTGACAAATCGTAGATTCAGATTTGGTAGTGATGTATGGTTAGCAGCATTTTTAAAAAACGGAAGAGCAAGCGATCAAAAAAGAGAAATTAATCATTGCAGTTTGAGCTCCACTGGAATTATACGACACGGTCTTTCATATATCGTAAGAGAGCTGTGAAAAAAGAAAGCCTGGAGCAGGATTTCAAAACAAAGCTTTTTCAGCTGTATGTGCTAGTAGTAGGTGGCAGCAGTTGAGTGTGAACAACATTCAAGAATGTAGCATTAAAGGGGCCATACAATGAAAAACCAACTGTTGGAGCTTTTTTTTCCCTGACTTTAAACAACCTCAAAGCGGTATTTTCATTCGTTCACAGATTTATGACTAACCCTCTGAAAATCTGTGCTCTCTGCAGCAGCCCCTCCCCTACCCCGGAAAAAAGCGGGTTCTCACAAGCTGATGTCATAGATTGAAGACAGCCCTTTCAGAAAGAGTCTGCGCTGTCAGTACCATCCCAACGTTAACACACACATTTTATATGCCCAATATGCACATCCATCTTTCACATTATTGATCACGAGATTTTTGTAATACTATTAAATTCATATTTATGAATATTCTTTTCAAAATGATCAACAATATTTAACTCCTAGCACACACTCTTTGATATACAGTAAATTCACGGTGATTACATAAACACTTCACTACTGTGCAGTTATGCAGATCGGCACTTGGCAGCTTTTCTCAGTTACACAATCTGCTGGAATTACCTCAATTATGTCAACAGTTAAAAAGTTTTTGTAGTCAAAGCACTGTAAACATGGGAGCTAATGCTTCTGTGTTCAAGAGTTAAAGCACATTTGTTTTTTCAGATCTTATGTAACTTCAGTCTCTTTTTTTTTTTTTTTTACTATAAAAATCTACTCAATAGTTTTTTTTAAACGGGAAGCTTCACAGACACTTCATTTGTTTACTTCCGGAAGCACATTCGCTTTTTTTTTTTATTAAAAACTTAGAATCCAACATTATTCTGCATTTTAGAGCATAACATATATAGTGCTTGAATTGTATATTCACTACACTCCACTATATTTATAAAGATTGTGAATCAGCAATTTTGGACGTCGGACATACTTGTATTCGAATTTTCATGAACATATGAACAATGGGATACTCATTACAGCCTTACGTATGATGCCCTTAAGCCACGCTCTAGTCATTAGTAAGGTGCAAGTACCGTGTGTGCACGTGATATGAGAGTGCCCATAGGATGTCCACACAAACCGCTTTTTTTGACTTCATTACTTTATTACTAACAATCAGACTGAAAACAGGGAGTGAGTGACAAGTGAAAACATATGAGATTCCTCCTAGTCCTCTAGTCTAATGAGTATCGATGTATGCACGCATATTCAGTTTATTACTTTTATCTATCCCGTTTTTTTTAAAGTTGTCTTTCAAATTAAAATATCTGTTCTTTTTTTCGTATTTTGTTCAAAACATTTTCTTCTTATTTTTTTGCTTCTTTGGCTGCTGCGTCTTACACTCTGAAATGACTTTTAGTCCGAAAAATACAATAAAAGGATGAATATATATTTGAACATCTCCTCAGCAGTGTGGCTCATGCATGTCTAACATGTGAAGAGTTGATATTTTTCTGTTAAAAATATATCCATGTAAGTTTAATATCAACTGACAGCAGCAGCCCTATTTTCCAACTCCTTCTTTGTAATATTTCAGGAAACAGTATCACTTCTTGAGCTTTAAATTGCTACCTCCACCCCCACCCCACCCCGTCTCTCATGGTGATTGCCTTCGGTTGCTATCTCTGGGTAGCAGTTCTGTTTGTGCAACGTCTCCGTATGTCAGAGAGAGTGGCCTGTTAATTTTATGATCTGTCACACGTCTGCTTCTCCCCGACTGGCTCTGGACTTCCTTATCGGTCCATTCATTCCTGTCCACCGCTGCCAGACGGGAGTCCCATCACATATCAGGGAGGCAGAGCTGAATTGGTTTTCACATGATATCAAGAATGGGGCGGCTCATGTGGGAGAGTTTATTTCGATGTTTTTATTTTTTTTTTACTTCAATATTTTGCATTTAGGAGCGATAAACTGGATCAGCAATGTCAAATGCAGCTGTTTCTCTATAAACGTTAACGGCATGAAATTGCACATTTCTGCTGCATAATCTAAAGTCGCATTTGCAACGGGAGGATGCCGACGGTTCACGTGCAGCATAGCTCAATTTAACAATGGTCCAAGGAACAATTCCTGGAATGCAATATTGCCTCGGTGGCAATGATATCCGGTTAAGCATCTTCATTCACTTCCGTCACTTTAGGTTGTGCTTTCACAGGGGGTGGGGTGGGGTGGGGTCTCAAAACAAGCTTTCAACAGAAGGAGAAATGAGAAAATGATTTACGTGACACTTCCTAACCCTCACAGGGATCATTTCATAAAGCCAGAGGAGCTCTGTTTGAGTGTGTGTGCTCGGTGTGCACATTTTGTGCGGTTTGTGTATTCTCTGCACAGCATGCTAAAAAAATAAAGATGGAAAAACGTGGAAAAGTCTCACAGTTGGAGTGTCTGCTGAGTGAAAATAGTCCTCACCTTCAGTAGTTTTTAAACTCACGTTGAGTCTGCCCATCATATCAGCTGTTTAAAATGATGCAGATTCCCCTGTTGGTATAGTTTTCTTTCAACATTCAACAGGAAGGTTTTGATTCTAAATTTGCAGGCAAAAATAGTTTTAAGCGGGTGGACATAATTTGGTCGAGTACGGTTTGATGGTTTTTGGTTCCTAATTGAAATACATTTCAACTAGAGAGGTCTGGTCATGAGCGGCAGGTGAGCCAGTGCCTCACTGGTAAGCATCCTCGCCATCGTGAGCAACTAATAATGAAATAATGAGTCCTTTAATCAGTTCAATATATAAATATATTTATATACATATGTATATATGATAGGATGATCACAAGAACAGTTTTGTCTTTAACATCCTCACTGAAATTAATGAAAAGCAAAAATGTAAAAGAAAAAAAGTGAAAAAGCAAAAAACTTTTCCACTTTCGATAATGATAAGTTAAATCAGAACTCCTTAGTATGAGATTATTTATTTTTTTACTTACTTGATTTTTTATTTTTCTTGATGTTTGAGGATAAAAATAGTGCTACGCATGAGCTCCATTTTTTGTGTTTTGCTCTGACTAAACAGTGGGTGTAATATTATTAAAAGATGTCTCATAGTCTGACTTAATTATTAGTTCATTTTTTGTGGGATCTGGGGATTTTTAGATGACTTTTGGGCTTGAAATCCGTAACTCTATCTTGCAACACGGGTCTATGAAAACATAACTTTTATATCTCTTGGAAGAATGTAACTTTATATATAGGCGTCACTAATTTTTTAAAACTTTTTTTATTCATTGTTTTTATCTTGTCTTTGCCTTTGTGTGTGGATTTCTGCATTTTTATTTTGTCTCTATACAATTGATCTTCTGTTATAAAACATAAAAAAATGTTTGATCTCAATTATTGTCATTTTAGCAACAATTTGCAACAACTGCAAATTGAATTTTTGCATCGGTTTTTGGTTTGTTGTGAAATAGTGTAATCAAATATATGTATTTCAAATAAGAAGCTGAGGTTGTAATAAAAAGATGAATACAAAGCTTTGCTACAAAAAATAGTTTTAAGGATAAATTGTTGGAGAAAATTGTAAAGTGGAAAAAAAGCTCAAATAGGCCCCAGACAACTTTGGAAACATTTAAGACAACAACCCTCTCTAACAGTAAAACTGCATTATTTTGGCTTTATTTACAAGAACCTGCTATTTACTTACATCAGAAGAAGCAGAAATTGAAGATCCACATAAATCTCCAGAACACGGATCCATCAAGTAACCCAAACTTTGAAGGGATCAGTTAGTAATCCTCTAATCTTATTTGGAATCTTAAATAAAGACAGCGTGTTTGCGTCTTTAAGTTGGACAAACAAAGAGCAGGTGGTCCGCTTTGCTATGTAAATGCGAGGGCTGCCTTCCAAAATTACATGCCGCCGCAGAAATTAGACAGCGGCCCATGTCTTAGAGGAAAAAACAAACCCAATCCAAATATACAGAGAAACCCAAGGACTTGCACAGAAAACTATTAATCAGTGAAATGAGTGGAGATGAAGGGAAAACGGCCTGTTTGGGATAAACATAAAGCTACTTGTGGTGAATTGTAATCATGTTTTTCTTTTCTTTTTTTCTGGAGCAGGATAGAAGGTAGAAAAAGATCCCAATGTCTGAAAGGACCTCTCCCCTCTCATGTTTAAAGCGCTGTTCATGCTAAGCTGAAAAGATGCAAAGTCCCACTACAATCATCCTTTGATATTTTGTAACAGCATTCCCAGTGCTCTTTTAATTATATTTGTGCCATTTTCAGCCAAAATCTAAAAACCTGAGTTGTTTTCTTGGACATAGTTTCTGCAGAGCAGCAGGAGTTCATTAGTAATTCACCTCTGTGTTCTGAGCGGGACTGTTGGCGAGTTGTAAGTCTGCACCTCCTTCCCAACATTCATCTGTTTACAATTTTTCTGATGATGCAGGACATAGAAATGCAGTTTTACGCTTAATGTTCTTCATATGAGTATTTCTTCACTGGAATTGTTGTGAATCAGGGGCACACGAATAAAGTTTGAAAAAGAGCGTAGTGGTTTTGTAGAAAACATTCTATCAAAATCCATTCTGATGTAGCCACTTGTAGACAACTAGATTAATTTAAGTCTTTAGTTTGAGCTTGCGTCTAACTCATAACTGTATGGCTGTTTAGCGCCAATTTTGCTCGCCATTTTTGTTTCACCGGTAATGTTAGGTCGGGGGTGTGAGGCGCTTTAAGTTAGTGGGAAAAAAAGGCATGATGGGAAATGAGTGCAGGCTTACTCCGCGCCAAAGGTCCCAAAATTCAGAGGCAAATTTCTGATGAACTACTGCTGCCCTGCAGACACTATGTCCAAGAAAATGACAGTTTTTCTTATTTGGGCTAAAACTGCTTCACCATAATTCAAAGACTACTGGGCACGCTTTTACCATAGATCAAAAGAGAACATCAGAGTGGGTCTTTGGGGAGCAGAAGGAAAGATGGGAGGAAAGGTGAGAGTACTCCTAACCCCCCGTTAACAACGTCCACATACTGGGACGACTTGTGCTTTGCTATAGTTTGCCAAGTGTTTTGTTTGACTTCACTGTAGCTGCGGTTTTCGCCAAAGATTCCCAATCATTTGAGTGAAACGGGATAGCATGCCTCAATGTCTCAATAGAGACACATTTGGGAAATAATTTTTCAACTTTTCAGCAAGCATTTTAAGCAGCCTGTTCCATGTGAATAAAAAGGCTGCATTGTTCGTTCCAATGAAAAGCTCAGCGCTGCAGAGCCGGCGCCCCAAGAGGCTTCCCAACCTGGCCAGACTGAATACTGATTTTTTCACATTCTGAATGTTGCCGTATGGGATGTGAAACTAAGAGACTCCGATTTTGAAGAAAAAAACCCAACAGACGCAGCAATTGTGAGACAGAAAAAGACCCTGGCCTCATCTGATCGTTGCGTGAAAACAGGAGTAATGACAGAAATGTCCGTGCAGAATTTCCAACACATCCGAAAACAAACCAAAAAACATGCTTTAAGCAAGTGGAGCAGAAATTCATCTGAAATGACTGTCCAGGACTTAAGTTAGGAGTATTTTAGGTTACATCCTTATATAACACACAAAGTAATTAATGATAATCCTTCACCCTCTGTTTTCTCTCTTTTTCCCCAAAGAGAAGTAAAATAAACTTTATTCATTACTGAGAGGCACAAAATGCAGCTGAATTAAAAAAACTGAATTAATATTATAGCTATTACTTGATGTGCTGCATAATAGCGTAGTAGTTAACACTCTTAGCTCACAGTTAGAAGGCCCTGGTTCAAATCCTAGCTCGGACCTTTCTGTGAGGTATTGGCATTTCCTTGAGTATTTAACCTGAGAACTTTGGTGTCCTCCCATCGTCCAAAATCGTGCCTTATAGGTTAATTGGAATTCTAAATTGTTGTGTGTCCCTGCAACAAAGTCTACCCCGCCTTTACCTCACAGTAGCTGGGATAGGCTCCAGCAACCCCACGACCGCAAAAACTACTGATGTAAGATGGATGTTTACGCAATATTTCTCATTGCCTTCAAACTCCAGCGTCACAAGTCACACACAACAGGTGGCCAAAGGTGCATTCAATACATGGTAAAGGTAGTGTTTGACTTGGGGATGAGTGCTTTTTATTGAAATAACCTTGAAGGTTTTTTTTTTTTATTAAAAAAAAAACATTCCAAGTTGAATCTTACATCCTTCATTCCCCTCCAACCTATCTGAATTTGCACACTTCTTCCAATAAATCTCTGTAGCCCCTGTTGTGGGAGATCATTAACAGTAATGGGCTTAGGAGGTCACAGAGGGCCAACACAAAGGTTGGGTTGCTTCATTATTCACCTGGGGAAAATTGTGTCTGCTGTGCTGGTTATGGGAAAAACACATTTCAAAAAACTTGTTCAAGATACTGTCAAGCACATTTTTTATCTTTGAAGCACGGCTGGGCTGTTTCTATATCCAAATGGATACAGTATTATCACCAGGCAGCAGTGGAAGCAGTTTACTTTTTTCCTAACTAGATAGTAATGACATTTTTGAACAAACTTAAATAAATGATAATTGACTTGTGTTTCACAACCTTCATAGAAGGCCCAATGTGCTTTACAGTCACAGTTTCATTCATCCACGCACACACACATTACACACTGATGGCGGTCCTGCTAACCCAACAGTAGTGCCAACCTGTAACCACCAGGGACAATGTAGGGTTCAGTTTCGAACTCAAAGACACTTTGACACACGGATTAGCTGGGCAGGAAAAAAAACTTTTGATCTTCTGACACTCTTCCTCTGCACCATGGCCACCCCTGCACATACAGACAATATGTATGTACAAAAAAATAATAGCTACCCATGCTTTATAAGTAAAAAAGGATACATTTTCCAGCTGGTTTGCATGTCTAGAATTTGTGAACATAAACAGCAAATGGGTAGATTAGTTTTACCCACTTTCTAGGCTTCTGAATGCAAGAAATGCCCAACAGAAAATAAGAGTACAACAACATACAATGAACAAAGCATTCCAACAACTGCAACAGTCTTTGCCATCTACAACAGTCATGTGACACCCTTCTGCTACAAAAAAGCAATTTTATCAGAATGCAGCTCAAATAAACATTGAGACACATTGACTCTGCTGTTCGCTGCTCCTCTCATGACCTCCTTTACTGCGATGACAAAATGAGAAGGACCAGCGGCAAGGAGTGTAGAGGTCGTCGTTACACGGAGTTGGGTGTTTCGTTTGATTTGGGAGAAATAGGTTCTGCATTAATGGAGTCATTCGGCAGCCCGTCTCTGGCTTCAGAAGAGAGAAACAAAACAAAGGCTGGGGAATGATAGCCTCTAGCGCTCTTTTCACACATGCACTGTGTGATGGCTCTACAGTACATTAGAGCTGTGCACATGACATAGAGGGACCTATTGTGGTATGCAAATTATGTCCTTCAGCTACATTCCAAACATGAGTCAGTTGATAGCTACTCATGGTAAACGTGGTAACTCTATGGATATGAGCCGACAAACATGTTTGAGCAATGGAATATTATGCTTTTGTACTCGATTGAATCAAGTGTTTTAATGACCATTTGCGGTTTCACTGTTTGTTTTGTTTTTTGTTCTTTTTTATTTAACGGATAGTGTTCTGCATCCTGATTGGCTGTAGACCTTGCCAATCAACCTCAATGCCGTATCTCCTGTACAAACTTTTTTCAGTTTGCCAAATCTACATAAATATTTGATGGCAAAATCGTTGTTTCCATTGTATAACACTGGACTTATTTCAATAAGAAATACTGTTCATGAACATTCTAAATGCAAGTTCCTTTACGCATGTTTGGCCCTTGGTGTTTACACTGAACGAGTGCATGTCCACCACCTAGAGTTTGAAGAGGATTGGTGTGAAACATCAAAGAGGTGCAAAGCTCCCAAATAGGATGTGAATCAGAAAGAGCTTGGTTCATATCTAGTATCATTTGCAATGGCTGATATGTATTACCATTATGTCAGGAGAATGGTCTTGGTTTATCTGTCTTTGAAAAAAATGTTGTCAGGCCGTGTCTGAGTTCACCAGATAAACCAGTTATGCTCTGAGTGTGGTGTCACCACCATACTACCAAATGCAAGTCCCTGATTGGTCAAACTTTGACCTGGTTTAACTGACCGCATATGTTTCCGTGGCCATGGGCTATGTACATAGAGCCCAAAAACAGTCAGAAAACGTACATAGATCTTCGTGAACGCACAAGTTTTAAACGCGGAAGTCTCAAACGGCTGTTAAAGTAGTCTTTTAATTGGAAGTGGGTGCTTGTAAAGCAACAAATGTAAAACCACATTCATATTAATTTTGACAAACTGATCTTCAATTGAGAGTTTTTGGAATCAAACAAATAGGAACAGAGAAGTTTTGACTGTAATCAAGCCCAAATTAGCCCAAGTCTGCAGTTGCAGGTGCTGGACCCCGAGATGAAAAAGCAAGGGCTAGCAGCGGTGGCTGTATTGATTAGTCGCCACCGCTTTTTGCCACACAATCAAGGTTCTATGCACCACTGGAATTAGCCACATCTGCATCCTCTCTACAGCACGGCAACACGGTCAACTAATCATCATCACAAACCTTTCAAGCTTCAGGGAGAGGATTTTGATTGCTGTGGAGAGCATGCTTTCGATTGCACCACTTCCATCTAGTTTTGTGGAGTTTGAAGAATCTCTTAACGTTGTCTGAGAGCTGCACTTGCTGTTTTTTTCTTCTATTGCAAAGAATACTTTAACGTCTGTGAATGTAGGTCTAATTTTATTCATTGGTAAGGCTGGGGGTCATTTGGCGAAAACACTTACCAAGCTTGAACTGGCATTCTCGCCATTCGCCACTGCGTTGTCTGTCTACGATAGAACTTTTTCCCCCAGAACACACAAGCTGTCCCTTTTTTTTTCCTTTTCTCATCATCTTTGCCATCAACTTCGCAATTCTACTACTTGTTCTTCATGCTACCCTGACAATCACACAGAAGCAAATGCTATTACAATCCAACTTTACTGCATTTTCAGTACATTGGCGGAGAGTAGATCACATTCAGAGGCTTGACCTTTTGAAATTCATATGTGCCATCCCATCTCTGTATAGAAGAAGCTTTTTGACATAATAAATGGTGTGAGGGGAATAGAGAAAGGGGCACTTTAAGACAGGAGATCCTCTATGTGGGTGTGGGAGACAACAAGAGGGGTGTAATGAGGGTTGGGATAGACATCAGGCTAGAGTCAAGTTACACCGCTTGAGAGGCAGGGAGAATAAAAAAAAGAAGAGAAAGAGAAAAGCCCTGCAGTAAAGACTTGTGCATGAAATAAGCAGGAAAATTCAGATCCCACACCTGTCTCCACAATGCTGATTTATTCGCCTTTGCCTCATGGGAGCACCACCTGAAAGATGCAAAGCAGTCCAACCGCACATTGCTTTGCTGTTCTTACAACTGGTATGACAGCGGTAGACGGTGTAGTGGTGAGACTACGTGACAGGCGCTGGTGAAACATGAGATGCTGCCACCTCAGCAGCGTACAAACAAGCAGCGACGCCACAATGTGCACTGTGCAACAACTCTCATCCCTCTCTTATTTCTCTCTTTTTAAAGCTCCCAGTTGATGTTTATCTGCCGCTGTTAAGATACTGTCTCCCTTTGGAGCCAAAGGACAACAAGAGGAGCAAATAGGTCAACTTCAATATGGAAGGGCTAGATCCAAGGGCCTCTGTGGGCATTTGTTCACGGATAGAATGGGATGTTAAATGGTATTCCTGAAGGAGTATGAAACTAAATCATTGCAGAATGCATGTGGGAGTTGGAATACAAAGTTGTTTGGCCTTTTAAGGTAAAGTACTTGCTTCGCTTGTTGGGAGTCAGAGCTTTGTGCTTTCACATTTTTAAATCTAAGTCGTTCTTTTCAAACTTTTAAACTCCACATTTTATCTCTGAGATAATCCAGAGTACCAAAGTTTTTTTGGGTGGAAAAAGGTATCATTGGGCTGCTCTTTGACCTCTGGGATGTGAGATGAGTTTGAGATGATAGGGATCAGTATTTTGCTGTTTCACTTAATATTGCATATAATTAGATTCTCTTTCTGCAGCCCATATGGTGGGGTAGTGGTTAGCACTCTCGCCACGTGGTAAAAATGGTTCAAATCCTGGCAGGGACCTTTCTGTGTCCAGTTTGCATGTTCTGTCAGTGCAAGTGAGGGATTTCTCCGGCACTCCAGCTTCCTCCACTGTAAAGACAAAGTCCCTCTTAGATGTGTATGAGTCTCTGTGTGGCCCTGTGATGGACTAGTTAGCTATCCAGTGAGTACCCCACTTTACCGGACAGAAGCTGGCTCATGTGACCTCAAAAGGGATTGAAAACGGATTGAAAGATGGAAGGAGAAATGCTTTCCATTGCTACTTGCAGTGACAATCGAAACCTGACTTTTTGTTCAGTTGGAAAAAAGGAGCTTTACAGGACAAACCTCTGGGTTACTTAACTGCATTGGACATAAAATTATTAGCAGTCATCACTTAAACAGGCATAGAAATAAAAATTCGCCCGAGCTTGGCATGATTGTTGGGGGAGGAGCCTTCAGTGTCAATGTTAAGTCAATGAACAGATGTAAACATGGGTCCAGCTGATTGTGGCGTCGGGCGCAGCACGTTGGTCTGATAGCAGCATGTTTTTTATGTCCCGTGCGGTATGATGTTTCTAGAATTCAAATATCTGAACACGAGTGAAGGATTTTGTAATGTCAATCAATCAGAAAGTCAGCTTTGGGTCATGACGTCTCAATAATGCAATCAGTGGGGGGAATCCAAAACCAACATGGAGGATAATGTGATCGTTGCTGTTTGTGCTCCCCGCGAACTATTGGATCTTTTCTTATATGTATCTAGACAACGACAAAAAGTTTCTTAAATTTTACTCTTTTTTTGGACAAATGCAGAACAGCCAGTCGTCAAACTGGGCCACAGAGGACTGATGTCAGTCAGATGCAGCTCCTAAATAATCTCATCCTGACATGGAGACTTGTTTACCAATGTTTTTGTAGAGCTCTTCAAAATAAATAAACATGATCTCAACATCATCCATGTATTGCATGCACTAACTGTATATGACATGTACTGAGATACAGTGAATGGCTCCGTGTAGCGATGGGGCTAAAACCTTTTGACAGTAGCTCCTCCCACTTGTGCCATCAGGTTTATGAACACATTTTTGGACAAGCTTCAAGCAGAAAATGTGACGCACCTTGATAAATATGCATTTGATGAAACACCGATTTTTTTTTTTCACCTGTTTGTTGATCTAAGGAGCCTTGAACTTTCAGCAACACTATTTTGGTTCATGAGTCTAATGATGAATATGCAAATGCTCAGTGTTAACTATAAAAAATGTTTGTGTGGTTTTGTTGCTGTTATTTTGAACGCCACTGTGGACTGGGAGTAACCCCATTACTGCTCTGCAGGAAAACCACGCAGAGACCCAGGGGAGGTCATTATGAAGGAGTTGTTTGCCATCTTCATATCTGTAATTAACATTTGAAGGGCTGATTACTTCATTCAGTATTTAACCAACATTTACATTTGAGCAGACGTGGAAAACAAACAAAAGGCGGTTGTCACACCGAATTCGGTGGATGCAGCACAGTCCACTTCCTGCTCAGGTGTGCCGGGTTTGGTTAAGAAGATCAGTTACAAAGGATTGGGGGATTGTGTGGTGCGGAGACAATAATCACTGACTGTGTGCACGCTCGCTACAATGACCAGCTGCAGTCTGCTTTCAACTTCTCCATATTTACGCAGGAAGCTGGCATGAATGAAGAATGACTTTCCGCCATTATTTATTTATTTTTTACTCTCGTTCATGCCCAAAAAGGGATTTAAAGGAAGAGGGAGAAGGAGAGTGAAGAAGGAAATTACAGCACGGAGGGGGAATGTTTGATATACAAATCCACCGTGACGGTACAAAGTCAAATGGGTGTTTGTGAGTAAACACAAAAACAAGTCTTTCATCTAAAGGCAAATACAGGAGAAAAAAGTTGATCTTTCACCACAGTCTTTTATTTGAACCTTGTTTTTTTCTGCTTTCAAATCTCAACCGTTTGGGCCACATCCTTTTCCCTCTGTCCTCTGAACACGTCATTCATTTCCATTGATTTGCCTCCTTGTGAGAAGCTCATGAATTCATAGAAGGGAACAGGTGTGCTGCAGCTTTTCATCTGAGGTAATTCCCTGTTGTGTTTACAGCAGCCAGATGTACAATTCAGCAGGCTAGCACTTCTCTGAAATGTCAGGACGGCTTCCTGGTCTTGTGAGTCAACGTTTCATCAGTTAAAACCTCTGAGATATAGTAATATAAGAAGCTGCAATCTCATGTTCATGCATAGCTACTCAAGATTCTAAAATAGTTTTTAGGTAAAATAAGTGGCCATTGAACACGCGATGAAAGTTAAACAAAGTTAAACTGAAACCAATAAGGGACTCTCAGGGATTTGATAGTAATGTATATGGATGGCGTCCCTTTTCATTCACGTTAGTAGCAACCGTTTAAAATTGATCACAGAGAAGATATTAATATGCACCATCTATCCATCTATGAGCAAAACCCACTGTATCCCTTTAGTGGTCACTGGGTTTCTGGAGCTGACTCAGTCACTGTTACATGAAGACAGGACAACCCTGCACAGGTCACCAGTCTGTTGCAGGTGTAGTCATCATTCAGCCTATGAAGTGTGCTTTTGGACTGTGGAAGGAAACCAGGGCTTCAGGGGAAAATCCACCATTACATGTGGAGAAATAACCAGGAGATCTGTGTTTTTGTTTTGTGTTTTCGTTGCTTGTTTTTTTAGAAAGTATTGTGTTAAGGATCTGTTAATACTCACTGCAGACGTCTCTCGGAAAAAGCCACAAATGTAGACACTTGGGCCTCTGTCAAAAAACAGTCTCACTCCTCTCAGAAAATGGTTCCATTCGCAAATGTTTTGGCATTCACAACAAACAAGCTTTTTTTTTTTTTTGGTTTTGTCAAACAAGCTTTGGCAACCCCCAGTAATGCTTTTTTATGCCTTTTGTGTTTTCTATAGCGTCTGTCCTCATTCAGATCACGCCACTTTTGTACCCTGTGTCTACAGGTTAGATTGAATTTTGAATTGAGTTTGATGGTTAATCTGGGTTATTAATAAACTCTTCTAGTAATCCTTTTTTGTAACTTTTTATTTTTTTGCTGTTTTGTTCAAGCCCAAGACCTTTGGCTACAGTGCCAAAGGCTGTAACCTCTTGTCGATGACGAACATGAGGATTTTGAAGCCTTGAGATTGTTCACCTTTTCTCCACTATTTTGTGCTCAAACCTTAAACACCTTTATACACTTCTTTCTTTTTTCCATGTTTGGTGTGGCACACAAACACAAAGGTTGAGTCCTTCATTTCTCCCTTTTGACTGGTTCCATCCAGATGGGTTTAACCACTGCACTCCGCAACTGGTGTTTACAATAGCTTTCTCTAAAAACAAACCACCAAACCTCTGGATGCTCAAAAAGAAGATACTTCTTCCAATGAGATGCCAATCCCTGTCATTTCTGAGTTTATTATCTTTTTTTTTAATCAACTTCAATTTTTTTCCTTTTTCTTTTAATGCTGTTCAAAACAGGGACCGGAAACACATGAAAACCAAACATTTGTAATTGGAATCATGTTGAAATGATAAAAAATGTTGCAAATAAGGATAAGTAAGTACGATAGCGTTATAAGTGCGTGTTACTTACATTATCCTCATACATTCTTCATGATACATTTACCACATGCATGACCATGGTATGTCCCATTTCCATTATCATGGGCCCAGACAATCCAAAAACCTGCAGCCCCCGTATGGGTCAACCCCTCATATGGGCACATGTGACCAAGACAAGATACAGTAACACCTTTAATAGACTCTCTGATTGGAAAATCATGTTTTTCTTCCACTTCTTTCAATATCTTGGTGTCACTCCAGTGCATTTTGTTGTGTCTATGAAATTTCGAATGTTATAGAGTAACTTAGGTAACCTTTGTTCTTGTCAGAATCTGTCATTCTGAAAAGATGTTTTCATTTTTACTTTATAAAATACCTAAATTCTTTGCCCTTTGCTTCTGAAATGCCATTCTGATCAGGGAGTTTTTTTACGCCCCAGTGTGAGCGCGCAGCTTGCAACTTTGCTGGTAAATACACTGCTTAATAAGGCAGGCTTTAAAATATGCAACATCACACCTCCTTCTCCATTTCATGCATGCTGTGCAGTGTGCAAATAGCTCGAATAAAACACAGACAAGAATGTTGGCTTGTGATTGCCGTTTGCTAATTTAAAACGCCGCACACTTGCCAGAGTTTCCTGCTGTTCATTGTGTAACGAGCCAAAGCCCTGATAAACATACACAACCAGCTGGTCAGCACCCGCTTCCACAGAAGTCATTTAAAAATGAGGAATACTTTCCTCTTATCAACTGATGTGCTCACATACACACAACCACTGGAGTATGAGAGCCTGAAGCTGTTTCATACATCCGTCCAAAAGAAGCAGTTTGAAGTTATGCAGGTTTGAGTTGTTAATAATTTCCAGGTAGAATCTGGATGTTACAGGGCTTGCCTGGAGTGCATTGTATCCTCCGCATGATTCGCTGCCTTATTCAGAAGATTTGGGGGTTCATGCAGAGCCCTGGAGATGAAGCTAAGCTGGCAAGTGTGAATAAGGAAAGCTAAAATATATATATATATAAGAAAAAGTGATGGAACTGAGCTGGAGTTTGCCAAAATCCTTAAAATATTTTTAGAACATGAAGTTTTTACACAGGTGTTGCAGTTGGCTTGTGCTTGATGAAAAGTTGAGTCTTTTTCCCCCTGCTGTAAGACAAAAGAAAAACAAAACATGAATCTTTTTCTTAAAAAAATGCTGTTTTTAACAGGTTCTTTGGGCATTTTTCTGATGATGATTTGTTATTCTCTGGGAAACACGGCGTGTCCTTATTTTTCTTTTTGGCTGGATATCTCCACAGACTGTAAACAGAGAGCTCTCAGCAACGGGAAAGGAGGGTTGGGGTGTTGTTCTCGCTAATGATCCAGCCCGCAGCTCAGAGGCAAATACCTAATGAACTACTTCAGCGCTGCAGAAATTATGTCCAAGAAAACGACACAGACTAGAAGCGCTATAATCATCGTTCAACACGTAAAATACAGCAATGATCTTGAACGCCTATTATGGACGCAAAATGGAAGTTTTACATTGACAAAGAAGACAATCGCTGACTGTTTACTGAGGGCTTCAAAGAGGCCTTTGAAGCGATTGGGAGTCTTTTACCAGAATGCTGATCCAGTCAAAATGCAGAGCTGGAAAACACAAACTTTGGTGAAGAAAGGGATGCTGGCTTTGTCAGGAATTCACACTGATACAGCAAAGGAGAGGGCAGTCTCCGCTCTTTTCCTGTCTCCCATTGTTCTGCTCCTTGGCTTCCTCAGCGTTTTCGCTCCAGTTGAAAGCAAGGGATTATGCAAGACAGGCAGCATCAGATGATAGGTAACTCACGCCCTCCTTCCTCAATGCCTCCCCCGCTCCCTTGTCTTTAAGTCTCTCGACTGCTGAGCATGTAGATCTGGAAAAACATGAAGTCAAGCCACGTACACTGACAAGAGAGCTCTGTCAGCACACACATTCACACACTTAAAAAGTTTTTCTGGAGTCAAGGTCGGCGTATAAAAAAAACCAAAAAAAACTGTAAGCCAGTCCACTCAATGCCTGTGTATGTGGGTGAGCTGCTGCATAATAGATGCCGAAAAAAAACCTTCAGGATAGAATTGTAGAGCTGCAGCATTGGAGCCATTGTACAAAGAGTTTCCTGTGCCTGAAAGCAGACGTGAAGTCAGCTGAGTTATTTGTTAAAATGCCACTAACAGCTTTTTAATGTGTGGCAATGAAATGCCAATAATATGCTCTTTCTTCTTTTTTCACACTCCTCCCACTGTGATATTTGATGTTGATTTTATCATGAAGAATTGTAATTCGCCAAAAGTGAATTACGTTTACACCGACAAGCTATGCTAAGCTACGGTCACATCCCCAAATGCCAACGCACGGACACCTAAATGCTTATTTTTCAGCAAATTTGGCATGTGGTCACATTGCTGCATTTCTAATTGGGACGCAGCCGTATAACACGCCGCTCGATGTCCGGGGAGGTTTTAAGAAAAAGTTCAGATTTTACAACGACCGGTCGATTTTTCTCTAAAAGATGCAGTGGCTGCCCAGGCACATTTCAAGGTTGCGCATTGGCAGTCCAGCGACAGACGGGTGCCAGGAAGACTACCGGGCAGTGGCACTTGATATGGACAGCTGCCATCTGGAGACCTTTACACATCGTCCAATCAGATCCGCTGCCAGTCGGCGATCCGGCCCACCATTCTGTAGCCACCCAGCTGTCGCCTGGTTTCGAAACAGCATCATCCTCGCCTGACTGACCTCCACCATCTACATTTATGACCACGCCAACAATTTTCAAAAAATCAAGCAGCCTCATGAAATCGGGAAGATTCTGCTGATGCATCCTCATTGCGTGGTGGTGGTTGTTTTTGTGGCTGTAGCACAAAAGGTCACTGGCTTTCTCTTTGCTATCTCCTTCAAACCAAAAAAGGAAATTCTGCACAATGGTACTGAAATATCTTCTCAATGGTGCCCATAAAATAAAACGGAATCTGTAACTCTTGTCTGTGATTGACCACAGGAGGTTCTCTCACAGGATTGTTTTTACTGAACAAATCAAATGTCTGATGTTCTGTTTTATTGACCTGTGTCTGAACTTGTGGGGACAAGTGAAGTTGCTTTTATTGACAAGGTGGATCTGATGCGCGGCGTCCCAGAAACTCATCTGATGCTGTCAAGCCAAAGCACATTGATTATTGGGTGTCAGTGAGTGAACCATCTCTGAGCCCATGCGTCTTCCTTTTTTAGGCCTTCCTCCTGTTTGCTCTTCCTCCCGTAGCTGTCCTCTTTAGTTGATGAAATCCTCCCATCTTTTGGCTTGAAAGGACTCCGTATCTCTTCAGCTCTGATAAAGCGTCTGATTCAGGTGTTAAAGTCAGCTGTGTTTTATGGTTTTGGTGCAATGTGATCCCACGTTTTTCCATCATTTTAGTTGAGTTTAGCTTAAAGACTTTTTGTTTTTGTTTTTTTGCAATTGAGTTTCTTGTCAATATGGGATTTCCCAAGATAGAATCAGGGGTGAGCTCTCCCACCTGCGTTCTGATTAGTGATTGTTTGGATTGAACCTATTAGAGACACAATGTTGTTTTATTGACCGACCTGGTAATAATCCCTTTGGAATGCCGATAAAGCATTAAACACATTGTTTACTCTGACTGTGCAAATAAATCACCTCCTACATCATATGCATGTGGTAATATATTTCTGCCCTCATTTAATAACGCTATTAAGCCTCCAAGTGCAATGAAAATCTGGACTCGCAGCCATTAGTGACAGGGCAGCAAACCGACCATGCTGCAATTGGTGCTACATTATCGCCTCCACTTCGTTTTAGTGTTAATGTAATGACCCAAAATGGTGGACAGCTTAATACTGCGCATTTGGATTCATTAGCTCATTAAGAGCTGTTGCTGCTTGTTGAGGCTTGCAGTTTCTATGTCCGAAAGGTTGTTCAGTTTAAGATCAAGGGTTGAGATCGTAGGGACTATAAAAGTCTGAGTGAATTTATGAACAGGGAAACCTTTGCACACTCAAGAGGACTGAGGCAGACGTTTCAAAATCCTTCACTTACCGGTGGGTGGATCTATGATAAATATTGATAGGATTGATACCAACAGTAGGTTTGCGGTGATGCTTTTGTGACGAGGATCCATTTTCAGTTTCCCTTCTACACGGTTGTATGAAAGTCCTGTTTTTATGCAGTTGCAATGCTAACATGCGTCCTTTTATGTTGCCTAAGGCTTACTTAGCCTCCATTTTTGTTTTTGCAACCATTGACTGTATATGAGAACTGGACTGAATTACCTTCATTTTCAATGACATGTTGTCAATTTAGTTGCATTTTTTTTGTGAAATGGACGCCACCATGTTGGAGCCAGATGACATTGGCAAGCAGTGACTAGTCAGTCAGTCTGAGTCAGTGTTTCTATGGGGACCACTCTCCAGTCAGGGGTGAGCTGGTGTCCACACCCCTACCACTTGAAAGTGGGCTCACAAGAATCTATCAAACATTTCAAACGCTCAACGTGAGACCCCACACTTTTATTGAGTTATCTGATTGATTAGTTTATAACTTGAATTACTTGTAATAAAGAAAAGCATATCACGAACAAACATTTGGAATAAAAAGAATATGTAAAAATTGGTATAAGAGTAGGAATGGTTACGCTGACGAATAGAATAACTGTTTATTTCTCAATGGAAGTCTATGGCTTCTTGCAGCCAAGGGGAACTTCCTACTCTGAACGTGGCAGGGGAAGAGTCACTCAGTCCAGTTCTTATATAAATTCAAAGGGAAAACAAAGGGACAACACTTCTGTTTCAGTCCATGATCAAATTAATAGTAACTGAAGCCAGATCAATTCATCAACTAACCACAAGGTGGCTTGTTATACAAACGAAACAAACCTCATTCATTCCTACTTAAAATGGGCCAAATGTACAACAAAATAAAAAATATTCAGTCTGGCTTCAAAAAACTTTTTTTGCCCTGATAGTTGTTCATATTTATCATACAGAGATTTGCTTCTGGATTGAGGCTTTAGGACATATTTTCTGGACTGTTTACCAATTAACTCGGCGCTTGTTTACCTATTTCAAAAAAGCAAGATCAGCACTTGGGCAGATCCTGTTTACATGAGATCATGGCAGAGAAGAAAATGAGCACTGGCACACCAGACGAAGCAACGAAAGGTGTGATTTGTACAGTGAACAAAGGAAACATGAACAAACACACAAACAGGACAAACCCTTAGTGCTAAGGAGGTGAAGATCCCAAAATGACAGCCAGACCATCAGCAATGCAGAATATCTTTTGAAAAAAGACACATTACTACAGCTAAAAAATCCCTAGGTTCTTGTTTTATGTTATATGTAATAATAATTATTGCTAAAAATAAGTCACATTGTAATTATGAATAAACAGCATTTTTTTTTACATAGATACAGTTTCTAAGAGTATATATTGCACTAATGCTTTTCATGGGTTATTTTTTTACATTTGGAGTCCCCCCTGGAGTGTCTGTAGAACCCTGTGAGCTTCTAGTAGCACTCCTTGTATCTGATGAATAACAATTTTGGCCATAAGCTCTTTTAGTTCAAATAAAAATTTAAAAAAGCAAAAACTACAATGCAAACCAACAAGCAGGAGTCTTTCCTCGCAGCCCACCAACCAATCTGCCTAGCAACATCTTATCCACAGAATGACAGATAAGCAGGAGAAGCACTGGGGGGGTTGTGTGAGTGGTCTTTAAGATATGGACATCAGAGAAAGAAAGAGAGCTGAGGTCTTTGTGTGTCATTAGCATGTGGCATTTCATGAGAACAATGGAGTTAATGTCCTGCATTCTTCATCGTGTGCCTCTAAAGTTCATAGCAGCTTCAGAGAAAACAGATGCCACAAGAAAGGCTTACAACGTGTAACTTTTGACTTTTAAAGCAGCACAGGCTTTTTGTTTATTAGTGCAAATCCTTCGATTACTGTTTGGCACCACACTTCTGTCAGTCGACAAATTATTCTGTTGCCCAGTCACTGGTTGAGCACAAAAAGTAACAAAAATTGTTGCTTTTCGTTTTCATCTGGTGATACATGAAATTGCCAAATCTGTTGGAGGTTAAGCAAGCTTCTTGGTCTTCAAAGAATCCCCACATTCACTCACGCCAAAAGATTAGTCCACAAGTAGCTCAGAGCCTGTGTTTTTAAAAATGCACTGCGATGAAAATAGTTTTTGGTGTTTTTATGTTTTCTTGTAGCATTTTTCTCAATGAGTTGTATATCATTAGAAATGGCTACATTGTTGCATGATAAAATTTGTGGCAAGGTTGCAGGGCCACCTATGTTTTTAGTTTCATGGTGGGTGACCATGGTATTTGTGAGTGTTCAACCTCAGATCAGACCAGACAACTGCTGAATTTAAGCATATTACTAAGCAGAGGAAAAGAAACTAACCAGGATTTCCTCAGTTTGAATCTCCTTAGATAATAAATCCCGGCCACTGCATGCTTTAAAGTGAACGCTGCCCGAACCTTGCTGTTCCAGGGCCGTGGATGAAGTGCTCATTGTGCCACCTTTCCCATTTGGGGGGCCTTTGAACTGGCGCCACTGTCAACTGGTTTGAACTCTTTTCTGTCCGTTCCGACCGTGTATCTTGGCTCGCATTACAACTCTAGCATTATATGACTCTGACTTTTCTCATGATGGAGAACACATGTAAAGTCAGTCAAGATTAAAGTTTCATTTCTGAGTATTTTTTCATTCAAATTATTTTGAATCAGGGGCAGACGTGACACTGGAAAAAGGTTGTATTTGTAAGGGAATAAATACCCTGCTCTGCTCCACTTGTTGACGACTACATCCAGGTATGTCTTTGCACTTTGTTGAGCATTCAGATCTACAATTCCAAAATCCTAAATCTTAAAGATTTCCCAGAAGTCTGCAAAAAAAATATGTGTGCATCAATGCTCACTAGATTGGCGGGTATAGACCATAATGCATTGCTTTGAACATTTTTTTATGTGACAAAAAAAATCTTTTTAGTTTTTTTTAAATAAAAGTTTTCATCTTTAGGACAGTAGATTCAAAAATTATTTTTGGAAAATGTTCATATTGATTTGATTTTTACTTCAGGAAATTAGTGATGACATTTGTCATTAGTAAAAAAAAAAAAAGAAGTGAACATGGTGTCGGAATAGCTTTTAGAACCCATGGGATTAGATAGTGCCGCACTATATCGTTTTTTAGTAGTTAGTGAGTAGGTAGGGAATTTGAAGATTGCCTATGTCCTGGAAAGAAGCACTTTTTTTTATTTCAGCTAAAAAACGGGTAATCTTAATCAAAAGACCACTGGGAAAGCTTTGAAAGTATAACAAAAGATGATCAAAGTGGGTCTTTAAGGCCACGCAATGCTTTGATGGAGAAAAATTTCACGACTGGCTGCACCTTATACACGGATGCTGGAACACCTGGACGCGGTCAAGAATTTCTGACTTGAGTCCAAAGAAAAAAGGATAGGAGGAAAGGCGTAGGAGGGGCTGTCAGTGGTTTGTTCAGCTGTGATAAGAAAAGCCAATACTCTACTGTTAAAGAGATAAAGACCAATGATGACTTATTCTATAAAGGCCAGCCTGGAAAGAGGAGGAATCTCTGAAGAAACATGCACTGCTTTTGGCCAGCGGTTGTAAGGAGAGGCGATGCGACGCGCTGCGATGGACGCTTGAGCTGGATGTCCACGTTATTGCTCTGGCAGAGCAATCTTCCCCAATCTTGGCAGAGCGTAATGGAGGCACGAGAGATACCAGGTGCTGTTACTTTCTCCATTCGCAAAGGCAGGACCACATGCCAGAATTTGATGAGCCTCTTATTGTTTGGCCCACACTCAGCTGGGTTACCACCGGAGGGCTCGGCGTTCCCAAAGACCTGCAAGGACACAACAAAAAGAGAAAAAATAAAGAATAGGTGGAAAGTGTGGGGTATGGATATAATACATGTATGTTGTCTTTCAGCGAATTTTTAGGCCAATATTAAAAGAAATATAGAGAGAAATGAAAAATATATCAAATGTACGGAAGAGGATTTGGGCCATGGAAAAATGAAAAAAAGGGCAAGGGAAAATCCTGACTTTAATACCCAAATGCAAATCTAAATGGATGAGGAGAACATGTAAACTCCACGCATGTATGAGGAGAACATGTAAACTCCACACATTTATGAGGAGAACATGTAAACTCCACACATTCATGAGAAGAACATGTAAACTCTACACATGTATGAGGAGAACATGAAAACTCCACACATGTATGAGGAGAACATGTAAACTCCACACATGCATGAGGAGAACATGTAAACTCCACACATGCATGAGGAGAACATGTAAACTCCACACATGTATGAGGAGAACATGTAAACTCCACACATGTATGAGGAGAACATGTAAACTCCACACATGTATGAGGAGAACATGAAAACTCCACACATTTATGAGGAGAACATGTAAACTCCACACATGCATGAGGAGAACATGTAAACTCCACACATGTATGAGGAGAACATGTAAACTCTACACATGTATAAGGAGAACATGTAAACTCCACACATGCATGAGGAGAACATGTAAACTCTACACATGTATAAGGAGAACATGTAAACTCAACACATGCATGAGGAGAACATGTAAACTCCACACATGCATGAGGAGAACATGTAAACTCCACGCATGTATGAGGAGAACATGTAAACTCCACGCATGTATGAGGAGAACATGTAAACTCTACACATGTATGAGGAGAACATGTAAACTCCACACATGCATGAGGAGAACATGTAAACTCCACACATGCATGAGGAGAACATGTAAACTCCACACATGCATGAGGAGAACATGTAAACTCCACACATGCATGAGGAGAACATGTAAACTCCACGCATGCATGAGGAGAACATGTAAACTCCACACATGCATGAGGAGAACATGTAAACTCCACACATGCATGAGGAGAACATGTAAACTCCACACATGCATGAGGAGAACATGTAAACTCCACGCATGCATGATGAGAACATGTAAACTCCACGTATGTATGAGGAGAACATGTAAACTCCACGCATGCATGAGGAGAACATGTAAACTCCACACATGTATGAGGAGAACATGTAAACTCCACACATGTATGAGGAGAACATGTAAACTCCACGCATGTATGAGGAGAACATGTAAACTCTACACATGTATGAGGAGAACATGTAAACTCTACGCATGTATGAGGAGAACATGTAAACTCCACGCATGTATGAGGAGAACATGTAAACTCCACGCATGTATGAGGAGAACATGTAAACTCCACGCATGTATGAGGAGAACATGTAAACTCCACGCATGTATGAGGAGAACATGTAAACTCCACGCATGTATGAGGAGAACATGTAAACTCCACGCATGTATGAGGAGAACATGTAAACTCCACACATGTATGAGTAGAGCATGTAAACTCCACGCATGTATGAGGAGAACATGTAAACTCCACGCATGTATGAGGAAAACATGTAAACTCCACACATGTATGAGGAGAACATGTAAACTCCACACATGTATGAGTAGAGCATGTAAACTCCACATATGTATGAGGAGAACATGTAAACTCCACGCATGTATGAGGAGAACATGTAAACTCCACGCATGTATGAGGAGAACATGAAAACTCCACACATGTATGAGTAGAACATGTAAACTCCACACATGTATGAGGAGAACATGTAAACTCCACGCATGTATGAGGAGAACATGTAAACTCCACGCATGCATGAGGAGAACATGTAAACTCCACATATGTATGAGGAGAACATGTAAACTCCACGCATGTATGAGGAGAACATGTAAACTCCACACATGTATGAGGAGAACATGTAAACTCCACACATGTATGAGTAGAGCATGTAAACTCCACATATGTATGAGGAGAACATGTAAACTCCACACATGTATGAGGAGAACATGTAAACTCCACACATGTATGAGTAGAGCATGTAAACTCCACATATATATGAGGAGAACATGTAAACTCCACGCATGTATGAGGAGAACATGTAAACTCCACGCATGTATGAGGAAAACATGTAAACTCCAGACATGTATGAGGAGAACATGTAAACTCCACACATGTATGAGTAGAGCATGTAAACTCCACATATGTATGAGGAGAACATGTAAACTCCACGCATGTATGAGGAGAACATGTAAACTCCACGCATGTATGAGGAGAACATGTAAACTCCACACATGTATGAGGAGAACATGTAAACTCCACGCATGTATGAGGAGAACATGTAAACTCCACGCATGCATGAGGAGAACATGTAAACTCCACATATGTATGAGGAGAACATGTAAACTCCACGCATGCATGAGGAGAACATGTAAACTCCACATATGTATGAGGAGAACATGTAAACTCCACACATGTATGAGTAGAGCATGTAAACTCCACATATGTATGAGGAGAACATGTAAACTCCACACATGTATGAGGAGAACATGTAAACTCCACACATGTATGAGTAGAGCATGTAAACTCCACATATATATGAGGAGAACATGTAAACTCCACACAGAAAGGCCTCAGCTGGGGTTTGAACTAGGGCCCTTTAGCTATAAAACAAATTTGCTAACCAGTACGTCAGCGACCAGTACGTCAGTAACCAGAACATCACAGACGTTTGTTTTGGAAATAAAACCTAAAGCATAGTTATTAGAGATGAAATTGTAATCAACTGCATTGTTTCAATAAAACCTTTCTTTTAAAATAATATAGTTTTTGTGTGAAATGTCGCAGAATTATAACCTGTTTTTTTTTTCACCATATGAATTAGCCGAGTTATTTACCTGGGCAGAACTAACCCATGTATTCCAAGTGACTGGATATTTTAAAAAGATACAATAATTAGCATAGACAAAATGTAGTAATTTTATAGCAACATTCCTTTGACCTTAGGTTTCTATCATTTTATGCTTTACTCATGGAGAGAAATAGAAGTGAAAGAAAGCAACTAAATTACATTTTTAGAAATATATTTTTCTCTTTAAATATACAATTTTATTAAGTAGTTTCAGTCATTTGAATTTCAAATGTGTGCATTCATACATGTAAGACTGAAGGAAAAAAAAATCACGACCAAATCAGAAGATTACAGCAGTCACAGCAACAAAAACAAAGATTTGATTAAGTTGAACACAATATGATAAAGCTTTTAATGATCCCACAATAGGGAAATTACCATGTTATCATAGCTAATCCATTCATCCAAATCTCCATTACAGTAAAACAGCAGATAGATAACATTAACACTAAAGTAAACACACTTAAATTAATAATACTGTGATAATAATAATAATAATGAGTGTCCAGTCTCCTGTGAAAGCTGCTTCCTGCAGAGAGGTGTTCTCTACAGACTCCACAGAAATGGATGAAGTTGCAGAGCTACATCCTCCTCCAAAACAATGATATTACTGTCAATCTGCTCAAAGGAAAAAACAAACAATAAAACATAAGTTAAACGAGTTTTATTCAATGTCACTATGAAATTACGTATAGAAAAAAGTGATAACTGGAGATTCTTTGTTGCTATGTGCAAACATTTGACATAAATGTTGTATTTGTTGCCTGTTAACATGGCCATTAAAACTGGATAACTGTGGTTAATCAGGAGAATCAATCTAAACTGACTGTGAAAACGCAACTGATCAAAAATCCTCAGAAACAAATCATCGTCATTGTTCGTCGTCATTATGAGTCATTCATCTGATTTTGTTTTCTGGAAAAGTTCCAGGAAGTCCGAATTTTCCCTCATATTTTTTTTATTTCTCTAATACTCTTCTGTAGAAATGCATATCAGATTCTAATTTATTTCTTCAAGAGAATGTATGCAAACAACACTCATTATAGGAGTTTGCTAAAAGTAAAGACAAAATATCCAAAATGACCCACAGAAGGCCCTGACCTCCAAGGACCAGACTGTTTTCGCAATGTTTCCTTCTTTCTGCGGCTTTAAGCAAAAATGTCAATGTACTCAAAAACTCACCAATATTTCCACATACCTGGTGCTGGTAAAAATAAATTTTGGAATAGACTCCCCACATAAAAAAACTATGACTTCACATTGGAGAAAAAAAGCTAAAAAAAAATGAATCAGGCAATAACCTCTTAAGGGGATAAAAACGATATTTCAAAATCCTCTAATGAAACCAAAACACAGGAGTTGGGGATGTCCAAAGAAACTTGAAATCATTGTAAGAACGCCACAGAGCCTACAGCTTGGCAGCTATTGTGTGGAAAAGTGTGAAATCTGGTGATTTCCACATTTTCACACAGTATGGGAAAAGTAAACATTTCACCCACACACCACCAGCGTAAGTCTACAACCATCACCGAAGTTTCGTTGATCTTTGACCTCGGGAAAGGCTGTGATCTTCCAAATCTCTTCCAAAAAAGTCACCTTTTTGTGTCAGCTACAAATTTCAACTTCTCCTAGGGATTCCAATCTATCACTTATTGACTTATCAAGTGTCATTGGGAAGCTACTTAGGAAAAAATGTGATTTTAATGTTTATCGATTTTGAATGTTAGCAAGGCGAATTTGCAAAAGTGGCGTTCCCCTGATGCTTGGACATTTTACTGGAATGTTGTGAATATTTAATGC
Organism: Oryzias celebensis; assembly: GCA_014656515.1. NCBI lineage: Eukaryota > Metazoa > Chordata > Actinopteri > Beloniformes > Adrianichthyidae > Oryzias > Oryzias celebensis. Next base: position 41,571,394 of record BNCR01000012.1, read on the forward strand.
ATGAATCCCTGGCTCAAGATGAGTGAACCTGTATAATATACTATATTATTATATAAGGAATGTGGTCATAGTTCACAAAAAAACTTTGTTACAAAGGAAATCCAAAAATCAACTTTTCCAGATTCAACTTTTTGTCACTCCCAGGCGACCAAAAAAAAATGGTTTCAACGGAAATAAAATCAAAATATAAGCCACAATTTGGAAAAAAAAAAAAAAAGTTTTTTCTTTTTTCCATTTCGTCACATGCAGCTCTTACCAGGGTGGGTAGACGGATGTTCAGGCAATGAGGGCAAGTAGAAAGGAGGTTGCCGGGGTGGGTAGTGCCTGTGGGTCATACAATGCAGCTCGTTTTTAATTTTTATTTGTCATAGTTACTCAGTATCTGATTATAATGACATGTTTTTGGATGACAATCACCATGTTGTCCAATCAACTACAACATCGTCTTTCTAAACAGACAGTACTACAAAGAAACTCTACCAAAAGTAAGAATTAAAATGATATATTTATATATTTTTTGCACTCTGGGACTAAAGATTATCTGATTAATACCATCCTCTCATATGAAGAAAGCAGTTTTATTGTAGCGGGTCATCTGAGCATGAGAAAACAAGCCAGCACACTGCCTGCTGCAGAGCTGCTTATTGCCCATTATGTTTGTTTGGAGGACTTTGGTCAAACCCAGAAGGATTAGAACTGATTTACAGACTGAAAAGAGGGATTTGCTGGAGTGTGCATGTTTGTGGACGAACAGCGTTGCTGTAAACGTGCGCTGTAAACACTCTGACTCTTCAGAAGCAGCAGACGCAGCATGGGGATCACGTCGCCTCGTTGCCTGGTGACTCCGTCGCTAGCCGCATTGGCCTCACAATAGGATAATAAAATCTCTTGCTGTTCCAACTCTCCAGGCTACAGTGCAAACAGAGGAGAGGAAGACACACTTGAGTTCATAGCAGCTTTTAGAATGACGAATCACGTCGTAATTGCTTTCCTTTATGATGAGACAAAAGGTGCAGACATCTAATGTGTTCGTAAGAGGGAATTGTGTCCACTAATTCTGCTTTAAATTAAAAAAGAAAAAAAAATGCTGGATTTAAATTCCAAACAGAGTATAGTGGAAGCCGAGCCAGAGGGCCACAATTCCAATGGTGTACAAGGCCACCTTCTCACCTGTCACTGGTGAAGACACCTTCTTCCACAGGCGGGTCATCGCTAAGAAAGGCGAGAGAAGAATCTATTCAAGATACTGACACGTTGCTATTTTTCTTTTTGCACCTCTCCGTTCTTTCATCTGTGTCACATTTTTACTGCTGATAGTGATTTCAAAAAAAGTGGGAAAAGCATCTAAAGAAGTGAATTTGATGCTCCATTTGGTGGCAGCAGTGGGAAATCCCATTCCATCCACACCAAAGAGAAGTAAAGACAAGATTGCCATGAATGTACTTTGGTGAACTGATTCTACAACACATAGGGGGGTGACGTAGGTGGAAAACAAAGACTGATCTGCAGTTATTCTTTGAAAGGTGGACGAGAGGTTAACACGTGGGCTTTTATTGTGGTGGGTTTGTGTGTGACTATAAAAGCTGTGCTTCTAATTAACTGATGTGTTCATTAGCTCCATCAGGAGATTAGGCGTTCAGTGAGTCAGGATGGCAGGCTGCCTGTTAATGTTTTCCATTGTGGGGATGTTTGTTTTAGCTGTGCAAGGAGTCAGGGATTCTCCAGTGATTTTTTTTTTTTTTTTTTTTTTTTTTTTTTTGCAGCTTCATTGCTTCCACTGGTAATCGCTTCATTCAAGGAAATAAAAAGTCAAGGGTTTAAAAGCTGTTTTTATTCCCCTTCCTTTATTTTTTCTTTTCTAACTTCACCTTAGGGGTATTCCTTTTTCTTTTTTTTAATTTGTTGAGCATTGTTTTCTTCCCACACATCATTCATCACCTTGAGGAACGATAGAAACATCCAAGCATCCATCCGTTTTTAATACGCGCTGCATCCTGCTCAGGGTCACAGAGGGGGGTAGGGGGTGCGGATGATCCCAGCTGTAATCGGGCGTGAGGCCCCCGCCACTTAAATTCAAAAGAAGGATGTTTCAAAAGCACTGGCAGGGAAGTAAGGGAGAAAAAAAAATGAAATCAAAAAGGGACATGGCTCTTGTGTATCCATGGTTACCTCGACTTTATTGCTGTTTGTCTTGGGCAGCAGATGCAATAAAAAGCGCTGGGAGAGAAGCAACTGGGCAGGGTGTCTATTTGTAAAAGAAGGCGCCGCACGCAGGTGTTAAGAAACGGAGGAGGAGGCGAGGGTTGACCTGAAATTCTCTGCCTCCCTCTCAACCCTTTACAAGGGTCTCATTAGCAGAGATTAGGCTGCCCCTGAATGTGCCTGTACATCATATTTTTAGTTTTTCCAATTAGCACTGAAAGCTGTAGGACTCTCAGGTATGCTATTAGAAAAGGCCAAATGCAAAATTGTCTTTCATGAGGTGCTTAAGGTGGGGGGGTGGCCTCATTTGAGGGATATTAAAACAGACATAAACTCTTATGATGGCTTTTTCAGAAAAAAAACATGCAAATTAATACATTTATACCAACAACTGATGCCTGAAGAGAACAGATGAACACACCCAGGTGTGTTTATATCCTTAGAAACTCCTGGAGTTTTATTATTGCACATTTACAATAAGTACAAAATGTTTGCAACTATAAGTCGCTCTGGAGTATAACTCAATGTACACACCAGACATGTCATGCACGCTCATATGCTAAATGTTGGTTCTTCAACGTGCTTTTAACACGCAGTGTTCACACTGGACTGTCTATAATCAATTTTAGGGCATGGCCACCAAAGTTGAAAGAGGCTTGGTGTGAAATGTCAAAGCCGAGCAAAACTTTCAGAGCTTGCTTCAGGTTTTTTTCCTTCACTGCTCTAATTCGATGTGTGAAAGACTTGGTGTCATAGAACCCCATCTCGGCACAAACCACAGTTATTAATTTCTCCTCCATGATCGATTTACAAGCGGTTGGAACTTCCATGAATGAAACAGAGCGCTACCCAAGTTTTACCACTAAAGTCGAGTCCCTGATTGGTAAAGGTTCAAGTGATTGAAATTTTAATGAATGGCCTCATGTTTTGTAGGTATGCCCAAAAACTGACTGAAAGGGCTTAGATCATGCAAAATCTACTTTTTTTTTAGCTTTTAAATGTATTGTTGTGTAAATTCCTCATGACAAACAACCCCAAAGCGGCATTTTGATCCATTCAGGCATTTCTAAGCATTCATCTAAAACCCTGCTCTCTGAGCATCAGCCCCTCCCGATGCACAAAAACGAGTGGGTCCTCACATTGTGACATCACAAAGTGGGGAACAGCTCCTTCCAGGAAGAGTTGCTCTGCCAGCACTCCCGTCAGGCTAACACTTTTTCTTAGCGGAGCTAGCAGCAAACAGCAAAGTGCTTTTGGTTTAAATGCACATTATGTACATCCATCTCTGTAAAAGTTTGGATCGCACAAGGAGATCAAGTCATCTTACTGCCGGGTAGGAAAAATGTTTAATTTCCTTTAAACAAAGCTTTTTAGTGTGTCAAAGGTAATGCATCATCATTTGGATATAGTTTATTCTGAAAGGCTTAAGAATAGCATGATATAGACCCTTTAAAAACATGTGTAGTAGACGTGGGAACTATTTCATGATACATTTACCACACTTACAACCACTGTACTTTCCATTGTCATGATGTCCCTTAAGGTGGCCTTGGAGCCACATGGGAACCGCAAAACACACCTGCACTCCACTAAAAATGGGACCCCGCCACCCTACAAACCCCCACAGGCCTGAACAACTCAAAAACCTGCAGCAACAGGTGCATGTGACAAAGCCTTAAAAAGTCCTGGAGGCTTTTTTTTAATGTAGTGGAACACCAACCATGTATTCAAAGATCGATTTTATTTAAATCATGACTTTGTTTGCGGCGTTTGAGCAGCCTGACAGCCTATTTAAATGTCATTAAAATATATATGGTAAGAAAAGATTCCTCATGCAATGGGAATATATATTTTTTAAATGTGTTCATCTTGGCCCTGATCTCTTTTTCTCTCTGCTCAGTAAGCAGAAGAAGAACTATTAGACATTTTGAAACCAGGAACGATTGGAACAATAACCTTAATAACCTAAAAGTAAAATAAGATGTCTTTTTCTCCAGATAAGTATTGAACCACTTCTTCACCACAATCCAGTACTGATCCAATACTCCAGGCAGCCAGGTCCCTTAAATGATCTGTAAACTGAATCCTGCGTTTCTGCTGGTTTACATTCAGTCCAGCTTGGCCACTATAACTACACTGGCAGGCTTTGGAGAACTTTCATAGCAGCACTATCTATTTTATCGACAGCAAAGGAAATTTTTACATTATTTTTGGCCAGTTTCATATTGTCCTTCTTCTCCTGAATGTGGATCCACTAAGAAAGAAAGTCAAACAGCGATTCAGTCTGACCACTGAAGCTCAGGAACAGTGTGAACTCATGTTTGGACAATGCAATCACAGTCTGCTGCCAGCAAAAACATCTTTTAAATGTTGTGGTCGACAGAGAAATGTCTCATGTTTGCACAATGCAGGCATGTGTGTGTGTGTGTGTGTGTGTGTGTGTGTGTGTGTGTGTGTGAGACAAGGGCAAGGATCCTCCGTTTGTCAAGTTTCAGTATATTTTTTTTGGCTCTGGGAAATTTATAAGAAAACACTGAGTGCTAGTTGCAAGTGCAGGAAGAAGGTGACCTCTCCGAGAAACTTGAATGTATTTCTACTGTAATGGATGACTTATCTTGGATATCTGTGGGCATTATTTCTTAGCTCTTGTGCAAAATGGGCGTGGTCATCATTTCTTTGCCATCCAGAAGGCAAAAGACATATTAGCTTTTTTAAAAGGGTCACCCTTAAACACTTTGTCAGAACGCTTTCAACAGGACCAGTGCGTCCAATAAAACATTTTTTTTCGGTAATGGAACAATCTAACTAATTACTGTTTTTGTTGTAACAATGCGTTACCAACACTGAACATTAAAGGGGTGCATTACTTGAATTGATTTACTAAAATGTGCATCCAAAGGCAACACTTTCTGCTTTGGTACCATAGTGTCTTTCTGTCTGACACTGAGTGGGTTAAGAACAGGTTAAGCAATAATGCTAGGGCAAGGGCATTGCCTTGTAGCCAATCAGAGCCAACTTTGTATTCCACATCAGCCCCCATATGTGCTACACGTTTATTGTACTGATGTCGAGTAACTTGTGAAAACTGACCAGAAAACTCAATGTTTTAACACTTGGTAATTTTTAAAAAGCCATAGACACATGCACCCATTTGAGGGGTTGACCATGTAGGTTTTCGACAGGAGTTGACAAGAGTCGAACAGTTGTACCAGTCAATGTGGTGAAGATTCAAAAGACTAAATGAAATCCTTATAGGTACCACATCACAAGCAGCTGGTTTTTGGGTTGTCCAGGCTTGTGGAGGGTCGTAGAAACTGATGGCAGCATCTAAAGCGGGAGCACATACGTGATGAAATTCCCTTGAAGCTCCTATGGGCATCTCAAGCAATGTCACGAAATGTAAACCCATGAAATGTAAAACCTTGATTGTGGAGCACGTGGTCAGTGTATTGCGAGGTATCCCTTTGACTAATGTAAATTGAATACGTGTTTCTGAGCCCGGTATCATTGTAGCACAACAGTCTGGTTATATGGAAGGAGTATGCACTTATCATGTGAACAACATGTGTGCAGGGGTACAGAGGGTTGGCGTCTAATCTATTTCGCCCTCACGTGTTGTTTAAGTGTTAAGTACAACCTGTCACTCACAGCATGGTTATAGAAAAAAGGGGCATTAACATTTTTGCTCTACTATCCCACTGAGCAGTCTACAACCTCAAAGCTTCGTAAGGTTTGTGCTGGTTTGCACATTTTTCCTCCGTCGACATCCCGTATGCACCTGTAAGGGCAGTTGTGTCTAATACAGAACTTAATTACTCTTTGGATTAGTTAGTAATAACTAGTAATGTTTTTTTTAGTAACTTTCCCAACATTGATCAGACATTGAGACCCCTGAATGCTAATTTGCCATGTTTGTGACAGACTTCAGCATCCATTACTAAATAGAAGTGGCTGCCCCCCTTTTTTATGTTGATCAGCACATATTTGGACCGGTGCCTGCAGAACTGGGCCCTCTCATCCGTGCCTATAATAATTTGAAGCCGCAGGCTTGTTCGGCCATCTTTTTAAATGTGCCACCAAAGGTTGATTTATCAGCCTCAGATATCTGTTCTGCTGCCTCATTTCCCAAAATATAAACAGCCATGTCATATTACCCACAATGCAATCATCCTAAAAGGCATGAATCTGCCAGTAACCCGTACATGTGCTTGAATCTAATTAGCATTCAGAGATCATTCATTTTGAGTAAAACACAGATTTAAACACACATGAGCCTGAAAATATATTTGAATAAATTATTTATTTACAATGAAACTAATTCCTGACAAGATATGCAAAAGTTTTTTTTTTTTTCTTAATTCTTCCCAATTTTGTGTTGAAGAAACAAAAGAGGCTCCTCTCCTTCTGACACTTCAATTATTGTTCTTTTCTCTGAATCCTACTTCTTCTGTTTTTGTTCTTCGGGTTTTTACATCTCTGTGGTCCTGAAGGACAGATAGGAGGAAGACCGAGGTCAATTATTTTCTGTGGCGTGGCCACGTCGATGGATGGCCCACCGGGGCTCAGAATAGTTGCTGTTCACACTTGAACTGACACAAACACCGTTGGCCGCAGAACCTTATTTCAGGTGTTGCTTGCAGATGTACTGTGAAAAAAGTTCTTTTTTTGTTTTGAAGTAGACAAATCAAAAGCAATCAAAACTGAGTAGAAAAGTTCTGTTTGTCTATCTTCAAAATACGACAGTGTACCTTCAAATCCAGAAAGCCTTATATATCAATTAATTCTGGTTGTTCTTACTGATGTCGAAGTGGTTTTCAGAGATACACGTTGCACTGTCAAAATGTTTGGCTGGGTGTTCTAGTGAATACACGGGGCTGACATGTACCGTTGTCAGACTGGTCTTTTTTACGTCCTACTAATAAGGAAAGGAGTTAGTGTAGTCACCGTAAAATTTGCTTTAGCGGTATGAGTCAGTTTTTTTACGTGTTGCAAACAAGGTTGGAAGTAACATTTATTTTAAATGTGCTAAAGCAGCAAAACCTCTAACGTGACTAATATGTAGCGTGTTACAAACAAGTTCTAGAGTTATTAAGAATGCAGTTCATAAAGTCTGACTAACAAACTTATCACAGACTCTTTTATCTTATAATGCACCTATAGTATAGTAAGCTATATAGCCTGTATGACATAATTTGAAAATAGACCAGTTTTTGATGGTGTGCCTTACAGTACGGAAAATACGACACAGAAAGTTAAATTTGTAAGTGACATAATCAACATTATGGGGCAATATTAAGCTTTCAATGTTAATATCAAGAAATATCCCAGAGTGTGTATGTGAACTTGACTGAGGGAGTGTGATGTCTAGCTCAAATTCAATTAAGTCAGTCTATTCGTCAGATTTTGGAGCCAGATGAATTCCGAGGTGGTCTGGGTCAATGTTTTCCACAGCAACCACTCTTACCAATCAGGATCCAGCTTGTTGAAAGGCCACACCCCTAACACTTGAAACTGATCTCGGTGGAATCTTTCAATCACCTTTCGAAAATTAGACGTGAGACCACATACTTTTTTGAGGTCTCTGATTGGCCAATTATAACTTGAATAACTTGCACTACAGAAAAAATATCATGATAAAAATCAGGATTATCAACAATGTGAAAAATGGTAGAAGAGCAAAAATGGTTATTCTGACAAATAGAATGACTGCGTAAAAGCTTTTTATTTCTCTATAGAAGTCTATGGGATTTTGGCTTCTTGGACCCAGTGGGTACTTCCTATTTGGAAAGCAAGGGGTGGTAAGGTCGCTCAGTCCAATTCAGTCAATGGCAAATATGCAGTTGCTTTGCTGGTGGCATCCCATGAGTCTCTGGGGAGAACGCCTCCAGGGACTGAGTAAAAAAGACTTTATCACTCCATCACTAGAGAATTCTTGATATCATTACAGCAGGTTTGTAATAGACAACAATTATTCAATTATTTTTTCCACAAAAAATGTTTAGTTACATTTTTGACATCGTAATTTCTTAAATTATTGACAGAAAATGTGGTGATTACTTTTTAAAACAGTACAATAAAAGCACACAAAAGTTCACAGAACATTTTAATGACATTTCTGATACGATCGGTTCCATTCATAGTAATACATTTGAGTTTTACTACATCTGTATAATATCTGTTAGTGTGAATTATTTGATCAGGTGTGAGATTTATTGATTTTTATATTTAATCTATTAGGCAGCTGTTATTTTAGACCCTGTTTACTAAAATTCCATAAAGTTATTGATACTTCTTTAAAGAACTCTAAAAAAAAATTTTTTACAAGACTGAAGTATCTGGATGATGCAAATGCTACCATTTGTTTTGCAACTTTTTGAGAAACTTTTAACATTCTAAAGAGAAGTCTGAGAAACAGGTTGGAAAGAACTCTTTTTCATTTTATTTCCTGGAGATGCATTGATCGGTTCTCGAGTACAAATGAATTTAGCCCCAAATTGGCTCAGCAAGCAAACTGATGATGGCGGTGAATGTGCCTGCGCATGAAAATGTCTGAATCCAAAAAAACACTTAAGAGGGACTTGGGTCAATCTATGCACAGATTTAAAAGAATTGAATTTAATTAAGGAGGGGCAGTGAAATGGCTGAAATGATTGAAAAACTTTCTTTGATTCATTTAAGGGTCTTTATCAGTAGACACAAATGGATTCACCTTTGCTCTGTGTGCTTGAACAGAAAGATTGTGCTCACATCTCTGAGAGTCATTAGCTTTGCACCGCCTAATGTTGCTCTGCACGTCTGTGTTTCCTTGAGACATTTTCTGGGTTTTTTAACTGCTATTTCATTTAAAACCTTGTTGGTTTGCTAGTTCTGTGGATTAAAAGGTCCCGTTTATTTTATGGTGCACGTTTGCAATGTGTTTGGGCTTCATCAGGGCATCTTTCAATGGATCAGCTTTGTTTGCAGGTGTAAAGCTCACCTAAACTCTGGAGGGGAAACTTTTCACAGTACCTCAGATTTTTTTCAGGGCAGTTGTTGCATACCTTTTTATATTTTTATACTGAACTTATTTTTCTGCAAATATTGAACTTTGAGAGGTTAAACAAGAGGGGAAAGTGTGACATTTTTCGTGTCTGAGAAAAAAACTTTCATTGCAGAAGAGTCAACTTTCTTGCAGATGAACCCTGGTCCACTTCATTGCAGTGTAAATGCATAGAATCTATTTAGCAAACTAAAGACCAGGAGTGAACGGATGACAGTGGGGGATGTGGGAAAAAATCCCAGCCCACAACACATACCTGATAAAAGTCCATTTCTGACAAATTAAAGTCTCCAAGAAACACAAATCATGAACAGGAAACCTGGTTACTGGAACCAATAGCCTACAAGTTCACAGAAGTGAAAAAGAAATCTATATTAAAAAAAATAATCTCTGAAGCTGCGTTCCACAGGGCATGTGACGCTAAGTCACGAAGATGCTAAATGTGCATTCCTGATCAATTCACAGTTGGCACATAGACGCCATAAGTGGATCACTAGAAAATCTGAGACCCTGATTGGTCAAATTTCAACCTAGCTTAACTTTCATTGCGGGTTCGCTGAATTTGAGTAACGGTCCTAAAAATGTGCGTTGCTATGCGTGAAAATGAGAGTTTAGAACGAGGAAGCCTGAAATGCACATTTATCCAGGTTTACAAAGACTTTTCATAAGAAGTGGTCGCCTAAACACATGTTGCTGATGGGCAGTGTGAACGCAGCTTCAGTCTCCGGTTTAAAAACCACTTTTCTGGTTCACGTACATTTTTTTAAAATGACGCAAGTTTAAGTCAGACGTAACGTAGTAACAGTACGTAATCACGTCTTATCAACCCAGTGGTCCCCAACCCCCAGGCCACGGACTGGTACCGGTTCGTAGATCAATTGCCACAGGGCAGGGAAGAATTAATTAATTATTTTGTTTTGTATCCTGAAAATCTTTTATTTTGAAAATCTTTTATTTAAAAAAACTAACCGGAGTCTATCAGCTACACCTGTGATCACTTTACTAAAGTAAAGTTTAGTCAGGGGAGCAAAATGACTGTGTCTGAAGATCTTTTATTCGGAAAAATCTTCAGCGTATTCATGCAAATACCTCCATAAAAAAAGAAAAGGATCAGTGTGTGCAGCAAGTGGGACGTTCTTTTTGTTTGTTTGTTTTTTGTTTGTATGTTTCTGTTTCATTTACTCCAAAATGCACACGTCAGATGACGGAGTGAAATGATGATCAATCTACTGTCAGAACTGTTTATTATTACTTTTAAAGCGTACATTCTTATTCAAGAATACTGTTGTCATCACACACCCTAACACCTCACCCCCACCCCGGACCGCAGTACAATCCTCATGGTGTTGACCGGCCCACAGCCTCAAAAAGGTTGGGGGACACTGCCTTGACCCATCAGTAGACCAGGTGATTTGATGAATGGAAGGCAGCGATTGCAGCCACCACATGGGCTGATGTTGAAATTATGACTTCTGCAAAATATTTTTGTAGCTTAAGCCCAAGTCACAATTATGGGTGAATTGGGGCTGTCTGCACCATTCATCTTGCTTTTGGGTTCTGTTTCACAATCCTTACCAAACCCGTTAGCCATATTTATTTCATTGTAGCTTCATGCTTCCCTCCGATTTTGTATAAGTTATTTACTTTACACTTTTTCCTCCCCTATATGACACTCTGTTCAAGCTTTGTTAGCTTGAGTTTCCTATCGCCCTGCATAACACCAGGAGCTGCTAAAAGCAACACCCCCTCTTCTTCTATCAATCCATCTTTTACCCATCACTATGTTTTCCAACCTTTTTTTTTTGCATCTTGTCATCGATTTTCCCCGACATGGAGCATGAAGCCTATCAATATTTTTTGTGGAAGAATGAAATCAATCGACAACGCCCTGCAGATGTGATAAAAAAAAGAGAGCTCACTGGTCTTTTATTAAAAAGCCAGTAGGTAGTATTCACCCACCCATTTCCTCCTGTTCTGCTTGGGTCCGTGTAAGCTAATGGTCGGCCCGTGACCCACCTCAATATAGCGGATCGATGAGCTGCCTCGTGTGCTTAAAGAGACAAGTGTGGAGGGAGCAGCAGCTTTCAGTGTGCAGAGCAAACAAAGCGAGTTTTGCGAGTATGGATTGCAGACTTACAGAAGATTTCCCTTCGTTTGCTGCAAAAAGGACAAAAAAAAAGACTTGTTTTTCATTTTTAGAAACTGACTTTGCAGTGGAGCAAGGCAATGTATTTCCCCTCTACATCCTCCCTACCATGGAAAATCAGGTTTTTGTGGTAGCCTCTGTTCATGCAGCTTTCTTCTTCTCCAAGACAGATGCACATTTTTCTCCGCTTCAGGCTGTGTGCCTAATTCACCCAAAATACCAACAGATCGCTGCGATCAGTCATAGTGTGGAGACCCGCAGGGGGCAAAAGTTGCAATATTTTGACACATGGACTGAAAGGTAGAACTGAGACGAGAAGAAAAAGTCAGCACGACCTCAATTTTCGGTGTTTTGTAAAATATTGTGATATTTTTGGCTCTCAGCAGGGATGTTGGAGTTAAAAAACTAAAGGATTTTAACAGTATTTTTTAAGTTTTATGATAAAATCTTGATTAAAAAAAACAGGTTAAATTTGTAAATAAACTTCCATGTTATTGTGTTCTTTTATTTAATTTTGTGATTTTTTTTCCATCACTGATCTATGAAAAAAAAAAATTAAAGTGAAATAAAACACGTGTAGGTTCTTTATTCATTTCACCTGATGAACTCTAAAATTAGTCCGTGTGTACATTAAACCTCATCTAAATGTGTGAGACCTTTTCTTTCTGCCTCGCCCCTTTGGACAGATGGCTTTCTGCACAACTGCAATGTTATTTAGCTAATTGTCAGGAAACGGGCACATACACACATTGACACACACACAGCGGATTATTCTGTGCAAGTCCCCAGAGAGGGAAAGGCCAAAGCTGCCGTTTTGCCAATCAGAACCAGCAGGAAACCACAGGGAGCTCCTTTCTCAATAGAGGCAGATTAGAAAATCCCAGGATGGGTGATAATGGGAACAGGAAGTAGGAATATATTAGCCATCTGGGTGACCTTGCGGGCATCAATACTCATGGATTGAACTGAGCTGAACCTGCATTTTGTTGTCTAGACGAGCAAAGAGACTTGGGGATTTCTTATCATGAAGTTAACATGACAAATCTCAGCAATTGTCTGTATATTTGATATTATTCATTTTTATACCTGAATTGATTTTCAAAGAACTTTTGTGAAAATTGTGTTCTGGGTGTTTTTCACATGTTCTTGTGGCATTTTTCTCATGACGGGGGCAGGAATAAAGAAAATTAAGAATAAAATGACATTTCTGGGTAATTCTTTCATTCAATCGTTATGAATCAGGGGCAAAAATAAATAAATAAATACGATAAAAAAAGATTACATTGGTCAGGTCAACAAGCCAGCACGGGTGGGGTGGGGGGTGAGGGGTGGGGGGCTCCATTCTGATGACTCCACTTGTAGACCATTGGATCCATGTATGTCGACATGGGACTAAGAAAACAAGAAACGACCAAATCTGATGTATAGTATGACGTGAGCCTGATTAAACCGTTTCTCGGTGGGCTTCTTCATGCATCAAAGTGACACATCCTGAAAAACTGACATTTCATGTCAGTGTTCATTAGCGGAAGGGAGAAAAATGCTGGCAAAGGACCGTGTGCAGACAACACTGACATGTTCTCGCAACCCTCAGAGGATGGCCCCGTGTAGGGGATCTCCATCAGCTCCACCCGTCTCCAAGCCTTCAGGCTGTCCTATCCTCTCCATCCACTGCTGCCGGCACGAAGGGCCGCCCCTCATCAACATGGCTGCACAGCCCTTAATGAACGTGACATTTAGCTGATATTTACATGTCGCCAAATTAGCATGCCAAACACTAAGCTTCAGATTAAACAAAGCTTAGCAATTACACCCCATATATCATGCAAAGATTTACTACAAGTGACCTGTGCAGCTTACCCAAGACATCCACTTAGTCCTGCTTCCCCCCTTCCCTCATTAAAATTTTACACACACTACCTATTTACATGGCAGTGAAGCGAAGCCTGGGATCTCTGTGAGGGAAATTGTCAATCCTGTTGGTTGCTCAGGTTGAAATTGCTCTCCTGACAAGAAGCAAACTATCAATCAGACGTAATTTCTTCCTACTGTCTCGCCTGTCAGCGCCGCAGTCCAATGTTGACCCTCTGCCATCAGATGTTTGCGCAGTATTTGCATCTCCCAGCTCCAAAGCACTGGAAGATGTTAAGGGAGAGCCAGGGATGCAATATTAAGTAGGAAGTCCTCTGCACTCTCATTTGTTCAAAAATGGGTTCACCTGGAGAAGAACTAGCCTGAGTAATTTAATCTAAAAGCAAATATGTGAACACAAAGTAATGCTATGTCCACACCAGGCATGTGATGCGCATTGGGGGTTCTCGAACGTGCTTTTAATACAACTGTTTTCAAACTGGACTGTCGCTACCAGACTTGGTGCGAAAAGTCTCGTGAATCCAGGCTTTTTCTCTCACTGCTCTATTCCGATATATGAAATACTTGGTGTAATAGAATTCTGGCCGGTCACAAACTGCAATGATTCATTTCTCCTTCATGATCAATTTGCCTGTGAAGGGATGTCATCCATACGTCACTACCAAGTCCCTGGTTGGTTCAAGTTCAACTGGCTTAACTTTCAACATGAGTTTATACGTTAAATGGGTTGAATACAAAGAGCCCGAGAGCAGACTTAAAAACTTGCATAGCAATGCATGATCACCAGAGTTTTCTATGTGAAAGCTCAAAATGCACTTGTACACACATTTACAGACACTTTTCATTGGAAGTAGTCGCTTGAACGCACGTTTCAGAGGTTGTTGTGAATGTAGCTTGAAGTTTTTTCTTTTTCAATCAGTACAGAGCAACTCAGCAAAGACAGAAGGACAGCAGCGCTTATATCAGCATGTTCCAACCCAGACAGCCTTTTGAGGTCGTCTGCAGGAGCTGTCGATGCCATAAGTACTTCCTGTAGTGAGAAAATGCTCATCATCGTAGGATCATAATACTGCTGATGCTGCTTATCCCAGTGCACACACCCCAGCAGGCTCTCATGTGAATCACTCCAAACTACACAGTGGTTTAAATGTGGCCTGAACTCAAATGTCAGCGCTGTGGTTTTTGGAACCGTTTTCTTGACCTGAGAACCGAGCGGGTCGCGGCTCCGGTGATGTATGCGTTTGTCTCTGGGTCGCATAAAGTAAAGCCATCACAACTGAGATTTGGGAGTTTAAAGTCAAGCCCTGGTGGCACCGCACCATTGACCCCAAAAAAATACATGAATGCATCAATTCAACACAAAATTGTGACCTCCATTGTAAAAACTAGAGCGAAAAAGAGACAGATACGGATCAAAAAATCCATCAAAAACGGAGTGTTGGATAACACAACATTTGGTTCAAAACCACAGATACAAACAAGATTATGTTGGTAAAAAGGTTTAAAATAGGGAAGTAAATAATTGTTTTGTTTTTTGGCAACCTTGTCCATTTTCTTCTGTTATATCTGTACTGCCTTTACTGGCAAAAAAAAAAAAAAACGTCCAATCACAAGCCTAGTCGGGTCAGTTACAATCAGCTAAAGGTGAACCACAGTGAAGGATGGGTGTTGTGTGTTCACTAAACTTATGAAAACCCTTTTTTCACAGCACTGCAAAAAATACCTGAATAAATGAATGTGACACTTTTTTTAAACAAATAGTAAAACGGTGTAAAAGAACCAAAATGCCAGGTTTGAATGTTTGAAGCTGTTTTGTCAAAAACATTTTTGGTCACTGCGATAAAAGACTCACTGCGATATAGATAATGTGACATTTTTCTCATGGTGAAAGACAAATTTCAAAATCCGATTTCTAAGCATTTCTTTATTTAAATCATTGTGAATCAGGAGCAGATACACAGTTATAAAATGCACAGTTCAAATGTAATGATCAGGCCACCAGCTCCCTGCTCTGCTCCATTCTGATGCATCCACTTGTAAACGACTAGATCCATGTGTATCTTTGTTTTCCTTGTCTGAGCTGGTGTCTGGCTCTGCACCTCTGGATAACCCCAATATTGCTCGCCATTTTTGTTGCAACGGTAACGTCAGGTTAGGAGTGTGAGGGGCAGAAGGGGAATTTCTAATGAACTTCAGCCGCTCTGCAGAAACTATGTCCAAGAAAATGACACAGTTTTGATAATTTGGCTAAAAATGGCATAATCATAAATAAAAGATTAGTGGGAAGGCTTTTACAACAGATCACTAAAAGACTGGAGTGGGTCTTAAAAATAAAAAGGCCACTTAGTGATAAAAAGTTTCTCTGTTTTAGGGAATGCAATTTCTTTTAAGTTTTAGATATGAAATGAATATTATAAATGAATTGTTTCCATTTAGTTAAAATAGTTTGACTTTATCATATCGCGACTAGTTTAGTTGAATATTTTATGCATCAATTCATGGATTCAAGTATTTAGATGTGTATTGAATCACATGAAAGAGAAGGATGCACACACTCTTAGTAAAACCTATAAAAATATCACTTTGTTAATTGTTCAATGATGGATTTGATAATCTAATGAAGGTTTTGGGATTTTTCTAGCTTATTTTGATGTTCTTCTGTCTTCAAAAACCATCTGTGCCCACTTTAATTTTTTTGTCTCCTTCAACTAGAGCATCCTCAGGAGTGTGTGTGTGATTTTCATGTGTGCTTCCCTCTTACCATGAGGTCTGAGAGCCAAGGGCCCATCTGTGGACTTCCACCTGAGTCTCTTGAGAGGGCCACAGAGGCTTCTAATTATCCCTGACCTTCTGGCTCTCTCTGCTCCCTGCCTCCCACTCTGGGCCCCGTCGGCTCTCCCAGGTCTCTTCTCTCCCTTCGCTCTCCTTTCTCGCCCTATTTGCCCCCTCACACGTTCAAAATAACCCTAACGCTTGGCTCCAGACTAATTGTTGCCATTTCCGAGACAAAGATGGCGTGTGCTGCGAGGTAATCCCGAAGGTCAGTCAAGGAGAGGGGCTCCAATAACACCTGCATGTCTGTCGAGGAGGCTGTTTTTGAAGGCTCTGATGGGAGCGACTCTTTGTTTCAAGGTGATCTATTTCTAGAGGAAAGGACATCCTCACAATGGGCCAATGAGGTCTCTGGTATTCCGGAGATTGTCATCTAATGGATGAAGAAAATAGTAAAGTCACTGAAGGAGTAAAACAGGTGATGTGGAAGACAAGGCTTTCCTCCCGCAGGGAAGGATCTGCTGTTTTACTCACCAGGTTATCGCTAAGGTTAAAAGTCACTCATCTGTTAATCTCAAAGTCATCCATCTCAAATGCTTTATTTGAAATCAAAAGTCTTCTTTTGTTTCATTTTTTTCAACATTTTATTCAGATTTATGGATTTTTTTTTCATTTTTGTTTTCCAAGATGATTTTTTCTTTTTTATGGAAACCAGTAAAAGTAGGTACTATAGGACATCACTGATATGATGATGACATCTGCCCATTAACTGAAAGCTTTTTGGCACCATGTCATACTGGATTTGCTCCATACTAGTCATAACACTTTTTTAGGTATGCATTGAAGATGCATTTGAAAAAACTCAGACTTCAAAAATCAAACGTCATCATTCAATCAGTGAAGTGCCATAATCTCTACATTCTGCGGAATCCTGTTATGTTTCATTTTATTACTTTTCATTTTGATCTACTTTTGTTTTCCAAAATGTTTCATTTTAAGTTTGTTTCAGTTTTTTTGGAATTGCATTTTGGTTTCTTGAATTTGTTTTGATTTCTAAAATGTAATGCTGTTGTTGTATTCATTGTTTTCCTTTTTTATTTGTCGTTGTGATGTTTAATGATTTTTCATTGAGTGAATTAGTCTGATTTGCACTTCACAGCCACCGTAGCCACTTGCAGTGGTGAAAAGCAAAACAGGTGATTTAGCCGCACAAAAAAAAAAAAAAAAAAAAAAAAACAGAAACAATTTAGTCAATTTAGTCACTATTACTTTACTGACAGTAAGCAGGTCAGTGCTGATCTGAGTCAATGTTTCTTTGACAACCACTCCCAGCAATTAAGAGTAGGCTTGTAGGAAATCCACACCCCTACCACTTGAAAGCGAAGAGAAACTTTTCGAACTTTCAGCAGGAGGCCACATACTTTATATATATATATATATATATATATATATATATATATATATATATATATATATATACATGTGTGTATAAATGTTGAAAAAATATAAGGATTAGCAAGATCATTTTGAAAGCAGGACGTAGAGCAAAAATGAGTATTCTTACAAATAGAATGACTAATAGCTGTTTATTTTTCTATTGAAGTCTATGGGGTTTTGGCATCTTGGAAAGAGCAGGTACTTCCTGTTTGGAACACAAGGAAGAAAGGGGTCATTCAGTCCACTTCTCATATACAGTCCATGAGCAAAACACAAAAGAAAGCATGAGTATGTGACACATATGAGACATTCGCTGAGAAGTTTGAAACAAAGTTGAAGAAAGTCCCAATGACTGGCCATATTTTCATAAAGCCAAGAATCTACAAGAAATGTAAAGCTTTATCTGTTTTTAGAATATTTATTTTGTTTCTCAAAAAATGGTTGTTTGCTTCCATTGCCTCACCCAGCAGCTCTGTGTGGTATCGCCAATGATTGTTGGCGCCTGCAGAGAAGGCTGGATTTTACAGCTTCAGTGCAACAATGATGACAAATAAAGACCTAGAATTTGAAAAAGTTGCCATATATGTGTCAGTCTGGTACAAATTGGTCATCAAAAGTCTACTCTCAGCTTTGTTGTGTGAGTTCAGTTTTTTTTTTTTTACTTTTGTACTGGTTGTGTGACTTGGTAACAACCAAAACTGTAGGCCTTTACAAGGGGTGGAAAGATTCTCCATGCTAAGGCTTAAAACTCGTTTTTTTGGTCGTGTTTTGTTTTGGATTGATAAATGATTTGTGTTTTATGAAAAAATAAGATTTTTTTAATTTGCTAATAGGTGAGTAACTATAAAAAGCCCATCGTTTGGCTTGTGCCAAATCTGTTGTAATGTTAAAATCCAAGAAATAATTAGTTTCTCATACATGTGTGTCTAACACACATACAGTTGAAATACTACAATTCACTTTTCCCACGAATCGGTTTAATGGTGTAACATGCGCTTTGGTTTTAAACTGAGAATTGTGGCATCTCTTGTCTTTACACACTTAACAATGGGTGAGTAAATGGTATTACTGGTTAAATTAGTCCAAAATGACTGGAATGTTCCATAGATGCTCACACATGAATAACCAGCCCGCAAAGGTGCAGTATGAACATGCTCTTACAGATTTAGAATAAAAATGCTTTGTCTTTATCACAGAATCTTTATCTAAAAGTTGCTCTGGAATAATAAAATATGCAGTGGGGAAAAAGGTATTTGGCAGAAAGTAACTATTTAGCTCCTACAAAAAAAGCCCAAAATCTTGCCCTCATAGACTGATAAGAAAATTGCTCCAACCATCAGTGACCATCAGGCATTAAGAATTAATCATGGCTCATTTAACAAAAGAATGTCTACGTATAAATCAATTAAATGATCTGGAGTGGTCTAGCCAGCCTCTGGACTTCAAACAAATAGAGAACCTGTGGAGGGGGTTGAAAGGCAGGAGAAAGTTGCCCGGCAACAGCCCCAAAACATCACAGCTCTTGAGAAGATCTGCATGGATGAATGGATCAAAATAGCAGCAATCGTGCAAAACTGGGGAAGACCTACAGGAAACATGTGTCCTCTGTCCCTGACACCCAGGGTTACATTACAAAGTATTGAGTTGAACTTTTATTATTGACCAAATATTTATTTTGGGAAACATTATACATATGAAGACTTAAAAATCAAACAATTTGATTTTTTTTCTCCAACAATTGAAGGGTGTCTTTGATGGACATTACAGATCAAACTCATCTCTTTAAGTCGGACAACTTTCAGAATCCATGACTGACAGAAAGCTGCATGTGATGGTTTAACAAATGCAAGTAAACAAAGACTCCTGTGACAGCTGATAATTTATAGATTCCCTTCAAGGTGAAAATGTTTCTCTCTCTTTGCATGCTGCAGCTGCTGCGAGCAGCCTTGTTCAGCTTATGGTCATGGATGAATGGAGAAAGTGAACATGGGCTGTAATTAAAGACTTGGCTTATTGAATTTCACACTTTTCAAATTTAGATTTATCACTGGGTAGAATGTGGCCTCGCTGCCTACTTTGCCTCATTGTGAGGCTGTTGAACCAAAAACAATGATTAGCTGCTAAAATAACTTCTAATTAGCGCTCAAGCACGCATTTAAAGCGAGCTTCTGTGAACACTTGTTTAGAGTTCTTTGCATTTTCCACCTGCTAATCTGTCAAAGAGCAAACATCAAGTGTATTGTTTCTCTTTTTCATAAAAAAATAAAAAAAATTCATAGCTTAGTGATATTTGGAACATGCAGGCTTCCTCCCATGGTACCCAAACAGGCTCAGGGCAGAACGTCTTTATAAGATCACCTTTCCAAAGGCCAAGCACCCACAGGAAGGACCATAGGAGGCTAGGGCTGTGTGATATGGACAGCAGTCAACGATTGGTGCCTTGACTGCACGATACAAACAATCAAAATGTAACTACTGGCACTTAAAATGCCACTTCAATGTAAAGGAGCCTAAGCTTGTGCAAGAGGAGGAGCAGTGCCAACGAGAAATAGTAGGGCTTACCATGCACTGACAGTTTGGGCTCTAAATCCCAACTCATCGAGAAGAGTTGGACTCTTGCCCATGGTGAGAAGTGATGGGCTGGTGTGGGTTTACTTTTAGTGTCCCAGCTCTGTCATGATGTGTTGAGGTTAACCGCAGTTAATGAGAGGGTTGCATCCCTGTGCCATCAGGTCGGGGAGCTTTCGGATCGTCTTCTTGTCTTACAGGCCAAACGAGAGCATGGAGTACGTACTCTTGGAGTCTCTAGAAAGGGTAAGAGAAAGTGCTCCAACAGAAGGATTGCATTATTCTACTTGGAGACTTCAGTGCACAAGGGCAGTGAAACTTGGAAGGGCATAATTAGGTCTGAACCCAAGTGTTGTCTTGCTGCTTGTCTACCTTGTTAACACCATGTTCAAACTACAGGATGTCCATCAGTGCATGTGGGACCGGAACAACCGAGCCAGGTGGTTTATGACTGAATTATAGTTTTGTCATCTAGCCTCTAGTCATTTGTGTTTCATGAACTCTCTAGAACAGGGGGTTAAAGCTTTCACTCAATCACCATTAGGTGGTGAGGAAAAAACTCCTGGGGGTGAAGGTAGGACAGAACCGGCAGGCCCAAACGTACTTTGAGAGTCCTTTGGTAACATCTGGCTGAGCCCCCAAACGGAAGTGGATTCAACTCCCACAGTTGGGAAAGCTTTAAACAGGTACCAAGAGACGCTGAAGGCCTTGAGTCCAAGTGGACCATGTTTTTTCATCTGCATTGTAGCTGGTCAAAGCTGTGACTGTACGGTCTCTGGCACCAGTCAAAGCGGCAACTGGTGGTGGTGGTTGCAGGAAGAGATGTTGTTAAGCTTAAGAAGCAGGTATATCAAGTCTGGCTGGGTTGTGGGGTTATGAAGCAGATGGCAGGTATCAGCAGTTTGAGCAGGATGCAGTACAAGCAAAAATGACATCTTAGGAAAAGAGCTTGAGGGTTCATGGGAGTCACTCTTCCTATCTGTGGATTTGGAGAAAGGATTTGATCTTGTCCCTCACAGTGTTACATTAGAAGGTTTGTTGGAATATGAGGTCTCGGGCATCCTACTAAGTGCTGTGTGGTGTAGTAAATATTTGAATTGTATGTTTTTGGGACGTATTGGGGGTGGGGGGTGGGGTTCACTACTGGTGTGGCTCGCCCAGGTTGTCATTTGTGCCACTGGTTGGACTTCAGTAGGGATGCCTTTTGTCACCAGTTCTGTTTATTTTTTATGAACAGAATTTTGAGGCACAGCCATGAGCCATAAAAAGTCTGATTTGGGGACATTTTAGCAGATGATGTTGTTCTGTTGACTTTATTAAACCAGAACTTTCAATGGGCACTGGGGAGGTTTGCAATCAAACGTTAGGTGGCTGGAATGTGCATAAGCACCTAAAAGTTTAAAGTCCTGGTTCTCAAATGGGAAAATAAATGTTTTTTTGAGATCCTGCCTCAAGTGAAGACTGATATCTTGGGGTCTTGGTCACAAGTGAGGGAAAGATGTGAGATTGACAGGCAGATGGGTGCAGGAATGCTGTATCGGTCCGTTGTGGAGAAGAGGAATCTGAGCCAAAGGCAAACCTCTGAACCTGCAGTTCAATTTACCGTATGTTTGTACACTGACCTAGGATCATTAGCTCTGGGTCATGACAGAAGGAATAAGATTCTGGAAGCATGAAGCTCAGATATACTTTCTCCCCATTTAATGAATTCATCCATTTTAATCTCAAATATTTTTAACCTAATAATTGCTGTGAGAGGGCTCATTTTGAGGTATTTTCATGTAAATTTGTGAGATTCTGGCGCAATAAAAGATCAATATAAAACTCAAAAGTGGATTTATATATTTATATATACACATCAGGTGCAGAGTGCTCTCATCAAAAACATCCAAAAAACAATAAGAAGACTTCTGAGCAATCCAGTAAATATTGACCATGAACTTCTCATAGTTATCACATTTCTTGTGTTGACAAACTTTATTCCACAGTTTATCACAACAGCACGACAGTAGAAAAGACACAAGTGATATTATAGTTTCCTTTAACCTGTTTGGTTAATTTGATCATTTTGAATACTGAGATAAAGTAGAAAAGAAAGAGAAAAGAAGGAAGAAATGAACTTCTTTTCTTTGAAACAAATTTTTACTTTATCATGGGACATACAGGAAGAGGTGAACTTTCCCTCTGAAATGCTGCTTTGCTTATTTTCTTGTGACGATCGCTTTCCTTAGGGAAGAAAGAGTGAGAGAGTGAGTTGCTGCGCACACCGGAACTGTTACCATGACAACGTGACGCAACACCTTTCAATAGTTCTTTTTTGTGAAAAACGATTTCAAATGAAAAATAAAACAGGAGTGAAGTTCTAATAATTTGTATTATTTTCGTAAATGACCATGACATCACAGCAGCAAGAGATTAACGTGATAAATTGACAACCCTAGTGACGCATGTTCCTGAATGCACATTTAGCCCACAGTGTTCACACTATAGAGAGTGGCTTCTTCTTCTTCTTCTTCTTCTTCTTTTTCATTTTGCTACTATTAACTAGCAGGTCTGCCTACTACAGGTGAAAGAGGCTCACTAACGTAGAAGCGGTACAAATCTTGCTCCAGGCTTTTTCTCTCACAGCTCTACTCTGTTACATGAAAGACTTGGTGTCATAAGAATGAAGCCGTGAATAAAATGCAATTATTAATTTCTCCTCCATGATCACTTTTCAAATTATTGTATCATCCATAAATTAAAAGGGATGCTATCCATACATCACTACCAAATCCAAGTCTCTGATTTGTGGAAGGTCGACCTGGTTTAACCTTCAGCACGGGTTCAATGGCCTCACGTTTTGTACGTAAAACACACAAAGCGGCAGTAGAAAATTGATCAGCAAAATATGAACGTGAGAGTTTTGAACATGGAAGCCAAAACCGCATATGCACACACATTTATTTATTTCAATATTTCATGAGCGTTGAGGATTAGTCCCTTGAGATGCAACATCTCGTTTTTATCCTTTTAGATTTTTAACACAAAAAAACAGATAGTAGAAGTAGAAGAAGAACAAACAAATAAAGATAAACAAACGAAGAAAGTACATCGATTTTTCATTGAAAGTGGACGCTTGCGTGCACAATGCCAAAGGCGGTGTGAACATAGCTTTAGAAAGGCCGAAGCATTTTGCAGTCACAGTCCCATGCACACACACATTCACACACTAACGGTGGGTTAGTCCCCAAACACAGCCACCAACCTATAAACACCAGAAACAATATAGGGGTTCAGGACAGGGCAGGAATTAGACCTGCTTCCCTGTGATAGTCTGACGAGATGTCACCCAAGAGGAGCTTGGAATACAGCCACTGCTCCACCACATCCAGAGTCTAGTTGATCATTTAGTCCCCATGTCTCCTGGATAGCTCCTTGGGGAGGTTTTTCGGGCACGTCCCACAGGGGAGTGGGCCCCAAGGAATGTGCTGGAGTGACTATGTCTCTTGGCTGGCATAGAAGCATCTTTGAGTTATTTCAGCAGGAACTGGAGGAAAGGGGTGGTATGGGCATCTTTCCTTAGGCTGCTTCCCCAGAGACCTGGCCCCAAATAAGTAAGAGAAGATAGATGAATGGAAAAAATCTTAGCTTGGAGAGCGACCAAACCAGTAACATCGCCATGGAGACTGTAATTATAAACATCAGGATGAGAGTGGTGGAAATAGACATGAAATGAAAGAGGCGACACTTGTAAAGCGTGTCAGTGAACATCAGAGCTTGAGCCCTGCAGTAAATAATGACTCCACTGCACTCTTTCTCCAACTGAAAGTTTTCCAAGCTCTCAGAGAGAGTTGCCAAGGAAACAGTGAACGAAATAAATTTACAGTTTCATGTCAGGAGGTTGAGATACTCACACGATCAAGACAGGAGAACAGAACCTGAAGTCAATTCTGACATTAGCGATGTCCTTTGACGCATCCAGACATTGATGGTTGTCAGTGAAGCTCTGAGACTTTTAGCAGGAATATGGTTAGATTTTTTATAAGCAGTTTTGGAGTTTACACCTTAATTTTTTATCTGGAGCTTCAACAAATTATTTCTTGTTAGCTTCATGTTGAGGTTTAGTATGTTGTCACCAATTTTTATCTTCATACCTTCGAACGACTAATTGACACGTTAAAAGCAATTGCATCTCATGCTCTTAATCCTCCCCACAAGCATTAATTAAGCGTCCCTCCCCTTTTCTAATTAACACTGTATTACAAAGCACAGCAAAATAAATGAGTGCCCTGCGTGCATCCAGATGATAACATATTCCAAAGTGTCCACAAGGCAACACAATCTTGCGCTCACTCTTGCGTAATTGGACACTGATCAAAGTATTGCTTGATTCGAAAAGATGAGAAAAAGATCTGCAAAAAAATAATTGCACAACTGTGCTGCAGTTTGTCAATACGAGGAATCTGAAAAACTGTGCTCTTGGTGTTGCAGGAAAGTTTTTGAGGATAGACAGAAACTTTATACTTTGAAGAAATGCTATCAAAGACTCCCACTTCTTTGCTCAAGTGGCTCTGCTGGATTTGTAATTTGAGCGCTTGTGTGGGTAGCTTCCTCTGAAACACGACGGCGCACTATAATTTTCAAAGCTACCAGCGCCGCTGCCACGGCTGACGCCTTTAAGCCTTTAATTGTGAGTGGTGACAGAAGCGTCGCTCTTTTGTCATCCACCCACCTCTTCACGAGGTGGTCCTGGGCTGCCAGCTTGCAATTCCCCAGGAGGATACTTGAAGTGTTTCTGTTTCGGTGGCTCGCGATGTAAATGCTCGTGTTTTTGGCACATGCCCAGCGTGCTTACATGTTTGTCCTCTGAGAAGCAATGTTACCACCTTCTGTATTTCAGCTGCTCACTCACTCTTGCCAGCAAATTCCTGAGTTCATCTATAATGAATCAGTGGATGTTCGAGTTGCTGGTAGTGGATCACCTTAGTAAGCAGGCCTCAAAGAGCGTGGCATGTCCTGGCTCTTGTCCCTAAGAGAACAACGGGGACCCACATGACATGGCCGGGGAACTCAGGCAGCGCTGAGCTGCTCAAATATTGATCAGCGGCTCTCTGTGAGCTGGTTAGTCTCGGCCTGTCGGCTTCTCTCAGGAATCAAAGTCGTATTGAAACGACGGCGCAGCAAAAACAGAGAATCTTGCAGGCTTGTCCGTGATCCACTGGCAGACGCTGCTGTTTTTTTGGCAACAGAAGCATAGAGAGAACAGGGGAGTGTATCAGCTGCATGGTGACAAGCTACATATTTTCTATTTACTGTTCCATTCAGCCCCTGCCTGACAAATCCCTAAAGATGGGCCTCAGGGTAGCTGAACTATAATTTTGTGAGATTTCTGTGCTGCTAACAAAAAAGAAGTGTGTAGACACCACATCCTGTAGTTGGAGTTATTTTAATTTGTTTTAACCCTTGAACACCCAGGATGTTACCTGCGACAACTAAATAACACACGCTCTTTGACATGTCGTAAATCTTCAACCATTTACGTGATCATTGGGAAATCATTTGATTCGGAAGCAGAGCACCCACTGTAATCACGTTAATTGCATAAAACAGTTAAAGAGTTAGAGTAGTCTTAGAACGAATGTCAACACTGGAGCTAAAGCTCAGAGGTTAAAGGGTTTATGTCTAGATTTCTATAGATGACCATTCTGATGACAACATAAAGAATATAAATCTTGATTTTTATGCACCTCTTGACCCCTTGTTTAGTTTTGGGCAACCCTGCTTGACAGAAAAGAGAAAACTCGTCCTGCCAAGTTATTCTGAAATGGTTTTTGAGGCATCTATGTACATGAATACAGGTTTACTCATTACTATTGAAAAAGAAAAAAGTAAACTTCTTAGCCAGCGGTTATGAAATAAATTAAAGCCGCTAGCAGCGTTGTATGACCTGCAGGTACTGCTATATGCCCCTCACTCCTCCAGGAGTGTAAAAGTTTAATGTGATCATGTGTTTATTTATGGTATCCTATTTTGGGATATTTTCCCATCAGAGAGATTAGAACCTATACCCATAGAGACCTGCACTGGTAAGCATGCAGCAGCAACAAGACAGAAAACAAAAAGGTTGCTGTAAGGACCCTATAATCTTTTCCTGTTATGCACACTGAACCCTCCACTGGCAGACCTCAGTTCTACACCGTTTGGGATCTTTTTCTTGAAAAATCTCCTTTAAAAATGGACTAAAGTGAAAAGAACATTTCATGAAGCAGCTGCTGCATTAGTTTGCTCTTAGACCTCATAGAACTATTAAGATGGCACAGGAGTCTGATATCCCTAGCTGTCACCAATCAACACTTCTGTATCTCAGAACATCAACTGTCAAGGGGCTAATCAATGAATAAAGGTCAATCTGCACATGCCACACGTTGTGGATAACTGAGGACTAGTGGAAGATAAAAGCCTCTGTCAGACATCAAAGTTCAGCTGATACTGCTTAAAATTCAAAACAGACTTTCTCTGGCGCTGAAACTCACCTTGCCAAGTTTGTAATTAACCTGAACTTTCTGATGAGCACTGACTCTAACTTTGGGTTGGCTGTACAGATGCCAAAGCCAATTTCCCTCTAACTCCCATCGATACTCTCAGATCTTATCTGGATGATTGCCACTGATTCCCTGCACGTCAGCAGCAGCATCAGGTGTGTGGCTGCGTTTTGACTCATCGCTTGCCCAGCTCGCCTTTTCATCCTTGTGACTGCCGGTCTCTGAGTGGAGACATTGCGGCATTGCCAAATTCTTGACACGGGCTGCAGATGCACAGTGACACAGGGTCCCTTCACCCTGTTGGCTTAGGTCCTCGCCCGGCCATCTGGTGGCTCTGGAGTAAGTGCCAATCACTCCGCACAGCCGCCCACATGCCTGCAACAGACATACTACTTCTGGTCAATTTTTTCTAGGATCTTTTACACACGTTTAACCTGAGAAGAGCCTACATCTTAAAAAATGGGTGATTACGTTTGTTGGGGTTGACTTTGCTAGTTGGAGCCAAGGGAACATCGCTACAATGTGTAGCCAGGCAGCAGTCCAGTGGAAACAGTCTTTCTTCTGTCAATCAATGTTAGGCTAAAAGAAAATTTGATCGAAGCCACTGAGAGATGAAGGAGCTGATTTGACTGATGACATTTCGGTGGACATCGGCGCTGTGGCCGCCGTTTGGCTCATCGATATGCTCGTCTCCATCTCGCAGACGGGTCGCCTCTCCAGCCTATGATTTTTTTCCCTGTCCATCATTTCATTAATTCAGATGTCGGCTGTAATGAGCAGCTGTAGTTTGCTCATTTGCCTGCTGACACCTCTTTGACATGGACAATGAATCAGAGCGGTTGTAGTCTCTGCCCACTTGAATGACTTGCATTGCAATGAGGCGCTGGGAAAGATTGGGGACAAAAATGTCCCGCACCAGTTAAAGCTGTTCACAGGTGAAATAAAAGGCAAAAATATTACAGCACATGTATTTTTAAACACCTTTCTTGTTGTTTTCCAAAGATATATTTGAAAGTCAACCCTTTACTGTTCTATTTAGCGTCTAAAAAACCGATTGGTAAGACCAATCTTTGTCAAACAATTACGGGTGTCTTGTAAGGTTGCAGAGAAGAGATTGACAGAAAGACAGATGTTTTTGGGGCTGTGTAGATCTCTTTTGGGTTGAGTGGGAAGCCCAAATGATAACTGTATGTGAAGATGTCACAAATTCAGAGTTTCAGTCTTCAAAAGGGGCTAATCGTGCCTAGCAGCACGTTCTGCAAACCACAGGAACTCCTATTTGGTAGGTACTAAACACTTCCAGAAGTTGTGGCTGTTTTGCAGTCAGGAATTTAATCAAGAACTTGTAGGCATCTTGGGATGTACTTGTGCTTTTATTTTCTGTTATCACTAGAATGAGCCGCTGCATTAAAGATGACTGACTGTCCAGAACCAGGCGTTCTTCGTCTTGATCAGGTGCAGCGGATAAATAAAAAGAAAAAGAAAAAACAGTATTTTAGAAATATAATTATAAGCGTGAAACCACTATTTGAGCAACTTCAGCAGCATCTTCGTAACATTAGACAGCCGGTTAATGAATACTATGCTTTATTGTTGTGGTTGATGAACAACTGTCAGAATAAATCCGTATTTAGAGTAAATCTGACTTTTGGTTTTTGTCTGTTAAATCCAGCTTTCTTTCTTTTTTAAGGTGAAGGTTCTTTTTCTGTTTCTTCACTGGATCTTTTCTGTGAAAAGTAACTTTTCAGCTTGTTTTTTGTTAATTTTCCTAGCTTGGGAGTTTTAATATATCATCATCACAGTTGGCATGCATTAAGAATGATTGGGATGTGGTGGAGAATACAGTTGTTTTCCAAAGTAAAATTTCCTTCAGAATCAGATTACAACTAAAATGGAAAAAAATGTAGGTTGCGGGTGTTGTTTTTTCTCTGTGGCCCAGTATCAACTGGGAGATTGGGCACTGCTGCTAAAAGGTACATTCTTGATCTCAGTAATTCTGCTGAATGGGCAGTGCTCAGACAGTGCCTCTGTACTTCTACAACTTGTCTTACTTAGAGTGGAACAAAATTGCTTTGCATATGCTCCATACTGTCTTTATCTCCAGTCAGTCAGCCCCCCAAGCAGCTGCCTCAGACTTAGTGACTCTGAGTCATGGCTGTTGGCCAAAAATGACAAATGTCCTTTGTGAGGTAACTTTTAAAGAATCCCAAGCGTCTATGGGGATTTCTTGCTTAAATTATGCGACCACGATGTCTTGTCTTGATGTTTAAAACTTTCGAAAAGCTTTCAAAATTGTCACAGACTCATTACTGGTCACTCTGACAATCAGAAACTGCAAAAGTAAAGGGGACGTTCATTGTTTGGCTCCTTCTTTGTTTGTTTTTTTTGTTAATCTTACCCCATTGAGTTTGTTTGGACTTTGTTTAGGTTCTGTTTTGCTGTGTCTCCTCATTTTAAGACAGGACCTGACAGACATTACCAATTATCCGCAGGTGTTTCTGTTATAGCTAATTACCACCTGGGTGTAAGCGTGGTGTCTCTCTGTCATCTAATTTGTCATTTTTCCCTTTTTTGACTTTTCTTATTTTAGATGTTGTCATTGTGTAGTTTTAATTATAACCTAATTGATTTGTTTGACAATTCTGATAAATGTCTGCATTTAAATCCTCTATTAACAACCTCCATGACACCTAATGATTATGTTTGCTATGACCGGGGTGCTTGAAATCACATGATGAAATAAGGATTTATTAATCATGGTTGACTGATAGCCAACTATTTTCAAACACAAAATATAATTAAAAAGTAAATAAACAGAAAGTAATAAAGTGCTCGAAAAAGGAGTGAGCAGAAGAAAATCTAATTGATTTCCACCCCCAATCGTACAACATTTTATGCATACATGTTTACACATTAAACATTACTTACATAAAACAAAAAGAATTGAGAAAAAAAAAGCATCAAGGTATCAAAACAACCTTACAAGTCATGATTGTCCTCACATTAGATTCTCATTTTCAAATTCATATTTCCAAGATCTTCAGGTTTTTTTTTGTTGTTTTTTTTTTTTTTTTTTTTTTTTTTTTGTTTTGTAAAATGATTACCTATATTTAAAATATTTGGATTAAGACTCCTGTGTGGCCTGGTTTCACTTGTTGCTCATTTAAATACTATTAAGTGGAACTGGTTTAAAGTTGACATCTTTTTTTTCATCTGCACAGAATGACTAGCTAGCGTTAGCAAACTACTACTTAAAACCAGTACAAAATGTAGTGCAGTGGTATGATGAGTACGTATTCAATTTACATATATTATGACTTAAAGACTGATCAAAGAAAAACATGAAGCTTAAGACGATGAAAAAGAATGTAAGAGGGTATAAGTTTAATTGAAAGCTGGAGCTTATTGGCAGAGGTTCAAAAAGGCAAATTTACTAATTGGGTTTCGAAATGTCACACTTACTCTATATTAATTGTGGGAAGACACAATTCTGCCGAAGATGAGACCAAAAACCAAGAAAAAATACTGAAATAGAGGTTTCTTTTATCTTTCTTTTATCTCTGCAGAAAAAAACATAAGATACCAAAAAGAAAAGACAAAAAAATTAAACATTATTTATACATTTTCGATTCACAAAAAATAAAAGTAAAACAACTATCTCAGGGATAGGCAACTCCAAGCCTCGAGGGCCACATTCCTGCATGTTTTCCAACATACCATGCCCTGGCATGTTCTAATTGGCTGGACATAAATATAGCACTGAACCAGGTAATCAGTCATGAGTAGGGCTTGGCTATCTGGAAATCATGTGGACACTGTGGGCCTCGAGGCCTGGAGTTGCCTATCCCTGAACAATCTGCTTGACAAAAATCAAAAAATCTAAACAGGCATACAAATAGATGACCTTCATTTATGATTGGGTCCTTTGACAAGCCAGGAAGTATCAAGGTGGTGGGAAAGTTTTATGTACCAGAGAATCAGTTGAGAAAAATTATCTTTGTTAATGTTAAACAAACAGGTTTATTTTATACACACACCAAAGTAGTCACAACATCAACAAGGATTCTTTGGAAGGCTTCCCCTATATATTTTCCCCTTTTATATTTTCTTTCTTTCTACATTTTTGTGTTTTTTTAGTTATGTTTTGTGATGGTTATCAAATACATATTAGTTCAATTTTCCTACATCTAATGAAAACACAGACATGTAGCAACAATCAAAAAGAAAATCATTAGTAAGAATTGTGGTTTCCTGATTTATGGATCAAATCGGATCACCATCTAAGTAGCAATCACAACCCTACTATGGACAGAGGCAACTAGGTGTTTCATCATAAGCTGAATCCTGAACACGTGCACTAATCGAGAAATCTACATTTGCTGCCCCACTCAACAGGACACCCAGCTACATATTGGATCTTTTTCTAAAATCTTTTTTAAAACAATGTTTTTCTTCCCCACTCTTCAAAGATAAAGAGATAAGAATTGCATGCAGGCACACATATGTTTTCACTCACAAGCATCTATAAATGTCACCCACTTATGCCGTCCTCTTCCTCTGGATAAAGCAAAAGCAGATGAAAGCCCCAAAGAAAATTCAGCAGCTGAATGTATTTGCCGTGCTTTGTGTTTGTCGTGATAGTATCGACATTGATAGCGTGATACAGATGCACAAGAAGGCCTCAAGAGGAACACTCGCAACAAAATGCATTGGTTCAGAAGGGACACAAACACTACAATTGATTCATCACAGCAGCGGCGTTCGTGCGTCTGAACTCTAAATCGTGGGGAGAAAAAATGTAATCTCCCTGCAATTTCATGGACGTTTGCATCACTTAGACAAAACAGTGGAAAATAAAGTTAAAGAATTTTGACGTGTACTGTTGTTGCACCTGCAGAATGTTCTTGCATTGAAAGGTGGAGGCAATTTAGGAAATTTGCTTTAATAAAACCTTTTATCAAAAAAAAATCAATCAGATAAACAAAATTAACTTTGCGCAATTAATGACTCACAACAAACCAACGCCCACCTGCCACCCGCATGACAGGAATTTCATTGAACCCATTCCTATTACACACAGTAATGTAACTAAAGAGCAGTTTCCTGAAACACTGACATGCTGTTGTCAGATGAGGTTTGTGCAAATTTTCCACAGAAATCTTTTCAAAACTGAATTTCTAATAGAAAATCTAAAGGGGAAACAGAATACATAAGGAGCACAACTCCTTCTTTTTCCCCCTTAAAGGCCTAGTCAAACATTCTATCAATCAATTTCCCTTAAAGTGATGAAAATCCTGGTTTTGTTTTTTTAACACGTTGTTGAGGCATTTTTCTGATGATGGAGGACTTAAATATAGAAAATTAGGCTTTCTGAGTATTTCTTTGTTAATATCCCTGTGAATCAGGAGTAGATGAAAAATGCTGTTGGTAAAAGATTACATTTGTTACATAGAAAAGTAAGTAAATAAGTAAGTGTCATTGTTATAGCACCTTTCACAGACAGAAGTCACAAGGTTCTTCACAAGTTATAGAAAATGATTTGAATTTTTGAATTTTTTTTTGTTTTTTTTTTATTATTTTTGCCACAACATAATCATAATTAAAAAAGCCACTGGGAAAGGTTTTACAAGGGATGAAAAAGTAATTGGAGTGGTACTTTAAAACAGGCTAAACTATCATTTTGAGTTTGGAAATAACATGGTTTGTATTTAAGTTGTTTTTCTTGAACAACAATTAATGAAATTGGTATTTTAAGTCTCTGTCATCAATGACCAGTATAGTAAGTTCAGTACTAAAATTGAACACAGAGTTAGACCTGTGTTTGGGCTCTGTAATGTTGCTTTGCTAATATGCAGATATTTATTTGTCTTTTGGCTGTTAACCTTTATTAAAACTTTGTTTTAGGGTTTATCTGGTACAATTGCTTTAAAGCCCACTGACATTTAGCTGATGAGTATGTCAGTTCACCCATACACTCAGTGAAAAAGAGGAGAAAAAACATTTATGCAGCTGCTGAAGATTAAATGTCATTCTTCTGGTGAAGTTGTCAGATACCTTAAAATTGATTAATGCAAAAAGATTTGTATGGACTCGAAATACGGGGAAGAAAAAAAAGACTACAAAACTTTCAGTGAAGAGGCTCCAGATGGGAACCGGCAAACAGCAAAGAAACCCAAGGTGGGTAAATACTGACAGGTTCAAATCAATGGGAAACCTTTGAGATTATTAACCATGACCAGGTGTGACAAGAGAGAAAAGCAAACATATTACAAAAGAGGAAAAAACAGAAGCACTAACTAGAAATGCAAAACAGGCAAAATCACACCAGACTGTCTAGGGAAGCTGATCAAATCGCGTACGGAGGAAGAAGGTGGTGGAGGTGGTTACATGAAACATTCACAAAGACGTTTGGAAGTCTTATTGCAACCACCAAAGGAAACAAATCCAACACAAAAGCATGAAATTATGCAAAGTTTCAATGAATGTGGAGTGGAGAAAACAGTTACTTTTGAGTCGAGTTAAATCGCAACAGTCAAACAAAGATCCCTTTAGGAAAGTTCTACTCCATCATTGAGATACCTCAAAGAAATAACAGAGGTCATTTTACAGTTTGGTTGACATAATGCCAACAAAAACTGTGGGCAGAGGGCGCTTTCTAAGCATACTCAGGTTGCATTTTCCTTTGGTTGCATATATATTTGTCACATTTAAGAAGGCAGTTTAAAGTTAAAGTTCATGATGATTTACTAAAGTGGGGTAACCAAGTGCTGACATGAGCTTCCCAGTCCTTTTAGCAGGCTGAAAAGGTTTTACCTTCTAAGATCCCATTAAATAAAATGAAGAAAGGATAAAAAAATAATAATAATAATAGCTTTCTTTCAAAAATAACATCTGTATCACAAAGTATAGACCTCTAAATTATTTTTCAAACAATAGGGTGTATTTTAAATCCTTTATTTTTCTTATTAATTGACAGTTATTTGTGTGACTGTTGGGTGTGTTCATTGATCCAAAACTGATTTTGTGTGGTACACAACACTCAAAAATCTGTCCAAAGGTTTTCGCACAGCTTTTGTGAACTAAGAAGCTCCACCACTTAGTGGATTTTTGGAATATTACCACTACTAAAGTTAGGAGTCTGGTGGAGTGAAGCGTTCTGTGCTTCAGCATGATGAACTTAAAATAGAATTTATCATTTTTCTATTTTATGTGTAACAACATATCATTGAGTTAGGGTTCAAGGTTCAATATATCTATATTACAGAAAAAAGAGGCAAACATGAACAACAACACAGTTCTTGGGGGTCTCACACTCCTCTGACCAATCGCCTGATTTTTTGCCCATTCTGGGTAGTGTAAATGACTGTCTTATTTTGCTTCATGCACTTTATTGTTCACTGTGCATACATGTTAAAAAAAATCCAATGGTATGTAGTCACAGTTTTTAAAAAATTGTTTACGTTTTTTTTCTCATTGTTTATTTGTTTGTGTAGCTACAAACGGCATGATTTAAGTGCATTGTGAATATGGTGTGTAAATACAGTTTAATGTTCTATTTGAAAAACGCTTTTTGTTTTGTTTTCTGTGCATTCAGCTCTTATCTACGGTGGCCCTGAAGTGCAAATCACAACATAACTTAATGCAAAAAAGATTTTAAAGACCACAACGACAGTTAAAAAAGCAAAATAAATATAAAAAAGAACAGCTTTACATTTTTGGAAGTCAAAATAAAATCCAAGAAACTAAAAAGTAAAAAAACAACATATTCAAGGAAGCAAAAGTAATTCACAGAAATTAAACTGAAATGTTAAAAATCTAACACAATCAGAAACTGGACAGGTTAGGTTATCTAACATGAAATGATTTTTTTTTTTTTATTTAAAAAAACCAAATAAATAAATTTAACAAATGTTTCTTTTAAATTATAATTTAATTGTTTTTTTAATTATTGTTGTGGTCTTTAAAATGTTTTGCGTGCATTTTGACTTCGGTGCCACCATACCTCACTCTCCATATACCATTTAAAAGTTTGTTTATTTATTCCAAATACATTTTGATAATTTTCTTTTTTTTAAGAGGAAGGAAACTAAGAAAGCTCAAGGCACGAAAGACTGTAAAGCAACCAAAAGCTTCAATTTTTGGCTTCAACCAGGTATAAATGTGGATAAATTTCCATTATATGACTGCAAGATTGAGCTGAAGGCTCAAAGATTTTTAAAAAATCCGACTTCCAAACCTTTAATGTATGATAAAAATAAAAAAAAAGGAAACTGTTCTTTTGCTGATTGCACACTTTGTGCATCATCTTTGAAAAATCAGAATAACAAGAACATGGAGGAAAATGTTCATAAATAACATAAAAATCACGTCAGATTTGTACATTTACAATAACAGGTCTTTTCATTGGGATGCTGGATTCTGGGGGAAACCATCTTGTGCTGTCACAGCTTTCTAGATTTTTGAATCAAATTGTGAAGCAAGTAAGCAAACATACATAGGTGTAGAAATTGTGGTGATTGTGAGCGTAGCAGCAATCTGTCCTTTGAGTGGCCTCCTCCTAAAATCAGGCCCGGCTCCAAGAATCCTCATCATCTCTTTGGTATCACAAACATCATCTTCAGAAAACACACTTGGCAATCAGCCCTTCACACAGCTTGATGTCTTAAATAGCCGCTTTGCTTGTTGTTGTGTCTCCGCTGTACATCAACAGACGCAGGAGTCGTGTTTTTTTTGTTTTGCATATTGATCATCTTCAGCAGTCAAGAACTCTTGATTGAGCAGGATGAATCATGATATGATACTCACTGTCTCTATGAATAAACATTAGTGTACAGACAGTATGGTCTTCTTCTCTTTGGTTTTGTATTGTCGTAATTCATTTTCTCAAAAAGCCATTATATCCCTTACATCATCCCAATTATGAGAACAACCGCAGCCTAAGTGCTATGTATTGTAACAACACTATGATAGCACAAAACAAAGATCTAATTACTACCTGCTGGATGTGATGAGGAGTAATTAGCTCTGTGGTTGAGAGTAACTGATGACGAGTTTGCGAGGAGCTGCCTTGCGCCCATTAATGGAGTGAATGCATTTATTATCTATGATATTTTCACACATCAATGGGGTGTAATGAAAGTAGTTGCCATCAGTATGGTTTGTTTGTTTTCCCAGACAGGTGTTGCACCATTTTGACAACATTCCCAGTTGGGTTTTCCAGGACAGATGGATTTTCAAGTAAGTAAAGACAGATGAAATCGCACGGCAGGCGTGAAGGTTTATGCCTTGCTGCGTTCACACTGAACGCAATTCGCATGTCAAATTCACTGCTGGACGCTTGTCCAAAAATGTGTCATAAACTAGATGCTCCAGATCCGTGTGGGAGGAGCTACTGTCCATACTTTTAACCATCTTCGCCACATGGAAGCATTGACTTTATATCTCATTTACAATAATGGATGACACGCATGACTAAGAGATCAGGTTTACCTATTTTGAAGAGCTTTACAAAAACATCAGTAAACACGTATCTGGGTTCATGACACCACATGGGCAAAAGCTGAGTGCCTGATAGGTTGCCATGACACGACTTTGCCAAAATTCACCTCTAGATACCCAAAGTATGCTGCAGGATCTAAGATTGCATCTGCACATGGAATTACATTAAATCTGGATGACCAGCTTTAGTCACAGCTGTCCTCACGGGTAGATATTGAGTGTCTGTGGGCAAAAAGAATTTGCAAACCTGTATGGGTGGCCCCCAGAAAAGGGTAAGCTCGTAGACCACTCTGAGAGGCCAGTGTGTAAATGTTCATGCACATTTTTTTTCTATGGTGACATAGCTGACACCTCGGGTAAGTAACACATAAGGGTAAGTGTTAGTGTCCTTCAAGTGAAAGGAGCACACTCCTTGGATGCACCCTGGCGGTGCATCCAATCAGAGTGTAGTTTGTTGAGACATCTACAGGCACACCCAATCTTGTAATAAAAAATGCACAGACATTCTGACAAAGCGCTGTCTACCTCTCAAAATTGCTGAAACATCAGTAAGCACAGCCAGAATTAATCTATATATTAAGCGCTCTCGAATATACAGCATTTTTTAAAAAAATAGTCATGCTTTTTAGCGGGCCTTATAGTGTGGAAAATACAGTAATGATCGTTGTGATGAATTTTCGTTAAACTTTTAAAGACGTCATTGATGTAGTTCAGTAACTTCCGGGTTACCTCAAAGCTGTGAGGAGCCAAACAGTCTTATGTCTGGACGTCTGTATGTCGTCGCCTTAAGATGCTCACAAAGCCGTTAATGTTATAAAACTTGTGACTGGAAACGACTGCAGGGTCGTGTTTAACAAGATCTTATCCTCACTGGCTCCAGCTGAGCGTTGGCGGTTGCCCTCCCCTGCTGAGTGTTAGCCTTTTCACTGAGTCAATAAAGAGGCACAAACACCTTCTCAATCTTCACCTGAGATTTTAAAGCTTTTACAGCTTCGCCCTCAAGGTCAAAAACGTAATCCGTTGTAACGCCGGCGGGTTAACTTCCCTCTTTGCTGCTCAGTGCAACATTCCTGCCGGGCATGATGACCAAAGACTGCCGTGGACCATTACCGCTGAACAAAGGGTGCAGATGAAAGGAACTTACTAAGGGAGGCCATGGCGTGCAGGTGCATTTATATGGGCTTTCTGATAGCCGGGCCATTTATTTACAACACTAGCCTGCGTTACGTGGTGAGGATGTGGCTCAAATCTTGTGAACTGTACCGACATTGTAATATGGCATTGATGGATGAGCCAGATGTGAAACAAACCTTATGAACTGGCCTCAAGATGGATTTATTGTAAAGATACGTGACGCCACAAAGAAGGTTCAGGTCTGGGTCATTCGCGGCGGGATTCTAGGGACTTCTCTTATGGGCCAGAGAAGACTACAAATGCAAGGCACACCGGTGCCAAACACTCTTCACTGTCTTGGCACAAACGTTTCTGTTTATCTGAAGAGTCCCTGAAATATACCAATAATGACTTTGTGACATCGATGGGCCGCCACGCTCCCCATTTCCAGAGTCCGCCACCGTTTCCTGTTTGACAGATGCCGTGTTATTCTCTGTCAGTGTGTGGCCAAGGATTTGTTTATATGTGCGGCCACAGCTTCTGTTCTCCGCCACCAAAACATGATAGACAGCTCTGTGACTTCAGCAATGTTTTGCTTCCACTCCTGGTAAGCGTGTGTGAAGATGCTGGCCCCTGATGAGGAAACGCTGATTACATCGCTTAAACAACCCACATAAGCTTTGGTAACTTATAACTTGCACACATCCCTGCGAGGGAAATAAGAACCCCAGCCGACTTGCGCAGAGAAAGTAGCCCTTGCAGATAAAATATGTTAATGAGCTGCCAAGGCGCGAGAGCAACTTCTAGTTAATGACACAACACAGCAATTTAGCCCTCCAGAGGAGAGAGAGAGATGAGCATCCTCATCACCGCCATCCTCTGTCTGAGAGAAGGATTCGAGCAGACAGTTAGGATTAAACCACCAGTGGGAAAGAAGGGGCGGATGTCCTCATCTCCCATGAACATTATGCCCTTAAACCAGAGTAGAGGGAATGATAAAGAGGAGATCATTTCCATAAGATACCATAATAAAGAGAACACGAAGGGGAGAAAGAAACTGTGAGAAATGAAGCAGTGAGAAGAAAATGTTTGGCAAAAGCAGTAGAAGTTTGGTGTAAACGTGGCGCATAAACTCATCACTGCTGCCCTCGCCGCAGACAGATCATATCCCTCGCAGCGTTGCGTAAAGCAAATCACACACAAATCGCTCGAAATCCATCAGCTGTTGGAAATCAATCAGTCGACGCCTCAAAGACGTACATTTGCAACATTTCCCCTCATCTGTGCAAGAGTCCAAACCTCAAAGACATTCCATTTTCTTCAACAAAGAATGTTGACACCCAAACTGCGGATGGAACATCTCATCCTGAACTTTTTTTTACATTCTATCTCAGAAGCAGGTCGACAGAGTGAGATGGTCAACGTTAATTTTTAAAGACACGCCAAAGGAAAAGTCATAGCTTCAAGCTTGATCCAGTCAGTCAGCATAAACAAAAAATATTTGTTCTGTTTTGGGCTCCAGCAAATAATATGGCGTCATTAACCATTTGACATTCTTTCAACCACTGTAACTCTTCAACAATTTACGTAAATGGCGTAAGTTCAGTGGATTCCGAAGCACAGAGAAGCAGCTTTTTGCTAATATGCTACTTAAAAGTAGTGGAGTGTGTACACAAAAGTGTTGTCGCAAAAATTCCCTCCACTTATGGGAAGCACACAAGAAACCAATCCTCAAAATCATGACATATAAACATATAACATAAAAAATAAAATAAAATCCTCCAAATAAAAGTTTTTAGACAGAATCTTGCCTAAAAATTAGTCATTGAAAGCAAACAACTGAAAATGTTCACAAATGTGACTCCAAATTGTCTTAAAGTGTGTGTGTGTGATTGTGTACCCTGCAGCAGACTGGTAACCCCCCGTTCACCCATAGACCGCATATTATCACTCTGGACAAAGCGAGGTGTTGACGTCACCCATAGAAAATGCCTTACCTCCAACTCCCGTGAAATGAGACAAAATCGTTATTGGTTACTTTATTGGTAAATATAGACCATAATGCACTGTGTTTAAACACATTTTGATGTGAAAAAAATAAATGCTATTTTTTATAAACGTAAACATCCACATTTTCATCATCAGAACACAGTCGATCCATCAATAGTCTTTGTAAAATGTTCATATTTATTAGGTTTTAACTTTGGCAAATGGATATCTTCTATGATATTGTTGTTTGTAAAAAAAATTAGCATGTGTCTGAAGTACGTTAAAATATAGGGCACTGGAGAGCATTGCACTATCTAGTCTTTAGGGGTTAGGGAAATGTGAGGGAATTCGGACATACTCATAGTATTAATTTCCCTCTCTTTTTTACAGTTGGTACTTGTTTGGGTAGAGCTCTTCCATCTTAATACGACGTTCACACCAGGCTCAGAAACGTGTATTCAAGCATCCGCTTTTAATAAAGTGTATTTTTTAAATTCACACATGCGCGTTTCAGGCTTCTGTGTTCAAAACTCCAACATTCAGGGGCTACGCACATTTTCAAGTCCGTTTTCAGGGCTCTACATAAAAAACGAGCAGACATTGAACCCTCGTTGAAAGTTAAACCAATTGATTTTTGACCAATCACGGACTGTGATTTGTCATGTTATGTATGTTAGTGCCCTTTTCGAACTGCGGAAGTACCAACCAATTGAAAACTGATTGCAGTTTGTGTCCGTCTGGAATTATACAACACCAAGTCTTTCATTTATTGTAATAGAGCTGTGGAAGAAAAAACCAGGAGCAAGATTTGTAAGATTTGCACCGCTTTAACATTTCACACCAAGCCTCTTAACTGTGAGGACATGTGCTAGTATTGGGCAGAGACAGTTCAGTGAGAAAATCATACACATACAGTGTGTCAAAGAACCCCCATTCTTAAGCACACCACACATTAGGCCCCTATGTTGCCTTTTGGTTTGCTCCATACCCAACACAGTACGAGAACATGCAGCAGTCTATCTAGAGAAATAAACACTAATGCACATCAAAGAGTCCATTGTAAAAAAAAAAGCCACATAAAAAACTTCCACATAAAAGGAATCTTAGAATTAGCATATTTTCTCCATATATATATTGCTCTTAATTAGTTGCAGTGTTTTCCAGAACGTATAAGGGTTTGTTATTTACTCTGTCAGTGTCACACCTCTGCATAGACTCATATTTATCAACCTTCGACGTCACTTTTCTTTTTGCTTCTGGGCTTTTTCGTTCAAACATGTTGTTTATTCCTGTTGCTTCTGGTTGTTGCTTCAAAGAAAAGAATCATTTGTTAAAATGGCCCGGGCAGCCAAACTTCCTCCCGCTTGCATCCTTTCCAGTGATCCTGCACCACGCTCAAGGCAGTGCAGTTTTATTCAAAGAGCTCCTGAGTTGTTCTTTTTTAAATATATTAGAATAAATGCCAAAGAAAAATGACGCACATCACTCGCCAGCTGCCACACAAACTGAAAGCAGACAAGATTGCCGCTTCCATAATAGCGCCCTTTCATTTCTCCATCATTCTACTTGGTGTTTAGCTCAGATGTGCAATTGTGTGCAAGTTTTGTTTAACTCTCACATTTGCAGAAACCCCTCAGGTTGCATTTGTGTAGCTGCACATGTGTGCAAGTTTTCTTGTCGCAGGAAACTGTTGTGACAAGAAAAACTGTCACTGTGTGCGCAAGACAGGTGAGCGTTTATTCTTCCTCCTACGCAAGACAGAGGAGGGCCTTCAGAATAATGATCCACTTGGAAGATTACAGTCGCTCTGTGGTTGCATCTTTGTTCTCCCGTGCCTGATTGATAAGGAGTGTCACCCGTTTGTGTGTTTGTGTGTGAGAGGGACTGCAACATGCAGGTCAGGACACTAGCGTTTCTGAACACACATGATGTGGCAATTTAGCAGCCAGTTGAGCATAATTACGCAGCAAATGTGTTTTATATCCTGAAGAGTTGGTACCAAAGACAGACTCGTGCTGCTCTCAGAGGATAACAAACACATAATTACGATCATCACTTTGTTTTGTGGGTTTAAAGAATTGATGTTTTGTATGCAATTCTTTTTCGTTTTACAGGGAAATAGAAATTCTAAGCACAGGCTAAAAAAAGAAAAAAAAACTATTTATATACAATGTCTACGCGGCACACACTTGGGAAACATGGAGGTAAGGGTCAACCACAAATTGCAACTAATCAAAAGGTTTAGCCGAGCCCTGCAGTTGGAACTTTACTGCCATGTTGCACTTTGTACGATAGGAGGGTCTAATGAAGTCCTGGGGGTATGAGAGGGACATACTCGGACAATAACAAACTTTATTTCTTTTAGTAATTCAACTCAAACAGTAGTTGGAGGGCCTCTTTCTTGTGTGCTTCAATAGAATCTGTGAAACTTCTAATTCCTCAAACAGGAGCTTGTTTGACCAACGAGGCCGGGTAACAGATAAGCTGTAGGGCTTTTTTGTGTCTCGGGCCGTGATGACGTCGAGCTTTGTAAACACTGATTATCAGTGACTCAGTCCCAGGACCTCTGTTGTTTGGGAAGGTTATCTCCAGTGGAAAAGTGGAGTCT
Organism: Oryzias celebensis; assembly: GCA_014656515.1. Classification (NCBI taxonomy): domain Eukaryota; kingdom Metazoa; phylum Chordata; class Actinopteri; order Beloniformes; family Adrianichthyidae; genus Oryzias; species Oryzias celebensis. The sequence goes on from BNCR01000012.1 coordinate 41,613,162, forward strand.
GGACCCTGCAGGCATGTGAACAGGATGCCAAGCTTGTGTGACCTTGTTAGCCTTTGTGTTTTGCAGAGACCTCAAAGCTGCTCCCGGTTAAAGGTTAACACTGGGCAAAATAATAGGGGTTTTGTAGTAGTTGACCTTTGTAAGCATTCATTTCATCACCGCTGTTGTGTAAAGCGAGGAAATCTGTGAAAGTTCTTCTGATGGTCTATAAACCTGGGCAAAACAAAATGATCTGCCTAAAGAACTACTCTGATTCTCTGTGGTCGCGTCCGAAATCCCTCACCACGCCCTAACAACTAAAAACAATTTGGACTATCTAGTACCCTGGATTTTAAAAATAATTCAGACACATACTCACTACTAAGGTTATTTATTTCTCAAAGTAAAAACCTAATAAATATGGACATTTTGCAAAGACCATTGATAATTCGATTGTGTTCTAAAGATGAAAACGTATGAAAATATATATTAAAATACATTTTTTTTCACATGAAATATCTTACAAACACAATGTATTGTGGTTTTTATTCGCCAATTGCCAATAGCGAGCATTGATGTACATTAGGTTTTTGCAGAGACTTCTGGGAAATTTTCAGGGCACTTGATTTTGGAATTGTAGATTCGGATAGCTCTACAAAATAGCAAAGCCCACGATATAGTGCACCAAGTATTGAGTAGAGAAGGATTTCAGACACAACGTAAATAACTTTGGTTCACATCATCATAAAGTATGAGGGCCATGCAATGCTATAAAAAAGTTATGTTACTGGAAAAAGTGCTGTCATACGATCTTTTTTTTTTGTGTGTGATTAATGCGCTGTTTTTGGTTAATTTTGTTAAGAACTACAAAGTGGTACATTGATGACATCACAGCAGCGACGGGTGCACAGAACGCTCTGGCTATACAGACACCAAGACCTGCACTGAGAACCATGTAAAGCTGAGTTTAAATAAAACGTTCATAAACAGTTGGACCCTTGTTTTGTATTTGAGAGTACGACATAGAATAAAAATGAGATTAACATTAAAAAAAACACACTAATTTGTCTATAATTACTTAATCGCAAATAACGCGATAGTTTGACACCCCTAACTGAAAGCTTATACTGTGTGTAAGCACTGTTGTTATAAAGTTAATTTATGGATGAATATAATAATGATAAATAATGAATATATAATCAGAAAGTTCTGAATGATGATAAAACTCCACCCACTGATTCTTTACGCAAACCAACAAACTAAACAAAACAAAAAAAAACAGTCTTACACTTTTTCTTACTTGGGGTGGGACATTTCCTCTTCCAAACTAACTGGCTGCGGACTACAACGACAACATTTCTTTACAAAGTATACAATTCCTTCTTCCTCAGCTTTCGGAAAACTATTTGATGGCTCATCGTGTAGCGCTTTTTATAAAGGCCTCAAAACGGATGAATCCAGATCCAGTCAATTTGATTTCTCTCAAACCCAGTGTCATGTGAGCAAGACTTGCTTTTATTTACAAGCTGTTCCCGAAACAGTCTTCCATTTAGGACCAATATTTCAGTGTGTTGTGTCATTTCCTGCACTCCGGGCGTGAATGTAATAGAAAAAGAAGATATTGAAATAGAGATTTTATTAAAAGAAGCATGAAATATGATGCTTACCTGGTGAGATAAGATATCTAACAATAGTGAAAGATGAATGGTATTCCAAAGCAGTTCTTTTTAATCTGAAGCACTCGAGATAGGCCTACCCACTGAGAGATTGTGTTCAACTCTCAAACAAAAACATTTCACAACTGTCTTTGAAAGAATTGCTACATCTGTCTGTATTTTGTCGTGTCTGAATGTTCGGCAGCACCTTCACGTGTAGTGCACATGCAAGGAGAAGCTCAAATGTATTGGAGAGCCTGTGTCTGCATGCATGGAAGCGTGCTTCGGCTCCTTTCACCAGTGCTTGCATCCAAAGCGTCCAGCGACTGTGGTGGAGTGTTTTGGAAGGATAAGTCAGCTGCTTGGCAGGTGGTGGGACCTGCTGCCGACTCTAACAAGCACAGCTCCTACAGGCAACAAGCCCCATCTTAGCCCTCTCCGAGAGAAACCCTCCGTTTGTCAACATTTAAGTCTCAATGTGTACAAGTGAGGTAAAAACAAGAGGAGAGTACAGACACCATGGGGTTGGAGTGCTTTACAACGCATTAAGACTTGGTCATTGTGAAAATGAACAGCAGAAGAAGCAAAAGCCAGTCCTGAGGGGTTGAGTTTGAAGTGGAGGAGACTTGCTATGGCACAGCGTCCTGCATATTAATACCTGTTGGAAAATGGAGTCGATACAGAAAGTGTTCAAAACCTTTCAAACTTACTGGAGAACTTAAGTCACTGATTACAGGAACAAAAAATATTTTTAAAGTCCCACTTTGATAATCTTTTAATCTATTCTAAAAGCGTTCCCGCTGGTCTTCCAATTTAGATTATGCCTTTTTTAGCTAAAATAAAAAAACCTGTTGTTTAGGACATAGTTTCGACAGAGTGGCAGTAGTACATCAGACTTTCCAGGCTTTTTCTTTCTGACCTGACCATAAGAATTGTGTTGATCTAAGTCTCATGCTACATTTAAACCAGTCATGTGACCCAAACATGCGTTCTTAAATGAGCAGTGTTCACACTGGACAAGATAGGAAGGGCTTCTTTTTATTGCAACTGTTTCCTAGCGCAGGTCCGCCACCTGGTAGAAAAGTTGAATCTTGCTCAAGGCTTTTTCTTTCACAGCTTTGTTCTGATATGTGAAAAACTTGATGCCCAGCCGGGCACAAACCGGTATTGTTCATTTCTCCTTTGTCATCAATTTTCAGCTGGTTGGCCCTTCTCTTACAAAAAAAGGGATGCCATCTATACATTACTACCAAATTTGAGTCCCTGATTGGTCAAAGTTCAACCGGGTTAACTTTCAACGTGGGTTCAATGGCTGCACATTTTGTACATAGCGCCTAAAAACTGTCGTAAAAATGTACGTAGCAAAGCATGAACACGAGAGTTTTGAAAGCCGAGAAGGAGGGTGTAAGGGCAGAGATGTTTGTTCAGCTTAGTCTGTTTAACAACCAGCTATTGGTTACTTTTTCATGTTTGACTTTTTGTTCTTGCAGTATACCGATGTCAGTCTAATGAGATGGCTATGGCTGTGATATTGGGCTATATAAATAAAAAAGAATTGAATTGAATTGAATTGAATTGAATTGAATTGAATTGAATTGAATTGAAAGCGGAACCCAAAACCCATTGAATGTGTGTTGCCAAAGGCAACAACAACATAGCTTCAGACTGAGGCCTCGAGGGCTTACAGTGAGTACATTGTGTGTGTACATTAATGAGGAAAAAAATGAACTCAAATGATTTTAGCAAATGGCTGCAATATAGCAATGAGTGAAAAATTTAAGGTGGTCTGAATATTTTCTGTACCCACTGTACATATGATCGCTATTCCAACTATGTGCATCAAGCCCAATGGTTCCACAAAGCCCATTTCTGCCAACAGAAACTGGTTTTCTGCTGCACCTTCAGCATTATGAGAAGAGTTTTTTCTGAAGAACTAAAGAAACAAAAGAACAGCAGTAAGCTTAAAGTGCACATTGAGTGTATTCTGGTGCACTTCTGGGGCCAAACTGTACCAGTTTCAAAAACATGAACCACCAGCTTTCAGTAGCAGGTAAAGAGAATTTCAGAATTAAACACCATCTGAAGGCATTTGTGCCACCATCAGTTAAGCTCCAGATCCTATGATATATTTAGGACCTGCTACAGCTCTGGAACCCATTAAGTTTAATATTAAGTTTACAAATCAAAAAAGCACTCTTTAGACTATATGTCCAGTGTGTCCAGATATGACTTTCTTGTATGTGGAACTGCTGTTGCCATTTTTTTCAAAACCCCTGATGGCCTGTAGGTTCTGCTGTGGATTTTCTGCCAAAAAACATTTTACTTTAATGTTTCTCTCATCTTGGTTGATTTGTATTGACAAATCTTATAAACTGCATTCACTCATCCTAATGTTAATATTTTAAAACTCTATGGATGAACTCACACTTCAGAGTGTGGCTAAATTCTGTGAAGTCTATTTAAACTCGTCTTAGAAGCCCGAGATGACAGCACTGCACATGCATGCTCATATCGGGCAGAACAGACAAAACACAACTAACCCACATACCTGTCCACAAACACCAGCTTTGTCAGTGAGGGATGTTTTTTTTTTAGCAGTGACCAAACCTCAGCCAGCCAGCGTTTACCATAGAGAGTGTTTATGTTCTGCTGTTTGATGCTGTTTTGCTAATTAACTTCGATAAAAGCTCTGCAAGCTCCCCTCTGATGTGAACTCAACACATGCCCACGTACTCACACACAAAAATATTCTGCATCTATCCTTCCCGATAAACATAAATCTGGAAACAAAAAGGGTTTGTTGACAGCACGAAATGTCCTAAATAGGAAGACGAAGTGTAAAAATCTGTACAAACTTTTTTTGGTTTTACTTGTTCTGTCTAAACAGCTGAACAAACTGAAATGAGGTGAGAACCTCTTCTGTTGGATAGATTTTACTGTTACAATCGGGGTTATAAGTCTTCAGACACACAAGGTGTATATTTGTCTTAGAATCATAAAACAACAGACAATAATATGCTGTGAGTGTATAATCATTACAGTCAGGTGTGAATGTTAGTCTAAAATGGGCGGGGCCAGTCCACACACTCAGATGTTACAAACACACCTGCTGGCTCCAAGTGTCTTCACATACAAACTTGTCAACATGTACACAATATAACCACAGCTCACACACACACTTATGGCTACAAACCAACACACACAAAGCATTTCATTCTGTCATGGATACTATTTGTGCAAAGGTGATTTGACACCTGTGTTCAGGTGAGGGTTTATATTTAGCTGAGGTGGATGATGGAATGTAACAAAAGAAAAAAGGAGGGAAAGTTCCCAGCCATCACCACACCAAGACCCCCGCCAAAGCAGCAGTGACAACCAGGACACCCCCCCACCCCACACACACACACCCCCATACAGTGGGGCTGATGGCAGTATCATCTGGCAGGCACATTTTTCCAAGTACCCAAGACAAGGCCTGCAGGGCCCAAGCCCCAGCCCAGCCTGAAGAGTCCCCCCACTGCGCCAGGGGGCTAAGATAAGCCGCCCACCATCACCCAGGAGTCATGAGCATCCCCTCACCCCAACCCCAGGCACGAGCCAGGGCCACTCAAGGGAGACCCACCCCCAAGCTCAATAACAGCCCACCCCATTGGAGATCCGGGAGAGAGCACAGCAAGGGCCAGCCACCAGCTGCCCCCTTAACTGTGAGTATTGGCAAAAATTAAAATTCAAAAGGAATAGGTGATAAAACATTAAAATCCTTTTAAAAGAAAAATAAAACTTTTGTTTTTTTTTTCCTTAAAACTTTGATTTTATCAAGGTAACAGGACTATATGCAGTGATACCTTGCTATGCCGTAGTTCGCACTTTGCAGTCGTGCTGTTTTCTGATTTTGTTCAGTGCAGTTTTGTTTTTATTTTACTGTGCAGTGTGTTCTGCGTCCTTGTCACTCAACCTCCTCAATGACGTGTTTCCTTCACAAAACCCGTTTAGTTTGCCAAATCTACATAAATCTCTGATACAAATCAGATCTTTGTTCTCATTGGATAATTTGGACACATTTTTCTATGAAGGTTTGAACTTTGAGAGTTTAAAGAGAGAAAATTGAAAATATTCATGTCTGAGAAATGTGTATAAAGTGTATAGTGATGGACAGAAAAGCCTTAAAACATCTCCTGCTTCACAGATTTCACCTTATGCAGGTTATTTTTAGAGCGTATCCCCACGATAAACAATGAAACACTGTTTCCAAAAGCCACCATGAGGTCCATTAGTGACATCCAAACCCGTGCTGTCTATTGAAGTTTATTTCTCCTTTCAGGATGATGAGCCACTACTGGGCTTTAGATTTCCAAACATTTACATTCCACATTTACTTGAGCATCTTTGAACTTTTATTAGGCTATTGAAATGTTTATATTTCAAAAGAATCCTCAAATAAACCAGGATATCCAGATCATCCTAACCATTTTGAGAGTACCTCGACTGTAACACTTTAGTAGGGGCAAAGCTGCTGCATTCCACTTTTAAATAAGGAATAACAGAAATATTCACAAGAATTTCAGTTGTCAGATTCCCCTGCAGCTCACCTCTTAGCAAAAGGCTCAAACTTCACGCGCAATATGTCTCTAACATTGTTAGGGCTTTGCTGCTGTAGACTGACAGGGACGTTCGCACAGCATCATCGCAACTATGCGAGGTCATACTGTCAGACTTAGCTGTTTTCACACTATGTACCAAATTAGTGGGCGCACTGCCAATATGTCATAGATCTATGTAAGGCGGACCAAACCACAGTACAAGACTCAGAAATAAGTCAGTCAGTCATTCCTACTTTAGCTACTTTCACAGTAACTCTAGAACTTGTTTGTAACACTCTACACATTAGCCACGATAGAAGCACTAGCTGCATTAGCATTTTTGCAACCCCTTAACTCTCAACCTTCTTTGCAACACGTAAAAAACAGACTGATTCCACAAAACAAATGTTACTGTAACTATGCTAATTCCTTACCTTATTAGCAACACGTAAAAAAGCACAGTCTGACACTACAACTTGTTAGCCACGTTAGCGTACCTGTCACTCCAAATCTTGTTTGCAACACGTAAAAAAAAGACTGAAACCACTGAGACAAACATTACTGTGACTATGCCAAGTCCCAACTTTGTTCAAAACTCATAAAAAAGCTCAATATACCATCACTACACATTAGCCACATTAGCACATTCCATTCCAAACTTGTTTGCGACAAGTAAAAAAGCAGACTGAAAAAGTTAAAACAAACATTACTGTGACTATGCTAACTCCCATCCATGTTGTTTGTTTGTGAAAACAAAAACTAAAAAACAGTCCGACATGCCACACGTTTGCCGCATTAACGTATTCACAGCACCCAACCAAACATTTTGACAGAGCGCCATGTACCTCTCAAAATCACTTCAACATCAGTAAGCACAACCAGAATTAATGCATGAATAAGGCCCGTGTAAAAGATTATAAGGTGGACTATTATTTTGTGAAAAGAAATTAAGTCTTTTAAGTGCACTTTTTAGTGTGTAAAATACAGTAGCTGTGATTTTCTGCCTAAAATGGTGAAAGACTTCGAAACACTGCTGAACCTCTCTCCTTTCTTTGGTTTGGCCCATAGTAGATAAAAACTTGTATTTTTCATGTGTTCACCTCTATTTTCTGTTTCTCTGCATGTCTTCATTAAACCCGTCAAGTTTCTGCAGCAGCACTGTATTATTGCACGCAGTTCTCATCGCCATGCCCTTCAGTTGCCTGGAAACAGAGCAAGACTAAGACATAAGAAGAGGCATAGAACATCTTCAGACACAAAGTAAACATCTGACCTTGTTATATAAAATTCTGGACAGTTTTACAGTGAATGGAAGGATCAATTGAAGATGGGTAAATAATATTTTGAACCGCATCACTGCAGTGTCTGTATTTGCTGTTAGATGTTGTAAAACTGCATATCTGGGCATTAGAAATGCATGAAATCCAACAAGACCGAACATGTTTTCTTTTGGATATTTTTCTGTTTACAAAAAAGGCTTAAAAAGGATTTTTTTTGTTTACCTCGTATAACATGCTGAAAGTATGTCTTGTTATTTTAAGCTGTAAAAACTGTTGGCAGTCTGAGAAAACTTGTTGTTTTTCCTCATTTTTGATCATCTACGGTTTTTTCTCCTCAAACACTGAAGGCTACTTGAGGGGCCAAGAGAAGAAGATGAGACAAGTGCGGAAAAAAGCTTAAACAAACCTGAAAATGAAAAGTAACCTGACAGAACTGAGGATAAACATAGCAGAGGAAATTTTGAAAAAGTGACAAAACAATTATCTAACTATAGTAAACCTGCAGCCTTGGACTTAAACATGAGGGGGCTCACAGTGGTCCTCAGTGGGCTCATGGAGCTTGTGTGTATGCCTGCCGGGATTGCCATTTTGTCATCCAGTCATCGACGGGCCCCCGGTGCATTTCAAAAGCTCTCATCAAGTGTCCTCGCTGCTACCGTACAACTTCTAACGATCAGATAATGGCAATTACACAGCGGCGAGGGGGTAGCAGTTTGAAATTGGCCGATCCCCGGACGATTTTGGGGACCTTGGAGACCCTTCCATCTGTCAATTATTTCACTGCTGCCTTCCTGCTATCGTAATGCCACCGGCCGATTTGCTGCAAAACTAGCATTTAAGTCACAGCGCGGTGGCATTTTGGCCCATGTGGCTGTATTCTTATGGTCCAACATCCCCTGACCAAACTCCACCTTGTGGATACTTTCCCAAAGTCACTGAAGGCACCACTGAAAACATTTTTATTTGAAAATCTTAGGACAACTTTTTGCATTTTGTTCTTCATTGTTTGCATTGTTGCTGCTGTTTTCATTTGTTTTATTTGCTGTCAATATTACTTGTTGTTATCGATTCCTGTTTAAACTATTAGACAATTATTGAAGCTATCACACTGAGGTTTCATTTAACTGTGATGTGCAATTTCAATCAAATGTACTCTTATGTTTAACAAACATTAAAAGCATTTTACAATGCACACCCTCATGCTCACTCCATACACAGATGTGTGAAATTCAAACCATAAGCATCTTCCCAAACTTATTCAAAGTGGAACATTATCCTCAGGCATTTTCACAGCATGTTTCCGCGCCCTTCTTCAAAAACTTAGGGCCTCCCGTGGGGAGGACTGAAGACAGCCGGTCATTTTGTGGACCAGAGTGATCTCATGAAGACTTTCACGGGAAACTGTCCACCACAGGCAAAACTTTGGAGAATTTGTGGTTTGAAGCACAAAAACACTCAGAATTACATGGGGATTTCATTCACAACGAAAGACTTTCCGCCAAAAAACATTGAGCCAGAACTAAAGCAAATAAGGGAAATCTTTTTTTTTTTTTTTTTTTTTGACACATTGTCTGTTTTAACTGGCAAACCACTAAACTCGACATAAATCTCAAAGACCTCTATCCTCCAAACTTTCAGTCAAAACCCATTGGAAAAAACTTGGTTCATGTTTTCTGTGCTGTAGCTCATCATTATTCCACTAGAGGCAGTGGAATGTCTTTCTTGGTCATTTAAAAATGGCTGCTTCCATAAAATCTTAAAAACACTTTTAGCGGGAAACAGTTTAGCTAATTTTCCTAACTTTACGGTGAGAAAAACTCATGTATTGTTAGTCCTTATTTTAAAGGAATACTTGCTGTATTAAAAGAATGTAAATCTGTTAATAATTAACTCTTTATAATGCAGTTATACTATTTGAAAAATGTATGGATCAAATTTGAGACAGTGGCTACATAAGGTGTGTTTTTTTTTTCCTGAACACTCACACCAATATTTAAAACTAAACATTGTTGTCAGGAAAAACTTACGAAATCACCCAACATATCATTTTTATGCTATTGATATATTGTAAACAAAAGACATTTACAGTGTCAAAGTCTACCCCAACTTCACCCAACACTAGCTGGGATAGGCTCCAGCAACCCAGTGATCCAAAAGGTATAAAGTGAGTACAGAAACTGGATGAATGAATGTTTGCTTCGTTTAAGAGTGTAAATAGAAATCTGATATTTTTTACACCAAATTTAGGATTTTTTTTTTGTTCACTTTGGGTTTACCACAGACTGGTTATTTTAGTGAAATACTTTGGGAATTGTGTGGGATTTTTGATTATCTTTTGTTCAAAGAACAGAAGATGAGGTTTGAAAATGCGTGAGTTCATTATAATTTTTTCCTTTATTTTATGAAGCCCCAGAAAGTGGTAGACAAGAATGGCTTCTCGAGTCCAAGTTCCATTCACATCTATTTTTTCTCAGAAACTGATCATAATAGAGGGGCTAAAGCAATTAAGCAAAAACATTTTGTTATAATTTGCACTACTGTTGTGTTTGTTCGTTCGTTTTCCTGTCTTAAACCCTCACATTAGACTGTCTCATGTCTTTGAGATTGTGATCAATAATTTCAGGCTGTTTTCTCATCCATACAGTACAAAGAGACTTGTGTTCAAGGCAGAAAACGTCTGTCCTCACAATCCAACTACATATGCAAACATGTTTTTTCAAGCACAGCTTCAGCGACAGTAACACAGTTTGACTTTGAGATGGATCACCCAGCATGAGCAAACACTTTGATCCATCCACTACACTGAGACACGTTTGCACTCTTGCAGAACCCAACAAAAGACAGCTGGATCTGCTTAAACCACCAACTGTCTAATTGACTTAGAGACCAAAACAAATAAGGAAGAAAGCAGAGTTATACAAGAAGAAAAACAGTGTCAAACAAGGACTAAAACAATGTTAAAGTGAAAGTCCCATCAGTTGTCACGCATCTAGGTGTGTGTAATTTGTTCTCCGCATTTGATGCATCCCCTGGGGGAGTGGTGAGCTGTAGTCACAGCCACACTCAGGAACCATTTTATAGTTTAACCTCCAATCCAACTTGTTAATGCTGATTGTCAAGCAGGGATACACTGGGTACCATTTTTAGAGTCTTTGATATGACTTATCCTGGATTTGAACTCCCAACATCTCAGTTCAGGGCGGACACTCTTCCACAAGGCTACTGAGCTGGTCTACGTAGCTGTCAGGGCTCGAGCTTTCCTCCTCCGACCACCAGGGGGAGCCCTTTCTTGAGTATTGACATTCTCCTGACATTTATCACCACATCTCCTATCAGCCTTGGCCCCCTGCTCGCAGGTCCCAGCAGCTGTTCCGCATCAAGCAATCACCATAAGCAGTATTTAGTCTGGCACTTAGCAGAGCTCGCTCTGAAGTCTTGTTTTGTTTTTACATACAGGCTGAGTGGGTCTTGTGCTGTCTCTTTGTTTATCCTGACCCTTACCTGTCTTGACTCCGTCCTGCCTCTTTCTGTGTATTTTGACCCCTGCTTGGTTGTTGACTTCATCCTGCCTTGCCAATGTCTGTTTGCTCTCACTAATAAACCATTTGCACATGGATTCAAACGTCTTTGCCTCTTCATCACAATGGCAATGTGTTTTTGCTCTATAAGCAAACATAATGCCACAGTTTAAATGCAATTTTTTAGCCATTCTTCCCTTGATGAAAGGTCTGCAGGTTCTTGATATTTCAACGTGGTAGTCCATCAATGTCTAGGGGTTTTGCCCAGTGGAACCACAGATCTATACATCATCCAAATCACAATAAAGTTCCCCTGTACTTCAAACCGTCAGCTCTTGAGGAGAAGTGGAGGAAAGCTGAGTCATCCAGAGCGAGTCCTGCGGTTTGGCAGGATTAACACAAAAATATTCAAATTTCTCTTTTAAGCTACATTCACACCCCCTTCTGCAACTTATGTTCAAGCAGCCACTTTAAATGAAAAGTCTTTGTCTTTGTAGATGTGCGTTTCTGGCTTCTGCAATCAAAATTTTTGCGTTCACGCATCACTACGCAAGTTTCTATGAGTCGTAATAATTTTGGTCTGTGTCCGGCTGAAAATATGACACCAAGTTGATCATATATTGAGTGTGTCACATGCCCAGTGTGAATATTCCATCAGTTGAACTCTAAATTCAAATGACACTTGGAAAAAAATGTGATCTCTCTTAATTGTTTCTGTGTAAGGAAGTCAAAGACAAAGCCTGTGAGATTTGATCACTCTTAAACTGATCATTTGTAATGGCACATGACTTTTTTCTGGGTACATTCACTGGGAAATGTGTCAGATCAGAACAGTGTTTCCTGAAGTTTGCGATGGTGGGCAGCCGCCAATGTATCAAAGCTGTGCAACACATCAAATGTCATCAGCTTAATTCATCTCCCAGCAGCCTGTAGAGTTGATGCAAATGACAAATGCAACATTACAATGCAATATCGCTTTTTCTAAGTCTGAGGCGACGCCGGCTGACGTGAAATCAATGATGCGGGGTTAGGAGGAGGGTTGGTCTGTGGCTGCAGAACTAATGACAAAACAAGACAAATTAAGTGCCCGTTGAGGCGCACTTCCTTTAACTTGACAAGATGATGGTGGAGGCGTAATAGGGAAGACTAGAAAACCAATAGGCTGAAGTGAAGCCTCTGTTTTATAGGCCTCATTTGAAGAGTTGTTGGATATGCTGCAACAATGCAATGTGACACTGATTGCAAATAGTGTGTCGAACCCTGAAAACCTCCCCATGAATGTGTGCTGCTGGGTGCATGGGATCCTCTGACACTGTGAGGCTGTGGAGGTACAGTCCAAAAGTGATGTAACACAAAGAGGCGTATCGCCACATCAGGCGCTGGCAGTGGAACAAATGGGGTCAGAAGTTGATAACTTGACAGAGTCAGTCTCAGACTGCTGAGAGTATGACTGCTTGTCTGGCAGAAACAGGGGAGCTGACAACCCAGCCGAGAGTTGACACTCTAACAGCGGCCGGATAGCAGCTCAACGGTCTGGCACCGGGCATTTGAGAACCAGCAGGGCCCCGAATGATCATGTGTCCAACTGCAAATTAAAGGAACAGCTAACAAGGATGCGATGAGTACAAGATCGTCGTTTTGTGTGTACTCGTGCCAGTACCCTCCCTCTCTGCTTTTTGAGAGTTTACTAAAACCTCTTGGCAATTAGATCCAGCCATATGTCTACCCTGTGAACGCTGTCGCTGCACTGCCACCCCATCCGTTTGGCCTTTTAAAAAACAGGCTCTCTCATCAAACGCTTTATAATTAGTCATAAAATTTGACTAGAGGAGCTGTGGTGGGCTGTCGCCTTTGTCTGCTGTCCAAAAGACAGGCCCCGGCGTCTTTGAGAGGGAGGATTTTAGAAGTCTTCATGGAATAGGGGGGCTGTATTGGACTCTTTATTTTCTCTGTCCAACAGAACCTAATTCCCAACAAGTCTAAATTTTACAACAACAATTAAAAAATTCTTCTGGGAGACTGTACATATGCGCCAAACTAAAGTCAAGCAGCACCAGTATTTTTGTTTTTTAGCCGTTTTACTGCTGTCTTAGGCCGACTGAAACTTAGTTAGCAGTCAGACACGCATTGTAGGTCTGTAACAATAAACGGGTGGCTCTTTGGGCTTCGTGCTGCAGCCCTGATGTTCACAGCAAAACAAACCTCTTTTTGATAACAGTCCTGTCTGTGATACAGCACATCTGTTAGAGCTATCTGTCATCCAACTCTGTGAATCATTTTGATGACTTGCTGTCCCGCATTAGTCCGAGGAGGAAAAAATAAAAACAAGAAAAGAATTAGTGGATCTTTTCATTATTGTCTCAATGTAAATACAAAAAAATACCATGAAGTTCAGGAGGAGATTGATCGGATTCTCCTCCATGTCGGTTTTGGACCTGCTGACCACATCAATAACATTTTTTCAAGATATTTTTTGTCTTTTTTTTCTTGTCCTTCCTTTTCTTTTACATTATATGTCTGAAATAAAATATCATCAGTATATTTGAACTCTGGACACACAGCAACGCCTGGGACCTCAGATCACCTCTGTACGTTAGCTTAACCTTGAAACTGGACGCCTGTGATGCATAAATTGCGTTCGATGTGAACGTAGCTTTACAGTTGGCATTTGCATTCTGAGCTAAAGCTCAAACACACGCAGGAGTCATCGAAAAGAAAAGAGCCAAGAAGACAACTCAAGTTTTCAGTTTATCTGAAAAGGGTTCAGCAGACAGGAAGTCCTTGTAGAAATATAGGACAAAATATGGACAGAGAAAAGAAAAGAGAATCTGTTTGATTTTCAAAATAAAACTATTTTGACTGTTTATTTTAATTAAATTCATGAGAAAAGACAAAAAACTGAGTTACTACACAGCAGTTATGGAAGATGCTCCATCTTCTTGTTGACTATGAAGACAAAAGATAGCATTTGAATAGCCTTAAGCCGTTTGTTAGCTTCTCTGAAGAATGTCAGTGTTCTAACCTGTTTGAACCTAAAAATCATTCATTCTGGAAACTCTTAAAAATCCCAGAGTTGCTGTGATGATCCATTTTTTTTAAAAACTTTTGTGACCAGAATGTGGATTTCCATTTCCTTCAGCACAAAACAGGTTGCTTTGAGAAGCTGGTTGTAAAAGTTTAAAACTGCAGGTCATTAGCTCTTGTACGCCAGTTGTAATTTTCTGATTTGGAGAGGTTTTACTGACACAGGTAAGATTTTGTCAGCAGCAAGTGTCACCGTTGAAGGCTGGTAATGCCTTGACTTCTCTGTAGTCAGATTGTAAATTGTCAGACTCTTTTGCACTAGTGAGTTGGTAGCGTGCACATTAAGTATTGACTATGTTTCATATCTCACGCACAGCTGGGGTAGCCAGAATTTCACTATAAAAAAGTAGATGTAAGTATCGGTATTGTTACGTTAAAAAATGCTTTTTTTACAGTTCTTCTGGGGTGAAAGTCCTCATTTTCACTGTAAATAGCAATGTATTTACCCTTATAAATGCAGTGTGAAACTATAAAATTAGCAAAGATACACAATCAGTTTTACAGTGTTCACTACAACCTTGCAGCATTTGAAAAACATGCATGATCCTAGTAGTGTACAACCTTGCAGTTTGGTGCAGGCCAGCTGTGTGCCCCATTCAGGTTTGCCCAGTTTCCACCGGCACACAGCCCACGTGTAGCCATGAAGACAGTTATGACTAAGGCTTAAGCTTGACTCCAGCTTTCTCTTTCAGATTGATTTAGAAATGGTGTGAAGGGGAGATGTCCACCTCCATCCCTCCAGGGCCACCGTCATTCTTCCTCTCCAACCACATTGCAGCTTCTTTTTGGCAGAACACATGAGACTCATGAGCAGAAACGTCAGAACAGGGTTCCATGATGGCTGGAAAATGGAGAACTCTGCTGTAAGGCGCTCTGTTGGGAAGAGCTCTGTGTGAAGCTGCTGTTGCTCCTTTTCATCTGCTGCAGCTGATGGTTGTGCTTTTTGGTCACAATGTCTTCCAGTGGAGACAGAAGAGGCTTCATCGGGGGAATTCTCCCAAAGTCAGCCCAGGGAATACCGTAGCAACCAATGGAATGATCCAAGGAAAGGATAGACTTGAGCAGAAATGGTGGCACTTTCCAACTGCCCGTATGTGATGAGGAAAGGATGGACTGATGACATGAAAGTGGGGCCACCCTCACATGACAATCGCAGCTGAAAAATGTTGGCGTTGAAAAAACATTGGCAAACTTGGGTTCAGAGTTTAGAAGTTTCCCCTTCCTCCTGTCATTTCCATTTGAAACATGATTTGTGCACTGGTCCAACTGGTTGATTGCTGTAACTTAAACAAAACCAACTGTGGACTGTTTATCAAAATGGATCAATAAACAATCGTTTTTTTTTTATTTTCTCCTGATATCTTTGGCCTTTGTTAGTGTAAGTGTAATCCACCAGCTATGGTTCATCTTCCATGTATTTCATCCCTTTTTTGGCCTAAAAAATGTTTTGTTGTAGTGTGTTTGGCAGGAAGAAACCAAACCATTTTAATTTTTGGAGTAAAAAATATCAAACTAATAGAAATGTTTATTTTCTTTATTATTATTAGTAATATCAAAGGAAACATTTACCCATTTTATAAATGTTCAGACCAGAAAGAAAATAACTGGATCACTAACTTAGTTCATTTTTTCATCTCATCAATATCTGTCTTTATCCAGCTTTAAGGGACTTTATCCTGGACTTTCCCATTCACTCCTTTTATTCACCAAACACTTCTCATCTGCTCGTCCCTTCACTCCGTCTGCCTCGGAAAACTTTCTATTCATGTCTCATCGTCTCATCCTGCCTGGGTTTTTCCTGTTCCTGTCTCTTCTTTCTTCCACTCGCTGGCTGTCCTGCTGCATCTCTTTCTTCCTCCTGCCCGTTTCCATTTGTCTCAGCGGAGACATTGGCTTCTCTGAGGGCTGCACTCTGACATGGTGAAATGGAGTTAGTTTGTTCCTGCACTGACGGCAGCGCTTTGCAGTCAGGATAACAACTCTCCGTATTGACAGGGGGAGGAAAACGGGGCTTTGAGGATATTTAAGAGCTGGCACATGGAGAGTAGATTCTTTAAACGTCTGCAGATGTTAGCTGAGGAAAGAGTTTGGGAAAACAGAAGAGTAACATGTCCATGTGAAGACTGGACTCTGTGGGGGAAGCATAATGCTACTGTATTATTTAGATAATAAAAGGTTTCATTAGCAAGTTCGCTATGCTTTGTAAAATGTGGTTAGTTTGTTAGATTTAACCGGTGCAGATTAAGGTGGGGAAACACAATCCCAAATTCTATCTGTTAATTTATCTTTTTAATACTTTTAAAATATGAGAACAAAGTAAGACGATACATTTTATACTGAAAATTGAGATTTAAAAAAAAAAAGTATCCTAAATGCAGACAAATGCTTTACACTTTTAGTTAACCCTTTAACACTGGAGATGTTGCCGGCAGTGCCTAAATAACGCCGTAACTCCTTGATCCTTTATGCGATTAACGTGAATCAGCTGATTCTGGCTCTGAGGAATCGGTTTGGCATTACTGGGACACTGGAGCTAAAGATTCAGGATTAAAGGGTTAAACAAAGATGAGAGTTTCACTTTTTGCTCTTTTGAGTTGCAGCACTTTTCCACAGATGTAAAAAGAAAAAAATATGAGGAACATTTGTCAAGTGCTGGCAATCTTTGAAACTAAACTGTGACCAATTGAAGACACAAACAAGAGTTTGACAATCTAGAGTTCACTTTTCTTCTCATCAGGCTGATTGTCACTCAGATATCGCCAAAGGTTTGTGTGGTGTAACCAGATTCAGTGTGGTTGTTTGTGAAAGCATTTTTAGTTTATGTTTTTTTTCTTTCCTGTCGTCAAGCATGTTTTTTTAACCGCTAAATTAGATCAATTCTCTTCTGAGTGTTACCTAGCCAGATTCTCGCTCGTGTGACATGATCACATGATCATGAGTCGTTTTTATGACTTCGTTAATGACTTCTTTACTGGAATCAGATAACAGACGTCTGTCTGCCTGTGACCACGTCTTGCGGTGGTGGGGTGACACCAGCCTCTTCCATCTTCTCCTGTCTGTCTGTGGTGAACGATCCAGCACTAAATCAGCAGTCACGTCACATTACACACTGCTGGATCAGCAGCAGCTCCACAACAACAACAGCAACACATCAGCTGCATACCAGTGCTAGAAAAAGGGAAAGACACACAAAACTGAAAGGAAGAAACTCCCGTGCCTCCACTGTTTCACCCCCCCCACACACACACACACACACACACAGTGTACAAAAGCCAGCTCTCATATTCCTCTGTTGCCCTTCTCATTGGCTCATCTTGACCATCACCGGCCGATCCACCATTGTTGTAGCTTCCTCTTCTTCATCACCTGGACACTGGGCTTTATTCTTACATCTCGGCTCCATTTTTATTTGCCCTGCAGTGTCTTCTCTCCCCCCGGTGAGTCTTTTAGGGGCCAGGTTGGGTTTACCACCTGTTGAGTTGACTACAGACTAAACAAAGCACTTTGAGCAGGAGGGAGGGGGGGTCCGACAAACATTTTTTACTTCCCATTATTCATCATAACAGGGAAAAGAAGCACTATTGTTCTCAGCAGTCATGAGGGTTTTTTTTCAGATTTCCAGTTTAATTATTCATCAGAGACACATTGCCTGTCTACATTTGTATGTAAAGTTGGATTATGTGTGTTTATTTTTTCTTTATCTATCTATTAAAGTGAGCTTTTTCTTGCAAAAATTTACTGCAGCACACCAAGATAATGTATTTTCATTTTTGTATATTAAATAACTATTTGTTCACAAACACTTTCAAAATAAGAGTCTTGACTTATTATCACTATTGTCATTATTATATAAGATATACAATATAATATATATATATATATATATATATATATATATATATATATATATAATAAGATACAATCTATCCATATGTTAATATATAACATGTAAAAAACTTTTCATCATTGGAATGTAATTTTTTTTTTCAAGTTTTGAGTGATTTCTCATGTTGTTATGATCAGCTGTTTGCCTCTGACAGGTAACAGGCAGTCAAGTAGCAAAACACAGTTTAAGCTGTAGCTCATTCAATATTCTGGTTAATATATGATTTCATTGAATGTAAGACATAATGCCTTTTTTATTTGTTGCTATATTTTACAGTTACTGTAAATAATGTGCTTTACTGTGCTTCCGAAATTCTTGATTTTGATTTCCAGCATTACAGGATTTTTTTTATGCTTTTCTAAATTTGGTTCATTTCAGCTTCAAAGTTTGTTTGTTTTTTATCAGATATGGCACTTTACTGTCTATAAATCCGGCAGGATTTGTAGTTTTAATGGGTTTTTAAATGAAACAACAAACAACATGGATTTGGAAGCTTTTCTTGTCCTTGTGTTTGGTGGAACCACAAAACAGGACAAAGCCAGTCTGCAGAAACACAGTGAGGTCAGTGGAAAGAGCCTGCGGGAATTCTTTTTCCACAATCCTAGATGTGTGTGGTTCCCAAAGCAGGCAGCAAACAGAGACAGCGTCTTCATGGTCTTTATCTTTAAAGCTTATTTTTCCAGCTTGCCCCTGCTGCCAAGAACTCACAAAACTCAGAAATTGATCATTTTTCCCTCCATGACATATGCACTCCTAAAAATGTTTTTAAATACTTTTGTTTTATTTTGAACTCATTCATAAGTTGTAAAGACCCACTCCAATTAAAATGGTGTTTTTGTTGTTCTTGTGGCATTTTTTTATGATAGAGTATAAAGCAGTGCCCTTTAGCCTTCAGCAAAGGCCTAAAACGATATTAAAAGAAGTATCTAAACCACAGAGAAAGGTTTTTTGTTTTTAATAAATATAAATATTTAATATAATATGTCTTAGATCATTCCAACTGTTCTGTCAGCTTCTCTCACAGCCCTGCGCCCCGGCTAGACTGTTTTTTCACGTGAAAGTTTCTCACCAATCAGATTTTAGCCCTCACTTGTTGCCAGGTTCATTAAAGTCTGCCCTAAACTCATACAGTCAGGGCTTCTGCCCTCAACATCTGGTTTTGCAGGCGACTTTCCATAAAAAACACTGCTGCATAAACGCATTGACTTTGATTCAAAACCAATCAGAATTTGAGTTAGAGTCTCTGTAGCTTCATGAAGGTAAATGACATCATCGCCTCTGATTGGATGGTCAAAGCGAGCTTCTTCTGTACTTTGTTTCAGGCTGTAGGCAGTAGCTGCACTTGATTTTTCTTTGAATTACTCGCTGTTTTGCAGTTAACAATAGAAGAAAGGAGGAGAAGTCGATTTAGTCATGTAGAAACAAGCTTGCTGCTCCGCTCCATTCTGATGCATCCACTTGTAGATGACTGGATCTACTGTTCGCCTTTGTTTACCTCGCCTGATAGGGTATCTGGCTAAAAACGATACGGCTGGATAGCTCAGATATTGCTCACCGTTTTTGTTACACAACCGTATTGATTTCATTTGGTTGAAGCCAAAAAAGTAAGCCATTTCATATGGGTGACGTCATACTCATTCAGTCCAGTTCTTATATACAGTCAACAATCAGAACTGCAAAGTCCAGCATAACCTAAATAGCTGTTTCCTCTTTTCTATACCTAAAGGAAACTTTGGTAACTCCAAGAAACTTGAACAGACTACTCTGACAGCAGGGGTTCTTCCAGCAGTACAAGATGATTTTAGGGAAGGAGGGGGCGGGGATAGCTCATAATTCAAGTTGGATAGTTTCACCGGAAATCAAATCAGCTTCCCAAGCCTGTGAGCTGAGGAGGCAATATCCCGGTGCAATTCTTTATTGACCTACATAGCATCTCTGCCTGACAGCTCCTTCCCACATCTCCACCTCCCTCCCCTTCGCTGCCCTCATCTCTGGGGCTTCTCTCTGCATGTTTGATGATGAGCAGCACAATATTCATCATCTCAGCCTGCAAAGTGGAAAAAAAAGCATGAAAATTAGCCCAGACGACAACAAAAAAAATGTCTACAGCCTTAAAATTGGAACTTGTCAGGCAGTTTGCTCCTTGGCTTTCCCCAAAAATGTAATTAAGCATCAGAGACAATCACAAATCGGTGTGTCAGAGTGATCGCTTGATTGGGTATCTGGGATTGAGCAATTTCCATCAGTGATGATGGGTGAGTTGGATGTGCACGCGAGCGTGAGCTGATGATGACACACACCCCTTTGCAGATAAACACTGTCACATGTGCAGACCCATATGCAGACGGAGACAGACAGTAGGCTCCCTCATCATTAATTCAGGAGCCATCGCTCTCACCCTCCCTCTGCCCCTGAGAAGCCCTCAGTGCTTCCCGGCAACATTATGCATATTTATTCATACATCCTCTCCGCTTTACTAAATGTCACTGTGAATGTTTTTACTTCTAATGAAGCCATTGCTTTCACTTTCTTGTTCCTTCTTACCAGTGTTTCCCCTCTTTTTGCTTTGTGAGGAATCTCCCTGAAAGCGCCTCAGTCCCCGCTACCGCTAACTTCAGAGGCACTTTATTCAATACCCCCACCGCCGCTAATTCCATTCACACTTGGTTTCACCTCAACCAAACGCCTCAGAGGAGAAACGCCACCTTTGTAGCAATTACTTGGGACCTTGATGTAGCTGAGCCTGCACCAGCAGCAGCAGCAGCAGCCGTCTGCGCGGTACTCAGGGAGCGTCGGTTTCCTTTTGTCTTCACCCACAGCTCTCTTTTGCAATCATCTGAGAGCTAGCTCATTTCAGTTTCGGCTTGTTTTCCACTCCTTTCACCTCCATGCCTCCCCCTCCTTTGTCTCACACAAACATGCACAGGTGCATTCCACGCTCCTCTGAACAAATAAGCTTGGGATTAGGGCACATTGTTAGCGCTGCGTCGTTTGTGAGGGTGAACTTGTTCAAGAGTGTGTGAAACATGGGGCTGCCTGGTAATTATTAAAAGTGTGGAGCAGGTAGAGCAGCCTCGATATTGTGGGAGCCGTTCAGGTCCTAAAACCTTTTCTGCAGCAGGTGACAGAGTGGAGGAACTGGAACACTGCAGGTGATTAGTGACTAACAAGGTTTTCTCAAATGTTCTTGGTAAGTGCAAGAAACATTTTGTCTACAACTCAGATTACCGCCACATGTCCCAA
Source organism: Oryzias celebensis (assembly GCA_014656515.1). Lineage (NCBI taxonomy): Eukaryota > Metazoa > Chordata > Actinopteri > Beloniformes > Adrianichthyidae > Oryzias > Oryzias celebensis. The sequence goes on from BNCR01000012.1 coordinate 41,634,387, forward strand.
AATGCCACCGGTTGCAGCCTCAATGTAAGTTCTTCCGCAAATTCAGCAGCTGGCCGTGCAATGGCGTCTGTAACCGGGAGGCGGTGTTGCAGTATTAAGAAAAAGCTCAACTTTTACTAAAAGTTGACTCTGGTCGGTGCTCGCCCAGGCACATTTTGAGGTACAATAACGCCATTATGAAATCAGGCGGATCGCCGGCCGGCAGCTGCTCTGATTGGACAATGTTTTAAATGTCTCCGGATGGTGTCCGTCCATCAATTACCACCAGAAGCCTGGTGGGGAGGGGCATAAAACTGGCCATTTTGCACACCTGATCTCCACCTGACTGTCGTGAATCAGTTGAAGACAATTAAATGCTGTTTGAAATACAAATTTAAACTCCTCCAAGGGATTTTGGGAAAAAAATGAATAAACAGGAACTAGAAGTTGTACATTTTTAACAGAGTTTGCATGGCGAGCTTGTGAAAGTGATGTTCATCTGTTGCTTGCACTTTTTTTTACCAGAATATAGTAAAAATTGAAGACATGAATCCCTGGCTCAAGCTAAACAAAATGTTACGACGTACAATATGAACATATCAGGAATGTTGGAGTAATTAAAAAAAAAAGTTTGCTTTTCGCAGATTCTTCTAAAAATTGCATTGACCTGTTCATGACCTCCAGGTAATCGAAAATTAAAACAGTTGCTATGGAGATAAAACCAAAAGAAAAGCTGCCATTTTGAAAAAAAAAAAGTATTTTTATTAGGAATTTGTCATGTGCAGCTCTGACCGGGCTGGCAAAGCCAGAGGTGGAGAGTTAGGGGTGTCTTAGCGGCCTTTTAGCCAGTGTGGGCAAGTCAAAGGGAGGTGAGTAGCACCTGCAGGTCATATAATGCCACTCAGATGTAATTTCTTAATTAATCTCACTGAGTATTTGTAAATGATTCTTTTTGCATGCTTTTGCCTTTGTGGCATACATATTTGTTTCCTTTTTTTATTTATGGATGTGTTGTTTAGTTGTTTATCCGTTTGAGCCACACAAATATAGGTAAACCAGCGAGAGTCAATACGAGCTACGCACAGACTGATATTCCTGCTGCAGAGCTGGTGTGCCACAGAGCTAGAAGAGACAGATTCTGCTCAAGTATAGCCGGAAGTGACTGCTGACCCTTCCCATCTGCATCCTAACTAGTGGTGGACTGCAGCCTTTTTAGCTCAGGGTTTCAGATCGTATGCTTGGGTTCAGACGGAGGTCAGCACAGAGCCCAGCAGTAATGAATGCAATTCATTTGTGTCTGCTTGAACACAATGATGCAAACCATTTAACGGATATAAAAGCTGACCCTGAGATTTTAGCTGTATGTATATGGATGTCTGTCCAGGGGTGTGGCTAGAGATCTCTCTAAAAAAAACTGCAACCATTCCATCTAAAAAAATAAAAAATCTTAATATTCTGAGAAAACTCCCTTTCTTAAAATCTGCAGTAAACGCAGGTCAGCTCAGGGTCTCTTGGTGACACATCTTTTTTGATTTGCTCCAGCTCTTTCTTTGGTACCTCCTTTAAAACAGGTTCCAGTCATGACTAAAGGATACAGTTACTTCAGCAAGTCTCTGAAGCACCACTGTTGTCATCACTTTGATGCCTGACAGTGTTCAGAAGGGTGAGACAGAACACTAACAGCTGCATCTCTCTGCACACAGATGCTCTTAATCCCCTTAAAAATAATCAAAAACATTAATTGTACGTTTTTGGCAGTAATTTACATCATTATTTGGCTATTTTGTTTTCATCTTCACAAAATCAAACCCAGTTTAAACAGCAAACATTTCTCTAGTCGGCATTGATTTGCCTTTTAAAAGGGAAAAAAGCTCAGATGCTCTTATATGTGCTTTAAAGGAGTAAAACTAACAGAATCCCTTTTATTTAGGGGTTGGAGTCTTTGTGCCAGCTGTATCAACCAAGCTCTCACCTTCAGTTCTCAGATTTGAAGCAACTGCAGTTCTTCAAGTGACCACTGGAGGCTGTTGTACACAGTATACGCCATAATCCATGGACTCCCATGTTAAGCCTTTAACACTGGAGCTGTCCCCGGTGACAGCAAATAACAAATGCTTTTTGAAATAACTCTTCAACGTAATTTTAACGAACGCGAACAAGGAGAAAAGCAGCTTTGCGCCAATATTGTGTTGCATATCAGCACAAAGCAGATTTCAAAGTCCATTGGTTTACGCTGATTAAACACGTCACGACTGTGAATGGTTGCAAAGAGTTCAAATGTTTGAGTTTGGGCCAAGAACGAAAAAGGAATTTATAGTTTGTATCATTCAAATTTCTGTAACACAACTTTTGTTTCTATTGGTAGCAAATTTAAGGCAGGAAACTTTACTATGTCGTTTCCAATATTGTAAGCTTACAAAATGTTTTGCACTATAAGGTCAATTTAAAAGCGCAACAGAGCGCCTTATAATGCAGAGCTAATTGTATGGATGACACAATAGACCATTTTTCTTGTTAATATTACAGATCTAGTTAGCGTTTGTCATACTTTTATCATATTGCAGGTGGTAACGTCTCACGACAAGCATGACTTTTATTCTACCTGAGGCCTGTCCTCCTATCAGCCTTGTTGTTGACTTTACCGTCTCCCACTTTGCTTTCTTTGGTGGGGAGGCCCACCACAGCACAGTGCAGACAACACAGAAGTGTTTGTGTCTGCAGCAGGTACACTGCAAACACAGATAAACACAGCCTTTGACTACTGCCCTGCAAGTATCGCTGCTTTTCCTGGGCTCGCCTTACATAGCATGCTTGGATCACAAAGGGTCTTTGCGGTTTCGCCCTTTTTGATTCCACAGTTGAGTAATTTAACGTGAACACACCATAAACTGCTGATGAGGAGACTTTGTTAATCCACTTTAGGAGACTCAAGGCAGAACAAAGACAGACCTCAGTTTGCACCTTTGTTGCGTAACAGTTGTGTGAAAGGGGCTTTGGCTTCTGTAACCAGGATAGGTGACTAGAAAAGCATGGTTTCCATGGACAGATTTTTCTAAAAGTACTTCAACAGAACAATCACTCAACTCTCCAAAAACAATCAAAACAATGCAGCTAGATTTAAGTGGAAATCACTCATGTGAGATTGTGAAGGTATAAAAACTAAATAACTCTTGGTCATGTCCATGCATTACTACACACCCACAAAGCCTATGGCTTGGGGGTGGGGGTGGGATGGGGGTGTTTCTCCGTGAGGTCCTGTCTTGTGAACTTCGTTCCTTCATCTTTCCGGGTTTGTTGTGTTCTTATTTCTAAAATGCAGTTTGCTTTTTCCCATTAGGGCCTTTTTTAACCACACTTTTCATGATAACATCGAGTCTTCTTGGCTTTAGTACCACACTTTTATATGTGTTTTCCAAATCCGCATACTTTTCAAAATCAGTTTATGCCTTTTTTGTTTCATACTTAGGTTATCCCTCATACCTTTTATTTGGTAGAAAAAGTTAAAGAAAATCTCCGTCGTGTTGTTATCGTGGTTTTTCACGATTTGATTTGTTTGCATGGTGCTTACAGTACTCAGTCTTTTTGGTTTGTTGCTGTATTTACACTTTTACTGAACCACACCAGGGTTCACTTGCAAGTCAACTCATGTGCTCTATTTTCAGACAAACTTGTGCTCCAATGTTTAATCCAAATCATCTACTGAACTAGAGAGAATAAACTCCAGTCTGGAAAAGTCTGCTTTGAAAACACACCAAATGCTTACAGAGAGAGCTGCAGGTACACCGCCCAAAACGAATCCTCTTTACTCTAAGCAGTAGATTTTAAATCAAAAAAGAAGACTGTCTGTCGTCATGCTTTTAGCCAAATAACAGTCCAGCTAATGAAATCAAACCAGCTGCTCACGGGAGCCATAAAACGTCTACTTTTGTGCTGGAGGCAATTATTTATCCGGCTCTGCTAAATATCACCATGAATCTGTGAGAAGATCCCAATCCTTTAAACGGCTATTTCATTGTTCCTTCTCGGCAGATCCGGCAGGCTCCTTGTGCAGTGACTTAGCCGTTGTTCCTGTGTTATCCTGATTATAATGCCTTTGAAAGAGATGCCGGCTAAACGTGAATAGATATCAGCAAGAAAAAGAAGTATCATATTTTCTGTATTATAGGACACACTACATTATGAAGTGCACCGTCAAGGACTGGTCTTTTTTCAAACTTCTGTTGTGTTCAAGAGCAGACTACGGTGCCAACGTTGCTCAACAGACAAACTCAAGAAGTCGTTTGTCCCTCGTTCTATACGACAGTACAACTCCCTGACTAAGCATTGAAAGCAAAACTTGAATTATACTTTTGGAATATTTTATTACTTTTTTGTATTTTTCCTGAATGGATTTTAATCTTTGAGCGTTTTATGGTTTTATTATTTTATTGTGTTTTTTTTAGATGTGCTAGTGTTATTTTGAAAGAAAGCAGGGGCTTGAGGCGTTGTCTTTCAAATATATATATATATATTTGTGTGTGTGTGTGTGTGTGTGGGGGGGGGGGGTTGTGTGTGTGTAATAACTACATTTTAAGAAAAATCTGCATTTTGTTTAAACTTCTACAAAGATAAAAAAAGAAGAAGAAAAAAGAAAACCATTCTCTAGACCAATCTAGGGAGCGGTGGTTTAGTTTGCCTGCTCTGCTGCCCCCTTCAGGTCAGAAGGAGGAGCCCAGCAGCCGGAGGTCTCTTTTATTGGAGTCAATTGAGGCTCAAACAGTTTGAGTACCAAACTTTTAACCCTTTAGAGTCCAAGAGAGACTTTGCAGCAGGTTCTGTTTCACTCTCAGTTTAAAGTTGCACCACAAGATTTTTAAAAAAGCAAAGAAGCTGTTTGTTTATTAAAATATACAAGTATGTCTCCACCCACCCCCTTCATCCACCCCATACAATGTGCAACTCGTGATGAATCCAGAAAGCAGTGTGGCTTCTGTTCCATTCCCCTGTTTGATGTGGCTTCGCATACCCGCGGTGTCAACAGATTTGGCTCAAAATAGCATATGCAGTCACTTTTAAAAACACGGAGGCAAACAGACATCTGTGTTGTCTGTAACAACATAACTCGTCAATGGGATAAAAAATAAAACTGCGGGCCCCTGTAGACGCACAATTGCGCATTCAGAAAAATATCTCCAATATTCCAAAGGGAGTCTGCGTGTGGCGCGCGCTACGGCGACCTTTGCGCGCGTCTTAATATTCTTTATCTCCGCGCTCCGAGGGAACTGGAGATCCAATCTGCAGTTTGAATAAGATCCAGAAGTATTCCTGCTGCAGTCCTGTTTATCATACAGGTATATGGAGCCGCGGGGGGGTTGCTTGTGAGCGCAGGAAGTAAGAAAAAAAAGGCAGATCGTATTCGGGATGAGTCAGAAGCGCATTTCATGTTTTTCCTGGGAGCGTCAGGCTGAGGCAGCTGAGGGAAATCTGCATATCGACTGCGAGACGCACGCGCCGCGCACACGAGCATGCGTAAAAAGGGGGCGTGTGGGACGGGCAAGGACTCCAGCAAAGCCCCCCCTCCGCATTTGCATCGGTCTACGAATCGGGAGCGGTTGCGCAGAGAAAGAGAGAAGGTGGACAAAAAAATAATCATAGAGGAAACTTCAATGTTAGGACTTTTATTTTTTTGACATATTGCGCCTTTTTTTGCGTTCTGGATCCTCCCTTTCGTCCCCTCACTGTGGCCGGATTTCAGATGTGACAGGACAGAGTGAGAGACGGAGGACCAGCGGGGGAGGAGACGTGTCTGTGCGCGGAGAACAGAGCGGGCATACCCGGCTGCGCGTCTGCGCTGCACCGCTCCGTCTTGTTGGGGAGGGAGGGTCTGCATGGGGAGGCAGGGAAGAAGTTACATTGGTGTTGTAAAGCTTTGAGTCGGACGTGTTGTCATCCCAAGAGAACAGTGAGATCGTGGATCCACGCATGTGGGGAGTGGAGAGAGGAGGGCCGAATGCCTGCGGGTCTGCTAGTCCTGGAGACGCAGGTGAATAGTTGTTTTTATTCCACAGAATTAAGAATCCAACACAAATAAGTCTTCATTTAAAAAGTTTTGAAGAGTCTTCCTTTAATCTGTAATGTAATCTGTTGCGTTTCGTGGAATTTGGAACCAAAGCAATTGTTATTTTCCCATCTGTACAGCCTAAAAAGTGCAAAATAAGTTTGATATTTTTCCAAATAAACAGGAGCTTTACGGAACAGATAGTGAAGACTATTAAAAGAATTTACACAAAGGGTTTGCGTTTTCAAAAATGAATCAAACCAAAAATACATTTTTTTATCTTTTATGATCGGAAACAAAAGAAAACTTCTTGAGGATATGATTTTATCATTTCAAAAAGAATGTTGTACTTTCGTAAAACGAGCCGGTTTGTGTTTGGTCACTACCTCCGACGGGGGGTCCAGTTGTGCCACTACACCTCCCATTCATGTCTGCCTGTTCTTTTTTTTAAGAAAGGAAAGTGGGAGGGAGAGAAGGAGGGGGCAGGAGAGAAAGAAACGAGCGAGAGAGCAATGTCACTTAACGCACCGCTGGCGCGCCGAGCCTCAGTCTGAGACTTCTCTTACGCACGACGGCACGGGTCTTTTCAGACCCGACTCAGCCCTCATCGAGCCAGCCTTCAGCCTCTCTAAGTCCGGGAGAATGATCAGCCTCGCGCCTTATCTTTGACAGACGGGTGCTTCCAGACATTTTGGGGGGTACGCGTCCAGGGCGCACGGCGGCTGCGCATTCACCACCATTTCATCTGATTTATATTTATCCTTTTAATTGTATTTCCCTTCCACAGCAAAGGACTGCAGCTCGCCTGGGCATCAGCTAAAGGAGTAAGAAAGCAAGGTGGAGGCTCTTTTCTTTTCTATTTTTCTTTTCTTTTCTTTCCTTGGCGCATCTTTGGAGAGGATATGGCACACCGCGCGCAAACGAAAGAAGACAGGAGCTGAAAGACAGGATGTCAGCCACCTGAGCTCGGGTTCCCATCAGCTCCAACTTTTCTCAAAAAGAGCCACTTCATGTCGATGACTTAAACTTTTAGACGCTTTTGGAGGAATCTGGATGCTTTTTTTCGTTCCTTTGCCCTTTTATTTGGATGTTTGATTTTATTTTTCTGGGCGACAAAACAAGGATGCATTGTGGATTAGTTTTTATCCTGTTAATGGGAATCCTCCTGGTGGTCAAGGCTTTGGAAAAAGGTGAGTGTGTCATCTGATATCTTTGCAAATAAAGCTTTTATGTACCCTGGAAACCATCTAATCCCACTATTTTTTTAAGGATTAGCCCCCTCTGATCTCCGCTGATCTTTGGGCAAACTCAGTTCTTACCTGCACGCACTGACACCGCCTAAAGAAAGCTTTGTATTGTCCCAACTAAGCGTTCCTTAGTGATTATTCCCTTAATTCCTTAACGTCGCTCCCTTGATTGTAACTTGTTTTATCAGTTTCGGAACATTTTCAGTTTGTTTTTCATCTGATTTAACGCAAATTTGAAGATGAAAAATTGTTAAAAGATACTTTTTTCTATTTCAAGTGGGAAAAAATAACTTTTTTCCAATTTTTTTTCTCGTAATTGGAATTTGGCGAATAGGTGATCATACAAATATTCTAAAAGAGGTGAATAGTGAGGTCATGGTTTCATAATCGAAAGAATTTAAGTTAAAAGCAACAGATAAGCGTTAAATTGTACCTTTTCTTGTGTTCAAATCTTTAGTTTGCTCATTCCAAACACCTAAATGCGCTTTTTAAAAAACATATATTTTTGTTTGTCCCTTGCACATTGATAAATAATCTCAAATTGTTTGTTAAATAGTTTAAATCAGCTTCGCAGTCGGCGGAGCTGTGCGCAAGTCTGGAACGACTTTCTCTAATTCTTTACATTTAAATCTGGGGGTAAAATGATATTTTTGAGAGAAAATTGCGCACAGAAAATGTGAATGTTTGTTTGTAAACACGAGGAGGGATCTAAGCTCAGCCTTTGTGCGCCTTTGTGACTCCACAGATAAATGCGGAGGCAACATCAGGATTTCCAGCGCCAGCTACCTCACCTCACCCGGTTACCCCAGTAGTTACCCCGCCTCCCAGAAGTGCACCTGGGTGATCACGGCGCCCGGTCCTCACCTGCGGATCTTCATCAATTTCAACCCGCATTTTGACCTGGAGGATCGGGAATGCAAGTAAGTGCGGGAACAAACCTCCAGCAAACCAATATAAATGCACATAAATGCACTAAAAAAACATTTGAAATGATCCGTTTTAGACTCGATCTTGCGTATTTATAGCTGACGGGGTACGTGCACGCGCGTGTATGTTTGTGTCGGTTCTGATGTGTGTGTGTGTGTGGATGTAGGCTATCACGCCCATTGCGCGTGAAACCGCGCCATCTAGCGTCGGAGCGCTCCCCGATGCTGGCGGAGGAATGCCTCATCCTCTCCGCGTGCTCGACCTCAGAAATGCGCTTTTTATTTCTGGTTCGGGGAGGGGGGTTCATAAGTTATCGATTTTGGACTCTGATTCCAATCTGTGTACTTTCGGAACCCACCCTGCGGGGCTGAGGGTGCACCAGAAGCAATTAACCAATGATACTTTCTGTGAAAATAAAAAAAATAAATACATAAACTTAATTACTGAAGGGAGTCTATTCCTTTTAAGACATAGTGGCACATCCTAAGATTCTGCGTTAGAAAAAGAAGCTTTCCTAGTCAAATATGTGAAGATGTTATTGGAAATCTCGTGCGTAAAGGCTTTCTATTTGCCTCAGCGGCCGGGCTTTTGTGCAGGGACAGCTTGAGCTGGTGAAACCAGAGACGGACAGTAATGTGATGAGGCTGCGTGAGTGTGCGTGCGTGCGTGCCCTGGAGGTGAGCTGTGCCTGCCCGGGCAGAGCGCCTCGTCCCCGCACCGTCTGTGTGGCTTCTGTGCGCGCGCCCTGCTCTGTCTCTGCTGTTTGTTTACGCTGCAGGGCTCAGGAGAGCTGCACTGGATCCTGTTACTGTATCTCTGATTCACCCCTTTAAAAAAGGGGGAATCAGGACCCCCTCTGCTGCTTTTGTACACTTTGAATGGATCTCGTGTATTTCAGTTTTTACTTTTAATCCCACTTTGACCTTTTGGGTGCTGCTGTCAGAGGTCTGAGGCAGACTGGACCTTCCTGGATGCTCCGTGACACTTCTTACGGCTTCAGTTTCAGCACCAGAGGGACTATTAAACTGTTCAAGATGCTCTGTCAGGAGGGAGGAAGGAGCAGGATAACAATGCTTGTGCTAATCTAGTTAGTAAGGACTGAATTTCCTGTCCTTAAGCGCTCACAGCACAGTTTAGCTGGTGCAGGATCGCACACTGGAACCTCGCAGCTGAATGATTTATCCTTAAACTTTCATTTCATTTCATTGAGGGTTTTTTCCTGGCAGTTTGATTTCAAAAACACTCATTTTGTCCATGAAACGATGACGTTAGATCGCTCAGTGATTCATCTGTCATAGTCTGTTCATCCAAGACATCCCATCATGCATCAGAAATGCTGCCCCAACTATCTTTCCATGTCTAAACAAGAACCAAAAGCAAAAAAAAACCCCAAAAAATCTATTAGGCTCCAAAATAAACCTGGTCCTGATCTCCCTGAAGCTTTTTTAGCTGCTTTCTCGCCCATTTTCTCTGTGTGCCTGTGTTTTCACTGCTTTTGTTCCTTAAGCCACTTATCTCTCACCTGTGGATCATTGAAGCTTAAAATCGGCACCTAAGTCAAGTGTTTACACATTCTTTTAGGCATGACACTTCATCTTTTGTCCTCCACTTGTCCGGCTTCTTCAGAACTCACTGCACATTAGGGGTTTTAGAGCTTACTGTGGCTTTGGCGACTAAAGAAAGTCTATTTATTGCAGATAAATCAAGCAAAGTCAGTCCACCGATATCAAGGAAAGTTGGTTCACTGCACCGGTTCATGTCTGGAGTTGAGTTTTTAATTCCAAATGATTCAAAGGTAAGAGCTTGACGGCTAAAAGTGAAAGACAAAAAAAACCCTCTGAAAGTCTTTTTAAGGCAGTGAAGTGAGAAACCTTTAACATTACTGTGTAAAGAAAATTCAATCAAACAAGAGGTGATGGGATTGTCTCAGAATTTCACTCTGATCATCTTTTATCATCTTTTTAAAAGAGGATTTTTATCCGTATTTAAGTGAAGCTTCTTGTCATTCTTTGACTTTACTTGAACACTCGGAAGAGGCTCTGACTCACGGGGGCCACACAGAGGTTTTTCTCCCAAATCCTATTTTTAACCGGGGTGCCGTTTCATTTTTAATGGTGTTAATGGAGGCTTTTCACGGGACTTTGGCTGCGCCTGGTGATGCATGTTGACGTCCGCGCCCTGAGACAGAGCCTGGCGACGCTCCCCTGACTGCGCAGCCGGCAGTCAGGTACTTGTCGGGCGTGGGCTGGCTGTCAAAGCCCTGCTCGCCACCTCGACCCCATACATAATGGAAACTGATGAGAGTCAGAATGGCTCCCTTATCTGATGGACTGGCAGTGTGGGTGGAGGTGGTTCTGGTGGGGGGCAGCAGTGCATGCTTCAGTGCACTCCCTTGCAATCTAATTAGCGGGCAAATGGAACACACATGCACCCCATGTTCTCCAACATGGCTCTTATCAGCAAAGCAAACAAGGAGCACTCAAAGTGGAGCTGGTAAAAAGAAAACCAGTCGTCTGTCTGTGAGCGGGCGGTGCATGGCGGCCGCAGTGTTGTTGCACGTGTGCGCCTCACTTGTCAGGTTTTGTTTGGGGAAGTGTGGTAGCCTGTATCCTGAGAGCGGGAGGAGGAAAACACTCAATCGCAGAGAGATAAGGAGCCAGCCCGGCAATCCTGAATACAGAGCGTGTTTACCTTTCACGCACCGCTGTGGACTTTCACAGAGACGCCTCTTATGGCTAATGAGGTCGGAGAAAAGAGTCAAACCCCACATCCAGACAAACATTTGGAGTCAGTTTGCTCAGAAAATTGGCAGAATGAGAAAACACTCCTTTTTTTTCTTGATCCGATAAGGAATATCTAGTTTTTCTGGCTTCTTTAACTGCTAGATGAAGATACAAGCAATGTTTTATTTTCTGTGTTGGTCTGAATCCAAGCATGATCGCAGGAGCAATGGAGCGCCTTTTGTCGAATTAAAAATGTTGGAGAAAACTTTCCCTCTGTCTGTCTCCACCCTCTCTCCTCCTGCTGACAGCCAGCTCTGTTCAGACCCGAGCACTCCCGACAACGTTATGAATCATTGATGGCATCGGATCTGCTGACCAAACCAAAGAGTTGGGCTAAGATTCGTTGCAGTCAATCAGTCAGTCAGAGCCGTTTGTTGGTGTTGGTGGAGCTCTTTCCTTTCTTTGCCTCCTATCTGTCTGGACGTCTTTCTGGGATTCTCGTGTGGCAGCGGGTGGAGGGGAGGTCAGAGGTATCTGCACGGCAGGGTGGTGCCGGGAAGCGGAGCTATTCTAGGAATGCTATTAGACGAAGAAAGTTGGCTAAAAAAAAAAGTCTCCATGGTTGAAGAATCTACCAGAAGCAGAGCAGGTCATCACTTTAGTGGGGTTTGATCTCTAAACTCTCAAGTTCATGTTTCAAAGCACCCTCGGGTGAGATGCTCACCCCCCCTCTGGTTGGCGGCGGATGAGCCGGTATCATCTCCTAAATGAATGTAATCTGATGCTGAAACTGGAAGCTGGGAAAAGCAGCCTCGGCCTCCTTTTCTGCAGCTTCAAGCTGAGCTGCCCCTGTGGGGCTGCCTGTCCTGCTGTGAGGGCCAGCGCCACCGCTGGCGTCGGTGCGCGGGATCCGACTGCAGTGCGTCTACACAGTCGGAAGTTGGATTCCCTTCTCTGTCGTGTGGAATCCCACCAGCTCACCAACAATGAGCTTCTAGGAAGAAGGAGAAGAAGGAGACAAAGAAGCTCTGGATGGGGGGCTGGGGGCATCCACTCTTGTTCCATTTCTAATCTAATCACATGCAGACGCTGCATGATAAAGGGCAGGGGAGCAGGGACACCCTACCCCCAAATTTCTGTAAACCTACTACAGGAGGAGAAGCCAGCTTTGTTCGTGTGCTGTTGGTGCGTGACAAGGAAAGGACTCGCTTTCTGTTACATTAGGACGCTCTTAAACCTGGTCTTCTGGAAAGGTTTGGTTGCTTGTTAACCCTTTCGCACCAGAGGTGTCGCCTCTCTTTGACACACTGTGCCTCAACTGTTTACGCAACCAATGTGACGTATGTGGAGAAAAACTCCTTTGCACTGCTGAAAGTGTTGCTTAACGGTAGAAAGCTGCTTTTCTCACAACGGAATCGGATTTACCTTGATTGTGTAAACACTTAAGTGCTGTAAAGTGTTGCACATCACTGCAAGGCTGCTCTTCTTCTGCTGGATTTACATTAATCGCATACATGGTTAAAGAGTTGAAAGAATGTCAAAAACTGGAGCTAAAGCTCCGACGTTAAAGTGTGAAAGCACCAGTCAGAAGGGGAGCACGTTTTGTTCTCTTCCTGCTTGTTTCAGGCCAAACTGCCACCAAGTGAGCAGCTGTTGAAACTGCACATTTTTCCAGGCAGTGTGGGACGGTTCGGGATTCTGTTGTCCCCTGAAACGGCAGTGTGAAAGCAAACCGGACCCAAATGAAAGTGCAACGTTTATCAGCCCTTTGGATCGAGTGGACAGCACTAGTTTGAAAAGTCAACTTAAAGACCCACTCTGATGAAAACCGTCTTTCTTGGTGTTTGCAGAAACTATGTCCAAGAAGACGACACCAGTGAGTCTTTAAGTCCGGCTTTCCCATCTGCAAACTGAAGTGGACCCTAACTGTTGCTGTGAATGCATTCTGTCATTTCAAAAGTTCATCTCACTGAGGCGTACTCCCTGTAAGATAAGGCTTTTAAACCATCATCTTCAGCAGAGGCTGGGCGCACCTGGCGTTCTTCTGCTGAACTCCCACAGTTCCCGAGAATTGGAAAATCAAATTAGGCTTCAAATGACAGTGAAGCCCTCGGACACACACACGCACACAAGGCCTGTCAGCAGCATTTCAAAAAGCTATCTGCTTTGAATTTGTTTGCACTTCATGGCAATTATGGCCAACCTTATTATGTCAGCATGGAAAAATCACTCTGCATGTTGCGTTTGTGTTGCAGAGATGAGGCAGACGGAGAACCAAAGGCAGCGGCGTTGATGCGTCTGAAGTGTTCACCTTGTTAATTAGGCAGAGGGCAGCGGAAAGCCTCACCCTTCATCTCTTCGAGGGGTTACTCTCTGGCTAACGAGCGGGATTAAAATAAGTCTCTTCTTCCTCGTGTGGGTGTGAGGGACCTTGAGGTTGAGGGTCCTTCCGCTTTTTTCATCTATCTGCGAGGTGTTTCACCTTGGCCGCAGCTTGGAAGGGCAGCCTGATTGAAAAGCCTTCCGACCGCGGCATCTGCCATCCTCCCCGCTGCTCTGTCACCGCTTTGATTCATGCGCAACCTGACCGAAACCGGGAGGCGAGCCACTCCGCCTCGCAGCGGGGCGCAAGTTCTGCTCACAGCAGAGAGGAGTGGGAAAAGGGAGGAATCGAGGAGGGGGAGAAAGAGGCTCCTGCTCATAAATAAGCCATGCCTCTGCTGGGGATCTGTGCCAGCACAAAAGCTTCACAGTCTCACACGTCTTCCTGTTTGGCTTTTCATCTCGAGGTGGAGTGAGCAACTTGTCTTGCCTTTTGCCTCTGAGCCTTTTTCTAGCTGTTCTTTTTTTACTTTTATTATCTTGCTTCAAAACTGCCTGAGCTTCCTTATATGGAAGGGCAGTCATCTGATCTTTTCCTTTTATCCGAGGAAGATTTTTGAAGAGACACTAAGATTTGTTTTCAAAGGAGAGGCAGCAGTTTGTGTCTTTACTTTTTGCCTAATCTAAAAACAATTTCACGCTATAGAGCCATACGTATGAAACTACATAAACACAGTAAGTTATTAAGCTACCTATTCACCGGGCATTTGACCAGAAATAAGCTCCGTAGCTTTGGTCACAAACACCACCGCGCGACAAAGGAGGCATTGGTATAAGCTTTCTGAAAATCGTCTAAAAATCTTTGCCGTGGTTATGAACGCAGACGATGGCAGTCGGACATCAGGTATGATGTCATTACGAAATCAGGCAAAGGCTGGGCGGCCACAGGGCAGTGGCAGCCGGATCGGCGGCTGTGTGGCAGCATCTCTGATTGGACGACGTGTAACTGTCTCCGGACGGTGAACGTCCATATCGAGTTCAACCGGTAGCCTGGAAGTATGTAAAAAGCCATTCTGCACTACTGGTCATTCACAACTCTGAATCTGAGCACACATTATAATCATGTCAATTTCCTAATTTTTAGAGGTCGTGCCTCCAAAGAAAGCACAAAGTTCTGCTTTCTTCATTTTCTTCTTAGCATCAACCGTAATTTATCAATATGCAGGTCTCGGAATTGCTGTGGTGCTATTAACGCTATGATGAGTTTTGTCGTATCCTGTCTCCCCTTTGGTCCCATGCTGGCCGGGATAAGACAAAACTCACGTTGACCTCTGGTCATTGCCAGGCTCTCACCCGTGTCAACAGCCTTCGTTGTGCCCATTGCTGCTACCGTATAACTTCCAACAATCAGAAGGTGGCAGTGGGACGGCAGCACAGGGACAGGGGGGTTGCTGGAGGGTGGCAGTCTGAAATCAGACGATCATCAGATGATTTTGGAGACCCTCCTATCAGTTTATTATCTCAGTGTTGCCTCTCTGCCACCCGCCCGTCACTGGACTGTCACTGTGCAACCTTAGAATGTCCAAAAATGTTGCTGTCGCTTTTGCTGAAAAACTTGCATTTAGGTCACGTTGGCATTTTAAAATATGTGATAGTAGTCTGAAACAGTATTTTCCACACATATGTGGGTGGCTGGGTATATGTGGATGCCTCATAATGTCTTTTTTGTTCAACTGAAAAGGGGGACAAGAGTTTTTGTTCATTTTTTTTCAATTGAATTGATGAAGGAGATCTGGACGCTTTAATCCGGCAGGCCTGTGCTTGTCAGACATGCTTTATTCCATGTTCTAACCCTGAATGGGGCTTGTGATGTTGATTGATGTGGCCGCAATCATACACAGCTTGTTTGTTGTCCTTTTGGCTTGGTGCTTAGGGGCAGCAGGTGGGATGGGGAGGAGGAGGAGTGAAACTGGGGGTGTCCGGAGGGCTCCCCACTCATCATATCAGACTGTTCCCCAAAGGGGATTTGAGGGGAAGGAAAGTTTGTTTGCAGAGGAGGTAGGAGGGAAGTAGGAACCAGCTCTGCTCTGGATCTCCGGGGTCATTTTCGGTCACTGGTGGAGCTCAGCGGGCCTCTCCTTCGATGGCGTCTCTCGACCACTCAGCCCTGCGTGATCCGACCATGGCGGCAAGCAGACAGTGATTGATGGGGCGGTACCCCACTGCTCTATGATTGAGTTAGAGCCACTCACAATCCCATGCTTTGTTTGCGCTTAGCTTGATCTCTCCTCACTAAATTGCCGTGATTTTTCTGCAGCAAACGTTACCTTTTTGTTATTTCTTCTATTAGACGGCACCGATTGTGAAGGAGTGACGCAAATTCAAAGTAGAAGCACTTTTTTTCAGCATTATCTCAGTGGGGTAAGTACTGAAAGTATGATTAGCAACCTGCTCCTCTGTTGCCTGCCCTGCTTGTTCAGGATGACCCCTGCTTGCACGAGGATAAGTGACACTTTCCACTTCCCACTCCAAAATGACAGGGAGGTTTAACTGTCAGAGCAGTAAGTGGAAGTGTCACTTTGCCCTTCAAAATGCTGGCAGCTGCTGGCCAACCATCAGCAACTAAATCACCTCTGTAATGCCAAGAACTCCGGCTCTGTGGTTGGCAGCACGGAGGAGATGCGGCGTTTGGCACGTGGCTCGCTCAGACGAGCTGCTTGAGCTTTCCAGACGGCTGAAAAAAACTACAGAGCCAAAAGGATCGATTGATTTGTGCTTTTTTATCACCAGTTGGGACTGAAGTTTGCAGGATGGCGAATGGTTTGGCCTCAGGCTCCGGATGACCGGGTCATGGTGCACACGGGCCGGTCAGCGCCCTGACCCTTGCTGTCTTCCTCCCACTCAGGGGAGGTCACTGCTGTTTAATTAAATAATTCCCAGAGCACTTATCCTCAGCACCCCCCTTTAGCGCCCTTGTCATTTGGTGGCCTTTTCCTACCAATCTCCGTGAGAAGGTGGGCTTTGTGCCACTGATCCTTTCACTGCCTCCATCTGTTTGCCGATTACTTTTATCAGCTATTTGCACAATGTTTCTCTTTTGTCATCGTTCCTTCACTTGCTTTATCATCAACCAAGAAGTTCATTCCTGCTCTATCTCCTTCAGCAGTTTCCTTTTCATGCAGAAACTCTGCCCCCCTCCCCCTTCTGCACCCACAATGCTCTCTTCCTGCTCATTGTGGAGCAGAAGGACAGTTTCGACCCAAACATGTCACCTCCGCCTGACCTCAGCTGTCCCTTCCTCTCATGGTTTCTCAGAGGGAGATGCTTTTTGCGTGTTTTTCCTCATTTCTCCACCGGGAACGCTGTTTCCCCTGAAGTTTCATACAGTTTAGCCCATGGTGTTCACACTGGACAAACAGGGAGGGGCTTCTATTTCTTTTTCTACTGTTTACTAGTGCATGTCCTCCACCCACAGCTGGAAGGAGCTCAGTGCGAAAAGTAGAAGCAGTGCAAATCTCATGGTTTTTTTAAAAAAAACAAATGCCGACATCGCCAGGCTCTATGCCGTGCCGGGGTTACCGTATAAATCAGATCCATATGTCAACACCAAATCTGAGCCCCTGATAGGTTCAAGTCTGACCGGACGAGCGTTCGGTGGCTGCGCGTTTTGGATGTGGAGCTCAACATCAAACGTAAAAACATACGTAGCTACCTGTGAACACAGGATGTGCGTTTGAGCGCATTTCATAGGCCCGCTCGAATGCCAGGGGTGGTGTGAACCCTTTTAGAAGCAGACTGAGTGATTGCTTTTGTGGCTTGCTGTTCCCCGGAGGTCATTTTTCTTTTTCTGATTGTTGTCAGCTTCTTAAACATAGAAATTTCACAGATTTTAAAAAGATTTGTGGTTTTTACAACTTTTTTAGAGAAGCGCTGATCCTCTTTTGAGCTGTTATAAAATAATTCCCAGTGGTCTTTAAATTGTGATTTTTGCCATTGTTAGCCAAAATTGAATTTGTTTTCTAGAAGATAGTTTTTCCAGGGCGGCAGGAGTTCAGCAGAAACTCGCCTCTGAGTTGTGGGCGGTACTGTCAGTACGGAATACCACCCACCCTCTTTTTCTTTATTTTCGCGGTTGCAGAGAGCTCTCTGATTAAACTCTCTCATGCTAGCCCCTCACACCCTCAACCCATTACCAGTGCAACAAAAATGGAGAAGAACATTGGAGCAATCCAGTTATACAGAGTCAAGAACATTTCTATGAGCTGCTTGGATTGGCAGAAAAAGTGACTTAAACCAACTACCTTGCTGCTCGTTAATCTGAAATAAACAAATATATTTGACCATCACTTTTTGGACACTATTCCTATGAACCCTTTATGATATTTCATACTGGGGCAACTCTGTCCTCTCAGCGGGGTGTGGAAATATTCCTGCCTCTGAGCCACTGCGCCTATATAGTCTTCAGAAAACACAAGTGAACCCAGCGGTGCCACATCAGCTCTCTCTCCGTGTTACATACCCCGTAAACGGCTGTTTGTCGTAACAGTTTGCAGGCAATGTTACAGACCACCGTGGGGGACCCTCTTTGTACCGCTGTCCACCACTTTATCCTGTGTGATCACAGATTCCATCAAAGTCAAATGGGGAGAAATGGGAGCCATTTCCTTTCAGTAATAGCTCCCACGTTTTCTGTTTCTTCTTTGGCTTATTTTCTACATTTCTATTCTTTTTTCATCCGGTTTGCGCTCATTCTCTGAGTTTTGTACTTCCTGGCTTTCTTCGTAGGTCGTTTCACCGTTTCAGTCCGCAGTGTATAAAGGAATGCTTTTCAGGAGATCGTGCATAATTGATGCATTTCACTCCGTTTAGTCACAATGATGTAATAATAAGGCCATTACTGAGTTTCTGCTTTAATTACTAGAAGGGTCTCTCAGAAAATTATCCAAAGAAGCGGTGGCGTCCTTTTCAAATGTAACCATTCATAATGTGTGTCCATCTGGACGCTGACGAACTCACATTCTGTGCACTGTTAGACAACACGATGCTAACATTTTTCAGGAAAAATGTTAGCAGGATGACTCTTCATTCTTTTATTTGTCCCTGTTCATGATTAACAGAACTTTGGTGCAAAAATAGATTTAGAAAAAAAAATGTAGGTTAAGATTTCAATATCATTCACATACTTTTTGGTTTTTTAAGTTAATAAATATGTTAAGACATTTGAGCTGCTATTATTTCAATATTGGTATTTTGGGAATTTTTTCCAATATTTTTCTCTTTTCTTCCACTTTTGCTTGCAGTCAGTTTTAGAAATGCAATTTTCAATCTCAGGGAGCCAGAAAAGGTGTTTTTGACAGTTTTTGGGAGCATTTCAAAAACGAAATAAGGAATAAGTAATGAAATGCTGTTAAATTTTGATCCATAAGACAAAGAAATGTACTTATAAAGCACTTAACCCTAAAAGTGTGTTAAAACCGCTCATTTTTAAAATGTAGAACAAGAAAAGTTCACTTTTTATGTCAGCTTTCCTCAAAACTGTAAAAAAAATGTTTTCAGTCTTAAGATGTTTTACTATAGAAATTTTTTGTATTTAAGACAACTTTGCATAAAAAGTCATGCATTGTAATTATTGTTTATGCATATTTTTGGTAATTAAATCTTAAAATACTTGACCTCATAAGAATTTCATTGAACTTTTCTTCCCCATTTCTTTTGCAAACAAGTTCCACTCTTGAATGTGCATTTTGGTGCTTTAAGCAACTCCTTATGAAGCAGTTGATAATGCAAATAAGAATGATTTCATTCAAGAAACACACATAAACTTGTTTAACCTTTTTTTGTGCATCGTGATCCTGGTTTTAGCAAAGGAAAGACGTGAATCCTAGAAAGATGGGGCTCTGACATGTTCGACCCTTCACTGAAACGGAAAACGCATCAGCTGGCTCAGCATCCTCAGGGTGGGCGTGCTCCATGCCTTTGGTGTCATCTCTACCTTCTTCTTTTTTCCCAAACCATTCTTGAGTCTTTAGGAAGCAGAAAACTAAAAAAAAAAAAAAACAAAAAACAAACACATCTCATCTTGTCAATATGTGTAACATAAAGGATTATTGTGCAGGAAGAGGGTGCAATATAATAGTCTAAACAGGCAAAATCATTAATGTGATTGCTGGCGACAGCAAATCTCTCTGCAGCATAATTAGGAAAGCTAATGGATGTAAGTGTGCTAAATCCATCAGAGCTAATGATAATTGTTAAATATGCTTTGGAAAACGGCAGTGACGTGGTAGCAGGAGAGCCCACTGGAGGAGTGCAGCTGGACCATCAAGACGGCGGAAAGAAAACTTATTTTTTAATCCATGTTTCCAACTCTGTCAAGTGTGTGGAAGCACATGTGGTGCACTAGGGAACTGATCTGATAGGTTGGTGGTTTGGGCAGATATTTCCTGCAGAGTCACAACATCAGCAAAGCGTTTTCCAAATATCTGCCAATGTCAAAGAAGAAAAAAAAGTTTTATGCATAGCTCAAGTGTCCGTCTAAATGATTTGCTCTTTCCCTTCAATAAAAATCTTAATGTCCAAGTCAATTAGGGTTAATGTTTCTAACCAGGAGCACTCTAACCGGGGTTACTGGCTTCTTTTCTTTTTTATTTTCGCCATGTCTGTCCCGGCAAACCCAAACGGGGGTCATTACAGCTGGATCGGTGCCCAAGGAAAGGGAAACCTGTTATTCTAGTTGGGGTTAATGAATGTCACATGCAGTGGGGAGGCAGCTCTGGATGGAAACTAGAGAAAAAGAGACCATTTTTATTTTAGTGAGGTATGTCCCCTCTAGGCACGGAGAACTCAGTCTTGTCGTAGCCCCCCCTTGTACAAATGTTAATGATGTTTTGCTTGAGACCCGAGTGACAGTTTGTTCGGCGGGACTCGTTAATACCTGGAGTCCCCTGGCTGGAGTTTCCTGACAGCTGACAACCAGCTCTTTTTGTTTCAGATGAGTCTCCCTGGGCATTCTGGAGCCGCCCAGAGTTCAGTGTTTAGGCGTTTCCACTTACCCAGATGTGTTTTGACACGTCGTAGGTGACATGTTTTCACACAGCAGCAGAGCTAGACATTGGCAGCAGCGAAGCAGTTGGGAAAAGTAGGAGAAAGGCTGTGGCATTTGTTCTGAATGCGGCTGAACCAGGGGGCAGCGGCAAAGAAAGGGCTCTTGTTGTGGGACTTTCCGCAGAATGCCTCAGCTTATAAATGGTCTGATTGAGAAATCTAACCAATTGTGCGAGGCTTATACACTCTGTCATAGCGTTATTTCATTGCCTTAGATTGCATTGCTTTTGTAGAACCAGATCAAGCGGACATTTATGGAGGGAGGACAGATTATTTCCATGGGAAAGCTTGAGGCAATATAGCAGTTATATTGTTAGGGTGGTGGTTTGTACCGCTCTCTTTGGCTTTGCAGGGAGGACTAATGTTCTCGTTTGACACTGGCGGATTGCTTTTTCTCTGTGCCTGAAGAAAGACGGCAGGCTAATACATTTGAGTTGCTGAAGCGAAGGTCGCGGAGAATTACAGCCCCCTCCTATCCCCATTTTCTCCTCCTACCCCCCCCTTTAATTTCCCCACTGGATTGGCAAACGGTTTTCACTATTAGCGCTGTGGTAGGCTGCTCAGTGTGTATCTGTATTGGAGTCGCGAGCCCACCCAAACCCCAAGCTGAACAGATGGATGAAAAGTGGCGTGGATGATTGTATTGTCATGACGAAAAAAGAGAGTTCTAAGTTTAACCTGGCTGGATGGATCCAAAATTGTTGGACCATGTGGGCTTTGGAAGTAGGACGTGTCCATGGACTTGTTTAATGATCCTACATAGAGGTTGTTAACCGTCCTCTGTCCTTCCTGAGGGCTCTTAACCACTGAAGCAAGTGCCCACAGGTGTTTGGTGGGATAGATTAGAGCCACATTTAGCATCAGGCGATAGTTTGGAGCATTTCCCATAACTCCTTTCCGGAATGGATCTGTGTTAGCGAAGGATGTGGACGCGTTGGAGCAGAACCGCCGGAGTTCTGGCCGACACACCACTCATTTAGGCACAAATGGAGACATTTTGATGAAATGGGTTCCTATCTTTCTCCCAGGAGGATGCATTCTCTCAATCATTTGCGTTCTCTGCCCCACTGCGTCGCAATGACGAGGCCCATCCGAGCTGTTATGGGCCCAGATAGAAAAGCTGTAAACAGCTTTTCTGGAGCAACGAGGAGTCTAATCTGAGCCAAAAAAGAAAGTTTTTTTTTTTCTTTTCCCTTTTGAATGTTAGAAACAAGATCTGACTGGAAAATCTAGGTTATGTTATTTGTGTGCATGCACCGCCTGATACAGTATACAGAAAATGCGCACACGTGCACATTAAAAACCAACCCACGAAGAAACTGGCTTCTCTGCATCAATTTTTCAGGTGTGTGGAGTCGTTCAGGCTCTCAGATGTGGGGAAGGCTGAGACAGCTGCAGCGGCAACGGGGTGAATTATAAGACTGCTGATGGGAGCCACAGAAACATTGATGCGCCTTCTGTGATCAAAAACCGAGTTCAACCGACAGATCTGCTTTCAGGGAAAAGAAACGGCAAATCCTGCTGCTGGGCTGTATTTTTCTGTAATATATATATAAAAAAAAAAAAAAAAAAAACACAATATCTGTGCTTTTACTGCAAAAATATCTTCCTGCCATCAAACAATATTACATCATTATACAGGGGAGCCTTTTAAACCAAATAATGACTTACTTCCTGGAGGTTTCGTTGCACCGCAGGAAGGATAAAGCTGTGAACGCTACAGGAAACAAGGTTTTCCTCTGTTTTTTTTCAAAGAATCCCAGTTGTGTATGTGAAAGCCAAGGGAGATTGCCAAAGAAAATAGGATGAAAACCTGATCAAAAGTTTGACCAGGAGGACTTCTAAAGAAATCAGAGAAATTCAAGCAGTGACACATTGAGATATTTAAATCAATGAAACAAAAACTGTTGCAGCACTTAAATGCGGGAGATGTCGGATGTGACGCCTAAATAACTCACGGTCTTTGACATACCATAACTCTTTGATTGTTTACAGCTGACGTGGAGAAAAGCGACTTTTAATATCGGCTTTGCTTGATATGCAGCGCATTGCTTACGTAAAGTGTTGCATAACGGCTCTAAGCCACATATTTCCACTTCAGAACCCGCTGGAAATACGATAACTCTGGTTAAAGAGTTACGGTGGTTAAAATAAATTCAATGCTAGAACTAAAGCTGCCGTGGTCTTCAGTCACTTTCCTTTCTGCAAATATTACCTCCTCTTTTTAGCCTAAAAAAATGTTGCAAAAGCTCTTAGAGCTAATCTGAAAGGCCTTTTGAAAGATTTTGGGGTACATGTACAAGCGACTGCAGGGTAACTGTTGAGCTAACACTTGCAATTTTTGTTACCCACCAGTAGTTTTGAAGTGCAAGCACACACAGGTCTATTTGTTTTGACAAAATAGTATTAAGCAAGTTTTAATAATCAAGAATTACTGCATTACTATAGGGCGCATAGGATTTTAAGGCACACATTCAATGAATGGTCTATTTTATAAGCTTATGCCACATATAAGGCACACCAGTATATAAAATGTATTAAATGAGGAAAAGAGTCAGAGATAAGTCCGTCATTCATTAACTGGGTTCCCATTAACTTGCTTGTAACATGCTAAGCATTAGCCACGTTTGCTGAGTAACATTGCATATTTACATTACCTGTAACTCTCATCTCATTTGCAACACGTAAAAAACAGACTGATATTAAAACAAACATTACTGGAACAGTGCTAACATCCAACCTTGTAACCTAGTAACATGAAATAATAATTAAAAAAAAACATTCTGACAGCGCTACATGCTAGCCACGTTAGCATGTTTACAAACCTAGTCGTGTACTTTTCAAAATTGCTTACATTTCTGTAAGCACAACCAGAATTAATCCATAGCCCACTGTCAAATTGAGACATTTTTAGTCCGCTTCATAATGCGGAAAATACAGTACCTGTTGCCAGATCAGAAATAGAAATAAAAGCAAAAGAATGACTTTTCTGGGGATATTTTCCGGGGGAGGTTTCCCAGTGTTATCCAAAATTTGGAGTCTTCAAGCAGAAATGGAAAGCGAAACTCGTTTAAATCCAAAATCAATAAGATCAATGCACTGATTTTTACGTTTTTACAGATCAGCAGTTCTTTCTGCTCAGCTGGGCAGTTTGAAAAGTTGGTTTATTGAGGACCGAGAATCTGCTCAAAGAGGTTTAGGGGTTACCATGATCACAAGATAGGCCTTGATGCAGAAGTCCGTAGCTTACTGAGCTCCAAAAAATGTCTTGGAATGAAAACAACGAACCTTTTCTTTGAAAGGTGGCACACTTAGGGTGCATGTTGATGCAGGTCAAATCCCATCCAAAAGAATTAGCAGAAATTTCAGGTTAAACTCACGTTTGCGTGCAAAAAGCCACACATTAAGTGGGTTCAGAATAATTGAGGAGGTCTGGTGTTTTGACAGTAATTTGGGAATCAAGCGAAACTATGAAAATTGGCCTCTTTTTCCCAGAGGGCGCGTCCTCTCAGAGAATTCAGGGAAGGAGAGTGTGACTGAACGTGACCACACACCTGCTGGAAGTTTGACTCGCGTTCGTCAGGATTGGGTTGCGTGTGTTCAAAGTGCTCTGGTGGCGGCATTGTCACATGTCTGGAGCGCTTGGGCAGGATTATTTATGACAGAGGAGCTGCAAACCTGGCAGAGACTCGCTTTGTGGCAAATTACACACAGATGAAACCAAAATCTGCTGCTGGAGCAACTCTGGTGCAAAGTCGAAACAAAGCCTGGAAAACGTATCTCATTCTTCAAAGACACACTCATGCAGGCAGGCAGTGGAGCGAAAAACCACAAGTCAAAGATTTAATGCGCGCTCTGAAAAGCTACCTGAAAACACAAACCGAAAACACGAGGCTCTTCAGACCACCCTTGTTGGCTAGGCGTACTAATTTCTTCTCCTCTGACTTAGCTTTTGCATGCCAACCATCACGCACGTGTCTGTGTCTCCATTCTTTCTGCAAAGCTCTTCAACTCCTCTGCTCCCCAAATCAGTGCAGGCTCAATTAATATGCTCCCTTCAATAGCCGCCGGTCTGAAATTCCATTTAACTGCAGCCTCTGAGTGTCTGCAGCTTTTTAAAACTTTCAACACCTGTTCTTTTTTTGTACAAATCGAAGCCAAAGGCCAAAATATAATTATGTTCCAATCCAATTTCTTTCTTACAGAGCGGAAAAATACACACGTTCTGCAGCAGATATTTTCTGGTGACGTGAGATAACAGTCCAGCTGAAAGTCCTCCTCCAAAAGTTACCTGAAATGATAAAATAAAGTTTCAGCCTTGTGAACATGACCAGTAACTGTTTGTGAACCTCCCAACTCCTGAGGATTTAGCCCTTTATTGCATAATCCAAGTGTGAAAAGTGATCAAAACTACATATTTTTCGAATTTGCTGGGTGTCGTCGGGCAGATATTAGATTGCTGATTTAGGCAGATGAGGTAACCAAAGGCAATTTAAGGCCTTATAAGGGTCCACTGTGGAAAGTTTGTGGATGAGTTTTTTGGAGGGAATGCTGGGAATTTCAGTGGGTAATGCGATTACAGGAAGTCGGCCTGTGTCCTGCGGGGAGCACGAAACCTTATCAGTGTGCGCGTGAGGGCGTGCGTCCTCCTAATGAAAGTATATTACCTCCCCACCTGTTTTCTTAGATCTAACCTGAGACCTCATTAGCACACGCTGTTTTCTTTCCACCACATTACCTGCACAATATGCTGTGTTCCTGTGAGGATACATATTGCTCATAAGTTGTTCAATTCTGAGAAAACAAAGCGTTGTTTTGAGTAACCCCTTGTTCTCGTTTGTGTCCAGGTATGACTATGTTGAGGTGCGAGATGGCGTGGACGAGAACGGGCAGCTGGTGGGGAAATACTGTGGGAAGATTGCACCGTCCTCAGTCATCTCCTCAGGGAACCAGCTCTTCATCAAGTTTGTGTCCGACTACGAAACCCATGGAGCGGGTTTTTCCATCCGATACGAGATCTTTAAGACTGGTAAGCTGCTGGCGTATTGCTCATAAAGATCATTCCTAGCAGATCCTTTAAGCACAGCATAACTCTCTGTGCATAGTATGGATGCAACAATACACTGTCTTCATGAATAAGTTCAAGTCTCAAATTTTGGTCACGGTTTTATTTTGGCTTGATTTACGACCTATTTATTACAGATCAACAACAAAAAAATGAAAATTATAAAAACTTTTTTTTTACTAATAAGCAAGTAACAATGAGGAAAAACCTTTCTCTTATCTTATACCAAGTCTGGTGTAAAGTAATATAACAATAAATAACAAATTATTCTGAAATTACACACAAAACACATTAAATGTAGAACTAATGTTACGTTCACACCTAGCATTTGAAGCATGCTCGAAGAACGGGCTGAACGCGGGTTCTTGAATGCGGTTTTAGCATATGGCGTTCACATTGGGCTCTCGTTACCCGATACTACTGCAGGTACCTACAGTTGGAAGAGGCTTGGTGCGAAAAGTCAAAATGCAAATCTCACAAATCTTGCTCCAAGCTTTTTCTTTTCCACTACACGACTGATTCGGTGTCATATAATTCCGGCTGGGCACCAATCGCGAGTAATCCTTTCTCAATTAATTAATTAATTGAATTATGAATTTCTCCTCCATTATACAGTTTTAAACGGTAAGTACTTTTGTGAATTTATAAAAATATGTCACCCATACATCACTACTAAATCTTCCCTGATAGGTCAAATTTCGACCTGGTTTAACTACCACAGCGCGCTCAATGGCCAAGCGTTTTGTATGTATGTGGTAACATCTCTTGTGTTACCACAAGAGATTTGAACGCAGAAGCCCGAAACGCTCATATATGTAGCATACGTAGACCTTTCACTAGATTTGGTCACATGCTTTTCTGTGTGAACGTAGCATAAATAATATGAAATAGAGATGAAACGATTCGCTTTCCCCACTCTCACTTCAATGATGTAACATATGGTTTGATTTAAAACTGAGAATTGTGTCATCTCGAGTGCACAATAAAGCCATTACACTTGTGTTCCATGTGAGGAGATTTTATTTGACCCCATGGTAATGGGCTCTCGGTTTGAGGGTCACTACACACTTCTGCACCTCTGACTCTACCAACAGCAGATACAGGAGTTGCAAGAACAATTCTGATAGTGAAGCAAGAAACCGTTTCTCTGTCTCATTTCATGGTTTGTTTGTGCTTTAGTCAAGACATCAGGGCATCACCATTATGTAAATGACCTATGGCAAACACTGTGCCACATTCAAAACCATTGACGCCTCGTCTCCATACGTTCCATTACTGTAGTTTTTATCTGGAGTGAGTTATTTTGCAATAAACAGGGGCGTCATTCGTTGAGCAGTGCAAATGAGGGTAGTCAGATGGCGTTTGGCAATCACAGTTTGAACTGCGGTTATCATGCCAACAATCTGCTGGTGGATAGGAAGTGAATCCATGCGGCTTAGCTGAGGTGAGGTTAGGAAGGGTTTTCATCACAAAACAGGTCTGAAGCGCGCTCTGTTTTTGCTAAAGTCCTCCTCCAATCAACCTTTGATCAACTGTAAAATTGTTTCCAGAGATCTTTTAATTATGATTATGTGGTTTTAGCCAACATTTTGAAAAAAATGACAACAAAAACAAAGACACACATGGATCCAAACGTCTACAGGTTGATGCGTACGAAAGGAGCAGAGCAGGAAACTGGCCTGTAGCTTCTACGTCACACCTACAAACTTTTTCCAGCGACATTATTTCATCTGCTCCTGATTCACAATGACTTGAATAAAGAAATACTCAGAAACGTAATTTTGAGATTCATTTTCTTCAAATAAGTACTCCATCATGAGAAAAATGCCACAAGAATATGTTAAAAACACCAAGAAACACTTCTTTTTATTAATCGTTGTGGATCTTTAATGCAGCAACCTTTGGGTGATATTAATTGATAATTAATTGGTGATATTAATATTTGTGAACACAAATATTTTCAGATGATGTTTATCTAATTGGATCATAATGGAAAACGAGAGTGTTTCCGTTTGGCATGCCGCCGTTCTTTGTTTTGGGCTGGAAAAAGGAGGACAGTTAGACAGGTGCTACAGACTCCACTTTCATTAATTAACCTTAGCAGCGGTCTATAGCACAGCCCCCTCATGACCTCCGAGACATGATGGATGGCTTGGCAAGGTTCTTCCTTCCTTTAATCTGGGTTTGTGCGCCTGTTTTTGTGTGACTTTGTCCCCATCGGAGCGAGGCAGCTGGTGGAGTGTGGGTCCATTTACAAGATCAAAGCAGCGCTCCACCCCGACATACGCACACCCATCCGCTCGCACCTCCCCATTCCTCTCCGTAGACCGCCTCAATCGGCCACATTCTTTCCACGATTAGCCCGGTTTTTCCCATCGTCATCTAATAACCAGATTGCAAATGAGCTGTGTTAGCCGGCTTCTGTGGGAGCAGAGAAAGTTGGAGCTCAGAGATAACGTCGTTTTCAATTTCCAGATTGGGATTGGGGTGGAGGAGCAAGAGCAGAGCCGTTTTCATCTGGGTGTTTTCAATCCGCGCTGGAGGAGCACCGCGGGGGTGCCATCTCAGTCTCAGTGAATCCAGACCCTCGGCGAGCTTGGAATTTGTGTTTTGACTACTGCTGCGCTCGCTCTCGCCAAGAACAAGGCTCTGAGATCAATTAGCAGCTCTGTTTGTTAGAGCGAGTGGTAGAGGCGCACGGAACCAGAGAGACAAAGCTAGCTGATTAGCGCAGCTTATCAACAAACAGGGTATTAACTGGGAAAACATTGTGTTGGCTAACACGTGTTAC
The DNA here is from genome assembly GCA_014656515.1 of Oryzias celebensis. Lineage (NCBI taxonomy): Eukaryota > Metazoa > Chordata > Actinopteri > Beloniformes > Adrianichthyidae > Oryzias > Oryzias celebensis. The sequence continues at coordinate 41,662,582 of BNCR01000012.1, forward strand.
GTTAATGATGATGCACAGATGCTCTGATTGCAGATAGAGGAATGGGAGGCTTTTGCATGTCAATGGAATGGAAATGCAAAGAACACCGGCTGTTTATTGCAGGGATTATAAGGCCTGGATCACTGCAAGGCGACCTCTGGGAGTTACTCAAACAAAGGTCACACGGAAGATGGATAAACTCACCAAACTAACATGTGTAAACTCCTACTTCCCCCAGGAACCGCAACTTATAAAAGCATGTTTATATGTGCAGGCTGACCCACTTAAGCTGTAAACTATGTAAATACACTTTCACTTGCACTTGAAAAAAAAACATTTGCAGCTCTGGCTTTGATCAGCCACGGCCTGCAAAGTGTCTAATTGGAGAGCAGGTTGTTGTGCGGCTCTCTCTGGCTGCTTCCACGTCTATCCCTCTGTGCTCTTCAGTCCCATCCAGCCATCTTAATTAGCATAAGCTATTTATTTTATTGCTTGCAAATTGGCAGCCTTGTTCTTCTGGCAAGTCTGACCGCAGACGAGGAAGAGCAATGGGAAGGAAGGAAGGAAGGGGGAGGAGAGCGAATGAGCCCCGGTGGTGGTGTTTGTCGGTTTGGGGGGCCTAGACGTCAAAACAATAATCAAACTGAGGATGAAAACGCTGGAGAAACTTATTTATGTTTCCCAAAAGAAAGTGGGCACACTCCTGGGATGAGATTTTCCAGGAGCTGTGCTTTTTTTCTGCTGTGACATAAGAGAAATCCTCCTAAGCATGCCAGACATGTGTTTTCTCTTAGCACCTCTGCAGTTTGCATAGGTCCACATGATGACTGTAGGCTTCCAGACAAGCTCGAGTCTGTCCTGTTGCATTGCTTACATTCATTTCAAGATCCGACCGACCACACGGGAGCTTCTAGTGTTAGCAGCCACTATTGACTGTATATGAGAACTGGACTAATTGACTGGATACTGAAAATGACTTTCCTCCTGTTACAACAAAATTAAGTCAATTCAGTCGCCATTTTCTCTCAATATGGTCGTCGCCATGTTGGAACCAGAAATTGTCTGTAAGCAGTGATTGGTCCAAGTTGGTCTGAGCTGACGTTGCTATAGCAGCGACTTTGGCCAACCAGAAATGAGCTTGTTGAACATGATCAATCTATCAGCACAGTCCAATGTGTGGAAACAGTTTGATTTTTGTAAGGACAGGACCATACAGTGTGGTTGAATGTTCTAATCATGTCCTGTTTGAATTATTTTAAAGTGGATGAATTGTTACACCCTTAATATTAAGGCAAAAACAATGACTAAGAAATAGTTGTTTATTTCTCTATAGAAGTCTATGCGATTTCAGGTAATTCCTATTTGGAATCCAGGGGAGGGTTACTTCTGTCCAGTTCTCTTGTACAGTCAATGGCAGCCACCTGTCCAAACACTCTAAAGGTTGCACGTCTGTGGAACATGGAGCTTTTTTGTGCGCAGTCACATCTGGCGTGGAGACGCTGTGTCATCAGCCGCCATCGGAGGATAACGAGTTCCTTGAAAGGGGGTCCCTTTTCCAGCACCGTTTTCCCCTCCCTCCTTTGAGGCCGGGGGGGTGACATCATGGGCTCGGAAGACATGCTAAATACGGCACTGCCAGTGAGCACGCTCACATGTGAACCTGCCTCTCCATCTGTTTCAGTGAGTGGCCCCTCCGCATTCTTCAAGACAATGATTGATTTAGTGCTGAAAGAGTTGATTTTCCACCAGCGATTAACCCTTCATCAGCGGGACATGAGGACAGAACAAAACGTGGGGGCGGGCAAAGTCGGCGATGGCTGTGGAGGGGAGGGGTGATGAACAGGCACGCTGTATCAACAGGGGTCATTTACTTTGTTGGCCAAAAACAAAACAGAGAATGTGCACATAGTTAAATAGCAGAGGAGGCGGTCAGGTTTAACTGCTCCTTGGTGCTGTGTTGGTGTAATGATTAACTCTGAGAGCTGCAGCTTTATGGAGACGTAGAGGACAAGTCATCAGGGAGACTAACAGCTGAAAGGCTCTCTTAGTGTGGGAGACATATTTATTGAAGATTCATTATAAATCCCAAACACTTGCAAAGATTGAAATTAGATTGGAATGAAACTTCCACTAAACACCATTTCACAGGCTGCGACTCTGAAACAAACCCTAATCACCCATCAAGCCAGTTGCTAATGGCAAATGTCCTCTCCCCTTCCACTAGAGAAAGGCTCCACATAAACAGGCTTCATATGAAACCATTACAGGCACTGAACATCAGTGCTAGCTGTGAGCCTGGTAAGCTCAAGGTTACTTCTCTTTCTTTCATTTAACTTCAGTAGATTCAACTGCTCGTGTTCAAAGTTTTTTCTCTCTTTTTCAAAATAAAACTTTTGAGGAGTTGACCTTTCATACTATTAAAACCATTTTTACCCACCTTTTTTTTAACACATTCCCTTACAAACTATTGATCATTAAAATCCATGAATAGATTTTTCTTTAATGGCATTTCTTGTAACTCAGTGAGAAAAATCCTTCTTTGCTTTTAGCTTTTAAGAAAACCATTACCAGTTTTAATAATGCAAACCTGTGTTCTTTCTAAATCACTTTAAGTTCAAAGTTCTTGTTTGTATTTGTTTGTAACACGGTAGCCACGTTAGAAGTGTTAGACCCGTTAGCATAATCACAATACCTGTAACTCCCAACCTTGTTGGCAACACAGAAAAACAGACCAGTCCCTTTAAAGCAAACGTTACGGTGACTTCCAACTTCCAACCTTGTTAGTTAAGAGAAAATAAAAAGAAAAAAACCGACACTGCTACACACTGGCAAATTTACAATAATACCTACAGTAAGCTTGTTTTTAGGAGAATTATTCCAAATTTAAGGCGCTTCGGTTTATAAAGCACTTTGTCCTTTTTTTTTAAATTCACTTTTTTTTTAAATAAAAAAAATAAAATTGAATTAAAATAATAATAAAAATACATAAATAGATAAATAGAAAAAATTAATTAAATAAATCCTAAAATTAAAATAAAATAAAGTCTTATGGTGCGGAACATCCGTACAGACAACAATCTTCATATTCTAGCTTTTTTTTGTTTCTTCTTTAATCTAGTTACAGAAATTCCAATTTCACAAATATTTCTATGCTACAATTAAAAATTCTAGAAATTTAAACCTGGACCACTGAAACTTAGCGTCCATTCATTTACGTCCAATCCATTCCAGCCAACCTGCAATAAAAAGTTAAAATTTGGTGAAGTTATGGCAGATCTTTACCTTTAAACTCGCTATTTTCCCTCCAGAAACACAATGTGAATATGTGAAATTAATGGCACCTATTGTGCTACAAAAAGCTAGGCTTAGCTGTGACGCTAAATGTCAACTGTCTATAGAGTGAAAATGCAGCTTGCCTTGGCTTTCATCTTTGGGAGAAACATAATCAATACAGCTCTCAATCCTCTCTTTCTTTCTGCTGGTGGACAGGCTCAAGTGGGCCTGATGGTCTTCAATTAGGGGGCCCAGCAAGATGCTTGAGTGACTCTGGAAAAAGCAGTTTGCCACATTCACTTAAGCTACAATGGCAGACGAGCTGTGGCTCTATCCAGCGATAACTCCCTGCAATTTTCGGTTTGATTGGCCACATCTGCACCCATCACGCCAGCTGCCAGACAAGCAGGAAAATTATATTATCTTGGGTACATTTCTGCAACTAATGGCATCAAATAATTGCATTAAAGCACAGTACATCTATTTTTTCAGCTGTTTTAAGTGCGTTTGTGTGAAGAGGAGCTTGGACCTGCACTTCAGCCAAAAAAACTCTGTTTGCCACATTTTAAAAGAAAAAAAAATCACCATGCAGCTGCTAGCATATTTTTTATCATGTCAGTCATTCTGAAATCCTAATCCGAGAGCGTAAAGCGAGGAAAAAAAGGGCTTCTCATCGGCTAAGAGGCAACTCTCCAGGAGGCAGTGCATAAATATTTTAGATTTGTTCGCTGTAAAACTGTGGATGTGATGATGTGTGCAGTCTTTGCTTCCATCATTGAAGCTATTCACTTAAATGTGTTTCACAGAAATCCACCAACGAGTGTGCAGGAGGTTTTTTTTAAAGGCATCAATCAAACTGTGCATCGTTTGTTGACTCTGGTACCTGTGGCCTTTATAAATTTCTAATAAAGTTTGTGGTTTTAGTTCAGCTGTTTAGAAGGGAGCATATTGGAGGGTTATTTGCTTTAAGAAGAGGTAAAAAGGGGTATTAGAACAGAGCAGAACAGGGGAAAGTGGGAAGATCCAGATGTGGTTCCTTGTGAACAGAGAATCATCAAGGTGGTCCTTCAGTTATGGGCCGTAAACTGCTGCGCTCAAAAGAGCAGCTGGGAACAGACCTTCTCAATGGCTACCATGTAAACAAGCCCAAACCAAACACTTTCACAATAGCCAGTGGGAGTCATGACCTCTCTCTCCTGCTTTGTTCTTCTTTTCGTTCAACATCTCACGTTCCATCTCACCTTCAACCTCTCTGCAGGTCCCGAGTGCTCCAGGAACTTCACCTCCAGCAGCGGTGTCATAAAGTCGCCCGGGTTCCCGGAGAAGTACCCCAACAACCTGGACTGCACTTTCATGATCTTTGCTCCAAAGATGTCTGAAATCATTTTGGAGTTTGAGAATTTCGAACTGGAGCCTGATGCGACGCCGCCTGTTGGTGTGTTCTGCCGCTACGATCGGTTGGAGATCTGGGATGGCTTCCCTGGAGGTGAGCCCAAAACTCTACTATCATACCTGTTTTTCAAAAATGATACGTAGAAATGTACCATGATATTATCAGCTCAGTATTGACCAATCAGCCATTGTCAAAGTTTCTGCGGATATAGTTCTGATTTTGAGTGTGTATCCACAGTTACAGCTGGTTGTTTACTTATAAAGTAGCCTTGAGTCCTGGTATTAAAATATTAAATGCTACCAGATTTGTAGCGCTTTAGAATACAGCCCACGTTTTACTCTGTAATTACTGCATACAGTATGTAACTATTGGGTAATTACATGCCAATTACAGGGTACAACGAACAAAACAAAACGGATAACCTGAAGGATAACGGGGTGCATACAGATAATCTACATTGTAGTTATTTTTTTTACTACTAGCTAATTATTTCTTAATTGTAGAGTACAGCTTTTAAAGTGATGCAGTGACAATGTAGGACGTAAAGACAATTCGGCAGAACAACCTGAACATGCAGTTTGTGTTGGAGTGAGAAAGTAAAGAGGCTGAAAGAAGCGACAGATCAGAATAAATGCATAAATATGATCAGGACTTAGGATTCTGCACACCATCTGAAGCATTGTCTGCTAAGCTTTACAAACAATGGAAGCACAGCATTGTTTTTTTATACATACTCACAGCTTAAGTATTAGTCACAACTGCCCTTCCGGGTGAATATGGGCTGTCTACTTGTGAAAAATGGTAAAGTCTGCATGGGGCAGGAAAACTCAGTCATAAACCGTTCGGTGCATCATGCATTTGCACTCTGTCAGGAAGGAGCCAGTACACGCACCTTACGAATGACTAAATTATGCTGTTAGGGCACCGTACCACAGCATCATCTGTACGTCATAAACGCATATTATTTTTACAAATACCACACACTTACTGTTACTTACGCATGACAATGGTACGTTCCATTATCATGAAGACCCTTAAGGTGGTCGAACGTATGTCAAGGGAATTGAAAGACACACCTGCAATCCTCTCTACGGGCCTGGACAACCCAAAAACCTGCATCACTCGTACGGGTCAACCCCCCCATACAAGTCCATGTGACCGCTTTACTTTACGAATAAACACAAACACAGCAGTGCAGTATTAAAAGGGTTAGATTTGAGCTTTTTTTAACTTTATTTTAAAACAAACGTAGTGCTACTGTGCATTTGTTTGACAGTACCAGTATTAAACCCCAAGGTTTTAGATTCTAAAAAAGAATCATAAACCGTTAGATTCTAAAATGTGCACCGCAAAGAAGGGGGCCTTTTGAAGTAAAACAGCGTTGCTGGGGGGTTTTAGTTGAAAAGCGTTTTTTTTTTCTCTTGACAAATTTCTGTTTTACATATAAATCTGTCTTTAGGAATACAAACTCAATTTGATGGCAATGGCATAGAGAACTTTTTAAAATGTGTCAAAATTGTGACTTTTTTGTATATAATTCAAAGTGTTGTATAAAGCCATCGATGTTTTTAGTGGTTTCAACCATTTTGAGGAAATAAAACTTTACATTGTAAGCCAGTGTCAGACTGGACCCAGATATACCAGCGGTCACAAAAGCGATGTCCAGTCGTTGCTCAATGCTAAGCACTTCCTCGTCACAGCAGCACCCCACCCTTCCTGGTTTTAATCATGTTCTTCATTGTGTCCTGCTATTTGTTAGGGATTCATTCATTTGGGAGTTCAAGGTCTTATCTGTGATGAGATATTTAACATTTTGTGTGACATTCCCATCGCGCAGGAAAGTGACTCGAATAGGAATTTCCTCTGTTGGGTTCTCAGTGTTTCCCACCAAAAGGGGCATCGGGGGGGTTGGTCGACTTTAGCTGAAACAGTTTGAACCATCTTTTTTGCAGGGTTGCTCAGCCTGCGGCCCTCACATCGACTCGCACCACATAATCAAATACCGCCTTAAATCGGCATTCTCAGATCCATTCATCTTAAAAACCAGCAGGTGACGGTCGGAATGAGAGGGGGGGGGCGCATGTTCAAAGCCTGGTTTCCACAGCCCGGGATTAGGCTTTGAACTCAAATGCGCAATATTGCATCTTCGAGTTTTTTTTCTCAAACGTTGGGTGCAGACAAGATGAAAGCCTTTCTCGCCCATCAGAGACTGAAAATTGAATTTTATCCAACCTGCTCCTCATCAGTATTCAGCAGGTTTTTGCGGTGCAGGTGATGGGGTTGAAGTGTTAATCGTTGCACCTCTTGGAGGTGCTTCTTCTTAAAGACCCACTCCCATAAAAAAACCTCGTTTTTGGTGTTTTTTACATGTTCTTGTGGTATTTTTCTAATGATGGAGGACATATATGAAGAAAATGAAGCTCAAAATTGTGTTTGCGACATATTTGGATTAATTGTGCTGCAAACAAGGTGGGGTATTATTGTAAATTGACAAACACAGCTAATATGTGGCAGTGTTTCAATGTTTTTTTTCTTTTCTTTCAAGTGTTACTTATAAGGTTGGGAGTCAGTCACTGTAACGTTTGTTTTAGTGATATCAGTTTGTTTTTTATGTGTCGTAACAAGTTTCGGTTATTTTTGTAAATATGTAAACGCAGTTAACATGTAGCAGTATTGGATTTTATTCTTTCATGTGTTACTAACAAGTTGGGTAGTTAGCATAGTCACAGCAACGTTTTTTTTAGCGGTATCAGTCTGTTTTTTACATGTTGCTAACAAGGTTGGAAGTTAAAGTAAATATGCTAATGTGACTAACATGTTGCATGTTCGCCATTTTTTTTTAACGCTCCTAACAAGGTTTGGAGTTAGCGTAGTGACAGTAATGTTTGTTTTAGCGCTTCAGGTTTGTAAGTTACATATGGGCCAATTATGAATACGCTAACACGGCTAATACTTCTATTGTGGCTAATTATTTAGCATGTTACAAACAAGTTCTAGAATTGCGAATTTTTAATTGTGAATACTTTATTATTTAATTTGACAAACATGTAGCGTGTCACAAACAAGCTTCAGATTTCCTGTGAATGCAGTAACTCCAAAACGGACTCACGTTTCTCTGACTCTTTTCTTTATATGACATACGTTTGGAAATAGACTATTCATTGATGGTGCGCCCTATAGTGCAGAAAATGCTGTATTTTTAAAAACAAACCATTGTGAATCAGGAGCAAAAAAATGCAGTTTGAAAAAAAATTGCATTTGTGACGTAGAAACTGTTTGTTGCCCACAAACTCCTGCTTTAAGTTCTCAGCAACAGAGAGGGGAAGAGGGGCGGGGTTGCTACACATAAACCAACAGTCCCATCCACAACTCAGGCAAATTTCTAATGAACTACTGCAGCTCTGTGGAAAATATGTCCAGAAAATGACACGTTTTTAAATTTTGGCTAAAAAATGGCATATTTATATTTAAAAGACCACCTGCAACGCTTTTACAATTGATCAAAAGATGATCGAAGTGGGACTTTTAAGTTCGCATTGCTACAGATGATGACTTTTTATTGTTGGTCCATTAAAATGTACACATTTCCATGAGTGAGTTCTTTATCTGGTTGATGGAGATTCTCAAAGATTCTCCATAATGACAGCAATACTTAACTTAAATAGGAGCACTTTCTTTGCTTTTTCTCTTAACTGCTGAGTTGAACAGAAAACTGTTTTGAGAGAAGTGAATGGACAGAAAATAAATTCCCTTTTTTGTCCAGCAGTGTGTCTTTCCAGGGCAGAAAGTGGACATTCACGCTTCACGTGGCATCACACCTTCCGGGCCTGATGCAAGTGACAGACAGTGCTGTATAAAAATAAGCCACAGGAAAGAAATAGTGTGTCGGCTTTTGCCAGGCGTTTCCCTTTGCGCCTCTCCGTTCGATAATGCATTAGTGCAGACGGAGTGTGTTGGACTGGGAGATGTCTGGGCTGGCAGCAGGGGGAGTCACACCTCTCCAGGCCGCCACCCTTTAAAGTACACCTCAGTGGGCAGGAGCAGTTTGAAGAAAGAACCTCCGCTCCTTGCTTCATCTTCCCTGAGGAACTGGAGGCAGGCAGGATGCAGAGTTCATAGTGAGGCTCTTTAAAATTTCATCGAGCTGGGGAGTCATGCAGATAATCCACCAGATTTTTTTTTTACCCCCCGTTCAGCTTCGGCCTTTCTGGGTTTTAAGACACACAGTATTCTCAGGGATATACACCAGGCACCTGCTTAATAAAGATTAATCTGAGCCATCATGCCGCCGCCTCATAACCCCCTACGGCCTGGCCTTTGCCTTTCATGTCTTAGCCGGGCTGCAAGTGGCATGTTCTGGATGACAGGAGGCCGCGGGGAGACAGGACTGTCACTCGCCGCTGATCACAGCATTACTAATCACAGATAAGCTGCAGGTCCCTGCACACTGACAGGAGTGTGCACTCATAAATGTGCATGGATCACGGCACACATCAAAGAGCACGGGGCAAGGTCATTGCTCTTCCTCACCTTCATCCTTTCATCCCTTGTTTTTTTCCGGCACATCCTTCCATCCTTGTTTTCTTTGTTTTTTTATTTACTTTTTTTTTCAGTCAGAGAGACCCCCCCACTCCACTTTTTGAGCATCCCCGTAGTGTCAGTCACATGCCACATTTAACACGACCGCCACAGGGAAACGGGGCTTATGGTCAAACCCTTTTCTGCTTTTTCTGGGTTAACTGTGAAAGCCAAACATTTCACTTCCTCTCTGCTCTCTGTTCTCTCCGCAGTCGGGCCTTACATCGGCAGGTACTGCGGGCAGAACACCCCGGGCCGGATCATCTCCTACACGGGTATTTTGGCCCTGACAATCAACACCGACAGCGCCATCGCTAAGGAAGGCTTCTCCGCCAACTTCACCGTCATTGATAGGACCGTTCCGGAGGGTGAGTCGCTCAAAGACAACAGAAGGACGTCGCAGCCTGAGCAGAAAAGAAACTTGTAAAAATAAGAAGAAAAATCAAAGTCGAGGTGTTTGCTCAGTTAAGAAAACTGTGAGAAAAGCCGACAGCAGGGAAGTTACCACCAGAGGAGTATTTGTGCACATAAGAAGAAGCAGATGTGGTCCGGTTACTGCAGATTCCCACTCGTTAAACAGAGTTTAAGAGTTATTAAATAAACGCCTTCTGCCTCTTCGTTTGGACAATGTGCTACAGAACCGGGAGTTTACAAGATTTGCCTTTACACTAGTGTCCCAGACGGCCCTCTGAAAGCCTGGACACACACACACAAGCGACCCCCCCACCCCCACCCCCACCTAAGGGCATTTACATGCAGCATCGCTGTCACGGGGCTCGACCCCGGCGACCCCATTTTGCAAAACGCTCCATCTAAACATTTCATTAAGGAAGAGGAGCACTGGTAAGAGTCATAAATCTGTCCAGCAGCAAGACCACCCCATGCACAAAGACATGCGCTCACAGAGAGTCTTTGAATGACAGCTGGGGCGATTCAACAAGTCTACTTATCAGACCCTGAAATAAAGGATGTAATCTCGCCCACAGGCGCTGCGAGTGCTCACATGCGCACATGCAGAGAGCAAAACGGGCCTGTCTCGGAGTAATGATCGCAGCGACGGCTGCTGATGTCATTTTTCTGAGCTGCATGAGCGCTTTTAATCACACATCTGAGATAAGATTCCACAAATCAACTTTAAGAGCCGCAGTGAAACGACTGAGTTACGATCACTAAATACCTCGACTTTAAAGCCAGTCGCTCGGTCTCCACCATAAACTCTGATGTTTCCACCGCAGATAAATCCCTGAAGGAATCTCTTTGCCTTTTTTAGGCTTGAACCAGTTGAATTTCTTGATCCAAAATGAATATTGATTTTTTTGCCCTTACAAGCAAAATTTCAACACTGCAGCATCAGGTCCAGTGATTATATTCCTTTGACTACCGTAACTCTTTAACCGTTTATGCAATTAGCGTAATTCCAACGGATATTGAAGCGAATAAAAGCAGCTTTTCGTTGATATGCAACACTAGTGAAGCACTGTAATCAACATAGCCTAAACTAACACAGAGAAAAGCGGCTTTGTGCCAAAAAGCAACAATTTACGCTAGCAAAGTTATGCATCACTTTGTGCAAGTTAAATTACGCAACACTTTACGCTTCATGAAGTTATGCAAAAATTAATGCTTGCAAAGCTTTGCAACACTTATTTTCGTAAATGTATGGAACACTTAATGTTCATAAAGTTTTGCAACATTTTACGCTTGTAAAGTTATCAAAACTGTCTCAAAAAGCTGATTTTTTTCATGTCAGAATCAGCTGGTTCAAGTTGATCGCATAAACAGTTGAGGAGTGTGTTATTTAGGTCTCCCTGGCAACATCTTAACTGTAAAAGAGTTAAACAATATGCCTGTTCTTTAAGACAAAAAGAAAACATTTTTTAAAAAATAAAAGCAAATCCATTGTGACGCATGTAAAGTTGAAAATGAGAAACCTATAGTAATTACATGTAACACAACATTGCAAAAGAAAAATCTCTTCAGTTTAGCCCAGAACTTTTAGGAACTCATTTGTACAAAGAAAAAATAGAATAAAAATGTTTTTAATTACACTTAAATATCCTCTGGGAGTCCCATCTAATACTCCTCAAGGAGGGAAGGAGTGGAATCTGATGGAAGCGATAAGATGCTGAAAAGAGGGTTTTGTTTGATAGTTCCAACAAGTTTCTCTTGGCCTGAATCTCTTTGTTCGCCCTCTATCTTCTCAGCTATCAACTGCGCTCGGTAACCCACATGATCAGATAGACTGTGCAGCCAACAGACACTTCTTTGTGTTTCTAGAACCATGAGTCTGGGTGTAAAAAGCTTGAAAGAATGTTTCCCCATTCGCGCAGATACAAACTCGCGTGTACCGACCCATGCATATGCAGCTATGCTGCAAAATCAATTGACCAAGAGTGAGCTCAGCCTGCAGCAGAAGGGGAGACCACCTGTGTTAACTATCGGGCTGCAGTATTTCCACAGTCCTGGACACATGCATTCCGTTATGACCTCTTCAAAGAAAAGGCTAAGATGACCAAACAATGGCAGGATATATGTTAGTATGGTGGTGTGAAGGTTTTAAACTTCTGCATGTCAGTTTCTTCATTCCAACCGTTGCTCCTCAACAGGGTCAGCCTGTCTGACCCACAGAGGTTATACAGACTGACCTTAAAGTGACCCAGCAGAGTCTTCAGCCACGGAGCCAAGAACAGTGGCCCCCATGTCAACACAAACAAGGGAAGTCACCTCCTGGCACCAAAGCTTTGGGCCATTGAGTGTGAAATATGACATCTAGAACCAGATAATAAACACAAAAACGCAAAAAAGATAAACTGCCCTGAGGGAGGTGAGGTAAACAGATTCAGTCAGTGGAAAAAAAAGAACCGGAGAGAAGTCGCTCTAAAGTCTAATACCGGCATAAACCGCACTGAATGTTTTATGAAGACATTTTTACGTCTTAATGTGGAACGCTTCCATCCAGCTTCCATTAAAACTACAGAGAAAAGGATTTACAGAGGCCCAGCCGATGTCCCGTTCCTTCCCTGAACAGCAGAGCTGAGTGCCTGACATGTGGTGGCCCCCTCCCCGGGAGACCAGCACTACGGGGATGCTGACTCCACTCTGTTTGCTCACACATCAGCTGAACATCCTCCACTCTCCCCCTTTCATCCTTGTCTTCTTTCTGACTCCCTTTGCCCTTTCAGACTTCGACTGCAGCGATCCTCTGGGAATGGAATCGGGTGAGATCACATCGGACCAAATCATGGCCTCTTCCCAGTACAACCCCAGCTGGTCCCCGGAGCGCTCAAGGCTCAACTACTACGAAAATGCGTGGACGCCGGCGGACGACACCAATAAAGAGTGGATTCAGGTAAGGCTGTCCGACATGCAACATTTTTTGACACACCACAGAAAACTGTTTCCTGGAGGCAAGCCGCAAAGTCATCATCTTTCTGATGAGTCACTGTCTACGACTACATCTGTGCAAAAGATCAACCACCGAATTAGAGTTTTTCTCCACTCCTTTTCAGAAAATATCTCCCCACACAACCACAAATATCCACCATAATACCCAAGAGCATGTGCACATGTGCACATGAACAGGAAGTATTTTGTTCATGATGCTGCAGATTTCAGGCTAAATAACAGCTGTAGTGTTTGACTGCACGCAGATCAGAAGTAAAGAAAAAAAGAAAAAAGTTAGTTCAAAGTTTGCCGGATTGTTGTTGGCTCAGGGCTACATTTCTTTTTTTGTTAAAGAATTTTGAGAAATCAGGTGATTCAGAAAACCTCAAGAGGAAGTGAAAGTAGAATTGAGTTCATTAACTAAAGAAAAGAAAAAGTCCCAACAAAACTTTAAAAACAAAAAATTCTTACAGCTTGGTGTATTTTGTGTTTTTTTTTTCTTTTTTTTAGGTAGTTCTTACATTACTTTAGAAATCTGGAAAAGTACATTATACTTTTTTAAGTATAAAGTATAAAGTTTTAAAAGTTAAGCCAGAATTTTGAGACATGATCTGTAAACTTGCAGTTAAGAACAGGGCTGGGTATCAGATTCCTGGATCGTTAATAGATTCACAGCTTTTTGTTTTATGTTGATTAAGTACCATCTAATTACCATTACAAAAAGAGTACCAACAGCTTACTGCTGTTCAAAAGGTTCCTTTTTTAATCAATTTTGCACTGTGTAAGTGAATGTTAGTCTTCCATTTTATTTAGTTATTTGTTACTTTACCCTCATACAAAAATCTAGAAAAAAAAAATGAAGGAAAATGCACTTTGTTCTTATGCACTTTTGATGTCATTTCAAGGCATTTTCCCACTGGACTGGGCAATCTGGAAATCTAGTAGACCACAAAAACTAACATTTTTTCACCTCAAAATAAGGATCTTTCTTTACTTGCAAGTGAACTCTGGTGCGTTAACCATAGTGTGAATACAGTTGAACAAGTCAGCAAACCAATAAAGAGCAGAAATCAAGAGGTTAAGTGTAAGTAAGTAATGTTATTGCTGCTTGGAATAAATCTATTGAGTGGATATTAGAAGTGGACTGAATGACTCCTCCCACTTTGCATTCCAAAATGTGACTCAATTGCGATTTGACCAATCGCTACAAACTAACATCATCTGGCTCCAACGTGGCAGCAAAAAATGGTGAGAAAAATGGCGACTGATTTGACTTCATTTGGTTGAAGCCAGAAGTAAACCATTTTCTACCAATGACGTCACACTCACTCAGTCCAGTGGCTAACGCACTTATATAGAAAATATAAAGATATGATAGTCAGAGAACTGCCAGGATGAGCTGCTTTCTATTTGTGTTTTTTTTTAACTTCTTGTTCAGAACCAGAGTTTGACTTCCTTTGACTCAGTTTATTTTTGTTTTGCTTGAGAATGAAAACAAAGCAAAAAAGGATTAAAATCTTAAAACCAAGTCAAGATTTTGCAGGACAAACCCTGTTAAGAAAACCGTTTTCGTGTGATTGGATCATAAGTTTAAAAATGTATTTTCGGAGCTAGCATTCACTGATGTGGGCAGAGCCTGAGGTTAAAATCCCTTTCTTGAGCGCAGATGTTCTGCGCTGTTTGGACACAGCTTCTCCATTAAAGATTAAAAAGCAGTGTCCCGCCGTCCCATTGGAGCTGGAGCTTTGCAAAAAACCGCCCCACGCCCTCTCCTGTTGTCACTATCTGCCTGTCCTCCTGCATCTCCCTCTGTGTCTGTCTTCCTGTCCTGCCTGATAACGTCCCCGTAGCCGATAGCAGAGTTGCCTTTCGGCAACGCTTAGACTTAGTACAGGCATCCTGCCCAGCTTCACACACAAACACTCATATTTTTCTGTGTCAGCTTATCGGTACAAAGCGATCATTACCCACCGAGGGAACTTTATGGGGGAAGATTAAGGATTTAGTTCCTTCTTGGCTTGGCAGTGATAAGACACATATCCTAGGTCCACTGATATCACCAATCCCCCAGTGACACACAGCACTACCTAGATGCATTTTGCAGTATGTTTCATTTACTGAGCTTTCTTTTTCCTACACATTTTTGCTTCAGTGCTGAAAGTTTAGCCGCGTTGTAGTCCTCAAGGGATGAATAACAGAGTCGACTTAAAGCCAAATATTTGCTCAGGGAACGTCGTAAACAGGCTTTTCCTTTATTATACCAATGAAATCTTGGAGGCCCCTAGTATTTATTTATTTATTTATTTTTCGGTCATACTAATTGAATCAGGGTGCAACTGAGTGAGCAGGTCCCATGCTCCAGTGCATGTCGATGTGTTTGGGGTTCTGGGTGAGTGACAGAGTTCATATTGTCCTGCAGAGGAAAGCAGCATGTGTTTAAGTGGAGCAAAGAAGAAACATGGCTTCCCTCTCCGTGCCCTCCAGCAGATGAAGCGCCTTTGGACGTTTGCCTCTCCGATGTGTCAGCTAAAGCGATCCGCCGCCTCTCCCTGTTATGATATTGATCGGCTTGAGGATTTGCCTTGGCACCAAAATCTGGCTCCCACGCTGATTTCCCCAACACAGAGTTGATGAAAGCACTGACTCGCTCCTCATTTCAAAAGGCACCAGAAGAGTCCCGTAATTTATGTTTTCTAAGAAATGCGATGCACTTGTGCCGAGCAGCCTGAGCTCCAATTATCACAAGTGCTATTAAAAGAGCAGAATCTCTCATTCCTGTTTCATTAAGTCAGTCCGCTGTGTTACAACAAGCTCAGGCACCCTTGCGGCGTGTACAAATCATCGCTGCGCACAGTCTGATGCATAGTAATCAATTCATTATTTATTTCATGATCATTCCCCGACTGCAGACAATTTTATTATTCATGACAGACGGCCTTTGATTCCTGGGCTTCTTCCTTCGCTCTGCTTTTCTTTTCTGAGCGAGATCTGGATTTTCCATTTATTTTCCTGCTGCGGAGAGGCTTTTTGCTGGTTAATTAGATTGGTGGGGTTTGCTATTGAACGCTGGGTTAGCTAGGTCATTAATCAAGTCTTTGGGTGTGCAGAGATGGACAGATGTCCTTTGTGGAGGTTTTGTGCTGGGAAACAAAAGCAGCAACAGTCCCCACTTCCTGTTCATCAAAAGTGGTGCTGAGTGTCAGAGGGAGGCTTGAGTTGTGTGAGCCGGTGAAATAAATGAGACAAGACCGTTCTAAACCAGTCAATGACCTGTCGTCCTTTATGAACTCGCTCAGCTTTGACAAGGTGGAAAAACTTGCGTCTGTGCAACACATTTTCTCCAAGGGGGAAGGTATGGCATGTTTACAGACTCCTTTAATGGTTCCTCTGGGACATTTGGGAATAACTAAGACATCATGGGGAATGACTTTGTAGGATTTGTCGGCTGAAGCACCTGATGGCCACCAAAGGTCTACGGCACCCAAATGGTCCAATAAAAGACTGACTCCAAGACTCTGTCAGGCAGCTGCTTATTGATCGCACTGTATCAATAATTTAGACTGTCTTGGAGAGACTGTCAATACCTGAAAGCCTCCACATTGAGCATGTCATAAAGGGAATTCGCACTACATCTTATCCTGTACATATCTACAATCTTGCTTCAGTAGCTCCTCCATTGCCTTCAGTCGTCTTGCGTTATTTACCAGTGGCTGCGTATTCATCAGCGTCTCTGATTGCGCGCATTGTTTAATCACAAAAGGAGATAAGCCCAGCACCTCTCTGTTCATCTGATGTGAGAAAGCCTTTAATCTCTTGACAAAAAACTAAGAGGCATAAAAGTGTTTGTTGGCACAAAATGCTTGCTTATTGCCATCCCGTATGATTCATCTGAAAGTAGAGGCAAGCATTGAATGCAGAACAATAGCTTTAACATGGCAGTTGTGAACCCTAGGAGGGGGGTTGGGGGTGGCATGACTTGTGTTGACCATGTTTCCTCTGATCCGTAACGCAAACAGCCAGCTGATCAGAAGAATGACTTTTGATTGCACACTTCCTTGACAAACACTTGATGGCAGGGGGCTAAACTGCCTCGTATCCTGTTTTGCTTTCTCCTCTGAACACGCTTTCAGCTTATGATGGGATATGCGAAAGTACTCACTTTTTGCTGTTCTGTCTCCTTTTTACTTCCGTCCACATTCCGGAGTGTTTCTACCCTGCCGCGCCATGAGCGATCTGAGTGTGGACTCGGTAATCAACAGCAGCTTCTCCGTTTATGAAGTGCAGCATGACTGGGATCCAGCTGCTGGTGAAGTCATCACCGTGTCTTACGAATGGAAACAGAGGATGCCATCTGCGTCCCTTGACTGGGGAATCAATAATGGGGATAGAGACCCACATGCGCGCCAAGAAGTGGGACTGCAAATCAAAGCATGAAGGATGGCATGATTTAATGAAAGGAAACAGTAAAGCATACACGGGGACGAAAGGGATGTTCGGCACTGATCAGTTAAAGCGTCGGCAACACAGAGAGAAACAAAACCTTAAAGCTACGGACGCATCAGACTTATGACACCCGTTTAAGAAGCGTATAACAAGCCGGGTGTGTTTGTATAGCCCATGTTGTTCATAATGGACAAGCAGGGATGGGCATCTTTATATACTGTTTCTTATGTACTGTACACTTGCACATGACCACCACTTATAGCTGGTAAAGGGTTAGTGTGAAATGTTGAAGAGGTTTTTTGTTCCCAGCTCTATTGCGATATATGAAAGACTTGGTGTCATATAATTCCGGCCAGGTACAAACTGTACTTATACTGTACGTAGTTATGCGTAAATGCAAGATATTGGAATGTGGAAGTCATGTATGCATGTACTTGTGTTTATATAGACCTTTTATGGCAAGCAAAAGGTATCATAAATCAGGAAAAACAACAGCGTTTTTTTGCCATCTAAATGATACACGATTTAAAAGTAGCACTTAATCGACAGTGAAAGAGAGCAAGTAAGATTTGTTCATCCATGATTTTTTTTACAATACTTAAATAGGAATCAAGGGTTTCTGTTGTACCAGTATGTTGGTTTAGAAACTTGATGACTACAAAACATATTTTTTAAAGTCAGCAACAAAGAAAACTTGTTTTGATATTTTTCATAGTTTATTAATGAAACAAATATTGTAGAAAAGAAGATCATGCAGTCACTAATGGTTAGTAAAAGAAAAAGATAAAAAACACAGTGTTTGCTCTGGATTCAAACAAACAATTCCAGGCACGAGAAAGCTAAGACCACGGCAGCTAACTACAGGATTCTACCAGCTTATGGCTGATTATTCAAATATTGTTGTTTTTGACACCCATATGTGACACATTAAAATTGATGTTTTGGACACGTAGTTTTAAATGAGCTTCTAAAGCATTTTAAACGCACAGTTTTGAATCAGCTAAAATCCCACTTTTTATGCCCATCTTTGGACAACACAAGATGCCGTAAATTACGTTCAATTTTTAAATCATGTGGAACAAATTGCACTTTTGGTGGCTGAAATGCAGTTATTTACAGTGGTTTTCCTGGTGATTTAGGATACCTTTTGCTTACCATAACTTTTCATTGACAGCGTTTGCTTGAACGCGCCTTGCCGTGGGCAGTGTGAACGTATCTTGAGAGCCATTCCTGAGCAGTCATCCCTGAGCGGTCATGTGCAGCAGTGTGCACTGGGAAAAATCAGCTTCCAGACATACTATAGCCTCTGGCCGCCCTATTTTCAATCCTTGTCACTGCCTCTTGCATTTGTAATCCTTACTCAACATGTGATTCGTGCGTCTGTTGGATGACTTGGCAATGATTCAGGAGTCTGAGGACATTCACAAGCAAGACTGCCTTTGATTTGATCATGCTGCCGCATGAGTAACACGTCGTTCATTGGCCATATAACAGATGATTGGTGCACAGGAAGACATGCATAATTTAATGGAACCAAAAAGGTGTCAGGGAGCTAAAAATAAACTGTAATTCTGCCAGGTGAATGATGTGATAGATGGGAGAGGTCGGAAGTGGAGCTCACAGGTCCTGTCGTGATACAATTTTCATGAAACAAGGATTAATTACACTCTTAGGTAAAGGGAGTTATTCCTGCAGGCTCCCTCCACCACCCACTGTGGGTGAAATTGGTGGGCAGATTGCCAAAAGCTGCTTTATAAAGTGCTGCCTTTGGAGATGCAAACATAGTCAGAAATGTCAACGTTTAGCTCATTACCATGCACAGGTAATTATAATCAGATTTAGTTTGTAACAATGTTATGGCTTTTGGCTATATCATGCTCACAGTCACACAACGTGTTGCCAGAGGTTGCGTTTCCTGAAGCGAGCCTCTCTACCAGCTGCAAGGAGCTCTGCCTTTTGTTTCCACCCCTGGCATTTCTCTGTTGTCGTCTCTAGTGGTGAAAAAAAGGAATAAACCAAACCCCCAGAGGCTTATGGTTATTCAATCAGCAGCAGCCCACACACACACACACACTGCCCCCCACCCCCCCACCCCACCCTGTTGGGGAAACAGAGAAATGGATTTAAAAGAAACATTTTAGTTCCTCTTCCAGAGGACAGATCGCTGCATGCAGCTCCTCGCCAACTCAATTATAAGCAAATCAAGCAGAGAGAGATGGAGTTTGGGCGCCTTTTCTTTTAGCCGCCTCCTGAACTTCATCCTCGCTTTGGTTTTATAAACCACCTGCGGCGCCTGCACAACACTGACTAGGCTTTAGCTTTAAATATACATCGTGCAACCTTTTATCTGGCTCATGGAGCACAGTGCATCAGTTGGAGACCCACCACTTCCCCTGGGGGAGGTAATTAGAAGTCCCCTTAAATTAAGACAAACACGTAAACACTCATATATGGACGGCTGTTTGTCGTTTCCCTCATTTATTCCTGAACTCATGCAATCATGGTATTTACCTCCATTCAAACGCCTGCTTGTTAATTGCAAAACGCCAAGAAACAAGCACGCCCTGGCTTTAACTGGCTGCTGCAACAAGCCCGAGCACGGCTGATCTTAGCTCACCTTTCTGACTTTGTCCATTTGTCAAAGCGCTAAAGCCGTGTACTGTGGCTGAGACACAAGACTTTGAATCATGACTCCCTAAAACAAAAAAACAAGTAAACAGAGCCAGAGGTAAAAAAAAACTCTGACAAAACCCAGATACTTGCATATCAGATCTTGGCTGGTTCTTTTTCTCTGCCTAGCAGTTCTACGATGGTGTGGTCCTTCCAGACACGACGATCATGTCTGGCTTGCATTTGAGCGCCTCATATCAAACAATACAGTTGATATGGAGCAGATTTTGTTTTGTTTGCTCAGCAGATCAGCAGTTATAATTCCCACCTTCTGCTAAGTGATTACAGCAGCATGACTCAGCCGTTCGGCTCAAGTGAAGACTGCTCTTGTAGTTTCTTCATTTGGGTGGATGCATGTGGGTCACCGAGTGCTGTCCCAGGATCCGAGCTAAAATAAGTCCCAGCAGTAATCATTATCTGGGCCTGCGGTTTCTGTGGTTTACGATGCACTTCGCGTCCAAGCATCTCTGCAGACTATCTTCTCTCTCTGACCCTTGCAACCTCCCTCTGTTAGCGCAGACTCTGTTTCACTAACAAGGAGCCATTAATAAATCATGCTCTCCTCATTACCCGTGCCCTGTTATCAGCCCCTGTCTGGGAAATTAATCTCGCCTGCTGCACTGGGGTGGACCCCCGTGCTTCTGTCCTTCACATCGTGCATGGCATCAGTGTTGGAGGCTGACTTTAAAACCTGTCTGTGTTATGTGGACTCCTCTTTCTCAGAGAACCCAACTCTTCTTGTTCCTCTTTCTGTCATCCATTGATTCTTCTTTGTGCCACGACATCTCCAAAAGTCAAGCCTCAAATATGGATATGCTTAGGGCCACTCCTGCCCAGCCAGATGACCAGTAACTGGTCAGAGGAAGACACTCTTACAAATCAGTAGTGAGCTTGTCGTAAGGCCACCCCCTAACTTAAAAACCTTCAATACAGAAAAAAAAGGATTGGCAAGATGTTAAAAATGATAGCAGAATAAGAGTGATATTTCTGACAAATAGAATGATTGAGTAATAGCTGTTTATTTAATACAAGTCTATGGGATTTTGTTTTCTTGGAACCAGCAGGTACTTCCTGTTTGAAACATGAGGGGGAGGAGCCACTCAGTCCAGTTACAGTAACTGGTGCCAACTGGTGTTTGCAGAAACATACATTTTTGTCTCACTAATAAGCTGGTTTTGGTTGAAATTTTTGAGAAATGCAACCTGCAATCATTAACTACCCATCTGTGAGTCCAGAACTAAGCCAGTCAGAACAGATGACTGCAGATATTGCGAAGAGCTAAAGCTTGCTGCCATCCATTGCTGTGTCCATCCAGCTCCACCAAATACAGGCATTTACCCTGCAGCGAGAATTCCAGCTCCCGGCTTATTAAATGGGAATGTCTGAGGCTTACAGGATTTAATTTGTTTCTATTAGAGCATTCGAAGGAAATCTGGGACTTTCTGCAAATCCGTCCATAAATCTGTTGACAAGAAACAACAGTGATCTGTGTCTGGATGCAGTTCTTCCTGAATCCTGATGAGTAAATGGGATGCCAGGATCTAATTTGCTTCTTCCATCAGTAATTTTTTATTTAAACCAGTCTTGAGAAGAGCACTATTGTTCTGAGACAGAGAAAAGGTTCCCTATTTTGCTCCTTGTCCTATAGCAGGGGTCCCCAACCGGCTACGGACCGGTCAAACCATGAGAATTGGGGGGGGTGACAAAGAAACAGTATATTTGAAAAAATATAATGTGCTTTAAACTGAATAATAAACAGTATAATAATAAATAATTTTAAAAACTCTTTAAATAATAAACAATAATAATAATAATAAACTCTGAAAAAAACGTAAACACAGTAACAAAATGTAATTTATTCTCAATAAGACACAAATCAGACTATGGTTTACGCAGCTCCGACCCGCACCGTCCCGCTCGCTGCATGCACTGCTCCTCTTTTCTTTTCTCATGGAGGTTCTAGCATGAATTGGGTGTTCCCAACTTTTGGGAAATGAGTTTTTATGTGAACGTATTTGTTGGTGAAAGTCTCATCTCTATGCAAACATGCACGTTGTGTGGGAATCAGCTGTTGCGATAAATCCATATTTTAATTCATGTGTTAATTACTAATGCTCTTTTATTTTTGTCTTGAAGTTATAGCCTGTTCTTCTTTTCTTGTGTTGCACGCCCCCGCGGTCTGCGGCTGGGTGGTTGGGGACCACTTCTGTACAGTACCTGGATGAGGTGTCTAAAACAACCTTGAACCACTTTGTAGGAAGTATTAGAGGAAGGGCTGAGAAGAAACTGGGTGGTGCATTTGGAGGACCTGCTCAAATTCAGGAACTGTACTGTGGTGCTGACTTTTAACTCTACGCTTTAACAGCACCGGCGCTCCGCTAATATGTTCGGAGACTCACCAAACTGGCTTTAATTATCTGAAATATCAGCACACATTTGTCTCTCTTCTCAATCTCACACAAAGGATTTTGCTGTAGTCGGTCTTCTCTGCACGCCCACGCACGTGCACAGTGATGATTTCCTCCGAGACAATGCAGTAATCTACTCTGGTCCCTGGTTGCCATTCATCAGAGCCAGTTCCCATCTCTCTTCAGCATCAAAGGGTCTTGTCTCTCATCGCAATCCTCCCCAAAAACCTGTTCCACCAGCACCATGACTTCCCGGCATCACCCTGGTGTTCAGCGGTGTCTGCACGCAACGCCATTACTCCTCATTAATGTCAGCTCATCCTGTCAGTGCTGGTGTTAATGCTTGTTAAAATTAAGCATGCTGCTTTTCCTTGCAGAACCCGCACCATCTTTTTTTCCAGTCATAGATAAAAGGATGGAATGTGGGGTTAAGTATCCCTGGCAGTGATCTAGATGCCACAGAAGAAGTTTCTGACTCAGACCTGCAGCGTTCAAATAATAGTTTATTTTGAGGAGTTTTTTTCAGACAAACAAACAGGAAACAAACCAGCATGGAGAACGCTCACGTGCCACTCTGACCTCTCAGACACTCACTGCCACCCAGTGAAAATGTAATCGCCCTTCAGCAGCTTTACAGGCACAATATTTGAAATTCAGTGTGTATCCCCTTTTCCTCCTGGCTGATTTTGATAATGCGATTGCAGAGTCTGATCTATTCAACGTTCACTTTTATCCAATAAGCTCTTGTCTACCATCTCAGGAAATTAAGCTGTCATCCTGAGTCTTTTTCATTAATGTGAATATCTTGTCGTTGGCTGTCTATTAAATTCCAGGTAGCAGCTGATGAAACTGTGGCCAGAGGTGATTGAGATGGAAGGGGCGATCATTCTAATTCCTCAAGCTTGTCTTTGTATTATTCATTCAGCCTGTGTGAAGAAAGCCTTTTATTTATAGTTTGTTATATTTGAGAGCATTACCACTTATCTCTACCAATCCCCATCTGTCTTATTCAACTGAACATTTTTTTTTTCGTTTTTGAAAAACGACAATTTTTTTATCAGCAGAATTTATTCTTTATAAACCCTTTGAAGAAGTGTTTTAATCACCTACAGTAACAGTTGCGTATTGTCTAAAGTTAAGTCCCCAACGCCTGGGCTGTGGACTGATACCGATAGCCACAAAGCCAAACAAAATGTTTTCTATTTTATTCATAATTTCATTCTCAAGGATTTTTTAAAAACATTTTTAGATTCTTCCAGCAGCATCCGACTCCTTCTTGACGCATGTCAAGTCCCTCGGTCACATGTTGAAAATCCATCCGCTGCTTTCTGTTGCACTGACTGCTACATTGAAACCCCCAAGCTAACAAAGTTAGAAAAAAAACAAACATATTTGGAAAGAGTTTTTTTTTTTTTTTTTTTCAGAAAAGAGACAGTGAGGACTCAGAAGAAGAGCCTTTGACTTCAAAATTAAAGAAAGCTACATTTTACAGGCAAAAAAACAGGAGTCTGTCCTCCAAATATAGATTTAATGCAACAGTTATTCCCCCACACCATCATAAAATTGTGTATTATTTAGCAAACAGCTGTAATGTTGCAAGGATGTGGCTAATAAAGTTGTTCAAACGGTGGATTACATGTTTATTATATTAACCAGTTTTAAAAACCTTTTTTAATGTTATTTTATTGCACCTTAAAAGTCAGACAAGACTGAAGTTTAGTTTGATTTTCCACTTTGACAAATATGGGTTGAGAGAAATCTAAATTGCATTTTTAATGTTTCCTACACACAATAATGTTTAAATCAGTTGCAGATATTTTACATAAGATGAAGATAAACTTTACACCTCAAAAGTTCATGGAAACTGGAGGCTAACAAAAAAATTAGATGCCCATCTACCATATGTCAGATGTCTGCCAAAAAACCAGTCTGTAGCCTTAAAAATGGTGGACAACACCAGCACGATGTTTGGGCACTTTCAGTTTAAAAATGTAAGGAATTTAAGGAAGGAAGACTATAATTAAGGTTTTTTTTTTTTACATTATTCAAGAGCTGTTCTGAACTAAACTCGGACAGATATTTCAGGTACATATTCCCAGATTCAGACAAGACCTTCTTTTTGACTCTCCCAGGTGGACCTTGGGTTTTTGCGGTTTGTTTCAGCCATCGGTACCCAAGGCGCTATTTCCCAGGAAACCCAGAAGATTTACTATGTCAAGGCCTACAAAGTAGACGTCAGCTCCAATGGAGAAGACTGGATCACGTTAAAAGAAGGCTCCAAGCAGAAGGTATGACCCAACCTGTCTGATTTGAACTCTGCACTGCAAAAACTGAATCTTATGAAAGTAAAAAGACACTTGTTTCAAAAAATTGTTTTATTTTCTGTCTTGTAAAAAAAGCGTCTTATCGAGAACATTTTTCCAATCACAATAATCTTAGTTTGTGAAACCATGTCTTGGTAAGAACATTTTTCTTATCCTGTTGGCTGATTTTCTTTTTTATTTATTTATTTGCCTATTTTAAGAACATCTGCAAATGGGATAACAATGTATGACTTATTTCTACAGGGCCTATTTTTGCTGTGTGATAATAAGCTAAAATGATTTTGCAATTAAACAATAGTCACATTATGGCATTGCAGGGTGAATTTTGGAAATACCAGAGGAAGCTGACCTTTGCATCTCCCTGCACATGTGCTCCATTTTCCTGTCATGATAACACTGTCAGCTGATCGCACGTGATTTTGTTGTTTCTACAGCCAGCAAACAGGGAAGTACCCAACTGTATGTCCTCATAGCATCCAGAGTTATATATATATAAATATAACTGCGGGAAGAGTTGCGAGAGATTGTTTGGTGTCAGCAGTGACAAAAGGACTTGACAGAGGAGTGAAGAGTGACTGGGATAGACTGAGTCAGCAGAGGTTGTCATGTCTGAGCAGCTGGTGGAGGTGGGACCAGAGAAAGAAAAGGAAGGGGTTCTTTGACCAGCCGGTTTGACCATCTGGAGGTGCATGGAAAAAACCATGTGTATTCCATGGTTCTGGTGTTTGCGTGGCATGTAAATAGAATGGGGCACATTTTGAAGAAGAAGAAGAAGAAGAAGAAGAAGTGGAGGATAGAGGTTCTCCGCCTCAGCAGACCAGTCGGAAGAAGAGCAGCTCATTCATACGCCCCCCAGGCGTGTTTCTTTTATCCAGAGTACACTGTTCCTTTTGTAAAGTGGAGGCTTAACGGTGCCACTGTAAGCCGGGCCTGTGTTTTTCTGCCTTCTTAAGTGCTTTCGAATGGAAGGGCACCATTTGCTACATGCTGAGCCTGCAGTTTGGCATCATAGTGCTGCTCTGGAAAGAAAAAGCCACTTTGGAGTTATAGAGTTGGAAAAAAAAGGACAGAGAGAAATATGTGCATGGTAGGTTTTCCTCTTGAGTCTTAGTCACCCTGATGGGTCAGCCCTGGTGGTGTTTTAGTTCAAAGATGAGCTGAATTGATACCCTTCTATTCATCCCTCCCCTCTCAGCTGGTTTCCTCTCTGTCCAATAACTGCTCAATTGGTGGGATCAAGAGGCCGCTCGGTCACCTTTGAGATTCATTTACTTGGAATGAAAAGTGACGGCCCGTGGGGAGCTGGTCGACTGGGAGGCCGGCATCCTGGTATGGCGCTAGTAAACTGTCAACTGACCTCCAGGGAGAACGCTGACATCGCTGACCTTTCAGTGAGAGACTGCAGGAAAAACCTGCACTAGATTGGAAAGCAGAGGACAGAAGGGGGGCATCTTGAGCCAATCTGCTGTCGTCAATGATACACATCCGGCGTCACGTTTCAAAGGCTGCAACATGTGCCGTGAGGGCAAAAGTTAGAAGCCCTTTCAAACTCTTTCAGTGTGCTTCTGTCTCAAGTTGCATTCACACCGTCCTCGGCAAGGCAGATTAAAAAAAAGAAAAAAAAACTACGTAAACATGTGTGCGTTTCAGGCTTCTGGATTTCAAACCTCAAAACAGCAAGTAGTTATTTAAAAACGGAAAAATAAATAAGAAATTATTACTAAATGTAGAAAAGTAGCAAAACTTTTCCTGCCACAAGTGTGTTTGAGATTTCATTTCTATTTTGAAATAAGCAGGAAAATCCCTTTTACTGCCCCTAGTGGAAACATGATGAACTGCAAGGCAGAATAAATGCAATGGGTTTTAAAGAAAGTTTGGATCATGCTAATGTATCCAACTTTGACCAATCAGGGGCTCTCATTTGGTACAGACGGAAAAAAAGCCAGAAAAAGCAAGAAAAAGCAAGTTTCACGATATTAGCTCAGTTTCAACGTTTCACACCAAGCCTCTTCCAACTGTAGGTGGTGGACATGCGCTAGTAAACAGTAGAGAAAAAAAAGAAGAAGAAGAAGCTCCTCCCTGCTTGTCTAGTGTGAACATCATGGGTTAAGAGCATGTTCAAGGATCCACATGCCTGGAGTGAACGTAGCATTATACAACTATGCAACATAAAGTAATCACAGCTTTTTCAAATGCTTCATTACTTTTAAACACTTCCACTTCAATGAGACAGCACTAAGCATATTTTAGTTGAATTTTTTCATTGAAATCTATATAGGTTGCCAAGGTCTGTGCTCATGAATTTGATCCACTCCTGTTCTGTTCACAGATTTTCCAAGGCAACACCAACCCAAAAGATGTTACCAAGACAAAGCTGCCCAAACCCACGCTGACACGCTTCGTACGGATCCGTCCTGTTACCTGGGAGACGGGCATTGCTCTGCGCTTCGAAGTGTACGGATGTAAGATATCAGGTTGGTTGCAGTTAATCCTCGTCATGTACACCCATGAACTGCAGCTCTGCCGGCAGCTGCATCGGAAAACTGCTTATAAATGCATCAGTGAGCAGGTTGACTTTGTTTAGGGTTTTTCGGGTTCCTGTTGCACGCACACAGAGTATAAATGCATTAAATCCACCCAAACAGCACAAGACCAGATCATGATACCCAATGTTTACATATACCTCATTCACTATATATGCAGTAAACAGCTGGCAGGCAGAGAGACTTGGAGCTGGGTGGGCTCCGCAAGGCCCCTTCTCTCCCGATGGTGTGTCTCAGCCTCCTCTTTAGCCGCAGTCTGTCTCCACTAATAAAGCTTTGGTTTCGCTCTTCTCATCTTGCTTTTTGTTGATGATATTTTAAAATGCTGTGTGTGCGCATCTCCTTTTCATACGGTTTTAGCACATCTGTCTTCATCTCTGCGGGATTATGAACATGTGTGTTGAATTCTAATTAGAGCTTGCCTTTGAGCTTTGTTCTTCTGCACTTAGAAGTATATCAAGGACAGAAAAGAGGAGAAATAGCCCTTTATCTGTCAGCGTTGTTAGCTTGTGACAAGCCTCAGATTAAAGCCAGGGTCATGGTTTCTCGTAACTAGCTAAAGTGTCTAAGTCTTCTGCGTTTTTGTGGAACGAGGCACTTATATAGCATGTATGCTTGTGTAATATGATGTGGGATTCCATTCTGGGCGTGTGTTCGGGGCACATAATCAGACCACAGCCCAGAGCATGAACACATCACAGGATTAAAGTTGCCACAGGGCCTCTGGGGTGACGTCAGCACCCATGGGTGCTTCAAAGATGCTGCCAACTGCTCTGAATCCTACCAGCGACAAAAGGGTTCTCTGCACTAGCCTATGAATCCTTTAGAACAAAACATTTCTGATCATTTTTTCCAAAAAACTCAGAGCCTGAAAGACCCACTCCGAAGAACATTTTGTTTTGGGTGTTTTTAACATATTCTTTTAGCATTTTTCTGATGCTAATGAAAAAATGCAGATTGAAAGAGCCTGTGCTGTAACGTAGGAGCTACAGTTGGTGGGCTCGACTCCTTTCTGATTCATTCACATGTAGACGACTTGATCCACGTATGTCTTTGTTTTCCTTGTTTGAGATGCATCTGGATCAGAACTACACAGCTGGATAGCTCCAATATTGCTTGACATTTTTCTTAAACCGATAATGTTAGGTTGTGGGGTGTGAGGGGCTGTGAGCTAGCGGGAGTCAGTGTAAACAGAGAACTCGCAGCAACAAGAAAGGGAAGGAGTGGCAGTGATTGCTCTGCACCAATGGTCGTGCCCACAATTTAGAGGTGAATTTCTAACGAACTTCTAGAAAACTAGAAAATGACAGATTTCTTGATTGTGGTTAAAATGGCATTTTCATAGATATAAGACCACTGGAAATTCTTTAAAAATAGCTCAAAAGATGATTGTTGTGGGTCTTTAAATTATTTTATGTTATCATTTATTCTCTAAGGTCACTTTTGATGTCATCAAGTGCATGAGTGACCTGAATCCTTAAGTTTAACACCACATTCCTACATCACAGCTCCTGCTTATTAAAGAACATACTCACCACCTTGTAATTTATGCTTTTAATGCACAAATATCTCTGATCAACCAGTGATCCCCACCCTAAGTGCACGTGGCCCACAGCTCCTCCACTCCACAAACATAAACACCAGCGCCTGCCCTCCGCTGGGTGTGTCCTGCCATCTCTGCAGCCTTTGCAGCTGATGTTGATTAACAGCTCCAGATGATCCGTGGAGTTCGCCTGAGTGGCTAAATCAGTCTTCCTCTCTCCCACACTCTCAATCACATGCGGGTACCTGTCACATATATCCTCCCACTTCAAAGCCAGAGGCTAGCTCCTCTGATCTTGTCAAGCAGGCACTGGCCAAAGACCAAAGAAAGTTTTTCCACATTAACAGCGTTTGCTGTTTTTTCTAGGACGCAGAAAAAAAATGTCATTTTTTAAAATTAAAGTAGACATTGTTTTTTTAATTCAGTTTTCTTTAATGAATTCTAAAAAAGAAAATCCAAATCAGAATGCAAATACCCAAAGTTGCAAGATCTCTTCTAATGCCACATTCACACCAGGTAAGTGACCCGTGTTCAATGGTGTTCACACTGGTAAAGCAGGGACGGAATTCTTCTTTTTCTGTTTACTATGGTGGGGCTGGTTAGGTTGATTTTTCAGGCAAATTCAGCATGGATGTCTCTTAGGGTCTCCTCTTTCAGAAAAAACCTGTTTGCCAAAAGAAACCTAAAATGGTGGGCATTTGTAAAGATGACTTGCTCAAAATGCAGTCCTTAACTCGAGGGCTACCTACTATTATTTGTATATTACATACATATTATATACATTTTTAAAATCTTGGATTATCTCATGGTTAAAATTCTTTTTGGAAAAGGGGACCCTAAGGTACATCCATGCCAAATTTGGAGCTTTTACCCCAGAGATGCACAATAATTTTATTAAACACTATAGCACATGTCCGCCACCTACAGTTGGAAGAAGCTTAGAGCGAACTGTCCAAGCAGGGCGAATCTCATAAATCTTGCTCCAGGCTTTTCTTTTCACAGCTCTATTCCGATATATGAAAGACTTTGTGTCATAGAATTCCATCCGGACACAAACCACAAGTATTACGTTCTTCTCCATGATCAGTTTTTGAAACGGTTGGCACTTCCATGAATTAAAAGGGACACATTTAAATGTTACTACCAAATCCGAGTCGCTGATTGGTCAAAGTTCGACCTGGTTTAGCTTTCAAGGTTCATTTCCACGCGCTTTCCACGCGCGTCATAGAAACTTTTAGGCGTGATCGGGAGAGTTTGAATGCAGAGGTGCGCAGCATGCGTTTACATAAACTTTTTATTAGAAGTGGCCACTTGCTGTGGGTGATGTGAACCTAGCTTCAGATGAAGGATGTAAAGTAAAAAAAAAAAAAGAAATTTGAAGATGGCCGTCTAATTTCAAAATGCTCATGATGACTTTGAACCAGATTGGATTAGAAGAACACAATACCAAGAGGAAAAAGAGGTCTGAAATCATGTGCAGGACACAATGTGGATCTTAAAAGTTGTGATCCCACAGATGTTGACAGCTGAGGGGTAGAGCAGTGATGAGTGCAGCAGATAAAACACAATGTGCTGTGAGAAAAGGCTTGTCAAGAGAGCGGGGAGGCGGAGAGATGAAAAGAATAAGGTCCCCCAGAATGCAGGAGGTAGAAGGAGCAACCGAGGTGAGCCTTTTAATTGGCTGCCGGGAGACAACAGCTTCAAGCGGAATGCATGAGATCTGCAGACAGAGAGAAAAAGAGATCACAGTAACATCACAAAGAATTTGAGGAAAGGTCCTTCTCTCTTTGGCTTTGACTGTCCCTGTTTCCCTGCATGAGTCTTACCAAAAACTTGACTGATGGTTTAATAAATAATGTTGAAACTCCAGCCTTTGGATAAAGTTTTTTTTTTTTACTTTGTCTCACTGGCTTACATCAAAGAGTTAATTCATTCTGTTTTATCTGACAGAGTATCCGTGTTCTGGCATGCTGGGAATGGTATCAGGTTTGATCGCCGACAGCCATATTACTGCATCGTCCCACACTGACAGGAACTGGGTACCCGAGAATGCCCGGCTCCTCACCAGCAGGACGGGGTGGACCCTGCTGCCCCAGCCGCAGCCCTTCAGCAAAGAGTGGCTGCAGGTGGATCTGGGAGAGGAGAAGCGAGTGAAAGGGTTGATCATCCAGGGAGGGATGCACCGGGAGAACAAGGTGTTCATGAAGAAGTTCCGTTTGGGCTACAGCAGCAACGGCTCTGACTGGAGGATGGTGATGGACCCCAATGGGAACAAGCCAAAGGTGGGTTTGTCTTCAAATGACTCTGTGTGTATCCATCCATCTTCTTTTCCCGCTGAATCCCTTTCGGGGTTGTCCCGGCTCATGTTGGATGGTCAGGTCGCAAGTCTGTTGCAGGGCCAGTAAAATATTCATACATTCAGAGTAACCAAATAACCTATGAAGCATATTTTTGGACTGTGGAAGGAAATCGGAGTGCCTGGAGAAAACCTGTCGATCTACAAGGAAAACATGCAAAGTCCTCACAGAAAGGACCAAGCCAGATCCAAGCCAGGGCCTTCTCGCTATAACATGAGAACGCTAACCACTAATAATTTGGATTTGTTTTTCAGAGATTACCTAAAACTATTTTATCAGTTTATTCTCAAAGCATGGTTATATTTTTCAACCTGCCCACACCACCTTTACCCAACAGTGGATGGATAGGCTCCAGCAACCCCATGACCCCAAACAGGATTTCAGCAGATTTAGAAAATGAATGGATGGATGGCTTGATTTTCCAATAAAATACATTATTTAAAGAATTAAATAGAAAAACCAGTATTTCAACCCTTCCATTGGAGGATTGATTTCCGTTTTGACGCAGTTCGGTCCCTGGAACGATGCACTTGGCAGTTGTGAGTCACTTATTGCAAGTCAATTTCAGGAGTGCGCTGAATCACATTAGGATAAGCATCTGAAATCTCTCAGAGGCCTTTCCCCAGTTTCCTGCTTTGTATTCTGCACAACACATACCGTTCAGCCCTTTCAATGGATGGTGAAATCTCTCCAGAGAGGAAGGCGGGATGGGAAGAGTCCAGGGAAAACCGGAGACCAAAGACAAGAGAGGAAATGATGTGCACGTCAGAGAGAAGCAACTATAGATTTATCTGCCGGCATCGCTCTGTTCAAAAAAGAGATGCTTTTTTATTGAATGCACACACACACATATATATAAACACAAAATATACTTATTGGAGTATGCATCCACGTGTGTTTTCAGGAGAGCCCCATTCCCAATTACAAGTGTTTCTGGCAGGGCATAAATCTGATCAAGATGGGTTCTAGGTTGATTTATAAAGGGAGTGAGAAGAATCCATATCCTGCCTGTCCTAGTTAGCTGTGTTTCCTCGCATCATTCAAAGCTCACTGGGATCCTTCATATGATCACACCCATTAATCCACATCCATCAATCCTCTATCTCTGTCCTGTGTTTGCTTTGAGCATCTCTTTCCCTCAATATTGTCTTTGCTTTGCTAAAAGTCTGAGCAGAAATGAAAAGAAAGTTGCTTTTTATTTCTTTTGACCCTCAGAGATCTCACAGGTGATGTTACTGGTAGAGATCATTTCCATCATTTTATCACCCCGTCCCCACCCGATCCTACATCTTTGCATGTCGCTTAAGAGCTCAGAAAGCTGCCGTGTGTAATACTGTTGTTGATTTCCCTGACAGATATTTGAAGGTAACAGCAATTATGACACTCCTGAGCTGAGGACAGTGGAGCCCCTGCTGACCCGTTTCATCAGGATTTATCCGGATAGGTCACCTCCTGCCGGAATGGGCCTACGACTCGAGCTGCTGGGCTGTGAAGTCGAAGGTAAGCAGGAAGAACATGCAAGCATCAATAAAATGTTTTGTTTCCTCTGGTGTTTCCCAGCATTTTATTATATTAGTGCTTTGTATTTTCATTAGTGGTGGCAAAGTTATTATAGGAGAAAAAACTTTTAAACCAGTTCTAATGTCAAAACATTGAAGGGAAACTAGAATCTTTTAACCACAGAGTTCCAGTTCAGTCCCAGAGCAGGACAGACCCACTTATTCCATAGGGTTAGAGAATGCTGAGAAATGTAATCTCCTAGTCGCAACTGCTCTTACGGTTGTGGATATGGGGCATCTGCAAACAAAATATGGGCAAACCTGCGCGTTTAAGTGTTAAGATTGTGTGCACATTTTTTTCTTCGGGCATGTGGGGCAACCAGACTGCGTCATGCAGATTTTTGATGTTTTAAACCTCGATGAACCTCGTTCACTGCTCAAGGGGCCTGTTAGTGCTGAACAACAGCATCATCCATACGTTATAAGTCTGTGTAACTTACATCATTTTTATGAATTCTTCTCATTATATTTACCACTCATACGACAATTGTACGTTCCATTTTTATGACTTTCTTTAAAGTGGCCTTACAAGCCTCAAGGGAACAGCAAGATACACCCACACTCATATTATGATGCAACCACTCCCCTCCACGACCCTCCATGGGCCCGGACAACCCAAAAATCCACAGCACCCATACGGGTCATCCACCAGATAAATGCATTTCACCAAGGTCTACCACATTTTTTTGCTTTTACACTAAATTTTTGAAAGTACATGAACAGTCCATGGTAGCTACAACAGTCTGTAACTTGGAGACTGTATTGACTAGGACAAAAAAAGTCATTTGGAAGAGAAACCTTCCGGCTCATTGACTAGCCAAACCCAACAATGGAAAATACTGTACATTCCCTTCATTTGGCTAGTCTGCCAAACCACTCGTAAGTGTGATATACTACCTTTTTCATTCTCACCACTTTACTTCTCCCCACAAGACACATTTTCCATGTTTTGTCTTTGATTTTGCACAGTAAATATATTTTTTTTCCTACACCAAATGTACAGAGCTGAATTTACGTCCTCCTTTTTCCCTTTCCAAACTTGAATAGTCCGTTTGTTTGCGTGGTCGTAAACCTCAGCAGAGTAGACTTGCAAATGAACTGAGGACCATTTTATTGATTTATGCTTCTTTAGATTATTTCTATCATCTCAATGCAGTGTTTGAGCACTGAACAATCCAAAAGGATGACAACCAAGGAGATAGTTTAGATCTTATTAAAGTGAACACTTAAAAAGAAGGGAAGAAGTCTTATGCCAGGCAGGCATAGTCAAATGCCTGCAGTTCAACAGAGTCCAGGTCGAGTGATGAAGATCAACTTAAAAAATAGGTCCGGCAGCTGAGTAGCTGGAAACAGATTCTGGTCTTGAAGAGCGGTTGGTAACATTAGGAAGTTTTAGACTTTAATTTAGGCTGGAATGCGAAGGTAAACTGTTATAAACTGGTGCTGGAGAGGGAACATTGTGGACTTTAGATACAGGAGAAAACAAATGAAGAGCATGAACATGATTGTGGAGGAGGATGAAAGAAAAGTTACTTGCAGATTGAGTGAAGAGAAAATGGTAATTTCTTTCTCTTCTCTTGGCTTACCAAACCCAAATGTTCATGTGGACCACGGTTTCCCCCGTTGTGGCCAGACCAGAATTAAATAAGACCAGGGGTGGGCAAACTACAGCCAGAGGACCAAATCCTTAAGATACTTAATTTGGTCTACCAAAATTAAATTAATTTTCCTGTAATTCTGGTGTCTCCCTACAGATGGTCCACTAGAAAAACATTGATCTTTGTTTCGATGCAGAAACTTATTCTGGATTCAAATAGTGTAGTGTTTTGTGATATTCCTGTGTGTTTTCCAAAGATGACAGTCATTTTTCCAATCATTCCAACAACACACAAATGCAGCATGTCTCCAAGTTTGCATTTTCCCTGAAGAACATCAACCCATTGGTGCAATTGGCACTAAAATAAGAACTAAAAATAATAAAACTGAAATA
This sequence comes from Oryzias celebensis, assembly GCA_014656515.1. Taxonomy (NCBI): domain Eukaryota; kingdom Metazoa; phylum Chordata; class Actinopteri; order Beloniformes; family Adrianichthyidae; genus Oryzias; species Oryzias celebensis. Next base: position 41,697,026 of record BNCR01000012.1, read on the forward strand.
AAAAACTTTAATAGACTTTCACACTTACCCAGATAAAGTAGGAATTCAACGTTTCTGATGAAGAATCCCTTGTAGGAGTTGGATATTTTTAACGATTCCAGATCTGTCATCACCTTCCATAGTTATTTAAAAATGTACCTGAGGGTCCCTCTGTTAAACACACAATTATTCAGCTTGTGCTCTTTATCCAATCAGAAGATTTCCTCTTGTTGGATCAAAGCCACCCCTAAAGGCAGCCTCTTCCAGAGGGAATCAAATGAAAGCATAAAAAGTGCACCTGACCAGCTCAGTTCATGGTTGCCTGGTCTCCATAAAGCTCGTCACAGCTGCTACTTTGTCTTTTCGTCTTTCAAAGGACCAGCACACACTTTGCAGTGTTTGAAATTACCCTTATTTTTCTTTTTTTTCCCCCTTATCTGTCTCAAAGCTGATGGAACACAGAAGCGGCTCAGTGATGCAGCAGTGTGTTCGCTCTAAGTGGATTTACATATTGGATTTCAGGAAGGCCCATTCTCTTGTAAGCCTTGTGGACTCCCACCGGGAGCTTTAGTCAGATGATAATGCTTGTTTTAGGTGTTAATGCAGAACACACATACGGAGAGGTGCACACTGGGGGGAAACCACCATCACCACTCCAAATCTGTGGCTGCAGAAGTACAATAGAAGGTGCCTGTCTACGTTTTTGTGTGTTTAGCAAGCCACAGCAGAAGGGCTAAACCCTCATTTCTGTGAGGGGGGCTCCCCTGACGCAGCGCTGACCCCATTCCCGACCTCTCCCACCCTCAATCTGACAGGGGCTGATCTGCCTCATATTTCATCTAGGAGAGGGCGGGAGCAGGAGCACACACACAGACACACAAAAACAAATCCACATTTTTCATGCAGCTTGCCCCAATCTGTCTGTGCCTCTCTTGCTGCTCCTTCTTTTTCTTCCACCTGTACTCAGCAAGCCTAATCGTTACTCAGTCAGTGAAAACATTCAGCAAAGCGCACACACACACCGCAGGATGGCTGTGCGGCAGCGGAGCGTGGATCGGATCTCGGCCGTCGGCCACATTTCAATGAGGCAGGCACTAATGATAGGGCACATCAGCCCTCCCTGTACACAGTCTGTTTTTTTACCCGCCCAAGCACCATGCATTAGCGTCAGTTGTCACTATTTATATACCCACATCTTGGTTATAAGAAGAATTTAACAGCAGGAATAAACTCATGCCTGCTGTATTGATTTCTTGCAGCAATGTTTTAAAAAATGCAACCTTTTTAATTTTTGTATGAAAGAAACTACTTTTGACGTTTTGAAGAACTTATACAGTATTGGTGCACTTAAGTCTAATGTCTAGCAGTGTTGGAGTGTGTTTTTTTTTTACGTGCTGCTAACAAGGTTGGGGGTTAGCATACTCACAGTAACATTTGTCTTAGTGGAATTAGTCTGTATTATTTTTTTTTTGTTTACAAAATTTGGAAATGCGCTCATGTGGCTAACATGTAGCAGTGTTTGGCTGTTTTTTTTACGTGTCATTACCAAGGTTGGGAGTTAGCACAGTCACAGTAATGTTTCTTTTAGTGGTATCAATCTGTTTGTTAATGGTTACAAACAAGGTTGTGTGTTTTTTGTAAAATATGCTAATACAACTAACGTGTAGCTTTGTCTGTTTTTCTTTTTTTTGTTACGTGTTTCTAACAAGTTTAGGAGTCAACATAGTTACAATAATGTTTGATTTAGTGGTATCAGCCTGTTTTTTACTTGTTGCAAGCAATGTTGAGCGTTACAGTAAATATGCTAATGCAGCTAACATGTAGCGTGTCTGCCATTGTTTTTAATGTTCCTAACAATGTTTTGAGTTAGCGTAGTGACAGTAATATTTGTTTTGCACTATCAGCTTTGTTTGTTACATATGGGCCAATTGTGAATACGCTAACGCGGCTAATGTGTAGCATGTTACAAACAAGTGCTAAAATTACTGTGTCACAGTTAATGAAGTCTAACTGAAGGACTTATTTCAGACTCTTTTGTCTCTCTCAGTGAGCCCTATAGTTTTTTGCATCTTATAAATGACATAAGTTCCAAAAAAGACCATTCATTGATGATGCACCTTAGAATGCAGTGCGCCCTGTAGTGCTAAAAATTTGATAACTTGGTTCATTACCGTGTTCAACAGTACATACTGAAGATAACCTTGAACAGTTTCAGTTTCAGAGAAGTTCAGTGAAACGAAACAATTTCCCAGTAGCTAACTCAATCAAAGGGTGAAATAACGTGTATCCAGTCATGAACTCATCGCCCTCAACCTTCACGCTGATCCATGTTTACATTGAAATCTAATCCACATCTGGTGAATCTCTTCTTCTTCATCCTTCAGCTACCACGCTCCTTCCCACCACGCCGAGCACAACCCCATCAGACGAGTGCGACGACGACCAGGCGAGCTGCCACAGTGGCACAGGTGATGACTACGATGTGACAGGTGCTAACATCGCCTTCATGAGACTGCGACCAGCCTCCCCCTTTTGCCCCCAATGCCCCTCCCCGCACACTCTGCTTTGGCACTCCCCTCAACTAAATGCCACCATTACCCCTCCCTGCAACCAATGTGCTGTTTATGTGGATGTGTGCACTCTCTTGCACGCACGTTTGCTAGCGCCCGTGCACCCACATGTGTGTTGGCTCCGTTACAACTCCAATTAGCTGCACCTGTAGCTCCCACCTCTCTCCTCAATCTGCCTCTTCTGGCCTCCACCTCTGGAAACTCACAGGAGAGGGCTAATGCTCCTGCACCAGAAAATGATCTGCACACACCTGCTTCTAAACCGGCTATTAGCCAGCTATGCTTCTTTCTTTCATTTCACTCTCCTGCTCCCATAATCTCTGACCCTGCACTCCCCACTAACCAGCAGTCTCCAATGATGAGCATGAAACTACTTTTTTTTAAATGTAATTTTTTATTTTCATTTTTTTCTGTAGGTTTCTCCTATAGACTCGTGGAAAAAAGACAATTATTATTAGGTTCTTACTGGCATGATTAGTTTTTAGCATGAAGAATTGCATGAGCAACATTTAGCTATAAAATGTAACCCAAAATGTTTGCTTTTATCTTTTGTCCATTTTGGGGGTTTTACCGATGTTGTTGGAACCAGCTAAATGTCGCATTACATCCAGCAAATATGGCCAACATTTGCGTTTTTTTATGGATGCCATTTGGCACTCACAGCCCGACTGGCAACTTAACATTAAACTTGTCCCAGATAGCAGAGACGTTTAAGCCTAATCTTGGCTACTTTTGCAAAAACGTTGCTCATTATGAGACCAAAAGCACATGAACTGCACTTAACGTGAGTTTTGGTGTTTGTTTAAGACATTTTTGTGCCATGGGTTACAGCGATTTTGATCCTGTTTGACCCAAAGGTCCAAAAGAAGTACAAACTTGAATCCTGTTTAATGATGCTGTTACTTAATGTTATCCACTAACTAAATTCGTGGAAGTGAAAATAAAAAAACTAGTGCCAAATGTGATTGCTTTCTGAGAACGCTAACAATTCTGATGTTTTGTTTTTGGCAGGTAGTACCATAGCACCAGAGACTACTACTGCTGAAGTGGCCACCACCCCAGGTGATTAAGAAAAATATTCTTCCTATTTCAATGCTAAAGATGCAGTCTTCAAAGACTATAAGATAATTAAAGAATGAGATTAGCACTGTGGCTTTTGAAGTGGAAATAACACTAACAAATGCAAAAACTAAGGGTAAAACATCATCATCCAATCAGCAGTGTCTATTGGACCTACCTGTCCCGGTTTTAGAAAAAGGAAAAAAAAAAATGCAATGGAAACCAAAATTAATTTCTGAAAATCAAAAAGAAATGTTAAAAAATGAAACACAATAGGAAACTGGAAAAAGTGGGTACTATGGGACATCGCTGATTTGGATGATGATCATTTCTAGACAATTGAAAAAACTCCATCATCATCATTCTATCAGCGATGTCCCGTTATACTTACCTTTTCTTATTTCTTATTGTGCTTTGTTTTTAACATTCAGTTTAATTTCTGGAAATTACTTGTTTCCAAAATGTTTCATTTTTCCTTTCTTTTTTTGGGAAATTTTGGGTTTTTTTTCTAAAATGTCATATTGTTTATTTAGATTTGTTTTACTTTCTTTATTGTCGTTGTGATCTTTAAGTTTTTGCATTGAGTTATTTTTGTTTGATTTGCACTTCAGGGCCACCGTAAATTAGCATATTGCGTGACTATCTTACTGCTTAAGACCAAGTTGGAACCCATTTTTTTGCTATGAATCCATGGAAATACAGCCTTCCAGCTGTGATGTGCGTCTGTTATTAAAGCTGATAATGTTGCCCTGACGGGTTCCTGTTGACAGTCTGAAGGAGCTTGTGTGCTGCAAGGTTAGCTGATGATTAGCACTGTTGCTCTGCTCCTGCTTTCTCAGCATAATCGCTAATCACTATAGGCCGTTTCTCATTGGCACACAACCGGAAAAAACAAAGTATGAGAGCAAAGGAAATAAGGTGTACTCTGGGGTCACATGGACATACAAACGCAGGGTGATCAGGCAGCAGTCACTGGAGAGACTCTGCCCCAGTTTGACCTTCACTAATGGGCCATAGGCTCCACCCAACACAATTCATTCAGTAGGCTGGCTGTTTGGCCTGTCTGTAGCTACACTTTTACAAAAAAAAAAAAAGGTGTCATAGGAAGAAGTTTATTCACCCATAATCACATCCCTGTCTTCTTATGGGCGTAATGATGAAGATCAAACTTGCATTCACAAAGAAATGTCTCTTCATTGTATAAAAACAAGTGGTTGATGTGGCCATTCATAATTTACAGAAATGTTTGATCTTTCTGTCACAGCGTCCTGACATCAGAGCAAAAAAAGGAAAAACCAAAGCTACTTTAACTGGACTTTTTACTGAAAAAAAAGTTATCCTGAGTCAAACATGTGGCTCTACATGAGAATTCCATCCTTTGTGTTTAATGGGAAAAAATGGTCCCTCCCGGCAGAAGCTATTTTAAAACAGTCCTGCTATCAAAGGGAGTATTTCCTCATATATTCTGCCATTTGGAAAGCAGCCTTGTCGTATCTCTCAAGCCATCCCATAAAGGAGTGCACAGCCATGGCTAAAATCCCAAACATCTCCCTCCCTTGTGTTTCTTGGAAGTCTTCCTTTGTCCGATTTGATAAACACCAAAGCTCTGGCATATTTTTTTGGCCTCTGTGGAGTCTTCGTCAGTGTGGTATGGGCAATTGCATTGTTGGAACAGGGCCTCGATGCTGTTGCCACAGGAGTCTTCGTACCCCAAACCTTTGCTCTCATTAATACTCTCTCCTTAGTGAGCTTATTTCTGAACTGATCCATTCCCCCTCTTCCTAGTCCCTGTCTTTGTCCTGTTCTCACCATGGTTCCTTGCTGTCTTTAACACACCTAGTTACATCCATTCGTAGCATTATTTGTGAGAATGTGAGGGCTGCTTGGAATGTCATTCTCATCAGTTATTTTTTTTCCACATCTCAGTCACATTCGGTCTAAAACTTGTCTTTTTTTCTGAGGAGAACTTATGTTTTGCAGTCCTTTGCTGCCCTCTAGTGCTGAAAGCTGTAAAAGTGTTTGATAGAACCTCAGTGAGCCATGCAGATTTGCCAGAGCAGTTCCTTCAGTTGTTCAGTGCATCCTACAGCTTTAGTCACGAGTTTGTTGTGTTGTTGTTTCAATACTTCTGCTGCATGATTTGAATGCACCTTGTAAAACCTGCAGGTTTCCAGTGGTTTGCCTGCGACTTTGGCTGGGCCAATAAACCATCCTTCTGCAGCTGGACATCTGAGGACACTGGCTCTTGGTGGCAGATCCAGTCCAGTGGCACCCCAACATTAAATACGGGACCCAACATGGACCACACAGGTAAGTACTCGGGTCAGTTGAGAAACCACAAAAGTCTTTTTCATTCTAACCCTGACAGCCAAGTCAGGATTTGTGGATTGTTTGTAATCTGAGTACTTGTTTATCAGGTGGATCAGGGAATTTCATCTACACCCTAGCGACTGGTCTTCAGGAAACAGAGGTGGCGCGTCTGGTGAGTCCTATGGTCACCTCCCCAGACGCAGACCTGTGCATGTCTTTTTGGTACCACATGTTTGGGTCGCACATCGGAAAGCTACACATCAAGCAGCGCAAGCAAACAGAGGACGGGCCAGCAGACATCCTGCTCTGGGCCGTTAGCGGTCACCAAGGCAACCGTTGGCGGGAGGGCCGCGTCTTTGTGCCTCGTAACAATAATCCCTATCAGGTAACAAAAATGCATTTCTTTACTGTGCTACTTGGAAATGAATGTACTTGAAGCAAAGCCCCTACAGAATTCTAAACATTTTCTATCCAGGTGGTGATTGAAGGCATTGTGGAGGAAAAGAGATGGGGAGACATCGCTGTAGATGACATCAAGGTTCTTGATGGGCTCAGCTTGCAAGACTGTAAAGGTGAGTCTTTTGGGTTGTGTTTCCATTCAACATTTGTTTTTCGTTTTCATCAAATGTCAAGCTTTCCCAGCTGGGTCATATCAAGTTTTCTTTTTCCTCTCCTCGGCGTCACTGAACAGTAGATTGGTCAATTAAGCCTTAGTCACATGCATCTACACAGTTGACCTGTACGAATCCTGCAGGTTCTTGGGGTGTTTGGGCCCGTGGAGAGCTGTAGAGAGGAGAGGCTGGGTCTCTCTTGCAATTCCTTAAGGCTCACACAATCACCTCAAGGGAAATCTTGAAAATAAAACATATGATTGTTCTACGTGCGGTTAGTGTATCGTAAAGTACTCGTAAGGATAATGTAATTTGCGCACACCTATGATATACAGGTGAAGCTGTACTACGGTGCCATTACGACAAACTTTAGTTGCTAGTAGGGTTTGGGTACTGGCTCCTTACTGACCTTTTGCAAATTCTGCACGCACAGGTGATATAGTGTTCAGGTGATACAGAAGTGCCCATAGGACGCCCGTCGCATGCCCACACATACTACGCTCTGATTGTCTAATTTTGCACATTAATGCACACTTATCACTTGAGTAAACTATAGGGACCCTTGCGCAGTGTTCAAAGTTTGAGGGGGATTGAAAAAGGAAAAATCTTTACACAATCCTGTCTCACCTACCCTTACTTACCTTTTTGCGTTGTGTAAATGTTCTCTACGACCTGACCTGCATGGATATTTTCGCCCTACTTCCCCACATTCAACATGATTGAAATCGCCAGCTAACTGGCAGACTCAGAAGTACAAGTCAGCCCCAACTGTACCATTCTGACTTGTGTGAATTGCACCGATCAATGGAAACATGGGTGTAACATCCAGCTTTTACGGCTGGTAACGTAAAAGTTTTATATTTACAAGAAATAAAACTAACCACTTCAATTTGATTTTATAGATCCAGACGTGCCCACGGAGCCGATGTTACCTGAGGATAGATTCAACGAAATAAGTGTGTCTTTACTTTGAGTGTCACCTCATTTGTTAGGTTTTGTTTACAGACTACCTAAAATGTGTGTTTGTCTTTTGCAGTCGAAGCAGTCACAGATTATCCAGACTCTGTACAGACCAACCAGATCAGTGAGGCAGGCAACATGCTGAAGCAGCTGGACCCCATCCTTATTACCATCATTGCCATGTCTGCCCTGGGGGTCTTCCTCGGGGCCATCTGCGGAGTGGTTTTATACTGCGCTTGCTCACACGGCGCCATGTCCGAGAGGAACTTATCAGCCCTGGAGAACTATAACTTTGAATTGGTGGACGGTGTCAAGCTAAAGAAAGATAAACTCAATGTGCAAAACTCATACTCAGAGGCGTGAGTGTATGACGGGCAAAGCTCGCACAAGACTGAATGAGCATATTCTCTTGTATCTCTGCGGGACGCCAGGCTCAATGGAACTGCCAACGCCCTCAACTGACAGGATGAGGGCCCGGTTCAGGTATCAGCGGGAGGTTTGGACTGATCCACGCTTTTCTCAGGAGCTGCAGTAAAACAACCTACCAATAGGGGACACTGTGTACAAAAGACATACAGGAAAAAAAATATGTAAAGATGATTTAGATGATATTTTAATTTTGTATTTTTAATTTTCATTCATTTTTACAATCGAATGCTGGTGTTGAGACCAATTTATTAATAATGTCAAAAGTATTTATCATTTCCTGGGAAAGAGAGGAGTTCTTTTAGCATCAGTTCACGAAAACTGTTGTTTCTTTTTAAGTTTTGAAAAAGAAATCCTTAATGAACCATAACCGGCAAAACTGTAGATTTGCCCCATGGTGTGGCATAAAGAGTGTGCCCTTAACCTCTACCCCCTAAACATGTACCCTACCCCCTTTGACCCCTTTCACTCTAAAGTGAGGGTCCCATTCATGGCGACGTATGGTTCTGACAGTGCCTTTAGTAGCTTTTTCGTTGGCCTCCGCTGTTTAAAGGGTGTTTTTTACTGTACTTGATTAAGTTATGATGGCAGGAAACAGGGGCACATTTACTTTTAAACTCCTGGAGAACAGGTATATCATAGTGCTTTTTTCTGCTTTGTGTTCTGTCCAAAAAAAACCCCACACTGTAAATAAGTTTTAATATATTTTATTGCCCTTTTTAAAAAAAAGTAAAAAAGAAAAAAAAAAGAAAGAAACAAAAAACAAGCTGCAGTATCCCTTTTTTCATGGGTGTGTGCGTGTGTGTGTGTGTAAATACGGTCCGTTTTGTGCAAAGTGCAGTGTTGATTTTTAGAGTATGTGGCTCAGGCAAGCAAGATTTTTGTGTGTGATGTTGCAGCAATCTCAACGTGCATTCAAGCCATCTGTCATTGGAAAACAAATAAAAAAATAAATGAAAAACAAAGGGACAACTGCAACCAAAATACGTCGATGGTACTCACCTCGCCCTGTTGATCTTCACAGGTTTCTCTTCTAGTCATACAAGTCAAAGAAGGTTGAAAACACTGCATACAAAAATGGTAATGGGAGGCTTTCAGTTCAAAAGCAAATGAGCTCATTACCCCCAATGTCACTGTGGACTGTTCCCTGCAGAACAGTGCAGCTTGAATGCACTTTGTTTTCTGACTCCCTGACAAGAGAAGTCTGTTCCAGGCGAGTTCAACCTCGAAACTGAAGAATGGTGCTATCAGTCATTTTTACCATCCCCAGTTTGCATTGTCCACATGCGATTGAGTAGCCAAAGCCCTTCGTTTTTGGCCACAAAGAGTCTCATGTTTTTCTCATGTAGCAGCCATATTGTTGTGATGTCAGACGTGATGTCATAAGGATGGGACATTGGTACAGAGGGGGAGCAAGCAGCATCACCTGCATCAGGTCATCTGGCCCTCCTCTGTGGCTCCACCAAAGGATGGTTCAAACCCCCCACAGTTTTGTTTGTAGGGGGGGTTCTCACCAACACACAAACTGCATCACCGATGGATTGTGTTTCTTTATCGGTCTTACCAAGAACCGACAGTGGAAAGGAAGCAACATAAAACACCACCATGATTGTCGAGCTTCTGTTGAGATTCTGATTTGCAGATGAACAGATGAGACAATCCCATTGGTTCACGCTCAAAGAGGAGGTGATTTGGAGCGTGAGACTGACACAGAAACAAAGGGCCAGCAGGTCCTGGAACTCAATCTTACAATCAAAAAAGAAGAAACCTTATCTGGAAAAGGGGAACGTCTTTTTATTTTAGAAAAAATGTACTTTATTTGTTGTGATGTGGTGAAATCATCCTTAGCTCGTAAGTTTTGGTGCTGTTAGCTGCAGAGGACTGCAGCTGCAGCAGTAGAGAAAAAAGGATACTGTAGCGTGAACTCCAAACCAACAATGTTGCACTGACAAATATATTGAAGAGGTTTATGTGTTTATAGTGATCATTTGCAAAGAAAATGCTTAAAAAACAAAAAAAAAAAAAACAAGTTTCATCTTTTTTATACCTTGTTTCAGATAATCTAACATGAATCTGAGATGTAAAAAAACCCACAAATATTGATATGTTTTCGTTAAAAGAATGACAGGACCTTTTTTGTTCCTCTCCAAACATGTACTATATTGACGCTTCTTTTTATACTGTCATTTGAATGTTGCTTTTTTTTTTTTTTTAGTTTTGTTACACAAACGAGAAAATAAGACTTATTTTCAATACTGCTTCTGTAATTTGCTGTTGTAGGGGAAAGATAATAAACAGCAAAGGCCTTAAATCCAACTGGGTATACCTGTGTTGTATTAGACTTCAAACTTTTTTTCCTTCTTTCCTTTATTGCTTTCCTGGTAGCAGGCAGTCTGGTAGAGAGCTGGTTTTTGTATCCGAAGGAACCATTGCAGCGAGGCTGTGGTGTAACTGCAACCATCAAACCTGTTCATAACCATTCTCTTTTTCCAAAGATCCAATAAAACAGCTTCATCTGAAATGAATGGTCATTTGCTGGGTTATTTATTAGCTGATGTGTTTTTGTCCTGTAAATTGTCTTTTTTAAAGTCGTTCGATCTACGCTGCAGAAGGTGGATGTCTGGGAGCAGATGGATGCAACCACAGATGGATCTCTGATTTTAGAAAAATAAAACACACACACTTTACAAGAGCAGAATTACAGTTGCAAGAAAAGAGAGCTTGGTGCAAAGGGAGGCAACAGACCACTAATGACATACTGATGTGCAAAGTACTCTGCTGCTTCAGGGGTTTATGATTAAATGTAGTAATTTTGTTAAGCATAAATAGATATGTTTACCAATTTATCAGATGTACAGTGGAGGAAAAAAATATTTAATCCCTCCTATTTTTTATAAATGTACCCACTTAAAAATACATTGACAGTCTGTCTTCTTAGTGGTAGGTTCTTTTGAACAGAAAGTGATGATATTTACTTCAAGGAATTGACATAAATTTATTTGCATTTCACTGAGGGGAAAAAAGACAAGTTGGAATCTCTTAATCAACCTGTCACCTCACCTGAAGACACCTGTGACAACTGTTGGTGCAATTGTGACAAAATATAAGAACATGACCGTCAATCCACCAAGGATTGGGGGGGCAAAACCAGACCTGTTCATGAGAACAGGGAGAAATCGGCTTGAAACAACACGGCAGGAGTTACAGTAGGTGATGATCTCAAAGCAGTTGGAGTCACAGTTACCACAGAAAGAATCATTTATGGTTTAACATCTACCAGTGCTTTCATAGTACCCTTGTTTAAAAAAGCACATGTGCAGGAAGCCGAAAGCTTGTCAGTGAACACCTTCATGACTTAGATAGTGATGGAGAAGCTGCTGCGGTCAGAAAAGACCAAAACTGAACTCTTTGGCATCAGTTCAACCCGTCGTGTTTGGAGGAAAAGAAATGCTGCCCATCACCCCAAAACACCATCTCCACTGTTAAGCATAGAGGTGGAAACATTATGTTTTGGGTTTTTTTTCTGCACAGGGCTACTTCGACATGTGGATGTGAGAATGGACAGATCCATGTACTGTCAAATCCTGAGGGAGAACCTCCATCCCTCCACCAGGAGGCCTTAACTGGTGGTGGATGGGTCTTCAAAAGGGATAATGACCCAAAACACACGGCCAAAACAACCAAGGAATGGCTGAAGAAGAAGCACGTGGCTGTCAGGCTCCCCAATCCAAAAAATAATTCAAGCAAACCTGTGCAAACAGTGTCTTCAGTTTTCATGGTATTTCTATGATGCATTGTTTGTTTTTTATATAAGTATTGCATTTTTGTGTACAAGTGCTACATTTTAAAAATGGATTCCTACATCTGAATATGACAGCAAAAATCTTAAAATCCAATCCTTGGAGCTTTGACTAAACTTGATGACAGCACTTTTTTTGTTGGCCACAAGGTGGCTCCAGCTTTTGAGGAATGAGAGATGGTCCCAGCAGGACCCCATGGTCCCAGTATCTAAAAACAGACTAAATACTGGAATTATATTATGATAATGTTCTAAAATCTGTCTAAGTGTCACTAATTTAATAAACTATTGTGTATTTACTTCTTTTTGGGCACATAATAGTGATCCTTCTGTGGTAATAAAAGCCAAAAAGAGGTCAATTTGACAACTCTGAGCAGTCAAAGTCATACATTCAAGATACAATAGCCTGATGGGAAAGTATTACAGACCAAGTCTGATAGAAATAGAGTTTTGGGAGTTTTTAACATGTTCTTGTGGAATAATAATGGAGTTAAAGTTAAAATTAAGCTTAAAATTGCACTACTGTTTCTGTTCAACTCATTGGGAATCAGGAAACATTCCTGTTTGAAAAAGAGCATATTTCTTACGGAGAAGACTCTGCTCTGCTCCATTCTGATGCATCCACTTGCAGACAAATAGATCCATGTATGTCTTTGTTTTCCTCGTCTGAGCTGGAATCTGGATCTAAACTGTATGGCTGGATAGCTCAAACATTGCTCACCACTTTTGTTGCACTGCTAATTTTAGGTTGTAAGCTAGCGGGAGAGCGTGTAAACAGAGAGCTCTCTCAGCAGACAATTAAATGAGCAAAAGAGACAAGAAATTGTTGCATACTTTGCAAAAAAGAACATCTAAGTGGCTGATATTATCTTTTTATTTACAGCGGGTTAATTGTACCACCATTATAAAAAGGTTTTAAACTAGAGCACATCAGGGATATAAAACTCTGCTCTCCTTTTTAAAGCACTGTACAAATAAACAGAACCGAATGAACCTCTGGTCCTCAACGTTTGTTTTCGTTCACATTTTTTCCATTCCAGCCTCCGGCTGAAGCTATAACAACTTTCCACCTAAAATTAAACAAACAGGCCTTGTAGATCTGATTATTTAGACTGCAACTGATCCAATGTATTCATTTAAAGAATTAAACTTTTTATTTAGGTCTTTTCCAGATGAGTAAACAAAAGGCTCCTACACAAACGCTTCCGATTCACATTAGGTTTTTGTTTTGTTTTTAATGAAAACTAGCCAAAATGCCTTGCAAAAAACTCAATCCAATTTTTAGTTTGTTTAATGTTATTATTTGAGGTTTTTTCAAACCTTCAAATTTGACATGTGCACATAAAAACTTTCTGCACCAACTTTTCTGGTCAGTTTTGCATCTTGCAAATTTGTACAGGACACATGTTGATGTTTAGGGGAAAAGGTTTGGGGTTTAAATACAGGTTCGAGCTGAATACAGTTTCAGAATGTTGTATGTGTCATAAAAACATGACAAAGCAAGAAACATTTGTTTTTAGAACTTTTTAAGAATCCGTTCCTGGCACCCATAATGGAAAAAAAAAACACTTAGGGGCAAAATGGAATCTGTATATTTGATTCTGTATGGTTGTGTAGTGGTTAGCTCTCTCTCATCTCATAGTGAGAAGACTCTGGTTAAAACCCCAGCAGGTCCTTTCTCTGTGGCATTTGCATGTTCTTCATGCAGGTATGCGTTTTCTCTGGCTCTCCGACTTGCTCCCAAAGTCCAAAAACATGCTTCAGAGGTGCATTGATCATTCCAAATTGTCTCTAAGTGTGGATGAGTGTTGTTGTGTGGTCCTGTGACAGACTGACGACCTTTCCTGGATTCACCTCACCTTCACCCAACAGTTGCTATGATTTGACCCCAAAAAGTTTAATTGCAAAAGGTTTTTTTGTGTGTTTTTGATATTCTCTTTTGAGCTTTTAAGAAAAGTTGTCAAACTTTTGTGAAAAACCAGGGCTGTATTGTTGATGTAGAATTTGATTTTTCAATAAAATGGGACTCAAACTTGGGTTGCATGACAAAGGCCTTGCAGATGACAGAAAATGCATTTCACTTTAAGAAAGCACGAGTCTGAAGCTTTATGAGTTACTTTTAAAACTTTGGGGTGGAACAACCCCCCTGCTGATGAGGCTTGTACTGCCAATGAGCATGCATCCGCGGTTTACACATAAGGAGGCAAAGACAGCGTGACTTGGTCAAGTCTGGTTGAAAAATGTGCTATCGGTCTTAGTTCTTTTCTATGTTTTGGAGTAATGCAGAAGCCCTATGGCTATTCTTAAACTCTAAAAGCATTAGCACAATTAAGAAGGTCATCCAATTGTTTCCATGGATCATTTTTATAAAAACTTATATTCACCTATGTCACACGCTGATGGATGGATGGATGGATGGATGGATGGATGGATGGATGGATGGATGGATGGATTAAGACTTAGTGTCCTTGCAATCTGTCAATCACCCAGTTTATTCCTGCTGTTAACTGTTGATCATTAAAAGGACGGTGCTGCCCATTTGCTGCATTAGAATTCGTGTCTTCCATCAAATCAAGTCCAATTGTCTTTCTTTACAATTCTCTCATTTTCCTGTCCATTCAACTTAAATTCGTGTGCAAGCTTGCACAACTCATGTAGGAATGTTGTTGGATTGACTTGGGGCTTCACCATTCTGCTGGTTGTGTCTCTTATGACAGAGTCATGTTTACTTATCAGTAAACATGTATGGTGGTTTGATTTCCTTTACTATGTGGATTTCAAACTTCAATCATAGGATAACTTGAGGTTAATCTGGTCTAATATCCCATTTGGGGTTCTGATCAGATGTTTGTTAAAAGCAGCTGTTTGTCTCTTTAACCTGAATGAGGACTGCCTGGTCCCTGGTCAAAGATCCAGGCTAAGGTTCCAGAGATAGACAAGAAACTTCTGGATATCCTGCTAAATGGGGCAGTTAGGCGTTGTAACAGTGGAGGTTCCATTTCACTGGACTTGTTGAATTTTCTAGGTCTTAAGATTCCATAAATTAAGGGCTCCCTTCTAGGGGTGTCTTACTTTGAGTTTATCCCATATTTTATATTTATTTTGTCCATTTACTTCAACCGATCTGTGTTCATTTTAACACACACCATCTGCTTTTGTGCATCGCCAGTCAGACTTTTTTTCTTGTCCTATATAGACTCTGCATTTGGTTCTTTTAACATTTACCAGTATTTTTGGTCATTTGTTCCCTTTTGGATGATAAAAACTCACCTACTCTTTATCCTTGATCATGGTCTGGCTTCTCAACATTCTGACCCAAAAGGAATCCGATATTTTAGACTTTCACTACATTGCCGACAAACTCTCAACACTGAGCATCTCCTTCTCCTTTAAGTTGGAGATGTAAGGAATTGGGCTTGAAGGTCCGAAAATGTTGAGACTGTAAAACAAGGGGACAGAGTCAACATGGTTTTTGAGCCCCTTTTTACATGCAAAAAGGAAAGTTTACACAATCTTGAACAATTTAACTTCTCTCAAGTGGAGAGGTCAACACACGACATATAAAGCCAGTGCCGATGCTAAACTACAAATTACTCAAAAGTTGTTGTTCCATTTAAAGTAAAAGTATTCTTGAACACAGACATTAATCCAATGAGGGACGAATAAATGGTTATCTTATCTTCTCATCATAGGGTTACTCATCAACTATAAATAAATCCCCAAACAAGTAAACCAAATAGTAACAATTCTTACAAATATGACTGACAATTTCCCTCCACATGGAGCCCCATGAAAGCTCTCACCTGGTGGGGTGATGATCTTGAGGAAACAGTCTAGAACCACACGGAAGAACTGTTCAGCACCCCAAAGACAGCTGGGACTACTATGACCAAGGAAAAGCGATTGATATGTCATAAAGCTGGAATCATCACTGGAGTTCACTGGACTCAAATGGCCTCCACAGTCGCCAGATCTCAACCCAATAGATCACCTTTGGGATGTGATGGAACAGGAGATTGGCATTGCGGATGTGCAGCCGAAAAATTTTGTATTTTTCTATTTTCAGGTAGATGTAAATTTAAGTTAAAATAAAAAAAATAAATAAACATGTTTAAAGTGAATTCTACTGTTTTTGGTAAAAAGTAGAGAAAATTATTGGAGTAAAACTTGGATTCTTTACAAAATACTATATTACTGTCCTTTCTGAAAGTAAAATACCAACATTATTAAAAATAAAAATTAAAAATAACTGTGATATAATTTAAACAAAACTTATAGAGTTTATTGTTCAGACTAAATCTTTAAAAAATTAAATTAAATTAAAGGAAGAGAACCGCTTATTTAGGTTGTTTCCCATGAGTTTACAAGTGAATATATATGGGCATCACTGACTGCAGCACGGGAGCATGACGCAGGCGTGCCAGCAGCATCTGTATAAATAGGCAATTATTTGAGTGGGGGTTCGTAACGATGACGTACACTCAAGACTGAGATTTAAGTTGGCAAAAATAAAAGACACCAACCAGCCTTCAAAATAAAACAAAAGCACAGCCGGCGTTATTTGAAGAACGTCAGATTTCTCACTAACATAAAACATATTACCATTGAGTCAATAATCTCGAAACCTATTTTCAATGATAATGTACATGTCATCACTTAACAACTTTATTCAAATTGTTACAAGCTTGGTGAGAGGGGAAATGCATTTATTTTTAAAGGAAAAAGCAGGAAGTTAAGATGGTTGTGCGCTTCGCCAAAGTGCAGCAAAGCAAAGCGGGGGTTACTTCTCTGCTGTACCCGGTTCAGACAGACGACAGGAAAGCCTCACCTCCACGCTAAAGGGTAACCGCTTCTCTTGGAGTTTTAGGGAGACGCGTTTGATAGTTCACATCTTGTGGACATTTTTTTCAAAGGAAAGTTGATGGGAATGAGCGGCAGGGAAGCTTTTCTTTGAGTTGACAGAGGAGAGAGTGGCCCCCGGTGCCAACAGGGCAGAGAGTTTCTGCTCTCGCGGGGAGCTGGACGAGGACAGTTAGCTTACTGCTCCTGCATGTCGCCTCGGATTTAAACATCACTGCGGCAAGGTAAGCAGACTTAAAAGAATACTTTTATTTTATTTTGTTAAACCGTAAATACATTATTTATACTTTTTGTGTGTTTATAAATGTTTATATATTTAACTCTGCCTACTTTAATACAAATGTAGATTTTCTTTAACTCAACGTTTCCCCCCCATGGCTAAAAACAAAATGCTGTCGCCCAAGTTTTATTCATCTTTGTTTAAAAAAAAATGTATTACATTTCAAAATAAAAGTTTGAAAACCTGCCCAACATTTATGTAAAAAAATAAATCTAAAAAAATAGGATTAAAGTATAATATCTATATTATTATTATTGTTTCTGATATATATAGGGGCATTTTCTTGGCTTATAGTATCTAATGATACAGGTTCTGAATGCCTACTTTAAAGAGAAAATCAACAAGCAATCCTAATTACTCAATGATCACATGCTGAAAGCATTTTATATATATATATATATATATATATATATATATATATATATATATATATATATATATATATCACAATGACATTTTTTTAATGTTTAGATGAAATAAAGTTTCTGCAATTACTGCCAGAACACAGAACTTCGTGCATAGCTTCAAGCTGGCAACTCACTGAATACACCAGATGTGAGGCTGCATGTTGAGCTTTTTCTGAAAAGAGCTTGCTGCTCTTGCAGTTCAGGACTGACAGTCTGCACAGCTTTCCATTGATTGGATCAACCAGACCCCCACCATTTGATCTGAGGAGGAGCAGAGGGATCAAAGCCCTGAAAACACAGATAACTTTGCTGACTTCACAGATGAAGAGGCGAGGTTTCATCAGGAAAATTGAAGCAGGAAGAAAAGGAAGGGCAGAGACAACAAGGGGGGTGTCAAGGGGAGATAAAGAGGATAATTGAGTAGAAGGATAAATGTGGGACAGTAGAGGAGATGAAAGTCTTAAGCTGAAACAGTGGCCACCAGCTGAATGAATGTGGCCACAGGACCTTCCCCCAGGGGAGCAGCTGCTTCTGCAGAAGCCGGGTCCCACCTGATTTATGAGGCTATTTATTCAACACAGAGCTACACCCAGGCCGTTTTCTATTTCTTAAGAAATCTAACATAAATCTAACATAAATGTGTGAGATGTCTGGAGATGTCGCCGGCGCCACCAATATGACGCAATCAATGTGAACCAACTGATTCTGATGAACTTCACTACAGACTCATGAACAGCTTTTACCCAAAAGTCACAGCGCCCCCTACAGGACAAGGCCCGAAACCCACAAAATTCACAGGCAACCTTGAAACGTGAATCCCCATCAACTGCTTTGTCCCTCTAGCCCCTTTTTAAAATGTGTTTAACTATTATTTTTTTTAATTTATTTAAACCAAAGATCTTAAACAATGGTGCTAAAGCTCTGGTGTTAAAGGATTAAAAAAGTCTTCTGTACCTGTTTTATGCCATAGGGAAACATCCTCTGATCAGAAGCAGAAAAAAGTGAATACAAATCATCTGCCAGAGCCATTTGTCTCTTCAGCATGCACAAGTAGTCCCCTACCCCGAGCCCAATCCCAGAAGAGCTATTATTTTTCTTATCTAGTCTAGTCTTATCTAGTCAAGCTGCTAGATATTATCAACAGTAGTGTTTGGTACCATTCTACAGTTTATCAAAAAGACACACAAAAAGGCTTATGCATTTTAGAAGAAACTTAAAATCTAAAACGATAACTTCTTTTCTTTTCTTTTTTTTTCTTGAATAATGTTTCTTTGTGATGTTAGCCTTTTTTATTGGCTTACCTTAACAAAACAGGAGCTACTTTTTAAGTCCTGTTTTTTTTTCTCCTATTCTTCATCACTCAACCGCTTTGTCTGTACATTCATCTCAAATACCCTTCTGAGCAAATTTTGGTGGTGGCCCTTGCGTCTTAAAAGAGCTTCTGAGGTCAGTCCTGCTGAGAAAACGAAGCTGAACATACCATGTTGGCCACAAATAGATATGATGCTGCACAGATTTAGCTTAACCACGAGCTTGACTTCTCATACTGGGAGTACCAGAGCTGACAGAGGAGAAATGAAGTTTGGGAGAGATGAAAACTGGGAGGGGTAACAGGAACAGATTCTTTACCAGCTTCTGTTTTGAGATAAGAGATTGTTGGGAGGTGACAGGAAGTGAGTCCAGAGTCAAAAGTTTGACATGAAGCAAATAGTTTCCAGCTGAACACTGACTTGGGATTCTTTCTTTTCAGTTTCTGTCTAGGACTGTTTCTTTGACTTAATCTGTCAGAGCGTCTTTGTCTGAATAATTGTTTTGCATCTGATTTGTTTATAGTTTGCTTTTTTTTCCCCAAAGTTGTTTATCTGTGCATATAGGATTTGTGGCTTCTGATTAGATCTTCACAATAAATAGAAAATGTATTGTCATTGCAATATTCCTCTGTACAAAACAAGTATTGCAAAAGACAGAGTTAACAGCAATTGTTTTTACAAATGCTAAAACAATCTAATAAGCTTGAATACCTAGAGAATCACATGCAGCCCTTTTCGCATTTAACCAATCAAATGGAACTGTTCTTGTCATCGTACCAATCTGATGGAGCCCTTATTTGTTACATGCCGGCCTTCTGTGTAGACGTTGGTCATTTTGAGTTTAAGTTAGGTTATGTTTACTTTTTTTGTTAAATAAAACTGTTGCAGAGAAATGGAAATGATGTATTTGTTGTTTTGTTTTGCTATTTATTAATGTAGCCACGATTACTTGTGAACTTGGGTGCAGATCTTGCGTTGCCCAACTCATACCACAACATAATAATTATTTTAAAAATAAAAATTAAGAAACTTTGGGCCCTTTATATGCATTTTTCAGGCATCTGGGGCATTGTTTCAGCTGATTTGAAAGCAGTAGAGAAGGGGCTTTAATAATGAACCTGTCCTCTATCACTGTTGACAACTATCATTTCCTCCAACCTGTTTTCCTGTGACTACTTATCTACAACACAACTTCCAAAACTTTTCTGGATGAATCCTGTTTGTAAAGTAAACTCACTTGTAACATTCAAGTAAGTTTACTTAGTGCTTTAAAAAAAAGTACTCTTTATCAATGAAGTGTTTTATTTTCAATCACAAATAAGTGGTTGTTGTTTTCTTTTGAACAGCAGAACACTGTCGAGAAAAAGCTCGTAAAATGTGCGCTTGCAATCCTTGCATGCGGACAGCAGAGGAGCATGTAAAACTATTCACCAAAAGAAGCGGAATGTTTCTCAAAGAGAACATGAATTCATGATTACGTCACACAAACTTTTTGCTGTAAGGTACTAAATGAAACTCTAGTTCTTTATCAGAACGTAGGCGGCGATTGCTTCACTTGTAGGTGGTGAATTTTCTTTGCTATCAACTACTTTTGACGTCCCTGATTAGGCATTAATTTTATGCGGGAATATCCTGCATTATTAGAGCTCTGTTGCGGGAATTATTTTTAATATGCGGGATTCCCGCAATCCTGCAGTGAAATTCAGGCCCTGATGTAGCACACGTCATGTCGTATCGTAACATTGATCATTAATGTCGCACATCGCATGTTTTCCTCATATTGTGCCATCCTAATTCAGATGGTTTTGTCATCTGACTAAAAGTACAAAAACATCTTGGAGTTATTGAGTGGTAGGATTACTTTTTAATATGAATAATTTAGTAATTCTCAAGCTTTTTGCCTGCTTCCTCATAGGTTCTCAAAGGCAAGCATAGTCAATCACGACATTTGTTACTTTGAAACCCAATTACTTTAATAATACATAAAGATATGATGTCTAACTATCTAACACCCCTCACTACCAGCGGTATGCATTTTTGCTCGCACATTGTCACTGGACTGAATCATCTGTGTTATAAATCAATGTGGCTGCTGAGTTAGAATTTTTCTGCCGTTATCTTTTGATTTGCACTTTTGGATCGTTTGCTTAAGCACTACTCACAATTGCCATTATAGCTAGATTTGAGCTGTTTGATGTCGAAAACTGGGAAAAACGTTATGGCGGCAGGCAGGAAGTTCCCAGGGCATATAGGTCAAAACATAGAATAAAGAAAACAGTCAATGACACCAGATTGTATATACCTTTGTTTTGCAGCTGGGATAAGGTGTAAAGGAATATGAAACAGTGGTAAATTGAGTGCACTTTTTGCGGGCCACAGAAATGTCTAAATTATATAAATTTCAGCATCTTTTAAAAGACTCGTGAATTTTGAGCACATACAGTCATTCTTTGTATATTTTTCTTGAGCTCCTAAACTTTCCTAGATGTTTTCAAAGAAAACGTAAAGACTAACTCCAATTAAAATGGTGTTTTTGGTGATTTTAACATGTTCTTGTCACATTATTCTTGATAGAGGACATCTAAAAGAAAATTAAGCTTCAAATAACATTTCTATTTAAATTGTTGTGAATCATGAGCAGATGAAAAAACTGCCATTTGGAAAAGCTTGTAAGTGTAGCGGTGGACGTACAATGGCAAGGCAAAGGCTCCCGGCTCCACTCAATTCTAATGCAGTTGTAGCATGCCTCCACCAGTAATGATAGGTTGGGGTTGTGAGGGACTGTAAGCTAGCGGGAGAGTGTGTAAACAAAGGGATGATGGAAGATGGGGATAACTTACTCAACGCCAACAGTCCTGCCTATAACTCAAAGGAAAACTTCTAGTGATATCCTGCTGCTCTGCAGAAACTATGTCCGAGAAAATGACACCTTTTTTATTTTGGCCAATGGGAACACCTAAAATAGAAGTAATAACTTAAAGTAATAAATAACTTAATAACTCTGTTATTAAGAATTGCAGTGGGACTAAAAACCAAGATTATTAACGTTTCTTTTTTCTTGATGGGTTTTCTTACAAATGCAGGGAAACTTTGGGGACAACCATGTGAGAACTAGACCAAGTGAGTGTGACAACACCCATAGAAAATGACAGAAGGGAGCTTGTTTGAAGCCACACCCCTACCACTGAAAGTGGGCTCAGGAGAATCTGTCAAACATTCAGAACGTTCATCGTGAGACCACATACTTTTAAAACTTGCACTTCAGTAAGGTACACCATGAAAAAAAGATGAACAAGATTAAGGTGTTAGAACAAGATTGGTTATTCTAATAATAGAATGGCTGACCAGTGTCGGTTTATTTCTCTATGGAAGTCTGAGGTTTTGCCCTCTTGGAACCAGTGGGTACTTCTGATTTCAAACTCGACGGGGGATGGGTTTCTT
Organism: Oryzias celebensis; assembly: GCA_014656515.1. Taxonomy (NCBI): domain Eukaryota; kingdom Metazoa; phylum Chordata; class Actinopteri; order Beloniformes; family Adrianichthyidae; genus Oryzias; species Oryzias celebensis. The sequence goes on from BNCR01000012.1 coordinate 41,719,038, forward strand.
GTTTCATTTCTCATGTACAGTCTGTCTATGGGGAAAACCAACCCTAAAGTATATTTGTCATGGCCAGGACAGGACGGATTTTTAGCCCATTTGCAGATTTCTAGGACCAGCAGTTGGGCCTGCTAGGGATCAAAAGTCACATTTGTATTGATTGGTTTAAATCACCACGAACTACATAGAAAGAATCAACTGCAAAGCTCATTTGTGATAGTCTGTTAGTATTCTACAATTAAGTTTTTAATTTTTATTTTTTTTACACATTAGTTAATCAGATACTAAGTCTTTGGTCTCTAAGAAGGAAATTAGAATAAAAAATGACAAACATTTACTTTTTCCATAAGCAAATGTTTTGATACAGTGCAGTATATACTGCCAATCTCTTCACAAATTTTCTGTCCTGCTTGCTGCTGTAAACCGAGGCCTGCAGTTGAAGTGTGAAGTCTGTGGCCAAATGAAAGGCATCTGACATTCATTATCGTCTGTTTATCAGTATTACAGACTCAGCAGTTTTGCATGCGATGGGGGTGTGCACAGCTGGCTTATGGAGAGGTTAAACCTGATAAAACTGACATAGAATCCATCCTGGTCCCTTTAGTCGCTGATAACACGGTATCTTTGAGATGGATCTCTGTGCTGTAGTATTACTTAAATGAATGAAGGAACCTTAATCCTTTTTCATTTTTCCACAAATGAATTATAAACTTAACAGTAGAGAATTTAAGTTGTAAACTTCACAATACAAAAGCATTTCTAGAAGAATGTGTTCATCTATTTATTTCTCTTATTGCCAAATATGTTTATCTCAGTTTGGCAGGGCTCTGTTGTTTTAACACTTTCCCTTAAATTAAATGTTGATTCACTTAACTAAGAATTTTGGTCTCATTTTCAGTTGGAGTGAACATCTGTTCCCCAGTTGCATCCTTTCTTTTTTCCCGTTTTAGTGCTGGAGCCATTAGCTCTGCAGCAAATGCGTTTATTCTCGTCTCTGTCTCAACAGGCTATTCATTAAATGCTCCAGAGCTGCAGACATTTGCCAGTACTGTCACAGACATAAATAATTCCTCTTACTGTTTAGCACATATGTTCTGCCCATATTTGTAGATTGTCCTGAAGAATTAATGGCCTTGTCATTGTTTTGTTTATTTCTAGTTGGGTCCTTTGGCTTTCCTACTGTCATTGTTTTAGAACAGTTCCAAATTTTGTTTGGCCTTTCCCATAACTTGGAATTTTGCTATTCCCTTGTTTAGGCTTGGATTAGACATGCTTGATTCACAAAGACAACAGGCGCTGCTGTTTTGGCAACAGGCAGCTTTTTAGCTCTTCAGAATAAGTATTCTTGCCTCCTTTTTTGTCTTTTTAACTTTGCTCTAGTGGGAGATTTGGCCACTTTTCACGCATTTTCACACAGACTTCCTGTGTGATAAAGCAAAGCATCCTGTGTTGGAGCCTAGAAATGCAGACTCGGCATATGTGTGGAATGGAGTCCTACGGTGTAGCAGCTCTTCAGGCCACAAACCGTTCAGGGGTGTAGCTCATAAAAACCAGTCACGGTCAGTCATATTCTTAAAACTGCTAATTTTGAAAAACTGCTTGTTAAGACCCTGCTTATGAAACTTTAAAACAGACATTTGATGACTTGCTGCAAAGTTGAAACACTTCCTCTGCCAAATTAGGTTAAAGTAGGAACTTTTTTATACTGGTGAGGGAAACTGGTGTAGTGCATGCCTGTGTCCTTTTTATTTCTTTTAGAAAATAGCAGATTTGATGTCAGGTTCTGTGCTTTTCTCAAAAATCTATCTCACAATGAGAAATTCTATCCCAGAGGATGGAACAATTTCCCAACAGTAAATTCTTTGGTGCAGCAATTCAGCGGGGAACACAGGAAGCATGCTGCAAAAACAAACAATGGAAACCAGTAGTTTATCAGGCAACATTTTGAAAAAACCAACAAGGCTCTCCATCCAGGAAGAGTCCCTCTGTTGAAAGTTTAAGCATAATAGCTCGTGAAAACAGGATTCTTTTTTGGATTTTGGAATTTAATAAACTACAAAAACAGTCATACTTAAGAACTGAGATTTAACATGTGGATATTTTGTTTTGTGAGCGAGCATGAACACCCCTGACATCAACTCTGTTATTGAGCTTTAATCACAAGGACCCTTACGGGGTGCGGGTTCTTTAAGTTTTTGGGTTGTCTGGGCCCGTTGAGGGTCATAGAGAGGATAGGCTGCATCAGAGGTAGTGGTTGACCTCTGATTGAAAGATCGTAGGTTGATTTCCCACCCTGCCCTCCGGTGTGTCAAAGTGTCCTTGGGCAAGACACTGAACCCCACATACCTCCTGGTGGTTATAGGTTGGTACAGTCAATGGCAAGGACTGGCCCCTTACGGACCCAGCGCAAATGCAGCATGTACAAGCTGTGCACATAATATGGAAGTAAATGGTAAATGACGTATACTAGTATAGCGCTTTTCCACCTTCCTTGAAGGCCCAAAGCGCTTTACAATCACAGTCCAATTCACACACACATTCACACACCGATGGCGGCTCAGCTGCGGAACACTTGCGCACATCCACCAGAGTCAATGAAGTGCTAGTACGACGCCTGTAGGTTGCCCAAAGAAACTACACTCTAATTGTCTAATTTCTAACAGTTTGTCTGGATGCAAGGAGCTCTCGCTTATTGCAAGAACAGCACTTACAGAGCCTGTACTACATGCCTGTGTTTTATATACTTCATCCTTACTTATCCTGGTGTGGTTTTTAAGTATTTGCAATGACCTGTTGCTCACAGCATGCCAGTAGAAAAAATGTGCATCAACATTTTTGCTCTACGAGCTCACAGAGCAGTCTGATGCTTTGCTATGTCATGTAGGCTACCTGCGTGCCCTGTTATTTTGCCCACAGAAAACCTGTATCCAACCACAAGGGCAGCTGTTACTAAGGCTTGAGGGAAATTAAGGTTTTGACTAAATATGCTTTTGCTCTGTCAATATTTCTCATTCTAGATTTAATTACGCTCTGCTCAGATTAGCTTTTAGAGCACCAGTCTGACTCATTAGTGCTGCTTTTTCTGTTAGCAAATCTGAAACCTATTTAGTGATGTCAACAAAATCATATTGCTATTGATTAACAAGTGCAGATCAAGATGTTGTAAGGTGGACAGAACTGCCTTTGCTTCTATTGTTGTCACAGATGTTCAAAGTTTTTTTTTTTCTTGGTCGTTAGTTTAAAAAACAACAGGAGCAGATGTGGAAAGCTGTTTTCACTTCCAGTACCTTTGGAATGTGTCCTAGAGATAATAGGACTGCAGTTTAAAACCAGCTTTAGTTCACTTTTTAAGAGTCCTCCCAGAAACCACGCAGGAGGACAGGTCAGAAATGGCTTGTTAGCACACCACTGCTATTTTCAACACAGAGATGGAGCCTTGCTGAGAAGAACCTGGCTCTTTTCCAGAGGTCATGGTGTAGCTTCTGTTGTTTTTTATTTAGCTGCTGGGAAAGATGATCTGATGATAACTGAACTTTGATCAATGCCAATACATTTTTGCGACTGAAGAGAAATCTCTACATTAGTGTTATAGATTTTTCTATTTGGGTGTGTTTTCAAGGCCATTCCTCCCACTGCAAGTGCATCTTGAACCTTGCCACACACACACAAAAGGAATGTTGGCAGCATTTGAGAGAACAGATGTGGATAGCTGTTTTTTGTGATAAATACAGATCCATATAAAACCAGTAACTTCCTTTTGAACAAATGATGTTGCTGAAATGTTCCTATGATGCACACCAAAACATAAAACACTTGGAATTATTTTTGTTCTCTTGCAAATCTTCAATGGGGGAAAGAAGCACACAGAATCTTCTGTTCCTTTCAGGCATACACCGCTATATTTCAGCACTTCCCATTTGGAGGCCAGTTCTCTTATACAGTCAATAGCGCAGACGCTTGAGACTGAACTAAACAAGTTAATCACCCAAGCAGAAGCCACAGAGGAAGTCAAAAAGTTCTTTGGTAGCAACGCACTGGGGTAGATGATGTCCTTCCTGAGTATCTAAAGTTTTTTACGTGTGAACTTGTTGTTTTTATTCTTAGCAACCTCTTAAATATTTTTTTTTACTTTGTATACCAACAAGAAGTACACATTCCTAGCTATTTATTTTAAATTCCAAAAATGTCTTGTGTCGTCCCTCAGGTCACGCTCTTCCGAAAACAAGCTTCCTGTTTTTTATCTCTAAACTGCAGCTGATAAATCATGTTTACAGTGTCTGATTGAGGCGTCAGAAGAGTCAGAAGCAGTTTTGAATGAAATAGATCTTGACACAAGGTTTTACCATCTTTAAATTTAATGTACACGTATTCTAGTCATTCACACATCAGTGACGTTCACGTTTAGTATGTTTTCAATCACATGCTATCTGTATTTGTGCATTTTTCAGAAGTTTTTTTTTTTTAGTTAGATTTAAGTGGAACTTAAAGGTAGTGAAGGTAAAAAACTAAATTATACTTTAAAACAGAATGGCATGCAACCTTGTCTGTCTAATTTCTTTAATGTGGATGTCAAACGAGTTTTTCTTAATAAATTTTTGATGTTTTTGTTCACTAGTTGAAGTTGAAATCAGTTGAACTTGTGCTTAAATATATATATAATGTAATGCTTTGGCTTTGCTGGTGTTTTTAGTGGTTAATTTAAGCACATCACTTGGTGTGATGTGCAGTAATTCTACAAGACCTCTCAAAATGAATACCCGCTGGCACACAGAATTAGGGGCTTTAGGTACAATAAATGTCTCCCAGTTAGAAAACTACCTTTACCCCTAAATTACAGCTGAAGGAATCAGTTTGTATAAGTCTTTAGGTTAAACATTTACATATGCTTGTAAAATGTACTGTATTTTCAAGGGGTGTCCAGATTCAACCACATGATTGGAAATCAGGCGTGAACTTGTGGTTGATGACATGGTCAAAAGTCTGATGTTGTCTCATAATCAGTGATTTAATTTATTCTTATTATGATCAGTGCTTTATTCCAGATAAATGCTCTACTAGAAGTCTGCATATCAGGAATGGATCACGAGATTTTATTGCGGCGCTAGTTTGAGCAGGAGGTGTACAAAACCAGTTCAGTAAAGCTAGCGAGAAATTCCCACATTCAGACTTACGGTCTTAATAACTCTTTTAAAAAACATTTAAAACTGACAGCAAGTGTCTCTTTTTTTCTCCTATTTGGCGAGTAAAAGTTAGAGGGTTGGTCACCGCGTGGAGAGTAAACTTAAATCATGTTTATTAGCTCTTCTTTTAGTGAATTTCTTTTGTCCTTTTCTTCTCTACTGTCTGCACGTGAGGTAAACAAACACGCGATGCAATGCGCAACACCCCACCCCTGCAGTTACTTCACCTATGCAGCGTTTAGTTTGGCTGATGAAACAGTGGAACATGTGGTGATTTATAACAGGATCCAGTCAAAACTACAGGATGAAGCTGCTTCTCTTTAAGCAGCAACAGACATTGATAAAATGTGTTGATTTGGAGACCGCGCTATTGTTAGACACTAATGCTATTATGCTAGCTTGTTAGCCGCTAATACTATGGTGTTAACTAGCTGTTCTGGGCGTCCTGTATGATCACAGACCGGTTAGACAGTATTTTCACGGACTGGGGTACTTTCTTTTTCAATCTTTAACAGTTAAAAAAAACAAAAAAACAACAACAAAATATATCTGGTTCAGAGTACTCTTATTTACCAAATGAAAAAGCAGTAGGAACACTTTTCTTATCAATATAAGCACAAAATTCTTATTGATATCATCATTCAAATGTTGATACATCTTATTCCGCAGTTTATCACAACAACAAGACAGCGGAAAAGACATGAGAGGAATTTTATAGTTTCTTTTAACTTAGTTTGGTGAATTTAAAGACTGGGATTAAGCAGAAAAGAAATAGAAAAGTGAATCTAAAGGTACACACACCGAAAGCGATTCACGCTGCGGCCAATTTCAATGTAAAGTCAATGGTTTATATCCCAATTAAGGTTCTGCGGCACGAATTGAGCGGCCAACATAGCGCGAAAGTCTGAAAACAGCGCGAATTGAGCAGCGTAAATTAAGCAACCACCGCATCTGGCCAGAGTTAAAACAAATTCTTAACTCTGGGGAGGTGGCTGCGTCTCTTCAAACAATCATGGACTCATCTTCAGGGAAGTGACGTTTTCAGGGAAGACTGAAGTTCTCATAATTTATTTAATATTTTATTTTTCTTAAATGACCACGGTATGGTTATGCTCCTCGAGAGGTGCATTAACATGGAAGTAACTATCCGACACAAAAATGAGATTAACACAATTAAAAAAATAATTGCGCTAATAAGTCTGTAATTAATTGCAATTACCGAGATAATTTGACACCTCTGATTCATGCTATAACAACAATTTTAAAAGAAAGTCATCATTTATTTGGCAGAATTTTTATTGATAAGGAATCACATCTTTTCAAATCGTTCAGAAGATACTAAAGCTTGGTCACCAAACTTTCTCCACATGTCTATTATCATCCATTTTTTATTAGATACTAGTTAACTATTTTTACTAGTTAATAGTCACACTATTTTTGCCCGATTGTTAAAGAGGCTTCACAGAAGTGCTCTGTTTAAGAGTTAAATGTTAAAGGTTGATTAAAAAAAACAAAAATGGGAAAAAACTGGATATTTTTATAAAATTTGTTCCCTTTTTAAATTTGTTACAAAAGTATCGTATCGAGACTCGTTATCTGCAGATACTCAAATGACTCAAATGAATCAAATCGGTCCCAAAAAAACCTGACCCGGGAGTCCCTAGTATTTACTGCACTATAAATCTTCCTGGAGTATAAGTTTCAGCAGAAAAAAATAATAATAAAGAAAAAAATCATACTAGTCGCACTGGAGAGCATACTTTTGGGAGAATTTTTTTTTTAACAAAATACGGAAACAAAAATGTACATTTAATTTTTAAGGCTAAACATAGACTGAAAATGTGCACGCTTCAGGACCGTAACACACTGATGCTTACTTAGCATAGGATAAATCTTGTATTTTAGCATAACATATGAACTATTTTTCAGATTACCATTACAAAGAACAGGCTAACAAGTCAACTAAACTTGTTAAGTCTCTTCCAATTGCAAAACCCATTGAATTCTTCATCCTCTGTTGCTTTGGAACAACTCCACCAAGCCAGGCGTAAGACTTAGCAGCTTTCTCTTCTGTGTTGCTGTCAGTAGCAAATGCTGATACACACACCTACAGTCCCCTCCAGCGATTGTTGCTATTTATTTTTGTAAGAATGACATACAAGTCACACTTGAGTATAAAGGTGTATTCGGACAAGACACATTTGGTTAAAGTGAATCAGAATTCGTTTACCCCAATAATTCACTCACTCATCTTCTATACCGTTTAGTCCCTTTCGGGGTCACGGGGCTGCCGGAGCCTAATCCAGCCACTCATGGGCGAAGGCAAGGACACCCCTCGACAGGTCGCTAGTTTGTCGCAGGGGTACCCCATTAATCTGGAAAAAATTTCCAGTCTGAAAACACCCAAGCGGATCCTGGTCCAGGACCGGGAAACACTCTCAAACTCATCTTTTGAGGTGATCTTGATTTGCTTCCTATCAGACTGACCTCCGGTTGGCTCTGAGGTTCCTCAGTCTGAAAAGGCTTTGTGCTCAGAGCGGCCACTGTAGCCAGGCATTAAAGGGATGTAAACACATTAGCACAGCAACAATGAGACACAGGAACTCATTGAAATGGATGAATGATGGCTCAATAAAACAACTTTTAGCTTAATATTGCATTGGTTCTCACATTGTTTTCCTGACAATCCAAACCTTCTTAGTTGCCATCTCCTCAGTAACCGCATTGCAGCATGCCTCCGCTGGACCAGGGCTAAGTTCTTCAAAGGTAGGGCGTAAGAGAAAATAATTGAGAATCTCTGCACTAAGGGATAGCAGACTGAGGCAAATGTGATTGAACTTTTTCTTGGCATTTCTTTCTCTTTCTTATGTAACTGAGCTTTCAGTCGTCTCTGTTATTTGTTTCTTAAGGTATTTTCACTTCTTTCCGTTTGTCAGAGCTTTTCCTTTTTGGGAATTGAACAAAAATGGAAACCCTTAAGCAATGTGGAAACTATGTTAACTTTTTTTTTTTGTTTTTGCTTTTTATGTCACTATTCTCAACTACTTTTTTTGAACGTGAAAAAGAAGTAAGTAAATGTCTTGATGTTTTAGTACCCTAAAAGGAAAAGGAAGGCTTTATCAAGGCTCATTAGGGTTATTTGTTACACAGGCTCTTTTTAGTGAAGAAGGGGGCAGCAGTAAGTGGGGACACTTAAAAGTATCAAACCCCCTATCGTGGTCCCGGAGGGCAGACGTATTATTTCCTTAGTCTCCCCTGCGAGGGGACCCTCCGGATGGTGAGGGGAAGTGGTGGTGGTGGGGGGACAGATACAGACGGACAGTGTTTGGTATTCTCCTTCAGTTCTGCTGTGCGTGGACATCCCAGAGCTCTGACATATTCCCTGCTCTGTTCTGCTGAAGGCTGTATGGAGTCTGAAAGACTGCCGGTCTGGTTCTGCTCATGGAGGAGGGAGTCAGGAGGAAAAAAAACACGGCAGATGGGAGGATGGGAGTAGAATGAAAGGAAATTAATTAAAACCTTTAGGTAACAAAGAACTATAGGATTACGTTACTGGAGCCACACAGAGCTCTCTATTGTCTCCTGTTTGTTTTCATAGTTGTAAATATTTTGTTTACTGTGAAACACATTGTGGAAATGGAGAAGTGTGGATCAAGAGAGGCTAAAAGGCAACCTTAGAGGCGAGGAAAGCCTGGGATTTCTTTTTCTTTGGATCTGGATCTCTTTCTTTGAGCCGTGTCCCGCCCTTTCCTGTTTTTCTTTCTTTTCCAGTCCTTTTTTTCCACAGACTGAGGAGAGCAGGCATTCTGAGTGAGGAAAAGCACTAGACCTCCTACTGCTACTGCTGCTGCTGCTGCTGTGCAGCTTTCAAGTGTGTTACTGTTTTTCAGCTGCTAGTCTTTTCTGATGGCCCAAATACTTGCCAGCGCGGCTCAAATTAGATGAATCCTTTAATTGAATGTGTTTATTCTGATGCTGCATGTTGATGGATTTTTTTCCTTGCTGTTAAATCCTGTATGTATACCTGTGAACTAGAGTGAGGGCTCCAGCAGTTGTGGTTAACAAGCCTTGTGTTTGCATCATGGGTGGTGAAGATCACATTTCCCCAAAGCAGTGAGGGTTAGCACCATTGAGAGGCTCAGGAATGCCTGAGAAGCTCAGCCCGTTTTAGTCACGCACCACAGTGTCTGCCAGGCTTCACTTTCTGCCAAATGATAGAGCTCTGCAGGCTTCATAAAACACTGAGCTCTCATTTGTCACAGCTCAACTGTTGGTGGAGGGAAAAAGTTGTCTAACTGAGACAACAATACTGTTTGAGGGAACCCTCCTTGTATTCTTATTTGATACATTTTAGGTGTTCAGTTATTATGCAGGCGATTGTTCAAAAGTCAGGACTTCATCAAAAAGTCTAAATATGCACTTTGGATGTAAAAGGAGAAAAACATGTAGAATAAATCAAGCTTTAGAGAACGAGCAAAATATTCTTGGCTGGATTGTGGTCTTTCACAAATGGTATGTGTGGTTTTAGAATGTTGTGAGTGGTTCTTGGAATGCAGCACTCTCCTAGGGGTGTGTAGTTTAAAGACCCACTCCAATGGAAATTGTGTTTTTGAAATGTTGTGTTGGCATTCTTCTTATGATGGAGGACAAATATAAAGAAAATTAGGAATAAAATTGCATTTGTGAGTATTTCTTTATTCAAATCATTGTGAATCAGGAGCAGACGAAAAAATGCTGTTAAAAAGCTTGTAGCTGTGACTTAGGAGCTACAGTTGGTAGGTCCTGCTCCGCTACATTCTGATGCATCCACTAGGCGACTAGATTCGTGTATGTCTTTGTTTTCCTTGCCTGAGCTGCATTTGACTCAAACTGTACGGCTGGAGCGTTCCAATATTGATCGCCGTTTTTGTTGCACTGTTAATGTTAGGTTGAGGGTGTGAGGGGCTGTAAGCTAGCGAGATTGTAAACAGATGGGACCAATAATCCCGCTCACAACTCTAAGGCAAATCTGTCGCACTGCAGAAACTGTCCTAGAAAACAGGTTTTTTGATTTTGGCTAAAAACGTCACAATCATAATACACAATTGATACATTTTGAAATAATCAAAATAAATCAAGCTTTATAACACAAGCAGATATTCTTGTCAGGATTTTCTTTGTCTTTCACAAATGGGATGTGTGGTTTTGTGCTTTCTGAGTGATACTTGGAGTGTAGTGCTTTGTAGGAGTGCATAGTTTAAAGACTTTCTGGATAGAAGGAGGAAAAATTCAAAAATAAACTTTATAATAGCAGACTAAATTCAAAACAAAATTTTTTTTAAAACTTTAATGTACTCAAAGCAATTTATATGACACTACATCAGCATACGACAGCATATGCTGTCTTCTATATAAGTGGGGGTTTTAAATCATTTCAATAATGACATTTGTTGGGTCTCATTTTTCAAGGCCCTTTCTTGTGAAATAACTGATTCAAACATTGAATAAAAATCTATTTTGAACTTCCATTTTTCTAATGTTTTTGCTGTGTAATAAACAATAAAAACTGTTGTATGTTGGCATGTTTTATATGCAGGAAGGAATTTCAGCTTTTACCTCAGATGTCAGAAATAACTGAAATAGCTTTGGTAAGAGTTTCTCTTATTTCTACATTTATGAAACAGTAAGTTGAAACTTTTTTTAAATGCTCAATTAAATCTTTTATTTAAGGTAGATTTTATGTAGATTACTAAAAATAAAGACCATCTATAGTCACTCCATTTTTGTACAAAAAAGCTAGGGCTGTGAATTTTTCTTTAATAGTGAACATATAAGATCCACAAATCAAGACAAATTATTCACAGATTGTGTCACAATTCTTTCTAATTATGCTAGATATCCATCTTTTGTGGTTGAATGAAAATGAAAACAATATGTATGTAATCACGATCATTTATACCTTTATTTAGAACAGGAGATCAAAATCAACTTAACATAACAAATAAAAGCAACGATTTCGACAGATTAATAGTTGTCACACTCAAAATCCACCATGATCCTGCATTTTGGTGTGATATTTACATTGCCTGAATTGTACTTTTACTATACTTCTTTAGCTATCTTGTATTTTCATACTTAGTTTTTAGAAACATATCACTTCTCATGAGTACTTGGATAGTAGCTACACCCCTAACATCGATTTTTCTGTAGAAATGTCTTTCACTTTTGTAAATATGTGAAGACATTTTAGAACTCATAAAAAATTACGAAAACAACTGAATAGAGACTAAATGTATGACTGTGTCACAATATTAACTGATGTGTAATTACCATGGTTAAAAAGTATTTTTCAAAATGATATAAATTGTTGGTTAACCGCCACAAAGTATTTTTTGATAAGTAAAAGTAATTAATTTTTTTTATAACTTCCTTTTTCAGTTATATTTTGCTTCATAGTGACTGGCGATTTGATTTGGTTTCTGCTCTTCTGGGAAATTGTTTTTTTTATGATAGATTTAGACTTCTGACGACGATTAACATCTAAGCTGCATCCCAGCTGGATTACTTTTCTTCAATGGCGCTTTCCCCATTTCGCCATGTTTTTTTTGTTTGACACCTTGGAACAGCAAATTCGAGCTGAAGATAGAGCTTCAGCCAGAAGGAAAAGAAAATATTCTGGTGTGGTTTTTGTTTTGTCAGGAATTTGAGTTGAGATTCTTCAGTTAAAAGCTTGGTTTTAGTGTAAAATATTTCTGAGTTAATGCAGACTTTATGAAAAACAAACAGTCAAAATATTTTAAAGTGTTAAAACAGGTATTTAAACAGGTATTTTAATTTAAACAGGTAATTTTACTGATGGTGTGATGGTGACCAGTTACAACTGCTTTTATATCATAGCAGTTAAAACTGGTTCCTCCCTCTGTGCTTATATACAGAAGTAGAAGTCCAGGCCATCTGATCCAACCAAGGGGGCCCACAGACAGACCGTCTGTGTCTATATAAATCACCAGACAGTCACAGAGGCATTTAGGAATGCACCAGTCAAAGCATCCTTTAGTAGCAGTGTAAAGGAATGCTGTCTTAACTAAGCCCCTACAAAAAGTCCACCAAAGTTAACCATATTAGCCTTTGTAGAAACTTCCTTAGTGGTTCCTTTGAGTTTGAGATTCAGGACAGCATATGATATTGCGTGTTTTCTTTCCAAAATCCAGTGAGATTTGACACAAGTAGTGTTTCTATGTTTCCAGTCCATCACATACTGCAACAGCCCTTTGATTCAGAATGCTTCTATGCATTGTTCGCTATATGGAGCACTTAGTAGGAGATGGGGGAGGACAGCTATTGATGCATTTTGGACACTACTTGAATTGTTTTTCCTCTACATCTTCTCTTGCATGTCGAACAAATATAGTACTGGCAGCACAAAAAAGTGCTAAAAAAAAGTGCACAGATTTGTGGTTTTTCTAAAAGAGCATATTTCAACGTAACTCACTGTTGTTGTGATGAAAGTATGTGCATGCCTGCCAACTCTTCTCCCTCTCCACCCACACAAACATGCATGTACAGTAGTAAATGTAAAACAGAATGCAGAAGCATGCAATGACGAAGTCGTTTTTGAGCCACAAAAGTTTCAAACACAAATGGACTTCTTAGGACCCCCTATTAATGAAAGCATGGTCACTGAAACAAGTACAAACTCACAATCAGACTTTGGTGTTTAATTGTTGTTCAACAGAATAATAATAAACAAAAAGAACAATAAAACAAATTGGAAAAATATTATGGTTTTCTGATACAAACCTACACATTTCACTCAAGAATGCATGGAAAAATGTGAAATTTCATCATGATTCAGGACACCCTGAGGCAGATGTAGCAAAGCAGCCACAAAAAGTTCTGTTTTGTCCCATCTGTTGGAAGGACATTCTCCCAGAAGGTTTGCTGCTTGTCTTTTTCATGGGTTATTTTCAATAAATCTCATCCTTGAACGTCTTCCACAAAGTCCATTTTGGCTCAAGAAGCTTAAACTTAAGGTACAGTCACGTGCACTTATATGGGTGCGGCAGGTTTTTGGGTTGTCCGGGTCTGGGGAGGGTTGCAGAGAGCCGTGGCTAATTCAAGCCAAATCTTAAGTGGAGCACAGGTGTGTCTTGCAATTCCCATGAGGCTTGTTGAAAGTGGAACGTATAACTGCCATGCGTGAAGGTTATTGTATTGTGAAGTATTCGTAGGGCATGTAGGTTGCACACTCTATGACTTACAGCTGATGCTGTGCAGGGTCGCACCACATTTCAGTCATTGGTAAACCACTGGTCTAAACTGCCCTTCCTGCTAGATACTGGCTGTCTGTGGGGGAAAATGGGCAAACCTGTACAAAACGTGCAAGGAGGATGCACCTATCATGTGAACATTACTTAAGGGCCCCTTGTGCAGTCTGCATGATTTGGGGGGGTTGAAAAATGAAAAATCCTTGTAACACGCCAGCGTCTCACCTGCTTCCCATGTACTCATCCTTGCATAAGTAAGTGTGAAGTAGGTGTAATAAGCGTGTTAAAGTGCGCTCTAACAGTTTTTTCTATATGGGCTTACAAAGTGGTCTGCGATTTTGCTATTTTGTGCTGCCCCATTCAGGTTTTTCCATTTTTTTTGCCCGCAGACAGCCAGTTTCTAGTGGTAAAGGGTAGTTCTGACTCGGGTATTAACAGTGTGATCTGACAACAATGCACCTTGACCTAGGAGTTTACCTGGAAGTTATTCTGGGCTCTTTGGTCCCCATTCCTCATATCCATCTCTTGCATTTGTCATTTATTTGCCCTCTGTAGCAATAGATATTAACTTCTGTCCTGTAGAGCTCAGTGATACCTGTGACACTGGTCACGAGTTTGCCTTGAGTGCAGATGGGGGCCTAACACTCTGTGTACTTTAGTAAGTCCATGAGCTTGTAAGGGAAGCTGAAGTGCATCCGTGCAGTCTGACCAGAGAGCCTGTTGTCAAACAGGGAATCGATAAACATGACCGTGGAGATTTTGACTCCAGGGATTAGATTTTATTTAGAGGAAAAGGGGTGTTGCAAATTCTGGGTAAGCCAAGAGCAACTTGATCGTGTGTGTTTGTATGGATTCATGAAGGTATATGAAAATGGACTGATATAAATTAGCTTAGTGTAACTTCCCTCCTGCCTCTGGATAATTGATTGTCTTTCATTTAGGCCATTTCATTCATAGATGCAATCTGCCATCTTTAGCAGTCTTCACAGCTTTTGTTCTCTAAAATGTTCAATTTAAGCGTTCAGGTGACAAAGCTTTGATTTTAGATGAAAACATATTGATACATTGCTTTTGTAAATACACTAAATTAAACTCCAGCCCTTTGTTTGTTTTCAGATGGACCTGAAGTTAATCTTAATAACTACCTTGTTGGGGATCATCTGTTACTGTATTGCACAGAAAGGTAAGATTCCTTATATCTCTTAAAGATGGTAGTTTAGATTCTTGAGTTACGTTTTGTTAAACTGTGACTTTTTCTGTTAGACTGTATAGTAGACTTAGTTTGATGCTTTTTTTTGTTGATGTGTTCTGCCTTGAAGACCAATGCTGGCTTCTTCCCTTCAGAGGAGGGTGTTGTACAAAGCTAAAGAAACTGTCCTTAGTTTACATCAAGCTGCCGTGATTCAAATGAGCTGAATTCTTAAATGGAAGGAGGAGCCAAACGGCTGACTTTTCTCCTGTTTGTTTCACATGCAGAGGGGAACGAGTGCATCAACGCCAATGCCAAATACTGTGGAGAGTGTATCCAGGCTGGAGCCAAATGTGGATGGTGTAAAGCTCCAGTACGTGAACAAAAGCTGGCTGTTAACTTTGCTAACCATTGTTGCAGGTTGATGTCTTTGCTTTTATCGATGAGTGACTGTGATGTCCTGCAGCTTGCTCATTAATATTTTAATTCAGGAAAGAACCGTTTGTTCTGTTGTTAGATTTAACATTGTTTTGCCAGTAAAAACTATTTAAATTGGTCAAAAATCTGATTAAAATGGTTGTTTTCTTATGGAAAACACAAAACTTTTTTCGAAAACTTTGATTTACAAACACAAAAATCTGAGGTTATAATCTTGAATAAAGGTTCAGTTACAGTTCAGTTGCATCAATAAAAGTCTTCTGTGGAGCACCTCATACAAAATCACTTTACTGTGTTAACAGTAAAGTAAGGAGGAACAGCTAAAATATCACTATTTACTTTGTCTTCAATAAATAGTTCATGTCTCAACTGCAAATTAGTAAGTTATTTTAAAATTGAGAACATACTTGGGAAAAAAATGTGGCAATTAGAAGTTAGCATGAACGCTGTTCTGGGGGCAAGCTTACAAAAGTGATGTTCACATGTGATTCATATTCATATGGTTCATATTCTTGCTCACACTTTTTTACTGGCATATTGTGAAAATGTAATATTTGAATCCCTGGCTCAAGCTGAATGGCATGCAATATAAACACAACAGGAATGTGGGCGTGGTTAACAAAACCCTGTCAGTTGTCAAGGAAATTCAAAAATGAACTTTTGCTGATTTTTCTAAAGATGACTTTGACATTTGTTATTGTTGTACTTTTAGAACTTTTTGAAACAGGGTGAGTCCTTGTCAACGCGCTGTGATGAGTGGCAGTCTCTGCTGAATAGGGGCTGCACTATGGACATGATTGAGAACCCACATGGAGAGCACAGAGTCCTCAAGAACAAAACGGTTACAAATCGCAAAAAAGTTACAGATTCATCCGGAGCAAAGCAACTCAAACCGGAGGACATCACTCAGATCCAGCCTCAGAAACTGATCCTCACCCTTCGATCTGGTGCGGCCACATCTGACCCACTGTTCTAAAAATCTTGGTTTGTTCATGCTGGTTGATATAATATTGATATTTTTTCTTTCAGGGGAGCCTCAGTCGTTTAAATTGAAGTTCAAGCGAGCTGAGGATTACCCTATTGACCTTTATTACTTGATGGATCTGTCCTTTTCTATGGCGGACGATCTGGAGAACGTGAAGAACTTGGGAACTAGTCTCATGTTGGAGATGTCAAAGATCACATCTGACTTCAAGATAGGTGAGGATCTTAAAGGGCCAGCAGTTACATTCTAAAAATAAGCTGCAAAGTAGGATCATAGATGTTTTAAGGCATGCTCACCTTATACACTTTTCTCAGACAACCATGAACATTTTCACGTGTTTCTCTCTTGTTTAAACTCTCAAAGTTCAAACCTTCAAAGAAAAATAAAAACGTTTTCATAGAATGAAAACAACAATCTGCTTGTGATTGTAGACTTATGTCGATTTGACAAACTGAAAGCCTTCTGTACAGCAGACATGAGACAGCGAAAGGTGAAAAGCAATATAGTGAGGGACCACTGTTGTTGTTTTGTCGTTGCAAACAAAGCCGGCCTACTTTCTACAGAACTTCTCTGCAAAATAGCTAATTTTTACTGATTCCCAGTCTTGTAAGAGAAGACAATTGTTAACTTAATATTTGTTCATATTTGCTAAAACAAAAAAAAGTCACATTTTACCCAAATAAAAACTGTTGGAGAAGTTTTTTTTTTGGTATTATAAGCTTTTTACCTTAAATGTCATATCAGTGGGGAGGAAAAAAATTACACATCAAATCTGAGGTATTTTTAAAGTTTTTATTAGATTTTTCCGATGCTGTTTTACTCCTAAAGATCCTCATTGTGTTTTTAAAATGTGGGATTTTTCGATGATAGAGGAACTATTTAACTTGTAAGTGTAACGTAGCAGTTACAACGGCAAGACAAAAGCTCCCTGCTAATCCTAATTGTTTTTTTTTTTTTTTAGTATTTTGAGCAAAAGCAGCATAAATAGCGATGCTTTTACAGCAGATAAAAAGACAATCGGAGTCTATCTTTAAAGGGTTAACTTGTATGCTAGATATAAATATGACAAAACGTGCCTTTTCTGTTGCCTCAGCTAACATACGGTTTAACAAGTTAAGTTCTGAAAATTCTCTAATTTCCGATTCAAAATTTCTAGATGAAATTTCAAGCTTTGGTCAAGTTTTTCTTATCAACTTGAAATAATTCTGATTTTTTTTCTTTTTTTTTTTTGCAGGTTTTGGGTCTTTTGTTGAGAAAACAGTCATGCCTTACATCAGCACCACGCCAGCCAAACTGCGGAACCCATGCACAGGCGACCAGAACTGCACCAGCCCGTTCAGCTACAAGAACGTGCTGAAGCTAACTGAAGATGGCAAGTTGTTTAACACCTTGGTGGGCCAGCAGCACATTTCAGGAAACCTGGACTCTCCAGAAGGAGGCTTTGACGCCATCATGCAAGTGGCTGTGTGTGGGGTAAGCGTGGCGTTGCTGTCCAGTGGAGCTGCACCTCCAGAAAAAGTCCATGAAGTTTTGCCTTATTTTGCATAGAGTGTCAGCTAACTGAATGTTCTCTAAAATAACATTTCAGGAGCAAATTGGATGGAGAAACGTGACTCGCCTGCTGGTTTTCTCCACTGACGCCGGCTTTCACTTTGCTGGAGATGGCAAACTGGGGGGCATTGTTCTACCCAATGATGGAAAATGCCACTTGGAGAACGATGTTTACACCATGAGCCACTACTATGTAAGAGACTTGATGCTGCCCAACTATGTTTGTAATGATTATGTCAAAGGTTAATTTTAAAAAGTAACTTCTTTCTTGCGTCTTCAGGACTACCCCTCCATTGCACATCTGGTTCAGAAGCTGAGTGACAACAACATCCAGACTATTTTTGCAGTTACTGAAGAGTTCCAGCCGGTTTACCAGGTTTGATTCAGTTCATGTCCTTCTGCTTTGGCTGAAATTTCTTTTTAGTAGGCTTCATTAATGCTTGCAGCTTGGGTTTGTAAAACAGCACTGAAATTAACTGCTCTAAGTTCAAAGATCTAGCAATGATGTTTTTTTAAGGGTTTCTATAAGTCAAATTGTATTTTTCATGTCAGGTTAAATAGCTTTTATTTTGTTTTTCAAAATAGTCCCATAATGCATTAAAAATGAGTCTCATTAAGAAGTATTTGTATGCTTGAAGATCATGTTTTGATCTAGTTTAAATCCTTCCCAGTGGTCTTTTTATTATGATTAACTAGTCAATTTCTAGGACATGGTTTCTGCAGAGAGGCAGAAGTTCATTAGGAATTTGCCTCTAAGTTCTGGACAGGACCATTGGGGTGAAGCCAACCCCAACCCCTTTTCCCTCCTTGTAGCTGAAAGCTCTCCGTTTACATGCTTTTCCACTAGCTTCCATTACCAGTGCAAAAAAATGACAAACAATATTGAAGATATCAATCCCTACAGTTTTGACCCAGCTGCCAGCTGGGCCAGCTGTTATCTCTTGCTTTTTTGCAGTCTCTGTCAAGATTTACGTGGATCTAGGGTTACAAGTGACGCATCAGATGGGGCAGAGCTCGTGACTTGCCTAGTGTGTTTTCTACGATCAGCATTTTTGTCACCTGCTCCTGATTCACAACAATTTGAATAAAGAAATACTCAGATGTGTCATTTCAAGTTTCATTTTCTGACTTTATAGAGAACAACAATTGATGAGGGGAAGGGGGATCCGGGGTTGCTCCCCACCGATGGTCCCGCCCACAACTCACCGCCCACAGGACAGAAACTATGTCCATGGGACTGGCTCCGTTTTTTTTTTCTCTTTTGGTTAAAAATGGCATAATAATAATAATTATAAGACCACTAAGTATGCTTTTACAAAAAATAAAAAGATGATCGGAGTTAGACTTTAATGCAGGTTCCTAGAAAGGGAAAACGGTGCTTTATTTTAAATTCTGCCTCTTTCTCAGTTTTATCTCATTTAGTACTCCAAAACCTCATCTTCTGCTGCTGCCTGGTCAAATTATGCATTGAAAGTTAAAATTTAAAACATTTTAAAAATAGATTTTAGCAAAGTACCCTTAAAGAACTTTTAACATTTAAGATTTAAGCTCAACATTTACGGGACATTTCCATTATGTAAATCTTCGTTCATCTAAGCTTCAGGTAAAATTAAACACCTTTTCTTGTTTTTCAGGAGCTGAAAAACTTGATTCCAAAGTCTGCAGTCGGTACTTTGTCAGCAAACTCCAGCAATGTCATCAACCTGATTATAGATGCTTACAATGTAAGTAGTTTTGGCAATAATTAAAACAATTTGGATTTTCCAAAACTTGGGTAGGGATTTTTCTACCTGGGATGTAGAACACATGAGACTATACAGCTAGAACAGCTGAGACTTTCTCAAGCTTGAGTTCTCGTTTCTCTCCAGCTAAGTCTTAATGTTTCTCAATTGTTGTCAAAGCAAAGCTACCAGATGGCATTCCAGAGCTGGATAGAGCAACACGGATTCTGTTATCTCTTGCTTTTTGGCAGTCTCTGTCATCTGAGGTTATCCTGGAGAACAGCAAGCTTCCAGAGGGTGTGACCATAACGTACAAGTCGCACTGCAAGAACGGAGTGGTCAGTGAGGGGGAAAATGGACGCAAATGTTCCAACATCTCTATTGGAGATGAGGTGAGCAGCAGAACATGGCTTTGTATTTGCATACTGCTCTTTCACACCAAAGTAAATTAACGTCACAAAAACTCTCCAAGACTTTACACTAATGAAGAGTTTCATAAAGGTGGAAAAAAAGGAACATTTAATAGAGCTTCACAGATAAAGGTGCCACAAATGTCTCTTTTTCTGAAGTTGAATTGCATGGCACCTACAAGGAAGGATCATTCCTCTATTTAACTCGCAAGAAGGGATCTCCAGATTATATTTTTGACTCTGATCCAATTCTGAGTCATTTGATTTTGAGTATCTGCTGAAACAGAGTCCCGATCTGATACTTTTTAACACATTTTTAAAAAAGGAACAAATGCAAAAGAAGGTTGTCCCCTATTTTTATTTTATTCACCTTCTTAGTTCATTTAACATTTAAACAGAGCACTTCTGTGATGTAGGTTGAACAATCAAATAAATATTACGCAACTATCAAACTAGAAATAATAGTTAACTGATAACTAGTAAAAATAGGTGATATTTAATCATTTAAGAAAATATGTTGACTAACATTTAAAAAAAAAAAAACATAAAAACAATGAGTATTTGAACAACTGTCTATCAGCTAGAATTCTGACCCTCAAAGTCCTGTTAGTCCACTGATTTTCTTAAATTAGAAGCACCCATTTGAGTTAGCTGCATAAAAACACCCATCTACCACATACAATCAGTAAAACTCCAACTACTAACATGACCAAGACTAAAGAGGACCAAATCCAAAAGGCTGGAAAGGGATACAGTGCAATTGCCAAGCAGCTTGGTGAACAAAGATTCACTGTTGGAGCAGTTATTAGAAAATAGATGAAGCTAAGTATGACTGTCAATCTCCTTTGGACTAGGGGCTCCGTGCAAGATCTCACCTTGTGGGGTCTCATTGATTCTAAGAAAGGACTCAGCCGTGGTCAATTACCTAAAAAGAGCTGGGACCACAGTTTCCAAGGGTGCTGTTGGTAATACGCTAAGACGTCACGGTTTCATGCATGGAACCTAAGGTTCCCCTGCTTAAAGCAGCACATGTACAGGCCCGTCTCAAGTTTGCCAATGAGCATTTGGATGATCCAGAGGAGCCATGGAAGAAAGTCATGTGGTCAGATGAGACCAGAATAAAACTTTCTGGTCTTAATTCCACTCGCCGTGTTTGGAAGAAGAACAATGATGAGTACTATCCCAAGAACACCATCTCTACTGTGGAGCATGGGGGTGGTAGCATCATGCTATGGGGGGGGTTTCTGCACATTAGGACAAGACAACAGCACTGTATTTAGGAGAGGATGAACTGGGTAATGTATTGTGAAATTATAGGGAACAACCTCCTTCCCTCAGTAACCGCATTAAAGATGGGTCACAGCTGGGTTTTCCATCATGACAACGACCCAAAGCACACAGCCAGGATAACCAAGGAGTGGCTCTGTAAGAAGCATACCAAGGTTCTGGAGTGAGTGGCCTAGTCAGTCTCCAGAACCTAAACCCAATAGGAAATCTTTAGAGGGAGTTCAAACTCTGTTTTTCTCAGAGACAGCCCAGAAACCGGACTGATCAAGAGAAGATCTGTGTGGAGGAGTGGGCCAAAATCCCTCCTGCAGTATGTGCAAACCTGATTTAAAACTACAGGAAACATTTGACCAGTGTAATCGCAAGCAAAGGCTACTTACTGTACCAAATATTAATACTGATTTTCTCAGGGGTTCAAATGCTTACTTGCAGCAGTAAAATACAAATCAATTATTTTTAAAAATCATACAATGTGATTTCCAGATTTTTTTTTTGATTGTCTCTTGCAGTGTACATGCAAACAAGATGACAATTTCAAACCCCTGCAGGTTTTGTAAGTGGGAGAACTTGCAAACCACAGGATGTTCAAATACTTATTTATACCTCACTGTGTACAAACTCCTACCAGTGTTTTTATTTGTAAGATTATGCTTGAAATATACAGCACTGATCACAATAATAAGATCGATATCCAATCTCTGATTGGGACACAACATCCGATACTTATCGCGTCTGAAACGTTATTGGTGCCAATTTCTGATCACAGAATCTGATCGGGACATCCCTATCCTCCACATCACTCTGTCTTTACAACAGAAACAGACCACAATGCTGACCGTCTGTTTTACTCCCCAAACTCTCCTTTGTCTTCCACTATCAGAGCACACTTTTTGCTTCAGATCACTAATGTACAAATCTTGCTCTGCAATGTCCTCCATCATGAGGAAAATGCCACAAAACACCAATTTATCAGAGTGAGTCTTTAAGCTCATACTGAGTGAACCGTTGCCGTTAGCATATTCTTTTTTCTGCTGTTATACATTAGATTCATAGATTAGCATCATTGTTTCACAGCTACACTGACTTTCTGTTAATTTGGTCCAAAAATATTATTAGCTTCATCTTGTACCCAGGGGATGGCAGCACAACCCCAAACCCAGTAATGCACCTTCATCCGTCTCTCTGGTCTGAGTCAGGCATTTTCCATTACTTTGTCATTCCCAGGTCACTTTTAATATCAGCATCACAACCAAAGGCTGTCCCAAAAAAGGCAAGCCTGAAATCATCAAGATCAAGCCTCTGGGATTTACCGAGGAGGTGGAGATCACCCTCAACTTCATCTGTGAGTGCGAGTGCCACAACGACGGTGAGAAGAACAGCCCCAAATGCCATTTTGGGAATGGGACATATGAGTGTGGAGCCTGCAAGTAAGCCTGAAGCATTCTTTGACTCCTTTATTACAGTCTTCTAGACTTCCTCTGACCCACGGGCTCCTCTTCCTTGTCAGGTGTAACGAAGGCCGCGTGGGCAAACATTGTGAATGCAGCAGCAACGATGTGGCCACGGAGGACATGGACCGCACCTGCCGCAAGGACAACAGCACCGACATCTGCAGCAACGTTGGCGAGTGCGTGTGCGGCACCTGCGAATGCAAGAAGAGGGACAATCTCAACGAGAGGTACAGCGGCCCGTACTGCGAGTGCGACAATTTCAACTGTGACCGCTCTGGGAACCTACTGTGTGGAGGTGAGCAACGCTTGATTCCAAGCTTCAGACAGAGACAGAGCAGAGCTGCTAATGCTGTTCCTTTCTGTGCTTGTCAGGTCATGGGACATGCGAATGCAAGGTGTGCAAATGTGATCCCATGTGGACTGGAAGTGCATGCGAGTGTTCTCTAGACAACCGGACGTGTATGGCCAGCAACAAGCAGATTTGCAACGGCAGAGGAACGTGTGAATGTGGTGTGTGCAAGTGCCATGATCCCAAATTCCAGGGACCCAGATGCGAATCCTGCCCCACCTGTCCCGGAGTCTGCACTGAGCACAAGTAACCTTTGATTTGACCTTTGATTTGTACATTCTGACCCAAAGTGTTTCTATTAGAACGCTCTGCTGCTGTAGGTGGCGACAGCTAAGAACATTCATGTTTTTTCCAGGGACTGCGTGGAATGTCGGGCCTTCGGCACTGGCGAGATGAAGGACAAATGTCAGGAAATGTGCAGCACGTTTACCCTGATCAAAGTGAAGGACCGAGACAAGCTGCCCCAACCCAATGGCGACGCCTACCCCATCGTGCACTGCAAGGAGCGGGACACCAACGACTGCTGGTTTTACTACACCTACGCCGTCAACAACAACACAGAAAAAGTGGTTCACGTGGTGGAAACTCCAGGTAAGAAGCAACACTTCTTCCACAGGAAGTTGAGGACAGGGGTCATGGTGGTTGGGCTGTAAAAATAAGTCTTTTGTTTATACCTGCACTGTGCTCTGTTTCAGAGTGCCCCTCAGGTCCTGACATCATCCCCATCGTGGCTGGCGTGGTGGCCGGCATCGTCCTGATTGGCTTGGCCCTGCTGCTCATCTGGAAGCTGCTGATGATCATCCATGACAGGAGGGAGTTTGCCAAGTTTGAAAAGGAGAAAATGAACGCCAAGTGGGACACGGTGAGTGGCTGGAAGCTGCGGGAAAAATGGAGAAGGGCTACCGTAGCAGAGTTTTTGGCAGGAGTTGTGTTGAATGAGCCAAACGTGGAAACCAGCCGCAGTCCGGCCTTTTGTTTGGCTGTGAAGAAATGAGCTTGTAGAGTGTAGAGTTGTTTTTCACAGCAGACGAGGATTTGCAGATGTTATGAAAACCTTTTTTTTTTTTATCTTTCATCGTCTACAGTCCTGCAGCTGCACAGACAGCTAGAGTTTTATGCTTTTGAACTGCCCTCAAAACAAAAAAAATGGTTGGAAGCTGCTGTCTGGATCCTTTTTTTCTTCTATGTTCTCCCTAAAAACTTCATACGGGGAGTGGCCACGACTTTTCACTTCTTTTTTTTTTCCCTCTCATTGAGGCCAACATCAAAATGACCGAAAGTTTGAGCTCAACAGAGCTCCATATTGTAACAGTATCTTGCCATCTAGTGGTGGAAAGCTGTCATAGCCTCCAGGAATGTGGATTTAATGAAGCAATTCAAATGATCTATTACACAAAGCCCTGAACATATCATTAAAATAAAAACATTATTCCCTCAAATTAGAATTTTATGAACAGCAGCAACGACGGGGCATTAAATGCTAATTTTTGCACACAAAATGCTAATCAAATGCTAATTTAGGGCCACAAATTAGTAATTTGTGAGCATAAAATGAACAACAGCAACGACATGGCATTAAATGCTAACTTTTGCACACAAAATGCTAATGAAATGCTAATTTGTGATCACAAAATAGTAATTTGTGTGCAATAAATACTGATTTGTGACAAACAAAATGCACATTTGTCCACACAAAATGCTAATAAAATGCTCATTATGTGTGCACAAATATGTAATTTGTGCACACATAATGCACATTTGAGGGAACTTATACTATTTTTTATGTCATGTACAGGCCTCCGTACTATGACTATAAGCAGGGCAGGTTCATTTCTGAATGAATAGCAGAGGTCATTGGAAAGTTCCAGGCAAACTCTCATCATGATCTCCTCACTTTCTTGTCTAAAAACTCTTCTGATCTGTAAGAAAAGAAATTAGGTGAAGTTTCTATAAAAATTCATCTCAATCTTATTTTAAACGTTTTCTTCTATTTCTCTGTCTTCCTTTTGTTACATTCACTGGACTTCATGCTTCTTTTATTCCTGCATACTTATTTTCTCTGTACTGATTTTCTTTGTTGAATCTTCTGTGTCTTTACTGTCAACTGGTTTGTAGCAAGAAAACCCCATTTACAAGAGCCCCATCAATCAGTTCCAGAACCCAAACTACGGACGTAAAGCGCCTGTTCTTTAAGTTTGTATGTGCTATTCTGTTCGTGCATGTACACTTTGCGTGTTCTGATATCAGCTAACTCCTTTAACATTTATCTCTAGATCATTAAAGGCAGTAAATAGTGAGCATAATAGACATTATGATTTTAAGATTTTCCCAAAAAAGCTGCATGAGTGTGCCGTGAGAGCAGAAAAGCTCACAAATCTGCAGAATTTAAGTAATTTAAGAGAGAAAAACTTTATCTACAAAGTCTATATCTTTAACAATCTGCATGCATCCTACAAACATTCCTAAAAATGTATCAAACCTTTAAAACGATCCTGCAAACATGAATGGAATAAAAAGCATTACACTGCAAAGTTTAGCAACACAAATATTATTTTGATAGCGTTCACAAGAAAACATCTGCATTTATTCATCATCTAAAAATAATCTACTTTAGAAAAATACTTGAAAGGTTGTCAAATTGAAATTTAATTTTTAAAATTCATTCTGAACTCAAAGCACTTTTTCTCACAATTTGGTGTAAAATATCAGAAAACCTACTTATATAATTAAGAGGTAGAAAAATATTTGTTCTGGCTTCAAATAGAAAAGGAGAGAAATGGAAGCAATAACGCCAAATGAATACCTAGAAAATTCGGAATTCTGTCCTTGCTGATGGATAGAAAAGTAGGAGAGATGCTTGTAGCCTCCACATTCTGTTCTTGATCTTTCATCACATGTTGCAGAGGTTCCCTGATGTGTGATGCACAACTCAAACACAAGCAACAAATCCATCTCTGGAACCAAATCCAAATGCACACATGGAGCAAATGAAAGTCCTATACACTGAAGACAAATACACAGAGAAATGATAAAAAATCAAATTAAAGAAATGCAGTTCAAAATGCAGTCAGAGGCACATACTTTAATCCTCTGTTTTAAAGAAAAACATTCATCTTTATTGCATTTAAAGTCCTTAAAGACCCACTCCCATCATTTTTTAATCTTCTGTAAAAGCGTTCCCAGTGGTCTTTTTAATATCGACATGTCGTTTTTTTTAGCCAAAATCCAAAAACTTGTCATTTTCTAGGACATAGCTTCTGCAGAGCAATAGTAGTTCATTTGACATTCACCTCTTGTGTTGTGGGCGGGACTGTCGGCGCAGTTACCCCGCCCCCTTCCAGTTGTTGTGTCAATCTATTTACACAGTCTCCCGCTAGCTTTCAGCACCTCACACCTCCAACCCAACATATGCAAAAAAGCTGACGAACAATAGCGGAGCAAATGAAACATTTTTTTTTTTGTCTACTCCTGATTTACAGCGATTTGATTAAAGAAAAACGTAAACATGCAATTTTATGCTCAATTTTTTTAATAGATGTTAATCATCTTCAGAAAAATGTCACAAGAACATGTTAAAACATCAAAAACACAGCGAGTCTTTAAAAGAGCATTAACAAGCATTACGGTGGTATTTTGTTTGTGTGTTATCACTCAGAAGCATGGCCGTCTGTAATGTGTGATCTGAATGAAGGGCTCGTTGTATTTATTGATGTCATTTTGGTAAAAATGGGAGACAAACCACTCCAGCCAGTCTGAAAGACCAAAAATTCTGCTCCACTCATTACACCTCTCTGTGTCTCCTCTTTTTCAGGGGGAAAATCCCATCTACAAAAGCGCAGTGACGACTGTGGTCAATCCCAAATACGAGGGCAAATGATGGCCCGGAGGCTCTAAGTGAACTCTGAGCGCCACGGCATTTGACAGAGCACATGGAAGAAATACTTTGTGGTGTTTTGTCCCTTCGCTTTATCAGCATCATGTATCATCCGGCCACTGCATCCGATATTTTAACTAACACACGCTCTATACACGTTTGATGTCTTTATGATGTACAGTATTCAGTTCGTGTATATACTTTGAAAGTGCATTTTTGCAGAAGTTGTTTTTGAACTCCATGCCAATGATTGGGCGAAGGATTTTGCTTTTTTAGCTGTTTTTATTGACACCTTGTGGACTGTGTGGATGAACACCTCCTGTGTGAGACTTCTTTTGCTTTTTTTTTTATTGTTCGCCTGTAATGCCGATTTATACTTCAAAGTGATTTGCAATTGCTCGGGTTTCACTGTCATGAGGCCAATGAAAGGAATCGCCCCCGATCGTTGTGATGAAATCTTAATGTCAACCTGACATTAGACGTCATGATGATGTCAGGTTGACATAATAATTGGAAATTTTACAACCGTTGTACTATCTCATGCATATCACACCATTTAACCTCTACTTATCTGGATCGATTAGAATCAAGCAGACTCAACGTGATCCAGAAAATTGTTGTTCTCATGTTGCAGTATTTCAAAGACAAGGCTGCTATTACTGCATTTTAAATACGAACAGAATTAGACTATTTCATTTGGACTCTGTTCTGAAAAAATGTTGAAAAAACGTGACATTTTTATTATTGATTCACTTTATAATGCAACTATAATTTCAGCTATATTCCATTAAGATATAGAACAGATGGCAAATATTTCAAATTTAACTTTATTCTTAAGCATATTTATTTGTCATGTTAAGAAAACTGCAAAAAAAAAAAAAAAAAACAACTAAAGTTTAACGCCAACCTTGTCTTGTCTGCACCATTAATTAACCACAAACCTATTAAAATAGTTACAAGCATTTTCAGAAAAACTTTAAAAAAAAAAAAAAAAATCCAGCCATTAAAATGCTGGAAACAATTGTGTCATCAGGCTTTAAACGTTTAAACGCCACTCCAAAGTTCGGCCCAGTTATTGCAGACAGTCCCAGGGGAAGCAGGCCAGCCTTGGTGTGAACTAGACCGCACAATTGCGGAAGGGACACGATACGATTGATGCAATGGCTGACCGCTATGAAGGATAAGTCCGGCATAAAGCTGCACCTCCTGTCAGATCTGTCTACATTTATAGAAAGCAGCTCCAATTAGACTGTTACTAATAACCAAGCTGAAGTATGTGGTGGTTGTAAGCTAGATTTTTTTCACATTAAGAACCAATCATGACTAAGCAAAATGAAATGAAGGTATTTTTTATGTTTGATTTGATGTACAGTTCTATAAATGAATGAAGTGTAAACCACTGGTTTAAATTATGAAGTCGTTGCCTTTAGGAACAATCAAAGGATCTGTAACGTTCTGACACTAAAGGCGGTCATGCAACGAGAAATTGTCTCTGCAGTTTAGTTCAGCTCTCAGGTGCTTTTTCTTTTTGTGTTTTGTTTTAAACAGCAACTATAATATTTTTTATCTACTTTTATTTGGTGAGCTCTGAATGATCTCTTAGATATACGGAAGAGAAACTTGTTGCGTCACACAAACGTCACATAAATCTATGTAACCCTGGCATGGCATAAAAAAAGCAAATTGTTCCCTCAAATGTTTTGAAGGATTATTTTTTCAAATAATTTATGCACAAAAAAATGCTGAATTGTCCACTCAATAGGGTTAACCTTTGTGCATGAAACGATAACTTGTGCACCCCAATGACTAACTTGTGCACCCAGAATGCTAACTTGTGCACACTTGATTTTAATTTGTGAGCGCAAAATAATTTCTGCACACAGAATGCTAACCCTGTGTTCTCAGAAGAGTAATTCGTGTGTACAAAATGGTAACTTGTACACCTAAAGGTTAAATTGTGTTCCCCAAAGGCTAACTTTTGTGCACAAAGTGCTAATTTGCGCAAACAAACTAACATTTTATGAGTACAAAATGCTAACTTGTGTTCATAAAATGCTACTTTGTGTGCACATATTAATAATTTATGCTGATTTGTTTACACAAAATATTAAGTTGTCTCCATAAATCATTCGAGTAAACATTTTTTTGTTACATCCAGGGCTCCATATAACTTAGCTCCACTCACAAAAAAGATACCACACTCTCAAGCCTTGACTGTTTGACTCAAAGTGCCTTTTCCTTTCAATCACATCTCCAAATGCTGTTCCTGATCTATTTATTAAACACTAAATAAAACATATGTGTCTCTTATGTGTGACTTTCTAAAATAAAATTATCACTTTTTTAAAAATAGAAAACAGTTGGATGACATTCCTCACTGATTCATTTGATCCAGTGTGTGTGTGAGAA